>CM057449.1:568554500-569867500 GCA_016271365.2 Neoceratodus forsteri | reverse complement strand
CTGCTAACAATACCTCGTTTGTTCAGACAATGTTTAAAAGGCCAATATTTACAAGTCCAAAAAAGTAAACCACACACTAGATGTTTCCACTCGATAATCTATCTAAAAATATTTCTTATACAAAACTCGGCTACAAATTAATCTAAACTGTTCAAGAGACATCTGGATGAAGTCAGACGCCAAACGGTTACTGCCCTCATGTATGTCAGTGATTTCCATACAAAACATACGAGAAGTGAATTTGCGCATAACTAAAGAGAATTTAAATTGCGCTGTCGAGGTGACCAAAAACTGAACTTATCAAGTTGAGTATTTATACCTCTAAAGTCAAAACTATATATAGTTATATGTCTGCATTCGATACTAAGCTATCTGCTAAATGGCATCATTCAAAAGTATCTCTCCAAATCCCACATCGCATTTAAGATCTATTTCCAGATTAACTGCTTATCCAGAAAATAATCACACTCAACGAACCAAATTTCACTCACCTAATTCTCGAAAGAGAATGATGCAGAGAGACATTAAAATGGTGCTTCTCGCATGTCTACCCAGTGGTCGCACTGGGCTTTTTAAATCTTAAGACGCGCAAAAAGTCACGTCATAGTTTTATATTTTAAAGCCATACACACCTCGTGAAATCTAACTTCAACAAAATTTATTAGAGGGAAACACAACCTCTCCAAAGATGAAAAAAGAAAAGAATAAACAACAGTGCAGCCTAGTGTCATATATACAAGTCCCTCCAGAACTCCTAGCCACAAAAAAGGGGGGGGGGTTCCAGATTAGAATGTCTAAAAAAAAACAAAAAATCCTATGGGTAGATGTACAAAAAGGATATCAGATTCATCTAAACTCCCGCATTATCCCAGCATTACTGGCCCCCAAGGTCCAAATTTCACAATTGACCTCTATAGTACTCAAAGTGTTAGAATCTCATAATGTGAGATCACATCTATATGTAGGGAGATGTGTCATTTTTGTTTTAAAATCAAAAAGAGCTCATTGCCTAATGTGTTACTGATCCATCTCAATTACTAGGGAGTCCCAACCACAAAAGAGGTGGGTAATTTCAACTCGAAGGTCTAAAGAACCAAGACCTCCTACAGATCAAAGTGCAGGAAGTACATCGGATTCATCTAAACTGTCACAGGATCACAGCATTACTGGCCCCCGAGGTCCAAAATTCAAAACTGGACTCTATAATGTTCAGAATATCAGGATCTCATTATACAAGATCACATCTATACGTAAAAAGGTGTACCATTTTTTACTGATCAAAAGAGGCCATTGCCTGATGTACCAATGAGCCATCTTAATTGCTAGGGAGTCACGGTGCAGACAACCATAAACATATATGTATTTTTTTTTTGACGAGTCAAAAGAATCCCAGAAACCAGCAAAATTATAAAGTATGCTGGTTGCTGAGGGGTCCAAATCTCCTGGATCCTAAAAGCAACAATCTATTACAATATTCAAACATCAAAATATGTCAAGTTCACAAAAAACCTTTTTAGCCACTGGAATTCACTAAAAGAAACATAAAAATATTTTAGGACATCATTTCTTCCTACAACAATTCCAGTTTATTTCTTTATTAAGACCTATTCAGGATTGTAAAGCACCCATTTCTAAAATCCACCAAGCCTCAATCTGTTCCACTATTTTATTAAAATCTCCTCCCCTTGCTGGTGGCTTAACAGCTTCCAAACCCCAAAATCTAAGTGATGCTCCAGTGTGTCCCGCCTCTAAAAAATGGTCTGATACTGGGGTAGATTTTTTATTTCGAATATTTGATTTGTGCTCCTGGATACCCTGTTTCAAAGGTCGAATGGTTTTACCAATATAAATCTTATCACAGGGGCATTGTAGAAGATATATTACCCCTGATGTATATCATGTAATGGGTTGTTGTATTGCGTATTCTTTATTTGTAAAAGGATGTTTATATTTAGATTTCTTACTAGTGTGACCACAAACCGAGCATCTACCACAGGGTGCCATACCCGGATTTAAGGGTCCCAGTAATAACTGTTTGCTGTCATCCTGATGTCCTTGTTTATGGTCTGTATGGACAAGCTTGTCCTTTAAAGTCATCACTTTCCTTTCTGCTATCATAGGCACTGTATTGAACGCCATTATTTTGCATGGGAAAATCTCTCAATATCGACCAATGTTTTAATACAATGTTTCTAATTTCTTTCATTTTATGGTTGTGTCTAATGCTTAAAATCACAGGCCGTTCTTGTGATGGTTTTAGATGTCCCCTGAGGGCATCATCTTGGGAAATTGTCCGTATACGCGCTGTTGCCTGACTTAAAGTCCTTTTTCTATATCCTCTTTTTCGAATTCTAGATAATGCTGTACCAATTTCTGTCTCGAAATCATCCTCTCATCCACAATTTCTTCGAATTCGTAGAAATTGGGAGTAAGGGATACTTTCTATCAAACGTTCCGCATGGAAACTGTCCGTATGTAGAATAGTATTGCGTGCTGTTTCCTTCCTGTATAACTTCGTCATTAGTTTCCTCCTTCTATACTCACTGAGACATCTAAATATGGAATAAATTCATAACTGTAATCCATTGTGAACCTTAAATTTGGGTCGCACATGTTTATATACCGTTTAAAGGCTTCAAGATCTTCTACTGTGCCCTTCCATATCATAAAAAGATCATCTATGTATCTTTTGTACAATTTAATGCAACTAAAAAAAAGGATTATTTTCTTCATTTGTAATATATTCATCCTCAAAAACTTGACATTTATGAGTTGGCATACCCAGGTGCCATAGTGGACCCCATTGCTGTTCCTCTGGTCTGCTGAAAAAAGGTTTTTTCAAACCTAAAATAACTATTCATCAAAATAAATTCTGCCAACATTTGTAAAGTTTTAGTTTTAGGATGTTTTCCAGATTCCCTATAATCCAATAGATGTCCCATTGTTATTACTCCCCCGTTATGTGGTATAGAAGTATAGAGGTCAGAAACATCAAGAGTTACTAAGATGATTGAATCCTGTTCTTGGTCAATGAACACTATGTCTTTTAAAATGTCTATAAAATGATTTGTATCTCTTACATAGGTGGCCATATTTTCAACCAATGGTTGTAAATGATAATTAATATAATTAGACAATGGTTCAAATAGACTTTGAAGTCCAGAAACTATTGGATGACCAGGAGGATCCATCATGTTCTTATGTATTTTTGGTAAGGCATAGAATACAGGCAATTTTGGGAATTTTTGTATTAATAATTCCCCCTCCCAGTCTTTCAATAAATTTGACAAGACCAGCTCTTCTATCAGGACTGAACATTCTCTCTTTAAATTATCCATAGGATCCTTACTAATCCTACGATAATTGATCTCATTATCCAACAGTTTAATACAGATATTCTTGTAATGTTCATAGTCCAGAACCACTATCCCTCCACCCTTATCTGCTGGTTTAATGATTATATTCTGATCATTTTTCAAATTATTCAGCGCATGCCTCTCCATTAATGTAAGGTTATCCCTATCTGGTTTCAGATCATTCTCAGACCTAAACAGGTCCAAAATCTCCTTCTTGATTGTACCAGCATAGGTCTCAATAGCTGGAAAAAGTCCCGTAGGAGGATTATATGTGGACCTAACATTTAAAACTCCTTTTATCTGTTGTTTATATTCATCCATTGCTGGATAACTGCTGAATTGTGCCCTAAGGCGCAAGGATCTAAAAAATAACTGTAAATCACATTCTAGTTCAAAAAGATTAACAGTTGCAGTAGGAGCAAAAGATAATCCTTTACTTAATACCCCAATCTCAATATTACTTAAATGTTGGTTACTCAAATTGAATATTGGAATTATTTCTGGTAATATCTCTGCTTCGGACGTGTGTCCCCTCGCCCTCTGCCTATCCCTGGTCCGTTTCCTGGACCTGTTCTTTCCTGATCTGCATACTCTTCTATGTTGCCTCTGTTTCTTATGGGATATCTTGGTTCTCTCTGTTCTACCACCCTTGATGGCCCTGGTATTTCTCTGTTGTCCGCATCCTGTCTGGAAAAATTTTCTCTCATCCCAGTATCAATGTTGGATCTGGGTACAATGTCTGTCCTGTGATTAGCTCTGTTCGCAATCCTTTCTGTTTCTTGCTGTCTAGATGTCTTATGTTCTCTATTACTCATTCTGCTGTAACTACCATCACTTTCTGAGCCACTTTCTTCAAATCTATTCCTAAAATTCACGTTTTGTCTCAAGATTTTTCTGGAATGGGTATATATTTTATTATCTTTATAGTCGTTGGTATCTCAATTAAATTTCCTGATTTTTTGTTGTCTCAGATTCCCCTCATATAAATCCAATTTCTGTTTGATGTTCTCTAGAGTACGATTAAAGTCCTCTAATTGTAATTTCAACTTAAGTGCCTCCTTATCGAGATTCATTTGTTCTGTCAGTTTACCCCTTTCTTCGATAATAGCCTCAATTAGAGCATACATGAAGTCCACCGAGCACCTAGTTCTAATGCCGTCCCACTTAGTGTCTAGTTTCGTAGATTTGATACCTATATTATGTTCAACATAAATTCTTAAACCTCGAGGTATCAAATTGTGGGATAAATATTGTCCTAATGTTATGGCATGCCACTCCAGTCTACAATCCCTAAAATGCTGATTTTCAATTTGCAATGACATCTGTTTAACACTATCTGATGTATTATTGGAGAATTCCCTCTCCCCTCTAATTTGGCTCAGTAATTTCTCTTTCTCCACTTCTGAAAAAGTGGCAAAATTATATTTGGCATTTACACTCACTCCTATTTCACTAAAACCCTCCATATCTTCTTTCTATGTAAAACAAAAAATTATAGTGAACACTGTCAGAAAACCCCGTGGAAACACCAAAGGAGATATGATCACAAAATATAACGTATTATATTAGTCACATCAGGACTTTTAATTCGTAGTTTATATGAGAATTCTTAAAGAGAAGAACCCAACATCTGTGGAACGGGTACAGTACACCTCTGTTATCCAATAAGTAGTAAATAAAGAAGGGAAAATGGGAAAAAGGAACAAAGTCCACAGGCAATGAGCAAAAAGGTTTTTAAACTTGAACTCCGAAGAATTGTTGTTCTTCCCCAAAACAGCCTCCACCGATGTATTTATGTGTTGGATTGATGTCTCTATATCAGAGCAAGAAAGATGGTGGGGCGCTGAAGAAATGTAGATGCAGGCAAGATGACTCCATTTTCTGAATATCTTTCTTTTATTGATAATTAAAACATGGCATAATACCCAACGTTTCACCTAATTATAGGCTTTATCAAGAGCTGCCATTTTGCCATTCAAGCCAAGCTACTACAAAACAGGCTTACATGCAACTTACAACCTAAAAACTTAAAGTTTTGTAATTCAAGATTCATGAATCCTGACTGTGAAGATGAGGAACATGATTTGTCTCACAGCTGTGATCAGTGACTGGTGTGACATGACTAATGAACTGTACGCAAATACCTATGGCTGTACTTCCCTAACCTGTACCACCCCAAACTCCCTAACTTGAAAACTCATATTAATGAGTCTGGCTACAATGGTCAAGCCGAGATATTACAAAACAGGCTTACATGCAACTTACAATCCAAAAACTTAAAGTTTTGTAATTCATGAATCATGACCATGAAGATGAACGTGATTTGTATCGTGACTGACTCGTGATGGTTGCCCTAACTTAAAAATGCACATTAATGAGTACAATGTTCACAACGAGATATACACCACACCAGTACACTGAAGGGAAGCCAAACAACTGTGACTTAAGTTATAGGTGGAGATTGGGCTCTAAAGAGATGCAAACTCACAGACAGATTAAGAATGCGCTGTGCACTCAAGAGATGCAGACAAAGGCACAACAACACCTTAACCAGTGCTCTCACAAGTCACAAATACAAATCTGGAAAATAATACCTTTTGCTGGTTGGGAGGGGAGCAGTGCACTGCAGTAAAAGTCCACTACCAAGATACCACAAAGCAGTATAAAATAACACAGACAGATAGCAGGTTCACAGTGCTGCAGCTACTGAGTGGCACAATAAAATGTGTCTGATTTGATAGCACGAACTGCACACACACTCACAAATGCACTACAGGTGAGGTAATGCACAGCAGATTGAAAACTTCAGTAATATCATCAAATATTTTAAATAAAGTGAAATCATGCACTGCTGCACCATAACAATCAAGAAAAAAAATTTAAAAATTACTGAAAATATTACTGTGTATACAATAACACATTTATACAGTTATACAAAAAAAAAATAACCAAAACAGAAAGAATGACTTTCTCCCAGTTTATCTACCTCTCTTCACCACAGATACGCCCCTCTCCCAAAGCACACTTCAAGTGTCTGTCACTACACAGTCTGAATGTTCTAAATTAACATTGAAAATGGACACAACAACAATAAACACTCGATATGAGCACAGGAGGGTTTTCTACAATCAGTGCATTACATTTTGAGCAAACAAAATGACTCAAAAAAGCTTTTTGAATGTTTTGTAGAGGGTTTGAATCTCACAGCTCTGAAAGCAAACTGTCTCCAGCTTCCACTACACACACACACTACACAGAACTGAGGCTGTGCAGAACAATCTAAAGCCCATGTGACCTGCAATCCCATGAATCACTGCAAAATTCACCTTGGAACTCATCAACAAGGTGAAGTGATGCAAAGTACATTGATTTCAATGTACTTCATAGTAAAATTGGTGCCGAAGTAGTTGGGGGAAGGCAGAGTAATGCAAATTTATTGTTTCCAATGGACTTTGCATTCCTCATTATGACATGAAGTGCTCCGCTTCGTGTTGTAGATTACTTTCCAGATTCTGCCATAATTAATGAATTCCTTCACGGAGTGGATTTTGGCCACTTTGCCCACCTCTACCCATAAGTAGGTCCCAATGGGCTTGGGGGGGGGAGTCACTCAAGTGAATCATATAGTGAGCAGTGGTGGGTATTAAATGGGGCTAGTAAAACAAATCAACAAAAGCTGTTGTATGCAGTGTTGAGTCAGGTGATTTGGCGATGTCAGGTTTGAGAGATAATGGGGGAACAGAAACCCAGTAAAGGTGGGAGAGTGCCCTGACTAACAGCAAGGCACACATCTGGGCTCATGAGATGGTGCAGGTGATAACAGGCACTCAGTTGTTGGCTAAACCATTTTACCATCACTCTGATATGGTCTTGGAATGTCAGGGAGGGGTCTAGGGTGACTCCCAAGTACTTGCAGATAGAAACATGTTCAAGGGGTGATCTGTCTGGAGTCAGAATAAGGAGGGGGTAAGAATGGTCACCAGTGCATTTAGTGAGCTTGAGCTTGGATCTGAAAAGCATGATGTTTTTTTGTTGGTATTGACAAGGACTCTGTTTGCCATTAATCAGTCATGGGTGGACATAAAATCATTAGAGAAGGTATGGGATAATTTTTCTAGGCTGTTGTCACTCATGTATGTGATGAGATCATCCACTTACATGATCTTGTGGCATTCTGGATTGACACCAAGTAGGTGTTTAACAAACAGGGAGAATGAAATGGGACCTAATATGGACTCTTGCGCGACCCCGCTATTCACTTCAACAGAGCTAGAAATTACCCCTACAGTGCAAACCCTTTGGGATCTTTCAGAGATGTAACTACTGAACCAGTCAGTGGTGCCCACTGCAAAACCATAGGAACATTAGATTTCATAACTGGCAAGGTAAATGTGGAATATCCATGATATCTAATGACAATCAAAGTATTAAAGTTGTTGGATTTAATAACTAAGTTAAAAATTTTAGGATCCATGATGCCAATACAACAACAAATTCACTGACATTCTCGACTATGCTGGGAACCCGTCAACACCCCTGACCCCAACACATCCCCGGAACGACCGGCACTAGAGTGACTGTCAATGCAGGGGGGCTGTGCCCCCTGCACCCCCTACTATAGATATCTAACTCCATGTCACACAGACAGTGGAGTTAGATATCTAGCTCCCCATTGCCAAACAGTAGCTCAAAATGAAATCCCTGTCGCTGCTGATATAGGTGCGGTGGGGGGTTCACTGTGGGGTTTTCCATGTGCCGGTGTTGCTGTAGAGGCGGTATGCCAAAATTTTGGGAGGGGACTATACAATATAGAATTTTCCAAATCCTGCAACTTAAGGCAAACTGCTGCCTTTGGTCTAAACTGAACCAACTGCTGGTCATAAAAAGCACAACTGTGACATGGCAAATCTGCATGGCTGGTTTAAAGGAAACTTAATCATAGATGTTTCCAAACTGCAAACTTAAAGGTCATGTAATAAAGAAACATATGAGTTATACTTTGGTTTTTTAATGAAGTAAATCATTATTCCAATTGAAAATATTTTATGCCAAAATGATAAAAATGTTTCAGCCATGTGGATGACCCAAACAATAAACCAATGTACCTTTGCCCATATCTGGTCACTGCCCAACTGGAAGTAAAACATCCCGTGGTACTTATCAAACATGAGCAGGTATGCTTTTATTGATGAAAACAGTATGTACACATACAAATAAAAAATACATATTCATAAGAAGAGCAAGGGAGTTTCCTTGGTGTCATGGTCAATATCCCCCCCTCTCCATAAAACAGGTCTATGCAACCCACCCCACCCCAACCCCAGGATGCACCTGAAAATAAGCCATAATAGATTAGCTTGCTTCTACTCAAACATCACTAACAAAGAAATAAATATGCAGCGAACTCAGAAGAAACTGTTTCAACTCAGTGCTAGGTATGAAGTTTAGTAACTGAAGAAGCTATTTGTAGTATCTCTTACGTTTTAGAAACATTTTTTGCGCACTAGATTGCATAAATAGACTTGCTGCCATACAGCACAGCAATTCATAACCCATTCAAAAAAAGCACTTACAGTACATTTAGATTGGCTTAAGTACAATACTGTGATGTTAATTGCACCTATTTCCTGCCATATCTGAAAGATTATAGTCATATTTTCTTTTCCAAAAAAGGATATTCTGTTCTCCTTCACTGTTATCTTTTATGTTAGTAGAGAATTATAAGAAGTACATGGTAGTAGATAGGCTAAGATAGAGGCTTCTTTTCACTTAAACTGTGTAAAATAATCACACTATTATTAAAACCCTGAATGCAGTATTCAGGTAAAAATTATAGCTGATTATTGCAATACAATTATTATATTGTAATCCAGTCCAACTCAGGCTCATTTGATTGTATCATCAATATTTAATGATGTGACATTACAGGAACAAAAAGAATCTCACAGTCACATTAGCATATAGTAGAGAAACATTGTTAACTGAATCAATTTAATATCTGAAAGAAATGGCATACTTTGGCTAACAGCAACAAATTGTAGTGCATGTCATTAGCAAATGGACCAGAAAGCTGCAGTTGTTCACTGTTTGCACATCTGGTTAAAGCAGTTTTGCACAAGTGGGCAATGAATACCTAACATACTGATTACAGTTGCTGACTAACAAAAACAACAAATTTTGTAGCTCAGTTTTATTACACCGTCCATACATTGCTACTCATACAGCATAGTCTATATGAAACTGTTCCTTAGCAGATTACTATACCTGACTGAATAGATTTCTAAGCTGTTTGAATCTCTTTGTGTTTCTAACAAAGCAGCAACATCTTGAAGAAACTAGCTCAAAGGAAAGTTTTTCGGATCTTTTAACTCCAAACCACAATACTCCCTGGACTTAATGAAAGAGTAGAAATAATCCAATTTGTGTAATAACATTTGTGGTGCTTAAAGGTCAGTGATGAAATTGTGCCTATAACCCTTGGTTGTAGCATGACATGTCTTTTATGTATAGCTGTTTTTCGTTCTACATTTTTCAGTGTGGTTTTGTACTCTGGAATCCTATTGCTCCTTCATTTCATGTGATAACATATTACTGATTAGTGCAAAACTTATGTCAAAAACATTTATTTTTCTTATGAACTACCATTGCTATTTGATATGAGAAGGAGTGTAACATTGTTATTCTGAGAATATTTTTTTTGCTTTTTTTAATCTTCTTATGTGTACTTATTATACTTTATGTATTTTAAGCATTAATACACTTCATGCACTTAACTGTCCCTTTAAGACATCTAGCTTTAAAGGGGGGATATAGTTACCATAGCAGCTCCTTGACAAAGTCTGGAAGTGTGAAACATTGGGGCATTTTTCTGCACTGTGGATGTGTCCCTGAATTTGTTGCTTTCTGCAATGAACTTAAGTTTACCACTAGAGTTGCACAACAGTATTGTGTTTGATAGACTTCTTGGACAAACTCTTGTCACATTCCTGGTGTGAGTGTGTATGCACAGTTTTGTACTTCATTACTTTATAGTTTTGATTATCTTTTTTTTTTTTTAAATTTAAGTTTATTAGTTTCAAAGACAATACAATCAAACACAAAGCAGACAAGATACAAACCAGTGAGCCATAACCACCAAACCTCCCCCATAAAATGAATGCATAGGATATCAGGGAACCTTGAAGATAAAAAAAACAAAACATGAAAGGTATATCCACCAGCCAGAGTGTCAAAGAAACATATCCCTTCCCCATCCCTCCCTTCCCTCCCCAGGGTGCACCATAAATAACCTTCAACACAGAACCTCTAGAGTCTGGATATCATCTTCTCATTACATAATGATTGGTATCCTTACCAACAGCTAGATTTGTTGTAACGAAGATAACAAGTCCAACATCCACTATGATACAAAGAACCATAGAGTTAGCATATACTGTACTATATGGGTATGAGGGTCAAGGATCGGGTCGCCAGGCCTTATCATTTAGGGTAAACAAAGGGATTGGAGTTTACCCCATCTTTTATGAAATAGGTCCAAACGATTCTTATAGCTGGCAATCAGGTTTTCAGATTGGAGATATAACATCAACTCCTTTAACCAGTCAGCATATGATAAGACCAACTGGTCCCTCCAGTGTCTTAAAACCAGCTTCTTGACTGCCATAGATACCAGGGCCATATAATATCTACGCTCCACGCTATCTACATGAGAGAAATCCCCAACACACAAATTTCAGGCAAAAAGAACCTACTCAGACCCAGAAGGGATCCAAGTTGTCCCGAATCAAGGACCACAGAGGGGCAACTTTAGAACATTCCCAAAAAATGTGAATTAAATTACCTTCACCTTGCAAACACCTGAAACAATCTGGGATGGAGATTAATTTACACTGAAAAAGTTTAACAGGAGTATAATACAGGTTATTGACAATGTTGTACTGCACTAACCGAAACCTATCTTGAGTGTAATATTTATGTAAGTTAGGCCAGAAACTCCTCCAAAGCGGGACGTCCTCTGGAAGGAGATGCGTCCAGACCCGGGAACCCCCAACCTCCTCCCGCAAGTTAAAGGTCAAGAGATAGGAATAAATCTGCGAGATTGAATGGGGCTGAGAGGCCAGCGTAATAATATTAGAGAGAAAAGGGTGAACCACCGATTGCCTAAACGTAACACCGAACTTGCTACCCACCAGGTGCCGGAGCTGGAACACCTTAAAAATATCTCTGCTTGATATACCAAACCTAACTAAAATATCACCAGAATCAAGGAGCGAGGTATGACCGAACAAGTGCTCAACCATGGAATCTTTAAGTTGTGGGAGCCAGCTTGGCCCTATCCAAGAATCTCCTAATTTAATATTGGGATTAAGAGTTATCGGCTGCCCTAAATCCATGTGGTTGGAAATCTGAAAAGACTTGAGACATTGAGCCCACACTCTAAGGGAGACTGCCACCGCATCATCTGGGATCAGTTGTGAAAGTGTTTTCGGGGTCTGTTAAAATAAAGCCAACATATCAACTTTAAGTTCGGAGAGAAAGGCCTTTTCCAGCTGAAGCCAGCTTGGGTAAGAGCATTCAGTGTTCGTAGAAAACCATCTTCCTAACTTGGACAGATGGGCCACCCAGTAGTACAGCAGGAAGTTAGGGAGTCTCAAGCCACCCCTTTCTTTAGGAAGTGATAGGGTACCATAA
This sequence comes from Neoceratodus forsteri, assembly GCA_016271365.2. Taxonomy (NCBI): domain Eukaryota; kingdom Metazoa; phylum Chordata; order Ceratodontiformes; family Ceratodontidae; genus Neoceratodus; species Neoceratodus forsteri. The sequence continues at coordinate 569,855,453 of CM057449.1, read as the reverse complement.
GAACAATGTGCCCCCTTCCCCCGCCAGATAAAAGTAGAAACCAGACTATGAAGCCGCTGAAAAAAGGAAAGGGGGATCCAAAGATTAGTAAGATTCAACGGATAGAAGATCCGGGGAAGGACATTCATCTTAATAATATTGATTCTGCCCCACAAGGAAACAGGGAGCACTGTCCAACGTTGTAAGTCTTGGCTGATCGAATCTCTGACTTTGGTTAAGTTTAATTTTTTGAGAAGAGAGAGATCGGTAGAGAAATAAATCCCCAGATACTTGATTGAACTGGAGGTCCACCTCATCCCAAAGCAGTGAAAATCTCACTTGAAAGTATAGTTATTTAAAGGAAAGATCTCACATTTAGAGATATTTAATTTATAACCAGAAAAGGAACTAAACTGCCTAATGATACCCAAAGCTGCCTCTAGGGATGCTACTGGTTCCACTAAATGCAGCAAGACATCATCTGCATCGCCGATAAGACTAGTTCCCGATTTTGGAGCCTGACACCTCTCACCTGAGGAAGACTTAAGGTTAATCAATAAGTTCCAATATAAATTAAACAACAGGGGAGACAGGGGACAGCCTTGTATAGTACCGGCAAAAAGACGGAAAGAGGGGGACAAGACCCCATTACAATAAATTTTGGCAGAGGGGCACTTATAAAATACCTGTATCAAATTCAAAAAAGAAATCAGAAAACCCATTTCCTCCATTACCATCCATAAAAAGGAACAGTCAACCCGATCAAATGCTTTCTCCGCATCAAGAGAAACTAGGGCGACTGGGCCTGAGGTAGTCCAGGCATACTGCGAGATATGGGACAAGGTCCTCAGATGGTCAGCCGCTGACCTCCCAGGGACAAAACCGGCCTGCTCAAGGCTCAGAAGACCGACCAAATCTTTTGATCCTTTCGCTAGTATTTTGGCCAGTATTTTAACATCATAGTTCTGGAGAGAAATAGAGGTAACTAGCGGATCAGAGGGTTCCTTGTCTGCCTTGGGAATTAGAACTATGGTGGCCTGAATAAAGCAGGATCAAGCTCAGATGAGACCAAAAAATAGTTATATAACTCAAGAAGGATAGGAGTGAGCTCTTGACAAAGACTTTATAGAAGTTTGCTGGGAATCCATCTGGGCCCGGTGCCTTGTCTGAAACCAGAGAAGCAATAACATTCTTTATTTCCTCGGCTGAGATAGGGGCCAATAGTCGCTTGCTGAGACTCGATATGCCACGAACACCGATTCCTCTTCGTATTCCTGATGTCCGCTATCGGATAGGATGTCGGGGAAACGACAATAGAAGCTCGAATAGTATTCCTTAAAAACCTGAGCAATATCTCTGGGTGAGGAAACAGTGTTACCAGATGGGGAAACCAAAGAGGGAATAATCCTCGAACTCTCAAGTGCATGCAGGCACAAAGCTAGTAGTTTACCAGGTTTTTCACCAAGATCCAGATATCTAGCCCGGGTTTTCACCAGACAGTACTCTGTTTTTTCCTTCAGAAGATCCAAATATTCATTCTTAGCCAAGAGAAGTTCCTTAAGATCTGAAACCAAGGAAGATAATGAATACCTATCTTCTAACTCCCTAATCCTACCAACCAACTCCAGCGACCTAGCTAACCGTGCCTTCTTCCTAAGGGAAGCCATTTTGATAAGGTCACCTCTGAGATAACACTTTAAGGCTCCCCATATCATATCCACCCTAGGGGTAGAGCTCATATTATCGGCCAGAAAGAGAGATATTCTAGAGCTAATTTCTGAGACACATTGGCGGTCCTTTAATAGTTGAGTATTTAAACGCCACATGGAGTCGTGAGAGTAGTCAGGATCTAGGGACAGTTGTATCCAAACCATAGCATGATCCGACACAATGATCGGTTCCAAGCCAGACAAAGGATCTTCGGAGGAAGAGACTAACTAATATCATATCTAATCTTGACTTAGTACCATGTGACTGGGACTGGAAAGTGAAAGACGGCAGGAAGGGTTAGCCAGACGCCACGGATCACCCAAACCCAACAATGAAACCATTTCACAGAAGGCTTTCTGGGCCAAAGTAGGCGTACGCCTGTCTTGGGGTTCCTTATCCAACTTCAGGGAAAAGGGTACGTTCCAATCCCCACCTAACACAAACTGAGTGGGCAAAAAGCTGGCCAGCTTATCCACCAGTGTCATAAAAACTCAGGATTCCCTCCCACCGGTCCATAAACTGAACCAAGAACCACGTTTTCTCCATTTAAATTACCTTTAACTAAAACATATCTCCCTTCTGGGTCTGAGAGAGCTAATTCTTTAATAAATAAAACATGTCTTTTAAAAAGAATCGCCACCCCCTTGCTGAAACAGGAATTCCCAGCAAGATAAAATTGAGAGAACCCAGATCGAGAAAGCAGTCTAACTTCATCATGACATAAATGTGTTTCCTGCAGAAAAAGGATGTCAATGTGGAGTAATGAGCAGTGATTAAAGACCTGTAGGCGCTTGACCCGATCCCTAAGCCCTCTAACATTCCAGGATGCTATTTTAACTGTATTTCTAGCCATCTTATGAATGTATCAAAACAATTAGATATCCAGACAAAGTACATATTACCTACAGTAGCAAGGTGCACCTCATGTATAACAACCAGAAACCCTTTCATAACTCCCCCTCCCTCCCCTCCTCCCTGCAGAGAACCCCCCACCCAGAAAATTGAAATAGACCAATTCATGAGAAACCCTCCCCCCACTCCTCCATTACCCCAAAGACCGTATCGACCCAAGAAAAATCTCTAAAAAAATTGCCCAAAGTACCCAGTAGTTGAGTGGAGTAACCATCCGTAACCCCCCCCATCAAGACTCTAAGCTTCACAAAACACCAGACAAATCCAGAAAAGACCCCTATCCCCACTAATGAGACCAGAGAAATCGATACCATAACCTGCCATATTCCATCCCCCCCCAAAAAAACGTCCCAAACCACAAACCCACCAGAAACTATATACAAGTGGGGGTTCGTACGAAGGTAATCCCAGATGCAGTTTGTTACCCCGACTCACGAACCTCCCTAATCCCCACATGAACCCCCAACCCCCCAGAACCAGAAACAGATACCCATGTGTCAGAAAAAACAGGTACATCCTCAGTACAAGTACAGCCTCTGCAGCAATGAAACTATTCTTACCCCGGACCAGCCCCAGGCAGGGGTTAGCTACCCCCCCAACACACGGCTCGCAATCCCGCATCCAGAGAGCAGGCCCACTAAGTCCTCCCTCACCCCCATAGCCGCCCCCCCAACCCACAACATATAAAACAAGCCAAGACCAGAACAGAAGAAATAGAAGAAGGGCATGAGGGGAAAGGAACAAAACACAAAGCATAAAAGGAGCTTACATCTTGAGTTGGGGATACCGCTTAAACCCTGTCATCCCAAGCGCACCAGCCAAGCCCCGTTCACCTCCCCATCCCTGCAATATACATAGAACACCTACCTGAGTCTGCGCCGATTGTGGGCGACGAAAACCCAATCCTCATATGCCATTCCAGACTGAAAATGGGGAGAAAAATGCCAGAGGACCCAAACCGTGGTTGCCGTTTCCGGGGGGGACCGTTTAAACCACAGAACACCAAGCGGTCCGTCCCCCAGGAAGTTCCAACCCGGAAACCGCAACTCTCAAATAAAGGTTCCACCGTCGGGACGCCCCTGTAACCGCGGAGCAGGGAAACCGAACCAGGACCCAAACCTAGCGCCTCCTTCGCTCTCCTACCCGACGGCCACCCTCATAAGAGGACCCAAGGAAGAGCCGAGACAGCCAGACCGAGATGAAGAGGACGGCCCAAAAGGACAAAGACAGAGGTAGGTGACAGGGAGGGTAAACAAATGCCAGACAAAGGGCCGGGGAGAAAAACAAACAGCCAGAAAGGGAAAAAACACAAATGAGACCACAAACAAGAAATTTAGCTCAAGCGAGCATTAGAGCCCTTAATCAAAGTCCACAGCACGGTCTTCATCCAAGTCCCTTGAACAGATCAGGCAGTCGGATTGCGAGGTCCTTATGCGCCACTTCAGGGGTGCCAAAACTCGTAGCTGATCCACCGACAGTCACTTTTAGGGTAGCAGGGTACACCATCCTGAATGGATCGCTGCCGCTATTAATTTTGCACTATCTGATGATACGCTGCCCTCTTCTCCCGGATTTCTTGGGAAGGTCCTGGGTTATACGGATCCTTGAAGCACCCCACAGAATCTCCTTCAATTCCGGGCCTTCAGGTAGACGTGCCTTTCTAAATAACTAAGAATTTTATGATGATCGGACGTGGGGATCCAGCTGCAGGTCGAGGCGCCCAATGAAGCGATGTGCCCTTTCAAGGTGGTAGGAGGTATTTATGGGAGACAGGCCACTATTTTGATGAAGAAATTTCTGTAGAAAGGCCATGAGGTCTGGGCCTTCTTCCAACTCAGGAAGGCCAATTATTAGTAAATTATTTCGCGTTTCGCCTCCAGATCCTCAGTCTTTAATTGCAGCTTCTTAACTTGCTGCCTAAGCTCAGTTATTTCTGTTTCAGCCCTGGCTCTCCACTGCCCGAGGAAGCGACCCTGACCTCCACATCCGAGACCTTTAGACACAGTGGAGAGGTCGCTACACAAAGATTTAAGTTCTCCACTCACCTCTACCAGGAGCTCCCTCAAAGGATTGATTTCCTGGAGGAATTTATCCTCTGACAGTGGCATAGGTTGTGGAGCTTTATCTCCTCCTGGTCTGGCTTAGCAGGGGCCTGGTTCCTTTGCTTTTTTAGGCCTTCTCAGGAGATGCAGGAGGGTATGCTTTGTAAGGGCCTGCTTTCCATCCACATCCATCTCGACCCAACAGGGGTTCGGTTTCCCAGAATAAGATCCTCAATCGATGCCAGGCTATCAGCACACTTGGTTTTTGATTGAATTTCTGGAGAAAACCCACAGAAGGCACTATAAAATTCTCAATTCAGGCAGCCAGAGGGGGGAGCTCAGTATCCCAGCTGCTGCTTAGATGGATGTCATCACGTGACCTCCCTTGATTATCGTTACAGCTAGTAATTGGCGATGTTGGAAAACTTCTCTACATGGATTTGTTCAAGAATTCACCTCATGTCACAAACTTAATCTCCTGTGCAAAGCCCAAATACACTAACAAATGATAACTGTGAAATGCAAAGTTGGTAATTTGACCACTGGAGTTTGGCACAGAGGTGAAGTTTGCAACATGCTAGGGGATTGGATGTCACATGTTGCTGGCACAAGCTATATGCCATGAAGAGACTGTCTTCAGTGCAGTGCTCTGTAGTCAGGGTAGGATAGAAGTCTGTGTGTGCATGTCTGAGGAAAAAAACTTGTAAAATGCATCTCAAAACTGAGCTTTTTGAATCCAAATTGCTCACAAATTGTTCTAGAGGACTGCATGCTGCTCAATTTGTGGTCTTTTGTTTATTTGTTTGGTGATTATTTACTTTAAAGTAGTGGCTCCTGTTTTGTCAGTCTGTGAAGCAATGGGGTGGGGGAGGGTAGGTGTACTTTAAAAGCAAGCGAGGCCAAAAAGATCCAAAACCTTTATGTCTAAGCCAGATATTTGTGTTATACTTTGGTTTTTATCACTTTCTTTTCACTGTTTTTTATCTGTAGTGAGTTAATTTCTCATTTTTATTTCTGTGGCTCACTTTGGTGTGTTTAAGTAAAGTATTTTGTTAGTGTCTTTCTGTAGCATTTTTGCTAATCATTTTTTTATAGTTTTCTTAAAGTGAGTGTTCTGTCACTTTTTGTTATACTTACTATTAAATTCCCTCTTTTACTATTGTCATTTTTATCCATGTTCTGTTTAGAAGAAAAAAGAAAAAAAAATAACTTTTTGGGTTGTTTTTAGTAGTATTTTTTCAGATCACACTGCTGGTCCCCAGTTCTCTAGGAGGAGGGGTTGTCTGTTGCTAGTAGTTATAACTTGTTTAAAACTTTTACCCTTGTTGTGTATGTTGTGTTAATCTCTGTTTTATTTTGTCATATCACACTGCTGATCCCTGATCCCCTAGTGGGAGGTGTTATCTGCTCCTGGTACTTATTTGTACTGCAGACTTTTTTAAATTTTGTAATTTTTCATCCCAAATCAAGTTACAGTTAGCTTATAAGAATGACCAGGAAAAGACACACTACAAAAGGAAGAGGTGCCAGGGAGGTAGCAAAGAAGTGTTCAAAATATGTGGGGCAAAATAGCTCTGCAGTTACAAAAACTATGTCTGTGGCTGGATGTTCTGTGGGCTCAGGGGCTGGTATTAGTGAAAGTGTAGTTGGCAGTGGTGGCATTAGAGTAGCCAAATTGTTTTCTGCCACATCTGTGGCAGCCATGCTGGTAGGGGATGTGCGAGGTGACAAAAGAAGCAGCAGAAAACAACCTGGGGACATTTTTATTGCATAGGTTGCAAGTGACCACACTAACCCTAGCCCAAATCCTAATGTCCCATAGGATAAAACTGGAACTTTAACAAGTCATAACACCACCAGTCTTCAGATTTAAGGGACACTCGATGCATCCAAACAAGGGTCTCAATGTGTACTACAACAGAAACACATAATACCCCTGGAAAAAAATCATGAGGAGTACAGCACCCAAAAATCACCTCCCAAATTAACCATGTTGTGAAACCCACAATTTAAGTCTTACAATAATGAAACAATCATCCGCAATGTACCTCTACTAAGACCACAACCATACCACATTTCATACAAATTCAACAAACGTTGACCAATTTATACCTAAAAACCCCCAAAGTAGTAGATGGTGGAAGCCACTTTGACCCAACTTCACCTTTGTGTATTCCAATGAGAAGTTACAGGTGAAGTTGCAAAGCAGCGTTACCAATGGCAAATTGCCTATTAAATAGAAAAACTTCACAAAATGATCTGCAGAGACAAATTTAGCAACTTCTCAGGAACTTCACCAGTGAATTAAAACTTTGCAACATCTCTAGTTACTACTTGCACCACTACTCCAGCTGAGTGGCCCTTTCTGGTTTATCTCTCTGGATTATTTTTGGGTAATGCTCCAGAGCCATACCTGGTGACCCACAGCCTTGGGCCTATCCAATGCAGCATGCTGTCGATGTCCTAAACTACAGGATCCTCCACTTCTACTGGTCCAAACATATCAGACATAGTACTACAACAACTTGGGTTCAAGGTTTTTTCCTTAACTGAAGAGCAACAAGAAGCTCAGGAAGGGGAGAATAACTCTGGAACGTCACTCACTATCATGGAAGCATTAGCAGAATACAAAAAACTAGCATTATAAATTTGTAGGTTGGTATGGGAACACATGACATTAGAATGCTGCTAGGCAGCTAGCAGAGTATCCCAAGAAGTTGTGATTCTACAAGGATGGTGCAAGTCACCACCAAAGATGATTTGTGCCAATCCCTGTTATGCCAAGGACCCTGTGCCCAATTCTGGAAGGGGCAGGGTTCCTGCAGCTAAGTCCTGTGACTTGCAACAATCCCACTGGTACACCAAACAGAGGGTGTACCTGAAGGGCTTGTCTCAAGCTGCAACCCTGGATGTCACAGGCGCAAGTGCTCACCCCCCAGCCCCCATGAACAACATAAAAGCCAGGGCTTGTCCATGCCCCAACCCTCAATAATGATTTAAATGCACCACAGGACTAGCACATGCCCCATACCCCAATTTGTGCCAAAAAACCCACTGGGCTAGGTCATGCTCCCGATCCCCAATAAAGTAGAAAGAGCCCCACAGGTCTTGATCATGCCCACTGAACCCCCAAAATGCACAAAAAGCCCTGCAGGGCTAGGTCACGCCCCCATCCCTGATTCCCAGTAGTTATGTAAACAATGAAATACCATTCTCCTTGGTAGTCTAGTGACCCCCCCACCTGGCAGTGCCAGTCCACCTCACACACCCACTGATCCATACTCAGTCAGTGACTGGCACAGCCCACCTCTCACCATCATGGCCAGCAACCGACTGAGCTCTGTGTGAGTGTGTACTACTGAAAATAGTATGCACTCAATGAATGAATTGAGTGCTTACTATTTACAGTAGTATGTGCTCATACAGAGCTCAGTCAGTGGCTGGCCATGATGGTGAGAGGTGGGCTGTGCCAGTTGCTGACTGAGTATGGGTCAGAGTGGGTGTGGGGTGGACTGGCATTGCTGGGCGGGGCCATTAGACTACTAGGGAGAATGGTATGTCATTGTTTGCATAACTGTTGGGGACTGGGGATGGGGGGGGCATGACCTGTCCTTGTGGGGCTTTTTGTGCATTTGGAGGGATCGATGGGCATCACTAAGCTGTGTGGGGCTCTTTCTGCATTACTGGGGGTTGGGGCATGACCTAGCGCAGTGGAGCTTTTTGAGTAAACCGGGGTATCAGGACATGTGCTAGCTTTGCGGGGGCAATATGTATTTGGAGGATGGGGCATCGGGGGCATGTGTAGCCCTGTGGGGCATTCCCACTAGCAAACTGTGGATCAGGGCATGGGGGAACAGATGTCTTGGGAGCTGCCCGGTGACAGATCTGCACCACCCCCAGAGGGCGTAAGTACACTTACATCAGCTAAAAGCTGGTGTAACTGTCCTTCGGAGGATATCCTCTGGGGATTGTTGTAGAATAGCACCCTGGGGGACTTTGTTGCTGCCCTTACAGAATAGGGCACAACTGCTGCCATAAACCCCCTTGCACCATGTCGCAGGGGGTTTAGGATGTAACTGATGGCCTCAGTCCACTTTGGTGAAAGCAGCCTGTGACATGTTGCAGGCTGCTTTGCAGAATATGGAATGTCACATCTCCTGGTGTAACTTGCTACTTGCACCATTTTTTTTTTGTATATGGACGTTTGGTCCCCGGACATAATGTCATGGTTAATTAGGAGTGGACATTATGCCACGGGGACAAAAGATAGTGCACAAAATGGTAGCTAGTAATTATTGAAGAGGGACTTAACGGCATTAATTACAGATGGGAATGGTCAGTCACCTATCCCACAAGCACATGCATGAACTATTTAAGCTCCTTTTCTGCCTGCTTAGACTATGGCAGTGCTGGGAGCGGAGCAGGTCCATTGAAGCTGCCTGAATAGTACAGTCATACCCTAGCACAACATATCTCTTTCCTTCCTCCCTGCTTAGTTCCGTAGTTCTCCCTCCCGGCACACTGCTGCCTGTTTGCTCTGTCATTCTCCCGCATGTGAAGCAGTTGCAGCAAACAAACAGAAGCATTTTGGAGCCTATAAGAGAAATAATTATAACACTGGGTGGCAACTAAGCAACTAAGCAGCTCTATCAGCTGATGTGTGCAGCATGTAAAAAAAAAAAAATAAGAACAGTAATGAATACAGAGTTGCCTAACCTGTGAAAACTTAATGAGACTGGTTCCCTTTATTGCCTGCTGCTGCCCCATTAAGAAGTATGTGCTGGAGGAAGACTTGTAGGAAAGAAAGGGCAGGGGGGTTGCATAGGGATGCTTCACCACAGTACCACTCAGAACATGATGAGGTACCAGATTTGCTTTCTTGATTTGCTTTAGCAGAAGCTGCATTCATCCGTGCCAAAAGGTCACCGGTATAAGGTTGACAGTATTAGGTTGTGATAGCAAACTTTTTACCACTACCGCTTATGCCGGCGACCGCATTTGTTTTCTCCCAAATGTCTGCAAACATTTGACCTCGGTTACGAGTACCACAACTAAATGTCTGTATGCCTTTTTTGAGGGCGCAAGTCAAGTTATGCCAAGCATATCCCTTTGAGAATCAGGTCCCCTGTCTTTTGGCATAGATAGCTCTGACTTTTTTGATTGCTGGAAACAGAAGATACATGGTTCATCTTTGAGACTTATTAAATTAGTAGCATCAGACTTTATCAAGGTAGAATAATGCCTAGGAAAGAACTTAAATGGAAAAAAAACTTATTTTAAAATAATGTGTTTATTCTTCCAAATTTTAAGGACTCAAAACCAACTTAAACAACTCTGAATACAAAAAGACACAGTAGAAGGGGATAGGGAGAGGTACCAGGAAAAACAAAGGAAGGCGGGGAAGGTAGTTAGGTAAGCCAAGGCATAAACAGAAGAATGCATAGCAAACTCAGTGGTAAAGGGGGACAAAACCTTTTATAGGTACATCAGTGAAAAAAGGAAGGCAAGGGGAGGGATTTTGAGATTGAAAGGGGAGGAGAGGGGTAGTGTAGAGGATGACTACCAGAAACTGGATATACGGAACAAATACTTCTGTTCAGTTTTCACAAAAGAGGAGGCAGGAAATGGGCTAGCAATAAGTGATAAGGGCAGGAAGGGCACGGAAATGGACACAGGTCCCTTTCCAAAGGAAAGGGTCTTCAGGGAACTGGAGGCAATAAGAGTTGATAAGGCTATGGGACCAGATGGGGTGCACCCCAGGATACTGAAAGAGCTAAGGGAAGAGTTGGGAGAACCTCTGACTACCCTGTTTAACCTGCCATTGGAAACAGGGGAGGTACCCAATGACTGGAGGAGAGCTGATGTGGTCCCTGTATACAAAAGTGGAAACAGGGAGGAAGCAGAGAACTATAGATTGGTCAGCCTGACCTCGTAGTGGGAAAGGTCATGGAAGCACTACTAAAAGAAAGAATAGTAGAACACCTGGTTGTCAATGGCCTACAGAACCCAAGGCAGCATGGCTTTATGGGATGAAGGTCATGCCAGCCTAACCTCATTGAGTTCTTCTACTGGGTAAACAGGGTGGTTGATCAGGAAGGGGCAGTGGATGTGGCCTACCTGGATTTCAGCAAGGCCTTTGACACTGTGCCACATAGAAGGCTGTTAAATAAGCAGGGGAGCACAGGAGTGGGAAAGAAGGTAATGAAGTGGGTGGAGAATTGACTGGATAATAGGACCCAGAGAGTGGTGGTAAATGGCAATCACTCTGCAGAGGGTAAAGTGACCAGTGGAATACCTAGGGATCAGTGTTGGATCCAGTCCCTTTCAGTGTCTTCATCAGTGATATTGCAGAGATTCAGGAAGGGAAAATTTGCCTGTTCACTGATGACACTAAGCTCTGCAACAGGGTGGACACACCAGAGGGAGTGGATAGAATCAGAGAAGATCTAAGGAAGCTGGAGAATTGAACAAGGGACTGGCAGCTAGGTTTCAACACAAAAAAAGTGCAAGATAATGCACATAGGGCACAAAAACCTTGGATCTACATATCAGCTGGGTGGGAGGGAAAAACAGCATGCTCCAAACAAGAAAGAGACTGGAGGGTGATCATCTTCGATGACCTCAAGGTAGGCAGGCAGTCTGACAAGACAGTAGGAAAGGCATACAGGATGGTGGAATACATAGGCAGGGGAATCACCAGCACAAAAAAGGAGGTAATAATTCCACTACGCAGGGCATTAGTGAGGCCACACCTTAAATACTGTGTCCAGTTCAGGAGGCCTTATCTACTTAATGACATAGATAGGGTGGAGGTGGTTCAGAGGAGGGCAACCAAAATGGTGCAGGGACTACATTGCAAGGCCTACAAGGATAGGCTGAGGGAATTAAATATGTACTCCCTGGAGGAGAGGAGGAAGGGGGGGATATGATTGAGACATTTAAGTACTTCACAGGGTAGAATACAGTACAGCAGAATGCTATATTCCAAAGAAAAAGATGCTCAAGGAAGAAGTGACACAAGATGAATCTGAAGGGAGGGCAGTTCAGAGGGAACGTGCGGAAATACTTCTTCACAGACAGGGTGGTGGACAAGTGAAACAGCCTGCCAGCAGAGTTGGTGGGTGCAGAAATGATTACAGGTTTTAAGCATGCTTGGGATAGACATAGAGGATTGCTGGTAGTCAGGAGGGGGTACAACCTAATGCCAGTAGTGCATGATAGAGCACAATTGTTAGTGGTAACAGGGCAGACAAAGTGGGCCAAAGGCCCTTATCTGCCAACAATTTCTATGCTTCTATGTTGAACAAAGACTGGACAAATGCACCAAAGCTTATGAACAAAAAAAGTGGTTGCATGACCAAAAAGATTAACAACCGGGTATTTGATTGGAAGAAATAAAAAAAATAAATAAATAACTCGGAATCTATTCTTAAAAAAAAACTATCCCTGCTGCAAGGAACATTACAGAAACTGATTCAGATGTTGCATCCTCTATTTTTTAAAGGATTCCCTGAGCTCAGAGGAGAGCTCCAACTGACCTCCACACCACAGTCCCAGAAAAATTTTCCAAAACAAAGACAACAAGGAGAGGAGATAGGGGCAACCACTGGCATACAGCATGATACTCAGGAAAAGAGGAAATATCTCCAGAGGGGACATTGCAAGAACAAATGCCAGTAGAGGATAAAGTTCAAAGAAAATGTATTGATCAGCTCTAGGTAATTGCAATTAAAATAACGTGAAATAGAAGGATCCATGACAGGAGTCCGACAAAAATTTTGTCGAACGCCCTGTCAGCAACACCAGCAGGTCGACCGCATTCTGCAGTTGGCTGCCGGGTCACTATTTCTATCTTTGCTTTCCTCTGAACCCCCCACATGGGGGGCTACGCCCCCGCACCCCCCCACTTAAGGATTCTCAACTCTGGTCAGAGCTGATTGGGGGGTGCAGGACCCCGGACAGACAGCTGGTTCCAGTGGGTCTCCCACCGCAGCTAGGTGCTGTACTCACTGTGGGGGCCTCGCTTGTGAAATGTCACTGTGGGGGGGGGTAACCGGAAATAGAACATACATTCAGTAAAATACACAATTAGACAATATTGTGTTTTAATACATACTTTAAAATTTTGATGAACAAACTTAGCATTTAGTTTTTCATGAATATAATGTTCATAGAAAGCAAAAAATGTTCTCTATAATATGTATATCGGTTGAGTTCATTAAATGTAATAACATTTTATCTGGAAGGACAGCGACACTAGCCATGATGTCGCTCAAGTATTTTAACCGTAGTTGCTTATATAAGGGACAGAACAAAATATGCTTAAGTTCGTCTTCCAATGATAATCTGCATTTACAATTCAGAAAATCAACATCTTGTCTTTTTTGTCTAAAATAGACATAATTTGCTTTATAGATTTCAAGTTGAAATTTGGTGTACAATCTCAGTTTTGTAGGGTCGCCTATCTTTAAAAGATATGGTTCAAGCCTATGTTCTTTCAAGTGTTTATGCCGCCTAAACATTTTTCATTGTTTGATCTTCTCTAGCATATTTGTCTTGTCAATATCCCTTAGTCTAATCTTAATGGTCTGTAGAATTTCTTCCCAGGGGCATATATAAATTTCTCATAGTGTGTTTCCTAGACAACTGGGAGAAAGGTGTGTCCTAATGTTTTTAATGGTTTCAGATTCAGAGCCTAGGGAGGTATACTTAATTTCTTCCTCTAAGCACTGTCTAGGGAAATGCCCTTCTGGTAAAAAAAATAATTTCAGTGTTGATAAAATTTGCCTTTCAATTATCATTGTAGAAATAGAATATTGGCCGGTTTCTAAATTTAGAATTTCCAAAGGGGTAAATTGAGGAACCAGCAATATAAATCTATTAATTTTATTTATTATTATCTCCAGTTTTCTGTAGTCTGCATTTCCCCAAATTTTTGAGGCATATAGAAGGCTAGATTTAATTTTAGCAGTCAATAGTTGCAATATGCCTTTCACTGAAGTGCAACCCATTTTAGAACTAAACATTCTCAAAGCATTGAAAGACAGTTTAAATTTTATATTTAGGTTTTCTATATGATGTTTCCAGGAAGGATTTTGACAAAATCATACCCCTAGATAATCATAATAAGTCACCTGTTCAACTTTTGCTTTATTAATCCAGAGTGGAATGGTCTTTTTGCTACAGTTTCCAAAAAGAAGGATCTTCGTTTTGGACAAGTTAATTTTTAATTTAATTTTATGTTCTGCACAGACCAGCAAAGTAATTTAATTCCCTCTGAAGTCCCAGTATAGTAGTGGAAATTAATATAAGATCAGTTGTATGAGCCACACAGTCAATTTTATGATTACCTACTTTAGGCACATGGAAATTAGGATTCTGTAATTTTACCAATATTTCATTAATATAGGTACTAAAAAGAGTTGGTGCTAACATGCATCCTTGCTGGACTCCGAGATTAGTATGAAATGAAGTTGTAATGTGGACATAATGGTTATATTGGACCAAAGTCCAAGTATTGTTATGTAACCTAATCAATATGTCTAATAATTCTGTAGGTAGACCTAGGTTTTTAAGTTTATTCTATAGTATTATCCTGCTAATAAGGTAAAGTCGATGAAACAGCTAAAAAGCTTACCTTCCTTAATTTTGGTGTGTTTCCATGACAAATACTTAAGCACATAACAGTGCAGAATCGTGGATCTATTTTTCCTAAAGCCATTCTGGCTTTCATGTAAAATGGAATTTTCATCTAACCATTTAGTAAGTTGATCTAGAATTATGATGGTGAATATTTTTTGTGAGTAGAGGATAATGTTATTAACCTTTCAAGTTATTCTCTTACCGAATCCAAACTCAGTGTACTTAATAAAGGGTTGAAATTTATGCCAACCCATAACTGGAATTATGTTGATACCTATGTTGACCTGAACACATTTGCAAGAAACTTATAGTGTTTTTTTTTTCCTATGCAATGGGTAGAGCAATGGTATCTGATTCTAGGAAGGTATGTGGGGCTGACTCTGCTATGAGTTTAACTAATGAATCTGTTAATTTTTCTGATATTATGTTACAGAACTTGAGGTTTCACAAACCACACAGATAACAGTACATCTTTTCAAGCCAAAATCTAATTTTTTGGCACCTTTTAATCATACTGTGGATGTCTTCTTGTGTGCCTCTGAACAAAACTGATGTGAGCTTCACAAATGTAAGATTCGGTCCTCATGTGGTAATATGTCAAGGGCAAAACTGGATGGCACTTAAGGCACCAGAAAACAATACTGCCATCAAGATTTAACTGGTGGGCAAAGGTGGAAGTGTAGTAGCCATGGACACCACTGCTTATCAAGCCAAAGTTCACGGAAAACTACAGAATATGGAAGCTTATAAACCCTTATCTAAATATCCCACCTTAGCGTTCAAGAAAAGATAGATCTCTTTATTATCCAAGTACATAAACAGCATAAACAGCATGTTACCGAAAGAGGATACCAAAGATTTCCTTAGCATAGCACGTGTGTCCTCACGTAACAAGGAAGCTTTGTGTAGGAGCAGGGTGGCGTTGGATTGTTTTTGGCTCATTTCGGATTATTTGGATTATTTCCAGACATTTTATCTACCAAATAAAGGAATTGAACTATTTACATGCCTGGTGAGTCTTTACACTTCAGTGGCTATTGACTAAGTTGACATTGATACTGTCTATATGACACAGTTCCGTGTATGCATAGGCAGAGGTGCTGGTCTCCTTTTTGTTTACATTATCAGTCCACACCCCACTCATCTCATGATTTACATCTTACAAAAGGTGCATAAAAGCTTGTCAGCGCCTCCTGGCAGGCCATTAATATGGGATATCAACGCTGTGACTGAGCCTTTGTCACAATATGTTAAGTATTATACAAAGTCATTTTACTGGTTTGGGTCATGGGGAGCCCTATGTAAGAAAATAATTTAAAAGTCAAAGAATCACAGCACAAAAGCACTGAGGTAAATGTTATCTGTGTTAATAAAAATTACTTTAGTAATAAAGAATGGAAAGTCCAGAAATTTTAATTTGGGGGAATTTTGTGTAGCTGAGTTCTGCTGATGCAAACTATGATATGTTTGCTGGAAAATAGAACATTCATTTAAGATGTGTTATAGGGAAGCAATACAGATGAAAATATCATCCAAATGAGGTTGAAATTCATAACATGGAATCTGAATGTTTGTTAGAGTGTTATTTATTCATTCATTCATGCATTCAGAAAACCAATGAGCAAAGATCATTTATTTGGTGTTCAGTATACAATTCATGTTTTTAAACAGACAAGTATAATATTACAATCTTTAGACAGACAATATTGACACTAGATATTAGATATAATTTGTGTCCATACAATTTAGACACTTCATAATTTTATGATTGTCCAGAATCCTAAAACAAGGAGGCGAGAGTTACACATTGTGGGGCCCATGTTATTAAATCCCAGAGAACCTTGTTTAGTTTTAATTGATGGTACTTTGAATTCTATTATAACATGGGTACAAAAAACCCTTTATTCTGATTTGTCTAAACAGGTCACCTGACCATTGATTAATCCCCAGTATATCCACAGTGCCTTGCTGGACCACAAAATCTGGGAGTAATACTATACCCCGACATTCACTATCCCAACACACAGGATACTGAGCACTGTTACCCGAAATTCTTTTTTCCAGAACTGGTGCATCCCAGCATTTATTATCCTGACACATGGGATACTGAGCACTATTGCCCGATATTATCTTTTTTAGAATTGCTGACAGCCCAACATGAGACTGCAAGTTGGAAATGTCGAGACGTTCCTGACATGTTGCATGATTGCATGTCTCAAGTGATGGGTTATTTATGTTGGTGTCTGTGTTTTTTTGTTGTTGTTGTTTTGTTTTGTTTTTGTGTAGTTGGGTGATTTAGTGCTTGGTGCTGTCATTTTCAAGAATGTTTGGGGAGGTGGTTCCTTGGTGGACTAGCAGGTGTTGTTGTAGGGGGGAGGCGCTGTTACGTTGGAGTAAGGTGCTGTTCACATGGGAATGTTACAGTATTGTGCTATGTGAACAACTTCATAAAGAGGCTGCACAAGGAAGGGTGGCACTTCCAAACAAAAAATAACACAATTCAAACAAAGCAGGGCACTCACCAACCAAAAAACACAAGCAGGGCTCCAGATAAATACTGACAGAATCCAATTTATTCAATACACATGTTGCACGCTTGATGCGTTTCAGACATTAGTCCTTTATCAAAATCTTTCAAAAGGCTAGACACTTTGGGAGATTTCCAATGACACATTTTCCTGCAAATAATAATTATTGATGGTGTCTCTGTTACTCCAGTGGCAGCCAGTTGAGTTCACTGTATAAAATACAATGATGTGTTTGTGTTTCTGCGCGCATCTAGAATAAATCTGGCTAGCTTTCTGTATTTGATATTTACAGTAGCTTCACAGACACAACTTCTGAAAACAGCAGCAGGACTAGCTGGACAGAAGCGGCTGGATACAGATACAAGTGCAGCATGCATTTGTGTCCATGTTCAGCCCTTTGTAAATCCTCCCATGGAGATTAATACCTGTCACTACCTCTAGTGTCCCTTCCAGCAAGCTATTAACTTCCAAATAATTATGTTTATCTAGTTTTTCAACTTTACACTTGTTTCAAAGAATATATTACTTTGGTGTTATCTGAATTTATAACCAAATTTGAATCCTCCAGACAGGACTGGAATGTGTCAAAAGCCTGTTGCAGTTCTCTGAGGACATCAGAGGTGGAGGAACCACAGGTATACCACATTGTATTGTCTGCATAACTGGTATTCTAAGGCTCCTCCCCTAATGTTACTCTGTTGATATAGTATGGGACCAGCATAGGTATTGGTTTGAGTCCTAAAGGTCCTCCTCATAACTTCTAGCCTTCCCAGTACTCCAAAGTGTTAACCACTGAGTCATATTACTCTGAAAGTCCCTACTCCATTTTAACACTTCTGCTGAATGATTCAGGAAAGCCATCTCCCCAGCAGGAAAACATATATTATACATTGACAAGAAAAAATCTAGAAACCTGATTGGCTGGCAACCCCTAGAGACAGTGATGTTATCGGACAATAACATCACTGTATGTAGGGCAGGCAGCAAAGTGACCACATGATGATACCAAGAATCAGTACCCACATCATGCCCAGACAAACAAGCTTGAGATTGTTACCCTCATGCCCCCCCCAGGAGGATCTCAGTACTGCAAAACAAAAAATTCAAGGTACAACCAAAGCCATCTGTGTAAACGCAACAGTACAACACAAAGAAATAATCAAATATTCATGACCGTCCCCCGAAGTGAGTGGTTTCACTGAACTGGCGAGACCGTAACTGCTGGTCTCATGATTCATGGAAGCTGCTGACTTCAACGCCCTACCCTCTGCTACATTAAAACAACATTGGCAAAAAAGAGAAAATGTAAAAAAAAAAAAAAATAGTAAATTCTCATTGTTTCCCACACAGAAGAAGCTGACCGGTTGGGACACAGCATTTCCACTTCCTAGTTCTGTGGTCTCAGTAAGCTTGTACCCACTCGTTCGATCCTCCCCCACTGCTCCTTCTCCCACAGATGCTTATTTTAAATGTAGTAAAACTAAGCAGCAAAATCATGGGAAACACTGAGTAAAATAAATTACATGCCCACCAAGAAATCTGTATCTCTGTATGTCTCTGGGACAAGGGGGGGGGGGAGACAGCACACAAAGTGACAGGGAGAGACTGTGGTGGGAGGAGGGAAGCATGAAGCAGCAGCAGCACCCATTGGGCTACTTTTTTTACCATACCTGCAATATATGCCCTCGATACAAAAACAAGCATTTGTCAATGCTGAGTGTTTGCTTGCTAGTATTAGTATTGGAAATGCAGGAGTTAGACAGATGCAGAATAGGAATGGCTGTGAAGTATTGAACTCCACGCCAACCCCACCTCCATTCTGTAGAGATGGACAGGCATTGTGGTAAGTCGTTGGGTCATCGCCCATGACGGTCATGCCATGTCACTTCACCCTATTCTGCAGACACCGACATGTGTTGAGGTGTGTCTTAGGGTGTTTGGCTTTACAGTCACCACATTTCATAAGGACATACACTGAAATGGGTGGAACATAGGAGAATGGGGTGAAGTCTGGGACTGAAGAGTCCAAGGTACACCTTGATGCCTGTCAGTGGCTGGGGGTTGGGGTTGGATGGCATGAGCAGTACTGTCGGCAATCCAAAGGCACACCCCGATGCCTGTCAGTCTGTACAGGGTAGGACGTTATGGATAGAAACCCTAATGCCTCAGGCATTTGTTTGTATTTGCACTACAAATTTTCAACATGGCCTTTTTGTGACCCCACCTCATGAAAGCATTTGGGACCTCTTCTCATGAAGAGTGGCAGTGTGATTTTGTCAATGTGTCCTGAACATTGAGTTCCAACAGTAACAGTGCCATTCTGCGCCACATGTACGAAAACGCAGATCGGGCAGGATGTGAAGAATGACAGCTGTACCATCCATAGGGAGCAGTGAAGAGATAGCAATGTTGAAAATCTGTAGTGGGAATATTAAAAATGCTCGCACTTCTGAGCATATGTGGAAACTGCGCAACACATGCATATAACACAGTCATTTTATGGATTTTCATCACCAAATTTTCAAAATAGGCATTTTAGGCCCTTTGCTCATGAACAGTGTTACTGTGATTTTCTTAATGTGTCCCAAACACTGATTTCCCACAGCACCCACGTTATTCTGCACCAGAAGTGCAAAAACACATTTCGGCCAGGATGAGAAAAATGACAGCTGTACTGTTCATAAGGAGTGTGGAAAATGGCAATGTTGAAAATCTGGAGTGAAAATATTACAATGTGTGAAGTTACGAGCGTGCGTGGAAACTGTGCAATGCACACTCGTAACACAGTCATTTTATGGACTTTCATCACCAAATTTTCAACATATGCATTTTAGGACCTCTGCTAATGAACAGTGTCACTGTGATTTTTTTAATATGTCCTGAACACTGATTTCCCACAGTGACCGCACTATTCTGCGTCGGAAGTGTGAAGACACATTTCAGCCAAGATGTGAAAAATGACAGCAGTACTGTTCATAAAGAGGTGTGGAAAAATGGCAGTGTTGAAAATCTGGAGTGAAAATATTGCAAATTCACGAAGTTATGAGTGTGCGTAGCAACTGCGCAAAGCACACTCGTAAAACAGTAATTTCTTCAATTTTTTTCCACCAAATTTGCAACATAGACTTTTTGAGAGGCCACATCATGAACACTGGCACTGTCATTTCGTTAATCAGTCCTGAAAGGCAATTCCACGCAGTGACCACGAAATCACCTTTCTGGACCGAATAACGCCATGACAGTGGTTGAATTCATGAGGAGGGGTCCCAATAAACCATGTTGAAAATGTGGTGCCAAAATTCCCCAAAATGCCTGAGATATGCACCAAAGTTAAAAAAAAACTATTTATGCCATTATACAGCTTTACGGCATTTCCTCAGTTCACAGTTGGCTTTGAAGAGTGCAGACGTGTTCCCCATCCACCAAAGATCATTGTGTTGGGCTCTGAAGGTCAGTATGGGGTGAGGGGGGGGGTGTGGGGAGGCAGGGTGAGTAGAGGGTTGGCGTGGGTTGGGAGCAGGGCCACCGTACTCAATGAGGGACTGTTTTCTGATTTACAGGAAAAGAAAAAAAAGAAAAAGAAATAAACATCATGGAACATTTTTTTTTTTTTTTTAACCAGGGGCATTTGGCACTTTGGGGTGGGCTTCCAGCATGCTACCTGAGTGTTGTTTTTTTGGGGGAGGGCTGTAGCCGATGGGGGATTGTGCACCCCCTTGGCACAAAACCAACTTTTTTTGGGGGGGAACATTATGCTGATGGGGAGTGGGGTCCCCCATTGGCAAATTATACTGGGAAGGAGGGGGAATGAAGCCAACGGGGATTGGGCCCCTCGTCGGTGGACAAAAGCTGTTTTGGTAGTGGCACATGATGCCGAGGGGGATTGGACACCCCCTCGGCATGGGGAGCTATCTAATATTGTTTGTGAACATGGCGGCAACTTGCCGCTGCATTCTCAAACAATATTACACTATGCAACGTTCCGCCCTGCAATGGCAGGTCGCTCCCTCATTGCAGTGGAATGGCTAATGCTGCAATGATGAGGTGGCCCCTGATTGCTGCAGCGAAAAATGTTACAAGTTGGTGGCAGTTTTGGAAGCCAGTGTCATCAGCACACTGTGCCTTCATTGGTCCACCAGTGCCAAGCCCCCAAATGCAATGCCTCCTTTGGCTGCCACACTGCCACGGCTCCACAACTCACTTCTCTCCTAAGCTGCCACATAATGTTTCTTGCACATGCATGCAAATAAACATAAAACATAGAAATCTTATGATTTTTTTAAATTATTTACTATAATTAAAAAATGAACCATTGTATAGTTGCAATAAGGCACTCCAGGGTGTGTGTTTCTGTGTAATAACCTCACTCCTGCAGTGGTGGAAGCGCTTGGCTTCACCTCATGCTTCAATCCACCCCAGGAGTGAGATTATTACACAATAACACACACCCTGTCATGCCTTATTGCTTAATTAATCTCTAGGTTTATGTACTGGGAGAGTAGCACTATATTGCTGTTACTGCAGGATGGGATGTTTACACTCTCTCACTTTTGTTTCTTACAGATGATGACCTCCTTCTGTTTCTGTCTTTAGTGACCTGGTCCCAGCGGTGTCCTGCATGTTGATCGTCTGAAGTATCTGCACCATTTTGACTGAAGTATGGGCGGTCATGTGGTTTGTCCTTGACCTTACCTGTTTTCCTCCTCCTCCTCCTCCTCCTCCTCTATATTTCTCTTTCTCTTAGGTGTCTTAAATTATAAAACTGCATCATTCAATTGAGTTGTATTATAAAAATGCAATATTCAAATACAGTTGGTTTTGGACAGGTGTTTTTACCAACCAAGCTCTGCACATTAGTGCTTTAAGTTGGATGGATACCATTCTGTCTAATAACCCAGCTGGTTTTATTACTTGAGGCCAGATATGCATGTAGTATTTCTTTTTAGTATTATTTTCTTATTTAGTGAATGTAATGTCCTTTAGCATTTATGTACAAACCAAAATAGCATTTACCCTTTCAGCTGAGAACTGGTTAACTATTCCGTTGATGTTTAAGCATTGCCCTTAAAAATTTCCTGCCTTTTTTCCTTATTGGTTTTGAGCTGGGGGTCATATTTAAATGCATATTCCATGCTACTTGTATTAACATTGATTAGAGTTTTTTTCTGTATTTTGTTATTGCAGTTTTTGTATGTTACTCAATTACTAAAAGTGTGCACTTTATATCACTTATTCCTGTTTGTTTACCTGGGTATTTTTGGCCATATTTTTAATTACTTAGGATATTTGGATGCATAGGGATAGGCAACACCAGTAGAAAACAAGAAGTTGTCATCCCTCTGTACAGACAGTTGGTGAGACCCAATCTGGAGTACTGCGTGCAGTTCTGGAGACCTCATCGCCGCAAGAACATAGACAGGATGGAGGCAGTTCAGAGGTGGGCAACTAAAATGGTGCAGGGTATGCACCAGAAACTATATGAATAGAGACTAAAGAAGATTAACATGTATACCCTCGAGGAAAGGAGGGAGGGGGGGGGGACATAATAGAAACTTTCAAGTACCTCAAGGGAATCCACAAAGTCCAAGAGTGCAGCATCTTTCAGAAAAAGAGATGTGCAAGAACAAGGGGGTACAACTTGAAGATAGAGGGGGGATGGCTCAGGGGCAATGTGAGGAACTATTTTTTTCACAGAGAGGGTGGTGGATGCATGGAATGGCCTCCCTGAGGAGGTCATGGGGTCAAAAACAGTGGGGATATTCAAGAATGCATGGGACAGACATAAGGCAATTATAGTGGGGGGTAGGAGGAAGTAGACTGTTAGTTAACTAGGATCTGCAGCTTATTCAATAGGTAGGGAAATGAGCAGACTGGGTGGGCCAAGCGGTCCTTATCTGCCATCAAAGTCTATGTTTCTATAATTGGATCTGAGCGCTACAGTATTTAGCTGTAAGGGAGTCACTAAAACCCCACCCTCTGATGCAGCTCTGAAGGAGCAAAGTGCAGGGCACTGGGGTCACGTACACTGACCTGAGTTTATGTCTGGAGACCCTTGATTGTACCTCACATTTGCATCATATTGCAGACATAGCTTGGTTCACCCATAGACTACTATGGAACAAGTCATTGTATTTAGTGCAAATAATACATTTGTGAAGACCGCTCCTTGTCTTTGGTTTCTTGCAGTCTGTTCACTTCTGTGAGTGTGGCATGAGTTTATTGTTGAAGTGCAAGATGTGGGACTGGCTGCCTCTCACTTCTGCACCACCCTGCACCACTGACAGTGCAGCTTCATTCTTTGGATCTGGCGCCTTACTGGCACAATGACAGATGGCCTTGCTCAGTCACCACTCCATTGAGAGGCACTGAGGTGGTATTTTCAAAAGGGTTGCTTGCAGACACAGATGCATGCTGTGCCTGCATTTGCATCCATCTGCTTAAGTGTCTCAGTCTCACTGCCGCAGCTGAGCCAGCATTACTTTTACTCAGGCTCACAGACAAAAGAAATAAAGAAAAATAAAGACAGATGTCAGGCCCTGTGTGTCTTCCTGTACCAATAGCATGCCCAGCAGTCAGTAAAAATATGTATTAAATAAATCCTTAAAAACTCCACCCTGTACATTTCTTAGTGTCTACTGCATTCACTCTGCCCTGATCTACCCTCTCATAGCAGGGTCGGGATGAAAAAAATAATAAAAATAAAGATGGATTTCTGTGCCCACTAAACTACCAGAAGTCAGTAAAAAAACATCAACTAAATACTTCTTGAATACCCTGCACCTTCCTGAGTCAACTAAATTCACTTGGCCCTGCTTTTTCTGCAGGACCTACAGCTGTCAGTGTAGGTTCACACTACATACATGCACTTTCCTCTACAGCAAAATTTTGCTGGCCTGCCTGCTTGAAACTACAGCTAAATTTAGTGAATTAGCTAACTGGAGCAATAAGTCATGAGTTTCTGATAATGTCTAAAGTTTTCTGCTCAAACATCATTTTTTGATAAAAAGGAGCTCCTCTCAATAGGTTGGTCATTATCCTGTGAGAGAGAGCTGGAAATAGCATTGAGATGGATGCAACATGAGGAGTTCTTAATCTTCAACATTGCTAATTGGCTGCTGCATTTGATATGGATTGCTAACAACTTGGACATGCTCAGTGTATGCTCCCTTTAAACAGTGCTGTGCCATAACATTGAAGTGCCAAAGGGGAAATGAGTTTCTTCAGATCAGATTTGCCAGTGTCCAACCTTCTGGATTTCGGCATGTTCATTGAATATAAATTTTGCATAGTCTCATCCTTAGTATTTTAATGGATGTGTATGTGGGGGCATTTCACATTGTTATGTGGGTGACTGTCTATGTGCACATGTGTGGCTGTATCATTTGCTGGTTGTGAAAGCTTACTGGCTCTAGACAACTTTTAACATGTGTTTCAGCCTTTGAGGTGCAACAAACCCCTTTCATGTCCGTGGTCGTGGAGTCTACATTGTTAGAAAATTCTATCATGTCAACTCTGGAACCACTGCAAGTTTAAATCCACAGAGCCACCAGCTCTCTGGCAGTGAGATGCCCATTCAGCAACCTGGAGATCCAAGTTCATTCCCAGCACTCGAGAGGACTAGAGCAAAGACTGAGCTGGTTGAGCAGGTGAGAAGTATCCACATAGACACTCTCCTCCATTGGAGAAGGGATTGCCTGCACTGCTGTTAGAATGGCTACTTGTTGTGGCTCAGGAGCAGTGCAGTCTGCAGTGTTGGTGACCACACAATGCCACAATGTCTCAACATGTATGTTCATGTGGAAGTTGGGTGGAGGAAGAACACTGAAAAACGTTGCCTGCAGCACTCCAGATGATGACTTTCTGTATCCCCTGTGCTAGCGATGCCCTATGTGCTCCATGCCCCCTTAGCATTCTCCATGACATCAGAGGTGTTTCCTCTTTTGTGGCAGCAAGGAGGCCCCCTCAGCAAGGGTAATCTGGAGCTGAAGGAGAGACTGACACTACACAGATCCCAGAGGTGGTGCATGGCAGCAAGAGGTGCATCTGGAGGAAAGAATGGAAGACTTCTAGGACCTGAAGGAGTGGGGCACCAGGGGCATGTAAGGATGTGCCAATGCCAAACTTTCATTCAGAGAATGTGGCAAAATCTGGGGTTTGGACACTGGTAAAGTTAACCTGAAGGAACTCAGTTTTCCTTGGGAATTGCCACACTTGACCATCATGACAAAGCACTTTTTACAGGAGGGTATGAACTGAGCATGTTGAAATTTTGGGCAAGCCACATGATTTGCAGACGCCAATCAGCCATACAAAAGATAGAAAACTTGTGCAGTGCACATTTCAGTGCCATTTCCAGCTCCACTTCTCACAGAATAAGGATCTGATTACTGGAGGAGATTTTTAATATGAAATAGAATGACATTTGATTAAGACATTTTTAAAATCATTGCAGAATCATGTATTATCATTCCATTTAGCTAATTCTTACTGCATACATTAAACTGCAGTTTCAGACATGCACACTAGTAAAATCATGCTGCAGAGGAAAAGAGAGAGTGCACAATGTGAGACTGCATTGTCTGCTACTGGTCCTGCAGCAGAGCAGGGTAGAAAGAATTTAAAAGATCTGGATAGGTACAAAGGAACTTTGTAGGATTTGACAAATATTTTTAACTGAGTGAGTACTGCTGTGCTGGTGGTATAGAGGACACAGAACTTAATCTGTATTTTCTTAATATGTTTTGCCCTTTAAGCAGGAGTAGAGCAGAGTAGTTTTAGTAGACTGGGAAAGGTGCAAGGGGAGTTTTAAAGGATTTATTTTACAAATACAGTATAAATACTATATATATTTGCAAAAAACTACGTTAAGTAGCAGTTAGAGGTGAATAGGGAAAGAAGCTTCTAGCTGGATGCTGTGAGGAAGTAGACTTGAAAGATTTGTCTTAGCTGGTTTTCTGTGTGTTTCCAGCAGACAATTTGGTGTTTGTGGGTGTTTAAAAGCAGGAGGCTGAGAGAGTAAGTGGACTTGAAAGATTTTCTTAGCTGGTTTTCTGTTTGTTTCTAGCAGACTATTTGGTGTGTGTATGTGTGTGTTTAAAAGCTGCTGTCTGGCCTGTAAGTGCAGGCATCATATTACAGGGGGTTAGTGCTGTTTGAAAGTAAGATGGGACTCTTAACTCGGTCAGTCTTCAGTTAGAGGTGAATGGGGAAAGAAGCTTCTAGCTGGATGCTGTGAGTCAGTAGACTTGAAAGATTTGTCTTAGCTGGTTTTCTGTGTGTTTCCTGCAGACAATTTGGTGTTTGTGGGTGTTTAAAAGCAGGAGGCTGTGAGAGTAAGTGGACTTGAAAGATTTTCTTAGCTGGTTTTCTGTTTGTTTCTAGCAGACTATTTGGTGTGTGTGTGTGTTTAAAAGCTGCTGTCTGGCCTGTAAAGCAGGCATCATATTACAGGTGAGTAGTGCTGTTTGAAAGTAAGGTGGGATTCTTACCTCAGTCAGTCTTCAGTTAGAGGTGAATGGGGAAAGAAGCTTCTAGCCGGATGCTGTGAGGAAGTAGACTTGAAAGATTTTCTTAGCTGGTAGTGCAATGAGGGGCAGTCACAGGGCTGATACGCTCTCATGAGAGTCAGGTGTAGGCCCTAGTCCCTCCCTCCCCAGAGCTAGGCTGATTTATAGGGGAACACCTGCCCTGCAATTGGAGGAAAAGGCTTCAGGTGCAGCTCATGTAGTTCTAGCCACTGGGGGCTGGGTTTAAGGGCTGAGAGAGAGGAGCTTAGGGAGTTGTACACTTCCCCTATAAGTTTACTGTGTAGTACTGCACCTAGTAACGTGGGTACCTGTTTACTGTGAGACTGTATCTAGGATTAGTGGGTGACTTGATTAGTGGGTAGGGGTGTATCTTGGACTAGAGGGGAACCTGGTAGTTCACCCAAGGAAATCTATTTGGAGGGGGATGGGACCACACGTCATTAGGTCCGGCATCTTTGGGAGGGTGGTGGGGTGCACAGGGTGTGGGGCAGCCATGATACTGGACTGGGCTTGGAAGTTCAGTGGTTGCCCAGTGTGCCACCAGCTGGCACAGCTTAGGGAGGAGGTTGAGGGGATTAGGAGACTGCTGGAGGGAGGGGGGAGGTATGGTTGGGGAATAGGACAGGGGCTCTTCCACGGGGTTGCACTAAGCACTAAGGGCAGGGGCATAGAGAAAGGAGTGCAGGAGAGTACTCTGAGGTCACATAGGGACCCTGACAGAGGGGACCCAAATGAAGAACACTACCAAGGAAGCAGACAGATATCTGGGAACCCTCACAGAGGGGGCCAAAGGGAGGATATTCTCAGGGAAGTAGGCAGATGGCTCAGGCAGGACAGAAGGAAGCAAGGGGGGAGGTGGATCAGACCTTAAGCTCAGTAACCTCTTCAATTCTCTTCTTCTGCTTGAGGATGAGGGGGGTGATGTAGCCATAACAGGGCAGTTGGAGATGGAAAGGAAGTGGAAGGCAGGAGGCAGGGGCCGGATAGCAGGAAGAACAGGGGGAAACTTGGAACATGGGAAAATTGGGGGAGTGATGGATCAGAGCAGGAGGAGGAGGGGGTAGAGAAAGGAAAGCACAAGGAGAAGGGCCAGTTGGGGGAAGAGCAAGGGGAGGGACCAGAAGTACAAGGAGGATACAGTAAAGGCAGCTGAGGGTTTATGCCAGGGGAGCATGACAGGCAGGGAGGAGCTGAACAGAGTCGAGAAGGAAGGGAGGATGAGCCAGGCAAGTTTAGCAGATGGGGGGGAAGGACCAATCGTGAGCAGCGATGGGGGGATAGCGGGGTACAAAAGGATACTCGGGAGGAGGAGAGGCATAGGATCAGAGGGGAGGGGTGGCCAGGGTAAAGAAGGAGGAGGTGGCAGGGGGCACCCAGATGGGGGAGGAGCAAGGAGCCAGCTGGGGGGAGGGGCTGGTAGAAAGGATGAGGGACACGGAAGGGGGGAAAATGGAGGAAAAGGGGTGGTCAGAGTGATCCTGTTGGGTGACTCCATGATCGGGGTATCAAATGAGATAGGCAGGGGGAAGCCTGCCTGGTTAGAACAAAATGCTTCCCTGGACTAATGGTGCACAATGCCAAGCATGAGGTATATCAGTTGGCAAAGGATTGTGGAGGTTCTTCAGATATATTGGTCCACCAGGTGCCAATGACATTGAGGGAAATAGTGAGCTAGAGATACAGGCAAGGTTCAGGGAGCTTGCCAGGGTCTGTCATGACATAGGATGAGTGATTTCCTTCTCAGAAATCCTGCCAGTGCCAAGGGCTAGTGGGGAACACAAGAGGAAGATTAGGAAGATAAACCAGTGGCTGAGTGGCTGTGGGACCAGAGGGTATGGGTTGATGGGGGATTGGGGGAGACCTGGGAGGATAAGGGGGTATATGCTAGAGATAGGCTCCATCTCAATTTGGAGGGGAGGGAAATCCTTAAGTTGAAAATAGAGGGGTTCATTGGTGAAAGGTGGGGTTTAAACTTGTGAAGGGGGGAGAAATGGGAGAGAAGGCTGTTGAGGGGGGTCCGATAAAGGAGGGACTCAGTCTCCACCCCCCTGGGGAGCTGGAGGAATGTGGGAAGAGGCCGACTGGTAAGGTGCTGACTGGGGGAAGACAGAATCCCCATGGGAACATGAGCAGGGGAAATGGAAGTATACGGAAAGGGTGGAAGGTAGTCCTGCTAAATGCCAGGAACTTGGGCAATAAAATGCCAGAGCTCCAGGTGATGCTAACTGAGGGAGAGGTGGATGTGGCAGTGGTCACTGAGACCTGGGCCACCATAGGACATGACTGGCACCTGAACCTGGAGGGTTACACCACGTTCAGGAAGGACAGGGTGGAGGGAAGAGGAGGAGGGGTAGCAATAATAGTAAAAAACTGCATTGGCATTGGAGGAGTGGAGGAGATGGAGGGAACTGTGGAGGTGATTTGGGTCACCTTGATAACAAATGGGGGCAAGAGAGTAAAAATAGAAGTGGTGTATAGACCCCCTGCGCTGGCATAGGAGCTGGAGAAGAGTCTGTTGGCAGATGTTGGGAGACACTGCAAATTGGGCAGGAGAAGGGTGGTGGTGTTGGGGGACTTAAACATGCCAGGAATGGACTGGGAGACTATGACATCCTCGGTGGCCAGGGAACCGAGGTTGTTGGATGTCTGTCATGATGCGTTCCTAACTCAACAGGTGGGTGGACCGACCAGGGAGGTGCAGATACTGGATGTGGTCCTGGCAAACAGTGACCAGATTGGGGGCCTGGAGGTAAGGGACCCATTGGTGGGGAGCGACCATGCCACAGTCTGGTTCTGCCTGGACCTAGGAGGGTTAGAAGGCTGCACAAAGATGGAGGAAACCGACTTCAGGGGGGCGAATTTCAAAGAAATGGGAAGGATCCTTCAGAAGCATTTGGATGGGATTGGGCCAGACATGGACACTGACAGTAGGTGGGAAATCATCAGGAGGGGGGTGCAGGATGCTACCAGCACCTATGCAAAAGTAAGACAAAAATGTGGTAGGGCCCGTAAACCTTGCTGGTGGACCAGGGAGGTTCAGGCGGTGGTGAGGGGAAAGAAGGTGGCTTATAGGCATTTCAAGTGCTCAAGCAGTGAAAGGGATAGAGGGGAGTATGAGCTGATGGCCAGAAGGGCCACTAGGGTGGTGAGGATGACTAAGGCAAGGAAGGAGCAGAACCTGGTCAGGGAAATTAGGAGAGGGAATAAGGGATTCTTTAGATACATTGGGGAAAAATGAAGGGTGAAGGGGCAGATTAGCAGGATTAAAATAGGGGAAAGATGGGCACAAGATCCGGGGAAGCAGGCTAAGGTACTAAATGAGTACTTCACCTCAGTTTTCACCAAGGAAATTGGGGGGCTACATCATACATGGGAGGAGATGGTGAAACTGAGGGGAGGACCATTGCCGATCATCAGATCTGGGTAGAGGATGGGCTATCACTGGCAGGAGGGGGGAAGGAAAGGCAGGTGGACAAGGTAGCAGAGGTGAAAATCATGGCAGAGAGAGTGAGGGAAGCCCTCAGGTCTCTTAAGATGGAGAAAGCACCGGGGCCAGATAAATTACATCCCAGAGTGCTGAAGGAACTGGCGGATGTCCTGGTGAACCCCCGGCAGAGCTTTTCAGCATCTCTCTGAGGACAGGGTGGGTGCCCCAGGATTGGAAGGTGGCGCATATAGTGCCGATCCACAAGGGAGGGGATCAAGGGAGGTGGTAGGGAACTACAGGCCCATCAGTCTGACATCGGTGGTGGGCAAGGTGATGGAGGGCATTGTCAAGGAGAGGCTGGGGAGACCTGGAAAAATCAGGGTGCCTGGATGATAGACAGCATGGATTTATCCCAGGGAAATCATGTCAGACAAACCTTGTGGAGTTCTATGACTGGGTGACGAGAGCCTTGGACCTGGGTAGACCAGTGGACATCCTCTATCTTGACCTCAGCAAGGCATTTGACTCTATTCCTCACTAGAGCCTGTTGAATAAGCTGGGAGGAATGGGGTTGGGGAACCAGATGATCAGATGGATAGGCAATTGGCTCCAGGACCAGATCCAGAGGGTCATGGTTGGTGAGATAGTCTCATCCCCAAGGAGGGTCATTAGTGGGGTCCCTCAAGGATCAGTCCTTGGGACCCCTTCTGTTCAATGCCTATGTCTCTGACATAAGAAAGGGTATCAAAAGTGAGATGAGTCTCTTTGAGGATGACTCAAAACTAGGGGCAGTGGTGGATGGGGAGAAGGGGACGGTGGCCCTACAGGGGGACCTGGAGGCTCTGGAAAGGTAGTCTAGAAAGTTGAAGCTGAGGTTCAATGCAGGGAAATGCAAGGTACTGCATCTGGGAGTCAGAAACCTGGGCCAAGAGTACACCCTGGGGGGGGGGGTTACAAGTCTCAATGGCTGAGAGGGACCTGGGGATGGTGGTGGATGTCAAGATGAGCAACTCTGAGACTTGTAGGAGGGCAGTGACCAAGGCCAACAGGATGCTGGGATGCATCGCTAGGAGCATCACCTCCAGAAGGAGGGAAGTGATACTCCACCTGTATAACTACTTGGTGCTGCCACACCTCGAGTACTGCATGCAGTTTTGGAGGCCACACTTAAAGAGGGACACTGAACTCCTGGAGAGGGTCCAGAGGAGGGCAACCAAAATGACCTGGGGCTTGGGGGACAGGACCTATGAGGAGAGGCTCAAAGAGCTAAATATGTACACATTGGAAGAGAGAAGGGGCCGGGGGGACATGATACAGGTCTTCAAGTACATGAAGGGGTTAAATAGGGGAGAAGTAGTCAAGGTGCTCCGAAGGAAGGGGGGGGCAATTAGAGGGCATGGGTGGAAGGTGGGGAGGAGATTCAGGAGAGGAAGGAGAAGGTGCTACTTCACTGAGAGGGTGGTGGAGCCATGGAATGCACTGCCCAGGGAGCTGGTGGAGGCTGAGATGGTGAAGGAGTTCAAGAGGGGGTGAGACAGGTACAGGGGAAGGGTTCTGGATGCAAAGTCCTGTGCAGTGGGAATATCCGGGACTGGGAAGGGAGAAGCTAGAGAGGACGAGGGGGGAAGCAAGGTCAGCTCTCAGGGTGGGGACTGACCAAACGAGCAGACATGAAAGACCGTTAGGCCTATTCTGCTGGCATTTTAGTATGTTACTATGTTGGTATGTTAATTCATCAGATAGGGTTGACATCAAACTGTAAAAAGGAAAGAAAAAATGAAGTTAGGTTTTCCAACCCTAACACCCAGCCCACCCCCACTCTGCACACACCAGCAAGTATTGGGGGTGTGCCTTGGGGTTATCAGCCATAACGCTCACCCCATTCCATAAGTAAATTAGCTGAGATGGGTACAGTATAAAGAGGATGGGGTGAGCGTTATGGCTGACGACCCCAAGGCACACCCTTGCTGCCTGTTGATGTGTGCAGGGTGGGGGTGGGGTGTTAGGGTTGAAAACCATAACCTTGCATTTCCCTCCTTTTTATGGTTTGATATCAACCCTAACTGATGCATTTTTTTTGCAAAGAATTTCCTTACTTTTTGAGATAGTTTGATCGTAGCCTTATTTGCCTGTGGGAGCACAGGGCCTTCCCCTCCCTCTGAAGATGTGTACGTCTCTGTGAAAGGGCCCTGTGCTTCCATTTATATGACAACATTGACCAAATTGTCAGCACAGCCATCTTATAACCCCCACCTCATGTACCAGTAGCAGACCATTTCCAAATCCCCACCAAAATGTATTTCTGTGCAACTGGAGTGCCATTCTGCGGCACAGGTGCAAAACACATTTTGAGTAGGATTTGAAAAATGACAGCTATGACATACACGAGGTGGAGTAATAAGAAGTCTATGTTAAAAATTTGGGGTCAAACTATTTAAAATTTCCAAAGTTACAAGTGTACGTAGCTCAGTTGCAGCTAATGGTAATAACTTTGCCATTTGTACATATTTTGAACCCTGATTTTCAACATAGCCTTCTTATGACCCCATCTCATGTACAACGAGACTGTCACTATGCAAATCCTGTCGAAAGGTAAATTTGCCAAATGACTTCAAAATCACCTTTTGTGCAGGAATTGCATAATGATAGCCATGTTGTTCACGAGGTGGGGGTCCCCAAAATGCCATGTTGAAAATTTGGGGTCAAAATGTCAAACAATGGCCGAATTATGAGTATGAGTTGAAACCCCCACTGTAATACCTTGAACCACATTTACCTTAATTCCTCATATTGCAGTTGCTGGTTCCAGCAGCAAAATGTATCTTTGATCAGAGAGTGGCTCTCAAACCTGGGACCTCTTCAGGTGAGTGAAGGTGTGTGGGGGTGTACTGGGTGTGTGGGGTGGGTGGTGCTGAGTGTGAGGTAGGGCTGGAGGGGGGCTGATCAGCAAGGGACCCTTTTATGTGTACAAAAAACATTGAGGATGGTTTTCTTTTTTCCAGGTGAATTTTACAGCATCTGATTGTGTATGTGTGTGTGTGTGGGGGGTGTTACCACTAGACACCACCGCTATAAATGTAAAAAACATGGACAGAGATCAGTGGGCAGGGGGTGCCACTAGCACTGATACATTTATGAAAAGGTTAGAGACTGAGGTGCCTTCTCTATGCTACTGCTGTGAAGGTTAAAGCTGTGGTGTTGCAAGATTGTCAGTACTGCAGCAGTGAAACATTGAAATCAGGTAGCAGTCTTCCAGAAGCAGATTCAGGTCATTAATTTGCCTCAAAGTACTGAGGCAAACTTCTGGAGACTGTAAGTCGAAAAGAACTGTGCCTTTTTTCTAACAATGCGTAAACTAAACAAGATCGTTATTATGCCTGTTAAGGTAAGAAATAAAGACCCTTAAAAGTTGATCAGACAAAAACTTTGTTGTCAGAATTTATTTGGGAAGGGGGTTATTGATGAGTTTAAACCAGTGAGTACCTATAAGTGTGCTCTGGAATCAGTAATTGAAGAATAAACTATATTTGCCAAATTACACCAGTCTACCCTTATTCTTGTTGTAAACTCCTACTTCTCAATTAAATGGATTCGGTCAACAAGGGCAGTTGATATATTTATGTGTAGCCCCTTTGGAAATGCATAGTTTTAAAGTTTTAGCTGCAACATTTGTTTGCTATCACTGGACAGTTACAATCTCTAAAGAAGGTAGTGACTGAGCAAATTGTAATAATAACGCTGGCCACAGCACAGTCAGGAGTGTAATACCACCAAAAATTTAGATTACAGAATACATTTTTCATCACATTTCATTTGATTTTTTTTTCAGTATGGTATCCTTTATTGGCAAATTTTTTAACAGTAGCAATACACAATAACTAATACACTACAGCTACAGAGAAAGGCATAAGACAAAGCATGGCATGTTTGCATAAAGCATTGATGTGAAGTGCTGACCGCTCCTTACGCAGAAGGGTACAGATGCAGCTGCACGAGATCAAATGATGGCAAGAAGTGATAGATTGATATAAAAAATATTCTGTTCAATATTCTGATCATGTGATGCCAGGGTCTTGGGACTGATTTGGTCCCTCTGCTGATGCCAGACTAGGAGATACTCATGGGCAATTGGGCTGTGAGGCAATAAGCAGTGCCTCGAGTGAGGCCCACCTGTGCGTGAATGCTGTTGGGGTGTGGGGCATATGATGGATTATTTTTTCCATACGAAGGGCCTCCAAGGTGGCATTGTGCCATTCCACATAAGATGGGATGTTGTCATCCATCCAGTGTTTTAAGATTAGTTTTTTGGCTATAGTAGCTATGAGGGTGAGAAGGTATTTTCCTATGCCAGTGATTGGGTCTAAATTCATCCCTAGGAGGCAGCATTCTTGAGTGAAGGCTTGTTCTAGGCCCAATAATGAGTCTAGCTTACTGAAGATGGACTTCCATAAGGGTTTGCTTTTGGGCAGTCCCAGAAGATGTGCTTGAGCATGCTCTTGGAATGTTTGCAGAGCTTGCAGACGTCTGAATCAAAGTTCACCATTTTATAAAGCTTTGGCAGCATATAATAAAGACTGTGGTTATTTGTGAATTGCATTAGTTGGAGACCATCGAATTTCAGGAGTTGGTATATATTGAACCACAGTGCTTTGCTGAACCCTGGAGTGTTTAAGTCTGGGAACTCCTCAAGCCAGTATGTGCTGTGGGGTGGAAGCGTGTCAGTTGATATGTCTCTAAGTTTAGAATAGATGTGGAAGAGGGCGTGTCTTTAATCAGCAAGGTCATCAAGTTTGTCCCACCTACTGAAGTTGTCAAAACTCTATGGTTTTGGCCCCAGGGCTGAGGATAGCATGTGTTGCACGTGGACGAATTGGAATATTGGAATGGTAGCCAATGCTCTTTCACTTTGAAGCTTCTGGAAGCTAATCATGGAGTTCCCATTCAGAAGCTGACCAAGGGTTTTAATTCCATCATATTTTAGAAAATGTTGGAATATGGTGTTTTTCTGGATGGTGAAATTTGAGTTCTCTGCTAGGGGTTGTTGATTATCTAGGTGTGGATTCAACCCCAGCAATGTGTATAGTTGCTTACAGATCTTGTTGGCAGTTCCCATCAGGGAGTTCTGTATGTTGGGTGGGAGAGAGTGGTAGGAGGTGCTTGTCAGGACATTGATGCTTAGGTCTGCTTTCTTGCACAGGTGGATCTCCATTTGTTTCCATTCAGGCATGTGAACATTGTTGTCTGTTGGGCTCCACTGCCATCTCCACCAGAGGAATTTTGTGGCATGGGCAGTGAGGTAGTATAGAAAAAAGTCTGGCAGCTGTAGCCTGCCCCTGTGTTTATCCAATGTGAGCTTATGGTAGGCTCTGCAGGTGCTTTCCTATTCCATAGGAATCGGGTAAGCATGGAGTGCAAATGGGAAAACCACATCAAGGAGACAAACTGACCCATCATGTTCAGTGGGTACAATACCCTCGGGAGGGTGTTGATTTCAATCATGTTGATTCATTTTCCAGAGTGTTAATGGCGATAGAATACATTTATTTAAGTACTGCTTGATGCATGTTATAAGAGCCTTGAGGTTCCTATCATGCATTAGTTTGGGGTTTTGTACTGTCATAGTTCCCAAATATACTACTCATACCAGCTTCCAGCAGCCTCCCCATTTTGTGGATGCCTCTTTGTAAGTACGACAGTTGAGGGGCATTATGCAGGTTTTGGAGATATTAAGTTTGTAGCCAGCTAATTTGCTGAATTCCTTCAACAAGCTGAAAGCCTGGGGAATAGAGTGGCTGGGGTTGTCTAGGTGTAGGACATCATCTGCATATGTGGAGATTTTATATCTATGTTCTCCTATCTGGACTCCTTGGATGTTGTCGTCCAGCTGGAACCTTCTAGTCAGGGGTTCCATGTAATGACTGAAAACGTATGGGGACAGGGGACAGCCTTGTCTGGTGCCAGTTTGTAGGTCGATAGGTGCTGAGAGGGTTCCATTACATTGGTTCCTTGCCAAGGGGCGAGAGTAAAGTACTTTAACCCAGTCTGTGAATTCCTTCAGGAAACCAAATTCTGCTAGTGTCTCAAATAAGAAGGGCCAAGAGACACTATTGAATGCTTTTTCCGCATCTAGGGAGAGAAGTACTGCCAGAACATTTTGTTTGATTTTGATATATGCAAATGAAAATTAATAACTTCACTTCATCAGTCTGTTCTTTACACTTTTTTAAAAAGATTTTGTTAAAATATTGCTTCAGTGGAGAAAGACAGTGCGATTTCTCTCATTGCTATGTCTCCTTTCTCAAACAGCTCTATTTTTTTCTTGCAGAAAATGTCATTAACTGTGATCAGCTGATATGAGTGGGTTGTATGTCAGGGATGTTGCACAGTAATGAGACATTAGATTCATGAAATGCAAATTTACTTGGTGTATCTAATTAAAATACTCTGTTACTCACAGATAATAGATGCAGTTGACATCCTGTGTGATGATTTACTGTATTCACTCAAAAAAGACAGCAGCTTTGCCACCAGTCTTCTAATTTTGTTTTATTTCAGTCATGCATATGCATGACAGTTACTGAAAAATATGCAACTGATCATCCGTTATGTTCTGCTCTCTGAGAGCTGTGAGACATGAGTGCAGTAATCATGGCCGAAGGTAATTTAATGACTGGGTTAAAATTAAAATATGAGTTGGCAGATGAGTGTATTTGCTGTAAACTAAGTAAAATAGTTTGCAGTTTGTTTTATACACGTATTAGGAAGACAAGTCAGAAAACACTTTTCCTCAGCGTAGGAATGGAATAATAAACTGACCATATGCACCGATAATGAAATATAAGAATCAAAAA
Organism: Neoceratodus forsteri; assembly: GCA_016271365.2. NCBI lineage: Eukaryota > Metazoa > Chordata > Ceratodontiformes > Ceratodontidae > Neoceratodus > Neoceratodus forsteri. The sequence continues at coordinate 569,818,835 of CM057449.1, read as the reverse complement.
TGACTTCAGAAAATGTAACCTCTCACTCCACATGTATGGACAATCAATAATTTTGCGAAGTGTTTCATTCAAAATTATTAATGTATCACTTCAAACACTAGATTTTAACTCTTCTTTGTTCACAAACATTTTATAATAGGTGCACATAGTCAATTAATTACCTTCTGCCTAAAATGAGGAAAAGACGCACTGTTTCTGACACATCCTCATGTTTTACTCAGTTTGCAACAAATGTACTCATCTGCCAGCTGCTTCTTAAGCACAGGCAGGATAAATAAAGTGGGAGCAAATGTGCCAGTAAAAAATTTCTCTTCATGAAACAGGATCTTTTTTCGTGACTCGTGATATGAAAAAAAGATTATTTTTTGTATCACATGTCATGAAAAAAGATTTGTAATATTATAAAAATAAGGTTTCAAGGGCATTTCTCCAAGAGTGTAGTGCAGATTGCATCTGGAGTGGGTCAGAATCCAGCTAGGTGTGGTTATCCCTCTCTAAGATACATTTTTGTGGCTTTTGAAAAAATCTTTAAAGAAAAAATGGAAACAAGATGGTAGCAAACAAAAAAGGAATTTTCCCATATGAAACAGGATTCCTTTTTTGTTTCATGCAGCTATCTTTTAGCACTTACTGAGCATGCTCAGAAACAGTTTGTTCAATTTTTTAAAATGCAATAATTTACAAATGGCTTATGTTTTTGCCAGACCAGCAAAATGCACATCTGTGGGCTAGTCTCTTTCTGTCCTGAAAATGTCGGTGCAAAATTCCAAACCATCTGGGCTGTAGGAAAGTTCAAAGAAAAATCTCAGCAATCAGCAAAAAAATGCTTTTTTTCAAGTCTGCATAACTCTGTAACTTGCAACATCCAGAGATCCTCCTTCAGTGATGGTGCATGTCAATTTTCACGCAAATCTGTTGAACAGCTGCAAAGTTATTAAAGTGCAAATTTTGAGTTTAACATTGAAGTGCCTACTCAACCCTAACTATAGGGGTGCAACTGCACAAACACACACACATATATATATATATGTAAATATATATATATATGTATATATAGATATATAAATATATATAGATATTTGCTTATGTGTGTGAGCCTTTCATCCAGTCATTGATTGAATGTAATGGAGGTTGCTATGTGAGGCATTAAGTCTTTCAGTTGGATGGTATCTGTGGTCTGTCAGTGGGGCTGGTGCCTGGTGGCGTTGCTCTTCCCTGTTACCTTGCCAGTCATACAACACTATGGCTTGTGCATGTAAACAAACAAAAGAAAGAAAGAAAGAAAGAAAGAAAGAAAGAAAGAAAGAAAGAAAGAAAGAAAGAAAGAAAGAAAGAAAGAAAGAAAGAATTTATTTATTGAAATTTGTTGACCGGGTAGGCCCACTGAGACAACAAAGTCCCTTTTTCAGGGACGACTAGGAATTAATTACAGATAAAAGATGCTTGAGCAGACAAGAGACAAAGGCAGTACAGTTAATCACATAGGTACATACATAAGGAGCATTACAGTAAACAAAAGAGAACAGGTAGCAGTAGAGGAAGCCAGATATACCGGGTAGGTGTACAGGTGGCATGCCATTAGTCAATGTAATGGCAATTAGAAACAGGACAATACAGGTCAAGACTCAGGAGTGTGAGGGGCACCAACATTTCAGGTGCAACAACACTGATTGACTACCAGTAAGTGAGATTTTAGGGCAGTTTTGAATGAGTACAGAATACAGCAGTTAGTCACAGCTGCGGGTAGACTGTTCCAGAGTGATGGGGCAGAACTGGCAAAGCACCTGTCACCAGCTCAGGTTCGAGTCCTGGGGACTTCCAGGATGGGGTGGGCAATAGATCTCAGGTTACATTTAGCTGTTTTGAATAGGAGAAGTCCATTTAGGCTAGGAGGAGCTGGGAGCCTGGCTGTTTTGAAGGTCAGACAGAAGTGTAGGGAATGCAAGCCTGGCCTCAAGTGATGGCCAGCTCAGAGAGGTGAGAACATTGCAGTGGTGATCACGGGGGTGGGCAGAGGCTGCAAAGTGGGCAATTTTGTGATAAAGGACTCTGAGTTTGTTGAGATCAGAGCCCCGAAGAGGTTGAAATAAGGGAGCACCATAGAGAAGCACTGGGAGAATGGTACCAGTGGTGACAGCTATACGGGCTTCCCTGGAGAGGAATCCACTAAGTCTGTATAAGAGGCCAGTTCTTTGATGGAGGATTTTGGTGGTCGCCTCAATGTGCGGGTTCAGGGTTGGCTCCTGATCCAGGTGCAATCCAAGATATTTTGTGGATGCATACCTCAAGTGTAGTCCCATTGGCTGATGAGATCTGTACGAACATACGAACATACGAAATTTGCCAGCAGATAAAGGCCTAGAGGTCTATCAAGTCTGCTCGAATGTGCAGCTAGCACCCCTTATTCTGCAGCTGCCCTTCCCTTCCACCCTTCCCCTTCATTAACCCTCTCCCTTGTCCTGTCCCATCCTCGTTTGAAGCAGTCCACTGTTCTACTGCATACCACTTCTGCAGGTAACGATTCCACCCAGCCACCACCCTCCTGTAAAAGTGTCTCCTCATCTCCCTCCTGAACCTTCCTCGCTCCAGTCTCATATCATGGCCCCTGGTGGCCCTCTCCCTCCTTACTTTGAACAGCCCTCTGTACCTGTCTTGTTTATTCCTTTCATGTATTTAAAGGTTTCAATCATGTCCCCTGTCTCTCTCCTCTCTCCAGTGAGTACATGTTCAACTCCTTCAACCTCCTCTCATATGATAAGTCCCCAGACTCTTGATCATCTTTGTCACCCTGTGCTGCACTCCTCCAGTAACTTAATGTCCTCTTCAGATACGAACACCAGAACTGCACGCAGTACCAGGTGGTCTAACTAATGACCTATACAGTGGCAGAATCACCTCCTCCCTCCTCGAGGATATACCCCCTTGCAATACAACCCAGCATTTTGTTGGCCTTTGCAGCTGCCTTCCTACACTGTGCCGAGTTGTTCATTGACCCTGTGATGAGCACACCCATATCCTTCTCCTCCTCTGTCTGGGCTAGCTGCACTCCCCCTAGCTGGTAAGTCCTCCTTGGGTTCTTCATCCCAAAATGCATCACCTTGCACTTTTTGGCATTAAAGCCCAGTTGCCAGGTGTCTGACCAGGTTTCAAGCTTTGCCAGATCATACTGCAACCCTGCCATCCCCTAGGACATCCACCACTGCGCCAACCTTGGTATCATCAGCAAACAGACTGATCTTGCTCTTGATGTCCCATGATATGTCTGCAATGAATATCCCAAACAACACTGGTCCCAACACCGAGCCTGTAGGGACACCGCTCATCACTGCCCTTGGGTGTGAGAGCTCCCCACCCACCACCACCCTCTGTTGCCTTCCCTGCAGCCAGTTTCCTACCCATCTCACCAGCATTGCACCTGCCCCTGTGCCCACTAACTTCCTTCCCAGCCTTCCATGTGGCACTGAGTCGAATGCCTTACTGAAGTCCAGATACAGGACATCCACTGCATGTCCCCTGTCCAGTTGCCTAGTTACCCAGTCATAGAACCCGACCAGGTTGGTTTGGCAGGATCGGCCACGTATGAAGCCATGCTGTCTGCTGTCCTGTAGTCCTTTGGCCTCTAAGAGGGCCACCAGCCTCTCCTTCAGGATAGTCTCCATTAGCTTACCCACGATGGATGTGAGGCTCACTGGTCTGTAGTTTCCCAGTTCATCCTTGGGGCCACTCTTGTGGAGGGGCACCACATGAGCCATCCTCCAGTCCTGAGGTACACACCCCGAATGTAGTGAGGCATTAAATAGGTCTGCCAAAGGTCCTGCAAGACCTCTGCCAGCTCCTTCAGTACCCTGGGGTGGATGCCATCTGGGCCTGGTGCCTTGTCCACCCTCAGTGCCTTCAAACCCTCTCAAACTCTGCCCTCAATGATTTCCCCATCTGTCACCACTCCCCCCCTGCTTCTGCCATTTCTCCCATCTTGGGTGTCACCCTCCTCTTCTCTTTAGTAAATACTGAGCAGAAGTACTCATTTAGTGCTTCCGCCTTATCGTACCCTGCTTCCACCCAACCCCCCTCCTTCCTAATCCTTACAGCTCCTTTTCTCCCTGATGTACTTAAAGAAGTCCTTCTCCCCCTTCTTAATGCCTTGTGCCAGCCTGAGTTCCGTAGATGCTTTGGCTCCCCTTACTGCCCTTGTCACCTCCTTCGATTCTGTCAAGTACTCCTCTCTGTCCTCCCCTCCCTGTTTTCTTGTATTTCCTAAAGGCAGCTCTTTTCCTCCTTACCTTTCCCTGACCTCCTTGCTCAACCAGCTCGGTTTCTTAGCCCTAGCCTTCTTGCTCTGGGCTTTGCAGCAGTTTTGTTGCCTCCACTATCCCCAACTTTATGAGCTCCCATCTCTGGTTAGTATCCATACTAGACTGAATTCTGGCCAGGTACCCTTTTACCACTTCCCCCATCTTCCCAAAGTCAGCCCTCCTGAAGTCCAGCACTCTTGTGCCAGATTCCACTCCTTCCTTGCCCATATCCAATGTGAGCTATACTGAGTGGTGGTCACTCCCTGACAGCAGTTCCTCCACTGTAGTTTCTCTCACAAGTCTCCATTTGCAGCACAAGGTCAGGGTATTCCTAACCTGGTTGCTTCACTGACCATTTGCAGCAGGAAGCTGTCCTGGAAGGCATCCAGCAGTACCTGCTCCCTTCTGTTCCTGGTTGTTGGGGTGCTCCAGTCCACTCCTGGCATGTTGAAGTCCCCCACAATCACCACACTACCCTTCTCACAGGTCCTCCTGATCTGTCCCGCTAGTTCCCTGTCTAACTCCTCCATCTGAGATGGTGGCCTGTACACCACTCCCATTCTAAGACTCCTATTCTTGGAATCCTGGATTTGCACCCAAAGTGACTCTGTACTACCCTCCTCCCCTTCCTCCCTTACACACTTCAGTCCTTCCTTCACATATAGTGCCACCCCCCCTCCTTTCCCAGTCACCCTGTCCCTACGAAATAACCTGTACCCTGGTACAGACAGGTCCCAGTCATTATATTGGGTGGCCCATGTTTCCGTGATGGCTGCAATGTCCACCTCTCCCTCTGTCATGAGAACCTGCAACTCTGCAGTTTTCCTTCCAAGGCTCCTAGCATTAAGGGTAATCACCTTCCACCCTTTCCCCCTCCTCCCATCCTGTCCTCCTTTCCTAGCATCACCAATAGTACTTGCCATTTGTCCTTTGTCACTGTTATGGGGGGTAAGCTCATATGATTTCCCAACCTGTGGTCTCTGCATATCTCTTCCCCAACTGCCACCCCCACTCCTAGTTTAAACTCCCAACTTCCTCTATATATTCTTCCATCCTCTGCTTCAACACTCTTTCCTTCCTCACTCAAGTGTAGTCTGTCCTTGGCATAGAAACTACTGCCTCCCAGGTCCCTCCCCACCCCCAACAGCCCATACCCTTTAGCACAACACCAGGTTCTTAGCCATCTGTTAAATTCTCTATTCTCAGCTTTCTTGTTGTGCTTGCCTTTGGCACCGAAGTATCTCGGAAAAGTTACTGATCTTCCTGCCCCTCACATAATTGTGCTAGTTCCTCAAACCTCCTCTGGACTATATCCACTGTCTTGTCAGCCAGGTCATTTGTCCCAAGATGTATAATTAAATGAGGCTTGTCCCTACCCTTCTAGCATATTTCAGAACAGACTGTCCCACCCTTTCCGCTGTCATTCCTGGCGTGGCCTCCACCCAAATGCGACTATGCCTCTCCCCTTGCTACCCCACCTAACTCCTCTTAGTATTGAGTCCCCCAGCACTAAGATTCCACCCCTCTTACTCTCTGCTTGCTTCCTTTCATCTTCCTCCCTCATTTCCAGCTCCTCTTCTTCCTCCTGCACATTATTATGCCCTTTTACCCCTGTTGCAGTTCTCCCAGCAGAACTTCCCCCCGCTCCAGTTTGGTCCAGGCATTTATCAATTACTCCTCTAATTTCATCACTTCCCTCCTCCATCTTCTTCCTCTCTAGCAGTGCAAAACTATTTTCTGAAGATCCTTCACAAATGCCTGCTCCCTCTCTCTGCATAGTAACCTGTTCTCTCCTTTCCACTCCATGACTTTTGCCACTTCTTCGCCTCCCCTCACAAGTCCCTATTGCCTCCTTCCATTTGACTTTTGTCTCCTGACCTGGTTTCCCCGGCAATCGTTCTTCCTGGCCTGGGCCCCTTTGTCTCTGCTTCCCTTCTTCTGAGCCTCTCCTCACCACTGTTGGCTTAAATTGCCCTCCCTCATCTCCCCTTCTTCCTCCCTCCAGTATTGGGCTAAACCCACCCCAATCTGCCTTGCCTGTCTTAGTTCCTCCTGCAGACCCTCAATCTCCTTTCTAAGTTTTTCTATGTGGTTGCACACTAAACATCCTCCCACACTCCAGGCAATGTTTAGAAAGATTGGTGCACCGCAGTTGTTGCAGCCCACACCCTACCCATTGCTGTGCGTTGCCTGCACCCCCACCCTTCCAGATGCAGGATACCAAACACTCCCCCAAGTCCCCACTCTCCCCCTCTATCAGTGCAAACATTCTTTATGTCCCTTACCTCCTTTGTTGCACACGTTTAGATATGTTGAGCAACTGCTTTTATATTCCTATCACACTCAAAAATACTTTAGTAGCCATTGCACAACCTTCTTCAACTCCTGCTCCTCCTTACCCAATGCAATAACTATGTGAAGTAGTAATAATGAAAGTGCCTAGATTTGCATTTACTTCCCTTCCACTGAGAGAGCAGTCACCTCTTCACTTGCTGCAGTTCCTTTCCTAGATGTCTGCTTCATTTTATGACAGGTGCAAATCCTTTGCCTGTTTGAGGAAGTGATGTCAGAACCCCTAGTACAAAGGGAATAATTGACCAGGGGTGGGTGGGGTGAGGGGTTTGGGTGGGTGGGACCAGCCCAAGTCTTCCGGAAACAATCAGGTAGCTGAGGCCTCTAGTCAGACAATTAGCACCCTTCCCAGACTCAAAACTTTGCAGCTAGTGAAGCCAGCAACAATGAATCAATTCTACTCAAAGCCCTACATAGGTTTGCTACCCAAAGAAACAGGACACCAATTCAAACAGCTTCACCAACAATACATCAAAATAGGTTTGAATTATAAGATATAGGTCCAATTCAAAGAAACAGACCAGTTAAATTACACCAATTATGTTTAAAAGAGAAGAAATAGGCCTCTACAAATGCAGCCTGCCACACGTAAACCAAACAAATGAGCCCACTTTTAGTTATCAAAACAGGTTTCAAAATTCCAACAGCCCCAAACAATACCCTGCTAGCCCCTTAGTAGTAAGAAAGAAAATAAACATTCTACCAAGTAGAATCCATGAAAAACAAGGTAAAACAAGAAGCTACTGTACTGTAGATCTGATCCTGTCCCCCTTCTAGTTCCTTCTGAGAAGCCAAAGCACTGACTCCACACCTGATTCAGCTCTGCCTCCCTGCTGAGTGAGACCTGGCCAGACAAATTAGCACCCTTCCCCCACTCAAAACTTTGCAGCTAGTGAAGCCAGCAACAATGAATCAATTCTACTCAAAGCCCCAACATAGGTTTGCTTCCCAAAGAAACAGGTCACCAATTCAAACAGCTTCACCAACAATACATCAAAATAGGTTTGGAATTATAAGATATAGGTATCCAATTCAAAGAAACAGACCAGTTAAATTACACCAATTATGTTTAAAAGAGAAGAAATAGGCCTCTACAAATGCAGCCTGCCACACCGTAAACCAAACAAATGAGCCCACTTTTAGCTACCAAAACAGGTTTCAAAATTCCAACAGCCCCAAACAATACTCTGCTAGCCCCTTAGTAGTAAGAAAGAAAATAAACATTCTACCAAGTAGAATCCATGAAAAACAATGTAAAACAAGAAGCTACTGTACTGTAGATCTGATCCTGTCCCCCTTCTAGTTCCTTAGGATCTGAAGAAAGAAAGAAAGAAAGAAACAAAGAAAGAAAGAAAGAAAGAAAGAAAGAAAGAAAGAAAGAAAGAAAGAAAGAAAGAGCTATGTCACTTATTTTTTTCTCTCTTCTATTTGCTTGGGTTCCATATAAGTGCACACCATACCTTTGTGATTGACTTGTGCATGCTCTAGTCATCATTGTCTTGTCAGTATCACATCATTGCTAGTATTCAGCAGTGGCTGCATTGTAGGACTCATACCATCATTTGTCATGCATATATTGTTAATGCATGTAGAAATCATAAAGAGAATAGGAAGGATAAAGGGTAGATGAGAAAAGAAAAAAAATGTTTTACCATGCCAGTTCCACCTAGTACAAGTTCAGCAAATGGTGGTGGAGGAGATGGAGTTGCTCATTAGAGATAGGCAAAGCTGGGAAAATTCACTCTGCGAATTTAGTGCAATTTGTGGAGTGCAAATTGATCTGCGAAGTGTGAAGTTCTGCCACAAAGTGTGGAATTTCACCTGGTAAGTGCAGGATTTCACAAACGAACAGCAGAACTTCACTATTTGTGGGTGAATTTCAGCCATTTGCTGGTGAAATCTTGATGATTTTGGTTGAAGTCAAAGTTGCTGAGGATCAGGCAAACTTCATGAAGCTCCACGAATGGAAATTTCAGCCACTTCATGGCAACTTCACCCCATCTCCATTAGTCATGGTGAGACAGACACTGTAAGTGAAATCATGGTCATGGGGCTGTGAAGACAAGGGCTGCTAGATGATACTAGGGATCTCCTCCCAGTCATCTAGTGCATCTGATGATAAAATCCTCTGAAAGCACTCGTTTCCCCTTTTTCCTTATCCAAATGCTTACAGTTCCTCTACATGGGATACAATTGATTCATTCAGAAATAGAAAATCTAGTTCTTGAAAGTAAATTATTCTGTTTGAAAGGTGAAATAATGAACTTAGAATTATCAGGAAAAGACAGTCTTTCAAGCAACAGAGGGAGGTGGATCTAGCTTTACTTTTGTTACAATTCTTAAGATTTTCAGTACAGGAAGAGTTTAAAGCACAGCTGACTTATTTTGGGGCTGACTGCTTTCAGAGCACAAACCACCTGGCTGTTTTGGGGCTGGGGAGGTTTACCTGTGTCTGACTTGGATGTCTGGATTTTTCTCTGTTTGATTAGCAGGGTATTTTCTCTGTCAAATTGTTGTGTAGGGCATTTTGCTGACAGGAGGGCACTCATCGCAGCGGTGGGTCAGAGCTTTTAGCTGATTGTTTCATGAGGGCACAGTTTAGGCCCAACCCCTGCCCACCCCTCACCCTACCCAACCCTGGAAATAGTTCCTTTATACCTGGGGTTCTGACATCATTTCCTCAAGAGTGCAAGGTGCATATCACTGTCATATCCTATCTAGCACACTGCACTGACAATATAAGCATAGACATTGTATAATATATATATTTCTATATAACAAACCAATCACACACACACACACACAAAAAAACAAAAACAGAAAAAGTAGATAAACATGTGGGGAGTAATGCAATGTAATGGCTGTGGGGCAGCAGTCTTCTGGGAGTCTTTCTGGAGGCTGAGATGCTGCCCTATTTGCAGACAACTCTCTGCCCTGAGGGAGGAAGTTGCCCGTCTTCAGGCCACACTGGACAGTAGTAAGGGAACCTTCCCCCAGGCCACACTGGACAGTAGGAAGGGAACCTCCCCCATCCAGGGAGCACCAGAGCTACCACCACTACCTCAGAGGTTGTGAAGAAAGCACAGCAGTTGGACCACAGTGGGCTCAGGGAGGGTGAGGATGGTGGAACAGAGGCACACCCAGTCAGTTGTTCCACTCCACAATCTATACACCATTCTAGGGGAGCATAGCTCCCCTATGGATGCACCCGCAGAGGAGACTAAGGAGGCTGAAGACAACTGTCACAAGGGAGGCCCACAGGAAGGAGGCAGAGGACACCATGGGGAAAGGAAGCAGCTCCTGGTGGGGGACTCAATTATTAGGGGGATAGAACTGGGGGGAGCAGGGAAAACTGAAGTAAGGTGCCTGTCTGGTGCCATGGCTTGAAGGGGCAGGAAATGCATTCTCAGGATCACAAGAACAGCTGCACAGGAGTCTGAGCTGGATGTCATTGTCCACCTAGGGACAAATGACTTGGCTCATCATGAGATTAGAGCAGTGCAGGAGGACTTTGTAGAGTTGGGGAGGGGCCTAAGACAAGTAGCACACACAGTATCCTTCTCAGAGGTGCTGCCTGTCAATGGCATGGGTGAGGTGAGGGTACTTTGCACCATGCAGTTTAATGAATGGTTGAAAAAATGGTGTGGAGCACAGGGGTTTGGCTTCATTGGGGACTGGGGTTCCACCTGGAGAGACACCAGCCTATACTGGCAGGATGGTCTGCATCTGTCCAGGAAGGGAACAAGTCTTTTGAGCAATCGGTTTAAATGCTTCACTGGCAAGCTTTTAAACTAGTCAAGGGGAGGCACTGTTAAGCAGCAGGAAAATCCCAGCCTCTCCCTACAAAACAGGGTACTAAATGAGAAAAAAACGAGGTAGAAAGGTCAGTGGGGGATGCTGCTACAGAAGGTAAAGCCATCAAAAAATGGAGAGAAATGAGTACCAATGCCCGTAGTCTGAGTAACAAGCTTCCTGAATTAGTGGCCTTGATGGAGGAGGAACATCTGGATAGCGTGGCAGTCACAGAAACATGGTACACACAAAACCATGACTGGGATGTAAACATACCAAGATACACTATCTACAGGAGGGACAGGGAGGGTAAAAGAGGAGGAGGAGTAGCTCTTTACATAAGGGAAGGAATCAAGGCAACAGAACAAAAGGGTAAACGGGAGGAGAAGAAGCACTGTGGGTAAATTTGGAGACCGGCAATGGCACCACAATCTGCACAGGGTTAGATACAGACCTTCTCAGGGGAGGAAATGGACAAGGAAATGATAGAAAGTATACTTGGAATGGCAGAAAAAGGGAGATATTACTGATGGGTGATCTGAATATGCCAGATGTTAACTGGAGTGCAGTTGCAGCAGCCACTTCGAAGAGTGGGGTTATTCTAGATGCCCTACAGGGGGCATGCCTTAGACAACTAGTATTGGAGCCCACTCAAGAGGGAGCAATCTTAGACTTGGTTCTCTCAAATGGAGATGGAGAGAGGATCACAGATGCAGAAGTGGGTAGCCATCTGGGAACTAGCGACCATCGAACAGTATGGTTCACAATAAACACAGCAATAGAGTCAAGCCATACAAAGGCAAAAGTACTGGACTTTAGGAGAGCTGACTTTGCCTAAATGGGTGAGTGCCTAAGAAAAGCACTAGCAAATGGGCAGGAAGGAGAGGAGGAAGAACAATGGGGAATAATAAAAACTGCCATCACAGAGGTAACAAGCCTTTGTGTGAAGCAAATAAACAAAATGAAATGATGTAAGAAACCACTATGGTTCTCAAAGGAAGTGGCAGTGAAGGTTCAAGAGAAAAAGAAAGCATTAAGGAAGTACAAGAAATCACAGAAGGAGCAGGACAGAGAACTGTATCAGTTAAAGCAAAAGGAAGCTGGGAAGGCAGTCAGAACAGCAAAGGCCCAAACCGAGGAAAAGATAGCCAACTCGGTTAAGAAGGGGGATAAAACCTTTTATAGGTACATCAGGGAGTGAAGGAAGACCAAGGGAGGGATAGTGAGGCTTAATAAAGGGGAGGGAGGTGGGCAGAGGGTGACTGTGAAAAGGAAGAGATACTAAACAAATATTTTAGCTTAGTATTTACAAATGAAGAGGGGGAGGTACCTAAAACAAACAGTAGAAACACTCTGGATACAGAAGTTGATACCAGCCATTTACAGAAGAAAGGGTTCTGAAAGAACTCTTAAAACTGAAGGTGGACAAAGCAATGGGGCCTGATGGGACTCATCCCAGAATTCTAAAAGAACTAAGGGTAGAACTAATGACACCACTGACTACCCTTTTTAACAAATCATGGGAGGATGGGGTGGTACCCGAGGACTGGAGGAAAGCAGATGTGATTCTCCTTCACAAAAGTGGGAGCAAGGCAGAAGCAGGAAACTACAGACCTGTTAGTTTAACCTCAGTGATAGGGAAAATGATGGAATCACTTCTGAAGGAAAGAACTGTCGAGTATCTAGAGGCCAGAGGGGCACAGGACCCAAGGCAGCATGGATTCACAGTGGGGAAGGTCATGCCAGACAAATCTGATAGATTTCTTTGACTGGGTGACCAAAGTAGTAGATCAGGGAGGGGCTGTGGGCATGGCCTACCTAGACTTTAGGAAGGCATTTGACACAGTACCACACTAAAGATTAATATACAAGTTAGCCAGCCTGGGAGTGGGTCCCAAGATAACAGCCTGGGTAAAGAATTGGCTGGAGAATAGGACACAGAGAGTAATAGTAAATGGAGTCCACTCTGAAGAAAGGGGGGGTTACTAGTGGGGTACCGCAGGGTTCAGTATTAGGACCAATCCTCTTCAGTGTCTTTATAAGCGACATTGCAGAGGGACTGGAAGGAAAAAGTATGTCTCTTTGCAGATGACACAAAGATCTGCAACAGAGTTGATGCACAAGGTGAGGTGGAAAGGATGAAAAGGGACTTGGCAAGGTTAGAGGAATGGTCAAATGTATGGCAGCTTAGCTTCAGTGCTAAGAAGTACAAGGTAATGCACCTGGGAAACAAAAACCCAGGGGAAGAGTACACAAATGGGGGGTGAGATATTAACAACAACAAAAATGGAAAGGGACCTGGGGGTAGCCATATCAGATGACCTAAAGGTGGGCAAGCAATGTGAGAGGGCAGCAAGGAGGGCTGGGGTGGGATGCATAGGGAGAGGCATCACCAGTAGAAAACAGGAAGTTATTATCCCTCTGTACAGAGAGATGGTCAGACCCCATCTGGAGTACTGCGTGCAGTTCTGGAGACCCAATATCCACAAAGACATAGACAGGATGGAAGCTGTCCAGAGGAGGGCAACTAAAATGGTGCAAGGTCTGCATTGGAAGACATATGAAGAGAGACTTAAGGAGCTTAATATGTATAGCCTCGAGGAAAGGAGGGAGAGGGGGGACATGATAGAAACTTTCAAGTACCTCAAGGGAATCAACAAAGTCCAAGAGGGTAGCATCTTTCAAAAAAAGAGGTGTGCAAGAACAAGGGGGCACAATTTGAAGATAGAGGGGGCGTCAGAGGTAATTTAAGGAAGTATTTTTTCACAGAGAGGGTTGTGGATGCATGGAACGGCCTTCTGGAGGAGGTTGTGGAGTCAAAAACAGAGGTGGAATTCAAGCATGCATGGGACAGTCATAAGGCAATTCTAGGGGTTGGGGGAAGGAAGAAGTAGGCTGCTGGTTAACTAGGATCTGCAGCTTATCCATTAGGTAGGGAAATGGGTAGACTGAGTGGGCAAAGCAGTCCTTATCTGCCATCAAATTCTATGCTTCTATGTTTCTATGCTTTCTCTTCCACATTCTTTAAAGTCTCCTTTCTCCTTGTCACTAGCAGCTTCTGAAAAAAGCATGACAGAAGATAGTCAAGCAGCAAGGTTGAATCTAGTCTGCAGTTTCATGATTCATCGTTTTCTTGGCATATAAATAATAAAATATGTACTGGATAAAAAATCCTCTAATCTGATTGGCTAAGACCTGACTTTAGGTGTGATGACATGTATCTACATCATCACACCAAAAAATAAGAATCAGTAACACACGTAATTAATTATTCAAATATCACTACACCTGTCAGAAAATCATCACTCACCTCAAATGGCAAGGAAAAATAGCTGATTTCCAGGTAGACTTCACTATAGGGATAGAAGAGAGCTTAAAAAGAATGGAGAAGAAAAGATGAGCAAGAGAAATGTGATAAAACTAGAAAAACAACATGTGAAGCAATAACTGAACAGTTAAACAGCACAGAAATGAATAAAACTGAACTGAATACAAAATGCCAGCCTAAGCGAGCACTGAATATATTTAGAGACTGGCTGACAAAAAAAGATCTAGAAATCGATTTTACTACTGCCACACCAGAATATTAAAATCAAATTCTACGGGAATTCTATGGGACTGTTAGGATTATTACAGGAGAACAATGTGGCATAACAATTTATGTGGGTCTAACAGCTGGACTGAATCGTTATTTTAATAAACCCCCACTTAACAGAAGCTTTTCCCTAATGAATGATGCGGCCTTCACCATGTCAAACAATGCCTTTATTGGTGTTATCAAAAACATAAAGTGTGAAGACAAGGACATCAAAAAACATCACCCTGCAATAATTGACAGACAAATAATAATGTTAAGAAAATCTGCCACACTGAGTCTAAATACGGCTCCTGGTTGCTGAGGAAAGTGTGACTTGACATACAGCTGCACGTTGCCCAGCACTGGAAAGAGAGATTTTGCCAGCTGAAACCAAGCAGTTTTGTTTTTCACACATATGTCCAGGGCTTAAGACATGTTACCCTGGCATGCAATGAATGCACAAAGAATCATAATGATCCCCTTGAAAGAAAAAAAACTGGCAAAATGAGGCTTTATGTTTGAAAAACCCACTGATCCATTATGCCTGGTGAAAAGCCTTGAGGTATTTAAACAAACTGCCAACGCAAGCCCCAGCACGTCACTGCTACCCGAGGCGAATGCTGCAAGAGTATTTAAATAGCCAGCCCATATGGTACACCAAAAAGTTATTGGGTGTCAAATATATGGCCTCAGTACTCCCCAGAATTTGTAAGGAAGCAAACTTAGGAACCTCTTATATGAACCACAGTTCTGGTCTCACACCCTTCCCATGTCACTGCCTCCGGAGTTCTTCCCGACTCTATCAGTGACCACTGTGCTGTTTTCTGTCATTGATCCACAAAAACACCCCCCACCCCCACAAATTCATCCAGACCAGGCAATTAAATAAGCTGGATGCCTCCGAGTTTACCAGAGCAGCCCTAGTCCAAGACTGGTCATTCACTGAAAACACTTCTGACATCTGCAAAGCGCTTGAAGCCTTTAGCAATAACTTCCTTGCCCTCTGTGACCATTTCATCATATTTAAGAAGTTGTGTCAAGGGTTCTAGCCAAGAATGGGTCACCCCCGAGCTTCACAAACTATTGAGAGATAGGGACTGAGCCTGGAAGTTGTACAGAAAACACGATCCCCCCCCCCCAACTCCTCCAAGATTTCAAATCTCTCAGGAACAGGTGCAAATCTTCCACAAGATCTTCTAAATCCTCCTTCATCCTGGAAAAACAACATGCTGCTCAGGGGAACCCCAGGAGGACCTGGAACATTCTTAACAACCAGATTGGCTTGGGAATTTCTGAAGAACGTATTTGTCTCGCCTCCGAAGGGACCACTACCACTGAGCCAAGTAAAATAGCATTCCTTGTCAATAAATGCTTAGGTGACCTTGACCAGTACAAGACCAGCTCCCCTCCTACCCCGTCTAATCCATCTCCCCCCAGTCTCCCACACCAAATTCCATTTTAGATACCTGACCCTGCTGAAGTGGTCAAGTTAATCAGAACAAATGACCCAAGACCACCCAATGGTGCTGACAACATTGACTTCAGAGTTCTCCGTCTTGTCTGTGACTCCCTGGCCATCCCTCTCACTAACATCCTCAACCACTCCCTCTGCACAGGGTCCTTCCCTAAAGCATGGAAGTGAGCCATTATTAAACCTCTTCACAAATCCAATCCCAAAGATCTAGTATCCAACTACTGCCCCATTTACCTCCTTGTCCCTCTCTCCAAAATGTAAAAGAAAGTGGTCCACAGGCAAACCACAGAATTTCTGTCCAAATACAACCCACTCAAGAAGGCCCAGCTTGGGTTCCATGCTTGCCACAATACCGAAACTGCCCTCATCAAGTTCACCCACTCCACTGACAAATCCAAAAATGAAGGCCTCTACACTGGTGCTGCCTTCGTAGACCTCACCAAAGCCTTTGACCTCATTGATCATGAAGTCCTCCTCCAAACCCTTCCTGGCCTCCATTTCTCACCAGAGGTCTTCCTCTGGTTCAAGAACTACTTAATGGGTAGATCCTATTGCACCATTATTGGAGGAGTCCTCTCCAAACCCTTCCCCATCAGATATGACATTCCCCAAGGGTTTTCTCTCTGGTTGTTAATTCCCTACCTGACATCTGTATCTCCTCTGAACTTGTTCTCTATGCCGATGATGCAGCTCTTTTCTGTCAGGACAAAAACCCTACCACTCTCATAACAAACTCCAGTTCTATTTCAGCAGACTTCACACCAGGTTCATGTCCAAAAGTCTAGTACTCAACTCCAAAAAAGCTAAGATTATGGTTTTCTCCAGCCCCTGCAAACCCTTTGGCCTTGAACTCTCCTCCATGACAACCTTGGTAACTCCATTGAAAGAGTTAGTGAATTCAAGTACCTTGGCTTATTCCTGGATTGCCACCTCAATTTCGATCCTCACACTAGCTTCACAATCAAAAAAGCCCACCAACGCCTCAGTATCTTCCACGGAACTAAGCATTACCTTAACAGGGAATCCAAATCTCTCCTAGTTTCCAGCTTCTTACTTCCTGTCTTTGACCATGGTTCTCTTGTCTCCCTCCTCTCCCTCTCCAACAAAAATTTCTCCAAACTCTGAAGCTCCTACCACAATGCTATCCATTTTGCCTCTGGCCTCCCCAAACTCACACACCACTGTGACCTTTACCAGCTCACTGACCTTTCCTCACTTGAGGCCCGCCTCAACTGCAAAATGGCCACCTTCTTCTTCAAACTCTCCCATGGGCTGCTCCCTGATTGCTTCACCTCTCTCTTCTAGACAGCTGCCACCAACAGGACCATTAGACTGTCCTCCACTCTCTCTTTCATGGTTCTTTTTTCCCAGACCACTCAAGGCCAGAAAACACTCTCATTTACAGGACTCAAGCTCTTCAACTCCTCCCCCAGAACTAAAACTGTCCCTCCAGAAATGCCTTCAAAAAAAATATCAGGAGACATTTCTCCCTCACACATTCCTGCACCTGCTTGCAGCCCTAATCTGGCTCCCCTACTGCACTCTTTTCCCCTCAACCTCTGGTTATCCACCTCTGGCAATTACCCTCTCTTTCTAGCACTTGTAGTACTGTTACTCCACCTTGGCTACTTTTTTGATTGCACTTAAATGTTCATTTACCACTGTTTATTATATTATTGTGAAACCCTCATAGAATGCGAATGTTACCTTTGGTATTTGTTAAATCACCCAGGTCAGTTCTTGGTTGCCCTTTCATCTATTACTGTCCTGAATGGATATGTACCTTGGTGTTAACCCTATCTGTAAGTTAAATGTTTCAGCCTATGTCATGTCACATGATTGTTGTATGTAACTGGATGCTTGTCTAAATGGGCAGCAATGCTCACATGCCTTTCCAGTAAAACCAATAAAAATGAAATATAATTGACCAATAAATATAGATGCATGTTACTATCTGTCTATGTAGCTGAAGTGGTTAGCATAGCATACAGTACTTATGATAGCACCTTGACAGCCACATCTTCATTTGCAGCTAGAAAGGAAGTATCCAAATAGTTACATTCACAGCTCGGTTCATGCTATAAAAAAAAAAAAAAACAGAATCAGTTTTTTAACCACAATACAAATCACATACAGTTAGCACATTTCATTTAAACTCCTAATCCTGATAAATGAAATACCTCCTCAGCTCTTCCTAATTAATGGCATTAAATCAAATTTACCATTTAGTCTAGGGTGAAAGTGGCCACCTAACGTCACCATCCACATAGCTTCTCTCTGAAGGAGGAGCTCATCAGTGTTCCTCCCCTCTGCACTACCTGTAGCTTTTCCTTTTCTACTCTGCTAAACTGTGGGAGGAGGTACTAACAATAACAAAAATGAAAAGGGACCTGGGGATAGTCATATCAGATGACCTAAAGGTAGGCAAGCAATCTGAGAAGGCAGTAAAGAGGGCTGGGGGGATACTGAGATGCACAGGAACAGGCATCACCAGTAGAAAACAGGAAGTTGTTATCCCTCTGTACAGACAGCTGGTGAGTCCCCATCTGGAATACTGCAAGCTGTTCTGGAGACACCATCTCTGCAAGGTCATAGACAGGATAGAGGTAGTCCAGAGGAGGGCAGCTAAAATGGTGCAGGGTCTACACCAGAAGCCACATGAAGAGAGACTAAAGGAGCTTAATATGTATACCCTTGAGGAAAGGAGGAAGAGGGGGGGACATGATAGAAATATGTAAGTACCTCAAGGGAATCAACAAAGTCCAAGAGGGTAGCATCTTTCAGAAAAAGAGATGTGCAAGAACAAAGGGGCACAATTTGAAAATAGAGGTGGGATGGCTCAGAGGCAATGTAAGGAAGTATTTTTTCACAGAGAGGGTGGTAGATGCATGGAGCAGCCTTTCTGAGGAGGTAACTGGGTCAAAAACAGTGGGGGAATTCAAGAATGCATGGGTCAGACATAACGCAATTCTTGTTGGGGGGTAGGAGGAAGTAGTGTTGTTTAAGTAGGATATGCAACTTATCCAATAGGTAGGGAAATGGGCAGACTGGGTGGGGAAAAGCAGTCTGTATCTGCTGTCAAAGTCTATGTTTCTATGTTTCTATGGGCATGTTGAGATAAAGCACTGCTACAATCCAGTCTTGGAATTGATTTTACATCTTCACCTATGCAAACTTTAAACTGGCGTGATGTTTTCTCTACATAAAAAGAGCCACAGTTAGATGTGGTAACATATATCTAAATATATTATACCACATTGGTACTGACACAGTTTACATAACTATGTGTCTTAAATTACCTCCTAGAGTTCACCGAGGTGAAATGTGTAGTGTTTTCTATTCTATCACAGTACTTACATTGTACACACCTAAAGGTGCTAAAAGGTAATTGGGACAACCATGTAAGGGATTGTTAAGTTGTGAGTGGCTGATAGCTGTTCATAAGAGCTTAAGTTGTATGCCCTTTTGTATACCATACATGGGGGTACCTGTGTATGGTTTCTCAAAATGGGATCTAATCTATGGATGCCCAAATGTTTTATCAGTATTGACCTAACTGCTTTAGGCTGTCATCCATATGCAGTGGTGAAATTCAGGGGTTGATTCTAGGAGGTCCTCTTCTGGATGGTAAGAAGCTCTGATCAAGGGATATTACTGGCATGATGTTTGGCTTTTTCCAACAATCTAGTACTGTATCACCTTTCTTTAAATCTGGCCATCACTCTGTGTCTTGAAATCAGTGACCTCACTACAGTTCCTTTTGACTGTTAAACACTGGGATCTAGGGATATTATGTACCAGATGGTGCAGGTGGCAGTTAGACACCAGTAGTATATTCCAATCTAGTGCTTTTTAGTACAAAGAAGCCAAACATCATTCTAGTAATATTCTCAATCAGAGCTTCTTACCACCCAGGAGAGGAACCCTCCCCACCCCAGGGATCATCCCCCAAATTTCATCACTACATATGGATGACAGTCCAAAGCAGTTAGACTGATACCGATGAAACATTGGGGCATTCTTAGATCAGATCTCATTTTGAGAAACCATATGCAGGTGCCCCCATGTATGCTACACAAAAGGGCACAGACTTAGGGGACTATCTTAGGAATAGCTATCAGCCACCCACAGCTCAACCATTCTTTACATGGTTACCCCTGTTACCCTTTGGCACTGTTAGGGGCGGACAATGTAAGTACTGCAATAGTCAGTATTATTCGATATTTTAAAGGCAGAAGTAGGCATTGGGTCCATCGTGACTGCCTTCCCCACACATGTGGGGGTAATTATTTGTCCCTAAAAAGCAAACTATCAAGCTGGTTTCTAAACTTAGTCAAGTCATTTATGTCCATTACGTACTGGAGGAGTGTGTTACCCCTTTTGGTAAAAAAGTGTTTCCTTTGTTTGTAAATGCCCTCTGTATATTCAGTTGTTTATTGTGACACCTAAGACTGGTTGATTTGGTAGCCATTATCAGGTTGCATTCTTTGCTCAAGTCTTTATCCTGTAGTATCTTGTAGATCATTAGGATGTCCCCTCTGTCCCTCTGTAACTATAGCTCATACAGATTTAACTTCCTAAGTCTATCTACATAGGGAAGGGCTCTTATCCTAGTTACTAACTTGGTTGCCCTTCTTTGGGCACTATCCAGGAAGTTTATGGCCTTCCTTAGGAATGGTGACCAGAATGAGGCAGCATAATCCAGGTGTAGGCAGATAGGGGACAATACATAGTTCAGACCTGGTTATGAATGACTTCCTAATTGACCTCATAAGTCAATTAGTTGCTAATGCCACCTTTCTTCAATAATCTCCTACCATTAGGTCCTTATTAACCACTATCCCTAGGTCTGTTTCTGAACTGTTTTTATTGTAGTACCATTCAGTACATAATTGTGCATTTGATTTTTCCTCCCAAGATGTATACCTGAGCTTTTCCTGATATTATATGTCATTTTGTAAGAATGGGTCCACTTTTCTATATCTACTATATCAGTTGTCTATATTAGTATATTAATGTTTGCTTCCGTGTCCACTTCTGCACTGATTTTGCAATGATCGACAAATTTACTTAAGTTGCACTTAACATTAGTTTGCAGGTCTCTAATAAAGTTTCCAAAAAGCACTGGACCCAATATCAATCCCTGTGGGACACCATTTGTAACAATAATTATCTCTGACAGTATGTTTTGGACCTTGTTGTATCCTGTTTTAGAGCCATTGTTTAATCTAGCTGATGGCATAGGAGTTGAGACCTATCTTAACCATTGTTTCTATAAGTAATGCCTGAGGGACAGTGTGAAATGCTTTTTGGAAATCTAATATGACCATATCCACTGGGATTCCCCTGTCTACACTGATTATAGTCTGACTCTTTGGTAATACCATAGATTTTAACTGGTTCTTGAGTAGTAAAGATGGATCCAAAATTGTTATTCAGTGCATCTGCTTTTACCTTTTGATTACAAAACTCAATACCATTTTCTAGAATTAGACCCAGGGTGTTATCCCTTTTTTGTTGCTATTTATGTAGGCATAAAATGACTTTTGATTGTATTTGGTCATTTATAGCCATAACTCTATTTTTTGTCACTCCTTTTTAATTAGGAATTTTGTTTCCCTCTGCTCTGCCTTATATTTTGATCTTGCTTGTTCACTGTTCAATTTTTTTAGTTTTTTTAATTCTTTTTTTTATTTGCTTTTTTATTTGTGGTGTGACCCAGGGTGGAATTTTTCCCTTGTTATTCTGGACTTGTTTAAGGGGACATATGTGGTTTCCATTTCTTTAATAACTGACTTCAGTAGTTCCCAACATTCATTTGATGTTATGTTCGACATCTTGATTACCCAGTCATATTCCTGAAGAGCAATTTTTATACCATTGTATTCACCTTTTGCATAATTATACCCGAAATATTTCTGTCCTTGATGGATTATTTTACCTGTCATATTAAAGGTGATACAGTTGTGGTCACTGTTAGCTAGTGGGGCTAGAATCTTGAGATCTGTTATTTCCGAGTCCCCATTTCTTAGGACCAGATCAAGGGTATTATTACCCCAGGCTGGTACAGGATAAAAAAAAAAACTTGTCATTATGCCTCAGTGAACTCTAAGAAGACATTTGAGATGCATAGTTTTATAGACTGTGACAAAACCAATGTGATATAACTGGACACATGTAAATGTGACTCTTTTTATGTAGGGAAAATATCTTGCCAGTTTTAAGTTCATATAGGTGAAACATATAAGGTCCACAACATTCCTTTATGTTTCAAGTGATTTAAATTATTTTACTATCAAAGAGAGACGGGGATATAGATAGAATATTGCTGAAACAAGACAGCTGCTGGCAATACACACTAGGAGCTATAAATAGATATGGTTAAATTACAGACTTCAGCTTACACATCTATTATAGTAGGTCATTCAGCTTGGTGATTTTATTATTTATTATAAAATGGGCAAATGATTTCTAGCAATATGATTGGTTGTTAGCCATGCATCAGATGTGTCTAATGCACAGCTAAAACTAGAACTCCCATTTAGAATACACAGGCCCATTTTGTAAGCACAATCAGCTACTCCAGGGATGTGCATTAGACAGTTCTAATGCATGGCTAGGGGACTGGATGCACTAGGCCTGTGGCCTCATGCCTTACTTAGTCCCCCTTGCCGTGCATTAGAACTCTCTAATGCACACCCCATTGTGTCTTATTGCTTACATATGCATGATTATGAATAAGGATATTTGATATTGTGTATTGTACATAATATTCTACAGGTGACTCTTGCGAAATTTATATCTGCCCCATAGTGTGATTCCTACCTCCCTTCCCCCCTTCCCGCCATTTTACTTTACCTATCTGCTCTTGCCCTACCCTCTCCCTTCCTTTCCTGTTCCAAATTTCCCACCACCCCAACCCCACCCATCTAGTTCCCTCTAATAGTCTGGGGCTATATTTTAAGGTATTAAGAATACATTCTGAAGAAAGGGGGGTAAGTAGTGGAGTACCTCAGGGCTCAGTACTGGGTCCAGTGCTCTTTAACATCTTTATAGGTGACATTGCAGAGGGTCTGGAGGGAAAGGTATGCCTCTTTGCAGATGACACAAATATTTGTAACAGAGTTGATACACCAGGTGGGTAGAAAGGATGAGAAGGGACTTGTCAAGGTTGGAGGAATGGTCAGACATATGGCAACTTAGATTCAATGCAAAGAAGTGCAAAGTAATGTACTTGGGAAACTAAAACCCAGGAGAAGAGTACACAACAGCAGGAGAGGTACTAACAACAACAAAAATGGAAAGAGACTAGGGGGTAGTCATATCAAATGACTTAAAGGTAGGTAAGCAATATGAGAAGCCAGTAAGGGGAGCCAGGAGGATACTGGGATGCATAGGAAGGAGCATCACAAGTAGAAAAATACTGTGTGCAGTTTTGGAGACCCCATCTACGCAAGGACATAGGATGGAAGCAGTCAAGAGGAGGGCAACTAAAATGGTGCAGGGTCTGCATCAGAAACCAAATGAACAGAGACTGAGAGAGCTGAATATGTATACCCTTGATGAACGGAGGGACAGGGGGGACATGATAGAAACATTCAAGTACCTCAAGGGACTCAACAAAGTCAAGGAGGGTAGCATCTTTCTGAAAAAGAGATGTGTAAGAACAAGGGGGCACAATTTAAAGATAGAGGGGGGACGGCTCAGGGGTAATGTGAGGAATTTTTTTTCATGGAGAGAGTGGTGGATACATGGAACTGCCTTCCTGGGGAGGTTGTTGGGTCTAAAGCAGTGGGGGAATTCAAACATACATGGGACCGACATAAGGCAATTGTAGTGGGGGGTTGCAGGAAGTAGGCTGTTGGTTAACCAGAATCTGCAGCTTATCCAATAGGAAGGGAAATGGGCAGACTGGGTGGGTCAAGTGGTCTTTACCTGCTGTCAAAGTCTATGTTTCTATACTTGGATTGATCTATTTATGTAACATATTAAGGGTTTAATACTGTTTTTTATATACAATTAGCTTTTATGAGTGACCTGTTTTTATGAGTAATCTGTCTTCTATGTGTGTTTTCTCTAAATGATGTGTATCCCTTTAAATATTTCACTTTATACAGTAATGAGTATCAAGCCTCCAGTTTATGCCTTGAGGAAGAGCATGAGTTGAGCTCAAAAACATTTGGCATTTTGTTGGTTGTACTGCAGCATGTAGTTCTAAAATAAACTATATTTATTTGAATCAGACAGCCAAACTGCTTGCTTTGCACCCCTATGTGTGCCTTAGCATGGTCTTTTTATTTCTTTCAATTGTGTTGCACAACCAGAGCTCAGTTTGCCTCTGGTTACAGCCTTCCATTGGGCTATATACAGTTTTATGGTGGCACGGATGAACACCAGAGGAAATTTCTTCAGCAGTTCGGGATTGGTGTCTACACCAAAATATGGCAAGCAGCACACCATATTTAAGTTCTATTATTACAGACACCAAGAATCTTGTGGCCCTATTATTCTATAAGGAGGGAGATGTTAATCCCCTATTAGCATAAACTGATCCACAACATATGACCACTGGGACTGGGAACAATGCAACTTCAAACTCTCAAGTACCGATACCAAATCTGCCTTTTTACAACTAGAGTGAGTAGCCCTGAATAGCCATAGACTGGCAACAGGATACACTGAGTGCATATTTAGCCAATAATTGAGTTCCGAGAGGGCTATGTTTCACAAAACAGCCTACCTTTGTGAAAGAGAATGATGGCTTTTTAAAAGGGTAGCAAACATTTTTTACTGGTGTCCTCTGCAGGACTAATAAAATATATCCTTAAAGATGAAGAGGAGTTGGAAAAAGACGTTTGAAAACAATTGATGGATAAAGAAGAACTGGTATCACAGTTTTCAGTGCATATGGAATACAATAAATACAGAGAACAGCTGGAAGAAACAATTAGATGGACAGACACTTGGATCAAAAAAATGAAAGAAAGAAAATCTGAACAGGATAAGAATGACTGTTTGCAAGGCCATATCTTTGACTGGTCCAGGAAAAACATACAGTCAAGAAGTATTTTGAGAAACGCCATCCACACCTGAAAGGGGCACTTATACCAGTGGTTCTAAAAATAGGGGAAGGTCTATGAACACAGCAGAAGGTTTTTTTAGAGTACAGTCAAGAAGAATAAATCCTGCTGAACCAACATGCAGCAGCTCAGCACATGTGAATCAATCAGCAGGAAGAAATGCAGCAATTAGAACTGCCACAATTAGTGCTGTATAGGAACCCCTGCATAACCAGATTTGCAGAGGGAAGACATGGAGGGGCACTAGGGATAAGAATAGTAGGCCCATATCAAGGGGAAGAATAACAGAGAAACTGATAGGGACTAAGAGCCAACTGAGGATCCAGCTGTGGCAGGAGACCCTGGAGGGGTAGGAGACTGTGCTGGTTCAACTTTATCGGAAGTCAGGGAAGTTTTGCAAGCTGAGCTCAGCTCAAAAATAACCTACTAAAAGCCAAGCTTCTCCTTAATGCTAAGAAAACAAAAGCAATGATTTTCTCTCGTAATAACTCCTCTGGTCCCTCCCCTGACCATCCAAAAGACTTTATTGTTACATCACTAAGTGAACCTTTGGAAGTCATGCCTAAATTCAAATATCTGGGTATTTGGATAGATAATAAGCTCTCCTTTAATGACAACATTGATGACTTATCCAGGAGGCTTAAGCAAGACTAGGATTCTTTTTTTAGAAATAGGTCTCTTTTCCCTATTGAGACCCACACCAAGCTCGTCCAAGCTACATTCCTTCCCTTACTCGACTACGGTGACAAAATTTATTCGTCCTCTACAATCTCAAGGCTAAGTAAACTGGACATCCTCTACCACTACATGCTATGTTTCATTACATATTCCCCCTACCATATTCACCATTGTGATCTGTACGCAGTTGTTGGTTGGACATCTCTCACCACTAAACGCCTGTTTCATGCTGGACTTTGGACCCTTAAGTTGCTTTTGCATAAACTACCATGCTACCTAACATCTTTAATCTGCATTTCCCACAGTGCATACTCCCTCAGGAAAACAGACTTTATCACACTCAATGTACCTAGGACTCGTATATTCTTTGGCAAAGGAGCCATCTCGTATATCCTTCCCACTATATGGAACCAACTTCAATCTGTACTATAACTGACTAGCATTGTCTCAATTAACTTCTGCAAAGTGCTAATTGCATCAAAAATAAAAGATATTTGCAACTGCTAAGCCCCTCCTCTTTTCCTATGTGTGTCTCTTGACTATCGTCTCCATTGGTACTAGTCTTTCTTGGACCAAGAAACCTCCTAGCTTGCAAAATGTATTCCTTGACTAATTAAAATCTTGGATTTTTTTTCCCCTATCTACTCCTTTTCCCTTTCCTTCCCTAGGCCTCCTATTTATATATTACCCATGTTTTACCTTCTCCTACCTTTGGCCTCCTATCTATGTATTACCCCATGCTAATTGGCCCTTCCCCCAACCTTACACCAAGCTTATATATTGCAGCTAACAGGGTTAAAGTTAAAAAAAGTAAAAGTATTGTCTGTACATTCTTTACTAAATGTTTGTAAATGTATACATCTTTATTACGTTGTATATTGCTATGTATTACCTCCCTCGAATTTTGTGTGCACTTTGTTTACTGGTAACCAAAGATGCCTTATTATGTGATGCTCTTTTTCTTTGTATATGTACAAGAAACCAAGGTTGCTTTGCTATGTAAGGTTCTTTTTGTCTTTGTACAAGCTTCAGGACATCCTTGTGAATGAGCTTGCTCAATGGAGTTTTCCTGCAATAAACTTGAGAAGAACCAACACCTGGTAATTAATATATCTAATCACATTTTGACTGATATTGAACAACAGGTCCTTAAAAAGGATTTTACCTTGTTCCTACAAATCAGGCCTCAGAATTTGATCTGGTGATAGATTTACATAAACTGACTCACAATTTGAACTTGGAAGTAATTTATAATGACAAGAATGACACAATACATAGTTCTGGCCTCTTAGAGAAACAGGATATGTCTGCTGATTGTTCTCGATTACAAAGTACCAATAGCATGTATGCAAGTTTTTTAAGCAAAAATTCCTAATTTATGCCACTTTATAATCCCTCAATCCAAGAATCCAAGTATTCAAAGAGTTGTGTGTGCAGAATATCAAAAACTTCATGCCCCTTCAATAACTGTAAAGTAAAATAAAGGGAGGCACTTGAAGATCTGGCCAACTATACAAACATAATGATAGAAGTGAGTAAGGGAGAGGTGATAGTGGTCATGGATTCTACCAAATATGAAAAAGAAATGATGGGACAACCGTGTAATCAAGATTTCTGTTTACCTTTCACTTATGATCCTATGGTTAGATTCCTTTTCTTTTATTTAGGTTCAGATAAGTAACAGAGACCTCTATTGTCATCTAAAGAGGGATTCAGACGTAGGGTCTATTTTGTCATCATACTCTGGGGTCCAGGAGGAACCAGTGCTATCTACACTATTTATGCTTAGCAATTTAAGTTTCCTTATAGCAATCCATTTTGAGTATAAACCCAGAATGGGGTCCAGATTTTATCAAATATTTCTTTCTGGGCCCGATTCTAGAAGTGTTACACCTGGCGTAACTGCACTTGCACCAAAAAGAATGGCGCAAGTAGCAAGCTACGCCAGCAGTTGTGACATGCGGTATTCTACAAAGTGGCCTGCGACATGCCGCAGGCCACTTGTGTCAAAGTGAAGTTAAGCCAGCACATATGCCCTAAACCTCCTGTGACATGGCTCTAGGGGGTGTACAGCAGCAGTTGTGCTCTATTCTGAAAGGGCGGCAACTAAGTCCCCAATGTTAGGATTCTACAAGAACCCCCGGGGGAGAACCATAAGGGTAAGTTAAACCAGCATTTAGCTGTGTAACTGTACGTATGACCTCTGGGGATACTGCACACCTGTCAGCAGCCCGGCCTGCAATCCATGTGCCCTCCCCCATGCCCAGAATACCCCTGCAGGTACCCCACAGAGCATCTCATATCATGGCTCCCCCATTC
Organism: Neoceratodus forsteri; assembly: GCA_016271365.2. NCBI lineage: Eukaryota > Metazoa > Chordata > Ceratodontiformes > Ceratodontidae > Neoceratodus > Neoceratodus forsteri. The sequence goes on along the minus strand of CM057449.1, from coordinate 569,791,271 downwards.
CCCTGAACAGTTCATGCCCCGCAGGGCAGCACACACACCCAGCCCCCCAAACCTCCAAATAGTAAAAGCCCTGCAGGGCTGCCCACACACCTCATGCCCCCAAACTCCCCACTGCTAAAGTCCCTGCAGGGCAGCGCACCCCCCACCCATGCTCAGACCCTGAGACACAGTGCTGCAAATGGTAATTACTTATCACACAACTAACCCTGGTAGTCTAGTGGCCCCCCCCACCTAGCAGTGCCAATCCACCCAGCACCCCTCACCCATCCCCAGCTGGTAATTGGCACAGCCCACCTCTTACCTCCATGGACAGCTGCTGACTGAGTTCCATAGGAGCGCTTACTGTATAGACACACTCAAAAATGAATGAATACTCATTCAGTTTTTAGCACTTCTATACAATAAGTGCTCCTATGGAACTCAGTCAGTGGCTGGTCATGGAGGTGACAGGTGAGCTGTGTCAGTCACTGGCTGGGGATGGGCAGGGGGTGCTGTGTGGATTGGCACTGCTGGGTGGGGTGGTGGGGGCCACTAGACTACCAGGTATATGCCCCTATAGTCCTATTTCAGTACGGGACATTGGAATGTGTGTACTGTACATACTGTACAGTACACAGTCACATGGCGCTCTGGATAGGAGTAGGGGGAACCTTGGTGGCATGACAGTGGGTAGGGGGCCTCTAACCCTGTGGAGCTCTACCAGGACTGGGCATGGGGAAGGGGGGCACTTGCACCTTGTGGGATAGCGGTTGCAGATTGCGACATCCTCACCAGGTAAGCCCTCTGTTCAGCGTACCTGGCGGTATGTCGCAAGTCACAGGACTTAGACGCAGGGTCCCTGCCCCTTCTAGAATAGGACACAGGGTCCATGTTGCAGCTGCTTTTGGCACAAGTCACCTTTGCCGGCAACTTGTGCCATACTGCTAGAATCCCACCCCATATCTGTTCCAGTTTAGAAGCATCCAACATCAGGTTTAATCATGTTTCTGAGATCAGTTGGGCATTATCTTTCCTCTTTAAAAGTATGCACTTCTTTGCTATTATAGAAGCTGTAGTAATACATTTTGATTGGTATGGGTCCAGATATTCCTTCATCTGATGTATTCCGAGTATTGTAATTAGTAGATTCAATAGTAACGCTTTATTAATTACTGAGATTATAAGCTTGTGTATTTTGTTCCAAAAATTTTGCCAAATAAGGGCACGGATGAATCAGAGTTCTAGCAGTGCATGTACATCTGGGGCACTTATTGGAAATGACACTATTGAATTGATGTAGTTTTGATGGGGTATAATATGTACGGTGAGTGGTGTTCATTTGAAATTGTTGTAACTTTAAAGATTGTACATTGATTGTGTAGGCCTCAACTATATTTTGTCATAGTTCATCTGGAAGTTTACCCCCCAAATTGCTTTCCCATTTACTTTTTAATTTGTCTACATTATTTTTCCTGTCATTTATAATTGTGTAATATATTGTGGAGATTTTTTTCCATCTCTGTTGTTCTGTAGCACCTTTATTATTGCTGGGTCATCAGTTATTTTAAGTAAATAGCTATGTCTGTTAACAAAACTTTTAGTTTGCATATATTGAAATTGTTAATCCAAAGAAAGATTAAACAGTTGGTACAGTTTTTCAAAAGGCTTTATAATATTCTCATCATACATCAGCTCAAACTTAGTGATTCCTTTCTCTTGCCAGACCTTATAATTATTACCTATAGTGGCAGGAATGAAGGTATGTTTTTTTATAAATTGGGGTGAATTTAGTTATCCATCTATGTTCCTACATTATTGTTTGAGCTTTTATCTAGGACTTATATGTAGTTTCAGTTGTAATACATTTTTGTATATTTTTTGAAAATATGCTGAGAATAAAAGATTAATTAAAGAGGGATATGGTTGTGCCTGAGCTTCCATTTATGTCAAAGTAGGTAAATGTTCTTTTTCAGTTAAGCAATGCCAAACCTGACTGATTTATATTGCTAGACAATATATACAAATCTGGGAGAATCTGTCCCCCTTTATCCTTTGGAAGTGTAAGTGTAGCCCAAGCTATTCTAGGTTTGGATTGTTTCCACAGAATTTTTTTTATAATAGAGTTTAGTCAGTGTTGTAAAGAAAGTTTGTTGAATTGGAACTGCCAGTGTTTGGAAGAGAAACAAGATATTGGGCCACATTTTCATATTTATAATATTGATTCTGTCTATCAAAGTCAGTAGCAGGGATTCCCATCTCTCTAATTCTTCCTGTATTTCTGATAATAACTTTGTGAAATTAGCTTCATAGAGATTTTGCACATTTGGCATAATATTAACACCTAAATAGTACATCTGGGTCAAGGTCTGAAGTATTGGGTATTGGTCTGGGATTTTAACAGTAAGTTTTGTATCAAGTTTCAGTGAAACAGATTTGGCCCAATTAATTTTATATCCTGAAGCTTGACCAAATTGTGCCAATTCTATAAATTATTTGATTGAGCTTTCTGGATCCGTTAATTATAACAACGCATAGTCTGCAAATATTCCTATGTTATGAACTGAATTTTTTATTTTGAGTCTCTGTATTTTGTCATTTTCTTGGATAGCTATAGTAAATGGCTCCATAATCAGAGGGAAGATTAAGGGGGATAACGGACACCCCTGTCTTGTATCTCTATAAAGCCCACATTTTTTTGAGATGTGGTTTATATGTATACTGGCATATGGAGACTTATACAGTAGTTTAATCCATCCACTGAACTGTGCACCAAACCCCATTATCTGTAGAGTAGAACAAATATATTGCCATTCAGTTCTGCCAAAAGCTTTTTCAGCATCTTTTGTGAATAATGCGGCATCTGCTGATTCATGTAATGAAATGACATTTATAGTACGTCTAATGTTCTCAATAAGTGTTCTCCCTTTAATAAATCAATTTTGGTCATGGTTAATTAGTGTAGGTAACAACATTTCTAGTCTATTAGCCCAAATTTTTGCAAAAAGTTTGTAGTCTGTATTAAGCAGAGAAATAGGGTGGCATGATGCACAGTGCAGAGGATCTTTGTCTTTTTTAAGGAATACCTGGATTACAGCATGTTTAAAAGAGTCCAGAATTTTTTGTATTGTGGTAAATAAATTAGTCTTTCTAATTTTGGTACTATGCATTCATTATACTTTTTTTATAGAAGTCTATGCCTAGTCCATCAGGGCCTGGGGCTTTACCTGAAGGGAGAGCCTGAATAGCCTGCATTATTTCATCCTTTGTCATAGGTTGTTCAAGAAACCCTCTCATTTCTTCCATTATTTTGGGTAGTTTGATTTTATCTAAAAACTTGCTGGGTTCCTGTGAACTTTCAACAAGTTGAGATATGTATTATTGATGGTAAAATGTATAATTTCTGGTTTATTGACAGTTCTGTTATTATCTTTTGTGTCTAAAATCATAAATTCATTTTGTGATTTGTTTTGTCTGCCAGGCTAGTAATTTAAGTGGCTTATCAGACATCACATAATAATTTGACCTGGAATTAAGTATCTGTTTTTATGCAATTTCACTTGTCAGTAGATTGTATTGCTCCCTCTTCTGTACTAATTTTATAGATATTGCTATTAAAGGAAGTACTATGCAAATCTGACAGGGTTTGAATATCCTTTTTTATTTTACTCAATAATATATTACAGTTCTTCTTAACACCAGTTTCAATACCAAGAATTAATCCTCTAATACTGTATATAGTTTAAAAGACTCCCAGGTATTAATTAAGGATGTATATTTTTCAGAATTATAGGTAAAACAGTCTAGATATTCTTATTTTATCATATATTTGTGATTTTGAAATAATATCCAGATCCAATTTCCACATTCTGGGAGTCCCAGTCTGTTCTGAAGTTTTAATAGTTAGAATACATGGTGAATGGTCCAAAAGCACTATTCCCTGGTATTGAATATTAATGATAGTGTATAGTAGAGTTTCAGAAATAAGGAAGAAATCAATTCTAGAGTAACATTGATGAATCCCTGAAAAAAGGCATATATTTTCTTGTCTTTGTACAATTCCCTCCAAGGATCCACTAACCCTAGATCATTAATAAAATTATTTATTATTTTTCTCACTGGTCTGTGGGCTTTATCCAGATCAGATGTTTTATCCACCTGTTGCATAGCTACATTAAAATCACCTCCTATTATATAGGGGGCTTCAAAAGTAGCCAAAGTGATAAAAAATCCAAAAAAACATTAGGATTGCAATAATTAGGTGCATATACAGTAGCATAAGTATACCTAAAATTATACAACTGTATTTGTGTGATCCCAAATCTACCTTGTGCATCTATTATATGCTTAGAGACAGTTGGAAGAGCTCTGGATTTATTTAGAGCTAACAAGACTCCTCTTGAATTCCTGGAGTAATCTGTGGTGTAACCTGAACCCAACCAATTTATGAACCACTTTGTTTTTTTGACTGTAAGATGAGTTTCTTGAAGCATAATCATATTTATGCATTTTTTTCTAAATAATGTATGATTTTTACAATTTTTTACCCTTTCTACAACCCATTCACATTCCCGGTTACTATCTTGAATGAATCACTCATGGAAAAAGTCAGTAGCTATATTTCCTAGCAACCACTGTAACGTAACATTATTTTTAATATTTTACACTTTTCTTCTGGACCCATTAAATAATTATAAAGAATTATTTTTTCAATCCCCACATTTTTTTAACACATTATTATATGGTCTCTGTAATTGGTTTGTTTTACAGGAATTTACTCCTCCCCCCAAAACATCTGAAACAAGGGAAAAAATAATCCACTGTTTGCCCCCCTCCCCAATCAGCAGTGGTTGGTTCACCATCGCAGTTCACTGTGGGTAGCACCTGCTCTGCAGCATTCTTGTTTATCATTTCACTTTTTCACTTTTTGCATCTATTATTCAATTCCCCTTCTTCCTTTCTTTATCAGTTAAATGTCAAAAAATCCTCAAAACCTTATGTAAGAACAACATCTCATGCTTTCTACCATTCTAATCCTTTATTTGTCTTTTTCTTCAGCTTTCCTTTCTTATTCCATTATTTATTTCACCATTCCACCCTCTCATACTTCTCAGACCAATGTTTCTTGTTTTTAAAGTCTTATTGAGCCCTTCATTTCCTTCTGACTCTATTTCTGTCTCCCTTCTGAGTTAGCAATTTAGTTAGTCTGTGCAGTCCAAGGGGGGATGGGAAGGGATTCACTCTGGTTCTAAAATCTTGACTAGTCCCTGGCTCATTCTGATTTTCATTTGCAAGATTGTATGCTTACATAGCCTCCTCTGGGGAATCAAATGTGTGAAGTTTTCCATTTAAGACAAATCTGATCTTTGCAGGATATACAGTAGCATAGGAAATCTTATCCCCTTATTACTGTATATAACAACTGCTTTACTAGATTAGTCTTCTTCTCTCTGTAGTTTCTGCAGACAAATCCAGGTGAGCAGTAAAGTTTATGTGTTTGGAAATATCAGTCATTTAGATTTCCTAGCTTTATACAGGATAGCTTCACAGTCTTGAAATTTCACGGGTTTGATGAAAACAATACGTGGGTAGTTTGACTTGTTACTGAATTTTCAGCCCAGTGGGCCCTATCCTGTGGTTAGATTCAAAACTGAGATTGACAGATATCTCTATGAGATGTATATCACAACCCATATCACCAAACAGACTTATGACTTTTTAACTGTTCAACATCCTATCAGAGTGGTAATCTATGGACTCCCCAGAGTGCATAAGAATTTATATGATCCCCCAGCATTACCTATTATTGCAAGCACAGGCTAATTAACTGAGCCATTAGCTAAGTATGTCAAAGAACACATCAAGCACCTTGCAATTGTTGCACCAAGCTACTAGGTACATTAGTGATAACATGCATATTTTACAGGTTTTAGAAGACCTTAATGCAGAACCCAAATTGTGGTTGGTAACACTTGATATAACTTCTTTGTATACACATATTCCCAACCACAATGGCTTGGAAGCACATAGGAACATTGCATATGAACATATCGCATATAGTAATGTGCATGTTGACTTCATTCTTACATTGGCAGAAAAAGTCTTAACATGTAATGCATTTATGTTTTCAAACCAATTTTACTTGCAGGTGAAAGGAACTGCAATTGGCGCAACATTTGTGCCTGTATATGTAAATATATAGTTAGTGGATCGGGAGAAACATTATGTGTACTGTCCAGAAAAAATAGTCCTTATCTAGAAAAAAATTGACATCTACAGAAGATATAGTGATGATCTTCTTTTAATTTGGAAAGGGGCAAGGGAGGAACTGGACAATTTTATACATTGTTTAGAATCCACTAACCATGATCTAAAATTTACAATAACTGCTAGGCAAGACACAATCATTTTTTAGTCTTGCATATTAGTAAAGATGGGACAGAAAAAACTGGGGTGCACACAAATTTATTTCACAAACAGACTGACTGAAACACAATATTACATTATACAGTTGTTACCCTAGGCAAATCATATAAAATATTCTAACCAGCCAGTTTATTAGAATCATAGAAATGTGATGGCAGAAAAGGGCCATCTTGGCCCATCGAGTCTGCCCCTTCCTCTCCTCTCTACTTGCCCCCCTTGCCCAGAGATCCCCCATCTACCCACTGGACAACCCTTGTGTCTGTTCCATGCCCTCTTAAATACCTCCACCACTTCGGCCCCCACCACCTCCTCTGACAGACTGTTCCAGGGCTCCACTACCCTCTCAGTGAAGTAACGCCCCCTCACATTACCCCAAACCTTCCCCTCCACCCTCAGTCCATGACCCTAGTTCTAGCACCTACCCTTCTTGAAAATAAGCTCTCCCCCACTTTATTAATTCCCTTCACATGCTTGAACATTTCTATCATGCCCCTTCTCCCTTCTGGTCTCCAGCAGGTACAAATCCAACACCCTTAACCTCTCTTCATGGGGCTTCCCATTCAACCATTGCACCATCTTAATGGCCCTTTTCTGAACTCTTTCAGTCCCATCTATGTCCTTGTGTATGTGAGAACTCCAGACCTGAACCCTTACTCCAGGTGAGACCTCACCATGGATTTTTAAAGTGGCATTAGCACCTCCCTCCTTCCTTCTGCTTGTTACACCTCTCCCTATACACACCAGCATTCCATTCTTTTTGCCCACCACCTTGCTGCATTGGGTTCCTACCTTAAGGTCTTCTGAAATTATGATCCCCAAATCCCTCTCCTGCTCTCCTGCTCAGTTGCTTTCATTTCCTCCCCTACCGCCTCAGTGCATGATTTGCTTGTGGGTTCTTCCTTCCCATGTGCTTCACTGTGCATTTTTTTGCATTGACTTTCAGCTGCCATGTTTCTGACCACCTTTCCAGCAATCTTAAATATTCTCTCATAGCCTCCACTCCTTCTGGGGTGTCATCCCTGTTGCAGAGTTTTGTATCATCTTCAAAAAGGCAGACCTTCCCCTGCAACCCCTCTGCTATATCACTGATATAGATGTTAATCAGGATGGGTCCCAGCACTGACCCAGGGGAACCCCGCTTGTTATCCCTACCTCCTTGGAATGTAACCCATTTACCAACACCCTCTGGCTTCTACCCATCAGCCAGTTCTCCACACACCTTGTTATTTTCTGACCCACCACCAAACTCTCCAGTTTATTTACCAGCCTTCTTTGGAGAACAGTGTTGAAGGCCTTCCCGAAGTCCAGATAGGCCATGTCCACTGCCCCTCCCTGATCAACCACACTTATCACTCAATCAAAGAACTTGATTAGGTTCATCTGACATGATCTCCCTTGTGTGAAGCCATGCTGATGGATGTCCTGCAGCCCATTATCCACCAAGCAGCTGACCACTCTTTCCTTTAATATTGCCTCCATCACCTTACCCACCACTGAGGTGAGACTGACTGGGTGATGATTGCCTGCCTCCTCCCTGCTGCCATGTTTGTGAAGTGGCACCACGTCTGGCCTCTTCCAGTCTTTTGACATCTATCCTGTATCTAGGAACAAGTTAAACAGCCTTGCTAGTGGTGCCGCCAGCTTCTCCCTTAGTTCCTGAAGTACCCTACTGTAGGATGCAGGGCATCTTGACCCATAGCCTTGTCTACCCTCAATCTACCCAATTCCTTCCTGGTCCTATCCCTCACTGATCAGGCAAAGATCCACCCTTATGTCATCCCTTCTCCTCTCCCTTAACACGGGTTCCCTTCCTTCCCCTTCCACCATGATGACAGAGCAGAAGTACCTATTTAGTACCTCCACCTTCTTGAAGTCCCCTTCCACTTGTACTCCCCCCTCCCTTCACCCTTACTATATTCTGCCTTGCTTTCCTCTTCTCTCCTATATACCAAAAAAAGAAAGTTTTATCACCACTTTTGGCCTGCTTAGCAATTCTCTCCTCCATTTCTGCTTTCACCTTCCTAATCCTCTACCCCACCACCCTCTGCTTCTCTCTGTAAGTTTTCCTGCATTCCTTCCCTTGTGTCCTCTTATATTCTCTGAATACCCTTTTTCTCTCCCCATTGCCCTCCTCACTTCCTTGGTGAACTAAAGCGGCCTCCTTTTTCTTCTTCTTCTGTTCTTCCTCATGTTCCTCATGCAAATTTCTGTGGCTTTTATTAACCCCTCCTCTTAATTAAATTCCATAATTCCTCCACTTCCCCTATTTTCTCCTTCCCCTCCATTTAATTTCTGAATATCTCCCTCATTCTGGGAAAATCAGCCTGCCTGAAGTCCACTACCTCTGTGATGGTTTGACTCTCTTCATTCCCTTCCCTAACCCTAAATCTCACATTGTTATGGTCACTTGCACCTAGGTGAATCCCACTACAACTCCTTCCACACTATCCCCATTAGTAAGGTTCATGTCAAGTATGCTGCCACCCCTAGTTGGCTCCTTGACTAGCTGCTGCAGGAAAGCTCCCTGGAAAGATCTGAGGATCTCTGTGCTCCTGGTTGGCCTAGCTGATGGGATATCCCAGTCCACATCTTGGAAGTTAAGGTCACCCACCAGCAGAATCTCCCCTTTGAAAGCCATCCATTTAACTGCCTGCAACATCTGTGTGTCCACCTCTTCCCCCTGCATTGGAAGTCTGTAATGTACCCCCAGCCTTACTGATGCCTCAGACCATCTTTCAAGCATGAACCACATGATTTCTGCCTCCCCTTGCCCCTCTTACCCTTCTGTAACTTTAATTTCCTCCCTGATATACAGCGCAATACCATCCCCTCTCCTTTTGGCCCGCTCTATCCTTCCAGAATAGCCTGTACCCAGGACACCTACTTCCCAGGTCTGATGCTCAGACCACCAGGTCTCTTTTATGGCTACAATATCCATGCCCTCTCCCACCATTATGGTCTCTAAGTCCACCATTTTGTTTCCCAAACTTCTTGCATTTGTGGAAAGTCCTTTCCACCATATACCCCTGCCATCTCTACCATCCCTCCCTTCCATATCTGTTCTCTTCCCTGCTCGCTTTTGCAGGAGAGTGCTAGATAGCCCATTCTCTCTTTCTGTTAAACCCTCACCCTTCCTAGCCTTATACTCCCCTCCTACCAGTTTAAACCCCTCCTTAAGACATTATCAATATATCATTGTAGACCCCATCAGCACTCTTGCCCACCTCTCACATAGATGTAGTCTATCCTTCCAATATACAGTAAATCCTCATCCTCCCATGTGTCCCCCCACTCTCCTATACAGGTGAACCCTTCCTTTCCATACCTTTCTTTCTAATCCTTTAGATTAAAAAGAAATTGTTTAGCACAGGACTTTGAGGAGGGTATATTATCAATAGCAAATAGATTTACCCACCAAGGTTATAACCAAACCTGTAAAAAAAAGCAATTGATAAAGTACAGGGCAAGCCTAGAAATGAACTGCTGAATATGGAAGGGTGAAGCAGCAGTCACAGCAAATGAGATGGTAAAAGGCAGATTAACGTTGTCACCACACTTATACCACAATTGCATAGGATAACAGAGATTGTCAGACAAAACTGGCATGTTCTGAGTGTAGAACCAAAGCTTACTGAATGAACTACAGAAATACCAAGAGTAGTCTACAGAAGGGGGTGAAATATCACAGCCCAAGTGACACAGAGTCATTATGTACAGGCACAAGCCACACAAGGGAATTCCTTACTGTATGTTAATCACAAATGCTGTGAATGCATTTTTTTGTAAATATATTAAGAGGGGTGATGTCATACATGATTGGCACAAAGATACAACATATATAGTTAATGAATGTATCAGTTGTAATACAGAAAATGTAATGCATAACACTACTTGATCCTGCGATTGTTTTTACGTGGGTAAAACGACAAGAAAATTTAAGGTATGGGTCAGAGAAAGCTTAAGTACAATACACAAAAAGGACTGCAACAATGCTTTAGCATTCCATGTATTTAACAAAGGTTCACCCGTGCTGCAGTGACAACCAAGTAGCTGACGCAAATTATGTTGCCAGCACTTGGCTGATGCTCAGCAGAGCACTCCAACAATCTGCTGTCTGGCAGTTGGAGTGCCAGTGATTGCAGGAGGCATTGCCCCCCACACCCACAATATGAGGGGTTTGCCCTGCACATCCCCCTGTATATTTCAATAACAAACTCCAGGACACACCCTGGAAGTAAGAAGGGTGATCAAGAGATCAGCAACAGTGCCTGGAGGCAAAAAACCCAAGTCACATAAGATGCTTGTGACATTACTGCCCCAACAAAATGCTGGTAGCAATATTCCATCTGCACATTAATGGACTACCTTTAACAAAGGCCCACAACATTCCTTTATGTTTCAAGGTATTGAAAGGATTTCCTGCCCAAGAGAGGAGGGTCTATAGATAGAATATTCATGAAACGAGAGAGATACTGGCAATACACACAGGGAGCTATGAATAAGTTTACCAGTGAGCAGGTCTATTTCGACATATTAGTGGGACAACTCAGAATTTTCATTTTCAGAGTAGCAGTCATTTCTCCCCTAACCAAGAAAACAATTCTTAGACTAGGATACCTCTGACACTTATAAAGATGGTTCTGCACTCCAGTTGCTGGCTAGTTCCTGGAAGAACTTGAGGCAGTCACAATAACAATTTACAAAGAGAGATTTTATTTATCCATGAAGTGCTCAGGCAAATACACAAGGACTTTGTTATTATGCTTCCACACCCAACAATGTCTCTTTTGGTCAGAATTACTGGGAATATAGAGCCACAATGGTTGGCAATTTACATTTCTTTTCTGGAGCATTTTTTTTTATTATTTGTATGCTAAAACAGATAAAATTGCTACCTTATTAACTTAGCTCTTTTTATAATTCTCGTGGCTAATCTGGTACCCTTGGGGAAATATTTTGTAATACTGTATGTTGGCATAACAAAGCTTTCTATGCAAGCTGTCTTCTACTTTTTTGAGCAAGTGCACATTTGGAAATGTTTATAGCTCTCATACCTAAAAACACAGCCCTGTAGTATTGCAGAGTAGCAGATAAATTGGACAGCATCCCTTAGATATAGTTGATCTCTGTGGTTCTTGCTTTCACCACTTTCTTGTGATGTTGTAATACTAGGAGCAGCATTGTAAACAATGAAATGATCTTTGGGGTGCACTTGGTATAAAAGGTTGTAGTAATGTTTTCACCTAAAAGTTTTCATTCACACCATCACCAAGTAATTTTCTCAATACAGTGCCATGGGTGCTGAACCCATTGAAATGTAATATATTTTATTATTTTTTTAGCTGGGTCTTGCTCTAACCTAATTGGCTATTTGACTTATTAAAACAAAGGGTACCATCCCATTTACATGCCCTCTGCTGAAGTGCTAATGAATGAAGCACCAGGGTGTTGTTGGGCATGGAAGCATAGTAATAAAGTCCCAGTGTATCTACCTGAGCACTTAATGGATAAAATAAAATACCTCTCTGGAAATTGCCATTATCATGAGTACCTTAAATTGGTGTCCAGTCAATTCAGCCTGGCAAATTCAGCCCCAGTCAATTTAGCCCAGTAAATTCAGCCCCATGACAATTCAGCCCAAGTCAGTTCAGCTCCTATGTGAATTCTGCCTGAGCCAATTCAGCTCCTATGTCAGTTCAGCTCCATGTCGGTTCAGCCCCATGTCAATTCTGCCCCATGTCAAATCAGCCCTTATGTCAATTCAACTCCTTTTGGTTCTGCACTAGAATAAACATAACTAACAACATATGTAAGCATATTTAAGCTTTACTGAAAGATTTAAAACATTGTTTTTACAGTTAAGTACACTTTATCGAAAATTTTAATTTGCACATACTGTACACGTAGCAAACATCAATCACATAACCAGACAGAAAAACAAAAGAACAGAACACAAATAAGCCTAAACATAACCTAACTCTCACAACACCTATACCACCCTGACTAACCCACGCAAACTAACCCAGCCAGACTAACCCACCCCAACCCTCAAGTGCACATTCCAACAGCTCTATGTGCGAATACTAGAATGGACAGTGACTAAGGATATTACTGCCATTTGGGTTTTTTGCTTAATGGTGGGAAGGGTGGAGTATTCTCCCAACAGACAAATGTGTTCTGTGAAAAAAAAGGAAAGGCTAAATAGTGGAGCATTAAAACATATTGGGAGATTTGTAAGCATCATTTAAGTTAGAACATGAAATTGTGTGCAAGTCCTCTCAGGTACTCCACTATTTCTCTTCCGTAACATTCTGCGACAATGCACTCAATTCTTTCAGCAGAGTTCTTGTACACTTTCTTAGGTTCTTGGGTTGGGAAGCCAGCAATGTGCTGCTCCATTATAGTCTCTGTCAGGCTCTGTTCTATTTTCATAGCATTGACAAGTTTCCATATTGTGGGGTGATCAGCAATTAGGAGGCTCGCAAAACTGCTGTGCCATCCTTCAGCAGCGTTTTTGTCCTTGGGATGCCTTGGTTAGTTGCATCATAGCAGTTTCACTGGCTGTGAAGAAATCTGGTCTGTCATTGCTTTTGTCTTCTGTACATCCTCCTTAACCAAACATCTTTAAAATAGTCAGTCATAGGATGTAGCAAATCATCATGCTCACCATAACACACACTGTCCATTAAAGCCTTGAATGCATTCACTACATCGTGTACAGGCACAAATGCCAGTGCAGCCAACATTCTCACATTCAGTGATAACTCTGGATCAGCTCCGTATTGTTGAAGTCCACAGTTCTGTACCTGCTGCCAGATACTTTGACTGAAAGCAAAAAAACAGCCACACATTGTTGTCCCTGGAAAAATGCCTTGGAATGCTAACACAGCACCTGTGAGTCAAGGTTCAGTTGCAGATTCTTCAGCTCTTGCAGTAATCACAAGTGTGTTTGCTTGGTCTTATTTGGCAGCAGCTCATATGCAGCAGGAAGCACTTTGTTGTGATGAACCCCATGAATGGTATATAGCTGCTACAAGAGTGGTGGGTAAGCCTTGAAGGTACCATCAGCATACCACTGGGGTGACACACTGAGGCAGTGTAGATTGGCAATGGGGCTAAATAACAGGATTCTGTCATTACCTGGTCCACTGTCAAACAAGAGGAAGGCATCACCTGCACTTGTCGCACCGTACTTACTAGGGATTTCCAGTGTCTGCAGACTTGCTGGATTACGTGGTGCATCAGATATGACTGCTCTGTGTCTCTGAACCATCTTTTTCATCCTCAGGCAGCTGTACTGGAACTGCATTTGAAAGTCCCTGAGTGGCCCCAGAAATTATGGTATCTGTCGTCTCATGTGTTGTGGCCGCAGTGGACTTCATTTTATTAATAACACATCTGACAGCATTGCTAGCAGCATCAGGCGCATAGTTGTGGTCGGCACTTCACTTATAGAAACACAGAAATATAGAATTTGAAGGCAGATAAGGACTGCTTGGCCCTCCCAGTCTGCCCATTTACCTACCTAATGGATAAGCTGCAGATACTAATTAACCAACAGCCTACTTCTTTCTACCCCCACCCCCTAGAATTGCTTTATGACTGTCCCATGCATGCTTAAATTACACCACTGTTTTTGACTCCACAACCTCCTCCGGAAGGCCATCCATGCATCCACAACCCTCTTTGTGAAAAAATACTTCTTTACATTACCTCTAAGCTGCCCCCCATCTTTAAATTGTGCCCCCTTGTTCTTGCACACCTCTTTTTCTGAAATATGCTACCCTCTTGGACTTTGTTGATTCCCTTGAGGTACTTGAAAGTTTCTAGCATGTCACCCGTCTCCCTCTTTTCCTCCTTAAGTCTCTCTCTTCATATGTCTTTCAGAGCAGACCCTGCACCATTTTAGTTGCCCTCCTCTGGACTGCCTCCACCCTGTTTATGTCTTTTCGGAGATTGGGTCTCCAGAACTGCACACAGTACTCCAGATGGGGTTTCAACAGCTGTCTGTACAGAGGAATGACAATTTCCTGTTTTCTACTGGTGATGCCTCTCCCTATGCATCCCAGTACCCCCCAGCCCTCCTTACAGCCCTCTCACATTGCTTGCCCACGTTTAGGTCATCTGATATGACTACCCCAGGTGCCTTTCTATTTTTGTTGTTGTTAGTATCTCACCCCACATTGTGTACTCTTCCCCTTGTGTTTTTGTTTCTCAGGTGCATTACCTTGCACTTCTCAGCATTGAATCTATTCTGCCATACATTTGACCATTCTTCCAACCTTGCTACATCCCTTCTCATCCTTTCCACCCCACCCTGTGTATCACCTCTGTTGCAGATCTTTGTGACGTCTGCAAAGAGACATACTTTTCCTTCCAGTCCCTCTGCAATGTCTCTTATAAAGACATTAAAGAGGACCGGTCCTAGTACTGAACCTTGCGGTTCCCCACTAGTACCCCCATTTCTTCAGAGTGGACTCCATTTACTATTATCCTCTGTGTCCTGTTCTCCAGCCAATTCTTTACCCAGGCTACCATCTTGGGACCCACTCCCAGGCTGGCTAATTTGTATATTAATCTTTTGTGTGGGAAGTCTAGGTAGGCCATGTCCACAGCCCCTCCCTGATCTACTACTTTGGTAACCCAGTTAAAAAAATCTATTAGATTCATCTGACATGACCTTCCTGCTGTAAATCCATGCTGCCTTGGGTACTGTGCCCCTCTGACTTACATAAGAGCTGAATTGACATAGGGGCTGAACTGACATAGGAGCTGAATTGACATGGGGCTGAACTGACTCAGGCTGAATTGACTGGGGCTGAATTGTCCTAGCAGCTGAACTGACATGGAGCTGAATTTACTCGGGCTGAATTGACTGGGGTTGAATTGATATAGGAGTTGAATTGACTTGGGCTGAATTGTCATAGGGCTGAATTTACCAGGCTGAATTGACAGGTGTTCCTCAAATTCCTCTAGGGACTCGCCAGCTACTGGAGTGCAAAATCATCTTTGTGTGTTGCTGTTGAGCTCTGGGTATAGGCACCCAGTTCTGCACCTGAACTCAGCACCATTTAGCATGTACAGTATTTGACCCATGTTACCTCTGACACCACCGGCTTTGATATTGTTTTCTTCATTTTTCAGTCCTGGTTATTTATTTATTTATGCATTGTATTTTGGTCATCTAATTTTTTTTTTCAAACTCAGTTCTGCTGCTTACCTGCAGGAACTCACTCACTTTCATGCTGTCACACTCCGATCCATACTTACACCCACTTTTATAATCATCCCATACCCAATGATGACTACTATGCTGTTCCTCTCTTCCCACATTTGGTCTGCATCTGTCGGGTGCCAAAATCAAGTTCAGACATTAAATGTAAGCTTTTACTAAAGTGCTGTTAGAACAAGGCTGAGAGATGACAAAAGCAAGAAGGACCCACTCTCCAGCACAATTCCTAAATCATCATTGTCCTATGCCACCACTTTTCTGTTCCCTCATATGGTCCACATCAGTCAACACCAAAAAAGGCCCATCTTAAATTTGACAAAACAGTCTATTTTAAAGTCAAATTCACAAAAGTACAGTTCAGCTTGTATTTTGCTGTAAAATTTATTTCAAACTCATGAAACACTCCTTGTTAAACTTAGACTCACACTCACACTTGTAGTTGCCAGGCAACACCAGTCCTTTGCTGACATAACTGAGACCTGTAGGTGGGTGGGTGGGCACAGAGGAGGGGATGGAATAAGATAAAAACAATGTATTTACAAAGGTGTGGTGTGTTGACTTAAACTAAGCATCTAGAAATGGAAGTTTACTGATAGGAGAAAAAAACTTGAACTGACTATTGGATGGGGGAGTGAAGGTGGTTAAGACTTACGAAAAAGGGACTTGGGATTCATTATAAGTAACAATCTCAAGTCTTCATCCCAATACAACAAAGCATATGGGAGGGTGAGTCAAATGTTGGGCTTTATAGAGTAGATAGGACATTCATGAGCAGAAGGAAGGAGGTGATACTGCACTTCTACAGGTCTCTGGTGAGACTGCGCCTGTATGTCCTTTCCTACTGACTCTGTATAATTTTTGTAGCCTTCCTCTGAATCCTGTCCAAGCAGTCCCTTTCCTGCCTGAGGTAAGGACTCCAGAACTGAGTACAGTACTCCAGGTGCAGTCTCACCAGAGATCTATAGAGGATCCCTTTTCATAAGTCTTAACCAAACCTGAAAATGTATTCTTTCAAAGCCAGAAGCAAATGAGGGCACATGTCTGAAATCATGAGGGGTTTTATTAGGGTAGACTGCAGGGATCTACCCATGAGGAATGAAAACACAGTAACCATAAGACATGGGTGGAGATTGATGGAGGGAGATATTCAAAAGGGATTTTAGGAAGTACTTTTTTCATGGAGATAGTGATGCACACCTGGAACAGTTCACCAAAGAAGATGTCAGAAGACAAATCAGTGACAGGTTTCAAGCAGTGATGTAACTGGCACATGTGGATAGTAAGACCTAAGGGAGGGGGGAGCAAGAGCCAGGAGAGATAGCACTGGAAAGACAAAATACCAAGTAACTCTTGTCCACTGTTAAGTTAAGCACAGAATTGGGTAGGAAATGGGAAGACTAGATAGAGTAGTACTTTGAGTAGAGGCCTTCCTGCAAGATATAGATCTACCCCATCTGACTGACCTACACTTAAAAACATTGAAGGCTCCCTTGACTTTAACTGAGATTCATCATGCTATTGATTCCCTGACATCAGAGAAGTCCTCAGGCCCTGATGGCTACATTGCCAACTTTTATAAAATATGTAAAACTTTGTTGACCCCCATACTTCTAAACACTTTTAATTATATCAAAGAAGGCCTTTCCGATTCATCCCTTATGGAGACCATTGTTGTTGTCCTGCTGAAGCCTGGTAGGGATACCCTACTGGTTTTGAACTATTGGCCAATATCTCTTATTAATGCTGACTTTAAAATTCTTGCTAAAGTTTTGGTCTGTAGGTTGAACCAAGTTTGTTACCCCCTTATAAGTAAGGAGCAAGTAGGCTTTGTATCAGGGTGACTCTCTGCAGACTATCTGCATAGGCTTTCCCACCTTATTTCTACATCCAGGGATTCCTGTTCCCCTGCAGTGCTGGCATCCCTGGATGCATAAAAAGCATTCAATAGGATTTCCTGGGATTATTTGTTTAATTTGTTACCCAACTTTCATATCCCCCTGACTTTCATTCAATGGGTTAGGGTGTGCTATTCTCACCCATCAGCAAACTTTCTTTGTAATGGAGTCCTTTTGGACTCTTTCCATTTATGGCAGGGCACCAGGCAAGGATGTCCACTCTCTCCTTTCATTTTTAACTTGTTTCTGGAGCCCTTGATTAGAAAACATAATGTCTCCCCACAAGTTCTTGGTATACCTTAAGGGCCGCATGAATACAAACTCCCAGTGTACGCGGACGACCTCCTTTTACATGTTTCCTCTCCTGCTATGTCCTTGCCTGCTGCCCTGGATGTCATTACTAAATCTGACCACATTTCTAATTTGAATTTAGCTAAAATGGAAGTGATGTCACTTAATAGCATGACTCTGAGGGTTGAGAGGGAGCATCTGGGCCTTGTTTGGGTTCAAGATAAAAATAAGTATCTGGGTATTGACTTAAGTGTATCACCAGTAAAAATTAAACA
Source organism: Neoceratodus forsteri (assembly GCA_016271365.2). Lineage (NCBI taxonomy): Eukaryota > Metazoa > Chordata > Ceratodontiformes > Ceratodontidae > Neoceratodus > Neoceratodus forsteri. The sequence continues at coordinate 569,773,176 of CM057449.1, read as the reverse complement.
ATATGACATTGATGTAGTACTGCCTGTTTCCATTTGGGGACATCTTGAATATTCTAAGAATGAATGTGCTACCGCGTCTACTGTGTCCCTTTCATATGTACAATTATACCCTGCTGAAGTCTTGGTTTACACAGGAAAACAGAGTACTACCTTCTTTCCTATGGCAGGGCAAGATCCCCCCCCCCCCGAAGAGCTTTAATTAAACTAATGCATTCTAAGGAGAGGGGTGGCCTGCAAGTCCCTAATTTTTAGCTAGATTATCTGGCTATCTACTGTGCCAGATTTTTTCAATGGCTCAGACCTAAATCTGAGGATAGTACAGGTCTTATATCCCACAATAGTTGGAAGTAGACCATCTCCAATGTTCACAACATGGCTTGAATATTCAAGATCTTCTTTACACTCCCCACAAGAAACTTCCTTGACCACTACAGTGAACTCCCTTAGATGTTTCCTTACAAGCTCATTTACAGTTATGTTCCCTGTTTAAAATACAACCATATAAATATATTTCTCAACCCTTTGTAGGGAACCCCAATTTTAAAATTGCCTGTCAGGTGCTTACCAAATCTTTTTGGCCTTTTGTTGGAGTGGATGCGCTGATGGTGTCTTATGGGTCCGGAAACATCTCACCTTTCAAGAAGCTCGAAAAAAATATCATTGGCCTACCTTAACATGTTTCAGATACTTCCAGCTGACACACATGCTTTTGCATCATTTTGGCACTGGTCAGTTGGACAATTCTTACAGGACTCATGTCCTCCCCTTGGCCTTATCTACCCCCACTTCTCATGCTATCTCTTACTATTATCCTGGATTACATGAGCTTTTAGCTAATAATGAAGGCTCAACATTTTATTACTGTGACCAGACTCTACCAAATACTAATTCTCACCAGAATTGGCCCCAAATCTGGAAACATTTATATAAATATATAAAATGGGACAGATATCGCTTTCTCCAATTTCAGATTTTATATAATCTCTGTTGTATCCCTGTTAAATTACACAGAATGGGTAAACTTCCTTCTGATATCTATTCCAGATGCAATAAGAAACCTGACACATTGTTTCACATTCTCTGGTCCTGTGAAAAGTTACCCCTTTCTGGGAATACATCCAATCCCGAATTGATCCCATGCTCCAGCTGCCTGATGTGTTTCTTCCCGAGGTCTGTTTATTGGGGGATTATGAGAATAAACTAATTGGTAACCAAAGGCAGCATATGGCTCTCATTGTAGCCTGTGACAAGATAGTTATTCTTCAACATTGGCCATATCAGCACATCCCTTCATTTATCGAATGGTACAAGGAGATACTTTTTGCATTACAGGCAGAGCGGCTCATGTACCTAGCATGACAAATAGACTTCACAGATATCAGAGTGTCTGGGAACCCTTGTATGTCCTACAAGCTACTTAAGTAAGTTTTGACTTTCCTCCCCCTACAGATTTTGTTTCTCTCTGGTAGCACCCTATCTTCTTCAATGCTATTATTCTGCTCCTCACAGTGGATATCTAAATAGTTGCTGTTTGTTTTATCAACTGGTGTTCCATTATTGATATTTACACTTTGGCCCAGATATTCAAAAGGGTTGCTCCATGCACAACAGGGTTGCGCATGCGCAAGTCCTACATTACGCCATTCTGCGATATTCAGCAGGAGGCAGTTGCTCCACTGGCAACAGGTTGCGCAAAAGAGCAATGCAAATGAATGCATGCTCAACAGGAGGGAGAGGAACCATGCATAACCTGCGCAACCTGATATTCAGTCGGGTTGTGCAGAGTTGTGCATGCGCAATGACCAACCTGGGCCTGCACAACCTTGAGCCAAAAAAAAAGGATCAAGTTGAGGGCCACCCACAGGTGAGCTGCTGTATTGCAGGGCGCAACACAGCAGCTGCCACCCCTGGCTGGCCCCCAACTCGGGTCCCCTGCGCTCCCCACCAGCCCGATCGCGCATCACAGTTACATGAAACCCACCTAATATCTTTTCATTGTTCGATCGCTGGCACGTGCATAGCGAACCCCCCCACACACACATCTTTATTATTATGGCAGAACTGAGGAATTTCTTTGTAAGCTATCAGCAGAATGGGGCCTCATCTTCGAGTTCTTGTGGTTCAGTGATAGAAGCTTATCGCTGGCATTTGTCACAGCACAACCCCCAAACATCTTCCCTGGTGTATGTAGCCCACACCGTACATGACAGTCCAGATTCAGATCATTCACAAATCTGGACTGTCATGTACTGGTATGGCTGCACTCCATTGGCTGTAGCTCTGCACCACTGGGCGGCAGCCCTACCGACAGTCAGTCGGCGGTGGTGGGGCGGCAGGTGGGTGGATGCTGTCGCCCCCGGCCGCGGGGAGCGGGTGTAGGGGCTTCGTGGGTGGGTGGGGGACACTAGACACCAGGGAGATGTTTGGGGGTTGTGCTGTGACATTCTGCCCGCGATCGGGCTTTACGGTCCACTGGACCACCAGGGAGTTAGTCTGGGGTGGGGGTTACATCTGCCCTCAAGGACGGGCACTGGGGGTCATACAGGTTCTGCCCGCAATCGGGCACTGGGGGTCATACAGGTTCTGCCCACGATCGGGCTGTGGGAGATGTGTGTGGGGGCGACATGTACGTGTTCTGCCCGCGATCGGGCTGTGGGAGATGTGTGGGGGTGTCATGTAACTGTGATGCCCACGATCGGGCTGCATTGTGCGTCGGTCCCCGATGGCTGCTGCCTGGCAGGGTGGCCAGGAGCAAGTCCTCGGGGATCGGCGCACCTACGCAAATGGCATGCAAATGGGGCCATAAATAGATGCAATGGCCCCCTCGCCTTGCATAAATTATGGCCCCATTTGCATGTCACCTTTTGAATATCGGAAATTGCGCATGGCAATGGTATTGCGCCACCAGTTTAATGCTCAACTCTGGCAACTTGATGGTAGCACTAAGTTCCGACTGCGCTATGCGCAGGCGTTGTGGGTAGATATTCAAAGGAGTTGCTCAACAGCGCAACTCCTTTGAATATCACCCCGGCCACACCCCTGCGCAACTGTTTTGAGCAGCGCAGGGGCTTGCGCCTCAGACTGGCGCAGTTTGAATATCTGGGCCTTAGTCTACTTTTCCAGTCATTATTAGTCATGTAACCTTGGGGGGGGAGAGGCAGGTGGGGTGGGTGGGGGAGGTTGTTTTTGGGTTTTTAGAAAATGTATGTGGGATAATGTTGTAAAATTTGTTCTGTTACTCTTACATTTCTCAATATGTATAATTCTGGACTGGAGTTGGCATCTTTCCACTGCACTCTTTTTGATATTTGTACTCCTGTTGTTATTAATAAAGCTTTCCAATTTGGAAAAACAAAAAGACTAGGGGCCCGATTCTCAAAAGCTTACGCCTGGTGTAACTTGACTTACGTCAAAAAAAAATGGCGCAAGTAGCAAGTTACACCAGCAGTTGTGGCAATTAGTATTCTACAAAGCAGCCTGCAACATGCCACAGGCTACTTGTGACAAAGTGGACATACACCACCAATTATGCCCTAAACCTCCTGTGTCATGGTGCTAGGGGGTATACGGCAGCAGTTGAGCCCTATTCTGGAAGGGCAGCAACCAAGTCCCTCACTCTGCAATTCTCAAACAACCCCTGGGAGGACATCCACCAAAATACAGTTACACCAGCTTTTAGCTGGTGTAAGTGTACCTACACCCTCCCGAGGTTGTGCACATGTGCTCTCCTGGCCATCCCCCAGTACATGTAGGCCCCCATCCACCAAAACCCACACTATTCCATAAACCTCCCCAGGCTGCTCATGCCCCAACCCCCTCACACTCATAATAGCCCCCCATTGTTGGAATGTGACCCTGACCTCCATTCCTTCATTACATGCCCCACAGGGCTCACCCACACCCTGAACCCCTGCCAGTGGTTAACCTCCACTGACCAAATCCCCGCAGTGTCCAAGATGCAACAAATCCCTTGTAGGCTAACGGCTCCCCACCCAGTAGTTCACAGCCACCCTGCTCTCACTCCCACCCATTTTTTACGTAATGACTGACACAGCCCTTCCTCTCACCACTGTGGCCAGCCACTGACTGAACAATGAAGTGCGTACTACTGTGTATACGTGCATATCTGTATGTACAGTACTATGCACTGCACTGTTCAGTCAGTGGCTGGCCATTGTGGTGAGAGGACAGGCTGTGCCAGTCACTGGCATGAAATGGGTGGGAGTGGGGGAGCAGCATGGTTGGGCACTGCCAGGTGGTGGGAACACTAGACTACCAGGAATTTTTTGCATTTTGTACACTGCAGAGGTTTGGTCAGGTGGGGATTCGTAACTTACGGGGGTTCAGGGTGTGGTCAAGACCTGCAGGGCATGTAATGCAGGAATAGGGGTCAGGGGCACATTCCAGCCCTGCAGGGCATGTAATGCAGTAATGGGGATGGGGGCTACTGTGTGGGTACTGGGGGTCAGGGTCATTAGCAAGCCCTTTGGGGCTATGAGGATCGTGGCAGGGGGGCACTTGCACTCTTCACATCCAGGGCTGCGGCTTGAGACATAACCTGCAGGTATGCCCTTTGTTGGGGGTACCTGTGGGAATGTTGCAAGTCGCAGGACTTAGCCACGGGGACCCTGCCCCCTACAGAATTGGGTGCAGGGTCCTTGGTGTAATGGGGTTTGGGGCAAGTCGCCTTTGCTGGTGACTTGCACCACCCTTCTAAAATCGGGCCATAGTACTTGAAGTCATTATCTGTTGTCAGAATCTATGTACCTATGTATCTATTGAATTAGAATTGTATTTATATTACAACTGCATGGGATCATTTGGTAAAGCCTGTTTGCAGTACTGCCATGCATAATACACACAGTTATAGAAGGCAATAAGTACAAGAGTTCAAAAAATAGTACACAATAGAATCTTGTGTTCAAGCACATTTAAAATAATACCATGTACCGTAAAAAGAGCTGCTTTGAAACTGTAACCAATAGGCAAATTGCTCAAGTGAAATGGGAGGAGATTCCAAGAAGAAGTTGCCATGTAGCAAAAACACATTTGACCATAAAGTGTTCAGACACATGTAACCTATTTGCTTATTTATTTAGTTATTTATTTATTTACTTATTGATTTATTTAACGTTTTGGAAATGCACACGGAGCCAAGGCTCATTTCCAGGTGTGTCTCAGGGCTGAAGATAATGATACAGTCAAATAATGACAATATAACTGAGCAATGAAAAATCAAACAAAGTGCAAAACAACAAATAGTGCAAACATGTCATGAAAGCACAACATATGAAGTGGGCATCTGGAACATAATGCACTAAACATTCATAGGTACAATAAACAGATTTTTACAATCAGTGCAAAGAAAATGATGAGAAGTTGAAACTGGGGGAGAGAAGAAAAAGCAGGTCAGGTGGAGAGTAAATAGACACAGAAAGGAAAGGGCATCAGTTTAAGCTGGTGCTTAAGGATAGTTCTGGAGGGTGAGACAGAGGAAAGAGAGGAGGAGTTTCTGAAGTAAAGGAAGGAGATAGGAGAAGACAGACTGTCCAGCAGAGGAGTGAGGGTGATGGAGGGAGATAAGGAGTGCAGATCCCCAGAACGAAGGAAATAGTGGATGGAGTGAGGGAGATGAGATCAGAAAGATACTGTACAAGGGCATTGCCTCAAATCAGTACTTAGACAGGAAAGAAGCACAGTGGTGCTTCGTGCAACAAATACTTGGAGCTTGAAAATGTTAAATTAATAGTAAGATAACTGGAGGCCAGACCTTTCGTAGATTAACAAAAAAAAAAAAACAGAACCATATCCTTTCTCTCTTAATTCAATGGATGGACAGTTTCTGTCATGAGCAGGGAACAGTGGAGCAATCTTTGTATCAGTGGCTGCTAGAGTCTCACATAGCTGCAAAAGACCATTTTTTTGTATTTAAAGTAATGCTTTTTCTCAAATTTTTTTCAAATACTTTTTTTATTTTGAAAACATAATACAGAACCCACTTTATAAATCAGTAAGCTATGTACTGCTGTGGTAGTGCTACTGCTTGTCATCTTGAGGACCCGGGTTGGTGTTCCTAGCCTGGTACATCTGGTGCTGACTGATGAGATAAGGCTCTGGTGTTCACCTTGGATGCCTCCTGCATCAGGATGGGGGGATACCTCTTTCTTTTGCATGACTGCTTCCTGCTGACCCAGGGAAGGGGGTGTCATGAGGTATGGAATGTGTTCCCCTTTACAGAGTGGCCTAATTTGGTGTGCACCCCATGCTTGGCATGAAGGTGCCACATTCCCAAAGTAGGACTCACAGGGCAGTTCAAAATAAGGGGTTAGGCTCCCCTGCTCCTCCAGTGGAACTAATAGAAAGAATGCTGCTTTGTTCCATAGGAGACATCCTGTGTGAGAGAAAAGGGATGAGGTTATGGAATGAAAAAATGGCGGGTGGACCGGGGACAGATGAAGTCTGCTCATTTCACCACATCCATCTGACCTCCCTGGTCAGCCTTCTCCTTGCTGGTTTTGTCCTCGGAACTCCTGTCCAGTTGAAAATGTGATGTCTTTAGAGGCCTAGTCCCACATACAGGGTCCCACCTCTGGGTGATAAGCCACAGGTTACTCACTGAAGGGCCAAAACTGGGAGTGGGAAAATGCAGGAAAGAGAAGTGTTGATCACCATGGGTTCCCAGGACAGAAAGAGGACATTAAGAGAGACAGAAGGAGATTCTCACATCCACCAAGCCCTAGCTGCTAGGGAAAAAAGTAAAAAAAAATGTCTAATTGCAATGAGACACTTCAGATTGTTGTTTGTTGATGGATTACTACACTTCCAGGACTTTATTATGCCCCTTGGAATGTGGTTATCCTAAAACAACCAATATGCTATTGTACCCTATTGCTTATATGTAGTTAGCCTGAGCTTCTTATGTCTACTTTCTTTCCCATACTACTATTTGTGTAGTTAGGAATACTGTAAATGTAAAGGAGCTGTTGGTACTACTGTACACTAGTCTTGACATTAGAAACATGTCTTTTAGAGACCGAACATAATATTACATAAACTTGTAACTGAGCAAACTTTCTGAATATTGTTGTGAAGCTCTACTAGAGGCGTTATCAGTACAAATGGCTTGTCTTGAATAACATAGTTATAGCCACATTCTATCACAAACTAAATGTTTTTAAAACATTTCTAATGGAAAGATGTTGCTATGGTACAGTATAGGCTGCAACTAGGCACTAGAATGGAAGCCCATACTGTAGTAAGGAAAAATATCATTAATAGAATCGAACCTAGCCCTACCAAAAACAGAGAAAATAAACTCTGCACTCGTGATTGCTTTTAGAAAGCACAATGCTTGTTTTATTGGCAAGAGAGCCTGGAAAAAAGTCCAACAAGCCCTAAGCACCTCGGCCCTACAGCAGACCTTCTAACGGGGGCAAGTCTCAAAAGTGATTAACACCAGGTGCACCATTTATACAATTCAATTTAAAGTGACACATACATAAATACACTTATTACCATTATTTAAGTTAAAAAGTGTTTTAAGCATATAGAACTATAAATTTCTCATTACATAGCCCTTATAGAAAACCTTCCATATCACAAATGTTTCATTTGTTACATATACTTAAACAAGAAGGTAAAGTATGTATTCTAGGCATATATTATAGTTGCTTTCTTTACAAACAAACAGAGAGATTTTTAAACAACAGGTTACATGAATTCATATCTGAATCAAACCACAACACCCATCAGGGTGTAATAATGAAAGGGGAAAAAAGGGGATAAGAAAAAAGTACATAAAGCAAATGTGTCAAAAAATAAATAAAAAGTAAATGAATTTATATGTTTTACTTTTAAATATGGAAACAAAATGAAGAACACATTATTTTTAGTGTACTTATGTTTAAATTTGTAAATTAAGTCCGTAGACAGTGAAAATGCACCAATAAGCCCACATTGCTTTTTATTTCAAATAAATCAGGTTTGCGATGTATTCTACATTTTATATTTTGACAATGACATCTATAAGAGATTGACATTATGTACAAAGGGACACTGTCTCAATCTCAATAGATATCTATTTCAGGATGATCCTTTCAAGGTGTATATGTAAGGCATCACAGAAATATCAGTGGAAGGTCATTATTTGGTGCAAAAGGTCACTGTTACAGATAACCTAAAATTCAATAAATTCTCAGTGGATATCTATTTTGGGATAGTTCCTTCAAGATTTATATAGGCATCACAGGGAGATCCATGGAAGGTCATCATTTAGTGCAAAAGGTCAATATTACAAATAAACTAAATTCAATAAAATAAAATAAAGATCAAAATAAAATATTTTTTGTTCCAATCCAAGTGTAAATTTATTTGTATACGACCCATGCAAAACATATAAGTGCACCATCAAAATCATATTTAAGGGAGGTCATCCTTAAGTGCAAAAGTTCACAATTTCAATTATAGTAAGATTTCATTTAAACAGCATAACAAGATGGAAAATGGGAGAAGTCTAGGGGCAGAAAAATAAAAGCTTCTAATTTATTCAGAGTTTGTTCTCATAAACCAAATAATAAGACAACAGAGATAGATTTCAATTCCATCGTAGATCTGTCATTCATACAAACTGGATAACTAGAAAAGTTAAACAAATTTATTACTATTCTATTTAAATGCCCCTTTTTTTATGTGTTTCTTTTCTTTTTCTTATCCTTTTTGGTCAGCAACATTACAGGAATCCAGGCTTCTATGTCTGGGAATAGAGCAAGCACATGATTGAAACTCTGATAGTATTTGCCCTCATCAGGAAAGTCAATTAATGGTCCAAAGTAAAACTGAAACGCATCAGCATTCCATAAGGGGAATGCAGTGATCCATGTTTAAGTATTCAGACTGGCTGAATCAATGACTTCCTAGAGGGAGAAGAAGAGAAGCAATCAAATGGAGATTAAATAGATAATTATGTATATGGGGAAAAGTCCACGTCCTCATTTAGACCAAGGGGTGTAACAGTATCTAAGGTCAATATCCATTAAGGTTCCCTTTGTGCTAGTACATTTGCTCTATTCCCTCCCCTTGGATGTCTAGCAATGTGTTCTAGGACCGTAAATCTTAGACAATTTGGTTTACCATTATGGAAATGCAGAAAGTGAAATCCAAGGGTGTTGTTACAATTGCCATTTACAATGGCACAAATGTACTCCTGGATTCTGACCTTTACAGCTCTAGTAGTCATTCCTACATAGTAACATGAACAGTCATACCAGCGGATGTATACAACAAATGGAGTGGTGCAAGCAACAAAGGTTTCTAATTCAAAACTACGTCCTTCTTTTATGAATATTTTCCCTGTGCTGGCATACATACAGACATTACAATGCCCACATTTATATAGACCTGTAGGTCTACTACTTAGCCAGGTTTCATTATGCTTAGTCACAAATGAAACAAAGTGGCTGTTGGTGATTGTATCTCCTAAATTTTGACCTTTAGAAAAAAAAAGCCTGGGCTTGTCATGGATGTGTTTTGCCAGCACAGGATCTGTCAACAAGAGTGGCCACAATTTATGTACTAAACTCCGAATTCTCCCTGCTACTGGACTAAATTCTGTTGTGAAAGTGACTGTATTTTTCGGACTACTTTCATTTAGCTGTTCCTGATGCATTTCTCTTTGTTTTTTTGGTTTCAAAAGATCTTCTCTATCTAATTTACTGACTTTATCAAAGACTGTTTTTAATGTTTCATCTCTGTAACCTCTCAGCTGAAATCTGTCCATAAATTCTTTAGATTGAACTAAAAACACACTGTCTGCTGTGCAATTACGGTTCAGTCTTAGCAACTCCCCATATGGTATAGAATCAATTAATTTTCTAGGATGTGCACTCGTAGTGTGTTAAATTGTATTTGCTGCTGTGTCCTTTCTTGCCCCTTTTGATCATATAATATCTATTACAACACCCACAAGCTCTAGGTCCAGAAATGTAATATTAGTCTTATAGGATTGATAACTTAATGTTAATCCCATATCATTCTGGTTTAAATACTATGTAAATTCATGAATCATAGATTCGTCCCCATCCCAGATTATTTTAATGTCATCAATAAAATGAAAGTAAGATGCTATGTGAGACTTGAATTTATTATTTTCTTGATCATATACATATCTTTCTTCGAACTGTCCCTTGAATAGATTTGCGTAAGAGGAGGCGAAAACTGCCCACATAGCTATTCCCCAAGTTTGCAGATAGAATTCTCCATTAAATGTGAAGTAATTATGGGACAGTGTGAAGTTGATATTCCAGTGCAAGAAATGTGCAGAAACTGAGTCCTGAGTCATTAAAGAAATGTTGTGTTGCTTTAAGTCCTAAATCATGTTTAATCACGGTATATAAACTACTGATGTCTATTGTTAGCCAGCAGTAGTCGGAGTTCCATATTTTACCCTTTAACTTTTTTAGAAGGTCCATGCTGTCTCTTAAATGTGATGCTAATGATAGGACTTCTGGTTGCAAAAGACTGTCAATGTAGATGCACAGATTGTGTGTTACTGATCCAATTCCCAATATAATCAGTCTCCCGGAGGGGGTCATTTAAATTTTTGTGAACTTTGGGGAGTATGTAAAAAGCTGGTATAATAGGGAAATCTGTCTTAATAAATTCCAGTTCATTTTTCTTTATCCATCCACACCTAAGCCCCCAATGAAGGAATTCACATAGCTAACATACTAACATACTAAAATACCAGCACAGAATAGGCCTAATGGTCTTTCGTGTCTGTTCGTTTGGTCAGTCCCCACCCTGGTAGCTGACCTTGCTGCCCCCCCTCTCCCTCTCTGACTTCTGCCTTCCCAGTCCCAGATATTCTCGCTGCACTGGTTTTTGCTTCCAGAACCCTTCCCCTGTACCTGTCCCACCCCTTCTTGAATCCCTCCACCGTTTCTGCCTCCACCAGCCCCCTCGGAAGTGCATTTCATGGCTCCACCACCCTCTCAGTGAAGTAGCACCTCCTCCTTCCTCCCCTGACTCTCCCCTGATCTCTGCCTGAAACTTTGTTGTTGGTTCTTTGCTCAGTTTCCTGTAGTTAGCATTGTCATTTAACAAGTCTACACATTTAGTTATATACATTTCTTCATTCATCACCACTGTGTTACCTCCTTTATCTGATCTTTTAAAAACTACTCCTTTAAGATTTTTTAGATCCTCTCACTGCTTGTATCCTGTGATTGCCCATCTTAACATTTCCACTGTTCCAGCTGCACATGCCCCAGCACCCAGAACTTACAATCAGTCTTTGCACCCCTAACACCTTACCTGGCATATTCCCTCGACAAGGCCCCCTGGCTGCACTGTCTCCCACCCTCGCCCACCTCCCCCCCATATCTCCACTCCTGCCCCTGCCTCCACCCACTTCCCGTACTCCCCCTCACCCCTGCACCTCCTACCCCCCTGCCTTGATCTCCTACCTAACTTCTCCCCATCGACCCCCTCCTCCCCTTGTCTTGCTCATAGCTCAAGTCTTTGTACTGGTTATTACATGTCTGTAAGTCAGTGACATTATGTTTGTAACTAAAAATGATGACTGTTGCACACGCTGGCGTGGAACCTTTGTAAAAGAGCCTTGGCTCAAAGGTATTGTAATCCTAGATTGAAATAAATAAATAAATAAATAAATTAGATCCTTAACTGCCTTATATTCCACGTTAGTCAAATTCTTTGGATAGTGAAATGGTGTAGCTGAGAAAATCTTAGAGGTTTCATTTAGCAGGCATTTTTCAAATATTGTTTTTGCTGAATTTACATTCTGCGGATAAAATACAGATTTAGGTCTAAATTTCACAGTGCTATTAAGCTCTTGAAAGGAGGTTTCACCTACAGTTTCTGAATCTCTCTCTATTTCTTGTAACAGTTCCGAAATGTTGATATTATCCAGTGCATTGTATTCCCAATTTGATGTTTCCCACTCTGTTTCATTACAAAGTGAAAAGACAAGCAGGTCTGTTTACAAGGTGTGTGTGTTGGGGGGGGGGCTATATTTAGACAGATCCCAAGTCACAAGTTTTTTGAACTACTATGCCCATGTTTGTTTCTTTAAGTTCTTGTTGTTTTCCGAAGAAGTATTTAAGCTTCAGCCTTCTGACCAGTTTGTAAATATCAATTTGCATTTTAACCCAGTCAGGACCAACAGTTGGTGCAAATGAGAATCCTCTGAGCAAGACAGAAGTTTGAATATTATTAAACTCTACGTTGGTTAAATTAATGATTTCGGTAGTTTTTATTTGTCCTTCTCCTTCTCCCTGTTCCTCAAAGGTCTCTGGCTTCTGTTTATTTCTCCTTCCCCTACACGTTTTTTTGAAATTGCACCTTTTTGATCTTTTGTTCCCTGTAGTTCCTTTGTTTCTCCCTCTGAATGTCTTGTTCTAAAAAATAAACTTTGGGATCCTGATGGAAGCTTCAGTACTGGTGCTGGCTGTATTTTCTGGTACCCTGTCTTGTTCTGGTGTTACTATTATTTCTTCTTGGAAAGTAACAGTTTGTGGTTGAGTATTATTACTTTTCTGTCATTTTTGATTTTTCCAGTTTCTTTTCCTTGTTCTAGAGTGACCTCTGCTGATAGAGCTATCACTTCATTCCCATACAAACACCTCTTTTCTATTGTAATCACCAATGTCTCTTGTTACTTTTGTGTGTTTCTTAACCATTAAATCCTGCTCATGGTTGTTAATTTTCTTAGAGTAGAATTTATTAAAGTTGTCAAAGTCTTTTTTTGTTTTATATTCAACAAGTTTTGCTTGTACAGATTTAATTTCTTCATTAACTAGCACAGTTTGTCTTACCAGCAGAGGTCGCTCTAGAACAAGGAAAAGAAACTGGAAAAATCAAAAACAAGAGAAAAGCAATAATACTCAACCATGAACTGTTACTTTCCAAGAAGAAATAGAAGCAACACCAGAACAAGACAGAGTACCAGAAAATACAATCAGCACCAATGCTAGAGATTTCCTTGAGATCCAGGTACACAGAACAAGACATTCAGAGCAAGGAACAAAGGAAACTACAGGGAACAAGAAATCAAAAAGGTGCAATTTCAAAAAAAGCATAGGGGAAGAAGAAATAAATGGAAGCCAGAGACCTTTGAGGAACTGGGAGAAGGAGAAGGACAATTAAAAACTACTGAAATCATTAATTTAACCAATGCAGAGTTTAATGTTATTCATACTTCTGTCTTGCTCGGAGGATTCTCATTTGTAGCAACTGTTGGTCCTGACTGGGTTAAAACGTGAATTGATATTTACAAACTGGTCACAAGGCTCAAGCTTAAATACTTCTCGGAAAACAATAAGAACTTAAAGAAACAAACATGGGCGCAGTAGTTCAAACAACTTGCGACTTTGGAGCTGTTCAAATACAGCCCCCCCACCCCCCACACCTTGGAAACAGCCCTGCTTGACTTTTCTGTTTATAATGAAACAGAGTGGGAAACATCAAATTGGGAATACAATGCCCTGGATAATATCAACATTTCGGACTTGTTACAAGAAATAGAGAGAGAGAGATGCAGAAACTGTAAGTGAAACCTCCTTTCAAGAGCATAATAGCACTGTGAAATTTAGACCTAAATCTGTATTTTATCCGCAGAATGTAAATTCAGCAAAAACACTGTTTGAAAAATGCCTGCTAAATGAAACCTCTAAGATTTTCTCAGCTACATCATTTCACTATCCAAAGAATTTGACTAATGTGGAATATAAGGCAGTTAAGGATCTAGAAAATCTTAGAGGAGTAGTTTTTAAAAGATCAGATAAAGGAGGTAATACAGTGGTGATGAATGAAGAAATGTATATAACTAAACATTTAGACTTGTTAAATGACAATACCAACTATTGGAAACTGAGCAAAGAACCAACAACAAAGTTTCAGGCACAGCTATGTGAACTCCTTCATTGAGGGCTTAGGTGTGGATGGATAAAGAAAAACAAACTAGAATTTATTAAGACAGATTTCCCTATTATACCAACTTTTTACATACTCCCCAAAGTTCACAAAAATGTAAATAACCCCCAAGGGAGACCGATTATATCAGGAATTGGATCAGTAACACATAATCTGTGCATCTACATTGACAGGCTTTTGTAACCAGAAGTCCTATCATTAGCATCACATTTAAGAGACAACAAGGACCTTCTGAAAAAATTAGAGGGTAAAATATATAACTCCAACTACTGCTGGCTAAAAATAGACATCAGGGGTGGGGTAGTCAAAGGGGTTGCACATGGCGCAACAGCGTTGTGCCATGCACAACCCACTGATGCTCCTCTGCGCAGTACTCATAAGGGGAATTTGCTCCAAGCAAATCCCAATACAACGGGGCGCACCAGTAATGTATGCGGTGCAAATGTGGGGGGCGTGCCCATGCATATTCAGCACATCCGATGTTCAGCCAGGGGATGTGCGGTTGCATATATCTGAGCACCACCTTACCCACATCAGAAGAAGGAATGCAAAGATGTGCCTGAAAAAACAGGAGCAGGACTGGCCACCCACAGGCTGGCTGCCATATTGCTGGGCGCGACATGGCAGCTGCCAGCTGTGGGTCGCCACCAGAGCCCTGGCGGCACTGTCAGGTGGTGTAGCACTACCCCAATGCCTGATCATGGGCTGTATTACATAATAGCAGCCCTGGTGGTCCAGTGGACCTAATATCTTGCCTAATCGTGGGTTGTACTATTGTTGTAACTCCCTGGTGGTCCAGTGCACCTAACACCTTGCCTGATCATGGGCTGTAATAATATGTTAACTCCCTGGTGGTCCAGTGGACCTAACTCCTTGCCCGATCATGGGCTGTAATATCATTTTAACTCCCTGGTGGTCCAGTGGTACCCATACCCCCTCCCAACCCACCCACTCATACCCGCCACCCGCTTCCCCACTGGTCTGTGGTGGGTGGCAGCACCCCACCACAAGCTGCCCAGCGGCCCTCTCTGACTGACAGCATACAGTATGGCTGAACATCCATTGGTCCACAGCATGGGCCAATGGGGTGTGCAGACCATACTGTACTACACAACCCCGATATGCAAATGGATCCATTCACATATCGGACTGTGTAGTATATGAAAACACACCCATTGGTCCATGCTGTGGACCAATGGGCATACAGCCGCACTGTACTGTGTCAGATGGTGGGCGCCAGCTGGATGGCTTGTAGTTGGGGTGCTGCCACCCACCACTGACTGGGGGGAGGGGGGTGGCGGGTATGGGTGGGCAGGTTGGGAGAGGGGGTACGGGTACCACTGGACCACCAGGGAGTTAAAATGATATTACAGCCCATGATCAGGCAAGGAGTTAGGTCCACTGGACCACCAGGGAGTTGCACTAATAATACAGCGTGCAATCGGGCAAAGGGGTGCATCGCCATTGATGGGCAGGGGGCATCGGTCCCCGACGGCAGCAGCCTGACAGGGTGCCAGGTGCAGGTCGCAGGAGATCGGTGCACCTGCATGCAAATGGGGCATAATGACATGCAAATGGCCCCATTTGCACCTTGCATACATTATGGCCCCATTTGCATGTCCACTGCTGAATATTGCGGTTGTTGCACCTATCGCAACAGCACTTGAGCTAGCACATCCCCCTGCTCCTCTCTGGCCACTTGCACTGGAACAGTGCCACTGCACCATGCGCAATGCAGGTGGCCACGTTGCCATATTCAACGGTGCCGAGCCATGGCACAGCACTGTTGAATATCACCCAGACCACACCCTGGTGCATCCCAGTTGCACTGCACGTGGCTTGCGCCCCTGCCTGGCACAGTTCTGAATATCTCACTCCAGTAGTCTATTTACCTCGATTAAACATGATTTAGGACTTAAAGCAATACAATATTTCTTTAAGGATGATGACTCAGTTTCTGCACATTTCTTGTACTGGGGTATCGACTTCGCACTGTCCCATGATTACTTCACATTTAATGGAGAATTCTTTTTGCAAACTTGTGGAACAGCTGTGGGGGCAGCTTTTGCCCCCTCTTACACAAATCTATTCATGGGACAGTTTGAAAAAAGATATGCATATGATCAAGAAAATAATAAATTTAAGTCTCACATAGCATCTTACTTTCACTTTATTCATGGCATTATAATAATCTGGGATGGGGACAAATCCATGATTCATGAATTTACAGAGTATTTAAACCAGAATGATATGGGATTAACATTCACTTATCAATCCCATAAGACTAATATTAAATTTCTGGACCTAGAGCTTGTGGGTGTTGTAATAGAAATTATACAATCAAAAGGGGCAAGAAAGGACACAGCAACAAATACAATTGTACACGCTAACAGTGCACATCCTAGAAAATTAATTGATTCTATACCATATGGGGAGTTGCTAAGACTGAAATGTAATTGTACAGCAGACAGTGTGTTTTTAGTGCAATCTAAAGAATTGATGGACAGACTAGGCTGAGAGGTTACACAGATGAAACATTAAAAACAGCCTTTGATAAAGTCAGTAAATTAAATAAAGAAGATCTTTTGAAACCAAAAAAACAAAGGGAAATGCATCAGAAACAGCTAAATGAAAGCAGTCCAAAAAATACAGTCACTTTCACAGCAGAATTTAGTCCAGTAGCAGGGAGAATTCGGAGTTTAGTACATAAATTGTGGCCACTCTTGTTGACAGATCCTGTGCTGGCAAAACACATCCATGACAAGCCCAGGATTTCTTTTTTAAAGGTCGAACTTTAGGAGATAGAATCACCAACAGCCACTTTGTTTCATTTGTGACTAAGCATAATGAAACCTGGCTAAGTAATAGACCTAAGGGTCTATATAAATGTGGGCATTGTAATGTCTGTATGTATGCCAGCACAGGGAAAATATTCATAAGAGAAGGACGTAGTTTTGAATTAGAAACCTTTGTTGTTTGCACCACTCCATTTATTGTATACATCCGCTGGTACGACTGTTCATGTTACTATGTAGGAATGACTACTAGAGCTGTAAAGGTCAGAATCCAGGAGTACATTTGTGCCATTGTAAATGGCAATTGTAACAACACCCTTGGATTTCACTTTCTGCATTTCCATAATGGTAAACCAAATTGTCTAAGATTTACGGTCCTAGAACACATTGCTAGACATCCAATGGGAGGGAATAAAGCAAATGACCTAGCACAAAGGGAACCTAAATGGATATTGACCTTAGATACTGTTACACCCCTTGGTCTAAATGAGGATGTTGACTTTTCCCCATATCTATAATTATCTATTTAATCTCCATTTGATTGCTTCTCTTCTTCTCCCTCTAGGAAGTCATTGATTCAGCCAGTCTGAATACTTAAACATGGATCACTGCATTCCCCTTATGGAATGCTGATGCATTTCAGTTTTACTTTGGACCATTAATTGACTTTCCTGATGAGGCGAATACTATCAGAGTTTCAATCATGTGCTTGCTCTATTCCCAGACATGGAAGCCTGGATGCCTGTAATGTTGCTGACCAAAAAGGATAAGAAAAAGAAAAGAAATACATATAAAAAAATCAGGGCATTTAAATAGAACAGTAATAAATTTGTTTAACTATGAAGTATGGAAAGCTTGGCCCTATATCCAGTTTGTATGAATGACAGATCTACAATGGAATTGAAATCTATCTCTGTTGTCTTATTATTTGATTAATGAGAAAAAACTCTGAATAAATTAGAAACTTTTATTTTTATGCTCCTAGACTTCTCCCATTTTCTGTCTTGATATGCTGTTTAAATGAAATGTTACGATGATTGAAATTGTGACCTTTTGCACTTAAGGGCGACCTTCCTTAAATATGATTTTGATGGTGCACTTATATGTTTTGCATGGGTCATATACAAATAAATTTACACTTGGATTGGAACAAAAAATATTGTATTTTGATCTCTATTTTACTTTATTGAATTTAGTTTATTTGTAATAGTGACCTTTTGCACCAAAAGATGACCTTCTATGAATCTCCCTGTGATGCCAATATAAATCTTGAAGGGACTATCTCAAAATAAATATCCACTGAGAATTTATTGAATTTTAGGTTATCTGTAACAGTGACCTATTGCACCAAATAATAACCTTCCACTGATATTTCTGTGATGCCTTACATATACACCTTGAAAGGATCATCCTGAAATAGATATCTATTGAGATCGAGACAGTGTCCCTTTGCACATAATGTCAGTCTCTTATAGATGTCATTGTCAAAATATAAAATGTAGAATACATCGCAAACCTGATTTATTGTATGTGTCACTTGAAACTGAATTGTATAAATGGTGCACCTGGTGTTAATCACTTTTGAGACTTGCCCCTGTTAGAAGGCCTGCTTTAGGGCTGAGGCACTAGGGGCTTGTTAGTCTTTTTCCCAGGCTCTCTTACCAATGAAACAAGCATTGTGCTTTCTTAAAGCAACCACGAGTGCGGAGTTTATTTTCTCTTTGTTTCTTGGAGCTACCAACAACAACACAAAAGCTTTACCACTTTAATATCAGGACAGCTGGTGAGTATATGCCCCAAATGTCCACAGCATGAGGGGAGTGTGTCAGTTGTCATTTGGGTTCATACAGAACCTCTTAGCTTCTTAACCAGACAATTGGGAACACAATACGTATATATGAACCTATGAAATTACCAGCAGAAACAGGACTCATGATCTATTGAGTCTGTTCCAGTGTGCAGCTAGCCCCTCTTCACGCAGCTGCCCTTCCCCCTTCCTAGTATCCCTTACCCTGTCCCAACCTTTCTTAAAACTGACCAGCGTGTTACAGGACACTATCTCGTCTGGTAAGATGTTTCATTTGTCCACCACTCTCTCTGTGAAAAAATGTCTCCTCATGTTCCTCTTGAATCTTCCCCCATCCAATCTCAGTCCATGCCCTCTTGTGTCCCTCCCCTTTCTCATGTGAAAAATTGGTTCTATGTGATAACGGTGAAAGCCTAAAGGTGATCATAGTTATCTAGAAGTCAAGAATGCCAAAATAAATTTCCGGCACTCTGACACCCCGGCACACAGCAAGAGGGCACAGGGACTGTTGTTGTTGTTGATTATTTATTTAGGAAATCGGAATCACAGCCCTTTGAGTCATAGACTCGTTTCCAAAGGCTCCATGTTTTATAGGGGGGATTCGCCGCTCCACCCTCCTACTTAAGGATTCTCAACTCCAGGGGGGTGCATGTTGTTGTTTGAAAACATTAAAAAATAAAAGATTCAGGCTGGGCGCAACAAAAAAGCACCAGCGCCCAGACCCGAACCCAGTACCTTGGCAAACAATGTAGCGAACCCACCCACCATGCCATGGGGTCAGATTGGCAACCCACCATGGCACCACCCCTCACATACCCTCCCACCCCTCACTGTGTATGCCCACCCCCAGCTCCTATGTATAGCGACATTCTGTCACTATATTCACCCATCTGGATGCCCTACCCTCCCATAACCATCCCTGAAATGTGCTGAGGAGTGGTTCGCCATTATTGTAGGCACCCATTCCCCTGCACTAATATCATGGGATACCGAAAAATCTCTTCTGTGTTGGTCTTTTTTATCCCCTTCAGATACTTAAGGGTCTCAATCATATCCCTCCTCTCATCCAGTGAATACATATTCAGCTCTCCCAGCCTGTCCTTGTAGGGCTTGCTCTCCAATTCCTGGATCATCTTTGTAGCTGTTCGCTGCACCCCCTCCAACAATCTTATGTCCTTCTTCAGGAACGTGCACCAGTACTGCATGCAGTAGTCTAGGTGGGGCCTCATCAATGACATATACAGGGGCAGGATAACCTCCTTCCTTCTGGAGGATATCACTCTTGCCGTACACCCCAGCATTTTGTTGGCTTTTGCTGCTGCCTTCCTGCACTGAGCAGAGTTGTTCGTGCTCCCCGTAATGATCACTCCTAGGTCCTTCTCCTCTGTGGAGCTGTCCATCTGTACTCCACTAAAGTGATAATCTCTCCCCTGATTCCTTGCTCTGAAGTGCATAGTCTTGCACTTCTTTGCATTGAACCCCAACTGCCATGTTTCCGCCCACTCCTGCAGCTTAGTAAGGTCCTCCTGTAACCCCTTCTTCCCCTCCGTGTCATCAACCACGGCTCCCATCTTGGTATCATCTGCAAACAGACTGATCTTGCTCTGGATCCAGTGTGAGATATCTGCAATAAAAATTCCAAAAAGCACTAGTCCCAGTACCAATCCCTGTAGTACCATGCTCATCACCGCTCTTGGTGACAAGAGGTCCCCCACCACCACCACCTTTTGCTGCCTTCCTCTTAGCCAGTTTGTGATGCATTTCACCATTTCTGGTCCCACCCCCACATATTCCAGTTTCCCCCCCCCAACCTCCCATGCAGCACTGAATTAAAGGCCTTGCTGAAGTCCAAATACAGGACATCCACTGCATGGCCCTTATCCAGTTCTCGCATCACCCAGTTGTAGTACTCTACAAGGTTTGTCTAGCAGGATCTGCCCACTATAAACCCATGCTGTTGACCATCCTGGAGACCGTTTTCCTCTAAGAAGTTCACTAGCCTCTATTTTAGTATGGTCTCCATGAGCTTTCCCACAATCAATGTGAGGCTCACTGGCCTATGGTTTCCTGGTTCATCCTTTGGGCCACTTTTGTGGATGGTCACCACATAGGCCTTTCTCCAGTCCTGTAGTACACATCTCTTGTCCAGGTAGGTATTGAACAGGTCAGCCACTGGCCCCATCAGGACCTCTGCCAACTCCCTTAGTACCCTGGGGTGAATGCAATCAGGTCCAGGTGCTTTGTCCACCCTTAATGCCCTCAACCCATTTAGTACCCTGCTCTCTGTAATCCCTACATCTGTCGTCCCCTCCCCACACCCACCACACCCCTTGCCTGGGTATTTCCCTTCTCCTGAGTGAATACAGAGCAGAAGTATTCATTCAGTGCTCTGTCTGCTCCACTCCTTTCTCCACCCAACCCCCCATCCTTCTTAATCCTCACCAGCTGATCCTTGCTCTTTCTTCTTTCTCGGGTGTAACAGAAGAAGTCTTTTTCTCCACTTTTAATTCCCTGTGCCAGTCTCAGCTCCCTGGACACCTTGGCCACCCTGACCAGTCTGGTAACCTCCATGGACTTCTCCATGTACGTATCCTTATCTTCACCTATCCCCAATTTTCTGTACTTTTGAAATGCTACCCTCTTGGCCCTCACCACTTCCACAACCTCCTGTGTCAGCCAGCTGGGTTTCTTTGCCCTTTCCATCTTGCTTTTCTTCCTAGTGCAAGACTCTGCTGCCTCCGCCAGCCCTTCCTTTATGATGCCCATTTCTGGTGTGCATGCATGTGTGGTTGCATTCCTGCTAGGTGCCTGCCCCAAATTTCCTCCATCTTCCTAAAGTCTGCCCCCTAAACTCAGTAACCTTTGTACCCATGCCCCCTGTTTTCCTCCTCATGTTGAGCATGAACCACACTGAATAGTGGTCACTCCCACCCAGTGGTTCCTCCACTTACAGATTCCTTACAGCTTCGCTATTATCCAGTACAAGGTCCAGAGTCATTTCTAACTGAGTTGGCCCCTGGACCAGCTGTGTCAGAAAGCTGTCTTGAAATACTTCTAGCAGGACCCACTCCCTTGCACTCATGGTGGATGGGGTGCCCCACTCCACCCCCGGTAAGTTGAAGTCCCCTCACCACCACTGTGCTCCCCTTCTTGCAGACCCTCCTAATTTGTTCAGCTAATTCATTATCCAGGTCAATCCACTGAGCCAGTGGCCTGTACACCACCCCCATCCTCAGTGTCCTATTCTTTGCATTTTGGAACTGCATCCATAGGGCTTCTGTCCTCCCCTCCTCCACTTCCTCCCTTACGCACTTTATCCCCTCCCTTACATAGATCACCACTCCCCCCATTCCCCTTAGCCATATCCTTTCTGAATAACCTGAACCCCAGGATCATCATATCCCAGTCCTGGTACTGGGTGGCCCACGTTTCCGTGATGGCCGCAATGTCCACCCCCTCCACTGCCAAGAGAACCTATAACTCTGTGTTCTATTCCTTAGGCTTCTTGCACTCAGTGAGACCACCTTCCAGCCTGTCTCCTCCCCTAATTCTTCCCCCCTTTATCCCTCCCTATGCCGCTTCCCCACTGCCTTTACCCATAACTGGGGGGTGAGCTCAATAGGCTCCCCTTTCTGGACCCCTTTCCCATCAGCGCCCCTCACTACCCCCCTCCTAGTTTAAATCCACCTTTGTCGATATATAACCCTCTGTTCCCCATTTTAGTACTCCCTTCTCCTCCCTGCTCAAATGCAACCTGTCCCCTATGTATAGGTCACTATTGCCCCATGACCTGACCCAGTCTGACACTAATCTGTACTTCCCTGGTATGACACAAATCCCTCAGTCACTTGTTGAACTCCATTATCATTTTTTTCCTCACTGTACTCGCACATTGTACCAGGAGTACCTCAGAGAAAGCCACCGACCCCCCACCTCCTCACACTACCTACCCAACTCCTCAAACCTCCCCTTTACCAACTCTACTGTCTCCCCCGCCAAGTCATTTGTACCCACGTGCATCACTATGTGAGGTTTCTCCCTTCCCCCTCCACGTAGACTTGAGAAGTGCCTGCCCCGCTCTGCCCATGGTCAACTCCAGAATAGCCTCAACCCAGGTGCGGCTGTGCCTTTCTCCCCTTCTGCACCATTTGACTCCTTTCAGTATAGAATCCACCAGTACTAGTACACCATATCTTCTTGTCCCATAACCCCCTCCTCCTGTTTTCTGTACACATTTCCAGAGTCCACACTGCCCTGCTCCTTATTACCTCTATCTGCACCATTTGCAACTCCTACATTCCCCCCCATTTCCACCTCTCCCTCTGCCTCTATCCTACTCTTGTTGAACAAAAATGATATAACTCCTGTGCTTGCAGTGTCAGTGGCTCAAGCAGGTTGCACACTTGCCTCTGAGACCTTAAGATCAGAAGGTTGTGGGTTCTAGCCCTACACCAGGAACGTGGGTTAAATTCCAATATTTACACGTAGTGCAGCATGAGGGGGATGCTGCACTCCTGAGATGCCATCTTTTTTTTTTATCTGTACTTTATCCTCCTTCTCCCCCGGTGGCCCCCATCTAATTGACCCCACCAGCCCCATCACCCGGCTCCTCTAGGATCCTACCTTCCATTTGCCATCCTGGCCACAAGACCTGGCTGCCCGGCCACCAGTGTGGAGCCTGTGGGGGAGTCGATCATCCTCTTGCCACCGTGAGGTATATTCCACCATTTTTTACCCATCCCTCCCCATTGCTGGGACACAACATGTCAGTGCGTACATGGAGGCGTACGCATGCTGTGGAGTGCCACAGCACCCACTCTTCATTGGCATCCCCATCCTGTTCTATCCTCAGGCCTCCACCTAAGCGCAGTCACTCAGCAGGACTGTCAAGTCTCCCTCCCCAGGAAAGAAGTGCTGTCCTCTGGATGCTCGATCCTCTCCCTTCTCGGCCAACCCCCGGTGACCCGCTCACACCATGAACATGGGTTGCTGGCATGGTAGGAGGTAAGACATGATGCCTCAGCCCTCCATGCCACAGGGCTGGCTTTGAGGTGCCATCTTTTAGATGAAATGTTAAATAAAGTTCCCATCTGCCTGTTCTGGTGGTTATTCAGGTGGATATTAAAGATCCCAAGACACTTCTTGAAAATGAAAGGGAATGTTTTTCTTGAAACACCAAAACAACAAATGAACAAAACCAAAAGAAACAAAACCAAAGCATGTTCATGTCATATCAATTCCCAAACTTAACCTAAAAGAAAAAGGAGAGAAGACATTAAGAATATAGACAGTTTATGAATCCTTCGAAAAAAGAAAAACAGAAATAATTTTAAAATCAAACCAAAGGAGGGAAACCTAAGTCATAAGTACTTAAAGGAAAGATGTAACATCCTATCCTCCAAACTTTGATCACCTAGGAAGATTGAGGATATGTTCCTCCATAAGCACCCTAGCTGGAGTCCCTAAATAAGTACCCATTCACCCTTGTATACATTCAGTAGAGATTGCCTGGCAGAACTCTCTTATTCAAAACAGGTAGCCACTTTCTGCTATAGAACAAGTTAGCATCATGCCTGACATACATAAAAATTGAAAACATGAAATACAGACTATCATGGTAGCAAACCAAACAAGTGGTTGTGCTCAAGGACCCCTTGGTACTAGGAGGCAATGGTAAAGGTGCTTAATGGCAGGGTATCATAACTGTATTTTTAGTTCTGAAAAGAACAAGTCTATCAGCACACTTGAAAAACAGGATTCTCAAACTTCTGTTCTCAGATTTACCTTTTTACTTGTTTATTTTTATAAGGCAGTTTAAATACTCAACTTGTTTACATGACACACTGGACATGTGCCTTATTTCAGTTACAATATTGTACTGGCATAGAGAAATGTATAAAAAGTCACTCTACCAGTTTTTAAGAGGTCCTGTTTCTTCATGGCTCATTTGCCTAAATCCATTGGTACAGGAATTCCTTCCTCTTTGATTTCGGTCACCCTCCTCCATAGTCATGGCCTTTGATGAACATGGTCCTTCTTTTTATTTTATTTATTATATTTCCAGTAGGTTGTGTTGAGTGTTATTGCACTTCCATGGATCTCTAGGATTAGGGAATCCGGCAGCTCCAACGCTGTGTTTGTGCTGCTCCTGCTGCATCGAGATCTGTGAGCAAATGTCTCCAGAAGCTGGTTCCACATACCTACATACTTTTGTTTCAGAGCTCAAGGCTCCATCATCAGAACTCAGCACTATTATGGTGTCCTTGTGATACTTCCACTGGATCTACCATGCTGCAGCAACATCCCCAACAGTGACATCCCCCACAGCACCGCAAGCATGCTCCGACATCCCCGATACTGATGAGTCCCAACACCGACCGGCAACACAGCGACAGCAATGCTGGGGGGGTTCCCCCCGCACCTCCCCTACTTTAAATAACTTACTTCACATTACACAGACAGTGGGGTTAAATGCCTATCCCCTGTTGCTACATAGTCCATTGCCTTGGAATCCCCGTAGCTGCAATGTCCATCGCCATCTGGGTTTTGCTGTGGGGGTTTTGCTGTATGGCTGTTGCTGTCCCATCGCTATATGACTTCCACCACCTCTGCCACAAAAGTCCAAATAAAACCTCATACTGGAATGAGAAGAATAAGGATCCCTTCTGATTTTTGGCACAAAGGACCAGAAAGCTCCTATAGTATGCAGGGAGAAGTGATGAACAAGTGTTCTTCAATTTCCAAGACTGTGCCACATCCTGCCCTTGGAAAATAATGTTGTCCATGCTTTAATGCTTCCTGTTATTCCTAACACTAAGCCTTCCCTGACTGTACAACCACTGTGTGTCCCACACCCTCTGTGAATTCTCCTAGAGAACAGAAGAATGCTGATGAGTACTTTCATGACATGTACCAAAGGTGACTGTTGATGAAGAAAACAGGCTGTAAAATTAAGGAATAACATTGTTTCATCTGAATCTTTGTAAAACTGAGATGAAAATCCCCCAATGTCTCATTCTGATGACAGTATCCTTTATGTATCCAGGCATGTAATTACCAGGGTGAGACTTAGGCTACTTTATCCTCCCTGTCTCCAAACTTGGTAGCATAGGTTTAAACCAGGCCAAAAGCCACAGTGTCCATTGATCAAAGTAGCTTGACTGAGAATATTAAGATTATGGGTCAAATTAAAGGCTGTATGTAAAGGCAATCAGGTTGATTATTCAAACCCCACACTCCTTAATTGCTAAATGCATGCTATTCCTTTTAACTTGGTTTAACTGACTGTCCCAAACAAGTTGAAAGAAGATGTTGTACTGTATGTGCTGATTTCTATTGCAGCTGGCGGGGGATACACGTGACAAAGGTAAAGGAACTCAGCATAAGGAATGCTTTGAGCATATATAATGGTATCAACCAGGATGTAATGTTGCAGATTAAAGAATCCCTGGCCCACACCAGACTGTCGGATTACCACGCTACAAATAACCTCCTCTCCCTCCACCAGTCAGGTTTCAGAAAACACCATTCTACAATATCCTCTCTCTACTGCACATCACAAATCATATCCTCACAGCCTCTGACCAAAAAGGCCATCTAACAGCTGCAGTATTTGTTGGTCTGGTAAAGGCCTTTGACTCCGTATCCCACCCTCTCCTCCTGTTGAAGCTTGAGGCAACTGGACTCGCCCCAATCACTGTACAGTGGTTTCATTCCTATCTATCCAACAGAACTCAATCAGTTAGAATTACTGACGTCACCCCCCTCCCTTTCCTTGCAGGTGTGCCTCAAGGCTCTGTTCTAGGTCCCAACCTCGTCTCCTTCTTCATAAATGACCTTCCCTCCTGCAGAAAATCAAGCTTGCACAGTATGCCGATGACACCATCCTCTTTTCTTCAGGCTCTGTACTGCATGTAGTCCAAGCTGCCCTCCAAAATGACTTCAGCAACATTTAGCACTGGTTCAGGCATAACCAGCAAAAACTAAATGCCTCCAAAACTGTTTCTATGGTTTTTGGCACTGCCCAGAAACTTAGCAGAACCTCTACTCCTCCCCCATCACTTCTCTGGATGGTTCCCCACTCGACCAGGAAACTAAATACAAATACCTGGGCATGTGGCTAGACTCCCATTTATCTTTCTCAGCTCATATTGGTGCTACTGCCTCTAAACTGCATACCAAACTAGATGTGCTATACTGGAACAAAGATTATCTCCCACCACCGCCAGACATGAAATCTTATCTAAATTGATCCTCCCCATTGTTGATTATGCAGATGTGATCTATAGCTCTGCCCCAGTAAACTATCTGTCCAGGCTGGATACCCTCCTGAACTCTTTCTGCTGCTTTGCCACAATCTCCTTCTGCTGTACGCACCACTGCAACCCTTACTCACTTCTTTAACTAACCCCCCCCCCCCCCAGATGTTATATTCACTCTCTCACCCTCATTTCTAAATTCTGGTTCGATCTGCTTCCCTCCTACCTTACGGTATGCCTGTCCTTAGTCTGTCATTCCCCCTATGAGCTGAGGAACAGAAATGAAAGGTCCTTCACTCTGCCTTGCCCTTCCCCTTCAATGGGCAAAGCTACTTTCTCCTATCAGCTCCCCTTCATGTGGAACAACCTTTCCCCCCTCCATCAGGAACTCCTCCTCCCACATTGCCTGCAAACAACAACTACAATTCATTCCTACCTCATTGCCTCTGTCATACTTGAGCCTCTCCTACTACTTCTTCTGACTATCCTAACTTGTGTCTACCCAAGCACTTATAAATCAAGCTCATTATGAGGAGCACCTACTCATGTGACTCGTGAATTAAAATTGCTATTTATTTCTGTTTACTGACTTCAGACTGAATAGTAACTTAGTGCATTTATGTTTATTGAGCCACACTGAACTGTTACTAATTATGTTTAATTTATGTTTGTACTCATCCCCCCACCCCAGGTTGCACCTGGAATTGAGCCTCGGCTCAGTGCCTTCCCAGTTACCAAATGTTTAAATAAATAAAAGCATATCACAAAATGCTGCAGTATACAGCAGATAGCAGTGTAATTCAATGGCAGTTGAGCCCTTCTGTCCTACGGTATTTTGTGGCATGTCATTTACTGCAAGTTACTGTGCTACATCATAGCTGACTTCACTGTATCTGCACTTCTTTTTGATAATTGCCAAACTTCCAATTGTTGACCTTCTGATGACCCTCCTTCCCAGGGCCTGGGTATGGAACTCTAAGTCCCAATTAGAAGAGGCAGCATCCCGCCCCTAAACTGAAAACACAGAATTCCAATTCTTGGTGGAAAGAGACCTAGAAGAACTCAGGAAAACAAAAGCAGATAAGGCAATGGAGCCAGATGGGATCCCTCACAGAGTACAAAAGGAACTCAGGGAAGTGATGGAGGAACTACTGGCTGCCCTTTTCAATGCAGACAGGGGAGGTACCTGAGGACTGGAGGAGGGCAGATGTGGTCCCTCTCAACAAGAGTGGAAGCAGAGAGGAGGCAAGCAATTACAGGCCTGTAAGCATGACCTCAATAGTGGGGAAACTATTGGAGTCCTTAATTAAGGAGAGGATTGTGAAGTTTCTGAAGGATAGTGGGGCACAGGATCCAAGGCAGCATGGATTCTCAGTGGGAAGGTCCTGTCAGATGAGTCTTATAGATTTCTTTGACTAGGTAATCAGGGTGGTAGATCAGTGACGTGCGGCGGATGTGTCCTACCTGGATTTCAGCAAGGCCTTTGACACTGTCTCACACAGGAGATTGCTACATAAATTGGGGAGCTTGGGAGTGGGTTCTACGGTGGTAAAGTGGATTGGGAACTGGCCAAGGGACAGGACTCAGACCGTGGTGGTAAATGGCATGAAATCTGAGGCGAGGAATGTGACCAGGGGAGTGCCACAGGGGTCAGTGCTGGGACTAGTCCTATTCAATGTCTTCATTAGTAACATTGCAGAGTGTCTGGAGGGAAAGGTGTGCCTCTTCACAGATGACACCAAGATCTGAAACAGAGTAGACACACCAGAGGGGGTGGAAAAAATGAGAAAGGACCTAAGCTTATTAGATGAGTTCTCAAGTGTCTGTCAGTTCAGTTTCAGTGCTAAAAAGTGCAAGATCATGCACCTGGGTCACAGAAATCCAAAGGAGGCATACAGGATGTGTGGGGAAATTCTGGCCAAAACAAGCCAGGAGAGAGACCTGAGGGTTATCAATGTGATGACCTGATAGTGACCAAACAGTCTGAAAAGGTGGTGGGGAGAGCAAACAGAATGTTGGGGTGCATAAGAAGGAGAATAACAAGTAGGAGAAAAGAGGTGGTGATGCCACTGTACAGATCACTGGTGAGGCCTCAGGTGGAGTACTGTGTCCAGTTCTGGAGACCACATCTCTGTAAGGACATTGACAAAATAGAGGCAGTCCAGAGAAGGGAAATAAAAATGGTATATGGACTGCAACAGAAGCCCTACGAGGAAAGACTTAATGATCTTAATATCTATTCACTGGAGGAAAGAAGGGAGAGGGGATATATGATAAGTGACTTTCAAGTACCTTAGGGGAATAAACAGGATACAGGTGGAAAGTATATTTCAGAGAAAACTCTGCACAAGAACAAGGGGGTATGATATGAGGCTGAAGGGTGGAAGGCTCAGGGGTAATGTTAGGAAGTACTTTTTCACTGAATGGGTGGTGGAGCTGTGTAACAACCTTCCAGCAGAAGTGATGGGGGTGAAAACAATATAGGGGTTCAAGAGTGCATGGGATAGACATAAGGGTACCCTGGAGATGTGTAGAGCAGAAGAGCTACAGATCAAATAGGATCTGGGGCTGCATCAGTGAGTAGGGAAATGGGCAGACTAGGTGGGCTGTATGGTCCTTATCCACCACAGATTCTATGTTCCTATGATTAGAGTGTCACTATTCAGTATTCCTGCCACCATCGTAACACGACAGGATGCAAGTCTCTTCCAACAGCTCCCCTTACTCTTTTCCATAATAATTTCTGCCCCTGAATATGATGCAAATTACTGTAAAAGTGACAAAACTGATATCCCAACATCTTCATCAGGGAAGATTAAACAAAGATCATAAGCATAAGTCAAAATATCTGGTACCAGAATGTTATCCCTGCTCAGTAGGTCCCAACCCTTTGATAATTTTTCAAGTTACATACTAGAGGATCAATTCCTAAAATGTATAACAGAGGACTTTAAGGACAATCCTGCTGTGTCCATCTTTTAACTGGAATCATACGCCCATCCATCCATTAACATTTGAAGTGAGTAGCATGTGTTTACCCAAATTATAAAGGTATTTGGGAACCCATATGTCTCCATTACTTGAAAAATGTACTTATGTGATACCCTATCATACTGTATGCTTTCTCCTGATCAACCAAAAGAATAAAGCCAGTAACTACCCCTAGATTCCCCTAGTCAATGAGTTCCCTAAGGAGAAATAGATGATTCTGGATCTTCTGACCTGGGATAGCACAAACGTGGGAAGAATCAATGATATTCCCCAGAACCTTACCATTTTTCTTACACAAAATTCTGACCAAGATTTTGAAGTCCTCATTTAAGAGACTAATTTGGCTCCAGTTACCAAGATCTGTTGTAGCAAATTGTTAGTTATAAAAATGATGATAGATAGATAGATAGATAGATAGATAGATAGATAGATAGACAGACAGACAGACAGACAGACAGACAGGCAGGCAGAGAGACAGACAGACAGATTGATTTATATTTGGCTATGTAATATAGTTATTTGGTGTCATGTGATCCTAAGACATTGGTGGTTTATTTAGAACTCCAAATAATGTTATTTAGCTGAATGGACTGACAAGTCAAGGCATGAGGACACGCAGAGTGTATTGCATGCTACTATCCCTTCAGTAGCCCCATGCATTTCAGTGAATTGACTACAGACTGGTACAGGGGGTCAAAGGTGAATCTTATTTGTTGAAAACTCAATGCTCATGAGAAGCCTCTTCTTACCAAAAAAGTTATTTGCAAAATTGCCCTGTGCTAACAGCTTAAAAGTGTAAATATTTATGTTTAGTTTATTTTCAATGCTCACATGTGAAACGTTCAAATATATGTCTTTTATATGTCTGAGTGGTTGAAGAAACAAGTTATGTTGTTTCAAAGTTCTGCTATAGTTATCTTAAAAGTCCTAAGACAGCTGAAGATTTACAACTTGCTCTGCATCACATGTTTCAGACAAAGGAATGTTTTACTCAGAAGAGATTTAGTGCCTTTTAAACTGCTGCCTGAAGGTTTATTTGGAGTAAAAATACCTAATTTTAAAGTACAAGAACTATGGCTCAAGCAGGTATAATTTTTGCCAAGATATTTGCTTGGAAATAATGTTTATAGTCTATCTTGTGAGCTAATGACTTTAAAGACATGAAACCCACATCATAATGTGCAGAATGATGTGCTGAATTCAAAGACTTGCGTGTTAATACAAATATCTGGTAGTTTCCAAATACTAATGTTAAAAAATAACTTTGATTTTCAATTTCTTCTCATGTGGAAACTGTACAAGAGAGGGATGGTGCCAAGGAAAGGAATTTGTAATTTCACCCCTCATTTGTAAGATCCAGTCAGACTTGGTAAACCAGAATATGTGATGTCATAATTATGTAAATGTGACTGACTTATAGAAACATAGAAACATAGACTTTGATGGCAGATAAGGACCACTTGGCCCATCTAGTCTACCCATTTTCCTACTTACAGGATAGGCCGCAGATCCTAGTTAACCAACAGCCTATTTCTTCCTACCCCCCACAAGAATTGCCTTATGTCTGTCTCATGCATTCTTGAATTCTCCCACAGTTTTAGACCCCACAACCTCCTCAGGAAGGCTGTTCCATGCATCCACTACCCTCTCTGTGAAATAATACTTCCTCACATTGCCCCTGAACCACCTCCCTCTATCTTTAAATTGTGTCCCCTTGTTCTTGCACATCTCTTTTTTCTGAAAGATGCTACCCTCTTGGACTTTGTTGATTCCACTGAGGCACTTATAAGTTTCTATCATGTCCCCCCTCTCCCTTCTTTCCTCAAGGGTATACATATTAAGCTCCTTTAGTCTCTCCTCATACGGCTTTTCTTGCAGACCCTGCACCATTTTAGTTGCCCTCCTCTGGACTGCCTATATCCTGTCTATGTCCTTGCAGAGATGGGGTCTCCAGAACTGGACGCAGTACTCTAGATGGGGTCTCACCAACTGTCTGTACAGAGGGATAACAACTTCCTGTTTTCTGCTGCTGATGCCTCTCCCTATGCATTATAAAACCAGACATTTTGAAATCTGGTCAGAACTTCTTCAAACCAGCTGCTGTCCAAGTCCATGTTGGTAAAGATTGCTGTCTTCCAGCTGATAAGTCTTCCTGCCAGGAGCCCGAGCCTGGCTTCCTAGAGGTTTTTATTCTGTATTTATTATTGGCTTACCTGTACTGATTGATTGCTACCACTTTGACATTTGCTGAACATGTCTCATTTAAGCATGTATACAGTGTTACCTTAAGTGTGTGTTTCAGGCAGCTACTTTGGAGCATGTTAGCATTATAGTGCAGTGTACTGCAGTCAGGGAGCCCTAACCATGATATCCCTACTGTACTTGCTTCTGTATTGTATATTCAGCTAGCTAAGCAATCCATGTGTGTGTGCACCTCTGGTCATCCTATGGGCCTCCATTTTAGCTCCATGCACAGCTATAGTCAGGTCCTCCTCACCCCCTTCCCAGCCTTCCCACAGTGACTCCAGCTCTTTGTTGAACCTGACCTTGTAATCCTTCTTTTGTTCCTTTTCTCCATGCAGCCCAAGAGACTCCAGTCCCCCACCACACTTCAGAGTGACCTCCAAAGCCATCAGCTGCACCTCTCGGGGCACCAAGGTAATCCCAGACTCCCTCATTGGCAATGGTTACACCAGGTAGAGGTGAACAGCACTGCGCTTCATGTGGTGCTGTTTGACATTAGAAAATGGTCAAAGCACATCCCCTCATCCGATTGGCTGACACACATCTTTAGGTGGGCATCTATCAGACAATAGATGCCCACCTAACAATGAGATCCAGGCCACAGTGTCCCTTCACCCAACTGTGCTATCACAGCACCCACCCTGCTTCCCTATTGGGCAAATCCGAATGAAAATGTTCCAACCTGCCACCATTTGTACAACACGCTTAGCCGTGAATCATCATACCCTCCCGTGAAGTTTGTCAACCGTCTGGCAACTTAAAAAAAAAAACACAATAACCGGAATGATCGCAAGCCGCTAGCACATCCCCTACACCATCAGCCTACAACTGTGTCCTCCCTAGCTGTCGCTCCTCTCTCCTAGATCAAAGGGGCAACATTTCAGAATAGCAATGCTCATATTTGCCTGTCAGAAAAGCCAGGCATAAATTGTTGTCTTCGGTGCCTTACTTGCCCCCAACCCCCAAAATAAAATAAGATGCGATCAGGGAACTTGTTCAACTGCATACCAAAGCATGTCGAAGTACACAACTTTGCCCATTTTCTAAGGTAATAACTTATGGAGCTTCTTGCAGGCCACAGTCAAACCCCTCCATCATGTCGCAGCTCAGTAGGGCCTTCACTGCCGTCCCCCCTTCCTCGTATCCCGCCTCTTCGCGCCGAAAAAAAAAGAGGACGTTCCCGTTGCAGAAAACTGCAATCTCATTGGAGTGTCCTCTCAGTAATGCAAACAGCAGAAAAAGTAAATGAACCGGGATTCCGAGTGCAGAAAAAGTCGCGTTGCTGCATATAGCGGCTCTCCAGTTCCTCCTCTGCTCCCCCGCCCGTCCCTACCCCGCCTGCATAAAATGAAAAAAAAAAGCAGTAGCAGTGCAGTTATCAGCGGTCCTAGCGAACTTGACCGCCGCAACTGTAGGCATGCCACCCTTTCCATTTACCAATAAACAAGTTTAAAAAAAAAAAAAACATATACAAGCAGTCTAAAACAAATAGGTACATGTCAGAACAGGCCAGAAAGCACCGCTGTTTTCCTGAGTTACCCTACCACAGATGAGAGTCCATCTGCAGTAGAGTAAACCAAGAAAATACCGGCACTCTCACAATAGTAGCATTCCTTTAGGTCTCGTTTACTGTAACCCTTAGTAACCCACCGTAACCAATCAAAGCCCTCACTGTCAGCCAGAAACATTCATTCCAATATAGAATCACACATTTTTAAATACAAACTGGCAGCAAAAGCCAGTGACAAGTAAAGAGAAAAAAATGTCAGACAATTTAACAGTTCAGTTTAATATGACAGCAATGACAACAATAGATGCAATGTTCTCCAGAAGCACAGAGGAAGCACCTACAAAACGCAAACAGCAAAAAAGAAATGTAAGTGAGCATTTTGTCTCCATAAGTGACATCCAGCTAGACAAAATTGAAAGTGACAGGTTAGAAATCAACACAAAAAAGAACACCAAGTAGTCAGTCACAGTCTTTGAAGAATGGGCAGCACAGAGTAGTACAAACATAGACTGGCATAATGATACATGTGAACAGCTTAAT
Organism: Neoceratodus forsteri; assembly: GCA_016271365.2. Taxonomy (NCBI): domain Eukaryota; kingdom Metazoa; phylum Chordata; order Ceratodontiformes; family Ceratodontidae; genus Neoceratodus; species Neoceratodus forsteri. The sequence continues at coordinate 569,739,081 of CM057449.1, read as the reverse complement.
AGCCATCTGCGCAAGTTTTATGCAGAAGCCAGGACTAGCCAGGGTCAGCAGTACTCTGTCGCTGGGTATTGTGCATTAAGAGCTGGCATAAACCGTCACCTTATTAGCGTTGAAGTAGCAAGAAACATTAACATCATAAGTGACTCCCGGTTTAAGTCTTCAAACAATGTGCTGCAATCTGTGTTAAAAAGCTGAGGAAGTCACAGAAAGACACATCCAGTCACTACCTTGCCATCTCATCATCAGACTGTCAGAAACTAAGAGCATGGGCTGTGCTATCACCCAACACTGCACCTGGGCTTGTTAGAAGGGTATGGTTTGATGTCCAACTCCATATGGCAAGACGTGGGCGAGAGGGACTATGGGACTTAAAGTTGGATTCCTTTGAGATAAAAACAGATGACAGTGATACTAAGTACATAACTTTGACTCACAATGCAGATACAAACAACCACAAAAACTCTACCGAGATAAATAAAGTGAACACTAGAGGTTTTATTTTTGAAGACCCAGAGAGCAAATGTTGTCCAGTGAAATGTTTCCTAAAATATTTATCTAAAGTCCCACCAAATGCAAAAGCATTCTATGTACACCCCCGTAGGTGTACCCCAGGATATCTTAGATACACAGGCTTACTGGTATACAACTGAGCCCATGGGCAAAAACTACCTTGGTTCCCAGATGAGCAAAATTAGCAATGAAGCCCAGCTGCCTCAGAAATATACGAACCATAGCATCAGAGCTACAGCAGTCCAGCTCCTCTCCGATGCTGGTCTATCAAATCGAGAAATCACATCAGTAACTGGTCACAGATGTGAGACAAGTCTGTCTACTTATTGGAGACCCTCTGCAACTGATTGTAAACAGTGGAGCTCCATACTAGGAAGTAGTAACAGCATGACATCAGGTAAGGTACAATATCTTAACATGTGACTCCTTTAGTAAATAGCATTGTAAATATTTATATGTTTTCTTTCTTTTAATCTTTAGCGATTCAACAAATGACCAGCACACCTTCTCAGCAGCAAAACAAGAAAGAACACCAGCAAGAAAAGAAGACAGAAAACCAAGAAAACACAGCTGTACAGAAGGAAAACCAGACTGAAGATAATGGACACCTTGCAACTAAAAGCCTGTCAGGTCAGGTGGCTTAGGGACACATAATTTCTTTAGTCCTACATCCTGCACTTCAATTGTCCTATCAACTTATAACCTATAACAAATAATACACTGAATAAAAACAAAAGTAAATTGTAGTATCTGATTGATCCCATAAAGGGACTATTTTTTCTCTTGTTGTAATATTTTAATCTAATAAAATTGTTTTAAATGCTTAAAATGTAACACATGGCTCAGAAAATTTATTTAAAAACATAGCCCATTTTCTAAGCACAATAATACCCTCCAGGGTGGATGGTATTGGGCAATACCAGACCACCCAGGAGCTATAAGGCCCTCTGCCTGCGGCGTCGGGCCTCATTACGCCCCTGGGCAGTCCGGTATTGCCCAATACCGCCCACCCTGTCAGGTATTATTGCTTGCTTACCACCCAACCCGTCCCAACCACTCTCCCACCCAGGGGTGGCTCTACATTTATTTTGTTTTATGGCCTCAACCAATCAACCCATTTTTGCACCCACATCTGAAAGCCCATAGACCACTCCACATCCCTTTACCCCACCCCCTAGATACGCAGTCATGGTATTTTCAGTTGGACCCTTCCATTCTCCCCCTACTCCACGCCCCTCGGACACCCAACATACCTAATGTTTTGTCCCACCCCCCCAGGGATATTTAATCTTACCCAGGTCCCCTGGTTAGTTAGGAGACTGCAGGACTCAAACCCAAGCTGCTAAGGTCTAGTTCACCCATACACCAATGCCCTATCCATTAGGCTGTACTGCAAACAGTTATTCAGGCAGGAAACAAACTGTTAACCTCATCGCCACATCTTTCTCCAGGTTATACTGCCATCTAGTGTCCTGTCAGGGCTCCTGCAATGACATACTACAGCAATAAATCAATTTATATATTCCAACTATAGTCAATACTGCTTCCAGATGACAACGATATTACCCTGCTCACTCAACGGCTCCCAGATGGCATGTCACCCTTTCCCTCTAGCGTAATGCTCCATCTTATCCTCCTTTTACTCTCTATTCCCCAATCTCTCTCCCAGTCCTGATCTCACAATGCCTCTGCCATCTCTTCCTAGCCACTCTTCCTTCCTCCCTCACCTCTTCTCTGTCCTCCCCTCTCTACTTCCACACTCCTTCTCCCCTCCCCGCCTCCTTCCTTATACCCTCCACTGCTAGCCAAAATCAGATCCTTAGAGCCTGCTCCTTTAACAACCTAAGAAGAACGTGTTATCCCAGGTTTCTTGTACCCTGATTCCTCCTCCTCCTTCTGGCCAGTGACGTGGAACCCAATCCTGGACCCACCACCCCCCATTGGTTCCCAGCATGATGACCTAAGCATCTATCATGTAAATGCCAGAAGCCTACTACCCACAATAGACCATCTTAGGGCCTGGGTCTCACTAAACCCTCCAGACATCTTATGCATCTCAGAGACCTGGCTATCCTCCAGAATCACTAACTATATGGTTGATGTAAACAGATATGCACTATTTAGACAGGACAGAGGAAAGAGAGGAGATGAGGTTGCAGCAAATGTGCAAGAATCTCTCCCCACCTCCATTGTATTCCAACAGGCCTCTTCTCATGAGCTACTGCTCCTTAAACTGTTGTACCTGGCCACGTCTCCAATCTTTATCAGGGCATGTAATTTCTCCCCCAAAGCCCTATCTTCTGTCATGATACACACCCTAGCATTCATAACCTCTCTCACCCATTCCGGCGAACTGGTGCTCCTGGGTGATTGCAATATAATCTGGCTCTCAGCTCACTCCTCAAGCATCACACAACAAATTGAGGCCTTTAGCCTTGTCCACCTAATACTGGAAACTACATGGCACAACCCCCACTCTGCAAACCATTCCCCAATTGATTGGATATCAGCATCCCACCCATTCAAATACCAAACTACAGGTACCCTGCCTGATGCATTCAGTGATCACTGTATGACTTACTGTATCAGGAATTCCCAGACACATATCACCCCCACCTAAGTATATGTGGTTCCTACCCCTCAGATCACTAAATATTCAAACCCACCTGTCAGACCTCTACCTGGCAGACTGGTCTGAAGTCTACACTGCACCAGACATAAATTCCTCCCTGGCATCTTTCACCAATACCCTGCTCAAAATTTGGAATCTCCAAGCACCACCCAAAAGACTGAGGTTGTGACGTAAACACTTCCCCTGGGTTACCCACACCTAATAAACCTTTTCAAACACAGAGACCAAGCCTGATGCAAATCCAAAGCCTCCTCTAGCATAGCTGACTTACAAAACTACAGGACCTTGAGAAATACCTGAATGAAATCTGTTTGTGCAGCAAAGGTGAAATTCTTCAAAAATCAGCTAAATGATACAAGGGCCTCTCCAGCTGAATTTTGGAAGACCCTAAACCACCCCTTGACTCCTCCTCCCACATTTCCCTGCTCAGGCAACCAAGACCCCTCCTTAGCAGCCTCGTCTATAAATCAATTTTTCACCACCTGTGCCCTCCCTCCAGACTCCCCTCACCCATCTCCATCTCCCCTGTCTCCCCTCACCCCCACCACAGATCAGTTCTCCTTCCCTCCCATCACAATCACTGAAGTACTTTGGGCACTTATTATCCTAAACCCGTCCAAACTAAGGCCTAATAGACTTGACCCAAAACCTCTAAAGTTATCTGCCCACATAATTACCCCCCGCTCACCTTTTCAATCTATCAATTGCCCAATGTGCAGTTCCAGATCTTGGAAATTGGCCAAGGTCATCCTTCTGCACAAAGGAGGAGATCCCTCACAACTGGGAAATTACAGACCAATCTCCCTCCTCCCCACTCTCTCCAGACTCCAGGAGACACTAATCTCCAAAAGGCTAAAATCCTTCCTGGATGACTCCAGCAAACTAAGCCTTTTTCAATCTAGTTTCAGTTGCATCCACTCCACTTCCTCCTCTCCGCTTTGCCTTACAAATCATATCCATTCCACCATGGATAAGGGTCACCTCACCTTAGCAATCTTCATAGACCTTTCCAAGGCTTTTGACTCAGTCCCACCCCACCACCTCCTATATAAACTATCCTCTTTTGGACTCGCCTCCTCCTCCTGCAAAACTGGCTCTGCACATATCTATCAGACAGATACCAGTACATTCAACTAGGCTACTCCATCTCCTCCCCTCTTCTCATTCGAGATGGTGTCCCCCTAGTGGTCAATTCTGGGCCCCACCCTATTCTCAATCTTTGTAAATGACCTTCCCAGCACCTGCTCACCCACCCATTTGACCATGTACGCTGACGACACCATCCTATATGCCTCCATCCCCTCACTCACTGAGACCAAATAATCCCTTCAAGCCTCTTTTGATACTGCCCTCAAGTGGTTTAGGACTAACCTACTAAGGTGTAACACCAAAAAAACTGCAGCCATGGCCTTCAGCTCTGACCAAAGACTAGCCAGACTCCTATCCCACCCATCTTTCTCTTCCCAAGGTGGCATAAAAATTAAAACTGTTCGGTCATTTAAATACCTCAGGGTTTGGCAGGACCCAAAGCTTGACTTGTTGCCCCACATCAACTCCATCCACTCCAAACTTCTACCCAAACTGGGAGCTTTGCAGAGGATTAAAGAGCAACTGACATAACTCTGTCCAAAAGTGCTACACTGCAGAATTAAAATAAGTATACCCCAGTAAATCTCATACCAAAAACTAGATTTCTGTGTTACTTCATCATAAAGTTATGAATTATTTTGTAATCCTGAATTCACCACCTGTTCAAAAAGGCCTGTTTCAGTGAAGAGCTGCTGCTGTCATCTCAGGAACTCACAGTCTAGTACTCCATGTCAGCAAGCTTATATGACATGTTTCTCCAAAGTTGTAAAGATCATGTGCAATGGTTTTCACAAGTAAAACAGGCAGCACCATTCAATAAACATTGCTTTAAAAACTGTGTGTGTGTCAGGTTTTGTAACAAAGCTGACAATTTTTTGTGGGGTGCCTTTTTGTTGTGGACATTTTTTCCAGGGTTTCTGGTTGCTGGGTCATAGCACACTGTTGTGAGGTTTACAGACTGAATAAGTTTCTGATGTGGTGAAAGGCTGAGACCATTAATACCTATTATTCAATTGAGGTGATTTCTAAGAATTGCACTTTAAAACAATTATTCCATCTCCTTGTCATTGGGGTGGGAAAGGCAATGCTGTTTTAGAACTTTAGTAGGGGGTTCTAATTTAGCCAGTCCAACGTGTTCTCCCTGTCAGGCTGTTTTGATCTACATTCAGTGGCTCCAGGGTTGCTGGATGCTGAATCAGCATGCCTCCAGGCTGCTGATGCCATTTGGAGTGCTGCTCTACTGTGCCTGTTAGGAAGTTGTATTGCTGCTAGTATTGTAATGTTGGTAACTTCACTTCTGTTTATCAGTGTCTGCTTTACAATAAGTTTTAATAGGGACCTTATATGTGTTAATTCCTACTAGGGTGGAAATGTCATCCCTGGTACAATGATCATTTTAATTTAGAGAAGAACATTGATGAGCCTGAATGTAGGACAAAACAGCCTGAAAGGGAGAAAACATTGGGCTGGCTAAATCAGAAACCCCTAGTAAGGTTTCAAAACAGCATTACCTCTCCGGCCCCCATTGAAAAGTTGATGGAATAATTGTTATAAAGTGCCATCTTATAGAAATTGCTTCTAATGACTGATAGGTGTGAATGATCTCAGCCTTTTACCACATCAGAAATGTATTCAGTCTTCAAACCTCACAACAGTGTGTTATGACCCAGCATCCAGCAACCCTGGAAAAAAGGGCCTCAACATAAAGGCACCCAAAAAAAATTGTCAGCTTTGTTACAAACCTAAAACACACATAGTTTTTATAGCAATGTTTATTGAATCGTGCTGCCTGTTTTACTTGTGAAAATAGTTGCACATGATCTTTAGAACTTTGGAGACAGGTCCTATAAGCTTGTTGACATGGAGTACTAGACTGTGAGTTCCTGAGATGACATCATGAACAGCTCTTCACTGGCACAGGCTTCTTTGAACAGGTAGTGAAATCAGGGTTACAAAACAGCTCATAACTTTAAAATGAAGTAACACAGAAATCTAGTTTTTGGTATGAGGTTTACTGGGGGTATGCTTTGTGTAACTCTGCAATGCAGCAGAAGTAGTGTCAGTTGCTCTTTAAAGACTGTCTTTCCCTCCTTATTTGAAAGGAACTCGATATCAAGTTAATCCTCCCCTCAAAGGACTACGCTGACATGGCCTACAGCTTGGCCCCCAAATAATCCCAAACTAATCTCGACCCCCTATGCAATGCCTTCTGTAATTTCACAATTGACTTCCCATTTCACACACACCAGTGCTCCCTCTACTCTGTCCTATCCCTCCCATCCCTCAAGAATCGACATTTGACTCACTGTGCTGCCTTTGTTGATAAATACTGGTTCAAGGCCCTCTCCCTACCTCTCAAACCTACTATCCCCCCAACTGCAGGCTACCACCTCAGGGCACGTGATGCCCACTCCTTCTCTCTCCCTCAACCCCACTCATAATCAGGAAAGACAGCATTCTCCTTTAGATTCCCTGACCTGTAAAATCATCTCCCTAGTTGATCTGCCTTGCTCCCTCCCTTTCCATGCTCAAACAACAATTAAAACACTATCCTCCCCTTGACAGCAACTGCCTCTCCTCCACCCCATGCTGACTCCCTCCTCCTTCAGCCAACTTTTCAACCAACTTCCTTACACCCAACTCACCTTACTCTCCTTTACTGATCTTGCCTCTATTATGTCTCTATTTATTCGGTCTGTCCCCTCAACTAACCCTCACCACCGCTCCACTCACCACCCCAAAATGCTGTATGGAGCCTAACACTCCTCTCTCCCTCACTAATGCTGTACAGAGCCTTCCTTAGCTAAATCAGCTGCATATGAATGTCACCTATTGTCACGCAACTTGTATTATGTTACGCAATTTGTCTATGTATAAATCTGCATAAACCTGCTATAAATTTACTTTGTAAATATATGCTACATATTGTACCTGTACATACACTTGCTATGGCTTATTATGATAAACCTCTGTATCCATGTACTGCACAATGTCTGTTACTACTGTAACTCACATTATCTTCTCCCTCGGGCACACCTGGAAATGAGCCTCAGCTCATTGTGCCTATCCTGGATGTCAAATTTTAAATAAATAAATAAATATGTATCAGAGGTTTGCCTATGCCAGCATATGAAGCTAAGCAAGAATCAGCAGTGCCTGAGTGACATTAACAGCAAAGAAGAAGATTCTCCATTATTTTTGCATCATGAAGAAAAACCCACATTTTTGTACAACTTCAAGTGTCTAAGTATCACTTTAATATTTTTATATATTTTTAGTGTAGCTTAAAAAAGAGGTGGTTACACAGGGGGACAATCTTATGGCATATATGCATTACATATATGGGTATTACGTGAGTTACTATTTAAGTAAAAATACCTATGCAAGAATAATGTTGCTATTTTCAAAAGTTTATTAAGACAGAATATTGCATCTCATTAGTTTTGTTTGTCATTTTTGAAAGTTTTGTATAGTTCCTATTGTATAGGAATAATGAAATCTATTTTATATCACTCTGAAGTTGCCACATGCCATGTTCATTTATACTGTAAACTATACTGTAGGAATCTTTTATATGCAGTAGTTTGAGAAGGAAAACCTGAGCCATTTTCCGCTGTTTTGTATGATCCATGAAGCAGGTTTGAGCCCTAGCTGAGTAGTAAATAAATGATATTCTAGGCTATTGTTCTGACAGATCTTACTTGTCCCCCATCTTATACAAAAATACCATTACCACCTTACACATACTTGGAGGCAGGTCAACAGAACTCAGACACTCATTATATAATTCAGCCAAGTCAAGATTCATGTTCTCCACCATAACTGTGTACAATTCAGCTGTTAAACTGTCATTACCTTGAGATGTTCTGGAGGTAAGAGACTGAATTACACATTTAAAAGCCACTAAAGCCTCCAGGAGAACTTTGAAAAACATATATTTGGATGCAAAGCAGCCTATATTTCTCATCAACTCTGTATTTCTTCTTGCCTTTATTTATTGCTAAGGTCATTCATATGAAAACAGGATCTCTGTTCCTTGAAAGTTCAACAGATCCTTTTGCATGTTCCCAACCTGATGTCATAAAACTCTTCTTGTGATATCACAGTTATTCCTATGGCAACCAACTGTGATGTCACAACACAGCATTATGATTTCAAGTAATCCCAAATAGGTAGTTCAACTAGTACCTCTACCCCCACGCCACATACACATGGTATAGCCCTCCCACCTGGTACATTCTGCTGTATCTAGTCAACCTGCTGTCCTCTTGAACCCTCCCACTGTCTGCCCATTTTCTGATCCCCCAATAGTAATTATGGCTCCCTGTAAAAGGTACATTTTTCCACCTGTTTTCCTAATTACCCTATCTCTTGAATACCCTAATAAGCATACCCTGACAAACACAAACACAGCTAATGTATCCATAACACTGTGTCATAGACCTGGCACTGGTAATGCCCTCACCTCTATGCATGGTGTGCTGTGCACCCCTGCTGTGTACCTGCCTAACAACTAGTGGGTAATGGCAACACTCCTTCTACCTCAACTTGCTGCCCCACCAAATACAAAAAAGAAGGCTGGAGATAGTAGTCGTAAGCAGAGTAGCAACCTGATAAGTCTAAAAAGTTTCCTACTACACATCGCCATAATGCTTCTACTTATCTCAGACAATATCCACCCTAATGCTGCCCCACCCCTAACAGCCTCTTTGCAGTGGTAACAACCATCGAACTCTAAAAATAGCATCCATTAATATTCACAGCCTAGTGGCTAAATTTGACTAGCTCCAAGTGTGGATAAGCCAGCACAATCCTGATGTCCTTTCCTTAGTGGAAACTTGGCTCTTACCTAAGATCACTGACACCTCCCTAGCCCTAAATGGGTACACCCTCTTCAGGCTTGACAGGATGGGGAAAAGGGGTGGGGTTGTGTCATCTATGTTAAAGGTTTCATACTGTGCCACGCCCTACCCCAACTTGGTACACGGAACATTGCACAAGCCCTAGCTGTCAGACTATTAGGTGCACATAGCAAATCCTTAACAGTTGCTTCAGTCTACATTCTCTACAAAATCATGATTATATTAAAGGCCTTAACCAAAACTGGGAGGTGGTAGTCCTAGAGGACTTCGATATAAACTGGCTATCACATGATGCCACCCAATACAAAGATGCTTTGTCATGTATCAACTTCACTCAAGTGGTTGAATCCTCCACCAGGATAAACTACTGCACTGGCTCCAGCACCCTGCTTGATTGGATCCTAGTGAACCACCCAGATCATATCTCCAACTCCACAGTCCTTGCTGAGTCACTCAGTGATCACTCCCATGTCATATGCCACTGGGCCAATAAGGCCCCTAAGTCGCCCCAAAACTGTAATAAGTCACATCCTTAGGTGAGGACATCTAAACTCACTCATGGGCTACCTTAGGCATATTGATTGATCCACCTTCACCACCACAAATGATGTTGACCAGGTGCTGGATTGCTTCATTGCTAATTTTAATGCAGCGTGTTACATCTACGCCCCCATAAGTAAATGCAAAATTAAGGGCACCCACAATTCCTGGATCACCCCATCTCTGCTGAATCTCATGGCCACCAGAGACCAACTTTGGCAAAGAGCCAAGGATACTGGCAAACAGGTTGACATTCAGAAATATAAGTCAGCCAGAAATGTTTGCACCCACAACATCAGACTTGCCAAAATTCATTATTTCAAAGACTGCCTCTCTAACTCTTGGGGAGATGGTAGAACATTTTGGGAAAACCTGCATGTAGTAACTGGAAAAGACAACAAAACCTCACCTTCCATGCTGTTAGTGAATGGAGAAATCACCAGGACCTTAACACCATTGCCAAATACATTCAATGATACATTCACTGACCTCAGCAGTGTAATGCCACCTGATTTCTCTGACACATCTGAGGGAAATCCTCCAGACATCATGACCTGTAGTAATGGCTCCCTCTTTGGTCCCCCTCCCACCAAAAAGCAATCAGCATGATCAAAGCAAGAAAATATCTCTTGTGGGACTAGGTAAATCTAGGCACAGCAATGACACGCTGGATCTAAAGCTAATTGCCCTTACCCTGGATAAAATGCTTCTGCCACTAACAAAATTATTGGCAGAAGTGCTGCTGTTGTGCATCACCACAGCAGGAGGAGGGCCACAGCAGCAGCTACTCCACCACTGCCACCAGCACCACCCTCTCCACCACCATTACTTGCTCCCCCCCGCACCAGTGGACCCCACAATGCCTGCAACTCAGGCAGACATAGCACTTTTGTGGGCTGTGGTGGAGGAAAATAATGAGAGGGTGGGTGCTGTCCAGCAGCAGGTGGAGCAGATCAAGCAACACCAGCTACAGATTGTGTTGATGATCCATCTGCTGCTGGAACATCTCCCATTAGCTTTTTTTTTCAGCACACCTCCCCCCCACTGCTGTAGTATTTTGTCTTTTGTTTATATTTAATAAAAGACAGAGGGAAGACCACAGTATTAGTTTAAAGGAAAGCAGTCAGCAACAGGAAGTACCGCCCCCTGCAAGGCTTAGCCTCAGGTTAAGCCTTTTAAGTATGTTGTGACATTTTTCTTGCACCTCAACATACTTTATTTTAATAAAGAAAAGTCAGCGACCCAGAAGTATGGAAGTGTAAAGGTGCAAAGGCGACACACCATGCACTTCAATACAAAAGTATTGAAGCACATGATGCATCTCGACCGCACCTTTTCTTTACACATAATGAAGCCCCCATAGCGTTCACCATACTTCTGGGTCACTGACTTTTCTTTATTAAAATAAAGTATGTTGCAGCAAGAGAAAAACACTGCAACATACTTAAAAGATTTAACCAGAGGGCAAGCCTTGCAGGGGCCAGAAGCTCCTGTTGCTGACTGCTTCCCTTTAAATATATACATGCACATACATACAGACATGCATGCTCCTTATTGCCCTGTTATTATAATCCAGTGCCTCAGTAATGTTTACTTTCTGTTGTGGAGTGGTTGTTGTGGAAAAGCTGGTGTGAGCAGTGCAAGTATGATGTGCTAAATTGCATGTGTTCAGTCAGTGTTGTTTCGTGTGTGTGTGTGTGTGTGTGTGTGTGTGTGTGTGTGTGTGTGTGTGTGTGTGACGTCAGACATTGTCCAGCTTCTTGCAAACATATATATTGCTGACTTGTTGCAATGTGTATGGTATAAAGAATAGCGATAAGAACAACGTATATTTTATTGTCGCCATCATCATCAGCGGACTAAGTGATACAATATTTTTTCAGAGGTGTCTGGCAAGAGTGCACCTTAGTTACATACTGCACACCTGACTTTTAGGAGAGCATGTGTTTTTTGTGCTATGATCTCCACAAAGTCATGTGTGCACTGTGAGTGAGTGACTGAGGTGCACAGTGACCCGATACCTCTGAAAAAATATCATATCACTTACTCCACTGGTGCTGATGGTACAAATAACAATCTTTATTCTTGACATACTGCAACAAGTCACACCATAGATATGTTTTCTCAAAGCTGGACATTGTCTGCACACACAGGAAAGAACACTGACGGCACACATGCAGTTTAGCACAACATACTTGCACTGCTCAGTCATGCTTTTTGCAAAACACTTCAAATCATGAGTCCTGACACAAAGTAAACATTACTGAGGCTCCAGAAGTATTTCTTTTTTGAAATAGACATTAAAGCAGCAGTGCAACAATCTGGTGAAAATTCTGACCTATACTTTTTTATGCTATCTTACATTGCCACTTTACTTACCTCCTGACTTGTATGATACCATTCTTTCCAGTATTTGAGTCTGCTTTAGTACTTTTTTTCGTGTCTGAAATATTAAAAGGAGCACTCCTTCTAATACGGTGCGAACCAGGTCTTCGTCAGTATTTTCCACTGTTTTTCTCCATCAGTTGTTATATATTACTTCTGTTGTAAAATTAACAGTTATGCAGCAGGCAGTGTTTTATGACCTCACAGAACAATATGTATTCAAAAACAGCTGCAAATAGTGATGAAAACTTGGTCAGAGCCATATTAAAAGGTGTGCTCCTTTTTGTTTTCAGTCATCAGAAAAAGTAGTACAGAAGACACAAATTATGAAAAGAAGGGTATCATACAAGTCAGGAAGGAGTAACTAGTGGCTGGCAATGTAAAATAGCATAAAAAAGAATAGATCAAAATTGTCACCACATTGTTGCACTGCTGCTTTCATTTATAATTTAAGTCTGACATTATGTGCTCACAATCACAACACACAAAATGCAACTGCCTTGTGTCCAGAAAATTCCCAAGTGCTGAGGAAGTGAAGTGGGAGCATTACACCACATGCAAAATCCAGCAGAATCTATTGTGCAGTCACTTATGTGCACAGTGGTCACACACAGTCCCCCAAATTTTTCTGCATCCCCAAAATGCATCAGTCTTGTGTCCAGAAAATTCCCAAGTGATGAGGAAGTGAAATGGGAGCATTACACAACATGCAAAGTCCCCCGAATGTATTGTGTAGTCACTCATGTGCACAGTGGTCACACAGAGTCCTCAGAATTTTTATGCATCCCCAAAACACATCAGTCTTGTGTACAGAAAATTCCCAAGTGCTAAGGAAGGGAATTGGGAGCATTAGACTAAATGCAAAGCCCCCCAGAATGTATTGCATGGTCACGTATGCATGCAGTGGTCACACAGAGTCCCCAGAATTATTTTGCATCCCCAAAATGCATCTGTCTTGTGTCCAGAAAATTCTCAAGTGCTGAGGAAGTGAAATGGGAGAGTTACATCTCATGCAAAGTCCACCAGAATTTATTGCACAGTCACTCATGCACACAGTGGTCACACAGAGTTCCCAGAATTTTTCTGCATCCTCAAAATGCATCTGTCTTGTGCCCAGATCATTCCCAAGTGCTGAGGAAGTGAAATGGGAGCATTATACCATATGCAAAGTCTCCAAGAATGTATTGTGCAGTCACACATGTGTGCAGCGGTGACACAAAGTCCCCAGAATTTTTCTGCATCCCCAAAATGCATCTGTCTTGTGTCCAGAAAATTCCCAAGTGCTAAGAAAGTGAAATGGGAGTGTTACACTACATGCAAAGTGCCCCAGAAAGTATTGCACAGTCACTCATGCATGCAGTGGTCACACAGAGTCCCCAGAATTATTCTGCAATCCAAAAATGCATCTGTTTTGTGTCCAAAAAATTCTCAAGTGCCGAGGAAGTGAAATGGGAGCATCACACCACATGCAAAGTCCACCAGAATTTATGGCGCAGTCACTCATGTGAGTAGTGGTCACACAGAGTCCCCTGAATTTTGATGCATCCCCAAAATGCATCTGTATGGTGTCCAGAAAGTTTCCAAGTGCTGAGGAAGTGAAATGGGAGCATTACACCACATGCAAAGTCCCCCAGAATGTATTGTGCAGTCACTCATGCATGCAGTGGTCACATCGAGTACTGGAAATGTTTCTGCATCCCCAAAATACATCAGTCTTGTGTACAGAAAATACCCAAGTCCTGAGGAAGTGAAATGGAAGTATTACACCACATGCAAAGAGCCCCAGATGTATTGCACAGTCACTCATGCACACAGTGGTCACACAGAGTCCCCTGAATTTTTCTGCATCCCCAAAATGCATCTGTCGTGTTCCAGAAAATTCCCAAGTGCTGAGGAAGTGAAATGGGAGCATTACACCACATGCAAAGTCCACCAGAATTTATTGCGCAGTCATTCATGCGCACAGTGGTCACACAGAGTCCCCAGAATTTTTCTGCATCCCCAAAATGCATCTGTCTTGTGTCCAGAAAATTCCCAAGTGCTGAGGAAGTGAAATGAGAGCATTACACCACATGCAAAGTCCACCAGAATTCATTACGCAGTCACTCATGCATGCAGTGGTCACACAGAGCCCCCAGAATTTTTCTACATCCCCAAAATGCAACTGTATTGTGTCCAGAAAGTGTGCATACTCTGTGATGATGGTGTCATGATGCACAGTGTCTTGCCAAACCATGTGAAGGAGGAATAACATGACATTAATCCATTCAGTGTTCTGTCAGAAATGGTGACTGTGAGAGAACTGTTGCTGGTCCAAAGTGTGCTGAGATTCCTGCAAATGTGATGCAATCACCTCAACTGGATGGAAGGGTGCCCTTTGTGTGTACATTAATAGTAGCCTTTGTGAGTTGATATATAAGGGATTTACAATAGTGAGCTGTAAGATAAATGATTTATCTAAACAAGTGCGGTTTGACCTTGGTTAACCTCACGAGTGACATAAGCCACGAGTGAGGTGTCCAAGGTCAAACAGCACAAGTGTAGATAAATCATTTATCTGAAAGCTCACCATTGTATATTTCATTTATGCAATAGGGATGCTTTCTATCAGTGCAGGAACATTTGGTTTTGACTGTTTATCTTTATTTTAAATGATCATTTCTGGGAGTTTTGGTTAACTTTCCTAGAGTGTCTGCCTAGCATAGTGGTTGCTATTAAATGAAACACCACTCATTTTGTAGAAAACTTCTTGCAGAACAAATGTCATGCTCACAGTACTATGCTACCTTTTTCATTTTAAAGTTATTCACATTTGTTTGTCAAAAAAGGGAAAAGAAAATTGAATTTTATACTGTTTTTTGTTAATTATAAAAAAAACTAAAAGATATCTATTAATGAAACACAACTCATTTTGTAGATATTTTAGTGCTGAACATTTTTCGTGCTCACAGTACCATGCTATCATTTTTTGTTTTAAAGTTATTCACATTTGTTTGTCAGAAAAGTGAACAAAAAATTGCATTTTCTTCTGCTTTTTTGCTAATTGTAAAAAATCTATAAGGTATCTATACATGAAACACCACTCATTTTGTAGATAATTTTGTGCTGAACAATTTTCATGCTCACAGTACCATGCTATCTTTTTTAATTTTAAAGTTATTCCCATTTGAATATGGTTAGTACTGCTTCTGAGGCCGAACATTCTAAATGAATTCTAAAGAGATTTGTGACATAGTAACTGTGTGTATAAATGGTTACTGTATGTATAAATTTATTTATACATACAGTGACTCAGATAAATGCATTTATCACACTGAATAGATGTCCACCCCTAATGCAAAATATATATATATATATATATATATATATATACATTCTGTATATATATATATATATATATATATATACAGAGACCACCCCCTACCCCAAGGAGACCGGAGGTTGCGAGGCCTGCCCTCCCTGCCGGCAGAAGCCCCGAACCCGAGACACACCAGCTAATTCTACCTTGATCTAGGCTGCTGCCACCACTGTTGGCTATCTGGCGCCTTTTCTGAAACGGCCACAAGCTACCCTGCTCAGCGCATGAATCCCGGCAAGAGTAGCACCTCGAGTTGCTGCCCAGGCTCAAACAGAGCAGAACTGTTACTTTTGTGCCTGATTTTGAAAGTTTTAAAATGAACCAGCTAAAACTATTTGTAATTGCCTGTAACTGCTTTTTAAAGCTTAGAGTCACTGCAAGCCCAGGACCTGTGTTCTATCTGAAAACCCCCGCTGTGCAAATCTCACTGGGGACTGTTTGTTAATTTGTAAAGTGCATTTTTCCACTTGTAACTGAAATATCCCCCTGTGAAAAACTCATTTGGGGACTGTTTGTTAACTTCTAAAGTGCATTTCCAGCATGCAGAATTTCAGTTTGCCCTGCTAGTAACCACCATAAGCCTTTCTTTTTTGAATCAAAAGAGTAACTTGATAGCTCTTCTACCAACACCCACTACCAGACAGCTCCCAGCAAGTTAATCCTACTTGCCTGTACTGCATATTTAATCCCCCCTCTCTCTCCATTCTCCCACAGAGACCACCCCACTCCCCCGGGATGACCGGAAGTCACAAGGGCCTGCCCTGAAGCCCTCCCTGCCGCAAAAGCCCCAAACCCAAGACACACCAGGTAATTCTACCTTCATCCAGGCTGCTGCCACCACCGTTGGCCATTTGGTGCCTTTTCTGAAACGGCCACAAGCTCCCCTGCTCAGCACATGAATCCTGGCTAGAGTAGCACCTCGAGTTGCTGCCCAGGCTCAAACGGAGCAGAACTGTTACTTTTGTGCCTGATTTTGAAAGTTTTAAAATGAAACAGCTAAAACTATTTGTATTTGCCTGTAACTGAATTTAAAAGCTTAGAATCACTGCAAGCCCAGGACCTGTGTTCTATCTGAAATCCCCGTGCAAATCTCACTTGGGACTGTTTGTTAGTTTGTAAAGTGCATTTTTCCAGTTGTAACTGAAATACCCCCCTGTGAAAAACTCATTTGGGGACTGATTGTTAACTTCTAAAGTGCATTTCTAGCATGCAGAATTTCAGTTTGCCCTGCTAGTAACCACCATAAGCCTTTCTTTTTCGAATCACAATAGTAACCTGATAGCCCACAGTCCATTTGCTCTTCTCCCCACACCCACTACCAGCCTGCCCCAAGCAAGTTAAGCCTTTTTCCTGTACTGCATATTTAATCCCCCTCTCTCCATACTCGTAGAACACCCCCTCCCGAGAACCGGAGTTGTGAGGGCCTGCCCTCTTGGCCCTCGCTGCCGGCAGAAGCCCCAACCCGAGACACACCAGGTAATTCTACCTTGATCTAGGCTGCTGCCACCACTGTTGGCTATCTGGCCCGCTTTTCTGAAATGGCTGGCGTTCCCTGCTCAGCTTAACGAATCCCGCAAGAGTAGCACCGAGTTGCTGCTGCCCAGGCTCAATTGGAGCAGAACTGTTACTTTTGTGCCTGATTTTGAAAGTTTTAAAATGAACCAGCTAAAACTGTTTGTAGTTGCCTGTAACTGCTTTTTAAAGCTTAGAGTCACTGCAAGCCCAGGACCTGTGTTCTATCTGAAAACCCCCGCTGTGCAAATCTCACTGGGGACTGTTTGTTAATTTGTAAAGTGCATTTTTCCATTTGTAACTGAAATACCCCCCTGTGAAAAACTCATTTGGGGACTGCTTGTTAACTTCTAAAGTGCATTACCAGCAAGCAGAATTTAAGTTTGCCCTGCTAGTAACCACCATAAGCATTTCTTTTTTGAATCAAAACAGTAACTTGATAGCCCACAGACCATTGGCTCTTCTCCCCACACCCACTACCAGACCGCCCCCAGAAAGTTAATCCATCTTGCCGGTACTGCATATTTAATCCCCCCTCTCTCTCCATTCTCCCGTAGAGACCACCCCCCTTCGCCGAGGAGACTGGAGGACGCGAGGGCCTGCCCTGAAGCCCTCCCTCCCCGCAGAAGCCTCGAACCTGAGACACACCAGAGACCACCCCCCTCCCCTGAGGAGAAAGGAGGTCACGATTGCCTGCCCTGAAGCCCTAGCTGCCCGTAGAAGCCCCGAATCCGAGACACACCCGAGACCACCCCCCTCCCCCGCAGAGACCGGAGGTCGCGATGGCCTGCCCTGAAGCCCTCTCCACCCGCAGAAGCACCGAACCCTAGGCGCATCAGGGAATTCTACCTTGATCCAGGCTGATGCCACCACCGTTGGCCATTTGGTGTCTTTTCTGAAATGGCCACAAGCTCCCCGGCTCAGTGCTTGAATCCCTGCCAGAGTAGCACCTCAAGTTGCTGCCCAGGCTCAATCGGAGCAGAACTGTTACTATTGTGCCTGATTTTGAAAGTTTTAAAATGAACCAGCTAAAACTATTTGTATTTGCCTGTAACTGTATTTAAAAGCATAGAGTCACTGCAAGCCCAGGACCTGTGTTCTGTCTGAAATCCCCCACTGTGCAAATCTCACTAGAGACTGTTAATTTGTAAAGTGCATTTTTCCAGTTGTAACTGAAATTCCCCCCCTTGAAAAACTCATTTGGTGACTGTTTGTTAACTTCTAAAGTGCATTTCCAGCATGCAGAATATCAGTTTGCCCTGCTAGTAACCACCATTAGCCTTTCTTTTTTGAATCAAAATAGTAACTTGATAGACCACAGTCCAATGGCTCTTCTCCCCCCACACCCACAACCAGACCGCCACCAGCAAGTTAATCCTTTTTGCCTGTACTGCATATTTAATTCCCCATCTCTCTCCATTCTTCCGCAGAGACCACCCCTTCCCCCGAGGAGACTGGAGGTCGCGAGGGCCTGCCCTCGCAGCCCTCCCAGCCCGCAGAAGCCCTGAACCCGAGACACACCAGGTAATTCTACCATGATCCAGGCTGCTGCCACCACCGTTGGCCATCTGGCACCTTTTCTGAAATGGCCACAAACTCCCTTGCTCAGCGTACGTATCCCGGCCAGAGTAGCACCTTGAGTTGCTGTCCAGGCTCAAACGAAGCAGAACCGTTACTTTTGCGCCTGATTTTGAAAGTTTTAAAATGAACCAGCTAAAACTATTTGTATTTGCCTGTATCTGTATTTAAAAGATTAGAGTCACTGCAAGCCCAGGACCTGTGTTCTATCTGAAATCCCCCGCTGTGCAAATTTCACTGGGGACTGTTTGTTAATTTGAAAAGTGCATTTTTCCAGTTGTAACTGAAATACCCCATTGTGAAAAACTCATTTGGGGACTGTTTGTTAACTTCTAAAGTTCATTTCCAGCTTGCAGAATTTCAGTTTGCCCTGCTAGTAACCACCATAAGCCTTTCTTTTTTAAATCACAATGGTAACCTGATAGCCCACAGTCCATTTGCTCTTCTCCCAAAACCATTTAGCAGCCTCCACAGCAAGTTAATTCTTTTTGTCTGTACTGCATATTTAATCCCCCCTCTCACTCCATTCTCCCTCAGAGACCACCCCCTTCCCCCGAGGAGAACGGAGCTCAGGAGGGCCTGCCCTAAAGCCCTCCCTGTCCGCAGAAGTCCCGAACCCGAGACACACCAGGTAATTCTACCTTGATCCAGGCTGCTGCCAAAACTGTTGGCCATCTGGCGATTTTTCTGAAATGGAGACAAGCTCCCCTGCTCAGTGCATGAATCCCGGCCAGAGTAACACCTTGAGTTGCTGCCCAGGCTCAAACGGAGCATAACTGTTACTATTGTGCCTGATTTTGAAAGTTTTAAAATGAACCAGCTAAAACTATTTGTATTTGCCTGTAACTGTATTTAAAAGGTTAGAGTCACTGCAAGCCCAGGAACTGTGTTCTATCTGAAATCCCACCCCAGTGCAAATCTCACAGGGGACTGTTTGTTAATTTGTAAAGAGCATTTTTCCTGTTGTAACTGAAATACCCCCCTGTGAAAAACTCATTTTGGGACTGTTTCTTAACTTCTAAAGTGCATTTCCAGCATACAGAATTTCACTTTGCCCTGCTAGTACCGACCATAAGCCTTTCATTTTTGAATCACTATAGTAACCTGATAGCCCACTGTCCATTTGCTTTTCTCCCCACACCCACTACCAGCCAACCCCCAGCAAGTTAATCCTTTTTGCCTGTACTGCATATTTAATTCCTCCTCTCTCTCCATTCTCCCGCAGAGACCACCCCCCTCCCCTGAGGAAAAGGGAGGTCACGAGGGCCTTCCGTGAAGCCCTCCCAGCCCGCAGAAGCCCCGAACCCGAGACACACCAGGTAATTCTACCTTGATCCAGGCTGCTGCCACCACCGTTGGCCATCTGGCGCCTTTTCAGAAATGGCCACAAGCTCCCCTTCTCAGCACATGAATCCCGGGCCAGAGTTGCACCTCGAGTTGCTGTAACCACCATGAGCCTTTCTTTTTTGAATCACAATAATAACCTGATAGCCCACAGTCCATTTGCTCTTCACCCCACACCCACTTCCTGCACTCCCCCAGCAAGTTAATCCTTTATGCCTGTACTGCATATTTAATCCCCCATTTCTCTCCATTTTCCGCAGAGACCAGGCCCCTCCCCCGAGAAGTCCTGAGGTAGCAAGGGCCTGCCCTGAAGCCCTACCTGTTGCAGAAGCCCCCAACCCGAGACACACCAGCTAATTCTACCTTGATCCAAGCTGCTGCCACCACCGTTGGCCATCTGGTGCCTTTTCTGAAATGGCCAAAAGCTCCCCTGCTCAGCGCATGAACTCTGGCCAGAGTAGCACCTCGAGTTGCTGCCCAGGCTCAAACGGAGCAGAACTGTTACTTTTGTGCCTGATTTTGAAAGTTTTAAAATGAACCAGCTAAAACTGTTTGTATTTGCCTGTAACTGTATTTAAAAGCTTAAAGTCACTGCAAGCCCAGGACCTGTGTTCTATCTGAAATCCCCCCCCCCTGTGCAAATCTCACTGGGGACTGTTTGTTAATTTGTACAGTGCATTTTTCCAGTTGTAACTGAAATACCCTCATGTGAAAAACTCATTTGGGGACTGTTTGTTAACTTCTAAAGTGCATTTCCAGCATGCAGAATTTCAGTTTGCCCTGCTAGTAACCACCATAAGCCTTTCTTTTTTGAAACACAATAGTAACCTGATAGCCCACAGTCAATTTGCTGTTCTCCTGACACCCACTACCAGCCCGCCCCCAGCAAGTTAATCCTTTTTGCCTGTACTGCATATTTAATCCCCCCTATCTCTCCATTCTCTCGCAAAGACCACCCACCTCCCCCGAGAAGACCGGAGGTCGCGAGGACCTGCGCTGTAGCCCTCCCTACCCACAGAAGCCACGAACCCGAGTCACACCAGAGACCACCCCCTCCCCTGAGGAGACCAGAGGTTGCGAGGGCCTGCCTTGAAGCCCTCCCTGCCCGTAGAAGCCCCGAATCCGAGACACACCAGAGACCACCCCCTTCCCCCGAAGAGACTGGAGGTCGTGAGGGCCTGCCCTGAAGCCCTACCAGCCGCAGAAGCCCCGAACCCGAGACACACTAGGTAAGTCTACCTTGATACAGGCTGCTGCCACCACCGTAGGCCATCTGGCGCCTTTTCTGAAACGGCCTCAAGCGCCCCTGCTCAGCGCAGGAGTCCCGGCCAGAGTAGCACCTCGAGTTGCTGCCCAGGCTCAAACGGAGCAGAACTGTTAATTTAGTGCCTTATTTTGAAAGTTTTAAAACGAAGCAGCTAAAACTATTTGTATTTGCCTGTAACTGTATTTAAAAGATTAGAGTCACTGCAAGCCCAGGACCTGTGTTCTATCTGAAATCCCCCCCTTTGCAAATCTCACTGGGGACTGTTTGTTAATTTGTAAAGTGCATTTTTCCAGTTGTAACTGAAATGTCCCCTTGTGAAAAACTCTTTTAGGGACTGTTTATTAACTTCTAAAGTGCATTTCCAGCATGCAGAATTTCAGTTTGCCCTGCTGATAACCACCATAAGCCTTTCTTTTTTGAATCACAATAGTAACCTGATAGCCCACAGTCCATTTGCTCTTCTCCCCACACCCACTACCATCCCACCCCCAGCAAGTTTATCCTTTATGCCTGTACTGCATATTTAATCCCCAATCTCTCTCTATTCTCCCGCAGAGACCACCGCCCTCCCCCATGGAGATCGGAGCTCACGAGGGCCTGGCCTGAAGACCTCCCTGCCTGCAAAAGACCCGAACCCAAGACACACCAGGTAATTCTACCTTGATCCAGGCTGCTGCCACCACCATTGGCCATCTGGCACCTTTTCAGAAACGGCCACAAGCTCCCCTTCTCAGCACATGAATCCCTGCCAGAGTAGCACCTCGAGTTGCTGTAACCACCATGAGCCTTTCTTTTTTGAATCACAATAGTATCCTGATAGCCCTCAGTCCATTTGCTCATCTCCCCACACCCACTTCCTGCACTCCCCCAGCAAGTTAATCCTTTATGCCTGTACTGCATATTTAATCCCCCATTTCTCTTCATTTTCTGCAGAGACCAGCCCCTTCCCCTGAGAAGTCCTGAGGTGGCAAGGGCCTGCCATGAAGCCCTACCTGTCGCAGAAGCCCCCAACTCGAGACACACCAGTTAATTCTACCTTGATCCAGGCTGCTGCCACCACCGTGGGCCATCTGGTGCCTTTTCTGAAACGGCCAAAAGCTCCCCTGCTCAGCGCATGAACTCTGGCCAGAGTAGCACCTCGAGTTGCTGCCCAGGCTCAAACGGAGCAGAACTGTTACTTTTGTGCCTGATTTTGAAAGTTTTAAAATGAAACAGCTAAAACTATTTGTATTTGCCTTTAACTGTATTTAAAAGCTTAACGTCACTGCAAGTCCAGGACCTGTGTTCTATCTGAAATCCCCCCCCGTGCAAATCTCACTGGGGACTGTTTGTTAATTTGTAAAGTGCATTTTTCCAGTTGTAACTGAAATACCCCCTTGTGAAAAACTCGTTTAGGGACTGTTTGTTAACTTCTAAAGTTCATTTCCAGCATGCAGAATTTCAGTTTGCCCTGCTGGTAACCAACATAAGCCTTTTTTTTTTGAATCACAATAGTAACCTGATAGCCCACAGTCCATTTGCTCTTCTCCCCACACCCACTACCATCCCGCCCCCAGCAAGTTTATCCTTTATGCCTGTACTGCATATTTAATCCCCAATCTCTCTCTATTCTCCCGCAGAGACCACCACCCTCCCCCATGGAGATAGGAGCTCACGAGGGCCTGGCCTGAAGACCTCCCTGCCTGCAAAAGACCCGAACCCAAGACACACCAGGTAATTCTACCTTGATCCAGGCTGCTGCCACCACCGTTGGCCATTTGGCGCCTTTTCTGAAACGTCCACAAGCTCCCCTGCTCAGCACAAGGATCCCAGCCACAGTAGCACCTCGAGTTGCTGCCCAGGCTCAAACGGAGCAGAACTGTTTCTTTTGTGCCTGATTTTGAAAGTTTTAAAATGAACCAGCTAAAACTATTTGTATTTGACTGTAACTGTATTTAAAAGCTTAGAGTCACTGCAAGCCCAAGACCTGTGTTCAATCTGAAATCCCCCCCTGTGCAAATCTCACTGGGGACTATTTGTTAATTTGTAAAGTGCATTTTTCCAGTTGTAACTGAAATACCCCCCTGTGAAAAACTCATTTCGGGACTGTTTGTTAACTTCTAAAGTGTATTTCCAGCGTGCAGAATTTCAGTTTGCTCTACTAGTAGCCACCATAAACCTTTCTTTTTTGAATCAAAATAGTAACCTGATAGCCCACAGTCCATTGGCTCTTCTCCCCACACCCACTTCCGACCTCCCCAGGCAAGTTAATACTTTTTCCCTGTACTGCATATTTAATCACCCCTCTCTCTCCATTCTCCCGCAGAGACCAGGCCCCTCCACCGAGAATACTGGAGGTCGTAAGAGCCTGCCCTGAAGCCCACCCTGCCGTTGAAGCCCCGAACCCGAGACACACCAGGTAATACTACCTTGATCCAGGCTGCTGCCACCACCGCTGGCTATCTGGTGCCTTTTCTGAAATGGCCACAAGCCCCTTGCTCAGCCAAGATGAATCCTGCTGCAGAGTAGCACCTCAGTTGCTGCCCGGCTCAAACGAAAGCAGAACTGTTACTTTTGTGCCTGATTTGAAAGTTTTAAAATGAACCAGCTAAAACTATTAGTATTTGCCTGTAACTGTATTTAAAAGCTTAGAGTCACTCAAGCCCAGGACATGTGTTCTATCTGAAATCCCCCCCTGTGCAAATCTCACTGGGGACTGTTTGTTAATTTGTAAAGTGCATTTTTCAAGTTGTAACTTAAATACCCCCCTGTGAAAAACTCATTTGGGGACTGTTTGTTAACTTCTAAAGTGTATTTCCAGCATGCAGAATTTCAGTTTGCCGTGCAAGTAACCACCATAAGCCTTTCTTTTTTGAATCACAATAGTAACCTGATAGCCCTCAGTCCATTTGCTCTGCTCCCCACACCCACTACCAGCCTACCCCCAGCAAGTGAATCCTTTTTGCCTGAACTGCATATTTAATCCCCCCTCTCTCTCCATTCTCCCGCCGATACCACCCTCCTCCCCCTAGTAGACCGGAGGTCGTGAGGGCCCTGCCCTGAAGCCCTCCTGCCCCGCAGATGCCCCAAACCCGAGACACACTAGAGACCACCCTCTGCCTGGGAGAATGGATAGCGAGGCCTGCCACACACCTCCATGCCCGTGAGAAGCCTTAACCGAGACACACCAGAGTCCACCCTCTCCCGAGGGGTCGGGAGGTCATGAGGGCCTGCCCTGAAGCCCTCCCTGCCTGCAGAAGCCCTGAGCCTGAGACACAAGAGGTAATTCTACCTTGATCCAGGCTGCTGCCTCCACCGTTGGCCATCTGGTGCCTTTTCTGAAACGGTTACAATCTCCACGGCTCAGCGCATGAACCCAGCCAGAGAAGCACCTCAAGTTGCTGCCCAGGCTCAAATGGAGCAGAACTGTTTCTCTTGTGCCTGATTTTGAAAGTTTTAAAATGAACCAGCTAAAACTATTTGTATTTGCCTGTAACTGTATTTAAAAGCTTAGAGTCACTACAAGCCCAGGATCTATGTTCTATCTGAAATCCCCCCCAGTGCAAATCTCACTGGGGACTGTTAATTTGTAAAGAGCATTTTTCCAGTTGTAACTGAAATACCCCATTCTGAAAAACTTATTTGGGTACTGTTTGTTAACTTCTAAAGTGCATTTCCAGCATGCAGAATTCCAGTTTGCCCTGCTAGTTACCACCATAAGCCTTTCTTTTTTGAAACACAATAGTAACCTGATAGCCCACAGCCCATTTGCTCTTCTGCCCACACCCACTAACAGCCCGCCCCCAGCAAAGAAAATCCTTTTGCCTGTGCTGCATATTTAATTCCCTCCATTCTTCACGACAGACGCATCGCCCCCCCGAGGAGACCGGGGTCGCGAGGGCCTGCCATGAAGCCCTCCTTGCCCGCAGAAGCCCCGAACCTGAGACACACCAGGTAATTCTACCTTGATTAAGGCTGCTGAAACCACTGTTGGCTATCTGGCGCCTTTTCTGAAATGGCCACAAGCTCCCCAGCTCAGTGCATGAATCTCGGTCAGAGCAGCACCTCGAGTTGCTGCCCAGGCGCAAACGGAGCAGAACTGTTACTTTTGTGCCTGATTTTGAAAGTTTTAAAATGAACCAGCTAAAACTATTTGTATTTGCCTGTAACGGTATTTAAAAGCTTAGAGTCACTTCAAGCCCAGGACCTGTGTTCTATCTGAAATCCTGCCCCAGTACAAATCTCACTGGGGACTGTTTGTTAATTTGTAAAGAGCATTTTTCCAGTTGTAATTGAAATACCCCCTTGGAAAAACTCATTTGGGGACTGTTTGTTAACTTCTAAAGTGCATTTCCAGAGTGCAGAATTTCATTTTGCCCAACTGGTAACCACCATAAGCCTTTCTTTTTTGAATCACAATACTAACCTGATAGCCCACAGTCTATTGGCTCTTCTCCCCACACCCACTTCCGACCGCCCACAGCAAGTTAATCCTTTTTGCCTGTGCTGCATATTTAGTCCCACCTCTCTCTCCTTTCTCCCGCAGTGACCACACCCTCCCCCGAGAAGACTGGAGGTCGCAAGGGCCTGCCCTGAAGCCCTCCCTGCCGCAGAAGCCCCGAACCCGAGACACACCAGGTAATGCTATCTTGATCCAGGCTGCTGCCACCACCATTGGCCATCTGGTGCCTTTTCTGAAACGGCCACAAGCTCCCCTGCACAGCGCAAGAATCCCGTCCAGAGTAGCACCACGAGTTGCAGCACTGGCTCAAACGGAGCAGAACTCTTACTTTTGTGCATGATTTTGAAAGCTTTAAAATGAACCAGCTAAAACTATTTTCATTTGCCTGTAACTGTATTTAAAAGCTTAGAGTCACTGCAAGCCCAGGACATGTGTTCTTTCTGATATCCCCCCCTGTGCAAATCTCACTGGGGACAGTTTGTTAATTTGTCAAGTGCATTTTTCCAGTTGTAACTGAAATACCCCCCTGTGAAAAACTCATTTGTGGACTGTTTGTTAACTTCTAAAGTGTATTTCCAGGATGCAGAATTTCAGTTTGCCCTGCTAGTAACCACCATAAGCCATTCTTTTTTGAATCACAATAGTAACCTGATAGCCCACAGTCCATTTGCTCTTCTCCCCACACCCACTACCAGCCCGCTCCCAGCAAGTGAATCCTTTTTGAATGAACCACATATTTAATCACCCTCTCTCTCCATTCTCCCGCAGATACCACCCCCCTCCCCTGACTAGACCGGAGGTCGCGAGGGCCTGCCCTGAAGCCTTCCCTGCCCGCAGATGCCCCGAACCCGAGACACACCAGAGACCACTCCCCTGCCCTGAGGAGAACAGAGGTCGTGAGGGCCTGCCCTGAAGCCTTCCCTGCCCCCAGAAGCCCCGAACCCGAGACACACCAGGTAATTCTAACTTGATCCAGGCTGCTGCCTCCACCGTTAGCCATCTGGCGCCTTTTCTGAAATGGCCACAAGCTCCCCTGCTCAGCGCATGAATCACGGCAAGACTAGCACCTCGAGTTCCTGCCCATACTCAAACGGAGCAGAACCGTTTCTTTTGTGCCTGATTTTGAAAGTTTTAAAATGAACCAGCTAAAACTATTTGTATTTGCCTGTAACTGTACTTAAAAGCTTAGAGTTACTGCAAGCCCAGGACCTGTGTTCTATCTGAAATCCCCCCCTGTGCAAATCTCACTGGGGACTGTTAGTTTGTAAAGTGCATTTTTCCAGTTGTAACTGAAATACCCCCGTGTGAAAAATTCATTTGGGGACTGTTTGTTAACTTCTAAAGTGCATTTCCAGCATGCAGAATTTCAGTTTGCCCTGCTAGTAACCACCATAAGCCTTTCTTTTTTGAATCACAATAGTAACCTGATAGCAAACAGTCAATTTGCTCTTCTCCCCACACCCACTACCAGCCCGCCACCAGCAAGTTAAGCCTTTTTTCCTGTACTGCATATTTATTCCCCCCTCTCTCTCCATTCTCCCGCAGAGAGCGCCCCCACCCCTGAGAAGACTGGAAGTCACAAGGGTCTGCCCTGAAGCCCTCCCTGCCGCAGAAGCCCCGAACCCGAGACACACCAGGTAATTCTTCCTAGATCCAGGCTGCTCTCACCACCGTTGGCCATTTGGTGCCTTTTATGAAACGGTCACATGCTCCCCTGCTCAGCGCATGAATCCCGGCAAGAGTAGCACCTCGAGTTGCTGCCCAGGCTCAAACGGAGCAGAACTGTTACTTTTGTGCCTGATTTTGAAAGTTTTAAAATGAACTAGCTAAAACTATTTGCATTTGCCTGTAACTGTATTTAACAGCTTAGAGTCACTGCAAGCCCAGGACCTGTGTTCTATCTGAAATCCCCCCCTGTGCAGATCTCACTGGGGTCTGTCTGTTAATTTGTAAAGTGCATTTTTCCAGTAGTAACTGATATACCCCCCTGTGAAAAACTCATTTGGGGACTGTCTGTTAACTTCTAAAGTGCATTTCCAGAGTGCAGAATTTCAGTTTGCCCTGCTAGTAACCACCATAAGCCTTTCTTTTTTGAATCACATTAGTAACCTCATAGCCCACAGTCCATTTGCTCTTCTTCCCACACCCACTACCGGCCCACCCCCAGCAAGTTAAGCCTTTTTTCCTGTACTACATATTTAATACCCCCTCTCTCTTCATTCTCCCGCAGAGACCACCCCACTCCCCCGAGAAGACCGGAAGTCGCAAGGGCCTGCCCTGAAGCCCTCCCTGCCGCAGAAGCCCCGAACCCGAGACACACCAGGTAATTCTACCTTGATCCAGGCTTCTGCCACCACCGTTGGCCATTTGGTGCCTTTTCTGAAACGGCCACAAGCTCCCCTGCTCAGCGCATGATTCCCGACAAGAGTAGCACCTCGAGTTGCTGTCCAGGCTCAAACGGAGCAGAACTCTTACTTTTGTGCCTGATTTTGAAAGTTTTAAAATGAACCAGCTAAAACTATTTGTATTTGCCTGTAACTGTATTTAACAGCTTAGAGTCACTGCAAGCCCAGGACCAGTGTTCTATATGAAATCCTCCCCTGTGCAGATCTCACTGGGGACTGTTTGTTAATTTGTAAAGTGCATTTTTCCAGTTGTAACTGAAATACCCCCTGTGAAAAATTCATTTGGGGACTGTTTGTTAACTTCTAAAGTGCATTTCCATCATGCAGAATTTCAGTTTGGCCTGCTAGTAACCACCATAAGCCTTTCTTTTTTGAATCACAATAGTAACCTGATAGCCCACAGTCCATTTGCTCTTCTCCCCACACCCACTACCAGCCCACCCCAGCAAGTGAATCCTTTTTGCCTGCACTGCATATTTAATCCTCCCCTCTCCATTCTCCCGCAGAGACCACCCCCTTCCCCCGAGGAGACTGTAGGACGCGAGGGCCTTCCCTGAAGCCCTCCCTGCCCACAGAAGCCACGTACCCGAGACACACCAGAGACCACCCCCTCCCTGAGGAGACAGGACGTCACGGGTCCTGCCCTGAAGCCCTCAGCTGCCCGTGAAGCCCATATCAGAGACACACCCGAGACCACCCCCTACCCCTAGGAGCCTGGAGGTCACGATGGCCTGCTCTAAGCCCTCTCCACCATAGAAGCCCCGGGCCCGAGGAGCGTACCATGGCAATTTCTATCCTTCATCCAGGTTGCTACTACCACCGCTGGCCATCTGGTGCCTTTTCTGAAATGGCCACAAGCTCCTCGGCTCAGTGCTTGAATCCCGGCCAGAAAGTGCCTCGAGCTGCTGCCCAGGCTCAAACGGAGCAGAACTGTTACTATTCTGCCTGATTTTGAAAGTTTTAAAATGAACCAGCTAAAACTATTTGTATTTGCCTGTAACTGTATTTAAAAGCTTAGAGTCACTGCAAGCCCAGGACCTGTGTTCTATCTGAAATCCCCCACTGTGCAAATCTCACAGGAGACTGTTAATTTGTAAAGTGCATTTTTCCAGTTGTAACTGAAATACCCCCCTGGGAAACTCATTTGGTGACTGTTTGTTAACTTCTAAAGTGCATTTCCAGCATGCAGAATTTCAGTTTGTCCTGCTAGTAACCATCTCAAGCCTTTCTTTTTTGAATCACAATAATAACCTGATAGCCCACAGTCCATTTGCTCTTCCACCCCAAACACTACTAGCCCGCCCCAACAAGTTAATCCTTTTTTCCTGTACTGCATATTTAATCCCTCTCGCCATTCTCTCACAGAGACCACCCCCCTCCCCCGAGGAGACTGGAGGTCGCGAGGGCCTGACCTGAAGCCCTCCCTGCCCGCTGAAGCCCCGAACCCGAGACACACCAGCTAATTCTACCTTGATCCAGGCTACTGCCACCACTGTTGGCTATCTGGCGCTTTTTCAGAAACGGCCAGAAGCTCCCCTGCTCAGCACATGAATCCCTGCGAGTGTAGCACCTCGAGTTGCTGCCCAGGCTCAAACAGAGCAGAACTGTTACTTTTGTGCCTGATTTTGAAAGTTTTAAAATGAACCAGCTAAAACTATTTGTATTTGCCTGTAACTGTATTTTAAAGCTTAGAGTCACTACCAAACCCAGGACCTGTGTTCTATCTGAAATCCCACCTCATGCAAATCTCACTGGGGACTGTTTGTTAATTTGTAAAGTGCATTTTTCCAGATGTAACTGAAATTCCCCACTTGTGAAAAGCTCATTTGGGGACTGTTTGTTAACTTCTAAAGTGCATTTCCAGCATGCAGAATTTCAGTTTGCCCTTCTAGTAACCACCATAAGCCTTTCTATTTTGAATCAAAATAGTAACTTGATAGACCACAGTCCAATGGCTCTTTTCCCCCCACACTCACTACCAGACCGCCCCCAGCAAGTTAATCCTTTTTGCCTGTACTGCATATTTAATTCCCCATCTCTCTCCATTCTCCCGCAGAGACCACCTCCCCGAGGAGACCGGATAGCTGAGGGCCTGCCCTCTAAGCCTCGCAGCCCGCAGAAGCCCTGAACCCAAGACACACCAGGTAATTCTACCTTGATCCGCACTGCTTCCCAAAACCGTTGACATCCTGGTGCCTTTTTCCGGGAATGAGCACAAGCTACCCTGCTCACGCTTGAATCCTCGCCAGAGTAGCACCTCGAAGTTGCTGCCCAGGCTCAAAAGAGCAGAACTGTTACTTTGTGCCTGATTTTGAAAGTTTTAAAATGAACCAGCTAAAACTATTTGTATTTGCCTGTAACATGTATTTAAAGCTTAGAGTCACACAACCTCATGACCTGTGTTCTATCTGAAATCCCACCTCATGCAAATCTCACTGGGGACTGTTTGTTAATTTGTAAAGTGCATTTTTCCAGTTGTAACTGAAATTCCCCATTTGTGAAAAGCTCATTTGGGGACTGTTTGTTAACTTCTAAAGTGCATTTCCAGCATGCAGAATTTCAGTTTGCCCTGCTAGTAACCACCATAAGCCTTTCTATTTTGAATCAAAATAGTAACTTGATAGACCACAGTCCAATGGCTCTTCTCCCCCACACTCACTACCAGACCGCCCCCAGCAAGTTAATCCTTTTTGCCTGTACTGCATATTTAATTCCCCATCTCTCTCCATTCTCCCGCAGAGACCACCCCTCCCCGAGGAGACCGAATCGCGTGAGCCCTGCCTCTGCCGTCCCAGCCTGCAGAAGCCCTGAACCCAAGACACACCAGGTAATTCTACTTTGATCCATGCTGCTTCCAAAACCGTTGGCCATCTGGCGCCTTTTCTGAAATGGGCACAAGCTCCCCTGCTCAGCGCTTGAATCCCGGCAAGAGTAGCACCTCGAGTTGCTGCCCAGGCTCAAACGGAGCAGAACTTTTACTTTTGTGAATGATTTTGAAAGTTTTAAAATGAACCAGCTAAAACTATTTGTATTTGCCTGTAACAGTATTTAAAAGCTTAGAGTCACTGCATGCCCAGGACCTGTGTTCTATCAGAAATCCCCCCCTTTGCAAATCTCACTGGGTACTGTTGGCTAATTTGTAAAGAGCATTTTTCCAGTTGAAACTGAAATACATCCCTGTGAAAAACTCATTTGGGGACTGTTTTTTAACTTCTAAAGTCCATTTCCAGCTTGCAGAATTTCAGTTTGCCCTGCTAGTAACCACCATAAGCCTTTCTTTTTTGAATCACAATTGTTACCTGATAGCACACAGTCCATTTGCTCTTCTCCCCACACCCACTACCAGCCCGCCCCCGAGCAAGTTAATCCTTTTTGCCTGTACTGCATATTTAATCCCCATTTCTCTCCAATTTCCCGGAGACCACCCCTCCCGAAGAGAGCGGTGCGAGGACCTGCCCTGAAGCCCTCCCTGCCAGCAGAAGCCCCGAACCTGAGACACACCAGGTAATTATTCCTTGATCCAGGCTGCTGCCAACACTGTTGTCCATCTGGCGATTTTTCTGAAACGGAGACAAGCTCCCCTGCTCAGCGCATGAATCCCGGCCAGAGTAGCACCTCGAGTTGCTGCCCAGACTCAAATGGAGCAGAACTGTTACTATTGTGCCTGATTTTGAAAGTTTTAAAATGATGCAGGTAAAACTGTTTGTATTTGCCTGTAACTGTATTTAAAAGCTTAGAGTCACTGCAAGCCCAGGAACCGTGTTCTATCTGAAATCCCACCCCAGTGCAAATCTCACAGGGAACTGTTTGTTAATTTGTAAAGTGCATTTTTCCAGTTGTATCTGAAATACCCCCCTGTGAAAAACTCATTTTGGGACTGTTTGTTAACTTCTAAAGCGCATTTCCAGCATGCAGAATTTCAGTTTGCCCTGCTAGTACCGACCATAAACCTTTCTTTTTTGAATCTCAATAGTAACCTGATAGCCCACAGTCCATTTGATCTTCTCCCCACACCCACTACCAGCCCGCCCCCAGGAAGTTAATCCTTTTTGCCTGTACTGCATATTTAATTCCCCCTCTCTCTCCATTCTCCTGCAGAGACCACCCCCTCCCCCGAGGAGACCGGAGGCCACAAGGGCCTTCCGTGAAGCCACCCCAGCCTGCAGAAGCCCAGAACCTGAGACACACCAGGTAATTCTACCTTGATCCAGGCTTCTACCACCACCGTTGGCCATCTGGAGCCTTTTCAGAAATGGCCTCAAGCTCCCCTACTCAGCGCATGAATCCCGGCCAGAGTAGCACCTCAAGTTGCTGTAACCACCATGAGCCTTTCTTTTTTGAATCACAATAGTAACCTGAAAGCCCACAGTCCATTTGCTTTTCTCCGCACACCCACTTCCTACCCTCCCCCAGCAAGTTAATCCTTTTTGCCTGCACTGCATATTTAATCCCCATTTCTCCATTTTCTTGGGAACCACCCCCTCTCCCAAAAGTCCTGAGGTGAAGGGCCTGCCTGAAGCCCTGTTGCAGAAGCCCAAACCAGAGACTAGTAGTTAATATTACCTTGATCCAGGCTGCTGCCACCCGTTGGCCATCTGGTGCCTTTTTCTGAAATAGCAAAAGCTCCTGCTCAGCGCCAACAACTCTGGCCAGAGTAGCACCTCAGGTTGCTGCCCAGGCTCAAGCGAACAGAACTGTTACTTTTGTGCTGATTTTGATTTTAAAATGAACCAGCTAAAACTATTTGTATTTCCCTGTATCAGTATTAAAAGCTTAGGGTCACTGCAACACAGGACCTGTGTTCTATCTGAAAATCCCCAGTACAAATCTCACAGGGTCCTGTTTGTTAATTTGTAAGTGCATTTTTCCAGTTGTAATTGAAATACCCCCCTTTGAAAAACTCATTTAGGGACTGTTAACTTCTAAAGTGGATTTCAAGGTGCAGAATTTCAGTTTGCCCTACTGGTAACCACCATAAGCCATTCTTTTTTGAATCGCAATATAGTAACCTGATACCCACAGTCCATTTGCTCTTCTCCCCACCACTACCAGCCACGCCCCCAACAAGTGAATTCTTTTTGAATGACACCATATTTAATCACCTCTCTCTCCATTCTCCCAGATATAACCCCCTCCCGAGTAGACGGAGGTCGCGGGGGCGGCCAAACCCTTCCCTGCCCGCCCAGATACCCCAGTCCCGAGACACACCAGAGACCACTCCCTGCCCTGAGGAGAACGGAGTTCGCGAGGGCCTGACCTGAAGCCTTCCCTGCCAGCAGAAGCCCCGAACCCAAGACAAACGAAGTAATTCTACCTTGATCCAGTCTGCTGCCTCCACCGTTGGCCATCTGGAGCCTTTTCTGAAACAGCCACAAGTTCCCCTGCTCAGCACATGAATCACGGCCAGAGTAGCACCTCGAGTTCCTGCCCATACTCAAACGGAGCAGAACTGTTTCTTTTCTGCCTGATTTTGAAAGTTTAAAATGAACCAGCTAAAACTATTTGTATTTGCCTGTAACTGTATTTAAAAGCTTAGAAGTTACTGCAAGCCCAGGACCTGTGTTCTATCTGAAATCCCCCCCTGTGCAAATCTCACTTGGGAATGTTAGTTTGTAAAGTGCATTTTTCCAGTTGTAACTGAAATACCCCCATGTGAAAAACTCATTTGGGGACTGTTTGTTAACTTCTAAAGTGCATTTCCAGCATGCAAAATTTCAGTTTGCCCTGCTAGTACCCACCATAAGCCTTTCTTTTTTGAATCACAACAGTAACCTGATAGCAAACAGTCCATTTGCTCTTCTCCCCACACCCACTACCAGCCCGCCACCAGCAAGTTAAGCCTTTTTTCCTGTACTGCATATTTTTCCCCCTCTCTCTCCATTCTCCCACCGAGACCACCCCCCCTGAGAGGGCCGGTCACAAGGGCCTGCTGAAGCCCTCCCTGCCATGGAAGCCCTCAGCCGAGACAAACCAGGTAATTCTTCCTTGATCCAGGCTGCTCTCACCACTGTTGGCCATTTGGTGCCTTTGATGAAACGGCAACATGCTCCCCTGCTCAGCGCATGAATCCTGGCAAGAGTAGCACCTCGAGTTGCTGCCCAGGCTCAAACGGAGCAGAACTGTTACTTTTGTGCCTGATTTTGAAAGTTTTAAAATGAACCAGCTAAAACTATTTGCATTTGCCTGTAACTGTATTTAACAGCTTAAGTCACTGCAAGCCCAGGACCTATGTTCTATCATGAAATCCCACCATAGCAGATCTCACTGAGGACTGTTTGTTAATTTGTAAAGTGCATTTTTCCAGTAGTAACTAGAAATACCCCTGCGAAAAACTAATTGGGGACTGTTTGTTAACTTACAAAGTGCATTTCCAGCATGCAGAATTCCAGTTTGACCTGCAAGTAACCACCATAAGCCTTTCTTTTTTGAATCACAATAGTAACCTGATAGCCTGCAGTCATTTGCTCTTCTCTCCACACCACTGCAAGCCCCCAGACAAGTGAATCCTTTTGCCTGCAGTGCATATCTAATCCACTTCTCTCTCCATTCTCCACATGAGACCACCCCCTCCCGAGGAGACTGTGAGGATCACGAGGGCCTGCCCTGAAGCCCTCCCTGCCCAACAAGCCCATGAACCTGAGACACACAAGACCACCCCTCCCTGAGGGACAGGAGTCACGAGGGCCTGCCCTGAAGCCCTAGCTGCCCGTAGAAGCCCTGAATCCGAGACACACCCGAGACCACAACCCTCCCCCTAGGAGACTGGAAGTCACCCTGGCCTGCCCTGAAGCCCTCTCCGCCCGCAGAAGCCCCGAACCCGAGACGCACCAGGTAATTCTACCTTGACCCAAGCTGCTGCTAACACTGTTGAGCCATCTGGTTGCCTTTTACTGAAATAATACAAACTCCCCGACTCAGTGCTTGAATCAAGGCCAGGTAGCACCTCGAGTTGCTGCCCAGACTCAGTCGAACAGAACTGTTACTATTGTGCCGGATTTAGAAAGTTTTAAAATGAACCAGCTAAAACTATTTGTATTTGCCTGTAACTGTATTTAAAAGCATAGAGTCACTGCAACCCCAGGACCTGTGTTCTATCTGAAATCCCCCACTGTGCGAATCTCACTGGAGTCTGTTAATTTGTAAAGTGCATTTTTCCAGTTGTAACTGAAATACCCCCCTGAAAAACTCATTTGGTGACTGTTTGTTAACTTCTAAGTCGTTCAGCATGCAAATTTCAGTTTGCCCTGCTAGTAACCACCATAAGCCTTTCTTTTTTCAATCAAAATAGTAACTTGATAGCCCACAGTCCAATGGCTCTTCTACCCCACACCCACTACCAGACCGCCCCCAGCAAGTTAATCCTTTTTGCCTGTACTACATATTTAATTCCCCATCTCTCTCCATTCTCCAGCAGAGACCACACCCTCCCCCGAGGAGACCGGAGGTCGCGAGGGCCTGCCCTCTAAGCCCTCCCAGCTGCAGAAGCCCCGAACCCGAGACACACCAGGTAATTCTACTTTGATCAGGCTGCTGCCACCGTTTAGCCATCTGGCACCTTTCTACAAGCAGCACAAGCTCCCTGCTCAGACGCATGAATTCCACCAGAGTAGCACCTCCAATTGCTGCCCAGGCTGAAACGGAGAAGAACTTTTACTTTTGTGCCTGATTTTGAAAGTTTTAAAATGAACCAACTAAAACTATTTGTATTTGCCTGTAACAGTATTTAAAAGCTTAGAGTCACTGCATGCCCAGGTCCTGTGTTCTATCTGAAATCCCCCACTGTGCAAATCTCACTGGGGACTGTTTGTTAATTTGTAAAGAGCATTTTTCCAGTTGTAACTGAAGTACCCCACTGTGAAAAACTCATTTTGGGACTGTTTTTAACTTCAAAGATGCATTTCAGCATGCAGAAATTCAGTTTGCCTACTAGTAACCACCATAAGCGCCTTTTGAATCACAATTGTAACATGAGCCCACAGTCCATTTATCTTCTCCCCACACCTACCAGCCACCTCAGCAAGTTAATCCTTTTTACATAACACTGCATTTGAATCCCCATTTCTCTCCATTTTATCGAGGACCACCCCCTCCCCAGAGGGAGAGCGGGTCGTGAGGGCCTGCCTGAATCCCTCCTGTCCATGAAGCCCCAAACCCGAGACACAGGTAATTCTTCCTCGATCCAGGCTGCTGCCAGCACTGTTTATCCATCTGGCGATTTTTTCTGAAATGGAGACAAGCTCCTGCTCAAGCGCATGATCCAGCCAGAGTTGAACCCGAGCAGGTTGCTTCCCAGGCTCAAACGTAGCAAAACTGTTACTATTGTGCCTGATTTTGTAAGTTTTAAAATGAACCAGCTAAAACTATTTGTATTTGCCTGTAACTGTATTTAAAAGCTTAGAGTCACTGCAAGCCCAGGAACTGTGTTCTATCTGAAATCCCACCCCAGTGCAAATCTCACACGGGACTGTTTGTTAATTTGTAAAGAGCATTTTTCCAGTTGCAACTGAAATACCCCCCTGTGAAAAACTCATTTTGGGACTGTTGTTAACTTCTAAAGTGCATTTCCAGCATGCAGAATTTCAGTTTGCCCTGCTAGTACCGACCATAACCCTTTCTTTTTTGAATCAGAATAGTAACCTGATAGCCCACAGTCCATATGCTCTTCTCCCCACACCCACTACCAGCCCGCCCCCAGGAAGTTAATCCTTTTTGCCTGTACTGCATATTTAATTCCCCCTCTCTCTCCAACCTAACGCAGAGACCACCCCCTCCTTTGAGGAGACCGGAGGTCACGAGGTCCTTCCGTGAAGACCCCCAGCCAGCAGAAGCCCCGAACCCGAGACACACCAGGTAATTCTACCTTGATCAAAGCTGCTGCCACTGCCGTTAGCCATCTGGTGCCCTTTTAGAAAGCAGACCACGCGCCCCTACTCAAGCACGCATCCGGCCAGAGTAGCACCTCGAGTTGCTGTAACCACCATGAGCCTTTCTTTTTTGAATCACAATAGTAACCTGATAGCCCACAGTCCATTTGCTCTTCTCCCCACACCCACTTCCTGCCCTCCCCCAGCAAGTTATTCCTTTTTGCCTGTATTGCATATTTACTCACCCATTTCTCCCCATTTTCCGTAGAGACCACCCCCCTACCCCTAGAAGTCCTGAGTTGGCAAGGGCCTGACCTGAAGCCCTAACTGTCACAGAAGCCCCTAATCCGAGACACACCAGTTAATTCTACCTTGATACAGTCTGCTGCCACCACCGTTGGCCATCTGGAGCCTTTTCTGACACGGCCAAAAGCTCCCCTGCTCAGCGTATGAACTCTGGCCAGAGTAGCACCTCGAGTTGCTGCCCAGGCTCAAACGGAGCAGAACTGTTACTTTTGTGCCTGATTTTGAAAGTTTTAAAATGAAACAGCTAAAACTATTTGTATTTGCCTGTAACTGTATTTAAAAGCTTAAAGTCACTGAAATCCCAGGACCTGTGTTCTATCTGAAATCCCCAAAGAAATCTCACTGGGGACTGTTTGTTAATTTATAAAGTGCATTTTTCCAGTTGTAATGAAAATACCCTCGTGTGTAAAACTGATTTGGGGACTGTTTTTAACTTCTAAAGTGCATTCAACCACGCAAATTTCAGACATATTAACCAATAAGCCTTTTTTTGAATCACAATAGTAACCTGATAGCCCACAGTCCATTGCTCTTCTCACCACCCACCACAGCCCACCACAGCAAGTTAAATTTTGCCTGTACAGCATATTTAATCCCTATCTCTCATTCTCCGTAAGACCACCCCCTCCCCAGGAGACCAGGGTCGGGGCCTGCCTGTAGCTATCCTGCATGCAAAGCAGACCACACCCAGAAACACCTCCCTGGGAGACCAGAGTCATGAGGCCTGCTTAAACCTCCTGCCAGTAGAAGCCCCGACCCGAGACACACCAGAGACCACCTCCCCAGGTGACAGGGTAGTGAGGCCTGCCATGAAGCCCTAGCCCAGAAGCCCAGACTGCACACCAGGTAATTCTGCCAGTCCAGGCTGCCTGCCATTGACCATCTGGTGCCTTTTGAAACCACAAAGCTCACCGCTCAACACAGAATCGCCAGGTAGCACTCGGTTGCCCCCACTCAAACAGAACAGACGTACTTTTGTGCCTGATTTTGAAGATTTAAATGAACAACTAAAACTATTTGTATTTGCCTAACTGTATTTAAGCTTAGAGTCACTGCAAAGCCCAGGACCTGTGTTCTATGATCCCCCCTGTGCCGTCTCACTGGGGACTGTTTGTTAATTTGTAAAATGCATTTATCCAGTTATGTCAATACAGCTCATTTGAGGACTGTTTATTAACTTCAAAGTGCATTTCCAGTGTGCAGAATTTCAGTTTGCCCTGCTAATAAAACCATAGCCTTTCTTTTGAATCCAACCAATACCTCATACCCCACAGTCCAATTGCTCTTCTCCCAACACCCACTACCACCCACTTCAGTAGTGAATCCTTTGCCTGTACTTAAATTTAATCCCCTCTCCTCCACACTCACAGAATCACCCCCTTACCTGGGGAACCCGAGGTCGCGAGGGCCTGCCCTGAAGCCCTCCTGTCTGCAGATCCCCAGACGAGACCTCAAGACCAACCCCCTCTGCTGGGGACAGTCGCGAGGGCCTGCCTAAGCCCTTCCTGCCCATAAAGCCCGAACCGAGACACATAAAGACCACCTCCCAGGGAGACGGTCGTGAGGGCCTGCCATCAAGCTCCTGCCAGACAAGCCCCAAACCCGAGACACAACAGGCAATTCTACCCAGATCCAGGTTGCCACCACTGTTACGCTTACGCCTGCAACGGACCAAGCTCCTGCTCAGCGACGAATCCTCCCCAGAGTAGAACCTCGACTTGCTGCCAAGGCTCAAACCAGACAGAACTGTTACTTTGTGCACATTTTGAAAGTTTTAAAATGAACCAGTAAAACTATTTGTGTTGCCTGTAACTGTATTTAAAAGCAAGTCACTGCAAGCCCAAGAACTGTGTTCTATCTGAAATCCCAATGCAAATCTCAATAAGACTGTTTGTTAATTTGTAAAGTGCATTTATCCTGTAGTGACTGAAATACCCCTGTGAACTCATTTGGCCTGTTGTTAACTTCTGGTACATTTCAAATGCAATTTCAGTTGCCCTGCTAACCACCATAAGCCTTTCTTTGAATAAAATAGCAACCTGATAGCCCACGTACATTTGCTCTTCTCCCACCACCACAGCCCCCCAGGGTATCCTTTTGCCAGTACTGCATATTCATCCCCCTCTCATTCTCCTGCAGAGACCACCCCATCTCCTGAAGACGGAGTCGAACCTGCCACAAACCCTCCATTCCGGCAAGCCCCGAACCCGAGACACCAGGTAATTTGCCTTGATCGGGTGTACCACCACCATTGGGCATCTGCACCGCCACTCAAATGGCCACAACCTCCCCTACTCAAGCGATGAATCCCACAGAGTAACAGGAGTTGCAGCCCAGGCTCCAGCAGAACTGTTACTTTGTGCCTGATTTTGAAGATACAAAATGAACCAGCAAAACTATTTGCGGTGCCGTAACTGTATTTAAAACCATAAGTCACTGCAAGCCCAGGACCTGTGTTCTATCAAACCCCCTGTGCAAATCTCACTGGGACTGTTAATTGTAAAGTCATTTTCCAGTTGTAACAATACCCCTGAAAAACTCATTTGGTGACTGTTTGTTAACTACAAAGTCGTTCAACATGCATTTCAGTTGCCCTTAGTAACCACCATAAGCCTTTTTGAATCACAATAGTAACCTGATAGCCCACAGTCTATTTATATCTTCAAACCCACAACCAGCCCGCCCCAACAAGTTAATCCTTATTTCCTGTACAACATATTTAATCCTCTCTCTCCATTCTCCGCAGAGACACCCCCCCCCCCGAGACACCAGGTCGCGGAGCCTGCCCAGAAGCCCTCCCCGTGAAGCCCCGAACCGAGACACCCAGGTAATCTACCTTGATCAGGCTGCTGCCACCACAGTGAACTGTCTGGCGTTTCAGAAATCGGCCACAAGCTCCTGCTCAGCACATGATCCCTGTGAGAGCACACTCAATTGCTGCCCGGTTAAACCAGCAGAACTGATACTTTGTGCCTGATTTTGAAGTTTCAAAATAAACCAGCTAAAACTATTTGTTGCTGCAACTGTATTTTAAGCTGAGGTCCCAAGCCAGGACCTGTGTTCTAAATCCACCTAACAAATCTCACTGGGGACTGTTTGGTGTAAGTGCATTATTCCAGTTGTATGAAATTCCCCTGTGAAAAGCTCATTTGAGGACTATTAACCTGAAGTGCATTTCCAAGTGCAGAATTTCATTTGCCTGCAGTAACCACCATAAGCCTACTTTTTCAATAAAATAGTAACCCACAGTCCAATGGCTCTACCCCACCTACCAGACCAACCACAAGTTAATCCTTTTTGCCTGTGCATATTTAATTCCCCATCTCATTCTCAGGAGACCCCCCTCCCGAGGAGACCGGAGTTGCGGGCCTGCCTATATGCCCTCAGCCACTTAGGCCCCGAACCGAGAACAACCAGGTAATCCTACCTTGATTAGGCTGCTGCCACCCGTTGGCCATCTGGCACCTTTTCTGAAATGCACACAAGCTCCCTGCTCAGCTTACGAATCCCGGCAGAGTAGCACCGGTGCTGCTCGGGCTGAAATGGAACAGAACTTTACACAAGTGCCTGATTTTGAAAGTTTTAAAATGAACCAACTAAAACTATTTGTATTTACCTGTAAATAGCATTTAAACTTACAGTCAATGCATGCCCAGGACCCGTGTTCTATCGAAATCACAATGCAAATCTCACTGGGGACTATTTGATAATTGTAAAACATTTTTCAGTTGTAAAAAACACCCTGTGAAAACTCATTTTGGGACTGCTTTTTAACTTCTAAAGTGCATTTCAGCATACAGAAATTCAGTTTGCCTGCTAATAACTCCACCCTAGCCTTTCTTTAGAATCTCAATTGTAACCTAGCCCAGGTCCATTGTCTTCTCCCCACACCACTACCCCAACCGGTTAATCATATTGCCTGTACTACTATTTAATCCCCATTTCTCTCCATTTTCCCATAGACACCCCCTCCCCAGAGAGCGAGGTCGAAGGCCTGCCTAAACCTCACTGTCCAGAAGCCCGAACCCGAGACACACCAGGTAATTCTTCCTTGATCCAGGCTGCCGCCAACACTGTTGTCCATCTGGTGATTTTCTGAAATGGAGACAAGCTCCCCTCAAGCGCATAAATCCCAGCGAGAGTTGCACCTAGGTTGCTTCCCAAACTCAAGCAGACAGAACTCTTACTATGTGCCTGAATTTAAGTTTAAAATGAACAAGCTAAAACTATTTGTGTTGCCTGTAACTGTATTTAAGCTTAGAGTCTGCAAGCAGAACTGTGTCTATCTGAAATCCCCAGTGCAAACTCACAGGGGACTGTTTGTTAATTTGAGTGCATTTCCAGTTACAGCTAAATACCCCTGTGAAAAACTCATTTTAGGACTGTTTAACTTCTAAAGTGCATTTCCAGCATGCAATTTCAGTTTACCCTGCTAGTACCGACCATAAGCCTTTCTTTTGAATCACAATAACCAAAGAACCAGTCATTTGCTCTTCTCCCCACACACTACCAGCCCCACAGCAAGTGAATCCTTTTGTCTGCTGCATATTTAATCCCCTTCTCTCTCCATTCTCACGAGACCACCACCCTCCCGAGGAGACTGCAGATCGAGGCCTGCCTGAACCTCCCTGCCGCAGAAGCAGCGAACCTGAGACACAGAGACCACCTCCTGAGGAGACAGGAGTCCACGGGCCTGCCCAAGCCCTAACTGCGTAGAAACCCCAATCGAGACACCGAGACCACCCCCTCCCCTAGGGACCGGAGTCATTCTACCTTGATCCATGCTGCCACCGTTAGCCATCTGGCCCTTTTCTGAAATAGCCACACTCCCTGCTCAGCGCATGAATCAGCCTTAATAGCACCTCGAGTTGCTGCCCATGCTCAAGCAGACAGAACTGTACTTACCTGATTTTGAAATTAAAATGACCAGCTAAACACTTTGTATTTACTGTAACAGTATTTAAAGCCAGAGCATGAAGCCCAGGACCTGTATTCTATCTGAAATACACCCATTGCAAATCTCACCAGGGACTGTTTGTTAATTTGTAAAGTGCAACTGGTTATAACTGAAATCCCCCTGTGAAAACTCATTTAAGGGACTGTTTGTTAACTAAAGTGCATTCCAGCTTGCAGAATTTCAGTTTGCCCTTCTAGTAACCACCACATGCCTTTCTTTTTTGAATCACAATAGTACAGTAGCCAGTCATTGCTCTTCCCCAGACACCACCACCAGCCAGCCCCAGCAAATTAATCCTTTTGTCTGTACTGCATATTTAATCCCCCCTTTCTCTCCATTCTTCCACAGAGACCACCCCCCTCTCCTGAGGGGACCGGAGGACACGAGTGCCTGCCCTGAAGCCCTCCCTGCCAGCTGAAAGCCCTGAACCCGAGACACACCAGGCAATTCTACCTTGATCCAGGTGCACCACCTTTGGCC
Organism: Neoceratodus forsteri; assembly: GCA_016271365.2. NCBI lineage: Eukaryota > Metazoa > Chordata > Ceratodontiformes > Ceratodontidae > Neoceratodus > Neoceratodus forsteri. The sequence goes on along the minus strand of CM057449.1, from coordinate 569,696,551 downwards.
ATCTGGCCTTTCTGAAATGACTCCTCCTCAGTGCATAATCCCAGCCAGAGTTGCAACTACGAGTTGCTGCCCAGGCTCAACCAACAGAACTGTTACTTTGTCCCTGATTTTGAAAGTTTAAAATGAACCAGCTAAAACTATTTGTATTTGCCTGTAACTGTTTAAAAGCTTAAGTCACTGCAAGCCCAGGACCTGTGATCTGAAATCCCCCTGTCCAAATCTCCTGAGACTGTCATTAATTTATAAGCGCGTTTTCCAGTTGTAACGATATCCCCCTTTGAAAAAATCATTTGGGGACTGTTTAACTTCTAAAGTGCTTTTCCAGCATGCAGAATTTCTGTATGCCTGCAAGCTACCAATAAGCCTTTCTTTTTGAATCACAATAGTAACCTGACACATCATTTGCTCTTCTCCCCACCCACTACTAGCCTGCACAACAAGTTAATCCTTCTTGCCTGTACTGCATATTAATTCCCCTCTCTCCATTCTCCCGAGAGGCCACCCTCTCCCAGGACACGGGTCGGCCAGCCTGAAGTCTCCTGGGGCAAAGCCCCAACCAGGACACCAGGTAGTCTACCTTGATAAAGGCTGCTGCCATGGTTGGCAATCTGGCCTTTTCTGGATCTGACCTAGCTCCCCTACTCAGTGAATGAATCCCGGCAAGGTGCACCTCTTTGAAAGAGGTTGCTGCCCAGAGCTCAAACAGAGCAGAGACTGCTACTTTTGTGCTTGATTTTGAAATTTTAAAATAAACCAGCTAAAATATTTGTATTATCTGTAACTGTATACTTAAAAGTCACTGCAAGCCCAGGAAATGGGTTCTCTAATCCACCATCTGCAAATCTCACTGGGGACTGTTTGTTAATTTGTAAGTGCATTTTCAGTTGTAACTGAAACACCCTGTGAAAAAGCATTTGGGACTGTTTGTTAACTTTAAAGTTCTTTTCAAAGCGTGCAGAATTTCAGTTTGCCTGCTAGTAACCACCATAGCCTTTCTTTTTGAAACACATAGTAACCTGATAGCCCACAGTCCATTTGCTCTTCTCCCCACACCCACTAACAGCCCACCCACAGCAAGTTTATCCTTTTTGCCTGTAACGCATATTTCATTCCCTCCTCTCCATTCTCCCACAGAGACCACCCCATCCGAAGGACGGAGGTCACGAGGCCTGCCCTGAAGCACTCCATGCCATAGAAGCCCGATCGGACACACCGGTAATTCTACCTTGATCGGCTGCCACCACCGCAATGGCATCTGGCACCTTTCTGAAATGGCCACAAGCTCCCTGCTCAGCGCAGAACCGGCATGGTAGCACCTCGAGTTGCTGCCCATGCTCAAAAAAACCAAAGACTGTTACTTTGTGCCTGATTTTGAAAGTTTAAAATGAACCAGCTAAAACACTTTGTATTTACAACAGTATTTAAAAACTTAGAGTCACTGCAAGCCCAGGACCTGTATTCTATCTGAAATACACCCTGTGCATCTCAGAGGACTGTTTATTAATTTGTAAGTGCAATTTCAGTTATAACTCAAATGCCCCTGTGAAAAACTCATTTAGGACTGTTGTTAACTTCTAAAGTGCATTTCAGCTTGCAGAATTTCAGTTTGCCCTTCAGTAACCACCACATGCCTTTCTTTTTGAATCACAATAGTAAACTGATAGCCCACATCCATTTGCTCTTCCCCAGACACCCACCACCAGCCCCAGCAAATCCTTTTTTGTACTCCATATTTAATCCCCATTCTCTCCATTCTTCCACAGAGACCACCCCTCCAAGGGAGACCCGGAGACACAGTGCCCTGAAGCCCTCCTGCCAGCTGAAGCCTGAACCGAGCACACCAGGCAATTCTACAGCCATCCAAGTTGCTGCCACCACCTTTGGCCATCTGGCCCAATCTGAAATGGCCAAAGCTCCCTGCTCAGTGCATGAATCGGCCAGGTTGCAGCTCAGGAGTTGCTGCCCAGGCTCAAACAGAACTGTACTTGTCCTGATTTTGAAAGTTTTAAATGAACCAATAAACTATTTGTATTGCCTGTAACTGTTTAAAAGCTTAGAGTCACTGCAAACAGGACCTGTGATCTAAATCAAACTGTACAAATCTCACAGGGACTGTCTATAATTCAGAGCATTTTCAGTTGTAGAAATATCCCCTTTGAAAAATCATTTGGGGACTGTTTGTTAACTTCTAAAGTGCTTTTCCAGCATGCAGAAGTTCTGTGCCTGCTAGTACCACCATAGCCTCTTTTTTGAATCACAATAGTAACCACATAGCCCACAGTCCATTTGCTCTTCTCCCACACACTAGCCTGCCCAAAGTTAATCATCTTGCCTGTACTGCTATTAATTCCCCTCTCTCCATTTCCACCAGAGCCCCCCCTCCCCCAGGGGGAGTCACAAGGGCCTGCCCTGAAATCTCCCCTGGCAAAGCCCCCAACCGGGACACACCAGGTAATTCTACCTTGATAAGGCTGCTGCCACCTGCGTTGGCAATCTGGCCTTTTCTGAATCGACCACAAGCTCCCTACTCAGTGAATGAATCCCGCAAGAGTTGCACCTCAGTTGCTGCCCAGGCTCAAACAGAGCAGAACTGCTGTGCTTGATTTTGAAAGTTTAAAAATGGACCAGCTAAACTATTTGTATTTGTCTGTAACTGTATTTAAAAGCTTGAGTCACTGCAAGCAAGGAAATGGGTTCTATCTGAAATCCCCGTCACCAAATCTCACTGGGGACTGTTTGTTAATTTGTAAAGTGCGTTTTCCAGTTGTAACTGAAATACCCCTGTGAAAAACCTCATTTGGGGACGTTTGTTAACTTGCAAAGTTCTTTTCAAGCGTGCAGAATTTCAGTTTGCCTGCTAGTAACCACCATAAGCCTTTCTTTTTTTGAAACACAATAGTAACCTGATACAGTCCATTTCTCCCCCACCCACTAACAGCCACCACAGCAAGTTTATCCTTTTGCCTGTAATGCATATTTCATTCCTCCTCTCCATTTCTCCCACAGGACCACCCCCCCTCGAGAGAGACCCGAGGGTCCGAGACCTAAAGCACTCCATGCCCGCCCGAACCGAGGACACACCAGGTAATTCTACCCCTTGACCAGGCTGCTGCCACCACCATTGGGCATCTGGCACCTTTTCCCAAATGGACAAGCTCCCTGCTCAGCGCATGAATCGGCCTTAGTAGCACCTCAGTTGCTGCCCGTAATAAGCAGCAGAACTGTTACTTTGTGCCTGATTTTGAAAGTTTTAAAATGAACCAGCTAAAACTATTTGTATTTTCCAGTAACTGTATTTAAGAGTCACAGACTCAAAGCCCAAGACCTGTGTTCTATCGAAATCCCCCTTTGCAAATCTCACTGGGGACTGTTTGTTAATTTGTAAGTGCATTTTCCAGTTGTAACTGAAATAACCCGCTGTGAAAAACTCAATTTGGGGACTCTTTGTTAACTTCAAAGTGCATTTCAGAGTGCAGAATTTCAGTTTGCCCTGCTAAGTAACCACCATAAGCCTTTCTTTTGAATCACAATAGTAACCTGATAACCCACAGTCCATTACTCTTCTCCACCCCCCCACTACCGCCGCCTCCTGCAAGTTAATCCTTTTGCCTGTGCTGTATATTTAATCCCTCTCTCTCTCCTTCTCCACAAGAGACCACCCCTCCCAGAGGAGACCAAGATAGCGAGGGCCAGCCCTGGCTTACCCTGCCACTAGAAGCCCTGAACCTGAGACACTCCAGGTAATTCTTCCTTGATCCTGGCTGCTGCCACCACCGTTGGCCATTTGGCGCCTTTTCTGAAGCGGCCAGTAGCTTCCCTGCTCAGCACATGAATCCCGGCCAGAGTAGCACCTCGAGTTGCTGCCCAGGCACAAACGGAGCAGAACTGTTACTTCTGTGCCAGATTTTGAAAGTTTTAAAATGAACCAGCTAAAACTATGTGTATTTGCCTGTAACTGAATTTAAAAGCTTAGAGTCACTGCAAGCCCAGGAACTGTGTTCGATCTGAAATCCCCCACTGTGCAAATCTCAATGGGGACTGTTTGTTAATTTGTAAAAGTGCATTTTAGAGTTGTAACTGAAATACTCCCTATGAAAACTCATTTGGGGACTGTTTGTTAACTTCTAAAGTGTATTTCCAGCTTTCAATTTCAGTTTGCCTTGCTAAAGTAACCACCATAAGCCTTTCATTTTGAATCCTGGCTAGTAACCTGATAGCCCACCATCCATTTGCTCCTCTCCCTACACCACTACCAGCCTGCACCCAGCAAGTTAATCCTTTTGCCTGTACTGCATATTATAATAACCCCTCTCTCTCCATTCTCCATAGAGACCACCCCCCTCACCTAGGAGACCCGGGCCAATGAGGGCCTGCCCTGAAGCACTCCCTGCCCGCAGAAGGCCCGAACCCGAGACATACCAGGTAAATCTACCTTGATCCAGGCTGCTGCCACCACCGTTGGCCATCTGGCACCTTTTCTGAAATGGCCACAAGCTCCCCTGCTCAACAGAAGAATCCCGGCCAGAGTAGCACCTCGAGTTGCTGCCCAGGCTCAAACGAAGCAGAACTGTTACTTTTGTGCCTGATTTTGAAATTTTTAAAATGAACCATCTAAAACTATTTGTATATGCCTGTAACTGTATTTCAAAGCTTAGAGTCACCCCAATCCCGGGACCTGCGTTCTATCTGAAATCCCACCTTGTGCAAATCTCACTGGGGACTGTTTGTTAATTTGTAAAGTGCATTTTTCCAGTTGTAACTGAAATACCCCCCTGTGAAAAACTCATTTGGGGACTGTTTGTTAACTTCTAAAGTGGATTTCCAGTGTGCAGAATTTCAGTTTGCCCTGCTAGTAACCACCATAAGCCTTTCTTTTTTGAATCAGAATAGTAACCTGATAGCCCACAGTCCATTTGCTCTTCTCCCACACCCACTACCAGCCCCGCCCCCCAGCAAGTTAATCCTTTTGCCTGTACTGCTATTTTAATCCCCCTATCTCTCCATTCTCCCTAAGAGACCACCACCTCCCCGAGGAGACCGGAGGTCACGAGGGCCTGCCCTGTAACCTTCCCTGCAAGCAGAAGCCACGAACCCGAGACACACCGGAGACCACTCCCTCCCATGAGGAGACCGGAGGTCGCGAGGGCCTGCCCTGAAGCCCTCCCTGCCCGTAGAAGCCCCGAACCCGAGACACACCAGAGACCACACCCTTCCCCCATTGAGACCGGAGGTCGTGAGGGCCTGCCCTGAAGCCCTACCAGACCGCAGAAGCCACGAACCCGAGACACACCAAGTAATTCTACCTTGATACTGGCTGCCGCCACCACCGTTGGCCATCTGGCGAATTTTCTGAAACGGCCTCAAGCTCCCCTGCTCAGCACATGAATCCCGGCCAGAGTAGCACCGCGAGTTGCTGCCCAGGCTCAAACGGAGCAGAACTGCTACTTTTGTGCCTGATTTTGAAATTTTTAAAATGAACCATCTAAAACTATTTGTATATGCCTGTAACTGTATTTCAAAGCTTAGAGTCACCCCAATCCCGGGACCTGCGTTCTATCTGAAATCCCACCTTGTGCAAATCTCACTGGGGACTGTTTGTTAATTTGTAAAGTGCATTTTTCCAGTTGTAACTGAAATACCCCCCTGTGAAAAACTCATTTGGGGACTGTTTGTTAACTTCTAAAGTGGATTTCCAGTGTGCAGAATTTCAGTTTGCCCTGCTAGTAACCTCCATAAGCCTTTCTTTTTTGAATCACAATAGTAACCTGATAGCCCACAGTCCATTTGCTCTTCTCCCCACACCCACTTCCAGCCCGCCCCCAGCAAGTTAATCCTTTTTGCCTGTACTGCATATTTAATCCCCCCTATCTCTCCATTCTCCCGCAAAGACCACCACCTCCCCCGAGGAGACCGGAGGTCACGAGGGCCTGCCCTGTAACCCTCCCTGCAAGCAGAAGCCACGAACCCGAGACAAACCGGAGACCACTCCCTCCCATGAGGAGACCGGAGGTCGCGAGGGCCTGCCCTGAAGCCCTCCCTGCCCGTAGAAGCCCCGAACCCGAGACACACCAGAGACCACACCCCTCCCCCATTGAGACCGGAGGTCGTGAGGGCCTGCCCTGAAGCCCTACCAGCCCGCAGAAGCCACGAACCCGAGACACACCAAGTAATTCTACCTTGATACTGGCTGCTGCCACCACCGTTGGCCATCTGGCGAATTTTCTGAAACGGCCTCAAGCTCCCCTGCTCAGCACATGAATCCCGGCCAGAGTAGCACCGCGAGTTGCTGCCCAGGCTCAAACGGAGCAGAACTGCTACTTTTGTGCCTGATTTTGAAAGTTTTAAAATGAACCAGCTTAAACTATTTGTATTTGCCTGTAACTGAATTTAAAAGCTTAGAGTCACTGCAAGCCCAGGACCTGTGTTCTATCTGAAATCCTCCCCCTTTGAAAATCTCACTGGGGACTGATTGTTAATTTGTAAAGTGCATTTTTCCAGTTGTAACTGAAATAACCCCCTGTGAAAAACTCTTTTGGGGACTGTTTGTTAACTTCTAATGTGCATTTCCAGCATGCAAAATTTCAGTTTGCCCTGCTAGTAACCACAATAAGCCTTTCTTTTTTGAATCACAATAGTAACCTGATGGCCCACAGTCCATTTGCTATTCTCCCCACACCCACTACCAGCCCGCTCCAAGCAAGTTAAACCTTTTTACTTGTACTGCATATTTAATCCCAAATCTCTCTCTATACTCCCGCAGAGACCACCCCCTCCCCCGAGAAGACTGGAGGTCACGAGGGCCTGCTCTGAAGCCCTCCCTGCCCACAGATGCCCCGAACCGAGACACACCAAAGACCACCCCCCTGCTCTTCGGAGAACGGAGGTCATGAGGGCCTGCCTGAAGCCCTCCCTGCTCTTAGAAGCCCCGAACCCGAGACACACCAGAGTCCACCCACCTCCCCGAGGAGACCAGAGGTCACGAGGTCCTGCTGAAGGCCTCCCTGCCCGCAGAAGCCCCAAACCTGAGACACACCAGGTAATTCTACCTTGATCCAGGCTGCTGCCACCACCTTGGCCATCTGGCACCTTTTCTGAAATGGCCACAAGCTCCCCTGCTCAGCGAAGAATCCCGGCCAGAGTAGCACCTCGAGTTGCTGCCCATGCTCAAACAGAGCAGAACTGTTTCTTTTGTGCCTGATTTTGAAAGTTTTAAAATGAACCAGCTAAAACTGATTGTATTTGCCTGTAATGATATTTAAAAGCTTAGAGTCAATGCAAGCCCAGGAACAGTGTTCTATCTGAAATCTTCCCTTTGCAAATCCCACTGGGGACTGTTTGTTAATTTGTAAAGTGCATTTTTCCTGTTGTAACTGAAATACCCCCCCTTTGAAAAACTCATTTTGTGACTGATTGTTAGCTTCTAAAGTGCATTTCCAGCATGTAGAATTTCAGTTTGCCCTGCTAGTAACCACCATAAGCCTTTCTTTTTTGAATCAAAATAGTAACCTGATAGCCCACAGTCCATTTGCTCTTCTCCCCACACCCACTACCAGCCCGCACCCAGCAAGTTTATCCTTTTTGCCTGTAATGCATATTTCATTCCCCTCTCTCCATTCTCCCGCAGAGACCACCACCATCTCCCGAAGAGACCGGAGGTCGCGAGGCCTGCCCTGAAGACCTCCCTGCCCGCAGAAGACCCAAATCTGAGACACACCAGGTAATTCTACTTTGATCCAGGCTGCTGCCACCACCGTTGGCCATCTGGTGCCTTTTCTGAAACATCCACAAGCTCCACTGCTCAGAGGATGAATCCCGGCCAGAGTAGCACCTCGAGTTGCTGCTCTGGCTCAAACGGAGCAGAACTGTTACTTTTGTGCCTGATTTTGAAGGTTTTAAAATGAACCAACTAAAACAGTTTGTATTTGCCTGTAACTGTATTTAAAAGCTTAGAGTCACTGCAATCCCAGGACCTGTATTCTATCTGAAATATCCCCCTGTGCAAATCTCATTTAGGGACTGTTTGTTAACTTCTAAAGTGCATTTCGAGCATGCAGAATTTCAGTTTGCCCTTCTAGTAACCACCACATGCCTTTCTTATTTGAATCACAATAGTAAACTGATAGCCCACAGTCCATTTGCTCTTCTCCCCACACCCACTAACAGCCCGCCCCCAGCAAGTTAATCCTTTTTGCCTGTACTGCATATTTAATCCCCTCTCTCTCCATTCTTCCGCGAGACCACCCCCCTCTCCTGAGGAGACCGGAGGACACGATTGCCTGCCCTTAAGCCCTCCCTGCCAGCAGAAGCCCCGAACCCGAGACACACCAGGCAATTGTACCTTGATCCAGGCTGCTGGCCCCACCGTTGGCCATCTGGCGCCTTTCTGAAATGGCCACATGCTCCCCAGCTCAGTGCATGAATCCCGGCCAGAGTTGCACCTCGAGTTGCTGCCCAAGCTCAAACGGAGCAGAACTGTAACTTTTGTGCCTGATTTTGAAAGTTTTAAAATGAACCAGAAAAAACTATTGGTATTTGCCTGTAACTGTATTTAAAAGCTTAGAGTCACTGCAAGCCCAGCACCTGTGTTCTAACTGAAATCCCCATTGCAAATCTCACTGAGGACTGTTTGTTAATTTGTAAAGTGCATTTTTCCAGTTGTAACTGAAATACCCCCCCCCCGTGAAAAACTCATTTGGGGACTGTTTGTTTACTTCTAAACTGCTTTTCCAGCATGCAGAATTTCAGTTTGCCTGCTGGTAACCACCATAAGCCTTTCTTTTTTGAATCACAATAGTAACCTGATAGCCTACAGTCCATTTGCTCTTCTCCCCACACCCACTACCGGACCGCCCCCAGCAAGTTAATCCTTTTTGCCTGTACTGCATGTTTAATCCCCCTCTCCATTCTCCCACAGAGACCACCCTCTCCCCCGAGGAGACCGGAGGTCACGAGGGCCTGCCCTGAAGCCGTCCTTGCCCTCAGAAGCCCCCAACCCGGGACACACCAGGTAATTCTACCTTGATCCAGGCTGCTGCCACCAGCTTTGGCAATCTGGCGCCTTTTCTGAATCGGCCACAAGCTCTCCTGCTCAGCTCATGAATCCCGGCAAGAGTAGCACCTCGAGTTGCTGCCCAGGCTCAAACGGAGCAGAACTGCTACTTTTGTGCTTGATTTTGAAAGTTTTAAAATGAACCAGCAAAAACTATTTGTATTTGTCTGTAACTGTATTTAAAAGCTTACAGTCACTGCAAGCCCAGGACCTGGGTTCTATCTGAAATCCCCCCATCTGCAAATCTCACTGGGGACTGTTTGTTAATTTGTAAAGTGCATTTTTTCCAGTTGTAACTGAAATACCCCCCTGTGAAAAACTCATTTGGGGACTCTTTGTTAACTTCAAAAGTGCATCTCCAGGGTGCAGAATTTCAGTTTGCCCTGCTAGTAACCACCATAAGTCTTTCTTTTTTGAATCACAATAGTTACCAGATAGCACACAGTCCATTTGCTCTTCTCCCCACACCCACTACCAGCCCGCCACCAGCAAGTTTATCCTTTTTGCCTGTACTGCATGTTTAATCCCCTCTCTCTATCCATTCTCCCGCAGAGACCACCCCCTCCCCCGAGGAGACCAAAGGTCGTTAGGGCCAGCCCTGAAGCCTACCCTGCCCGCAGAAGAGCCGAACCTGAGACACTCCAGGTAATTCTTCCTTGATCCAGGCTGCTGCCACCACCATTGGCCATTTGGCACCTTTTCTGAAACGGCCAGTAGCTTCCCAGCTCAGCGCATGAATCCCGGCCAGAGTAGTACCTTGAGTTGCTGCCCAGGCACAAACGGAGCAGAACTGTTACTTCTGTGCCTGATTTTGAAAGTTTTAAAATGAACCAGCTAAAACTATGTGTATTTGCTTGTAACTGTATTTAAAAGCTTAGAGTCACTGCAAGCCCAGGAACTGTGTTCGATCTGAAATCCTCCCCTTTGCAAATTTCAATGTGGACTGTTTGTTAATTTGTAAAGTGCATTTTTACAGTCATAACTGAAATACTCCCATGTGAAAAACTCATTTGGGGACTGTTTGTTAACTTCTAAAGTGTATTTCCAGCTTTCAGAATTTCAGTTTGCCTTGCTAGTAACCACCATAAGCCTTTCTTTTTGAATTACAATAGTAACCTGATAGCCCAAAGTCCATTTGCTCTTCTCCCCACACCCACTACCAGCCTGCACCGAGTAAGTTAATCCTTTTTGCCTGAACTGCATTTTAAATAACCCCTCTCTCTCCATTCTCCCGCAGAGACCACCCCCCTCCCCCAAGGAGACCGCAGGCAATGAGGGCCTGCCCTGAAGACCTCCCTGCCCACAGAAGCCCCGAACCCAAGACATGCCAGGTAAATCTACCTTGATCCAGGCTGCTGCCACCACCGTTGGCCATCTGGTGCCTTTTCAGAAACGGCCAGAAGCTCCCCTGCTCAACTCAAGAATCCCGGCCAGAGTAGCACCTCGAGTTGCTACCCAGGCTCAAACGGAGCAGAACTGTTACTTTTGTGCCTGATTTTGAAAGTTTTAAAATGAACCATCTAAAACTATTTGTATTTGACTGTAACTGTATTTCAAAGCATAGAGTCACCTCAAGCCCAGGACCTCGTTCTATCTGAAATCCCACCATGTGCAAATCTCACTGGGGACTGTTTTTTAATTTGTAAAGTGCATTTTTCCAGTTGTAACTGAAATCCCCCCCTGTGAAAAACTCATTTGGGGACTGTTTGTTAACTTCAAAAGTGCATTTCCAGATTGCAGAATTTCAGTTTGCCCTGCTAGTAGCCACCATAAGTCTTTCTTTTTTGAATCACAATAGTAACCTAATAGCACACAGTCCATTTGCTCTTCCCCCCACACCCACTACCAGCCTGCCCCAGCAAGTTAATCCTTTTGCCTGTACTGCATATTTAATCCCCTGCTCTCCATTCTCCATAGGGACTCGAGTTGCTGCAGGCTCAAACGGACAGAACTGTTACTTTTGTGCCTGATTTTGAAAGTTTTAAAATGAACCATCTAAAACTATTTGTATTTGACTGTAACTGTATTTCAAAGCATAGAGTCACCCCAAGCCCAGGACCTGCGTTCTATCTGAAATCCCACCCTGTGCAAATCTCACTGGGGACTGTTTTTTAATTTGTAAAGTGCATTTTTCCAGTTGTAACTGAAATCCCCCCCTGTGAAAAACTCATTTGGGGACTGTTTGTTAATTCTTAAAGTGCATTTCCAGAGTGCAGAATTTCAGTTTGCCCTGCTAGTAGCCAACCATAAGTCTTTCTTTTGAATCACAATAGTAACCTGATAGCACACAGTCCATTTGCTTCTCTCCCACACCACCACCAGCCTGCCCCCAGCGAGTTAATCCTTTTTGCCTGTACTGCATATTTAATTCCCCCTCTCTCTCCATTCTCCCGTAAAGACCACCCCCTCCCCCGAGGAGACCAAAGGTCGCGAGGGCCAGCCCTGAAGCCTACCCTGTCTGCAGAAGCTATGAACCTGAGACACTCCAGGTAATTCTTCCTTGATCCAGGCGGCTGCCACAACCGTTGGCCATTTCGCACCTTTTCTGAAATGGCCACAAGCTGCCCTGCTCAGCGAATGAATCCCGGCCAGAGTAGCACCTCGAGTTGCTGCCCAGGCTCAAATGGAGCAGAACTGTTACTTTTGTGCCTGATTTTGAAAGTTTTAAAATGAACCAGCTAAAACTGTTTTGTATTTGCCTGTAACTGTATTTAAAAGCTTAGAGTCACTGCAAGCTTCCAGGACCTGTGTTCGATCTGAAATCCTCTTTGTCAAATCTCACTGGGGACTGTTTGTTAATTTGTAAGTGCATTTTTCAGTTGTAACTGAAATACCCCTGTGAAAACTCATTTGGGGACTGATTTCACTTTTAAGTTCATTTCAGAGTGCATAATTTCAGTTTGCCTACTAGTAACCACCATAAGCCTTCTTTTTTAATCACAATAGTAACCTGATAGGCCACAGTCCATTTGCACTTCTACCCACACCCACTACCATCCTTCTCAACAAGTTAATCCTTTTGCCTGTACTGCTATTTAACTCCCGCTCTCTCCATTTCTCCCACAGAGACCACCCACCTCCACCGGGGAGCGACGTGAGGTCGTGAGGGCCTGCCCTAAAGCCCTCCATGCCCTCAGAAGCCCCGAACCCGAGACACACCAGGTAATTCTACCTTCATCGAGGCTGCTGTCAACACCGTTGGCCATCTGGTGCCTTATCTGAAATGGCAACAAGTTCCCCTGCTTAGCGCTTGAATCCCGGGGAGAGTAGCACCTCGAGTTGCTGCCCAGGATCAAACAGAGCAGAACTGTTGCTTTTGTGCCTGATTTTGACAGTTTTGAAACGAACCAGCTAAAACTATGTGTATTTGGCGGTAACTGTATTTAAAAGCTTAGAGTCACTGAAAGCCCAGGACCAGTGTTCGATCTGAAATCCCCCGCTGTGCAAATCTCAATGGGGACAGTTTGTTAATTTGTAAAGTGCATTTTTACAGTTGTAACTGAAATAAACCTCTGTGAAAAACTCATTTGGGGACTGTTTGTTACTTCTAAGTGTATTTCCAGCTTTCAGAATTTCAGTTTGCTCTGCTAGTAACTTTCACCATGTTCCTTTCTTTTTGAATCTTAATGTAACCTGATAGCCCCAAGTCCATTTGTTTTTCCCCACACCTTTGTACCAGCCAGCACCCAGCAAGTTAATGCTTTTTACCTGTACTGCATATTAAATCCCCCTCCATTTCCCTTCTCCTCGCAGAGACCACCTCCCCTAGAAGACTGAGGCAATGAGGGCTCGCTCTGAAGCACTCCATGCCCGCAGAAGGCCCGGAACTCGAGGACATGCCAGGTAAATCTACCTCTGTTCTGGCGTGCTGCCACTGTCCGTTGGCCATCTGGTGCCTTTTTCTGAAATGGCTACAAGCTCCCCTGGTCAACACATGAATCCCGTCCAGAGTAGCACTGAATGCTGCCCAGGCTCAAACGGAGCAGAACTGTTACTTTGTGCCTGATTTTGAAAGTTTTAAAACTAACCATCTAAAACTATTTGTATTTGCCTGTAACTGTATTTCAAAGCTTAGAGTCACCCCAATACCGGGACCTGCGTTCTATCCGAAATCCCACCCTGTGCAAATCTCACTGGGGACTGTTTGTTAATTTGTAAAGTGCATTTTTCCAGTTGTAACTGAAATACCCCCCTGTGAAAAACTCATTTGGGGACTGTTTGTTAACTTCTAAAGTGGATTTCCAGGGTGCAGAATTTCAGTTTACCCTGCTAGTAACCACCATAACCCTTTCTTTTTTGAATCACAATAGTAACCTGATAGCCCACAGTTCATTTGCTCTTCTCCACACACCCACTACTATGCCCGCCTCAGCAAGTTAATCCTTTGTCGTACTGCATATTTAATCTCCCTATTCTCCATTCTCTCCGAAAGACCACCCCCTCCCCGAGGAGACTGAGGTCATGAAGGCCTGCCCTGTAACTCGTCCCTGCCTGCAGTTAGCGAACCTGAGACACACTGAGACCACCCTCTCCTGAGGGGAGACCGGAGGTCGCGAGGGCCTGCCCTGAAGCCCTCCCTGCCCGTAGAAGCAGCAAACCCGAGGCACACCAGAGACCACACCCCTTCCCCGTTCAGACCGGAGGTCGTGAGGGCCTGCCCTGAAGTCCTACCAGCCGCAGAAGCCACGAACCCGAGACACACCAAGTAATTCTACCTTGATACAGGCTGCTGCCACCACCATTGGCCATCTGGCGCCTTTTCTGAAACGACCTCAAGCTCTCCTGCTCAGCACATGAATCCCAGCCAGAGTAGCACCTCGAGTTGCTGCCCAGGCTCAAACAGAGCAGAACTGTTACTTTTGTGCCTGATTTTGAAAGATTTAAATGAACCAGTGAAACTATTTGTATTTGCCTGTAACTGTATTTAAAAGCTTAGAGTCGCTGCAAGCCCAGGACCTGTGTTCTATCTGAAATCCCCCTTGCAAATCTCACTTGCGACTGTTTGTTAATTTGTAAAGTGTATTTTTCCAGTTGTAACTGAAATACCCTCTGTGAAAAACTCTTTGGGACTGTTTGTTAACTTCTAGTGTGACTTCAAGCTGCAGAATTTCAGTTTGCCCTGCTAGTAACCACTTAAGCCTTTCTTTTTTGAATCACAGTCAGTAACCTGATGGCCCACAGTCCATTTGCTCTTCCCCACACCCACTACCAGCCCGCCTCCTAAGTCAAGTTAAACTCTTTTGCCTGTACTGCATATTTAATCCCAATCTCTATACTGCCGCAGAGACCGACCTCCGAGAAGACTGGAGGTCTCGAGGCCTGCCTGCAGCCCTCCCTGCCCGCAGTGAGATGCCCCAAACCCGAGACACGCCCGGAGACCACCCCTTGCTCATGGAGAACTGAGGTCGTGAGGGCCTGCCCAGCCCTCCTCGCTCATAGAAACCCCGGACCCGAGACACCCCAGAGTCCACCCACCTCCCCTGGAGGAGACCAGAGGTCACGAGGTCCTGCCATGAAGCCCTCCCTGCCCGCAGAAGCCCCGAACCCGAGTCACAATAGGTAATTCTACCTTGATACAGGCTGCTGCCACCACCGTTGGCCATCTGGCGCCTTTTTTGAAACGGCCACAAGATCCCCTGCTCAGCGCATGAATCCCGGCCAAAGTAGCACCTCGAGTTGCTGCCCATGCTCAAACGGAGCAGAACTGTTTCTTTTGTGCCTGATTTTGAAAGTTTTAAAATGAACCAGCTAAAACTGATTGTATTTGCCTGTAACGGTATTTAAAAGTTAGAGTCAATGCAAGCCCAGGAACAGTGTTCTATCTGAAATCCCCCCTTTGCAAATCTCATTGGGGACTGTTTGTTAATTTGTAAAGTGCATTTTTCCTGTTGTAACTGAAATACCCCCCCTTTGAAAAACTCATTTTGTGACTGTTTGTTAACTTCTAAAGTGCATTACCAGCATGCAGAATTTCAGTTTGCCCTGCTAGTAACCACCATAAGCCTTTCTTTTTTGAATCAAAATAGTAACCTGATAGCCCACTGTCCATTTGCTCTTCTTCCCACACCCACTACCAGCCCGCACCCAGCAAGTTTATCCTTTTTGCCTGTAATGCATATTTCATTCCCCTCTCTCCATTCTCCCGCAGAGACCACCCCCATCACCCGAAGAGACCGGAGGTCGCGAGGGCCAACCCTGAAGCCCTTCCTGCCCGCAGAATACCCAAACCCGAGACACACCAGGTAATTCTACTTTGATCCAGGCTGCTGCCACCACCGTTGGCCATCTGGCGCCTTTTCTGAAACGTCCACAAGCTCCACTGCTCAGAGCATGAATCTCGGCCAGAGTAGCACCTCGAGTTGCTGCCCTGGCTCAAATTGAGCAGAACTGTTACTTTTTTGCCTGATTTTGAAACTTTTAAAATGAACCAGCTAAAACAGTTTGTATTTGCCTGTAACTGTATTTAAAAGCTTAGAGTCACTGCAATCCCAGGACCTGTATTCTATCTGAAATACACCACTGTGCAAATCTCACTGGGGACTGTTTGTTAATTTGTAAAGTGCAATTTCCAGTTATAACTGAAATACCCCCCTGTGAAAAACTCATTTGGGGACTGTTTGTTTACTTCTAAAGTGCATTTCCAGCTTGCAGAATTTCAGTTTGCCCTTCTAGTAACCACCACATGCCTTTCTTATTTGAATCACAGTAGTAAACTGATAGCCCACAGTCCATTTGCTCTTCTCCCCACACCCACTACCAGCCCGCCCCCAGCAAGTTAATCCTTTTTGCCTGTACTGCATATTTAACCCCCCTTCTCTCTCCATTCTTCCGCAGAGACTACCCCCCACTCCTGAGGAGACCGGAGGACACGATTGCCTGCCCTGAAGCCCTCCCTGCCATCAGAAGCCCCGAACCCGAGACACACCAGGCAATTCTACCTTGATCCAGGCAGCTGTCACCACCATTGGCCATCTGGCGCCTTTCTGAAATGGCCACAAGCTCCCCAGCTCAGTGCATGAATCCCAGAAAGAGTTGCACCTCGAGTTGCTGCATAAGCTCAAATGGAGCAGAACTGTAACTTTTGTGCCTGACACATCAGAGTCCACCCACCTCCCCCGAGGAGACCAGAGGTCACGAGGTCCTGCCCTGAAGCCCTCCCTGCCCGCAGAAGCCCAGAACCTGAGACACTCCAGGTAATTCTTCCTTGATCCAGGCTGCTGCCACCACCGTTGGCCATTTGGCACCTTTTCTGAAACAGCCAGGAGCTTCCCTGCTCAGCGCATGAATCCCGGCCAGAGAAGCACCTCGAGTTGCTGCCCAGGCACAAACGGAGCAGAACTGTTACTTCTGTGCCCGATTTTGAAAGTTTTAAAACGAACCAACTAAAACTATGTGTATTTGCCTGTAACTGTATTGAAAAGCTTAGAGTCACTGCAAGCCCAGGACCTGTGTTCTAACTGAAATCCCCCCCTGTGCAAATCTCACTGGGGACTGTCTGTTAATTTGTAAAGTGTATTTTTCCAGTTCTAACTGAAATATCCCCCTGTGAAAAATTCATTTGCGGACTGTTTGTTAACTTCTAAACTGCTTCTCCAGCGTGCAGAATTTCAGTTTGCCTGCTAGTAACCACCATAAGCCTTTCTTTTTTGAATCACAATAGTAACCTGATAGTCCACAGTCCATTTGCTCTTCTCCCCACACCCACTACTGACCCGCCCCCAGCAAGTTAATCCTTTTTGCCTGTACTGCATATTTAATTCCCCCTCTCTCTCCATTCTCCCGCAGAGACCACCCCTCTCCCCCGGGGAGACCGGAGGTCACGAGTGCCTGACCTGAAGACCACCCTGCCCGCAGAAGCCCCCAACCCGGGACACACCAGGTAATTCTACCTTGATAAAGGCTGCTGCCACCAGCGTTTTCAATCTGGCGCCTTTTCTGAATCGGCCACAAGCTCCCCTACTCAGCGAATGAATCCCGGCAAGAGTAGCACCTCGAGTTGCTACCCAGGCTCAAACAGAGCAGAACTGCTACTTTTGTGCTTGATTTTGAAAGTTTTAAAATGAACCAGCTAAAACTATTTGTATTTGTCTGTAACTGTATTTAAAAGCTTTGAGTCACTGCAAGCCCAGGAACTGAGTTCTATCTGAAATCCCACCATCTGCAAATCTCACTGGGGCCTGTTTGTTAATTTGTAAAGTGCATTTTTCCAGTTGTAACTGAAATACCCCCCTGTGAAAAACCTCATTTGGGGACTGTTTGTTAACTTCTAAAGTTCTTTTCCAGCGTGCAGAATTTCAGTTTGCCTGCTAGTAACCACCATAAGCCTTTCTTTTTTGAATCACAATAGTAACCTGATAGCCCACAGTCCATTTGCTCTTCTCCCCACACCCACTAACAGCCCACCCCCAGCAAGATTATCCTTTTTTCCTGTAATGCATATTTCATTCCGCCCTCTCCATTCTCCCCCAGAGACCACCCCCATCTCCCGAAGAGACCGGAGGTCGCGAAGGCCTGCCCTGAAGCCCTCCTTGCCCGCAGAAGCCCCGAACCCGAGACACACCAGGTAATTCTACCTTGATCCAGGCTGCTACCACCACCGTTGGCCATCTGGCACCTTTTCTGAAATGGCCACAAGCTCCCCTGCTCAGCGCATGAATCCTGGCCTTAGTAGCACCTCGAGTTGCTGCCCATGCTCAAACGGAGCAGAACTGTTACTTTTGTGCCTGATTTTGAAAGTTTTAAAATGAACCAGCTAAAACTATTTGTACTTGCCAGTAACTGTATTTAAAAGCTTAGAGTCACTGAAAGCCCAAGACCTGTGATCTATATGAAATCCCCCCTTTGCAAATCTCACTGGGGACTGTTAATTAATTTGTAAAGTACATTTTTCCAGTTGTAACTGAAAACCCCCCCTGTGAAAAACTCATTTGGGGACTCTTTGTTAACTTCAAAAGTGCATTTCCAGAGTGCAGAATTTCAGTTTGCCCTGCTAGTAACCACCATAAGTCTTTCTTTTTTGAATCACAATAGTAATCTGATAGCACAGAGTCCATTTGCTCTTCTCCCCACACCCACTACCAGCCCGCCCCCAGCAAGTTAATCAATTTTGCCTGTACTGTATATTTAATCCCCTCTCTCTCTCCCTTCTCCCGCAGAGACCACCCCCTCCCCCGAGGAGACCAAAGGTATCGATGGCCAGCCCTGAAGCCCTCCCTGCCGGCTGAAGCCCCGAAACCGAGACACACCAGGTAATTCTACCTGGATCCAGGCTGCTGCCTCCTCCATTGGCCATCTGGCGCCTTTTCTGAAATGGCCACAAGCTCCCCTGCTCAGCGCATGAATCCCGGAGAGAGTAGCACCTCGAATTGCTGCCCAGGCTCAAACAGAGCAGAACTGTTACTTTTGTGCCTGATTTTGAAAGTTTTAAAATGAACCAACTAAAACTATTTATGTTTGCCTGTAACTGTATTTAAAAGCTCAGAGTCACTGCAAGAACAGAACCTGTGTTCTATCTGAAATCCCCACCTGTGGAAATCTCACTGGGGACTGTTTCTTAATTTGTAAAGTGCATTTTGCCAGTTGTAACTGAAATACCCCCCTGTGAAAAACTCATTTGGGGACTGTTTGTTAACTTCTAAAGTGCATTTCCTGCTTGCAGAATTTCAGTTTGCCCTGCTAGTAACCACCATAAGCCTTTCTTTTTTGAATCACAGTAGTAACCTGAAAGCCCACTGTCTATTTGTTCTTCTCCCAACACCCACTACCAGCCCGCCCCAAGTAAGTTAATCCTTTTTGCCTGTACTGCATATTTAATCCCCCCTCTCTCTCCATTCTCCCGCAGAGACCACCCCTCTCCCCCGAGGAGACCGGAGGTCACGAGGGCCTGCCCTGAAGCCGTCCCTGCCAGCAGAAGCCCTGAACCCAAGACACACCAGGTAATTCTACCTGGATCCAGACTGCTGCCACCACCATTGGGCATCTGGCGCCTTTTCTGAAATGGCCACTAGCTCCCCTGCTCAGCGCATGAATCTCGGCCAGAGTAGCACCTCGAGTTGCTACCCAGGCTCAAAAGGAGCAGAACTGTTACTTTTGTGCCTGATTTTGAAAGTTTTAAAATGAACCAGCTAAAACTATTTGTATTTGCCTGTAACTGTATTTAAAAGCTTAGAGTCACTGTAAGCCCAGGACCTGTGTTCTATCTGAAATCTCCCCATCTGCAAATCTCACTGGGGACTGTTTGTTAATTTGTAAAGTACATTTTTCCATTTGTAACTGAAATACCCCCCTGTTAAAAACTCATTTGGGGACTGTTTGTTAACTTCTAAAGTGCATTTAAAGTGTGCTGAATTTCAGTTTGCCCTGCTAGTAACCACCATAAGCCTTTCTTTTTTGAATCACAATAGTAACCTGATAGGCCACAGTCCATTTGCTCTTCTCCCAACACCCACTACCAGCCAGCCCTCAGCAAGTTAATCCTTTTTGCCTGTATTGCATATTTAATCCCCCCTCTCTATCCATTCTCCCGCAGAGACCACCCCCCTCCACCGAGGAGAACGGAGGTCATGAGGGCCTGCCCCGAAGCCCTCCCTGCACTCAGAATCCCCGAACCCGAGACACACCATGTAATTCTACCTTCATCCAGGATGCTGTCAACACCATTGGCCATCTGGTGCCTTATCTGAAATGGCAACAAGCTTCCCTGCTCAGCGCTTGAATCCCGGCCAGAGTAGCACCTCAAGTTGCTGCCCAGGCTCAAACGGAGCAGAACTGTTTCTTTTGTGCCTGATTTTGAAAGTTTTAAAACAAACCTGCTAAAACTATGTGTATTTGCCTGTAACTGTATTTAAAAGCTTAGAGTAACTGCAAGCCCAGGACCTGTGTTCGATCTGAAATCCCCCCCATGTGCAAATCTCAATGGGGACTGTTTGTTAATTTGTAAAGTGCATTTTTACAGTTGTAACTGAAATACCCCCCTGTGAAAAACTCTTTTGGGGACTGTTTGTAAACTTCTAAAGTGTATTTCCAGCTTTCAGAATTTCAGTTTGCCCTGCTAGTAACCACCATAAGCCTTTCTTTTTTGAATCACATTAGTAACCTGATAGCCCACAGTCCATTTGCTCTTCTCCCAACACCCACTACCAGCCTGCACCCAGCAAGTTAATCCTTTGTGCCTGTACTGCATATTAAATCCCCCCTCTCTCTCCATTCTCCCGCAGAGACCACCCCCTCCCCCGAGGAGACCGGAGGCAATGAGGGCCTGCCCTGAAGCCCTCCCTGCCTGCAGAAGCCCCGAACCCGAGACACACCAGGTAAATCTACCTTGATCCAGGCTGCTGCCACCACCGTTGGCCATCTGGCGCCTTTTCTGAAATGGCCACAAGCTCCCCTGCTCAATGCAAGAATCCCGGCCAGAGTAGCACCTTCGAGATGCAGCCCAGGCTCAAATGGAGCAGAACTGTTACTTTTGTGACTGATTTTGAAAGTTTTAAAACAAACCATCTAAAACTATTTGTATTTGCCTGTAACTGTATTTCAAAGCTTAGAATCACCCCAAGCCCAGGACCTGTGTTCTAACTGAAATACCCCACATGTGCAAATCTCACTGGGGACTGTTTGTTAATTTGTAAAGTACATTTTTCCAGTTGTAACTGAAATACCCCCCTGCTAAAAACTTATTTGGGGACTGTTTGTTAACTTCTAAAGTGCATTTCCAGCTTGCTGAATTTCAGTTTGCCCTGCTACTAACCACCATAAGCCTATCTTTTTTGAATCACAATTGTAACCTGATAGCCCACAGTCCATTTGCTCTTCTCCCCACACCCACTACAAGCCCGCCCCCAGCAAGTTAATCCTTTTTGCCAGTACAGCATATTTAATAACCCACCCTCTCTCTATTCTCCCGCAGAGACCACCCCCTCCCCCGAGGAGACCGCAGGTCTCGAGGGCCTGCCCTGAAGCCCTCCCTACTGACAGAAGATCCAAACCCGAGACACACCAGGTAATTCTACCTTGATCCAGGCTGCTGCCACCACCGTTGGCCATTTGACGCCTTTTCTGAAATGGCCACAAGCTCCCCTGCTCAGCGCATGAATCCCGGCCAGAGTAGCACCTCGAATTGCTGCCCAGGCTCAAACGTAGCAGAACTGTTACTTTTGTGCCTGATTTTGAAAGTTTTAAAATGAACCAGCTAAAATTATTTGTATTTGCCTGTAGCTGTATTTAAAAGCTTAGAGTCACTGCAAGCCCAGGAACTGTGTTCTATCTGAAATCTCCCCTGTGCAAACCTCACTGGGGACTGTTTGTTAATTTGTAAAGTGCATTTTTCCAGTTGTAACTAAAATACCCCCCTGTGAAAAACTAATTTGGGGACTGTTTGTTAACTTCAAAAGTGCATTTCCTGGTTGCAGAATTTCAGTTAGCCCTGCTAGTAACCACCATAAGTCTTTCTTTTTTGAATCACAATAATAACCTGATAGCACACAGTCCATTTGCTCTTCTCCCCACACCCACTACCAACCCGCCCCCAGCAAGTTAATCCTTTTTGCCTGTACAGCATATTTAATCCCCCCTCTCTCTCCATTCTCCCGAAGAGACCACCCCCTCCCCCGAGGAGACCAAAGGTCGCGAGGGCCAGCCCTGAAGTCTCACCTGCCTGCAGAGACCTGAACCTGAGACACTCCAGGAAATTCTTCCTTGATCCAGGCTGCTGCCAACACCGTTGGCCATTTGGCACCTTTTCTGAAATGGCCACGAGCTCCCCTGCTCAGCGAATGAATCCCGGCCAGAGTAGCACCTCGAGTTGCTGCCCCGGGCTCAAATGGAGCAGAACTGTTACTTTTGTGCCTGATTTTGAGAGTTTTAAAACAATCCAGCTAAAACTATTTGCATTTGCCTGTAACTGTATTTAAAAGCTTAGAGTCACAGCAAGCCCAGGACCTGTGTTCGATCTGAAATCCCCCCTTTGCAAATCTCAATGGGGACTGTTTGTTAATTTTGTAAAGTGCATTTTTCCGGTGGTAACTGAAATACCCCCCTGTGAAAAACTGATTTGGGGACTGTTTCTTAACTTCTAAAGTGCATTTCCAGAGTGCAGAATTTCAGTTTGCCATGCTAGTAACCACCATAAGCCTTTCTTTTTTGAATCACATTAGTAACCTGATAGGCCTCAGTCCATTTGCTCTTCTCCCAACACCCACTACCAGCCTGCCACCAGCAAGTTAATCCTTTTTTGCCTGTACTGCATATTTAATCCCCCCTCTCTCTCCATTCTCCCGAAGAGACCAGCCCCCTCCACCGAGGAGACCGGAGGTCATGAGGGCCTGCCCTGAAGCCCTCCCTGCCCTCAGAAGCCCCGAACCCGAGACACACCAGGAAATTCTATCTTCATCCAGGCTGCTGTCAACACCGTTGGCCATCTGGCGCCTTATCTGAAATGGCCACAAGCTCCCCTGCTCAGCGCATGAATCCCGGCCAGAGTAGCACCTCGAGTTGCTGCCCAGGCTCAAACGGAGCAGAACTGTTGCTTTTGTGCCTGATTTTGAAAGTTTTAAAATGAACCAGCTAAAACTATTTGTATTTGCCTGTAACTGTATTTAAAAGCTTAGAGTCACTGCAAGCCCAGGACCTGTGTTCTATCTGAAATCCCCAAACTGTGCAAATCTCACTGGGGACTGTTTGTTAATTTGTAAAGTGCATTTTTCCAGTTGTAACTGAAATACCCCCCTGTGAAAAATTAATTTGGGGACTGTTTGTTAACTTCTAAAGTGCATTTCCAGCATGCAGAATTTCAGTTTACTCTGCTAGTAACCACCATAAGCCTTTCTTTTTTGAATCACAATAGTAACCTGATAGCCCACAGTCCATTTGCTCTTCTCCCCACACCCACTACCAGCCCGCCCCCAGCAAGTTAATCCATTTTGCCTGTACTGCATATTTAATCCCCCCTCTCTCTCCATTCTCCTGCAGAGACCACCCCCTCCCCGAGGAGACTGGAGGTTGTGAGGGCCTGCCTTGAAGCCCTCCCTACCCGCAGATGCACTGAACCTGAGACACACCAGGTAATTCTACCTTGATCCAGGCTGCTGCCACCACTGTTGGCCATCTTGCGCCTTTTCTGAAATGACCACAAGCTCCCCTGCTCAGCGCATGAATCCCGGCCAGAGCAGCACCTCGAGTTGCTGCCCAGGCTCAAACGGAGCAGAACTGTTACTTTTGTGCCTGATTTTGAAAGATTTAAAGCAAACCAGCTAAAACTATTTGTGTTTGCCTGTAACTGTATTTAAAAGCTTAGAGTCACTGCAAGCCCAGGACCTGTGTTCTATCTGAAATCCCCCCCCCGTGCAAATCTCACCGGGGACTGTTTGTTAATTTGTAAAGTGCATTTTTCCAGTTGTAACTGAAATACCCCCTGTGAAAAACTCATTTGGGGACTGTTTGTTAACTTCTAAAGTGCATTTCCTGGGTGCAGAATTTCAGTTTGCCCTGCTAGTAACCACCATAAGCCTTTCTTTTTTGAATCACAATTGTAACCTGATAGCCCTCAGTCCATTTGCTCTTCTCCCCACACCCACTACCAGCCCACCCCCAGCAAGTTAATCCTTTTTGCCTATACTGCATATTTAATCCCCCCTCTCTCACAATTCTCCCACAGAGGCTTCCCTTCTCCCCTGAGGAGACCGGAGGTCGCGAGGCCCTTCCCTGAAGCCCTCCCTGCCCACAGAAGTCCCGAACCCGAGGCACACCTGGTAATTCTACCTTGATCCAGGCTGCTGCCACCTCCGTTTGCCATCTGGCACCTTTTCTGAAACGGTCACAAGCTCCCCTGCTCAGTGCTGGAATCCTGGCCAGAGTAGCACCTCGAGTTGCTGCCCAGGCTCAAACGGAGCAGAACTGTTACTTTTGTGCCTGATTTTGAAAGTTTTAAAATCAACCAGCTAAAACTATTTGTATTTGCCTGTAACTGTATTTAAAAGCTTAGAGTCACTGCAAACCCAGGACCTGTGTTCTATCTGAAATCCACCCCTGTGCAAATCTCACTGGGGACTGTTTGTTAATTTGTAAAGTGCATTTTTCCAGTTGTAACTGAAATACCCCCCTTTGAAAAACTCATTTGGGGACTGTTTATTAAGTTCTAAAGTGCATTTCCAGAGTGCAGAATTTCAGTTTGCCCTACTAGTTACCACCATAAGCCTTTCTTTTTTGAATCACAATAGTAACCCAATAGCCCACAGTCCATTTGCTCTTCTCCCCACACCTACTACCAGCCCGCCCCCAGCAAGTTAATCCTTTTTGTCTGTACTAAATATTTAATCCCCCCTCTCTCTCCATTCTCCCGCAGATACCACCCCCCTCCCCTGAGGAGACCAGAGGTCACGAGGGCCTGCCCTGAAGCCTCCCTGCCCGCAGAAGCCCCGAACCCGAGACACCCCTGGTAATTCTACCTTGATCCAGGCTGCTGCCACCACCGTTGGCCATCTGGCGTCTTTTCTGAAACGGCCACAAGCTCCCCTGCTCAGTGCATGAATCCGGCCATAGTAGCACTTCGAGTTGCTGCCCAGGCTCAAACAGAGCAGAACTGTTACTTTTGTGCCTGATTTTGAAAGTTTTAAAATGAACCAACTAAAACTATTTGTATTTGCCTGTAACTGTATTTAAAAGCTTAGAGTCTCTGCAAGCCCAGGACCTGTGTTCTATCTGAAATCCCCCCACCCTTCTCTGGTATTACTTAAATAGCCTCTGCCCTCGTGATATTTTGCTGCTGTTGGTAGGGCACTATCACTTTGGAGGTTCGGGGATGGGGGGACACTGCAGCCCTGTGGGGCTGCCACAGTATAGGAGGTATGGGGCATGGGTGGGTTGCCACAGGCAGTTGGGGTTGGCCATTGGCAGATCTGTGCAACGCATGGAGGGCGTAAGTACACTTACACCAGCTAAACACTAGTGTAACTGTACTTTGAAGGATGTGCTCCGTGGGTTGTTCTAGAATAGCTCCATTTGAAACTTTGTTGCTGCCCTTCTAGAATAGCGTGCAACTGCTGTTGTAAACCCTCTAGCACCATGTCGCAGGGGGTTTATGGTGTGTCTGCTGGCTTAAGTCCACTTTGGCACAAGTAGCCTGCTGCATGTCACAGGCCATTTTGTAGAATACCGTTTGTCGTAACTGCTGGTGTAACTTGCTACTTGTGCTACTTTTTGGTGCAAGTGGAGTTACGCCAAACATATCTCTTCTAGAATCGGGACCAATATATTTAAGCCGTCACTGTTCCATGGGTATCTGGATTAACACAGATAGTAAGCTGTCCCACTGCAGTCATCAGATCACAGCTTAATTTAGTACCAGGTTGTGTAAGAAATACACTGTGTTAGTGTCCCTGCATCTCAACTCATTACATTTCAAAACCACATCTTGTCAAGTAACACAACCTGGGTCCATCATTTTTAACACCGTCATGGCTGCACAGCTGCAATTTGGAATAAAGTGCATGATATGTTGCAGAAATAATTTTTGTGACGTACATGTCACCGAGTTTATGAATCTTCAGTTGGATTTGTTGCACTCTTATGAAAAAAAAAGGAACAGATGAATTAAAATTGATATACTTGCCAGTATGGACTGGAAATGGATATTCCATAGGTTCCTGTAGATAGTAACATAGAAACATAGAATTTGATGGCAGATAAGGACCGCATGGCCCACCTAGTCTGCCCATTTCCCTACCTAACAGATAAGCTACAGATCCTTGTTAACCAACAGCCTACTTCCTCCTCCCCCCCCACTGGAATTGCCTTATGTCTGTCCCATGCATTCTTGAATTTCGTCACTGTTTTTAGCTCTACAACCTCATCAGGAAGGCTGTTCCATGCATCTACAACCCTCTGTCTGAAGAAATACTTCCTCACATTACCTCTGAGCCGTCCCCCCTCTGTCTTCAAATTGTGCCCCTTGTTCTTGCACACCTCTTTTTCTGAAAGTTGCTGCCCTCTTGGACTTTGTTGATTCCCTTGAGGTATTTGAAAGTTTCTATCATGTCCCCCCTCTCCCTCCTTTCCTCGAGGCTATACATCTTAAGCTCCTTTAGTCGTTCTTCATGTCTTCTGGTGCAGACCCTGCACCATTTTGGTTGCCTTCCTCTGGACAGCCTCCATCCTGTCTATGTATTTGTGGAGATTGGGTCTCCAGAACTGCACACAGTACTCCCAGATGTGGTCTTACCAACTGTCTGTACAGAGGGCCAACAACTTCTTGTTTTCTACTGGTGATGCCTCTCCCTGTGCTTCCCAGTGTCCCCCTAGCCCTCCTTACTGCCTTCTCACATTGCTGGCCCACTTTTAGGTCATCTGATATGACAATCCCCAGGTCCCTTTCTATTTTTGTTGTTGTCAGTATCTCACCACCCATTGTGTACTCTTCCCCCTGGGTTTTTGTTTCCCAGGTGCATTACTTTGCATTTCTTTGTATTGAATCTAAGCTACCATACATTTGACCGTTCCTCCAACCTTGCCAAGTCCCTTTTCATCCTTTCCATCCCACCTTGTGTATCAACCCTGTTGCAGATCTTTGTGTCATCTGCAAAGAGACATACTTTCCCTTCTAGTCCCTCTGTAATGTTACTTATAAAGACGTTAAAAAGGACAGGACCCAGTACTGAACCCTGCGGTACCCCACTAGTAGCCCTCCTTTCTTCACTGTGGACTCCGTTAACTATTACCTGCTGTGTCCTGTTATCTAGCCAGTGTTTTACCCAGGCTACTACCCTGGGACCCACTCCCAGACTGGCTAATTTGCTTATTAATCTTTTGTGCGGGACTGTGTCAAATGCCTTGCTAAAGTCTAGGTAGGCCATGTCCACAGCCCCTCCCTGGTATACTACTTTGGTCACCCAGTCAAAGAAATCAATTAGATGTGTCTGACATGATCTTACTGCTGTGAATCCATGCTACCTTGGGTCCTGTGCTCCACTGGCCTCTAGATACTCAACATTTCTTTCCTTCAGCAATGATTCCATCATTTTCCCTACCACTGAGGTCAAACAGACAGGTCTGTAGTTTCCTGCCTCTGTCTTACTCCAACTTTTGTGAAGGGGAATCACATCCGCCCTCCTCCTGTTCTCAGGTACCACACCAACCTCCTGTGATTTATTAAAAAGGGTAGTCAGTGGTGCTACTAGTTCTTCCCTTAGTTCTTTTAGAATTCTGGGATGAATCCCATCAGGCCCCATTGCTTTATCCAATCGAATCCAACAGAAAAACAGTGCAACACTATGAGAGGGTGCTCACAGCGTGAGGTGCAAACCTCAATACTTCACACAAAAGCTTAGGTAGTGAGTTTCAGGGATTATTGTTGGTAGTGATTTAACTCAAATGGCAAGTCCAGACTGACTCTGACATTTGGATTAAAATCACTTGCAGTATATTTCTCTGTGTCCTGGAGTGCTCATTACCTTGGCTTTTGTTGCCCATTGCTTTAGCCACCTGCAGTTTTAAGAGTTCTTTCAGAACCCTTTCTTCTGTAAAAGGACTAATATCAACCCCCCTAACCAGAGTGCTTCTATTGACTGGATTAGGTATTCCCCCTGCTTTTCCCTTCTGAATACTGAGCAGAAGTATTTGTTCAGTATCCCTGCCTTTTCACTGTCGCTCTCTGCCCGACCACCTCCCTCTTTATTCAGCCTCAGTGTCCCTACCTTATTCTTATTTTGCCAGTTTTATCCCCCTTCTTAACCGAGTTGGCTATCTTTTCCTCAGTTTGGGCCTTTGCTGTTCTGACAGCCTTCCCCACTTCCTTCTGCTTTAACTGGTACAGTTATCTGTCCTACTCCTTCTATGTTTCCTTATACTTCCTGAATGCTATCTCTTTCTCCCTTACCTTCCCTGCTACTTCTTTTGAGAACCATAGAGGTTTTTTCTTTCATTTTGATTTGTTTATTTGCTTCACACAAAGGCTTGTTACCTCTGTGATGGTGATTTTAATGTTTCCCCATTGTTGCTCCACCCCACCTTCTTGCCTGTTTGCTAGTTCTTTTCTGAGGCACTCTCCCATTTTGACAAAATCAGCCCTAATGAAGTCCAGTACCTTCACTTTTTTGTGGCTTGACTATACAGCTAAGTTTATCATGAACCGCACTGTTTGGTGGTCGCTTGTTCCCAGATGGCTACCCACTTCAAGATCAGAGATCCTCTCTCCTTCCCCATTTGAGAGTACCAGGTCTAAGATTGTCCCTCTCAAGTGGATTCCAAAACTAGCTGTCTGAGGCATTCCCCCTGTAGGGCATCAAGAATGGCCCTGCTCTGGGATGTGGCTGCAGCAAAGGTGCTCCAGTTAACATCTGGCATATTCAGATCCTCCATCAGCAATACCTCCCCTTTCTCTACCATCCCAAGGATGGCTTCTATCATTTTCTTGTCTATTTACTACCCCTGAGACGTGGGTCAGTATACAACCCCTGTGCGGATTGTGGAGCCATTTCCAGTCTCCAGGGTGACCCACAGTGACTCCTCTCCTCCCTGTTTACCCTTTAGTTCTGTTGCTTTGATCCCTTCCCTTACATAGAGAGCTACTCCTCCTCCTCGTCTTCCCTCCCTGTCCCTCCTGTAGATTGCAAACCTTTGTATGTTGACATCCCAGCCATATTTCTCTGTGTACCATGTTTCTGTGACTGCCACAATATCCAGGCATCCCTCTTCCATCAAGGCCACCATTTTGGGGAGCTTTTTACCTAGACTACGGGCATTGGTACACATTACCCTACATTTTTTTATGGATTTATTTCTTATTACCCCATCCCTGTCTTTATTACCTTTGTCTTTTTCTCCAATAACCCCTGCCTTTCTCCCTAGTGACTGCTCTATCTTGGTGTTTACCTCACTAACTACCCTGATTTTTGGGTAGGGGCTAGGATTTCCCTTCTCTTTTTCAGTGCCTCCCCTCTTGGCCAGTTTAAATGCTTGCCAATGAAGCATTTAAACCTATCACCTAGGATCCTGGTTCCCCTTCTGAATAGATGCAGACCATCACACCTGTATAGGCCTGCATCCCTCCAGGTAGAGCCCCAGTCCCCAATGAAGCCAAATCCCTGAGCTCTGCACCAGTTTTTCAACCAGTCATTGAATCCCATGGTGCAGAGTACCCTAGCCTCATCCATGCCATAGACAGGTAGCACTTCTGAGAAAGTTACCATGTGTGCTACTTATCTAAGGCCCCTCCCCAACTCCACAAACTCCTGTTGCACTGCTCTGATCCCATTCTCAGCCAGGTCATTTGTCCCTAGGTGGATAATGACATCCAGCTCCCTCCCCTTGCAGCTGCTCCCACTATCCTGAGGATTCATTTCCTGTCCCTCCAAGCCATGGCACTGGGCAGGCACCTTACCTCTCTTTCCCCTCCCTCCCCCAGTTCTACCCCCTAACATTTGAGTCCCCCACCAGGAGTTGCTTCCTTCCCCTGTGGGGTCCTGTGCCACCCTCTTGTGGGTCTCCACTGTGAAGGTTCCCAGTATCCTCCTTGGTCTCCACTGTGGGTGTCTTCATAGAGGAACCATGCTCTGCCAGAGTGGCAAATGAATTGTGGAGAGGCACAACTGGAGGGATGTACCTCTGTTCCACCACCATCACCCTCCCTGAGCCCACCGTGGTCCAACCATTCCTCTTTCTTGGCAACCTCTGAGGTAGTGGCAGTGGCCTGGGTGGTCCCTGGGTGTGAGCAAGTTTCCCAAATCCTTGCCAGGTCAGCATGGAGATGAAAAACCTCCACCCTCAGACCAGAGAGGTGCCTGCAAATTGGGCAGCAATGCAGTCTCCAGAATGTCTCCCGGAAGACTGCTGCTCCACAGCTAGTGCATTGCACCACTCCCCACATGTCTGTGTCCCTTCCTGTTACAGATGCTTTTCTTTTATTGTTTTTTGTTCTTGTTTTATTGAGTACAAGCTTGTGAATGTTTCTACACCCTATTCAGTGTGCTGTACTTTTAAGGATATAAACAAGTGTATGTTGTTAGCAGTTTTGGGAAGTGATGTCAGAACCCCTGCTATAAAGGAAGTTATGCATTTGGGGTGGGTGGGTGAGGGAAGGGTGGAGGAGTAAACCTATGCCGTCCAGAAACAATCAACTACAACTCTGACCCTCCACCCCAGGGAGTGCCTTCCTTCCTTTCAGACACCTATTTCACAGAGGTTAAGTACCAGGGATAGTCACAAATGACTGCAAATACCTCCCAGCTACAGTTCCTCTCTGGCAAATTAAAGTTAAAACTAAGCAAAGTCAACCACAAAAACAAAATCAATACTAGTTACTTACACAGGTCTAGAAAGTAATAATTCAGTTCAGTGCAGTCTAGAAAATAACCTCCTTAATTCCAGGAAGCTGTAGCTGCTTTCTCCCTCTCTGTGTCTAAGCAACTGTACTGCTGCTGTACCATTGATACAGACCTTCAGTGAAGGAGAGCCATTTTTTGTTAACCTGTAAAAAACAAAATAAGTTGACTGTGTTTGACCATTGCAACTCAGAAAACAACAGAAAACAAAACACACAGCTAAAGGAAGTTGAATAGCATAAAAAACAGTACACATACTCACTTTATGGTGTTAATAGTAAGAAGCCTTGTGCCTGTGGCTGATGGATGTGGTCTCCTGTTCAACTCCCTCTTGCTTGGCATGGTCAATGTATTGGAAAAACATTGTCACAATGACACTGGTGGTGGGTGCTGGTGGTCATAGCTGCAGAACATGATGACATTCCCTCTCACATCTTCCTGCGTCTGGTGGTGGTGGCAGTGATGAACAGCAATCTTATGGTGGTGGTAGTCCAGGGGGACACATGGTCACATTCCCTATGGTGGCAGTGGAGAACAGCAGTCTTATGGTGGTGGTGTTCGGGGGCCAGGATATACTGTGCTCTGTGTTATAAATGTGATGAAGTGACATATGGAATTTGAGTCAGTATGAGTGGGACAGTGATTTAACTTTATGAAAAAGAGAACATGCATCATATAAGACATGCGACAGCCTTTTAACCACTTAAGTTAAAACCTGCCAACATTAACTTCATCATCATTCATCATCATCCTCAGAAAGAAAGCTGCCCTCACAGTCTTCTGTGTCTGAATTTGGACCACGGGGAAATTCTTTCTCCACTGTGTTATCATCTACGTCAGAGGTAGGCCACTTCAAGCTGTCACTGCCACCAGGATGGTCCCTTTCTTTCAACATCAGCAAAACCATGAGTATGCTGGGATACGAATACTGAGGTTGCAGTCTGAGCTGTATGTGCCTCTCATTCATGTTTATGAATGTCAGCAAACTGACATTTGCAAGGGAGAGGTTTTTACGATGATCCCAAGCTATTGTACCTGCTGAGCTGAATACCCTCTTGACACTCACACTGGAGGGTGGGCATGTCAGGTACTTCAGTGCCACAGCGGTCAGCTCTGGCCATTCACTGATCATTCCACTCCAGTATAAAAGGAGATCATCAGTGATTGACAGATGCCTGTTTTCAGACACATGTGACTCATTTGCTGCACTGCTCTAAGTCCAGTGGTTGATGCATCATCCGCTTCTTTGGAATCATTTATGTCACAAATTCCCACTTGGGACAAAGCCTCTCAAAGTGGGTTAACGCCAGCTGCTTTTGATGACAGACCACCTGGAACTGCAGACTCCTTCCCCTTACAGGATATGCTTGACACTACTCCTCCAGGTTCACCTTCAGCCTGATTATGCTGCTCAGGGTTCCTGACCTTGGCACATGACTTCTGTGCCTCATGAACCAAGTACACCAGTTGCCCACTGACATTTTTTACCTGTTCAGGCCTGCTCTGTAGTACTGAGGCAATTCCACATTTGTATCATGGGTCCAGCATTGTTGCTATTGCCAAGTTATCACTACGCTGAATGCTCAAGATGTGACGATTCCGGTCGAATACTGTCAGCATGTGTTTTAGCAATACACTGCTAGCACTGTCTCTGGCAACATCAAGGCTATGCTGTACATTCACCAACGTCTGCCTCAGCATCCGCAGCAGTGGAATTGATTGGCTAGTGGAGGCTGACTCACCACTCACTGCCTGTGTGGCATGTTCAAAAGGCCTCAAGATTCTTATTACAGAGTCCATGAGGTGCCACTGTTCAGTAGTCATAGACATGGAGGCTCCAGAATTGTCATGGCTAGTGTGCATGACAAGATATTCTGAGATGGCTTTGTACTGTTCATACAACCTCTCTGCCATGTATAAAGTGGAGTTCCACTGGGTGACAACTTCCAGCTTCAAGCAGTGCTGAGAGAGGCTGTTTCACATCTGCAGCTGCCAAAGTTGATCACGGGCCTTTGCAGAGTGTGAAAAATTAGAACAGATTGGCCCATGTGGTGCCGATTTATAAAAAGGGGGATAGGAGCATACCATCAAATTATCATCCAGTGAGTCTAACCTCGGTGATTAGTAAACAGTTTGAGGGGATCTTGAGTGATGAAATAAAAAACTTTATGGAACAAAAAGGATTAGTGGATGATAGCCAGCATGGTTTTGGTAAAAATAGATTGTGTGAAACTGGTATGGTCTGTTTTTATGATTGGGTGACCAGAAAGTTGGATCAGGGTAGGAGTATCGATGTGGTAACGTTGGACTTTAGTGGGGCCTATGAGAAGGTCACTCATGGATTGCTGTTGTCAAAACTATTGGTTATGGGACTGGATGTAGGATTGGTGAGTTGGATTGGATATTGGTTGATGGATAGGATGCAGAGGGTGAAAGTTCAGGGTTACTTATCAAAGGCAGTGAGGGTGGTGAGTGGGGTGCTGCAGAGCTCAGTGATGGGACCATTGTTGTTTAGTAGTTTTATGAGTGATCTGAAATTAAATGGTGAGAATAAGTTAGTTAAATTTGCAGATGATGTTAAAGTGGGGGGGTTGATACTTTTGAAGATAGATTGAAGTTTGGTCAGGATCTGCTAGACATTGAGGAATGGGCTCAAAAGAACTATATGAGCTTTAACACTAACAAAAGTGTAATGTTGAATATGGGAAAGGGTAATATAAAACAGGATTACTATATTCAGGGTAATAAAATAAGATCTTCTACCTGTGAGGAAGATCTTGGTGTGTGTGTATATATATATATATATATATATATACAGCAGGATATGAAAAGTGGAACACACTGTAGAAAGACAGCTAATAGATCTAAGCATTTGGTGAATTGCTTTAGAAGAAGCTTTCATACCAGGAATGCAAAAGAGCTCACTAAAGTGTTTAAATCGTATGTTAGACCAACTCTGGACTATTGTTCCTCAGTTTGGAGTCCTCATTTAAAAAAGGATAGGGTTTTATTGGAACGTCCACAAAGAACTTTAACTAAAATTGCATCAGGTCATAAGAACCAACCATATGAAATCAGATTAAAATCAATGGGACTATGGTCCATGTCAAATAGGAGAAAGAAGGGTGATCTGTTGCTTCTTTATAAAGTCTTGCATCAGGATAGTTTGAGAACTGAATTGGTCTTTCTATATAGGGAAAAGATCTTTAACTGAAGAAAACATGATCAACAGTTAGTGAGTGAAAGGTGTAACACTAATTTAAGAAAACATGGGTTTGTATGTAGGGCAATCGAATATTGGAATAAGTTACCAGCCTATGTTGTGCAGGCAGATTCTTTCAGTACCTTTAAGACCAGGTTGGATAAATACTTGACAGTTGGTGACAGTTGTTACCTCCACTGAATTGTGGGGACAGTCTATAATGGGCTATCTAGCCTCCTTGACTGTCTTAAGTAACCTTAGTATGAACCTTAGATACGGCGTGCAACTGTCAGCATTTCCTTTATATCAGAGTGCTGCAGAAACTCCTGCACCACAAGATTTAAACAGTGGGCCATGCATGGAACCTGAAAAAAGCCACCATTCGTGATGCATTTCATCACATTTGACCCATTGTCACTTGCTATGAACCCAGCTCTCAGGGACTGGGGGTTCAGCCACTTGTCAGTTTCGGTCAGTACCACATCCAACATGTTTTCGCCCATGTGTGAACAGGTCACATTGCACATAGCAATCATTGCATGCTGTCAAATTCCTGGAAGATTGCTACCACAACACTCCAACTTACTACACTGATTATTCACACTTCCAATGGCACAAACAACCCCCAGCACCTGCTCCCAGTGTGCAGTTATACACAAATATGAACGCCCTGCTGTTTTGCTGCTTGTCCACGTATCCATACTTAAATGGATGAATGGAGAGGAGGAATGTTGAAGGGCATGTCTTACTGAGTCGGACACAGTACGGTACAACACGGGGACAGCACGGGTCAAAAGTATGTCCTGGATGGGACTTTCCATTTTGGACAAACACATGCAGCAAACCACAGGAACCCAGAATTCCTCACAAAGGAGAAGGGCAAAAGATCAATTGCCAGCATTTCAGCTACAGAAGCATTAAGTTCACGTGATACTGTATGATTGGGTGAGTACTTCAGCTTATGCACAACAACACTGTGTAACGTGGACTGACTTAAACGCTTTACATGGGGTGTGATGACAAATGGTTCTTCTCTGTGAATGGCAGGGGGTGAAGTGTGGACGTGAGATGAAGACGGTTGCACAGGTGATGACAACCCCAGAAATGCAGTTATTTTCCCAGATTTACCAACAGGGATTGATGTACCATTTGCACTAGACATACTGCACTGATCACCACCACCAAAACTGCTACTCTCACCACCACTGGACAAGACTTCAAAATCTTTCTGCTCTTCCACCTCATCATGCCTGTAGTAATCCTCCACTGCTAACTGTGGTTAGACCGTAATCTCTCATTCACTGAGCATGTTGAAGACCTTTTAAAGAAACTAAGGCAGAGGCTGGGGCTATTCTTTAGAATTAACCAGTTGTTCACTAAGATGCGAAAGTGTGCCTCGTCCAAACTACTTTTCTCTCACTGATTGATTACGCAGATTTCCTATATGGTCATTGCCCTAAAGCTTCACTCGCAAAGTTGGATACACTTTTTTCCAGGGCTATCAGGTTTATTACCGGTCTCCCCATCTCAACCCATTATTGTGCCTTGTACAAAGCCATAGGATGGTCCTCTCTTAAGTTTAGGCATAACATAAATGCAGTCCTTTGGACTTCTAGAGTCATCATGAAAAGGCTTCCGCAATGTATAACAGACTGTCTCCCACTAAGTGAGCCAGGAATGTACGCTTTAAGAAGCGCATCCTACATCACATTATGTATCCCCATGGCTTCCTCCTGCTATGGCAGAGTGGCCATTAGCTTCATGTTACCATCCTTGCGGAACAAAGTGCAAAAACTACTGAAATTGAGCTGTCTCTGCAGTCTGAATACCTTTAAGTCCTTATATGCTCGATACGTGTGTGAGCCATGCAATTGCTTCCCCAGCCCCTGATCTTTATCTGAAGCTTAGGCTATTGTCCCAGAGCTTTGATGTATTTAAAAGTGCTTGTAATCACTGGTGATTCTAGTTCTGTGAACCACTTATGACTTTAAATGTTTTCATTCATATAGAAACCTGAATGGTCCATAGCCACTTATGGCTGTTGTAACCGTTAGGCTTCAGACACCTTACTATCTCTATGCATTATCTAATCTGTGGCTCTTCTCAATAAATTTGCCCAACTGCATCATCACACTCTCAGAATCGGTACTCTGTTCTCATTATTACATCCTCTGTCCCCGAACTTGCTCCCCGACTGAAGTCAAGGCTCCAAAGGGGCTCCCTGCCCCATATGCATGGGATTCGTGGGTATCAGAAGGTTGGCATTTCCACAACCATCACCTGAGACCCCAAACTCAGACTCTCCTTTAGTAAAGTATGGCAAAATCCACTAAACTATCAGAATTGAACACTTTTTGGCTCTGGCTTCCGATTGGTCTCTGTGGTCTGCTCCTGTGTTTCCTTCTAAACCTAAATACAGTCTGATTTCCCTGCTAAAATCTACTCAAAAAAGCTGTAATTACTCTTTTGATTGTCTGCTAAGACCTTTATTTCACTATTAGAGTATGATATGCAGGGAATCTGTGGGATTACACCCTTTTTGAATCACTGTGTTCACGCTAGGCTCTAGGCGCTAAAGGAATCCACATCTGGTTTGTCTTGCTGTTTTGGTGCTTCCGCTGTTATAGGCGTCTCTTGTCCGTGGCCAGCAATTACCCCTGACCTCCTCTTTTTTCCCCTGCCAAGGACAGGCTCTCTACGGGTTCCCCATTCCACAGGCATGGGAATCTCAGGCACCTGGTGGTCAGTGCTGCCTCAGCCGCCACCTGTGACCCCAAGCCCGGACCCTCAACTAGCAAGGCACAGGAAAGCCACTACCCAATTGTAATGCCAGCGGTCTTCGGCTCTGGCCACCAATTGGTTCCTTCAGCTTGCATCTGTGTTCCTCCTAAACCAAACTAAAATCTGTTTCCCTTGCCTAAAAAAGCTGTAATCACTTATGTGCCCGACTGCTAGTATCCTTATCTTTCGGCTCAGAGTGTTAAATTTAGGAAAACTGTGTGATTACACTCCCTTCTGAAACTTTGTGTATGCGCCAGCTCCTCCCAAGAGCTGGAGCACTTTGTACTGTTACAAACTGTTGTAACATTGAGTTCTTACTTGCAGAAATTGTAATTATTTGTATTATTTATCTCTACTGTAAATACCTCTGTATGTACTGTATTACTTGGCCCAGATTAAACCAGGTCCATCTTGTAAATGAGCTTGTTCAACAATGTCTGCCTGGATAAATAAAGATTTTGATTGATTGATTGATATTTCATCACTACTGCAAGCATTTAATTTTCTACTTGATGCTACAGGAAGGGGATAACATGCTCATTATGGTTAATGATGAGGGTGAATGCCCCACTGTGGTACAGGTATTAGCTGCCATCTTGTGCTGAGTACACAGTGCCATGTGCCTATTCTTAAGATGTGTATGCTGTCTCCCTGTGCCCAGATGGCTCCCCTTTTTACCTCGACTCACACACACTTGGAAAACCTGGCAGATTGCAACTGACTCATCATTTGCACCTTCCACAAAAATAATCCCAAACAAGCGACAGGATTCACGAACCCCATGAAAGTCCAGC
The DNA here is from genome assembly GCA_016271365.2 of Neoceratodus forsteri. Lineage (NCBI taxonomy): Eukaryota > Metazoa > Chordata > Ceratodontiformes > Ceratodontidae > Neoceratodus > Neoceratodus forsteri. The sequence continues at coordinate 569,659,417 of CM057449.1, read as the reverse complement.
AGCTGCGGCAAAACATTGGCGCCAAAGCCACAGGGGTCCCGCAGCGGCGGGTATTCACATAGATGGAGCCAGATTACGACCAGCTCCATGACTTACGGTTGCTTGTGGGTGGTGTTGCAAGGGGGATCGCTGCAGCTGTGGAGAGCTGCTATAGCCGGTGGGAGCAGCTGTAACAACCTCTGCAACTGTTGCAGCTGTGAATTGCACACACTGCCACAGAGGGCGATTTCAGTCCGCCACTGGGATTGCGGAATGGGACTTAGCTCCCGACTGGTTTGTGAATCCTGCCCATGAGATCTTGATGCTCTAGTTTTAACATGTCCCTCGATGCTGCTTATTGGACTCTGTTTTTGCCATGAAGGAAGTATAGTGATTTTCAGGCAGGACACACTTGGACTGCAACTGACCACCATAACTTCATATCATTATTACTGGGCCATCATCATCATCAACTGAAACTGGTAAATCACAACTTTTTATGGGGGGGGGGGAATGCAAACAGACCCAGACATAGCCACCTTGAGTTTCTTTTTCTCCGGTTTCCAACAGGGGTCACTGACATCATCATCATATTCATCAACATCATCCACACCTTCTGTTTGGATGCTGGTATATGGACTGCATGCTGCAACCACAGCAACTTCATCATCAACAGTACCACCATCACCCAAAAGTTTTTCACTACACTGTGAATCACTGCATGGCAAATGCATGACCTGAACCGTGATGAAAGAAATGTCACTTTGTGTGCTATCGTCGACATGATGATCCGAATCCTCATGTTCAGTTACTGGGATGTTACTGGGGAGTATGACATAATCTACACTGTCACTCACTGCCACTGCTTCACACTCCACTATATTTTTGGATAAAGTTAACTGGTCAGAACTGGAACTTGAGGCAGCAATACTCATACCACCACCAGCAACTGCACTAACACCACCAGCTGGGATTTTATCATCTCCTCCAACTATGAGTGAAGCTACTGATTGTGCTGTAAAAAACACTGAAGGAGAAATACCTTTCCTCACATCAGCAATGCACTTCTGCTACTATGTACTATTACCATGCCCACAGACAATCTTACCACTGGCAGCAGTGCCATGGCTAGAAACAGCTTTGCTTGCACATCTCTTTGCGGGCATTTTGGGGTATCAACAGGAATATTCTAAACAAATTCAGATTTTGGAACGTTCACTCTGGGTGGGGTGGGGGTGACACTGATGTGAAGCCAAAAACAACTGTGGCTTCAACAACAGATACAGACACAAAGTCACAACAAGTTCAGCAATACCTTAACTAACCAGTGGTGTTCTCAAGTCACAAACAATTCAATCTGGAAAAGAATATCTTTTGCCAGTGGGGGAGAGCACTGACTGCAGATTACTGCAGTGCAAAACCAAAAAAAGATACCACAATGGCCGTACAAAATCATGCATCTGCAGTGGATAGCAGATTCACACTGCTGTGCCTGCAGTTACACTGTGGCACAATAAAAGGTGTATTATTTGATGTCACATCATGCACCGCACACACACTCACACACACACAGAATTTGTCTACAAGTAATGCGTACCAAATTTAAAACTTCAGTACTAGACAACGTATTTTAAACAATCTCAATGCTGCACCAGGTCCCTCCTGCAGACCACAACACACACAATCAGCAAAAAAATGTCAACATACTGAAAATATTACTGTGTGTACATTAAGACAATCAGTTATACAAGAAAAATATAACCAAAAAACAAAGAACTCCCTATTTCTCCAACTTAAATCTACCTACACCAGATAAACCCCTTCCCCAAAGCACACTTCCACTGTCTCTCAGTACACAGACTGTGCATTAACATTCAAAATCCATACACAAACAATAAACGCTTGATGATATGAGCACAGGAAGGTTTCATACAATCAATGAATTAAAGTTTCAGCTAAAAAAAATGACGCAAAAATACTTTTTTAACAGCTTTTAGAAGGTCTGAATCAAAGAGACCTCTCAGAGTGGACTGTCTCCTACAGCTTCCTACACACACTACCCCAAACTGAGGCTGTGCAGAACAATCTGGAGCCCATGTGACCTGAAATCCCATGAATCACTGCAAAATTTGCCTTTGGAGCTTTAAAACAAGGTGAAGTGAGGTGAAGTACATTGTTCTCAATATACTTCACCTTAAGAAAATGTTTTATTTATGGCTGAATAATTTTCTTGTGTGCGATCACACTACAGGTACCCTCATGTAGTATGGTATTCTCAGTTTCTGTAATTAAAGCATTTCATAATAGGTTATTCTAATTTGTCCTTACTGCTTGCATTGCAAATGTAATTATTCTTTTTTTTGTAACCTCTTTATTGAGATTTTAGTATTGGTTCCAGCATCGACACAGACACACATACAAATCGGGACATCCCCCCAGGCCCGCATCCCAAAACTGGATGCAGAAACTATATACACCCCTCAACTATATACAATCACAGTTACTGATTTTGATCCCTGAACAGTTTACACCATTTCCCCCTAACATAAGTTCTCAACCCATTATATGTGTTCAGACACCGTCAAGTCCAGATTCTGGCCCGGATTAACAATACCAGTTACCAACCCAGCCCTAAAGTATGGATCTTCTGGACCATCTTTAGGTAACTGTGTCCCTAGGAAAGAGAGAGAACCCCATGTGCCCAACCAATCAAGCAAGCCTTTTAAGTTAGATAAGCAAGATTGTGAGAGAGATGCAGCTAAGCCTATACAGAACTTGTCTCATATCCATCGTCCAATTCCTTTCATTAATCAACCCCTTAAACTTTGTCTTATAAGAATTTATCCCACTACTCCCTCAGACAGACAGATCTGAACCCGGGATTTTTAATTGCATTGTATAAACTGCCTCTAGGGTCCTCCAGTTTTTTCATAGACTTTTCTTTTCCCTCCATCAGCATATGCTGTTTAATTCTTCCAAGACCTGTATAAGGTCCACACCCATTGATCATAACCATAAGCTGTGTCCTCCTTCCAATGCCTTAGGACAAATGCTTTCACAGCTGACATAAGGGAGACATGATGTTTAGCTGGGCCGCGGAATCCTTCCCAGATCCCCTAATATACATATCTCTGGGCTATTATATTCAATAGTCCAAAACCGGGTCCGTTTCCTTTGCAATTTGAACTCAGAGTGGCTTGAATTCGAGAACACACCCAAAATACGTGCAACAGGTCTCCTGGTTCTATGCCACATCGAAAGCACTGATCTGTCTGTCTGAGTTTTCTAGAACATAGTTTGGCGGGTGTAGTAGATATTTGAGCAAATAAAATTGCATCAGATTGTACTTCGGTATAGGCAAACCTTCATATGCTTCCAAACTTCTGTCCAATACGGTTTCAGGGGGATAATGCCTTTCCCAATATACTATACTAGACTCAAAGTTTGTACCCACATACCCAACAACACCTTGTAAACTTTGGATAGGGATGCTGTGAAAGGTCCATTTCCTTAAGTTTATCCCATGTAAACGCTTGCTTCTCTCCCCCAATTTTGTTATCCTGCATAAACTTCTGTAGCAAATGAGTAATCTGGATCTTTTTAAAAAAATCCCAATCCCTGGCCTGTGCTGGCAGAAACACTCTGTCAGCGACCATAAAATCTGCCACTCTGAAATCCAACAATAATGATGCCCACTGGCCCTTCAAAATACGATTTCCCAGGCGGAAATTAGGGTTCCCCACTATAGGTTGATCTCTTGCCCCCTTCTGAACTCTCCTCTGGGCTGGAGTTAGCCACTCCCACCACGCCTTGACTGATTTGTATAGCGGAGACTGCTTCCCTATACCCGGCAAAGTCTCCGGATCTACATGCAGTAATGCCCCTGGAAGGAGTTTTGTGTCTCCCAGGAGAAGCTGCTCAATTCGCAGCCATGTTGGTGTATATGCCTCATCTCCCAGAAGGCGGTCCCATCGCCCCATATAGCCAAGTTGCCCTGCTACATAATATGATAGTAAATCAGGAGCTTCATACCACCCATTGAATAGGGAAGACGAAATATTATGCTTCCTCCTAGGGGTTTCAATCCCATAAAAATCTGAGATGATCCTTTGAATGCTAACTAATCTATCCTTTGGGATAAGATAGGGGGAAAGACAAATCGGGTATAGCAGTCGAGGCAGAAGGTTCATTTTAATAAGTCCCATTCTGGCAGTGAAGTTTAGAGGGAGCCTCCTCCACCTTTCAATATCCTGCTTCATTTTGACCACAATATTCCCAGATTCTCCTCCACCCCATCCTCTGATCTGGCCAAGATCCAAATCCTAAGTATTTAATTTTTCTGGGCCCAATTGAGTTGAAGATGCTCAAAATCTGCCCTATGAGTATGTATTGTGAGTGGGAGAACTTGGGTTTAGCCAGGTTTAACTTATAATTGGAAACCTCTAAAACTTCCCAATAATTCCCAAGGCATTTTGAAAACTAACAGATGGATTACTTAATGTAATAAGATATCATCGGCAAAGACCGATAATTTGAGCTCTATCCCTAGAACATCTATCCCTTGAACCCTTGTATCCTTCACAAGGACCTTAACAGAGGTTCAAAATATATGTTAAATAAAATTGGCGATAGGGGACATCCCTGCTTTGTTCCATTTTAAGAAATTCTTTAGAAAGATATCCATTGCATAAAACTCGGCGTAGGGGCTTACAGAGATTTCTAGGCCACCTAGAAACTCCCCAGGAACTCCATCTTTTCCATTGTGAGGAACAAAATTGGTGGAAACCGATCAAACGCCTTCTCTGCATCTAGTGCAATTAAAGCCATAGCAGAATTGGAAACAGCCGCCTTCTAAGATATGATGAAGTTTCCTTAACGCATCCGGGGCCCCCCTTCCTGGCATGAACCCAGCTTGCTCTTGACTAATCAACAAAGGGGCAACTTTCAAAACCCTATTAGCTAGTATCTTGGTAAGTATCTTAATATCTTGGTTTATTAAAGCTATGGGACTGTAATTACCTGGTAGATGCTTAGGTTTGTCTGGTTTTGGAATCAACGTGATATAGACCTGATACAGTGGAGGGTGAGAAATCCCTTCCTTCATGATAGTTGAGAAGAGTTCTTTCAATAAGGGTATTAACGTCCCTGCATGAACTTTATAAAATTTGGCCGGAAGGCCATCAGGCCCTGGTGCCTTCCCATTAGGCAGGTCCATAATTACCTCCAAAATTTCCTGTTCTGATATTGGGGCAGCCAGGGCCTGGGCCTGATCCGGACCCAATCTAGGCAGAGGTATTTCGTCTAAGAACCCCTTAATTTCTGCCACCGAGCACTCTGCCCCTTCTTGGTATATTGCCGAGTAGTAATCGGCAAAAGCATCTGCCAAACCCTGAGGGTCCGAGATAAACTCATCTCCAAACTTCACTGTGACAATCATCCTCTCTGCCTCCCTCTCCTTGATCCTATGGGCCAATATCCGACCTGGCATGTCCCCCTGCACCAAATATTTGGCATTCAGTCTCCCTAGCCAACAGTCTACCCGATAATTTAGTATACCCTTAAATTCCTCTTTTAATTCTCTTAACTCCCTGTCTATGTCTTCGGAAGAGCCTTCTAGCAGCGACAGTGAATTAATGGCCCCCAATATGAACTCCTCCCGAGCCCTATTCAATTTGTTTCGCCTAGCAGTATATTCCTGAACCCATCCCCTATACAACGCCTTACAAATGGGCCAGGCTAAATTCCTATCATCAAGAGTTGGGATTTGAGTCTGATAACTTCCTTGAGTTTACCTCCATTTTGGCTATTATCTTGTCCAGCATTAACACCCTTCATCCAAATGCCAACTAACTGGCTTGGGGGAATATTATCAATCCGCCATAACAACTGTATTGGGGAATGATCAGAAAGGATCCTCTCAACAGAATGCATACCTATGACCCCCCTTAAAACTTCCCTGTTAACTAAAAAGTAATCGATCCTAGTGTAGGTCTTATGTGCTCCTGAGTAAAAGGTCATCTCAGTTTCTCCTTTTCTATAGATCCGGTATGGATCAACCATTGCAGTAACCTCCAGGAATCTATGTAATGCCGCTTGGGGGGGACTAAGTGCTTTGTTGGAAGGGGGACTCCTATCCACCCTATTGGCAAAGCAAATATTCCAGTCACCTGCCAATATAATGGAGCCCTGCGGGAGAGTGGCAATATCCACCTCCAACGAGGCAAAGAATTCTGATTTAGCCGGAGTGGGTCCATAAATTGAGGCACGCACCAGTGGGCTTCCCAAATACAAACCCATCATGTATATTCCCCTACCATCCTCTCTCGACCGAGAACCATCAATTACATATGAGCATCCCTTCCTAATTAACAGCACCATCCCACCAGAGGCTTTCGCATTTCCAGTTCCAATTACCTTACCTACCCATCCCTTCTCGAGCAGATGTAGCTCCTCAGTCAATAAGTGGGTTTCCTGAAGTGCAGCTATGTGAACCCCCATCTGGTTAATATATCTGAGGATGACCAATCTTTTCCTCCTCCCCCTGAGACCTTTCACATTCCAAGAAAGAATTCTAAGTGACCTCATCTACCACATCCACGCCTCTAACCCTCCCTCTCTTACTATTAACTTCCTTTAAAACACATGTCTTGGGTTCTCTCTCTCTTTCCTACCTTCCCCATAATCCCCCTCCATACTACCCCCGATCCTCCGATCGCCCTCCTATATCAATCCGGAACGTGTATGAACCCACTCGTAAGATGCCTCCATTCGGCCCCCGAGTCCCCATGTGAACCCTTAGTAACCCTCATTCTCCCCTGTCTTCCAATTCAGACCAGCCAATCAAACCCGTAAATCTAAATTAATAGTGGGAGAAGGTATGTCTCAGTAGCATAAGCCAGTGTCTCCATGTCATTCCGCTGCCACCACCTATGTAGTATCAAAAAAAAAAGGAGAAAAAGGGGAGGGGGGAAAAGCTATATATTACCACCTCGCAGAGTTCTCAAGCCTGTTCTGCATATTCATAAGGTGAAGAATGCTGAAAGAAAACGCATTGTAGTAACAACAAAATAACAAAATACCCCCCCTAATGTCTCTTCCCACCAGCACTACTAGGTCGCTTGGCACACTGTCCTGTAAACATTCACTAGTCCCATTATTCATTTCAGGTCATTGATTTAAATAAATCAGGTAGCTCCACTTTAAGGCTTTCCAAGGCTTCTTCTGCCGTAAGGTATTTTCTGTCCCCCTTTTCCAGTTTGACCACCAGCGTGGCAGGGTATTGCAGTCTAAACTTCAGCCCAGCCATGTACAGCTTCTTTTTAATGTCCACATACGCCTCTGCTTTTCCCTCACTGAGGGGACTAGGTCCTGAAACAACCACAGCGAGGCCCCATTCCAATGCAAATTTCTATTAGCTTTGGCCTTTGTTAACACATGAGTTTTCTCCTTATAATTAAGAAATCGCATTATGATTACTCGAGGCCGTGCACCAGGTGAGGGGGTTTCTCTCAGTGCCCGATGGGCTCTCTCAAGATTGTAGGAATTGCCAAATGGCGTGGGCCCAAATAACTTCAGGAGGAGATCTTGCATGAAGGCAACATAATCTGAGCCTTCCGTTTTCTCAGGCAGCCCAGCCATTATTAAATTATTCCTCCGGCTTCTCGCTTCTTGATCTTCTAGGCGATTCTCTATTTTTCTCACTTGCCTCTTCACATTAACTATGTCTTGTTCCATCGTTCCCGTTTTCCTTTCTTGTGAAGCAACTCTGGCCTCAATATCCCCCACTCTCTTAGTAAGAACATGTAGTGCAGGTTTCAGGATAGTAAAATCGGCGTCCAGCCCTTTCAGGAGCTGCTTAATTTCTAGAATGTCTTCCGAAGTTGATTGCCCCTCTAGGCCCTCCGCCTTCCAGACCTCAGGCTCGTCTGGAACCGGGAGTGGGGCTTTGGTAACACTTAGCGGGGTTTTCGCTGCCAGGGCTTGGGCTTCCTTGTTCCCGCTCAGCCATTTCACATGCCGAACTCATCAGGATTTACTGTGCTCTTTTCGCCGTCTGCGCCAAACTTAGGGTGCTTTCCCAGGAGCAGCGACCCCTTAGCACACAAAACTCCTTGCGTTTTCTGATATGCGGAAGCCAAAAACTTTATAAATTAAAATTGTTTACGATCGGGACTCGGGAGCCCTTCTGAAGACGTCTACCTCCCGCTAGCTCATCACGTGACCCCCATACTTCACCTTAAGATTTGGTGGAGTAGTGGTTTGGGAGGGTGAAATAATTTGAAGTCATTGTCTTCAATGGACTTCACGTTACCTATTATAATGCGAAGTACTCCACTTCACATTGCAGAGCACTCCACGAATCCGTCTTCACTCCGCAGAGTGAATTGAAGCCACTTCACCCATCTCTAGTGTTGCCCTTAATAAATCCTGCAGACTGGTTCTTGGTGCCTATAGACTAACCTACACCTGTGACCTTTATGCACAAACCAACTAGCTTTCTCTACAGGGTAGAGTATGGTATCAAGTATGTCTTCTTGGGATAAAAATATGCCTTGGCCTTACCCCACCTGCCATCCAGAACCTCCTAATCACAACACCCAACCCCCACCATACAAGAAGTATATCCAGACAATCACTGCATGTCTGTTTCTTCTGAACTTCACAAGCACAGAGGTCCTTTGCATATTAGAAACATAGAAACATAGAATTTGATGGCAGGTAAGGAACGCTTGGCCCACCTAGTCTGCCCATTTCCCTACCTAACAGATAAGCTGCAGATCCTAGTTAACCAACAGCCTTCTCCCTCCTACCCCCAGTAGAATTGCCTTATGACTATTCCATGCATGCTTGAATTCCCCCACTGTTTCTGACTCTACGACCTCCTCAGGAAAGCCATTCCATGCATCTACAACCCTCTCTGTGAAGAAATACTTCCTCACGTAACCTCTGAACCACCCTCCCTTTCTTCAGATTGTGCCCCCTTGTTCTTGCACATCTCTTTTTATGAAAGATGCTGCCCTCTTAGACTTTGTTGATTCCCTTGAGGTATTTGAAAGTTTCTATCATGTCCCCCCCCCTCCTTTCCTCGAGGCTATACATCTTAAGCTCCTTTAATCTTTCTTCATAAGTCTTCTGGTGCATACCCTGCACCATTTTGGTTGCCATCCTCTGGACAGCCTCCACCCTGTCTATGTCTTTGAGGAGATGGGGGTCTCCAGAACTGTACACAGTACTCGTGATATGGTCTTACCAACTGTCTGTACAGAAGGCCAACAACTTCCTATTTTCTACTAGTGATGCCTCTCCCTGTGCTTCCCAGTATCCCCCCAGCCCTCCTTACTGCCCTCTCACATTGCTGACCCACCTTTAGGTTGTCTGATATGACTACACCCAGGTCCCTTTCCATTTTTGTTGTTGTTAGTATCTCACCCCCCACTGTGTACTCTTCTCCTGGGTTTTTGTTTCCCAGGTGCATTACGTTGCACTTCTTTGCAGTGAATCTAAGCTACCATACATTTGACCATTCCTCCAACCTTGCCAAGTCTCTTTTCATTATTTCCACCCCACCTTGCATATCAACCCTGTTGCAGATCTTTGTGTCATCTGCAAAGAGACAAACTTTCCCTTCCAGTCTCTCTACAATGTCACTTATAAAGACATTAAAAAGGACAGGCCCCAGTACTGAACCCTACGGTACCCCACTAGTAACCCCCCTTTCTTCACTGTGGACTCCATTTACTATTACCCACTGTGCCCTGTTGTCCAGCCAGTATTTTACCCAGGCTACCACCCTGGGAACCACTCCCAGGCTGACTAATTTGTTTATTAATCTTTTGTGTGGGGCAGTATCAATGCTTGCTAAAGTCTAGGAAGGCCATGTCCACAGCCCCTCCCTGGTCTACTACTTTGGTGACCCAGTCAAAGAAATCAATTAGATTTGCCTCGTGCTGGCTTAATGAACTCCCCAGAGCCATTACTAATGAATCTAAGCTAGGGTCATTTAAGAGAAAACTCAATCAACACCTCACCAATCTGAGCAGTTGTTACTACTACCCCCAGGTCCCATTATCTGGTTCCCCACTCTGCCGCTTTTTTCTCCTCTGCCTCCCACCCCCACCCCCCACCTGCCAGCTCAACCTAACCCCCTGCTAGCCTAACTTTACCTCTCTGTAGGCTGCACTTACTGTATTCCCACCTCTCTCTTCCCTATCCCTTCCACTACTACCCTAGACAAAGATAAATTATTCTGCTTTTTCATTATGTGTTTATAGCTATGTATTCACCTGTTCATTAATTATACCCTGTAATGCTGCACTTTTACTATTTTACATTGTTCCCGTACAAAATAAACTGTGTTTACATTCTTTTTTTTTGTTATTCTATTCTTGACCTGATGTGGAATCTTTGTAAATGACCTTTCAGCTCAAAGGTATAATTCCAAGACTTCTAATAAATAAATAAATAAGTAGGGAACATGCTGTAGGGGTAGATAAACTCTAAGGGATAAATACATGATTTTTATGGGAACTTCCTCATTAATAAATAAGATGGAGGAGACATCTAGAGAAGGTAAATGTCATACAAGCTGAATTATGCTTCATATTGTTTTCCTCAGTTTTACCAGAGATGTCAGTGGCTCTTTCACCTCCTCCACTGTAATTGGTTTTGAGAGGTATCCAGCTTCCCTCTCTTCTACCTGTGGGTAGACCATGTTGCTCCAGAAGTGGCCAGTGTCATCAGGGATGGCAATGTCCTCCTGTAAGGTGTTCACACACTGTTATATGACTGAGTTACTAGTCACATGTTCCTTCTGGAATCCATGACACCAGCCATCAGCTTGTTTTTGATCCTATCAGAGTAGCTAACAAATAGATTATGGACATGCTGCTTTCCTTGATTCCCATACCTCTGTTTTGCAAGCAAGGAGGTGATCCGACAGTGTTGAAAATTTTTGCTTTCCTCCATAACCTATTGAATTTAATGATAGTTGACATAATCCTCAGAATTCCTTAAGGAAATCAATTTCTGCAAATAGGTCATCTATCTAAGATACGGTGTCTTGGTTCTGTGTTTGCATTTTGTCTTTGACAAGTGACACAAATCCCATTTCATGTCTTCCCACTAGTATCCTGTGGTTGAAAACATACATTGTACTGTCTGGTGGACAAACTATGGTCACAAAGAGCATGTTTTGGTTATTTACCTTCCACTGTCTGGTTCCACTAGTTAGTTATCCTCGACCTTATAGAGTGCACCCTAAATTAAAATGATTTACTGGATTTACTGGATTTTGTAGGACAAAAGAAGGCTCAGGGCCCATCGTGATTGTCCCCAACAAATGTGGGACATTAGCTTAGAAGATAAGTTTGGTTTAGTCAAATATCAATATTTAGCTTAAAATTGTCAAAGTTAGTATGATTTACTAGTTCCAGAGGTAGTGCATTCCAGCTCTTGGCTGCTCTAATGCCTAAAAAATGATCCCGCTTGTTGGTGTTTGCCCATTTGACAACCAGTTGCTTGTTGTGTAACCTACCATCTATGGCACAGGGTCATTATGTCGAACAACATAATGCCACATGGCACAATCGCGCTACATGATTTATGCCATGAGGCATCTGTCTTTGTTCTGTGAGGGGCTCTGCACCCCCAACCCCGTTATGGAGGCTGCACCCCAACCCCTTCCACTAAAGAGTCTCAACACTGGGGGGGGTCCAACTCGGGGTGCACACAAGTCCGGGTTCACCATAATGTCATACACTATTATGTAGAGCGGCATTATGACCAAGTATGACCAACTATACACTTGGTGACAAATGATAGAGCACATTGTTTCATTAAGGTTAGTGATTTTAAGATTTTAAATGTGAACAAAATGTCTCCTCTATATCTTCTATGATGCAGAGGGAATAGAACAGTAGCCTTCAACCTGGAATTATAGTTTAGTGATGAGAGTTTGGGAATCACTTTTGTGAATCTCCTCTGAATCTGTTCCAGTTGGTTAATGTCACTCTTAAGGTGAGGGTTCCAAAATGGGGAGCCATAATCAATGTGGGGTCTGATGTGTGCCCTATACAGTGGTATGAGGCAGTGCTCGGAATTAGTAAAAAAAAATTTTTTAATTTGCTTAAGGATAATGTTTGATGTGCATGTTACTTTGTTGCAGTGATTAGAGGGAGGCAGTTTATTGTTAATTAGAATGCCTAAGTCACGTTTACAAGCAGAAGCCTGGAGCATTGACTTGTTGAGATAGTTCTTATATGTGGGTTGTTTTTTCCTAGGTGGAAAACTGTGCATTTCTTGATATTGAAAGTCATGGAATTGGATGTTGCCCATAGTTCAATGGATCTTAAGTCCTGTTCAAGTGATGATATACTGGAAGTACTGTCCACTCTACCAGTGAGTATCATCAGCAAATTTTGAGATAAAATTACTGGTGCTAACTTGACATGTCTCTAATAAAAATATTGAAAAGAGTAGGCCCGGAAACAAACCCCTGTGGTACACCACTGGTTACTCGACCAATATTTGACTTTGAGTGATTTATTCTTACAGTTTGTGTTCTATTGTGAGACACTTAGATATCCAATTAACTAGGCTAGTGGTGAAACCAAAGGAATAAAGTTTGTTAATTACTACGGAATAGGATACTTTGATGAAAGCTTTGCTGTAATTCAGCAGAATAACATCAGTAGAAATATTGTTATCAAGGAACGTACTAATGTTATTGTAAAAAGATATAAGATTGGTAGTATATGAGTGACCAGATTTGAACCCATGTTGTGAATTGCTGTGGATATCAAGCTTGCAAATTTCTTGTTCTAATCCTTCTTTAATAAGACATTCCATAACTTTCCCTATAATAGATATTAAATTAATAGGTCGATAATTTTGGATGTCAGACTTATTTCCCGTTCTGTGAATTGGGACACAATGGTGCCCTGCCAGTCTTATGGGATGTTGCATTCAGATAGAGATTTATGAAACAGTAATGTTAGAGGGAAGATCAAAGCATTAGTGGTTTCTCTAAGGAATTTAGACTGTATACCATCAGGACCTGGGCTAGTGAATTTATGTATGAAGGATAGGGCTTTACTGACTTCCTCCTGTAGAAACTTAATTGGTGGAAAGTTACCCATATATGGAGGAGGAATGAAGTCATTTTTGCTTAAGACAGAACAAAAATTCTTGTGAAGTAGTTAGCTATTTCAAAGATCAGAATTTGATGTTGATCCATTCATGCATATGGGTCCAACTGATTTAGTGTTCCCCTTTTTACTATTAATATATGAAAAAAGTGATTTTATTATTTTCGAGGTGTGCCAAGTTGAATTCTAGCCTTAGTTCGGACTGTTAAATCATTTTTTTTTAGAGTTTTGACTGCAGTTTTGTAGTTTAACAGGATTGTAGGACTGGGATGTGATTTAAGTTTCTTAAACCTCTTTTCTTTGAGTTTAATTAGTTTGAGTATGGATTTGGTAAACCAGATAGGGATCTTGTCCTTTTTATTGTATTTAATTTTGATAGGGACATATTGATCTTCCAAAGAGAAAATTATATATTTTAGTTTTTCCTACACACTATTTATGGATATGTTTCTAAATAGTTTCTTCCAATTTCATTTGTCGAATGAGTCATTGATCTTTTTGAAGTTAGCCTTGCTCTAATCCTTATATATTGTGTTATTAGATGATTTAGTCGGTTTGATATTAATACTAAAGACAATTTAATTGTGGTCACTGTTGCCTGTAGGGCCTTTAATTTGGATGTCAGAGAATTTATACTCAGAATTTGTGATAACTAAGTCAAGTATATTCTTTCCCCTATTGGGAGAATGAACTAGTTGTTCAAAACCTGTATCAGTAATAAATGAGATAAATGTTTTCTTTTGCTCAGTTTTGCCAATGAGTGTTTCCCAGTTGATGTTTGGCATACTAAAATCTCCCATTATTAGGGTGTCTCCCTTGTCTGCCATTTGGGAAATTACATAAATTAAATTACTGGTATATTGTAAGTCAACGGATAGCGGTCTGTAACATACACCAATTGAGAGTTTAGGATGACTCTTTAATTGTACAGAAACCCAAATGGAGTCAGTGTTTGTGGTTAGAGTAACCTCATGTTAGGGGATGTCATCACAGATATAGAGACAACCCCCGCCCACCTCTTTTAATGTCTATATCCTTCTGATACAGTTTAAAATTTTGAATTTCCCTAATCCAAGTTGAAGATGCATCCCACCAAGTTTCGGTTACTGCTATAATACCCAGGTCAAAAAGAATGAAGTTTCAGATACCAGAGTTTCCACTGAATCAATAGGGAGAAAATTAGAGAAAAAAAAATCATTTGGCATACCCTCACACTTATGTTTAGCATGTATACATTGACTAAATTTGCAGTTTTAACCATTTGATTAAAAAAGACCAAGTCACAGAACATTTTAGTGCCACTGGTGGGTCCATCACAGGGAGAAAGCTGATAATTGAAATCCCCACCTAAAATCACTTCACAGGATGCAAAAAGAAAGGGCTGGATCATTCTGAATAGATCAACTTGTTTAGTCTTGGATTGGGGGGCATACACTGATTAAATGAAGGGCCTGGGTTTGAAACTCTGTGTTCAGTATTAAAACCCACACTGGTATAAGATCCACCAATCTCGTACGCTTCAAGTCAGTGTCCTTGAAACAAATTCTAATGCTAGACAGAGCTTCATCTCTTAAAGACCAAAAAGAACACCCCAGCCCCACAACCTCTGTGTTTGTCTCATGCCATAGCTAATTCTTAACATGTGCCTTGAATAAAAAAAGGTTATATGGGGACGCCTGTAGGGCAGTAAAGATAGTAATCCTTCATTTAACATTTTTGATGCTGTTTGCAGTAAAGTAAACACACCTTACTTGTAAGTGAGTCATACTGAATTGAAAAAGAAAAAGAAATACAAACAACTTAAAAAGTCTATACCAGAACATGATATTATACATAGAAGAAAGTTATTCAAGTGACTTATTACTAGAATGAGACATTCTTCTTGTGTCTGATTAATCCTTCCATTTCTTGGAAGTGTTCTAACAGTATCTCATCATTTTCTGAAGATAATGTCTTTTGGGACATGTCCAAACCAGGGTCAGAGTCTTCTTCCTCAGAATCTCCTCAATTCTTTAGTGACAAGAGTTTATATATGTTCCTTGTCCTGGACAGGTTCCATATTCTGGATCTAGGGCTTGGGAGGCAATGGCTTCCTAGGTTTCCTTGTAGGCCAAGCCACAAACTGATCAAGAGGTGTGGGACTGTGACATTGCATCCTCTGTTACGGACTTAGATGGTGACCAGTTACCAAACTGTTGGATGTGTGATCCAGTTGTATGTGGGGGGATGGGCTGAGCAGTGCTGGTGTCCTATTTATGGGAGCCAGTCTGGTCCAGTTGTAGTATTAGGTGTCTATACATTCTGTGCAACTTTTGCAGGGCCAGAGACAGGAGCTCTCTTCTCAGTATGAATAGTCCACAATATTGACCAATGCAGATCTTAAGGATAGGAAAGGCCAAGACTGTGGTGGTCCTTTTTTTCTGAGTTTGTACCAGAAGGAGATCCTAGTTTACTTAATCACGACTGTTGTGTACAGCCCAAGGACAATCTCAGTAGAGGTGGCCTTTTTCATCATAGAGATTGCATTTGTACATGTTTCAGCATCCGCAACTCATGTGCCCAAACTCAGAGCATAGTCCCTACCAAAGTCGGCTACAGGCATTACTCAGGTGGTCTTGTAGTCCACATTTTATAACCAGCCTTAAGTTGTCCAAAATAAAAGAAAATTCCTTTATCACAACTGATGAAAAGACTATTGGGCAGATGTTGAATGCCTACATCAGTCTGTTCTAATTTGATCTTGAAGCAGCACCCCCATGATCAATTCTGAGTTCTGAATGGATTCCAGTCTGCCCTGAACTCTATGTCTTTTCTGTAGCCCAAGAAGAATGTCCAAGAAATGTATTCCCTCATTGAGAAATAAGCTGGTAATAGTTCTGTATGCAGGCCTCATGAGGGAAATGGCAATGAAGGTGAGCCATAAGGGAGTGTTTTAACTTCAGAGTACTTCTTGCAAAACAGGTCAGGTAAGGCAGGAATGAGAATTAATGCATAGATTTTGGAGGTGTAGAACTTAAGGGAATCCTGCAGTAACATGCAACCAGCATACATGTGGTCTGGCATTCTTAATGGTGCTCTGATTGTCAAGGCAGACTATTGTTCCTTGGGTCTGGTTAATGTTTCTTTGAAAATAAGTCAGCCATTTAAAAAACAGGCTTGGCTCTCTTGTACCTAAATTCCCTACTCCATGGTCTGTTTGGTGACCTGCAGTTCAAGTCCCTCAAGATTGACTTGTACTTAACTGAGGAATGGTCACAATATGAGGAGACATGCTGGAGAATGACTTTGTGGGTTCCTTGGGTTGGTCTCCATGTGCAGAACCACCAGCCTGACTGGCCTCAGGAACATCAAAAACAAGAATTTCAGTCTGTTCCTTCACAGTGTGTAAAACCTACAGATTTCAAAGTGGGTTGTCTTCAAATCTCAAAGCTTCATGCAGTGCAAGGGCCTCTGAATTAGCTGAGGGAGCTCTGCTCTCCTGCGGTTCATTTTTTTTGGTTGATGGAACTGAGGTAATAACGCTGTCCTGCAATGCCCCCCGAACGTTTGGAAGACATTCAGACCTATCTAGGGAATATAACCAATCAACTTGAAAAAGAGCATCATCATCAGGAAGGCAAGAGATTTCTTTAGATCTGGACTTGGATCTAATTTTGAGCAGGAAGAGAGCAATTAATAGCTTAGAAACTCATATATTTAGCACATGACTTTGATCCCTGAGAATTCCTCAGTTAGACTGTGATACTGTATAGTTAGGCTGGTTCTGGGGCAAAGTCACTATGGGAGGGCACTCTTTTCCCTGATGTTGTTAATGAGACTGGGTGGAAGAGTCCCTCTAGGCAAAGACCCATTTCTAACAACGGGCCCTATGCACAAATGTGCAGATTGCCTATGCGCCGCATATTCGAGGTGTGTAGCCAACCCTAAGTCAGAATGCTGCACAGTGGGGGGCCAACAGACTTCTGGTGACATTCACAACAGGTATGAAAGCACTGTGTACACATGATCCTCAGCAGATCATGCTGCTTAGCACCTGGGCCAGGCTGGAGGCATGTCAGGGTATGATTGCACTCTGTGGGATGCACAAAGTCACAGAGTGCCATGCACCAGAGTTCACAAGATATGTCAGGGTGACACTTCTGTAACCCACTGCATGCCCCCATGGATGTCACCCCCTTTGGGCAGGACCAAATTTCACCCCTCCATGATGCCCAAGTCCAATGGGCAGATGGGAAGGGCTAGCGACCACTGTTCGGGTGTTTGCTCATACATTCCAGCAATCCAGCCCTGTGCCTTCCCACACCCCCACACTCCCATGCAGTAAGGGATTCACACTGGGACCCAGACTGGGCATCAGATTGGATGCCTGCCTGAGTCCTGCATGCCAGGAGGTGTGGAGCTGCCAATAGGCACCCTGCAGGTGCTAGCAGTCATGAATCCATGCACCCTAAAGCTGTCCAGGGCCATGTAGGCATGCAGGCAAGTTATGCGTGATTCGTGCATAACCGGCACACATTCATGCATAGCCCCCAACTTGTAGGCTAACATTCTTCTGTAGCGCTGCTGAGTCATCATCCCAGACAGGATGCAATCAGGACTGCATGGGGACTGGAAAATCCCCAATGGTATCAGTTTTTACAACTGAATGAGGGCATACACATGCTGTAATTTTTTTCTTGGCACAATAGCACTTGTGGAAAAGAAGGGTTGAATGGACTGCTCTTACAGAAATCAGAACTTCCCCCACCGAACCTGCAATCACCCATAGACTTAGATAAATAAGGACTCACCCACAGAAGTCTGTTCTGAGTCTGTGATAAAGCAGCTTGCTCTCTTGTGCTTCTGACTGGCCAGCGTGTGACTTACATCCACTCTGCAGAACGTGCTGACACAGACTTAATAAAAAAAAGAGACTTGGTAGAAATTCAAAAATGTGATTGGCTAGAACCACAACACTGGAAGATGTTGACTTCATTGGTTGATGCTACTGAGGTTTGTAAAACTACTGTAGTCGTGACTGGACTTCTGCTGGAACGGATAGAGGTAGGAGCCACCTGATTTGCCGTGACAGTTAGTGAATCGTGCTTTGCACAGCTCAGTTCTGTTTTCATCATTTAGAGCAGGCTGTTGAGCTAGAAGGAGTTCTTTCCAGTTTCCAATCTGGTCGCCTTTGTATTCTCAAGCACTCATTCTTTTATTACTCTGGCTGAAGTTTTTCTACCTGTTAGGAGTTACTACTGGTCCACACACAAATTTGTAAAAGGAAAGAAAATAAGAAAGCAGCTGTTGGTTAAGTTTCACATTCTATCAAGTCAGCCCCATTGACTGAGATCTGAAAGGGGGATGGGAAGGGGAGGTAATCGGAAATTCAGACAGAACTGCTTGCAAAACTGTTTACTTAGAAAAGGGAAAATGCTGCATATTCTTTGGCAGCACCACTCCAGTTTCTCATTTGCTTGGGTGGGGGGAAGGGTTGAGGTGATTGTACAGACATTTTATATTACTAGCTGCAATTTGCTGCTGTACTTCCATAATTATTTTATCCTGATCAAGTTCCTCAGCAATAGACTACTGAAAAAGGGAGGGGAGAACCTGGCTGGCAGACCCCATGGTTATGTCTGCCTTACTACATAACAGGCATTCCTGAAAAAGAGAAAATGAAATGTGGCTTGCTTTTTTTGCCTCATTTCACTAAGGCAATAAACAAAAGTAGAAGAATGTAGTGTCTCAGTGTATATGGAATTTGGCTGGGCAGAAAATAGCAGTTTTAGTCGTATGTGATGTAGAGGTAGCACATAACACTGCAATGTGCCAAGTGAGAGGTATTCTAGAAGGTGGCACCAGCAGGTGTTTGGATCTAGGAATGATTGGTGGGAAGCTGAATTGGTTGGTATGTTGAGCAGTGTGGATGATTCTGTTCAGGGGTGGCAGATCAGTAATATCAGTAAACTACAAGCCTTGAAAAGTGCTGTGCTGGGGGATACACTTGGTAGGCTAAATCAGGTGTCAATGGGTCAGTTTGTACAAAAATTAATGATTTAAAGGTTTCCCATTACCTCCACAATATTAACTACCATAGTTATAGCTTCTTATTCTTCGTGTTTGGTATTGATGTCACATTTTCATAAAAACTCAAACAAACCAGAACCAGAACTAATCATAAACCCCTTGTATTCTGGTTATTATTTTATAAGGGTCGGAACTTCACTGAGTTCTTCAAGCCCTAGTAGAAGACAGTCTGGACTGATGGGAGGCATCTTTCGAACTACAGCCAACATCCTGCTGATCAACCCAGGCACATCCCCAGAGCAAATAAGAGATTATCAATGCGGCAGTGATTCAGATGCCATTAGAAACATAGAATCTGTTGGCAGAAAAAGACCACTTGGCCCAGCAAGTCTGCCCAAATGGTCCCTGCTTCATCTGTTTCCACAGATCCTACCGGGTCTCCGGCAACCTTTCCTCCTCCCAATTTACTAATATTCCCCAGAGTCTATCCTGTGCATTCTTGAAGCCTCCTACTGTTTTTGCCTCCACTACTTTCACTGACAGTCTGTTCCAGACATCCACCACTTTTTCAGTGAAGTAGTACTTCCTCACATCCCTCTTGAAGTCCTCCACAAATTCATCACATGCTCTCCAGACCTAGGGCTCTTTCTCATTTGCATGAGACTCCCCTCATGCACCCTGTTCACCCCATGAGGTACTTGTAGGTTTCTGTTATGTCCCTTCTTGCTCTTCTTTCTTCCAGGTATATATGTTGAGATCCCTCAGTTTCTCTTCATAGAGCTTTTGATGCAACCCTTTCACCATTTTAGCTCCCCTCCTCTGGACTGCCTCCCCCTGTCTATGTCCATTCTAAGGTGTGGCTTCCAGAACTAGACACAGTATTGTGGGGTTTCACAAGCATCTGATACAGTGGCAAACCACCTCCCTTCTCCTGCTGGAGGTACCTCTCCATTTGCATCCCAACATTCCACTGGTCCTATCCACTGCTTTGTCACACTGCCCAACCACTTTGAGGTCCTCAGATATGATAATTTCAAGGCTTCTTTCTGCTTAGTGGCTGTATCTTCCTCCATTATATATGTAGTTCCTAAGTTCCTATGTCTTCAGTGCATGATTCTGTACTTTTTCTCATTGAACCCCAACTGCCAT
Source organism: Neoceratodus forsteri (assembly GCA_016271365.2). Lineage (NCBI taxonomy): Eukaryota > Metazoa > Chordata > Ceratodontiformes > Ceratodontidae > Neoceratodus > Neoceratodus forsteri. The sequence goes on along the minus strand of CM057449.1, from coordinate 569,639,135 downwards.
TCTCTTGACTACTTATTGAGTTTTCCAAGGTCCCTATACATTTTCTCTACCCCCTCTTGAGTGCCCCCATTACAGATTTTGCTGTCTCCTGCAAAAAGGCACACCTTCCCTTCCAGTTCTTCTGCAATGTCACTTGTGAAGACAATGAAGAGGACCGGTCCCAGTCATGCCATTGTGACTGCCACTACCTGCACACTGGTCGGTTCCTGTTGTGGGTCCTGCAGAGCCAGTACCCCAGACTGTACTGACAGTATTCCAGTATTGGCTGTAGCAGTCACAGAAGGGAGGATCACAGGAGAGAAAGCTAATATCTTTGTGGGAGCTTCCAACATAGAAGCAGAGAGTTCCTCACTTTGTTCAGGAAGTCCTTTGTCAGTTTTGGTAGAGAGCCATCACTGGCGCTGTTAGTTGTTCTTGAGAAAACATTTGCTGCTGCAGCTTTTCTTTACCTTGCAAATAGTGGTATTCTTCTTCAGCTCTTAAGACTAGAAGGTATGTTATTATAGATGCCATCTCTTTCTCCAACAACACTTCAGCTTCAGTTAAAACAGCCATGGCAGATTCAGTATCAGAGGCACTAACAGATCCAACTTGAGTTTCCATTTCTATATCTTCCTGCATCCCTCCAATAACCAAATCTTCCACACTGCTCCAGACAGGGAGAGAAACAGGCTCCACAGTCCCAGCTGATGCATCCTGCTCCAGTCCAGGAACATATTCTGTTACATAGAATAACAGGAAACAGAGATCACCCCCACCACCACCACCAAAGAGGCGGTGAGTTTCCCTTGTACCATGGCCAGATTTCCACCATTCACTAAAATACAACCAACAGCTTAATATGGTGTAGTATGTCTGTTTGCACCTGCTGCTCTTCCACCAATGAGACTGAACATAGGCAGAATTGGCTTGCTCTACTCTCCCTATTGACAAAACTAAATAAATATTTCAATGTACTGTAACACTTCAGAAGGTTAATCTTACTTTCTTTCCTAAATATGGACTGTTCTATGCATGAACTGGTATTTTGATAGGTTTCACAAACCATAATTTTTCATCATTATATGCCTGGTAAACCACTTTGGCACTCATTGTTTATTCATTGAACACAAGAAGATAGGAAGAATCAGACAAGAGGCGGCAAAAAGCCCTTCTAGCTTGTCCACCATATAATAAGAGTAACCACTGATGCCCATTTTTAACAGATAGTTGTTTAATTCTAATTTCAGACTATGGACAGTTCTACATTCCACCACATTTGTGGTCAAGTCATTCTATATTCCCACCACTCTCTGCAAGAATCATGCTCTCCTCCTTTCAGTTTTAAATTGCCTACCTCTTAACTGTAATTTGTGACTTCTTGTTACTTTTTCACTGTCTGAAAAGTTAATATTTAGACTTGATCTTACTTCACTGTTAGTAATGGCTCTAAAAACTAATATCCTGTCACCCCCTTAGTCTCCTTGTCTCCAGCTTGTACAGGCCCAGTTCATCTAACCTTTGTTAATAACTCAGTCTGTTCATTCCTTTTATGAACTTTGTAGTTTTCTTCTGTACAGTTTTTAACATGTGTATGTTTGCTTTGATTGATGGGTTCCATAATTGTCCACAGTACTCCAGATGTGGATGAACAAGTGACCTATAGGGCAGCATGACCACCCCCTCTCTCTGCTTGTTAGATTCTTTCAGATCTATGATGCCGGTTTGACAACAATTTTGTTGACCAGTATCACAGTGATGGGATTTATGTTGACCGCAAGTTGCAGCAGACATAAATCCTGTATGTCTCCCAGTCCTGTGTTTCTAATGGGGGCCTTCGCCCCCGAACCCCCAGTACTTTAGATTATCAACTCCAGTTGGAGTTGATTTGGGGATGGGGATGCAGGACTGGGAGACAGTGTGCCCCTGTCTCAGGCACACCAACACAATGACCTGTCGGCAAAGTGTCTGGTTGGCATACTGATTCTTTCTTATACAAGCCATGATCCTATTACACTTTGAAACAACCTTATCAGAATGGCTGGAGAATATTGAGACAACCTTGTTACAATGGTTGGAGAATTTCAATGAGCTGTCTATTAAAATTCCCAGATCTTTCTCATAGTCCAATGTTATTAGTTATGTGCCTCCATGTAATATTTTCCCTGCCTGTCATTTGACACAAAATGCATCACCACACACTTTTCAAGATTGTAGCTCATTTTATTTGTTAGAGACCATGCATATAATTTATTAAGATCATCCTGTAGCTTTTTATTACCGTGCTCTATGTCCACAATGTGGCCTACTTTGGCATCATCTGCAGATATAGCTAGCCTTGTCTCATTATCTTTTTGCATGTCCTGTACTATATATGTAAGTTGGATAATGTTGGTGCTAAAACAGACCCTTGAGGAACTCTATTAGTTACTCTGACTTTTGATGTTTCATAACCGTTTATTTTAACTGTCTTTATGATATTCTCAAGGCACAATTTAATCCACCTAACTAGTCTTGGGTTAAATCCATAAGTCATCATTTTTTGTATTAACTCTGCACATGTAACTTTATCAAAAGCCCTGCTGAGATCCAGGAACACAGTATCCAATGGCTTACCCCAGTCAAGAGCTTCACTGACTTTACCAAAGAACTCCAACATATTCCTTAGACACGACCTGCCCTGCTTAAACTCATGCTGCGTGATATCCCAAATATTTGTATCAGCAATAAATTTGTTGATTTTGTCTTTCAACCTGTTGTCAAAGAGTTTCCTTACCACCAATGTCAGGCTTACTGGTCTGTAGTTAGTTTTATCACATTTTTCCATTTTTTAAAAATCAGCGTAGCAATGACTCTCTTCCAATCTAGTGGGGCTTCACCCTCCTCCAGTAATCTACTCAGTGGGTCAGCCAATACTGTTCCCAGTTCCTTTAGTACCCTAGGGTGCAAACTGTCAGGACCCTGAGCCTTATTCACATTTAAATCTGACATAGTTGTGGCCAAGTGGTTAAGGCAATGGACTCAAACTCTATTGGGGTTTCCTCATACAGGTTCGAATCCTGTCAACTACAAAACTCTTGGTCTCTTCTCTCTCTTTTTTTTATTGTATTTCTTTTTACCTCCTGCAGCCTGACCTGTGATCATCCAGCCACCACTTCTCTTCCTATAGCGACCCACAGCCTCGCCCACACAAGGGCTGGCATATGCTGCCATACCCTCAAAGGGGGACCTCCCAATCCCCCGTGACAGGCCAGGAACCAATACCTGAGTGTGACCTTGCACAACAGGCTTCCACCAGGTGAGTAAGTTGTGGCCATTAAGATGCTCAGACAGTGCTGCCATTTTCTCCTCCTGGTTATACCCCCTTGAGGCATGGATGTGCAGTGATGTCTAAGGCACAACATGCCAACATCTGCTATGCTTCATCCCCTGAGTGCAGCACTCCTAACAGTGCCCCCAATCTCCATCGGAGGCCACTGCAGAGTGACAGGAACCCATATCCCACCCCATGGAAAGGAGAGCAGTCCTCCAGATACTCAGTCCTTTCCCTCCCCTGACGACCCTTGATGGCCCATGCACATTCTCAAACCCGGGTCACCAGCGTGGCATGAGGTGTGGTGTCCAGTGCTTCAGCTCTCAGCACCACAGAACTGGCTAGTCTCATCACTGTCTTAAAACAATTTTAACAAATCATTTTGGGGGTGAGGATATAGCATGCACCAAGCAGGAAAGGGACCTTGGGTTTATCATCTCTGATGACCATAAGGTAGGGAAACAGTGCAACAAGGTGGCAGGTAAAGCAAATAGGATGCTGGGATGCATAGGCAGGAGAATCACCAGTAGGAAAAGGAGGTCATAATTCCACTGTACAAGACACTAGTGATGCCCCACCTGGAGTACAGTGTCCAGTTCTGGAGACCATACCTACAAAAGGACATAGGGCAGAGAAGGTTCAGAGGAGATCAACAAAGATGGTACAGGGATTGCATCACAAGTCCTATGAGGACAGGTTGAAGGACTTGAATATGTACTCCCTGAAGAAGAGAAGGGAGAGAGGGGATATGATAGAGACATATAAGTACCTTACAGGGAAGAACAGGGTACATGAAAACACTATCTTCCAGAGCAAAAGATGTTCCAGGACTAGAGGAAATGGGATGAAGTTGGAGGTTGGGTGATTCATGGGAAATGTGAGGAAGACTTTTTTCACAGAAAGGGAGGTGGACAAGTGGAACACCCTGCCTGAGGAAATGGTGGGGGATGAAACAATCACAGGATTTAAGAATGCATGGGATAGACATAAGGGAATCCTGGAGGTCAGGGGTAAGGGGCAACAGACTTCTAGAAAAACTTAAAGTGATCTTACGAGCTGAAATGGGCAGACTGGGTGGGCCATAAGCCCTTATCTGCTGAGAGTATCTTTTGTACTGTATCTATGTAACAGTGGCAAAACTTCTTCCTTCTCTATTCTAATAGTATTATCCCTATCAGGAATATATTTGGTTTATTATTTTGTATTTTTTTACCATGGGAGGCACAGTAAGCTGTGATTGCTTGTTCCCAGGTGTGTCCTGGGGAAGTTGCATGGACCTCTTTCATTGACAGGGAACTCTTTGTCCATTACACCAGAGGAAACGCCTCAAGTCTTCTTTTGTTAAGGAACTTGTGGACCTGACTGGTTCAATATAGTTTTGACTGAATGTTCTTTGATATTAAATAAAATTCCCCTACTCTTCTTCAGTAAGTGCCATGGCATCTTTAACTTCCACCTGGACAGTGACCAGAGATGGGTATAAGGGAATTTGTTTTAATGTCTTAATCAAAGGACAACACCACAACAGTGCAGTACCCTCTGGTAGTGGTGGTTGGGGGTATTACACTAAGTACCTGATGTGGGCTAGAACCCATGATCTTCCAATCTTCTGACCAAAAAGCAAATGTGCTACCTGCTGGGCAACAGGCATTACTATAAACTCCATTAAAGAGACACAAGGAGAAAGCACTGCAAAGTGAAACAATGAATGTTTTGATGATGAGGGGATGTAGAATAGAATGTTACACTGAAAATGGAATACCTGAGAGGTATGGTTGGGACATATTATTTTTGATCTCACAATAATATGGATTTCTGGTGCCCAGTGGTGCTTACTATGAAGACCTGTTTTCCATCTAAAACATGTCACTTTACAATAGCTACAGAATTTGCAGCATGAGGAAGAAAATGGCTGTGGAAGCTAAGGTTAATGAATTTGCTTCTCATATTTGACAACCCCTGGAATGATAACTTGGAGTCTGACTTCAGTGTCCATTTGTGACACACTATTGTATTTATTTCTCCTAGCTGTCTTTGAAAAATATAAAAAGAAGTCTCAAGGCACTGAGATCTCTCCATCTGATGAAATTATATTTTTAGAAATCAAAATATTAACACGCATTGTGTACTTTTTCAACTACAAGCCTCAATGAGGTTGAAAATGATTATGATGAGGATAATTAAACATTTTCATTATTTGTTAATACTGTGGATTGTGTTGCTCCTAAAATAAATGATCTAATCTGATAATCTAGCACACTTTTCTAAGATAATACCTTTCATTAGACTGACAAATTTTTGCACAAGCTTTCAAGACCTCTCAGGTCCCTTCATCAGGTGTGGAGAAAACTAACCAGCTTTTCAGAATATATTATACACAAGCACTTATGGGTCCCAGATTGCTTAATAAAGGGGAGGGCGTAAAGAAAGCAATTTAATAACAGGTGACTACTAGAAAATAAATAATCTGATGATAAGCACTGGGTGCTTTAAAATCTTTTTTCAAATAGTCTGAGTTTTTATTTTTCACAGTGTGGTACTTAAAGGAAAACTACATGCAAAAATGATAAAAACAGCTAGCCTGGTTGTACTGAGGGCTAGGGCTCCTAGCACCTTGTCTCTTCCCATGTCAGTGACTCAGGTCACTAGGGGTTGGCCAGGGTGGGTGAGAACTGAGTGCCTGAGGGATTGCTCTCCTCTCCCAGGGAGGGATGGCATTTTGGCCTGGCCTAGGCTGCCCCCAGGTGGAGACCTGGGGGTAGATCAGTGTTAGTGAGGCACGTAAGGGAGGGAACTGTGGGGATATGCAGGATGGGTGTGCTTCCATGCATGATTATTGTGATCTGCAGTAGGGGTTGGAGAAAAATGTGAAAATGGTGTCAGAGGGGCTCAATGAAGCCTGGTATGGCCACTCTGTACCTGCACTGCTGTCTGGTCACTGTGTTGGTCCACCTTGGATAAGTTGCATAGATGTAGGGAGGATGGCCCTCCCTCCTCAACCATGCCATGAGGAAGAAATAAGCTTTTTGGGGAACCATATGACCAAATAGGTGGTTGGGGTGGTAAGGAAGTTGGTGCAGGGGTCTGGGGACTGGGATGATAAGCTGCCCCTCTAGGCATGGGGAGGAAACATTTATATATAAAAAAAGATAAAAACACATGTTGTGCATTGTGTTTTTGTTTTCTGATGGTCCCTGGCATTCTGTTCCATGTGTCTTTGACAAGTTTTTTCTTTTCCCTGCCAGTTTTATGGCCCTTGGGGTAGGCATTCAGGCTTCTTTTAATGCCCTTGATCTGTTGGAATTTTCCCAGAATGCCCCCGGGAATGCTGAGAATTAGACCTAGGTCCTTTAAAGGTATATTGGCTTTATTATCACCCAGTGATAACACTTTACAAACATAAATGCCACACATCCAGAAAAACAACAGTTGGCACTTAGAAAAATTAGACTTTGGCTGGGGAGGGATTGCAAAACAGATTTTCAAGACAGTTAACTTTAACAAGCAGTTGCAGTTAGATGGTGTGAACAGAGTATTACTAGGATCCTGGGTTCTTAGTTCAAATGCAAGGTCTAATTCACATAATTCCCAGAGGCATTCTGGAAAAATTCTGACTGATCAAAGGCAAGAAAAGAAGCCTGGATGGCTACCCCTGGGGCAATATAAAACTTGTGGGGAAAAGTAAAAAAAAAAAACCTGGCTACAAACACAGGTAACAGAATGTTAGGGATCATGAGACAAACAAAAGCACAATACGCAACATTTACTTATATTATTTATTTATGCAATTGGTAACCAGATTAGTACACTGGTCCTAGGGACTGTTTACAGGCATGACCCGGGCCATATAGATGGCACATGAAACACAGTAATCATACCATACAGGAACAATAGCAGTTTACAGTAGCAACAATGAATCTTGGATACAATGGAATTAAAGTTTTAGAACAGGCAGGGTCTTTTGGATAGTAGTAGAACAAATGCTTCACAGAGACAAAATAGCCGTAAATCAAAAGCTTCATGAAAAACAATAGGAGTTTCCAGTAGCAACGGTGATCTTTGAATATACAATATATTTGCAGCTTGACAAGAGGCAGGCACTTCCAAACAGTAGTAGAACAATTGCTTTATAGAGACCAAAAGTTTCACAAAGACACACAGTGCAGCTAACATTTATCCCCATTATAAGGATCTGGGTACTGATAGTTCTTCTAGAAGACAAGCCAACTAGTGTATATCCTAACAGTTACAGACCAACATTCCTATAAGTTTATTCCTAAAGTGCTTTATAAAGGATAGGGGGAATTCAAGATTTTGGAGATCTTCTGGAAGGGCATTCCAAAATTTGGGTACTGCACTACAGAAGACTCTTTTTCCCATGTTGTGGTTATCCTGGTGCACTCCAATAGCCTGTTAGAGGAGGACCTCAGAGTGTGGGGGTTTTGTTTACTGTAGGGGTTAATAGCCCAGACAGCAGAGATTCTGATCCCTCATAAACATGTGTTTTTATAATTTTTGCATGTAGTTTTCCTTAAATGCCAGATGCCAGAATCACTGTAGCTGTTTACTAAATGTATCCTGGTGTATGACAGGCAGAGGCAAGCACTGTACCAAACACAATTAACCCTCCCCCATCAATCAAACCAAAACCAAATATTTTGCAAGCATTTAAAAAAAACACACTATAATAATGATTACACTGACACATGCATTTCTAACACTGAGGAAATGTCTGATACAAAAATTAGAAGATTGCACATCTGAAATGGGAGAGTGGAACTAGAGTATGTTATTTGCATAACTAATATAATAGAATACACTCTGAAGGTAGACTTTCTTATTGCTACTAACTGTGTGGTGCAATAGATAACGTAAACTCAGCTGTATCTTCATCAAGTAATTTATTTGAGAAATGGGTCTCTTTCTAAAATGGTGTTTCATGAAAAATTGGGATTTGAATAGTAAATGTGCCTTATTTAGGGATTCCATTTCAGAGGGCAAGGTAAAAGTCCCAGTAACATTTGTTGAAGCAATTTCTACTGTTGAAAGATGGGATTACTAGAATCAGTATAGGAGACTGAAAACCAAGATGGATGTCTGGTAGCAAGGACACTTAAGCATTTCATACAGGGGTGTTTATCAGGGAGAATTATAAATTATTCTACCAGTCAGAAAGTAATCTGCTAAGGAATAACTATTTCTCAGTGTAAGTCATTGACCTTAGTACATAACGTTGTTCTATAGAAGAAATTGGGGATGGGAAATACAGTATTTCATCTTTGTCATTTGAAATGTACTTGTATAGTGCTATTTATCTGGAAATAAAACAGAAAACACTACTGAGGGAGTTTCAGCTACAGAATTTGTCTCTGTGTTCAAAGTGTCCAGGGGATTGGGTGGCTCTTTACTGATACATCATAATGCTGATAATCTGGACACAATATCCATTACACAATCAGTTTGCAGATAATCTTCAGATAAGAGTTAGATGGCATCATAAGCGATCAGTAAGATGTTCTGTGAGGTGACTGAGCCATCTTAAGGTTTCTGACAATGAATATTGTTCAGGCATAAAAGCATAGGGACAACAGAGTTTGGGGTATCATAGGGAACAGTAAAATCCCTTTTATAAATCTTAAAGATTGATGGAATATTAGATTTGGTGGGATTTATACATTGTTAAAATGTTTATCCAAAAATATAGCAAAATATTCAGACTATCTAGATGTGACACATATGTTGCTTGTCACAAAGTACAAAAAATAATGCCTGTCAAAAATACATTCCAGAGTAACATTTTCAGTTTCTAAACATGGAATAAATGTGCTAATATTGAATCAAAAAAGTTCCTGTGTGGTATTTTCAAAAGTACTTAAAATGATGCAGCCAAGATGTACACATAAGCAACATCTAATTGTGCCATATTTTCATAGCTGTGTCAAAACTGACACTCATACTTTCATCATAATTACATAATATTTGCACTGTGAAATATGTCTAGGTCATAGCTACATCATATTTGCACTGCAAAATATGCTTGGAAACACAAACCTGTATTGGGACTGTGAACTCCTGGCCATTAAACTGCTGCTGGGATGATGTAAAAAAATCTCTTGTCCACCTAACAGTCTATATCCCACCTGGTGAACAACAAGCGGGTACAGAATCCCTCTCTAATGATCTTAGACAATTTAAACAGAATTGGGAATTCATAGTAACTGGTGATTTTAATATTAACTGGACTACAAAGTCCAGTACTAGGCAAGGAGATAAAATTGCCAGTCCAAACTCAAATCGTCACTGAGCACGCCAAAACTAACTATAAATCGGGCACCACAACACTACTTGATTAGGTACTTGTGACTTACTCAGACAAAGTAAAAAATGTCAAATTTCTGCCTGAGAGCCTCAGTGACAACTCCCCAGTGTAGTGCTTGTGGGAAGTAAAACATCCCAGGGCCCCCTTCCAGTTCATAAACAACCATGCCATAAGCAAATGAGCATTTCAAAATTCAAATCCTATGTTGCCCAGCTAGACTGGAGCTTCCTTGATACCATCTTTGATATTGATTTGGTCCCAGAATTGTTTGTCACAAAATCCACAACTGCCTGCAATATATTTTTAACCTTTAAAAAGCTGAAAGTAAGAGGTACATCCGCCAGTTGGTTCACCCCTGAACTGCTTGCCCTCATGACAAAGAGATAGATAATATGTGGGCACTGGCCTGGAAGACTGGGTCCCCAATCCATTTGCAAAAATACAAGGAAGCCAGGAATAAATGCACTACTAGGATTTGATTGGCCAAATCAATCTAGAGCAAAACCCAGCAAACCCAAAATTGGAGTTATGGCAAAGATTCTGGAAGAAAGTCTCGGAACTCCTTGGTAAGGGTGACAAAACCTCATCAAAAATGCTCATGGTTAATGGACATGAGGTACTTTATCCCACTGAAACTGCCAGCAATTCAGTATTGCATTCACAAACCTCAGCTCTGCTGTCCCTGCTGAGCCAATCCTTCCCTACAGCAGAGGTTCTGGTCCTGTTGACACCCAACCACTTGACTCAGACCCAGGATATCCCAAATTCTATTTTAAACCTGTCTCAGTAAGGTACACTTCTATTTATATAAGAAAAGTGTTTGGTAAAACCATACTCGGGTGTGATTCAATTGATATGATGTTATTTGTCCTGGTTACTGAGGAACTTTCCTACCCCATTTCCAAAACTTTCAGTTTCTCTCTGAGCTACTCCCAGTTTCTGAAAATGTAGAAATCCATGCTGGTTACACCAGTTTTTAAAAGCAGGAACCTTTCTAACCTTTCCAGTCACAGGCCAATTTCCATACTTTCCCCCCTGTCAAAAGCCCTTATGAGAGTAGTGTGTAATCAACTTGTCTCATATTTTTAACAATTTGAAATACAGTGTCCCCAGCAGTATGAATTGCATAAAAAACAAAGCACCAATACAGCACTAGTTGAGTATTCCAGTTTTATCCTTGAGGTCATTGACAATGAAGAAAAGGCTGGTGCCAGCTATACTGACTTGACAAAAGTCTTTGCCTTGGTCAGTCACAAGTTCCTTCTCTACAAACTCTGTTGCCTAGGCCTTTCACTAGACACAGTCACCTGGTTCTAGAGTAATCTTACTAATCACACTCAATGCATTAAAATAGATGGCTCCTTGTCAGACATTAGAAATGTATCCGCTGGTGTTCCCCTGAGATCCATTCTTGGCCCCCTACTATTTGGCTTATTCATAAACCACCTGCCTTATGCCTGTCAGTCTGCAAATTTACTTCTTTATGCAGATGATGCTGTTATCTATTCCAAGAACCCTGAAGTTGGCAGCCTTACCTCCATCTTCCAGGGTAAATTTGAGGCCCCTGAAAATTGGTTCTCCCAAAAGAAACTGATTCAAAATTACAAAAAAAAAAAGACAATGCTCTTCACAAGTCCACAAATGAAGAAAAAGGTAACCCCTTTGTCATCTGCAATGACCTAAGACATACTCTTGAACAGGAGGAAACCTATACATACATTGGGGTGATCCAGGACAATACCATATCTTTTGCTTTGCAGATTGATCACCTTCTATCCATGGTAAAGAGATGATCAATCTGCAAAGCAAAAAATATGGTATTGTCCTGGGTCAACCTCATTGCTGATGCTTGATGCCTCATACTGGCAAGCTCAGTGCTGTCACTAATTGACTATGGCCTCCCTGTCTATGCAACTGCCTGTGACTCAGTTCTCTGCAGAATAAATCTAATCTGTAATAAGGCTTGTCACTTTGTGCTTGAGGGCTGGGGCTGACAAGTGCACCCATGGCTGTACCCTCTACACCACAAAAACTTAGTTACCCCTACCTAGCAGAATTAAGTTCCAAACATGTCTGCTAACCAAGAAAGTGCTACAGGGCCTAACCCCCACCCCCACTCCTGCCCTAATTCACTGCTTCTGCCTTGTCATCAATCTCTACAGTACCAAGAGTATGGCTTGGAATGCACTTGAACTGCTTTTTTGCCTTGTTAAGCTAGGCAAGTATTAATTTGCTGTTGGGGTCACTGGCTGGTTAAATGAGCTATTAACAAAAGAACCTATCTCAACCCTAAATGATGCTGTATAATGCAAGCAAATTCATACAATGATTCCATATATAATATTATTGATACATAGTGTCTTCAAGACTTCAAAATTCCATATAATAGAGCTCCCAAAAACTTTTAGTAGTAAAATTTCAGAACACAAGTTCCTTCATCAGACTGTGGAGCATATTTCTATAAATAAATCAGAAAAGAGAAAAACATAAGTTTCAAAGCCTTATAATGTGGCTCTTGTGCATTATTTAACAAGTGTTGACTCAAAAATGCATTAAAAAAACAATCCATTTCAAAAACAGTTGAAATCACAACACACCCAAAAAAATCAAATAACTCAGGTGGAACTAACCTGGAATATATCTATAAATAATTTAAAAGTGTGTCTGCCATGGGATCGGGAATTGGGGGGAGGCGCTTTTCTTTACTGTCAAATGCCCAACATTTCTTTCATCTATTTATAAAGATAAAAGAGTTATATTAAATTGTCAATCATTAAACTCCATTCCAGCTTATATTTTCTTGTAAAAATAAATGCAATCATCGCACCTCCATTTATGCCTTTTATATAATACAGTACTAAAGACCTCTGTATTTGTATCAAACTTCATTATATTCTGAAAAAGGAAAAATATAAATGTAAGAAGAACCAATGTCAAATAATTATTTCAAGTTTTACATTTAACATTCTAAATCAAGAGTATTCCTCTTACCTCACTTATTAATCTCGCAAACAGAAAATGAGTGAGTCAGTTCCAATTTGGTTCTGCGTCTGTTAAGAATGAGAACCAAAATGTGAGGTACAACTCCAAACACCGAATGTCGTTTATTTTAAATATTTAAGTCATACAATTGAGGAATCTCCTCTTATCTTCTAATTAAAATTTCCAATAGTGAAACAATCAGTATAAGTATTATACAGGTGTGCGTTTAAAGACTGCTTTTTACAAAAAGTACCCACCACCATTGGCAGACCACGCCAACAAATTTTTGAGATGCACCTTACTTCTTTACAGGTGCTGATAAAGACAAGGAAGGGGCTGGACCTCACAGATGTGCACGCTGGGCATGCTGACGTCACTAAGTGACGACATCTAGTGCGGCCCCGTCAAATGAATGAAAACTCACTGAAGCTAAAAAGCAGGAGAGTTCCCCCTTTTTTCCTCAAGGTACTTGACTTAGTACTGCATTCACATAGATAAAAATGGTATTCACAATACCACAATCATACAAAAATCATGCATAGAAATCAGATCCTTATTCCATCAACAGAGAAAGCGAAACCAGATGAAAACAAAGAAAGATCAGTAGGTTATACGTAAATTATCTAAAAAATGATTTTGTATACTAACAAGGAATCTATATTAAAGGAATAGACAAGGTTCAGGTGTAAATTATAATGACAACATTTCACTACCTGCATATATCCCAAGAACTACACATTATAATAATTCCAAATAATTAATATATACAGAGAACACAATGCAACATAGTCAGTTATATATATAAATGCTCTCAATCCTAATTGGTCCAGTTTAAGGTTTCATTCAGTCCATATCTTGACAGATATGTTCTGAGGGTAAAAACCCACCATGCTTCCCGTTTTAATAGAGCTCTTTCTCTGTTGCCTCCGCTTGGTAATTCTTGTATTTTCTCAATACCAAAAAATTTCAAATTCGATAACTGGTGTTGTCTCTCAATAAAATGTTTTGCTAAATGAGACCTCAAATCCCCTCTTCTTATATTGCTCTTATGTTCAGTAATATGTATTTTTAAAGGTCTGGTGGTTTCTCCAATATAATATAATGCACATGGACAAACAATACAATAGACTACATAATCAGAAGTGCAAGTAATGAAATCTCTAATACAGTATTCTCTATCATCCCATGTGCTTCTAATTATTTTTGTTTTTTACCACTGTTACAATGGATACAATTGCCACATGGAAAAAACCTTTTATCTCACTCCTTAACCACCCCATTCCTTCTCTGTCTTGTTTCCAATGCTGGGTTTTAACAATCTTATTGTGGATTGTTGTTGTTCTTCATGCAGTAACCCAAGGTTTATGTTCAAAAATCTTTTGGCCAGTCTCACTGGTCTGTAATATTTTCCAATTTGATTAAATTATATGTTTAATTATGCCAAAGCTATCTGAGTATTGAATAGATATAGTAATGTTTTCCAAGGTGGGCCTTGAACATGATACCTTCTCTAAAATTAAACTTTCTCATTCCCTGGAATCAACTTTTCTTCTAGCTATTTCCAGGGATTCTTTGAAATATCGTCTAGTAACAAATCTCTGAGTTAAATCATTTATATTTTTTTCACATTTTTCTAAAATGCTACTATTTCTTTTTACCCTACGCATTTGGCTGTGTGGAACATTTGTTTTTAAATTTTGGGGGTGAAACCTTTGGAATGAATTATTTCATTTCTGGTAGTATCTTTTCAATACAAATCAGTGAAAAGTTTTCCATCTCTCTTAATAATTTTTAGATCCAAGAAAGCTATTTCTCCTATGTCACAAATCATTGTAAAGACCACATTTTTACTGGACCTTTCTAGATAATCTTTAAATGATTGTACAAAAATAAATAGTGGTTCGGTTATAGAACCAATCCCTGATATAATAGGTCTGACAGAGGGCTGTTCAATATTTTTGTGAATTTTTGGAAGGCAGTAAAAAAGATGTATTCTGGGTGTCTGATTCATTAATTCTTCATTAATTCTTCCCTAGTCCAATGTTCAATAATCCCTCTCATATCTACTATCTTAGACTATCTCTCTGATTTTTGTTTTTAGCAGAGAATGGATATTACTAATTTTCCATATTAGTCTATCAGTTATCATCTTAAACATTCTTTCCTATAATCCTCCTATGATAATGGACATAGAGGATTATAGGAAAGAATGTTTAAGACAGTTAACTGATGAGAATACATATGAAAGAATTAATAGTATACCATTCTCTGCCCTAAAAACAAAAATCAGAGAGATAGTTACAGAGGCTAGTGATAGAGGGCTTATTGAACAATGGACTATGGAAGAATTAATGATTCAAACACTCAGAATACCTCTTTTTTACTGCCTTCCAAAAATTCACAAAAATATTGAAAAGGCCCCTGGCAGGCCTATTATACCTGGGATTGGTTCTTTAACTGAACCACTATCTATTTTTGCAGACCACTATTGTAAGTATTTGGTATTTAATACATGGTCTCATTTGAAAGATAGTAAACACTGCATTCAGAGTCTAGAAGATCTTAATAAAACAAGAATTACCTCTGAACATAGCATTTTGGTAACTCTAGATGTTAAAAATCTTTACACTAGTATCCCACATGAGGGAGGTCTACAAGCATTAGATTTCTTTTTATCTACATGGGTTGAAAACAAACCAGATAAAGATTTTTATTACAGCTTACTCAATTAGTATTAGAAAATAATTATTTTTCATTTGAAGATCAGAAGTGCTTACAGAAAATGGGAACAGCAATGGGGGCAACTTTAGCCCCCACTTATGCTACTTTATATATGGCATACACTACTGGTCAAAAGTTTTAGAACACCCCCATTTTTCCAGTTTTTATTGAAATTTAAGCAATTCAAGTCCAGTGAATAACCTGAAATGGTACAAAGGTAAGCGGTAAACTGCTAGAGGTTAAAAAGAAGTTTAGGTTAGCAAAACTGCTGTAGAGAAATTGCAAAGAAAGCCAAGGTGAACAGTGAGTACAGTTTCCTACACCATCAAAAGGCACTTGGAAACTGGAGGAAACTCTGACAGGAAGAGGTCTGGCAGACCCAAAGCCACAACAGAATCAGAAGACAAGTTTCTGAGAGTCAACAGCTTGCGTGATAGGCGGCTCACAGGACAACAGCACAGAGTGACTGGCACCCTGAACCAAAAGGGCTACCACAGCATTTTGCAGCACCATGCAATACCCTCTGGTCTATGACTAGTTGGTCAGGGGTTCATCCTACAGCAAGATAATGACCCAAAACACACCTCCAGGCTATGTCAGAACTACCTTCGAGGAAAAGAACAAGACGGTAGGCTTCAAATCATGGAATGGCCAGCACAGTCTCCAGACTTAAACCCCATCGAGCTGATTTGGGATGAACTGGACAGAAGGGTGAAAGCAAAGCAACCTACAAGTGCAACACATTTGTGCGAACTTCTGCAAGAGTGTTGGAAAGAACTTCCCGAACAATATTTGATGTCCATTGTAGGAAGAATGCCAAGAGTGTGTTCAGCAGTTACAGTATATCTGCAAAAGGTGGCTACTTTGATGAGTCAAAAATTTTGATTAAATTTTGTTAAACAAAATGATTCTATGATTTCTTTTTTATCTCCAATTGTTTATTTGTTCTATGCTTTAATTTCAGAGTACATTGAGACATTAACCTGTGTAAATTTCAATAAAAACTGGAAAAATGGGGGTGTTCTAAAACTTTTGACCAGTAGTGTACTTCAAGAAGCAATATATAGAACCTGAAACTAACCCTTACAGATCACAGATAATTACATACAAATGTTTCATTGATGATATACTGATCTTCTGGGATGGAACATTACAAGAAATGCAATCTTTTAAAGATTATCTAGAAAGGTCAAACAAAAACTTGGTCTTTACAATGACTTGTGACATAGGATAAATAGCTGTCTTGGACCTAAAAATTATTAAGAGAGATGGAAAACTTTTCACTGATTTGTATAGAAAAGATACTACCAGAAATACAATAATTCATTCCAAAAGTTTTCACCCCAAACATTTAAAAACAAATATTCCACACAGCCAATTGCTTAGGGTAAAAAGAAATAGTAGCATTCCAGAAAAATGTGAAAAAAATCTAAATGATTTAACCCAGAGATTTGTTACTAGAGGATACTTGAAAGAATCCCTGGAAATAGCTAGAAGAAAAGTTGATTCCAGGGAATGAGAAAGTTTAATTTTAGAGAAGGTATCATGTTCGAGGCCCACCTTGGAAAAAATTACTATGTCTGCTCAATACTCAGATAGCTTTGGCATAATTAAACATATAATTTAATCAAACTGGAAAATATTACAAACCAGTGAGACTGGCCAAAAGATTTTTGAACATAAACCTTGGGTTACTGCACGAAGAACAACAACAATTCGCAATAAGATTATTAACACCCAGCATTGGAAACAAAATAAAGAAGGAATGGGGTGGTTAAGAAGTGAGATAAAAGGTTTTTTTTCCATGTGACAATTGTATCCATTGTAACAGTGGTAAAAAAAAAAAAATAATTCAAAGCACATGGGATGTTAGGGAATATTGTATTAGGGATTTCATTACTTGCACTTCTGATTATGTAGTCTATTGTATTGTTTGTCCATGCGCATTATATTATATCAGAGAAACCACCAGACCTTTAAAATATGTATTACTGAACATAAGAGCAATATAAGAAGAGGGGATGTGAGGTCTCCTTTAGCAAAACATTTTATTGAGAGACAATACCAGATATCGAGTTTGAAATTGTTTGGTATTGAGAAAATATAAGAATTACCAAGAGGAGGTAACAGAGAATGAGCTGTATTAAAATGGGAAGCATGGTGGATTTTTAACCTCAGAACACATCTTTCAAGATATGGACTGAATGAAACCTTAAACTGGACCAATTATGATTGAGAGTATATATATATATATATAAAACTGACTATGTTGCATTGTGTTCTCTGTATACATTAATTATTTGGAATTAATATAATGTGTAGTTCATGGGATATATGCAGGTAGTGAAATGTTATCCTTATAATTTTCACCCGAACCTTGTCTATTGCTTTAATATTGATTCATTGTAAGTATACAAAGTCATTTTTTAGATAATTTTACGTATGGCCTACTGATCTTTATTTTCAACTGGTTTCTCTTTCTCTGTCGATGGCATAATGATCTGATTTCTATGCATGATTTTTGTATGATCGTGGTATTGTAATTTATTTTTAAAAGTTCTGAATACCATCTTTATTTAAGTGAATGCAGTACTAAGTTGAGTACCTTGAGGAAAAAAGGGGGAACTCTCCTGCTTTTTAGCTTCAGTGAGTTTTCCTTCATTTGACCGGGCCACTCTGATGTCATCACTTAGTGATAACGGCATGTCCAGTGTGCACACCTGTGTGGCCCAGTGCCTTCCTTGTCTTTATCAGCACCTGTAAAGTAGTAGCAAGGTGCATATCAAAAATTTATTGGCGTGGTCTGCCAATGGCGGCGGGTACTTTTTGTAAAAAGTAGTCTTTAAACGCACACCTGTATAATACTTACACTGATTCTTTCACTATTGGAAATGTTAATTAGAAGGTTATAAGGTAAAAGGATATTCCTCAATTATGTGATTTAAATATTTAAAATAAACAACATTCATGGTTTGGAGTTGCACCTCACATTTTGGTTCTCAATTGGAACTGACTCATTCATTTTCTGTTTATGAGATTTATTAGTGAGGTAAGAGGAACACCCTCAACTTATAATGATAAATATAAAACTCAAAATAATTATTTGACATTGGTTCTTTTTACATATGTATTTTTTCTGTTTTAGAAAATAGTGACGCCTGATACAAATATAGATGTCTTTAGTGCTGTATTATATAAAAGGCTTAAATTGAGGTGCAATGGTTACATTTATTTTTACAAGAAAATATAAGCTGGAATGGAGTTTAATGATTGAAAACTGAATATATCTCTTTATCTTTATAAATAGATGAAAGAAATTTTGTGCATTTGACAGTAAAGAAAAGCCCCCCAATTCCCACTCCCATGGCAGACACACATTTAAATGATTTATAGATATATTCCAGGTTAGTTCCACCTGAGTTATTTGATTTATTTAGTTTGTAGTGATTTCAACTGTTTTTTAAATGAATTGTTCTTTACAATGCATTTTTGAATCAATATGTTAAATAATGCAAAAGAGCCACATTAAAAGGCTTGGAAACTTATGTTTTTCTCTTGTCTGATTTATTTATAGAAATATGCTCCACAGTCTGATGAAGAAACTTGTGTTCTGAAACGTTACTACTAAAAAATTTTGGAACTCTATTATATGGAATTTTGA
Organism: Neoceratodus forsteri; assembly: GCA_016271365.2. NCBI lineage: Eukaryota > Metazoa > Chordata > Ceratodontiformes > Ceratodontidae > Neoceratodus > Neoceratodus forsteri. Next base: position 569,620,160 of record CM057449.1, on the reverse strand, counting down.
AGTCTGGAAGACACTATGTATCAATAAACACTATATATGGAATCATTGTATGAATTTGTGTGCATTATACAGCATCATTTAGGGTTGAGATAGGTTATTTTGTTAATTACTCTGATTGTCCTATTTACCTTTCTCCCCTGTTATTTTCAATTTAAAACAAAAGGAACCCTGGGAAACTTTTTGTTGCATTTTGGTTAAATGAGTTGCCTTATACCTTGCTTAATCTATTTAAGTTTGACCAGTTTAAGAAGCACTACAGGCAACCCGGACAGTTCAGTGTAACTGTAACTACTAATCATCTTGGATAAGTTCCTTCCAGTATACACTTTGAGCTGTATCACTAAGCCAGTGTATCAGTGTAACTGTAACTCTGACTCTGAGGCCATGTACCATTACTATGCTTGTTTTACACTGATTCTGTCTACCTGCCTTATTGTAAAACAGTATGCAATTGATGTAGTCTATTTATTTGCACTTGTTTGACTTCATTCCACTGGAACTCACTTATTGCATTTGTTAGGTTGCCTTGTAATCTCTGTTATTGATGTGGAACTTTTGTAAATGAGGAATTGTGCTCAAAGGTAGTCTCCAAAAGCTATAAATAAATAAATACATAAATAGTTGCATCATATCTACAGTACACCACAGTATATGCCTGAGTTACAGCTGCATCACTTTTGCATCACCAATCTGGACACAAGCATGGGTGCAGCATATCGTGGTGCAACCATTCTCTGACAGTCCTGCACCCTTCTGACACAGACACAGCTGTGATTTGATATGCAAAAGTGATGCAAATGGCTGTTATGGTCATCACAACTGTTTGAAAATGCAGGTTTACTTCTCTTACCTTTTTTATTAAAAAAAGAGGAAAATTCTAGGGTTTATATGACGCAACAGAGATTACTGTAATGGAACCTTATATAATGACATCTCCCTAATTAATGTTCTTCTCTTGGCTTATGATCTTGTATGAAGACAGGTAGGCAGAACCACAAAATATGCCTAATGTTGCTCCACAGTCAGACAAAGCTAGTAACACCTTATTGTATTTGTCATTAGAATATGTGCTCTAGCCCCTTTTACAGTGTAAATGGTCTGGATGCTAGAAGGGTCATTAGATTATTAGGGATGGGCACATTCTGCTCACAATACTTCATATGGTATTCATGGCAATGTTAAAACAAAATTCTATATACTGCAGTCTTTGCCATACCATGTTAGGACATGGGAATTCTCCTGAGGGCAAATCTGTGCTGGTCATCCTCATACTACTTTGCAAAGTTTGTGCTTGAGATCAAGTCACATGACATATGTTCTGTGGAAAAAGATGGTGCACTGCAGCAGGAAGTACACTGTGACACCCCTTGCACAGTATGCAGCATACAGTGTTAAAAGTAGTAGAATCTCTTCTCTTCATGCTGTGTAGAAAATCTGTGAAATCAGATAGAAAAATTGTAGTGTAGAAATGTTTGATCCATTTGAGTGCTATTTGTAAGTGTGATTTGAAAAGCTTTTATTCACAGAAAAAGTTTAAGCAGACATTGGTATTGTTCTTATTATGTACAGTATGAGTGCTGTGAACTGATGATGAGGTAGGAACAAAGTTAATTCAGATTTCAACTCCCAGATTCAGTCTTACAATTTTACTTTTTTTCCAGTGCAGATATTATTTAATGCTCTGTGTGTTGACTTCTGATTCTGAGTGAGCAAGAGGCCATGTGTAATTTTTGGAAGTAACCTGGGGTTGTGGCTGTTGGCACTAACGAAGCTGTCTTCTTTTTTGCTGTATGTAGTGTGTATGCAATGCTGTGAGAGCATCAGTCCTGTACTACAGCTGGGGACATGCAAAATGTTTTTGAATATAGAATAGTATATAAAAAATTAGCAAGAATAATATATGGAAGCTCTACAGAATTGTCTTTTTTTCATGATTCCAGTTTTCTGTGTTGGGTGATATGGCAGCAGCAGTTATACTTTGTATCTGAGGCAGCTCCTGTTTTTTATTAATAAATTAAATAAATAAATACACACACACAGTACATACCATTCATTCAAACATACATATGTGCTGAGAGTTTGGCACTATGAGGATTTTGCCAGGCACAAGTTAGCCAGGGTGTACATTTTGGTTCCGGTTGGTAACACATCCAACTTAAACACAAACAATCATGGTAAATTGAAAGAGCCACCCTGGGCAGAGTAATGAATGTGTGCTACTGGCAGCACCTGTTCTTCCTGTCACAGAGGCAGTAAAAGCAGAGGACTAGGAGGAAAAGAAAGAAGGATAAGAAGGGTGATTCTGAGGAATTTCATGAGGGAACAATATTAATACCAGCACTTATGAAGACTAGATTGGGGGGACTCACTACCATATTTTCTGGAGTTGTCCAGCCCTGCGACCTTATTGGAGAGAAGTAGGGAGATGATATGGACAGAAGGTAGGAGTGCAAGGGAATCAAAGTTTTGAACACCTGATACTAGGTAAGCTGCCAAAAGATAGGAGAATGAATAATCAAAAATCTTTTGCAGGATAACTGTTAGCAGCAGCTGGTAAGGTGACTACAAGAAAGTGGTTACTACCAGATCCCCCCCCCCCCACACACACACACACACACATTGCAGGACTGAATAATAATAGTCAAAGGCATATACTGCTAGGAAAAAAAAAACACTGCAGACTTACATCTGCATACAGAAATGTTTAAGGGGATATAACTCCCATTTATGGTGTTTATTGAGGAATTTGAAAGGGAATCTGTCCTTTCGCAGCAGGCTCAGGGGTACTGAATGTGAGATAAAGGGAGCAGTCATCCAGTGTCAAACATTTAAAAATGGGAAGGGAAATGCCAGAGACCACAAGAAAGAGGATTTCTATCATACCCTAATTCAGTCTTTGCTAATAACATATGAACTTAATTGCCAATAAGCCACACACATGTTTGTTGTTAGATCATGTTACATTTCTTTCTACAGGCTGTATAGCCAGAAGGTGTCAAAATAAAAATATGTATACATTCCCTTAAAGAGCAACTGACACCACTCTGGTCAAAAGTGCTACATTGCAGAATTAGAATAAGCACACCCCCAGTAAATCTCTCACCAAAAACTAGATTTCTATGTTACTTCATTTTAAAGTTATGAGCTATTTTGTAACCCTGATTTCACTATCTCTTCAGAAAAGCCTGTTTTAGTGAAGGGCTGCCGCTGATATAATCTCAGAATCTCACAGTCTAGTACTCCCTGTCAGCAAGCTTATATGACATGTTTCTTCAAAGTTGTAAAGATCACGTGCAATGGTTTTCACAAGTAAAACAGGCAGCACCATGCAATAAGCATTGCTGTAAAACTGTATGTATTTCAGGTTTTGTAACAAACCTGACAATTTTTTTGTGGGGTGCATTTTTGTTGTGAACCTTTTTCCCGGGGTTGATGGATGCTGGGTCATAGCACACTGTTGTGATGTTTGCAGACTGAATACGTTTCTGATGTGGGGAAAGGCTGAGATCATTCACGCCTATCATTCAACTTAGTCGATTTCTAAGGATGCACTTTAAAACAATTATTCAATCTCCTTGTTAATGGGGGGTTGGAGAGGCAATGCTGTTTTTAAACCTTACTAGGAGTTTCTAATTTAGCCAGCCCAATGTGTTCTCCATGTCAGACTGTTTTGACTGACATACAGTGACTCCAGGGTTTCTGGATAGAAACATAGAAACATAGAATTTGACAGCAGTTAAGGACCACTTGGCCCACCTAGTCTGCTCATTTCCCTACCAGATGGATAAGCTGCAGATTCTAGTTAATCAACAGCTTACTTCCTCCTACCCCCCACTAGAATTGACTTATACCTGCCCCATGCAATCTTGAATTCTCCCACTGTTCCTGACTCCACAACCTCCTTAGGAAGGCTGTTCCATGCATCCACAACCCTCTCTTTGAAAAAATACTTTCTAACATTACCTCTGAGCCACCCCCTGTATCTTCAAATTGTGCCCCCTTGTTCTTGCACATCTCTTCTTCTGAAAGATACTACCCTCTTGTACTTTGTTAATTCCCTTGAGATACTTGAAAGTTTCTGTCATAGCCCCCCTCTCCCTCCTTTCCTCAAGGGTATACATATTAAGCTGCTTTAGTCTCTCCTCGCATGTCTTCTGGTGCAGACCCTGTACCATTTTGGTTGCCCTCCTCTGAACAGCCTCCACTCTATGTCTTTGCGGAGATGGGATCTCCAGAATTGCACGCAGTACTCCAGATGGGGTCTCACTAACTGTCTGTACAGAGGGATAACAACTTTCTATTTTCTACTATTGATGCCTCTCCCCTATGCATCACAGTATCCCCCCAGCCCTCCTTACTGCCTTCTCACATTGCTTGCCCACTTTTAGGTCATCTGATATAATTTCCCCTAAGTCTCTTTCGATTTTTGTTGCTGTTATAAACTCAATCCCCATTGTGTACTCTTCCCCTGGGTTTTTGTTTCCCAGATGCATTACCTTGCACTTCTTTGCATTGAATCTGAGCTGCCACATATTTGACCATTCCTCCAACCTTGCCAAGTCCCTTTTCATTCTTTCCACCCCATCTTATGTATCAACCCTGTTGCAGATCTTTGTGTCATCTGCAAAGAGACATACCTTTCCTTCCAGGTGCTCTCCAATGTCACTTATAAAGACATTAAAGAGGACTGGTCCCAGTACTGAACCCTGCGGTACCCCACTAGTTACCCTCCTTTTTTTCACTGTGGACTCTGTTTACTATTACCCTTTGCGTCCTGTTATCCAGCCAGGTTTTTATCCAGGTTACCACCTTGGGACCCACTCCAAGGCTGGTTAACTTGTATATTAATCTTTGTGTGAGCCTGTGTCAAATGCCTTTCTAAAATCTAGGTAGGACATATCCACAGCCCCTCCCTGGTCTACTACGTTGGTCACCAGTCAAAGAAATCTATTAGGTTCATCTGACATGACCTTTCTGCATGAAAAATCATGCTGCCTTGGGTCCTGTGCCCCACTGGCCTCTAGGTACTCAACAGTTCTTTCCTTCAGAAGTGATTCCATCATTATCCCTACCACTGAAGTCAAACTAACTGGTCTGTAGTTTCCTGCCTCTGCTCTGCTCCCACTTTTGTGAAGTGGAATCACATTTGCCCTCCTCCAGTCCTCAGGTACCACCCCATCCTCCCATGATTTGTTAAAGAGAGTAGTTAATGGTGTTACTAGTTCTACCCTTAGTTCTTTTATAATTCTTGGGTGAATCCCATCAGGCCTCATTGCTTTGTCCACCCTCAGTTTCAAGAGTTCTTTCAAAACCCTTTCTTCTGTGAATGGACTGGTATCGACCCCCTATTCAGAGTTTATCCCTTGTTTGGTTTAGGTACCTCCCCCTCCTCTTCTGTTGTGAATACTGAGCAGAAATATTCACTCAGTATCCCTGCTTTTTCACTGTCACCATCTGCCCACATTCCCTCCCCTTTATTAAGTCTCTGTATCCCTTTCTTGGTCTTTCTTCACTCCCTAATGTACCTATAAAATGTTTTATCCCCCTCCTTAACAGAGTTGGCTATCTTTTCCTCAGTTTGTGCCTTTGCTATTCTGATTGCCTTCCCTGCCTCCTTCTGCTTTAACTGATAACATTCTCTGTCCTGCTCCTTCTGTTTCCTTATATTTCCTGAATGCTATCTTTTTCTCCTTAACCATCCTTGCCACCTCTTTTGAGAACCATAGTGTTTTTTTCCTTTATTTTGTTTTGTTGATTTGCTTCACACCAAGGCTTGTTGCCTCTGCGATGGCTGTTTTGATTATTCCCCATTGTTCCTCCACCCCTCCGTCTTGCCCGTTTGCTAGTGCTTTTCTGAGGCACTCTCTCATTTTCCCGAAGTCAGCCTTCCTCAACTCCAATACTTTTGTTTTTGTATGGCTTGACTCTATGACTACGTCTATTGTGAACCACACTGTTTGGTGGTCACTTGTTCCCAGATGGCTACCCATTTCTAAATCTGAGATCCTTTCTCCTTCCCCATTTGAGACTACCAGGTCTAAGATTGCTCCTTCCTGAGTGGGTTCCAACACTAGCTGTCTGAGGCATGCCCCCTGTAGGGCATCAAGAATGACCCTGCTCTTGGATGGGCCTGCAGCACCCACCGAACTAAACAATTATTTTTCATCAGTTTACTCACACAAATCAGTCTTTACACCTACCACTGCACCTTCAAACATTGAATTAAACACAAATATAATTTCAGAAAAGAATGTTGAAACTGCACTAAATACCCTAAAAAAACACACAAGCCCGGGACCAGATGGGATTAACTCCAGATTTCTAATAGAAACAAAAAGTGCTATTATCCAACCATTAAAAATATTGTTCAACAAATCCTTGTTCGAATCATCAGTACCAAACGACTGGCGTATCACAATAGTTACACCCATTTTTAAAAAAGGTTCCCACTCAAAATTTGAAAATTATTGACCCAAAAGTCTCACATCCATACCATGTAAACTTATGGAAAAAATTATCAAACTCAAAATTGAAGATGAAATGTTAACACTAAACATAAATGACACATATCAACATGGCTTTAAACAAGGTTTTTCGTGTGTCACAAATCTCATCTCTTTTTATGAGTACATTAGCTACCATCTGGATGACAATATAGCCATGGACGTCATTCTACTTGACTATAGTAAGGCGTTTGACAAAGTTTCTCACTTACTACTAATTAAAAAACTCATTAACATAGGACTGTCACCCATACTGACTTCTTGGATTAATCAATGGCTGGATAACAGAACACAGAGGGTCAGGGTTAATAATACAATGTCTGGGGAAAGGGGAGTGACCAGTGGAGTCCCCCAGGGCTCTGTGCTCGGACCGGTCCTCTTTAATCTGTTTATTGGTGACATGCATATATCCTCCAATAATAAAATGGTCAAATTCGCTGACGATACAAAACTTGGGGGAAAAGCTATAAATCAAAACATAAATTCTGGACTACAAACTGACCTATTATTAATGGAATAGTGGGCAAGTACAAATGAGATGCACTTTAACTTTACTAAATGTGCAACACTACACCTGGGAAAAAACAACCCACTACATACATATTACCTAAATAACATGGCCATTAAAACTTCAACTGTAGAAAAAGATCTAGGAATCCTCATCAACAACAAACTATCTTCTACCTCCCACTGTACCAAAATAGCAAATCAAGCAAATGCTATTCTCCGTAGGATAAGTAAAACATTCGTAAATAGAACAGAACAATGTCTTCTGCCACTTTATAGATCTCATGTTAGGCCACTCCTAGACTATTGCTCCCCCTTCTGGAGCCCTTACTTGATTTCAGACATTAACAGGATTGAAAATACTCAGCATAAAGCCACAAAGCTTATACCACACTTATCAAAATTTAATTACACCACCAGACTAGCAAGCACAGGCCTACATACATTAGCCCAAAGAAGACTTAGGGGGGACTTGTTACTACTATTTAAGTTAACAGCAAACAGAGAACAGATGCAAATATGCGGCATCAAATTCTCTACCAGAAAAACGGTAGCTAGATTGCATAATAAACAACTAGAGATCATGAGGGCCAAAACTAACAAAAGAATAAACTATTTCACTATAAGGACACCCAGAATTTGGAACAAATTGCCACGGGAAATAGTTGATTCTCCAAATATTCTGTCATTTAAAAGCAAATTAGATAAATGGTTGATCGATCAGGGACCCATTGAATGATCCATAAATATGGAGGACAATCGTGATGGGCAATCCGCCTTCTTTTGTCCAACAATACCAAAGTACGAAAGTACCAAAAGTACTCCAGTTAACATCTGGCATATTCAGGTCCCCCATCAACAATATTTCCCATTTTTCTGCCATTTTAAGGATGTCTTCTATCATTTCCTTGTCCATTACCTCCCCCATGCAGATTGTGGTGCCATTTCCTGTCTCCAGAGTGACCCATAGTGACTCATCTACTTCCTGTTTACTCTTTAGTTCTGTTGCTTTAATCCCTTCCCTTATATAGAGAGCTCCTCCTCCCCCTGTTTTACCCACCCTGTCCCTCCTGTAGACTGTGTATCCTGGTATGTTGACATCCCAGTCGTGGTTCTCTGTGTACCATGTTTCAGTGACTGCCACAATATCCAGGCATCCCTCTTCCATCAAGGCCACTAGTTCAGGGATCTTGTTGCACAGACTGTGGGCATTGGTACTCATCACCTTCCATTTATTTTTTATGGCCTTACCCCTTTTAGCCTGATCCCTGTCCTTACTGCCTTTTTCTGCATTTATCCCTGTCCTGCTCCCTACTGACTTCTCTACCTTGGTGTTTACCTCTCTAACTACTGTGTTTTGTGGGGGGAGGCTGGGATTTCCCTGCTCTTTTTCAGTGCCTCCCCCCTTGGCTAGTTTAAATGCTTGCCAATAGAGCATTTAAGCCTGTTGCCTAGGATCCTGGTTCCCTTCCCCCCAGACAGATGCAGACCATCGCACCAGTATAAGCCTGCATCCCTCCAGGTGGCTCCCCAGTCCCCAATGAAGCCAAAACCCTGAGCTCCACTCCAGTTTTTCAACCATTCATTGAATCCCATGGTGCGGAATATCCTAGCATCCTCCTTGCCATAGACAGGCAGCACCTCCGAGAAGGTTACCGTACATGCTACTTGTCTAAGGCCCCTCCCCAAAAATGGATGTTGAGTTAGCATGCTTCCAGGCTGCAGATGCCATTTGGAGTGCTATTCTACTGTGCCTGTTAGGAAGTTGTATTGCTGGTAGTATTTTAATGTTGGTAACTTCACTGCTGTTTATCAGTGTCTGCTTTACAATAAGTTTTAATACAGACCTTATATGTATTCATTCCTACTAGGGGTGGAAATGTTAGCTCTGGTAAGGTGATCATTTTAATTTAGAATAGAACATAGATGTGCCTGCATGTAGGTCAAACCAGTCTTACAGGGAGAAAACATTCAGCAGGCTAAATTAGAAACTCCTAGTAAGATTTCAAAACAGGATTACCTCTCTCACACCCATTGACAAGGAGATGGAATAATTGTTTTAAAGTGCCATCCTTAGAAATCACCTAAATTTAATGATAGTTGTGAATGATCTTAGCCTTTCACCACATCAGAAACTTATTCAGTCTGCAAACCTCACAACAGTGTGCTGTGACCCAGCATCCAGCAACCCAGGAAAAAAGGACCTCAACAAAAAGGCACCCCCCAAAAAAATTGTCAGCTTTGTTACAAAACCTGAAACACACAGTTTTTAAAGCAATATTTATTGAATGGTGCTGTCTGATTTACTTGTGAAAACCATTGCACGTGTTCTTTAGAATTTTGGAGACACACATCCTATAAGCTTACTGACAGGGAGTACTAGACTGGGGCCCAGATATTCAAAAGGGTTGCACCATGCACAACCCACTGATGTGCCCCGGTGTGATATTTAAAAGGGAAAAGTGCGCCACACAAATCCCGATGCACCGGGGCGCATCAGTAATGTATGCAGCTACAGGTGGGGGGGCATGCCCATGCATAAACTACACAGCCCGATATTCAGCCCGGGCCATGCAGAGTTATGCAGGTGCAACCCCTACCTGTGCCTACACAAAGTTATGCCAAAAAAAAGGAACAAGTCGAGGGCCACCCACAGGTGAGCTGCCGCATTGCAGGGTGCAACACAGCAGCTGCCACCTGTGGGTGGCCCTCGACTTGTTCCCACTGCACCTGGTGGCGCCCCCATGCCCCAATTGTGAGCATCAGTATCCCCCCAAGTCCAATATCCCTGGTGGTCCAGTGGACCGCTGAGTCTCGATCACGGGCATAACAGTATTCCGCGTAGCTTCCGGATCAGGGCATAATCATTCCCCAGCGCCTGATCGGCGGGCATATCTCGTATTCCTCTCAGTAGCCCGCTGATTGTATATAGATTATCTCCTCATTAGCTCGACCGCGTCAATATCTTCGCCTGTGTTCATCATCCCTGGTGGTCCAGTGATTGAACGGAGCCCAATCGCTGGCGGCATCTCTACCCCCAAAGTCCCAAACCCTGGTGATCTAGTGACCCCATCCCATCTGCCCACCGGAGCCCACCACCCCGCCTGCCCCCCATCAGCTGGCGGGTGGTACACCACCCACCTGCCGCTCTGTTGCCCACTGACCGACAGCTCAGTATGGATGCACGCCTACAGCTCAGAGCATGAGTCAATGAGCATGCAGTCTACATTATATTAGTTGTCCAGATATGTGAATGAATTCATTCACATATCTGGACTCGATTGCAGGTATGGCTGCATGCCCATTGGCTCATGCTCTGAACCAATGGGCTTGCAGCCATAAGAGCTGTCAGTCGGAGGGCGGCAGGTGGCAGGCAGGTGGGGTACTGCTGCCCGCCGGCTGACAGGGGGAGCAGGCGGTGGGCTCCATGGGGTGGGGTGTGGGGTCCACTAGATCACCCGGGATTTCGGACTTTGGGGTGAGGAATGCCGCCCGGATTGGTCTGTCAGTCCACTGGACCACCAGGGATATTGGACTTTGGGGATACTGTTGCCCATGATCAGGCTAATGGGGAGTTACAGTTGTGCACGCGATCGGGCTACTCGGGGAATACAGTTATTCCCGCGATCAGGCTACTCGGGGAATACAGTTATGCCTGCACATTAGGCTACTCGGGGAGAAATATGTTATGCCCGGATCGGGCTACTAGGAGGGAATACAGTTATGCTCACGATCGGGCTACTTGGGGGGATACAGTTATGCCCACGATCAGGCTACTGGGGGGGAGTACAGTTATGCCCGCGATCGGGCTACGGGTGGGGAAGTTACAGTTATGCCCGCGATCGGGCTAATCGTGGTCCACTGGACCACCAGGGATTGGAGACATTCATTGTCCCTTACGGGACGTCCTGTGATTGGGCTGCAGGGGGCATCAGTCCCCGACAGCTGCTGCCTGGCAGGGCACCAGGCTCAAGTCGTCGGGGATCGGTGCACCTGCATGTTAATAGCATGCAAATGGGGCCGTAATCAGATGCAAATGGCCCCCATGTGCCTTGCATAAATTATGGCCCCATTTGCATGTCACCCTTTGAATATCGCAGGTGCTGTGCATGGTGCAATGGAACTTGCGCCACCGCATGTCAATGCTCCACTCTGACCACTTGCGCTGGTGCAGTTCCACTGCACCTTGCACAGTGGGGGTGGCCAAGGGATGATATTCAAAGCAGTTGCGCCATAGTGCAACTCCATTGAATATCACCCTGGCCACACCCCTGCGCAATTATTTTGAGCAGCGCACAGGCTTGCGCCACAAACTGGCGCAGTTTGAATATCTGGGCCAGGGAGTTTCTGAGATTACATCACCAGCTGCTCTTCATAATTTTAAAATGAAGTAATGTAGAAATCTAGTTTTTGATATGAGATTTACTGGGGGTTGCCTATTACAATTCTGCAATGTAACAGAAGTAGTGTCAGTTGCTCTTTAAAGCTCAGACATTAGGATGTCAGGGCCAGGTAAATTACCAGGCATTATCAGGAAGTGTTAAGTAATGGGGTCACAATTATTACTTTTAAAGAAAAGAAAACCTCAAAATTGTATTTCTCTCATTTAATGAGACTATAGACCAAGAGGATAAAAATATAACTAACAAATGTATTAAACAAACAATGGCTGAGAACCTCTACTAAAATGGGTGGTAAACGCTCTCTCAGTAGCAACACCCTCTCTTTGGAATACCCTTCCTGCACCCCTCAGGTCATCCAACACACACCTCACCTTCAAGCAGAACCTTAAATCCTGGCTCCTTGCTCGTGACACTTGCAGCTGTTTCCACAGGTAGTACCCACCCCCTCCATGGCTTACTGTTTCTTTCCTGATGAACCTGTCTTCACGCATTTATGTCTTTGTTGTTGGGTCACCAGGCCTGTTCCAGAATTGTGAAGGGAGGGGTTTCTTTTGGGCGTTTTGCGGTATCCCAGTTCTCTGGGTCATTTGGTACCCCATGCCATCTTCTTTTATAATTTGTTCAGTGAATGTCAGTTAGTCATTAGTTTCCCCTTGTTAATTTTTCTGCCTCTTGTAATTCAGCTATCATATATTGTTATGTTTCCTACCACTGCTCTGACCACAAATGCACTTATATTTGCTAAATTTGTTTCTGTTGTAACTTCTCTGTATAATGTCTGTACATGTGTCTTCTGGCCCGGGTCATGCCTGTAAATGGTCCTTTGGACCAGTGCACTTTCCTGGTTATCAAAGTCATAAATAAATCAATAAAATGAAAGACAGTTTATTTATAAGCTTTACTGTTGTCTAACTAGATGTGACCTGCATAATAAAGAAGTTAAAAGAAAAATAGATTGGAAAAAATATGGGCAGGATTTACAAAGGGCTTGCGCTTGGCACATCTCAGATGCCCTGGCGCAAATGAGATGCACCTACCACCAACTGTGGCATTCAAAGAAGATGCACTGGGGAATGCTCCTGGTGCATCCCCTCTGTGAATACCACAGTTGCACCCAGCCCTGGATGCACCAGTACAACTCCCTGATTAGGCTGGAAAACTAATGGGGCAGCACATCTCACAATGCGCTGTGCCCAAATATGCCATTCAGAGCCAACAATATGCAAATGGGGCCATTAGGCATGCAAGGCACAATGGGGTCATTTGCATGTCATTATGGCCCCATTTTCATGCACCACGCAGAGCTGCACACAGCAGAATGTGCAGGTTGCCCTGCATGTGTAGCAGTACTGCCACATATGAACGTGTACTCTATTATAGAGTGTATGATATGGTGGCGCTTTACAAATTCAGTTCTGTAGACAGTCTTTCCTGATTTCAAATTCCTTTTTTATTTAAATAATGGCAAGCCTCAACGTTTCAGCAAGTGTCTTGGCTTTATCAAGAGATGCCTTCATCCAAAGTAATAATGTGTAATTCTTTCCTTTAATATTTATTAATATTCACAATCCTGCATTCCTGAATATTTTTTTATGTATTACTTTCTGTTACTTTATATGACCTTGTTTATTTTCTATTTCGGTTCATATTTCTTCATATTATGTTCATATCTGGATTTTGCGGATCCTCTCACCACGCTGAACGTGGAAAATTTAGTCCTCTGTACTGCCACATACCCAGCACCCCTGTCAGATCAATGCAACCCCCCCCTCCCTGCCTGAGTCACTGTGTGAATGCTGGACACTGTGGCAGTAGAGTAAGAGACCCAGAATCCCACCCCCCATGCCCGCATCCCCATTCGTATGCCGCTCCCTGCGGAGGTACAGTGGAAAGCTGAGACCCCTGTCCCACCCGCATGCTGCACCCTGCAGGAGTAGAGTGCCAAGCCTCTCACCCCACCTGCATCCCCGTTTGTATGCTGCTCCCTGCGGCGGTACTGCTGTGTGATCCACACCTATCCTCCATACCCCAACCCAATTTCACCAGCAACGGCAACTCCATTAGTTCCCACCCAGGTAGCTCAGCAGACCCCTCACCACCCCATCCACTTGGGCACCCCAACCTATCCTGCTCCCTTGTTCCAGCATAATCCCAGCATCAGTGGGCAGCTCAGCTCACTCTCATACCTCCACGGCTTCCCACCGACAGAGCTGTCTGTGAATGACAGGTACTGTACAACTGTAAGTCCATTGGTCCACCATGTCAACCAATGGGCTAGTAGTGTGTACTGTACTCTGTCATTCACAACTTTGTGAATGACAGGGTACAGTACACACTCCAAAGCCCATTGGTCGGCATGGTTGACCAATGGTCTTACTGTTGTACAATAACTGTCATTCACAGACAGCTCTGTCAGTGAGCAACTATGGTGATGTACAGGTGAGTTGAGCTGCCTGCTGATCTGCAGGACCTGCTGGGATGGGGGTGGGGTAGAGGTGCTTGAGTGGGTGGGGTGGTGGGGGAGTCTGCTTGACCACCAGGGAGATGTTTGGATGCGGCATGGCAGGCAATCAGGTTGGGACAGGGAGGGTGGATTTAATTGCCTATGCAGGCTGGGGCTATGGTATTTGCTACAAGGGGCTACTGGTAAGGAGGGGGTGCCCATTGCCTGTGAAGGCCAGGGTGGATGTGTACAATACAAGGGGCTATGGTCGGGAGGGAATACTAATACCCACTATGGCTGTGGGCTATAGGTTGTCTGACTGACAACATTATTCATTCTTCTATCCCCTCCACACTCGGTGCAATGCTCACCCCCATTGACTTCCCTCATTCCCTCTGTTCCATGTCTTTATCTCTACTATCTGTCCCAAAATGCTCTACCAGGATGGGTGAACTTGTCTTCTCCTTCTATGCCCCCAAATTTTGGAACTCTCTCCCACTTGATCTTAGGCACTCCAAATCCCACCCCACTTTCAAGAAAGGCCTCTCCAATTACCTCGCCTCCCTTGACATTTTCAAATGTCCCTAAGCTTCATGAGTCATGGAAATCTACCATTGTCCTGCACTTAAATTTCCCTGTGGCCTCTTGATTCCTCCCATCCCCACTCTTCCTCAGCTGCAGCTATGGACTTTGTTCCCTGTCTCTGCCTGGGAATTGGCTCCTTGCTGACTTACCAACTGCACTGTCATGTTTTGTACATTATTAACCATAAATTGTGCCTTTTTGTCTGTTTTGTTCCTATTATAATGTGTGTTATATACCTCCTCTATGTACTATGTAACTTGCACCTCTGTATAACTGTTTGGAATCTCCTAGCATACAACACTGTATATATATTTGTTTTTACCTGTTCCTTGATTTGTACTCTCCCAGGTCATGCCTGAAAATAGACAGTTCTGTCTAGTGCACTTACCCAGTTACCAAAAGCAAATAAATAAATTACAGGGATGCTGGCGGGGGGCTACTGGACAGCCAGGGTGGGTGGGTTGCTGTGCTGCTGTCTGCAGTATGGCAGCCTGCTTGTGGGTGGAAAGCAACTTAAGTCTACTTGTTGTAGACTTATTTTTAGGAGGCACATCTCCGGACTGGCCCTGGAGATGCACCTCCTGGCTGGGTTATGATTGGGGCTGCACACCATATGCACGTGCATGCCCCCTTCACAGCCCCTCCAGATGTACCACATATCATTATGGGTGGTATGCGGCACATCTGTGATGCACTGGTGCATCAAGAATGCAATGGTGCATCAGTCCCCTTGCAGAATTGCACCAGTGCGCAAGTTTGTGATGCACCAGCGCACTTCGGATGTGCTGGGTGCATCCCTTTTGTGAATCCTGCCCTACATCTTTTTATCACAAAATGATGGAAAAAGCACTTTGCCTATATGTTACCGTTTAAATGCTTTCTCACACTCAGCAGTTAGCACTATGCACTTTTGGAACTCACTGCATGGCCCTGTTCATGATTGCGAGTACAGTGATGCTCAGTGACAAGTTCTGTCATGATTCAGCATGTCACTTACAGTTGCAGTAATTGACATTACATAGTCAGATATTTTCAGATAGTTCACAATATTTCTAAGGTTATTCTCTCTGGGGGCCACACAGGGGTACTGTAGACAGGTAGGGAATTTTTCTAGAGATATCACAAAAATCCCAGGAAATATGGTACAGCCAGCTAGGATGTAATGCAGTACCTTGCAGTAGATTGCATGTCACAAAATACTGCATGACAAAATAGCTTAATTGCTATTGAATTACAGTGTTCTCTGCAGCATACTGTGACATTTTGCAGTAATACTGCAAGGTACTTTGCTGCATGCTGGCTGGGACCACTGTATTTCACCATGGCTAGTGTAGCAATTCTAGTAAGTCTCAGGAAACCCAGTTAACCACAGTTAATCACATCAACTTACCATATATTTAACACATACTGCCTCCTAGTGCTATAACTAGTTTTGACTGAAGGCATCAGGATAATAATACCAATATGTTTTTAGTTATAGCGGAACCTGTCACTGAGCACAATGCATGTTTGACAGTAAATGAAGAAGTGTGCTTAGCTTTCATCAGTCCAAGCCTCTACCTGTTGCTCATGACCTACTGTATTCCACTGTGCCAAGCTTCAGTCACTCTATGTCTCCTCCTGCTTATATGTTCTTGCTGTATACTGCATTTTGTCAGTAAAAATTTGACTTTCAGTCACTGCATTTTTTCTGATCACAGTGGAAACATATTCTGCCCTTCCCATAACACTCTAGGGCTTCATGCCTTATGTATACCACATGAAGCCAGCAGTAAATATGTTGCTTTACATGTTAGACATAATTGTTAGAGACTGGTGGCCCACTTCCAAGTTTTGCTATACCACCTATCTGACAGCATAAATGTTGCTTTTATAACTATTAAACACGTTATTTTTGGAAACATGACAGCCTATAATCTGGGATGTTGTGTTGTACCTTCTGAACACTTTATGAAACTAGCATTAAATGTACTGCTTTATCTAATAAACAGGCAAACATTTTTACAGCTGCATGGTGGAGCCCTGCAGACATTTTGCTAGAAGAGGAGGAAAGAGACCTCGAAGCATGTGACCAGTTTTGGACATTGTAACCGTCTACAGTACTGCGGTCAGTGCTGTACCACTGTTTCTCCACCATCCCACCCCTTCACAGCTGCACTAGCCCCCAGTGAGTTCACTATGTTTTGGATACTCATCAGTTCTGTGAGACCCGGCCATACCTAAGATGGCCACCATGAGCTCATTGTGCATGTGTAAGTATCAGTGGTAATCACACCTGCACACTGTTGCCACAGTGGCCATCTTGGGCATGGCAGGCTCTTTCTTGCACATACACAATTATCAGTTACTGTGCATGCGCGAGTACCACAAGTACGGTGTTAGCCATGGTGGGAGCTTTGAGTACTGTTTGACTTGGGATCATCACTCTGATGCAACCATGTTGGTTCTGACCAGAGTTTGTTGGAAACAATGGTGGCTTATCATGTGAACTGTTGGACAGTATCTTCTACATACATTTACAAATCAATGAGCAAGATGTGTTTTAGAAGGTGAATGATCACTTCATTGAAAAGGTGCATCCACAGCAACAGCAAACAATTAAAGATAAGTAATGGACAGGATCAAAACACTGAATTACAACAACCTGAAACTATTTTCAATCCTGACAATAGCACAGCAATGAACACCACCTGTAAAGATCATACTAGTAGCAGTGCATACCCTCTGGGGTCGGCATTGTTACAGGTGGGTACTGAGGATCTGGAGTGGGGAATTACCCCTAAGCTCAGAATGTTTGGATGAGTCACACAATACTGACTCAAGGAACTTAAGTGATAATTAAGTGCTGGTTTAAATTTAAACATTGAGGATGCAGTGGCATAAATTACACTATGAAATTAATTTAAAAAAGTTACATCTGGTGATGAGGACACTGACTAGTCCATTGGCACAACTATCTAAAAATACTTGAGTACTGTAAGCCTCTCCTCCTCAGGGGCCTACACTTCTGTGACTAGCTTTCATCACTCCAAGATTGCTTCTCACATGTCACAAGCATCATTTTAGGGCTGCTGTGGGTGGAGCCCTGCAGACCTCTTACTATCAGAAAAGGACTCGGCATTCCTTCTGACCAAACAATAGTTGGAGTTCAACCACAGTATCCTCCACCAGGTGTGAATAACTGTGCTGTCTGTATTTATTGCAGCTGTCCCATGGCATGCGTTATTTTTTCTGTTTGTGGGACAGACAAGGTTTGCCATGTCCCTTCCTTTGTCTCTGTCTTTCTGTCTCTGTCTTTCTGTCTCTCTCTCTCTCTCTCTCTCTCTCTCTCTCTCTCTCTCTCTCTCTCTGTCTTTGTGTCTGAGACTGTGTTAAAACACTCAAGAAGCTCTTTTCACTTGTTGGCAGCCTGGGTTTTTCTCCCAACCACCTGACCCTCTCTCTCAGTACCTCCCCGAAACATAACAGTGACACCGGGGGTGCCCAATCCTCCAGTGTTGCTATGAGGAATCCTCAGTCATTTTTGTTTTCCAGTGCCCCCCAATCGTGCATGCATGGTCATTTCATTTTTTAAAAGACATATTTTCCCCTCCTGCCCACCCAACTCTCCCTCTCAGCACCCCCTCCACCCCCCAGAAACATAACAGTGACACTGGGAGTGCCCAATACCCTGTGTCCAGATGAGGAATCCTTGGTCTGTTTTTTTTAACCGTGTAAAGAAAACTGCCCATTGATGTCTTTGCAGCCATAACTGCCCCCACTTGACCCCCACTCAGCACCCACTACCCTGCACAGCCCCCAAGCCCTTACTTACCCATCGGGCTCAACACCGTAAATCTCTCTGGACCTCAGGCACGTCTTCACTCTTCAAAGCTGAATCATGAACTGAAGAAACAGGTATATGGTTCAATGTATTTCAGCCCAGGCAGCCCTTTTTCCATGTTCAAATAATGAATACTCATTTTACATCTCTGATATATTTATCATTTTCTAGGTAATTACATTAGTTGGAGAAAGTGATTTTAAATGCAGGTTATTATGGCATGAACAGTTTATTTGCAAAGCATATCAGAGTCCTAGAAGACTCATTGACAGGTAACAAAGGAGTTTTTTTCCTCTGTGCAGGAGAGTGTTATTGCTCTATGGAACACTGCTGCATTTACTCCATTTATTTTAAATGCATACATTTGATCTATTGTTTTATGTACTGTATGTGCAATTACTGCAGCATTTCAACCTAAAACATAGGTGTGTTTGTTAGAAAGAATTCCTTATGCATCGTTTCCTGAACCCTTAAGTGAAATGAATTGATGCCTCTTCATCTGATTGTATATGTGAATATCTCAAATTGAGCTGTAACACAGTTTTAAAAGATCCCTTTTTGTCCAGAAACCTGCTGTTAGAACACTTATCTATTTGGATAAGACTGTATATTTCACAAGGATCGCCCTTCAGCTTTGTCTGAACAGAATGAGCCCAAGTGTGGTCAGCCCAGCTGTGAAAAAGTGTGAACATGTAAAAAATGAAACATACTGGTGTATTTATTTATTTGCTTTTTTGTTACTTTATGTAATTGTACATATGTCTAAAATCATCACATTCCAATTATTTGTATTTTGCCTGCACCATTTTACTTTTTTCATTGTAAATGTTTTTGTTTACTTAAATTCTATAATATGTTCCATTAGTGATATGTGCGTCACCCTACTCTCTACATACCCATATGTTAATTAAGGCAAAAACATAATGTGTGGTTGATGTTAGGCAGTGCAGTCATCCCCCAGAATAATTTTTATAGCATTTACTATTATTTTTAGTTGTCTGTTTCTTGATCAGGTAGGCCATAGATCATTATATAAAAAAATATTACTCCTAATTTTTGTGACTCCCTTTGGATTCTCCAGACTGTATGAATCAACAAATGCAAAGGACTGGAAGGGTTACTTGTGTAACTCAGATTATTCCATAGGCTTAAATGGACTGCTGCTCCAGATGACTGTGTGGATATCATTTCATCTTGTAGTTTCCTTGATTAATTGGCTCAGACAAACTCAGCATTTGCTGTGAATGTAGTGTGTCAAAAAAGGAGTATGCATGCTGTTAGCTGAGCTTTCGTTTTATTTCAGGAAAACCCAAATAAATGGAATGCTGATACCCTGATGAACTGTTACTGAACTCTTTTGTTAAGGCATACCAGTCCTAATTTTTTTTTTTCATTTCTCCACATCTTCATTGCTTCTCATGTTTGTAGATTACAGCACTGTACTTGAAAGGTTTGGGATAAAAATACATTTGATTTCACCTGAGGTCTTGGTGTTGTGATGTTTAAATGAAGTCAGTGCCTCACATAAGCTTCAGAAGGTGACAACCATTAATAACTCCTCTAACAAATGCCCACAGAATGTGCTCATGCAATTTAACACATCTAGGATATTCATCACTTTTATCATAATTTCTCAAAAGCCCCACCATGCCAAAATAAACCCAGTTATCTTTTTTAAACTGCAATCACAACTGCTGATACCTTATCTCAGCAGGAAATCTCAACTTCCATGCATACAGTTTTTACGCTGCTTTTAATTATAAAAAACAATTTATCACACATGTTATTTTAATGTTACTGGTACTGTAGCATGTTCTAGTCATAATGTAATATTTCTATTACAGCACAATTGTTCAGACTTGTTGTACAGCTGTGTCAGTGTGCTTTTTTAGTTTTTATTATCCGTTGCCCTTTTCTGATCTCTCAGTTGTCCATCATGCTGATGATGTCATGCAGGTTAGTAGTGTCTAATTATTTATATATTCCCAGGCCTTTAGGAAAAGTTATCATTCTTTATCCACCTTCTCACCTGACAGCCCCCTTCCCTACCAGCCCATCCAGCTCCATTACCCACTTTCCCCAGGACTTACCTGCTTTCAGATTCCTACGGATTCCCCCACCTAAGGCAGGGCCAGAGGAAGGAGGGAAGGAGGTTCATCCTTCCCTGGAAACATACATCCAGAAGTGAAGTAGAGCCTGCTAAGTGGTGCAGAGCTGGAGACAGGCTGGTTGATTATTCTGCCATGCGGGTGTGTTTCTCTCTGTACTGTCCACTGGACCAGCAATGTGCAAGGACACAACTTGCATGTGCATGCCTCTGCAAACATCTCAGTCAGCACTGAGGGTGGATCTCCCCTTCCAAGGCTCCCAACTATGCTGCCACCTGATCTCAAACTGGTGGAAGCTGCCTATCAGGACACCTGACCTCACTTCCCTAAGGGAAGAGAGCAGTTCTTCAGATGCTCAGTCCTCCCCCAGCTAACCTATTGACATCTGGGGCTTATTCCTGAACCTGGGACATTGGAAATGCAAGTAGTCACCCTACTGGTGCATCAGTAAGCCAGCCAAAGCATTATCTTTTTTTAATTAAATATGCTTTATTGGATTTCCAACACTCAAAAAAAAAAAAACATGAAAAATCAACAAACAAGAAACACACTACAAGAAAAATGATGAACAGTCAACAAACAATATTAACATACACAAATAACCCCCCCAACCCAGATATCATATAGTGATTTATAAACATAAAGTGGCAGGAGGGATTGTGTTATGCCAAAGGGGTTCAGTTTGCCAGCTTTTAGCAAGAGGAAAACTGGACTGTGTCTTGAATGACATCATGCTACCTCCTGCAGAATGTTACAGTACTGAGAGCTTGAAGCAAAGACAGTAGGGACAAAATTGTGCAATTCATCATTCATTTTAGTTAATCAAGATGATTTTGTTACAAATATAACCAGAATATATCTTCTATGTTATAACACAAAAGAAGATGCATTGCAGATGATCTTTAGTGATCAGTTTTGCAGCTGGAAACAAACAAAGGGACCAGGTAAAATGCCAGTGAAATCTTACCTCAGTGAAACATGCCTGTAATAAGTGTGTGTGTGTTTAGAGCAACCTCTCATTGGGCTCAAAAATCACATTCTGTTATATATGACAGCTTTGCACCGAGGCTGGTTTTATGAGCTTTACTGTAGCGGGTTAGATGCATAAAAAGGTTTCAAAATCCATACTGATAAATCGATACAGACTAACAAACAGTACAAAAGTATTTTAATCCCTCTGTAGAACAGAGATTTATTTCTCTGAACAAGGTACAGGCACAGGGCTGAAAATTTACATCACTTTGGAGTTCGGTGCATAACATAAATTTGGGGCACAATACCAGTTTTGGTCTGCTGGTATTCCATTCTGAATATCAGGTTTTGAGAAAATTTTTTTTTGGAATATATGTAAATGCATAGAAAAATGTATTTAGCCTGTGGTAGTATAATAGTACTTTGGACAGGATACCGAAATAAGAATTTTGATAATCCATCTAAAAACACCAAACTTATAACTAAATTTCTAAATTAAACTAAATTTCTAGCCCTGAAGTACAATGGCTCATACAGCCCAGACACAAGCCTAAGTAAAGCACCATTACTGCTGATCATAGTATTCCTTGCCTTTCATGAACTTCTACCCAAATCATTTGTGCCATAATATGGAACTTGTTCTACAATACCTTACTGAGAGGTTATCTTTTTCTGTCCTTAACCATGGGCCATTTGTGTGAATGTGAATTTGAATGTGTTGTATATAATATAATGCAATACTATGCAACACAACCTATATTTTCATAGTGTCTTTCATACAGGGCCTCACAAAATACTTCCCAAATGCAATTAGCAGGTCAACAAAGACAATAAAGGTGGCAAGCCAGTAATCACATTTACTAAAACTAATAACTAATCTGTCCACAAAGATGCAGCAGTAGGGTGGTGTGTCAAATGAGGCGGGGGAAAACATATGAGGTTATTTGGTATGCTATTAAGAACAGCTTTGATTTATGGAACAGTTTGAAACTGGGATTGGAGGATAATAAATAATTAGATCTAAATTCAGTGCTGGAGGAAATGTAACCTAGTGTTTAGAGCACCAACTTGGGAAACAGAAGATTGCAGGTTCAAATCCCGCTAGAGTCAAATACTCACTGTGTGGCCTTGGGCAAGCCAATTAACCTTGTAGTCCACCCAACATGGAAATGGGTAGAAGCAAGATAAAACTGAAAACAAGATGTTGCATCTCATCTGGGCTAGTACAATAAAATTAAACAAACTCTGGCCAGAGCTGATAGGGCTGCAGCTGAGCTGTTTGAGGTAGAAATATTGAAAGTTTGTTTTGTAATATTTTTATACCAAATTTTCAACATGGCCTTATTATGACACTGCCTCATGAAGAAGGACAGAGATAATGTTCAAATCCTAGCCTAAAGATGATCTGGGGGCAGGGACTGTGAAATCAAATTTTAGGACAATGAAACACATTTGGGCAGGAGTTGAAAAATGACAGCTGGCACATTCATGAGGTGCTGTAAAGAAATGACTGGTGTAAATGTGGGTTAAAAATATTGAAAATTACCAGCATTATGAGCCTGTGTTCACAAAATTCAACATTGGTTCATAACTGCATTTTTTTTATATATTTTTACACCATATTTTCAACATAGCTTTCTTATGACCCACCTGAGCAAGGGCAGAGAAAACTTTCAACTCCTGCCCTAAAGGTGATTTTGACACCATTCCATATAAGAGATTAGTAAAGCAAGCTGGGTAGCTTAAGAGTGAGTCCAAAGATGGAAAACATAGAAACATAAAAGATGTCAGCAGATAAGGGCCTTTAGCCCACCGAGTCTGCCCTATCTTCCCTAACAAATATGCTTTTTCAAATTCTGCTGGTAATAGGTTGTTCCCTTCCCCCATGTTCCAGCAGCCCACTATGCCTATCCCAAGATTTTTTTTTTAAACCTGCAATCATTTCTGCCTCCACGACCTCTGTTGGCAAGCTGTTTCATTTGTCCACCACCCTCTCTGTGAAGAAGTACCTTCTCACGTTCCCCCGAACCTCCCTCCTCCCAATTTCATCTTGTCCTTGAGCATCTTTTTCTCTGAAAACTGGGTAAGAAATCAGTTAGGGGATAAGTGATAGAGGGTACTGGTAAATGGAGTTCACTCCTAGGAAGGGAGGGTGTCCAACTGGGTGCCTCAGGGATAAGTGCTGGGACTGGTCCTCTTTAATATCTTTATAAGTGACATTGCAGAGGACCTGGAAGGGAAGGTCTGCCTCTTTGTGGATAACACCAAAATCTGCAACAGGGTGGGCACTCCGCGGGGGTGGAAAGGATGAGCAGAGACCTGTGAAAACTCAGGAAGTGGTCAAGGATATAGCAGCTGGGTTTCAATGTGAAAATGTGCAAAATAATGCACTTAGAGCACAGACATCCGGGGTGGAGTACAAAATGGGTGAAGTGGTATTGACAACCATCAAACAGGAAAGTGACCTAGGTTAATCATATTGGATGACCTAAAGGTGACCAGGCAGTGCAACAAGACAGTTAGAAGTGCTACTGGGATGCTGGGGTGCATGGGGAGGGCTACCACCAGCAGAAAGAAGTAGGTGGTGATACCCCTATACAGATCACTGGTAAGACCCCACCATGAGTACTGTGTCCAGTTATGGAAAACACATCTCTGAAAGGACTTAAAAAGAGTGGAGGTGGTCCAGAGAGGGCAATGAAAATGGTAGAGGGTTGGTACCAAAATCCCAATGATGGGAGACTAAAGGACCTCAATAAAAACACCCTGGAAGAAAGGAGGGAGAGTGAGGGAATATGATAGATATAATAGTAAATGGACTCCACAGTGAAGAAAGGGGGGTCACTAGTGGGGCACCACTGGGTTCAGTACTGGGGCTAGTCCTTTTTAATGTCTCTATAAGTAACAGTGCAGAAGGACTGGAAGGAAAAGTATGTCTCTTTGCAGATGACACAAAGATCTGCAACAAGGTTGATATGCAAGGTGGGGTGGAAAGGATGAAAAGGGACTTGGCAAGGTTGGAGGAATGGTCAAATGTATGGCAGCTTAGATTCAACACAAAGAAGTGCAAAGTAATGCACCTAGGAAACAAAAACCCAGGGGAAGAGTACACAATGGAGGGTGAGATGCTGACAACAGCAAAAATGGAAAGGGACCTGGGGTATTCATATCAGATGACCTAAAGGTGGGCCAGCAATGTGGGAAGGCAGTAAGGAGGGCTGGGGGGATACTGGGATGCATAGGGAAAGGCATCACCAGTAGAAAACAGGAAGATGTTGTCTCTCTGTACAGACAGTTGGTAAGATCACATCTGGAGTACTGTACACAGTTCTGGAGACCCCATCTCTGCAAAGACATAGACAGGGTGGAGGCTGTCCAGAGGATGGCAACCAAAATGGTGCAGGGTCTGCACCAGAAGACATATGAAGAAAAACTAAAGGAGCTTAAGATGTATAGCTTCGAGGAAAGGAGGGAGAGGGGGGACATGATAGAAACTTTCAAATACCTCAAGTGAATCAACAAAGTCCAAGAGGGTAGCATCTTTCAGAAAATGAGATGTGCAAGAACAAGGGGGCACAATTTGAAGATAGAGGGGACAGCTCAGAGGTAATGTGAGGAAGTATTTCTTCACAGAGAGGGTTGTAGATGCATGGAACAGCCTTCCTGAGGAGGTCATAGAGTCAAAAACAGTGGTGGAATTCAAGAATGCATGGGATAGACATAAGGCAATTCTAGTGAGGGGGTAGGAGGAAGTAGGCTGCTGGTTAACTAGGATCTGCAGCTTATCTGTTAGGTAGGGAAATGGGCAGACTAGGTGGGCCAAGCGGTCCTTATCTGCCATCAGATGCTGTGTTTCTATGTTTCTGTGTTTCAGATACCTTAGGAGCGTAAATAAGGTACATGAGGGAAGTGCTTTCAGAAAAAAAGAAGCTCAAGAACAAGGGGACATGCTTTGAAGCTGGGGGGGGGGTGGTAAATTCACCAGAAATGTGAGGAAGCACTTCTTCACAGAAAGAATGGTGGATTCCTGGAATGGCCTTCCACTGAAGCTAATGGAGGTGAAGACAGTGGTGTGGCTCAAGAATGCATGGGATAGTCATAAGGATATCATAGTTGTGGAGAATGGAGGGAGGGAGGGAGGAAGAAAGAGCTGGAGACGGTTTAGGGTATGTGGTGATCCTGTAGGTAGGGAAAAATGGGCAGACTGAGTGGGCCAAGCAGACATCTGCTGTCAAATTCTATGTTTCTATGTTTCTAAATAGGATACACAATTTTAAATATCATATTTGACAGGAAGAGAAATGGTTAAGCAGACAAACTAAGAAGTGAATTATGAAGGGATATTCCAAAACCAAGTACTGTGTCTGTATTCTGTAAGATTATTTATATAAATGGAGTGTGATAAATCTGTTTATCTGTGTAACTGTGTACATAAATTTTGTTTATGTACACAGTTACTAAGTCACTCTCCATTTATGTACACTGTTTGTACATCACAAACACACACACACACACACACACACACACACACGACCCCACCTCCACCCCCACCCCACCTCTGGGCCAGGTCATTTTTCATCTAGTTTCATTTTGCCCTTACACATCGAAGCTACTCGAAACCCAGAATCAACATACTGCCAAATGCTATTCTCAAACAGAAGGACTCCAGTACTTAAAATGACTTTTGTTTCTATTTTTTATTTAAAAATCAGCTCTCTGCCTCCTTGTTACCTCGTCATGCTGCAACAGATCCCACTCTCACTCTGCCCCCCCAGTCCCAATTCCACTCTGCCTCCTGCCCACTCCACACAGTACCTCTGTTTCCATACAGACTGATCCCAAACTGGCTTATACTGCAGTTTTGTTTCAAATAATTTAAACCATACTTCTCTCTCAAGCTTTTCAGTTACCACTGTACCTCTCATTGTAGTGCTGACCTCATGCTCACAGTCCTGCTTGTGCTGCTCTCCTCCCACAGTCTTGGCTGCTCTGGCTCCACTTGGAAACAGTACAGCAAAAGAAAAATCAAATGGACAACAAGAAAATAAAAAAAAAAAAACTCAAGTTTCTGAAGTTCCTAAACTGCTCGTGCTGAAGCGGAAAGGCACTCTCGCTAAACCCCAGTGCCATATTCTCCTGCTCAGTTTTGAAAATCTGCTTTCTGCACCAATCAGAGGAGACATCATCTCACTCAATGCCATGTCTGATGCTGGATCCCTAGCAAAGCACCTAGCAACTGGAAGCATGAGATGACCAAAGACATTGCTTCAGTAAAAAAATAAAAAACACATACTATGCCACATAAAAAATAAATAAATAAAACACAACTAAAATAAACTAACACATCACACATTCTCCTACCCTACTGCATAAATGGAATATGCAAGGGGAGGAGCTTGTGTGATACCTGATTTATCTATACTCATGCTGTTTGACCTCGGACAACCCATTCATGGCTTATGCCACTCATAAGGTTACCTAAGGTCAAACAGCACTTGCATAAATAAATCAGGTATCACACAGCCCCCCCCCCGCATATCCCTTATTTTTATTGCTGTCTTTACTGATAAAATGTAAAAACAGCATTACACACATAGCGCATACACCCTGGAAGAGAAGAGGGAAGGGGATAAGATGGAGACCTTCAAATACCTTAGAGGAGCAAATAAGGCACAGGAGGGAAATATTCTTTTTAAGAAAAAGGAGTTCAAGAACAAGGGGACATGCTATGAAGGTGGAGGGGGGTAGATTCATGAAAGATGTGAGGAAGTACATCTTCACAGAAAGAATGCTGGATTCCTGGAACAGCCTTCCACTGGAGGTTGTAGAGGTGAAGACAGTGGTGAGGTTCAAGAATGTATGGAATAGTCAGAAGGGTATCATAATGGAATGGAAGGGAGAGAGGGAAGGAGATCAGAGACCAATTAGGGTCTGTGTTGATCCTCTAAGTAGGGAAAAATGGGTAGATTTGGGTGGGCCAAGCAGTCCTTATTTGCTGCCAAATTCAGGGTTTCTGTGTTTCTAAAGAGGATAAACAACTTTAAATAGCAAACTTGACAGGGAGAGAAATGGTTAAGCAGACAAACCAAGTGAATTATGAAGGGGATGCCCCAAAAGCAAGTACTGTACCTGTATTCTGATTATTGCTGCATATTGCTGTCTTTACTGATAAAATGTTAGAAGCAGCATTACAGGAAATATGCCCTGAAGCTCTTTCATACAGACAAGAGGATCCTGACTTAAAATTTGTATATGAATGGAAATCAAGTAGAACCTCCATGCAATGCAATTTCCTTTCACAGTCCCACTGTTCAGGCTTATTGGTCACAGTAGGAATCATTGCAATTTAATGACCAAATACTGAGCTGCAGATGGAAAAAGCCAGCAGGAGATTACAGGTATCAATTTATTGTACCTGTATATCCATGAAAAAGAAGCCGTGACATCAGTGTATAATACAAAAATGTCTTTCCATCTCAGTGTTACTGGCTATGTTTTGTGAAGAGTTTTATTGGATGAGAGGTGGCAGGATGTGAAAAGTTGGTGTCTTCATGATGTCTGCTAAAAGGAACAGAACCTTAGACAAGCATTTGTCAATGTTGAATGCTTATGTGTGATGTGTGTGTGGCAGGCATGTGTAGTAAAATGAGTAATTTGTGGTGGATCCTGATGTCCTACTAACTGTAGGTCTGTGTCTGTGCTGCAATTTATAACTGTCATGCTAACCTACTTATACAGATGCAGTGCATGGACCCATCAGGCCTCGACATGCACGTCAACTCTTTGTAAAGGAAGAGTGCCCGGTCCACTACAAGGTGACTTGTGTGTGCATGAATACTGCTCTGTCTCTCCTAGCATCCACTGCTCTCCCTTGATTCACATCCCAAGTAATCCAGTCAAAGAAATCTATGAGATTTTTTCCCCTCCCCATGAAACCATGCTGCGGTGGTACTGCAGTTCATTAGCCTCTAGGTACTCTGTCAACCTCTCCTTCAGTAGGATTTCCATTGATTTTCCCACCACTGATGGGAGACTGATTAGCCTGTAGTTCCAAGCCTACTGCCTCCTTCCACTTTTGTGCAGGGGACCACATCAGCCCTCCTCCAGTCCTCTGGAACTATGTCCATCTCAAAAGTTCAGAAGTTGAAAATGGAATCCACACTTTCGATATGCTGATTCACATGCGTTGGACATTTCTGTCTTTAGTCCAGCTTGGTTTGCTATGAATTGTTTAGCTCTTTCTATTGTCTCCCCCATCCTTATTCCCGCCCCAGTATCTGAGCTATGCATCACCAATTCTTCATTCTCAAAGGGCTTCTCTCATTTGCTGTCTATATCCTCCTGTCTCAACTCCTATTGTCCATGTTGCTGACCAGCACACATCAGTCACACAGGAGTGGCATGATCGAGATTGAAGGCAAGTCACAAATGCTATTTTGAGATGGTCCTAGGCCCCTACCCCCCCAAAGAAAGAATGAATCACATCTGTGAAGTGACAGCTCTCCATAGGCCAAGACATAAGAGCCATGAGGTGGCTCCAGAATACAGGGTTCTGTGTTACTGACAAGTCACCAGGCAAAATATGATAACACCAAAAACTCATTAAACAGAAAGAGTAGAAGATGAGTTTAATGCTGCCCCACCTGTTATTGTATTGCAGCACAACATGCTAGGAAGTCATTCATCTCCCCACATCATTGTGGGAACTCCCTTGCTGGAGAGGGTGGCTCTGTAAGCATGGCCTTACATACTTAATAATCTTCTAAGTCAAAAGCAATTTGTCTATCCTTTATAGCCCTTGCAGCCTGCCTTTTAGCAGCTAGTACTGAAACAATTTTTAGTGGAGTCCTTGTGTCAGGTTTTCTTCCATTAGAGTTCTGAAGCTGTGGGGGAGTCACGGTATGGCTAGCTGAAGTGCAGTCCCTCCTATGCTATCTCCAGGTACGATTGCCTAAAAATTTTGAATACCATAGCTGCTAGGACATAACGAGCAGTTTAAGATATTTGGTGCCTTACTAAGATACTCCCATCAGTTCTGATGGACAAATTTTATTCTGGAATGGTGACAGAACAAAAAAATATGGAGGTGGTCAGGTCCCCCTCCCGGAAACTCTCCCAGCCCATTCTCTGCCCACCAAACAACTTAAGGAGGATGCCTCACCACCCATCTTCCCGGCTTCTGAGGCCAACACTTCCCCTATAGATCACTTTTGTGATGATTTAAACATCATTAAGTCTGTGCTTTTTGAATTAGTCTTGGAGTTCAAGTCAGTTAAACCTACCTTAGAACTTCTTGCAAGACATACCTCAGACTTCAAGGCTCACATCTCTTCGTTAGAGAATAAGTTTCATAAGACTGAGCAGGAGATTACTGATATGCACACAAATGACTTCACTTGGAGGGAAAGCTTGAAGATAAAGAGGCACAGTTGGCACAATAACCAGATAATTTAGGGCATCCCAGAGAGATCTGAGGGGGAAAGACCCCATACAATTTGTTCAAAATCTGTTAGTAAAGATTGCTGGTCCATCACCGTATGGGGCTCCTTACATCATAGGGTGTGCTCACCACTCCTTGTGCCTATTCCCAACCCAGGAGAGAGGCCTCAATTCTTGATCTTCAGACTTTTGAACTGCAGAGATAAAATCCATATCCTCATCAAGGATCGTGAGTAAAGGCAACTATGGTGGGAGCAGGCACAAATCTTTATTTTTAGTGACCTTAGCCCTGGCATCTGAGCTAAACAACAGGTATACAATGACATCAAAAAGAAGTTGTACACTGCCAGCATTAAATTTAGACTTTGTTATCCTGCAACATTACAAGAGACTACTGCAGCGGGAGACAAACAGTTTCAATTGGCCACTAAAGCTCAGCTGGAACTTCCACGGTAATTTCCCAACCTAGTTCTAGAGCCACTAACACCTGCTCATTGAACTGATGAGGGATGCTGAACCAGGAACATATATGATCCTTTCAAGGCTATTAGTTGCACTGTTGCATTCATATGAGTTTGTTTTGTTCACCCTTATTCCAATTTGACTTTTCAGATTTCTTCTGAACTTGAGCTCGCTGAACTCAATCTTAATGAGACCTGTTGGCTGTGTTCAATATGTAGTAGGATAGCAGTCACATATAATATTGCAGAGTGCAGCAACAACTTCCGTTTCCCCCTCTGTGTTTTTATTTTTTTAGGAAGCACAATTTGTTCGTCATGGGACATGAAAATGCTCTCGTTGAGAGGCAGACTGATCTATCCTTTATTTTCTTATATTGAAACTTGCTTCCTGATTAAGCAGCTGCTAACTTTTCAAAATTATTTGCTCATACTAGCTTATAAGGATCTGGGGGGTGGAGCTGGCAAACTGTCAGTAATTTCCAAGAGAAAGAAGGGTTAAAAGGTCAGGTTAGTTGATATCTTGGAGGTACAAGACTTGGTTTGCTGGCCAAGGTACATAGATTCACCTGAGCTATTTACTTCTAAGATTGCTTGAAAGGACAGAGCAGAGAACCTTACCAGAGCAAGGGAAAAGGATTAAGACTTATTTTGGCTAAGCAGATTTACTGTGTGTTGTTATTTTTATTTTGTACTCACAGGGATTGCTATTCTTTGTTGCTAACATTTCATTGCTTTATTTTTCTCTGATTCAAATTGTTGTTGCTGGTATACTTTCTTCTGCATTATTACAAGGTGTGCCTACAGGTGTGTGCTAACAGATTACTGCTGTAATCTTCTGATTCAAATTGTCTTTTGCAAGGTATATCTTCTGTTACTGCTTTATTTTTCTCTGTAGCAAAGTGTTTCTTACAGGGTATATCTTCTCAGAAATTATTACAGGTAGTGCTTTACAGGTTTTACAGTTTTATCTAACATTAGGATAAGCTTTCAGGGTTACTGCATTAGTTGTTGACTGATTGTTTCTGCTCTTACCTCTTTGTTCTTTCATCCATGGTTCTTCTTTTTCGGCAGGGAAAGGGCCCAGCCACCCACTACCATCCCCAACCACCCCACACTACACTCCTTTTATGGGGTACCACAGTTGTGACATTTTCTGGGGCAAAGCAGGAAGGGGTGGATCAGTGGGGCATCCACAAGGTGAGCTCATTTACAGGGACATTAGTAATTTAACTTGTTATAACAAGTTAAACAAAAACAAAACACAAAATCAAACCATTACTTGCATTTTTTTTCTTCTAATTACTCTGACCAGGTTATAAACCCAGCAACTTATCTGGAATGGATATCATTAACTGCAGGTACTGCAAAACACTTTTTGGAAGAACGGTCTTACAGGATTTAGGACACTGTCCTACATGCTGGGCAATTGGAAATCTTAGATCTCAGCTCCGGGCAGCATGGGCAGAGATTGCATGCCTCAAATTTCATATTCAAGAGGAAATACATTATAAGAACCACCTGCCATTTTCCCAACATCCAACAGAACAACCTTGACTGCAGAGGGTAGTTGGTCCAGGAGGTTGGCAGGTGGTTAGGAGGGGCAAATCTGGTGCCCCATCACTCTGTGCTCTCCAACATATTACCTCCAAAAACCATATAAACACTACAAACAGGTATCTTCCTCTATGTCTGAAATCAAACAAAGGGGCAGAGGACACTGCAGAGCAGGACACTGCAGCACAGGAGCTAGCACAACAAAACTCACTCAAATCAGGAACCAACACAAAAAAAGCAAAAAGGAAATCCAAAAACCTTCTGATCATAGGAGACTCCATGATTCAGGGAGTTGATATCTATCTCCAGCCAGGGGTAATGGTCAGATGTCTCCCAGGTACATCAGCATGGAGAGACACTGAATGCATTGCTAAAATTGTTCACAAAGCAGGAAAAAATGTTGACGTCCTGGTACACATACAGAATAATGATCTTGCCAGCTGGTCAGTTGTGGAAACAAAGGAACACCTGACCAGGCTGGGTGACAAACTATCATCCATTTCGTCCAACATCTCCTTCTCTGAGATCCTGCCAGTCTGGGAGAGGGGGGCAGATGGACGGAAGGTCAGAGAAGGGGAGATAGGGGAGCTAAACATGTGGCTCAAGGGCTGGTGCCAGGAAAAAGGACACAGATTTGTAGGGAACTGGCAACAGTTCTGGGATTGAAAGTTCTTTAAATTTGATGGACTGCATCTGACTAAGGAGGGAGACAGTGCACTGGGGCATAAGTTTGACATCTTTGCAGAATATTTAAACTAGCAAATGGGGAGAGGGATGCAGCACCCCATACATTGAATGGGAAGAACACCCCTCCCCCCTCAGCTAGTGGTCAAACAGGGATTCAGCATGTTTGCAGTTCATTTGCATCACCAAGTAAGAAAAAAGGTCAGTCTCCCCATACGACGCACAGGGGAAATGCCAAACCTCACCCAACAACTAACACACCAAAATCTGGCCAATGGAAAATCATGTACACAAATGCTCACAGCCTGGGAAATAAGATCCCAAACCTGCAGGCAATAATGTCAGAAGCTAAACTGGACATAGTAACAATTAGTGAGTCGTCGTTTACCAGTAACCACACTTGGGAGACTTCAGTACCTGGCTATGTACTGTTCAGAAGAGACCAAGGTGCAAAAAGGGGGAAGGGGAGTGGCCCTGTATGTCAATGAAAATATCAAAGCTACAGAAATTCAGAATACACATAAGGAGCCAGAAGAACTGTGGGTCACCCTGGAAACAGGAAATGGACAGCCATAAGAACTGGGGTTGTCTACAGGCCCCCAGACCAGGGGAGGACATAGACACATTACTGTTAGAAGATATACAAAACATGACAGCTAAAGGGAGGTTCTGATAATGGGAGACTTCAACATGCCGGATACAGATTGGTCAATACCAGCAGGAACATCTGCCAGAACTAGACACATGGTGGATTCCCTGCAGGTGGAGGGCCTTAAACAACTGGTATAACAACCCACAAGAGACAGAGCTATCCTAGACCTAGTACTGACTAACAGGGAAGGGATCACAGATCTCCAGGTAGAAGATCACCTGGGGGCCAGTGACCATCACATGGTATGGTTCAATTTGGCCACTACATCTAAATCATCTCATTCCAAGGCAAAAATATGGGACTTCAGAGGAGCTGACTTTGATAAGATGGCCAACAGAGTTAAGCTAGCTCTGGCAAAAAGAAACACAGGTGAGGGGGTACAGGCAAAGTGGGCAAGCATTAAGGATGCAATACTTGAAGCAACATCCCATTGCGTTAGACAGAAAAGGAAGTGCAAAAGAAGAAGGAAACCACTTTGGTTCTCAAATACAGTAGCAGAAAAGGTCAGAGCCAAAAGGCTGGCCTTCAGGAAATGTAAGGGATCACAGAGGAATGAAGATAGGGAGGCATACCAAACTGCCCTAAGGAAAGCCAGAAAGGCAGGCAAAGTCCCAAACTGAGGAAACACTAGCACGAACAGTAAAAGAAGGTGACATGACTTTCTATAGATACATTAGTGAAAGGAGAAAGTCCAGAGGGGGTATTGCTAAGCTCAAAGGAGAAAAGGGGGCATGTGAGGAGGAGGACCTTGTAAAAGCATCTATCCTAAATAGATACATTTGCTCAGTACTTACTGAAGAGAAGGTAGGGCGGGGCCCATAGCTCAGCACCATGAACACATGGGGGAGGGTGGTGAGAACTACTCCCTTCACAAAAGAAAGGGTCCTACAAGAGCTCGCTAAGCTCAGGGTGGACAAGGCAATGGGACATCAGGCATACATCCCAGGGTACTTAAGGAGCTAAGGGTGGAACTAGCAGAGCCATTAGCAGAACTATTTAGTGAGTCTCCGAGCACAGGAGAGGTCACAGAAGACTGGAGAAGGCCTCATGTGATCCCGCTCCACAAGAGTGGTAGCAGGGAGGAGGCAGGGAACTACTGACCAGTCAGTCTTACCTCAGTAGTGGGCAAGATTATGGAGGAAATCCTTAAGGAAAGGATAGTGCAACACCTGGAATCCATAGAGGCACAGGATCCAAGACAGCATGGGTTTACAAAAGGAAGGTCCTGTCAAACTAATCTCATAGATTTCTTTGACTGGGTAACCAGAGTGGTGGACCAAGGGGGAGCAGTTGATGTCACCTACCTTGACTTCAGCAAAGCTTTCGACACTGTTCCATATAGAAGATTGATAAATAAGCTGGGTAGGCTCGGGGTGGGTCAGAAGTTGGTCAACTGGGTGGCAAACTGGTTGATGGACAGAATACAGAGAGTGGTGGTAAATGGTATACATTCAGAAAAGATGCAAGTCACAAGTGGGGTACCTCAGGGGATCAGTCCTGGGGCCAGTCCTCTTCAATATCTTCATTAGTGACACTGCAGATGGACTGG
This sequence comes from Neoceratodus forsteri, assembly GCA_016271365.2. Classification (NCBI taxonomy): domain Eukaryota; kingdom Metazoa; phylum Chordata; order Ceratodontiformes; family Ceratodontidae; genus Neoceratodus; species Neoceratodus forsteri. Next base: position 569,585,477 of record CM057449.1, on the reverse strand, counting down.
AGGGTAAGGCTTGTCTGTTTGCAGATGACACCAAGATCTGCAACAGAGTAGATGATCCAGATGGGGTGGGCAGAATGAGGAGAGATCTGGATAAACTAGCAAAATGGTCAGAAGATCAGAAGAGTGGCAACTGGGATTTAATGCAAAGAAGTGCAAGATCATGCACATAGGGAAGAGAAATCCTGAAACCACCTATATGCTGGGAGGAGATTGCTGGCAGTCACAAAGGAAGAAAGAGACTTGGGCATCATCATCACCGATGACCTGAAATCATCCAAGCAGACTTCTAAAGCAGTAGGTAAGGCTAGGGGGATGTTAGGGTGTATTAGTAGGGGTATCACAAGTTGTAAGAGGGAGGTAATAATCCCTCTTTACAAGACACCAGTTAGGCCCCATCTGGAGTACTGCGTGCAGTACTGGAGGCCACACCTTCACAAGGACATTAATCAAATTGAGGCATTTCAGAGAAGGCAACCAAAATGGTGCAGGGACTGCATCAGAAGACATATGAGGACAAATTATCGGAACTCAATATGTATACTCTTGAGCAAAGGAGGGAGAGAGGTGATATGATCAAAACATTCAAACACCTTAAGGGTATTAACGAGGTGAAAGAGTCTAACATGTTTAAATATAAGAAAAATAGCAGGACAAGAGGACACAGCATGAGATTAGAGGGAGGACGATTGAGGGGAAATGTGAAGAAATTATTTTTCACAGAAAGAGTGGTGGATGCATGGAACGGCCTACCTCAGGAAGTGGTGGCTATGAATACAGTGCAGGGCTTCAAACAGGCATGGAATAGGCATAAGGGAGCAATACAGATGAGTATGAATAGATTGGCCACTGACAGAGCAAAGGCCGATGGCACATTTATAAGGTAGAAAAAGAAATGGGCAGACTGGATGGTCCTTGCAGTCCTTATCTGCTGTCAACCTCTATGTTTCTATGTTTCTATGTTATTGTGTCTTAGTTGTTTAGTGAATGGTTACCCTCCTAGCCCCTATTTCTGTCAGCCTGCACCGGGAACAGCTTTCAGCTGCTTCTCCCTCATATATCACTGCATAACATGGTTTACTTTTATGCACATTCAGCACTGCAATAACACTGCTCCTTTTATATATTTACTGAGAGGGGAACTTATAGTTTACTGCCGGTACCCTTTTGACAGTAGTCAACGAGAGGGTTGATAACTACTAGATGTGATGGTTGGTTTGCTTCAGTTGTAGACACGTTATAACCTATATCTCTTCTTGTCTGAGAGGAAGATACAGTTGGTTACTATATATTTTTAAACAAGGAAGCACTAATCTGGGTATTTCGATTATACTGAATTAAAGTGCTGCTACAGCGCTTTACTATAATCTTAAAATTGCACATAACTGTGGTATCAGATATCATAAGATGTAGTATATACCTGTAAAATACTGTTTGGCTCTAGGCATCTTAAAGCAGCAGTACTACGAAATCAGGAAGTGATCTATCAAAATTCTGTTTTTTGGCTGTAAGCATGCGGCCAATATGTAAATGTTTTTTTCCAGTCATTTTTAGTTTTTTAGATATTTGCAATTTATTTGAATGGTTGTAGTGCTACAACAAATATGGCAGCTGACTAATTTTCCGTGCGCTTTTTCTACAGGTTACATCATATCTTTTGAAAACAGCAGATGGTCCCTCTGCTGACCATTCCCGATGTCCCTGCAAGTCATTCATATGTGCAGTTGGCAGCAGAGAGAGTTCCAGTGCAACGTGCTTACTGGCAGACATGTAAACAAAAGCGGAGAATAACAGAGCAAATTACTCGGCGATAGTACAATGCCGGCTAGAAAGAGCACCAGGTATATGATTAGCAGGGCACAGGGAATAAACTGTCAAAAAAAGCGTATTTTTTTTTCCGTAGTACTGCTGCTTTAAAGTGTGCTATGGCACACCTGTTTCTTTCATCAGCGCCTATTTTCTCCTTCTTAAGGAAGTGGATTTTGTTTGCGTGGGACATGGAAATGCTCACACTGAGAGGCAGGCTGATTTACCCTCTACCTCTTTACAGTGAAGACTGCTCCTTAATGTAGCAACTGCTGTTAGCTTTTTAATATTATTTGCGTCTACTAGTTTATAAGGAGCAGTATTGTTACTTAGTTGTTTAGTGAGTGGTCACTTTCGTACCCCCTCTTTATGTTAGTCTGCACCGGGGCCTAATTTTTGGTTCTTGCTTCCTTACGTATTAGTGTACAATATGGTCTACTTTTATGTACATTCACTGTAGCACTGCAACACCACTGCTCTGTTTATGTAGTTAATATGAGGGGGGTTTACAGTTTAATAATGATAACTTCTAACGGCAGCAATGGAGAGAGACAATGGCTGGTGATGTGATGGTTGGTATGCGTTCAGATTCTAGCATTTTACAACTCTGAGTGGTTCCTTGCTTGTTAGAGAGGGAGGCATGGTCTGCCAGTGTGTGGTCTTCAATAAGGTAGCACAAAACTAGCAATTGGGCATTTAGATTATACTGAATTAATGTGATGGTGTAGTGCTGTATTACAGTCTCAAATGGCATATAATTATGGTATTGATCATCACAAGATGTAGTATATATCTGCAAAATATTGTCTGTTGCCAGGTAACCTAGAGTGTGCTCTGTATCGGCTTGTTCCTTTTACCAGTGCTTCAGGTCTTAGTATTCCAGTTTTTTTTTCTGTTTATTTTCTTATTTATACATAGATACATAGACAGTGTCGGCAGATAAGGGCCTGTGGCCCACCCAGTCTGCCCATTTGAGCTTGTAAGTTCAGCTTGTTTTCCTAGAAGTCTGTTTCCCCTTACCCCTGACCTCTAGAATTCCTTTATGTCTATCCCATGCATTCTTAAATCCCGTGATTGTTTCAGCCCCCACCACTTCCTCTGGCAGGGTGTTCCACTTGTCCACCACCCGTTCTGTGAAGAAATTCTTTCTCATGTTTCCTCTGAATCGTCCTCCCTCCAACTTCATCCCATGCCCTCTAGTCCTGGAACATCTTTTTCACTTAAAAATAGTGTTTTCCTGCACTCTGTTTCTCCCTGTAAGATACTTGTATGTCTCTATCATATCCCCTCTCTCCCTCCTCTCCTCCAGGGAGTACATGTTCAGTTTCTTCAACCTGTCTTCATAGGACTTGTGATGCAATCCATGCACCATCTTTGTTGCCCTCCTCTGAACCTTCTCTACCCTGTCTATGTCCACGTAAGTATGGTCTCCAGAACTGTACACTGTACTCCAGGTGGGGCCTCACTAGTGTCTTGTATAGCGGAATTATGACCTCCTTTTCCTGCTGGTGATGCCCTGCCTTAACATCCCAGCATCCTATTTGCTTTACCTGATGCCTTGTCACACTGTTTCCTTCCTTGAGGTCATCAGAGATGACAACCCCAAGATCCCTTTCCTGCTTGGTGCATGCTATATCCTCACCCCCAACTGATATATTGTGCCAGGGTTTTGTGCCCCATATGCATTATCTTGCACTTCTTTGCATTGAATTTCAACTGCCAAACCCTTGACCATTCTTCAAGTTTCTGCAGGTCCTTCTCATTCTGTCTACACCCTCTGGTGTGTCTACTCTGTTACAGAGCTTTGTGTCATCAGCGAACAGTGAAATTCTGCCTTCTAGATCCTGCTAATGTCACTGATGAAGATGTTGAATAGGACCGTCCCAGCACTGATCCCTGTGGTACCCCACTGGTAACTCTTCCTCTGTGGAGTGACAGCCATTTACCACCACCCTCTGTGTCCTGCCACCCAGCCAGTTACCTACCCACCACACTACTGTCCTGCCCACACCCATATTCCCCAGTTTGTGTAATAGTCTTCTATGTGGCACAGTGTCAAAGGCCTTGCTGAAGTCCAGATAGGCCATGTCCACTGCCCTCCCCTGATCCACCTCCCTAGTCACCCAGTCAAAAAATTCAATGAGATTGGTCTGACATGACCTCCCCCTGGTGAAACCATGCTGCCTTGGGTCCTGTAGTCCATTGACAACCAGATGTTCCACCAATCTCTCCTTCAGAAGTGCTTCCATGATCTTTCCCACTACCGAGGTGAGGCTGTCTGGTCTGTAGTTCTCTGCTTCCTCTTTGTTCCCACTTTTGTATAAGGGGACTACATCTGCTGTCCTCCAGTCTTTGGGTACCTCCCCTGTTTCCAGTGATTGGCTAAACAGGATAGCCAGAGGTTCAGCCACCACCTCTCTTAGTTCTTTAAGGACCCTGGGGTGCACCCCATCTGGCCCCATTGCTTTGTCAACTCTTATTACTTCCAGTTCCTTCAGGACCCTTTCTCTGTAAAGGGACTTGTGTCCATTTCTGCACCATTCTCACCCTTGTACTCCTTCAGACCGTTACCTCTTCCTCAGTAAAGACTGAGCAGAAATACCTATTCAATATGTCAGCTTTACTGTTGTCATCCTCCATGCGACTCCCATCCTCCCCCTTCAGTCTCACTATCCCTCCCTTTGTCTTTCTTTTTTCATTTATGTACCTGTAAAAGGTTTTGTCCCCTTTAACCACTGATTTTGCAATGTGTTCTTCTGTCTGAGCTTTGGCTTCCCTTACTGACTTCCCTGCCTCCCTTTGTTTCTCCTGGTACTTCTCCCTTTCCCCTTCAGCCTGTGTCTTTTTGTATTGCCTGAATGCTATCTTTTTGGCTTTCACTTTCTTTTGCTACCTCTTTGGAAAACCATAATGGTCTCCTCTTCCTTTTCCTCTTGCTAACCTGCTTAATGCATAATTCTGTTGTTCTTATAATCCCCATTTTAAATACTGCCCACTGTTCCTCAACCCCTGATTCCTGTCCCAATCCCCTTAATGCCTCTTTTAAGTATTTCCCCATTTTCCCAAAGTCTGCCCCCCTAAAATCCAGGATATGTGTTTTTGTGTGGTTTGGTTCTGCTCTTTCTGTGATTTCAAACCACAATGACTGGTGGTCACTGTTACCCAGGTGCTCCCCCACTGTTACCCCATCACACTGTCCTGTTTGTGAGCAGAAGGTCCAGTATTGCCTTCTGCCGAGTTGGTTCCATGACCAGTTGCTTGAGGAAGGCACCCTGAAGGGAGTCCAGGATAAATCTGCTCCTAGTTGATGCTGCTGCTGGGATGCTCCAGTCCATGTCTGGAATATTGAAGTCTCCAACCAGTACTACCTCACCCTTGTCTGCCATCCTTTGGATGGCTAGCATCAGCTCCCTATCTGTTTCTTCCTCCTGGGCTGGTAGTCTATAGACCACACCTGTGCGGATGGCTGGCCCCATTTTCCTTTCTAGCTTAACCCACAGTATCTCTCCCCCATTTTGTTCCTCCTGGATCTCTGTGGCCCTTATGTCATTTTTCACATACAGTGCCACTCCTCCTCCCTTCCTGCCTGCTCTGTCTCTTCTGAATATGTTGTAGCCAGGTATGGCCATCTCCCAGTCATGGTTATCATTACACCAGGTTTCAGTGATGGCCACAATGTCCAGGTCTGAATGTACCATGACAGCCTCCAGATCTTCCATCTTGTTGCTAAGGCTCCTGGCATTTGCACACATGGTTTTCCATGATTTGACCTCCCTAGTCTGCTTCACTGTTCTACTCCAGCCCCTTCCTTGGTTGTCATTTATCCCTGGTTCTCCCTGCTGTCTGCCCTTCTGCTGAATTTTGCCCCTTTCTGCTTATCCACCTTTTGGACACTAATCTCCATCTTTGCACACTGCTTTGCAGAGATAGCCACTCCTCTGGTTCACTGGTTCCACTGCTAGCTGTGGGGGTGAGCAAGGTGGTACCCTCCTTGCTGGCCTGCCACCCTTTGCTAGTTTAAATGCTTGTCAATGTAGCATTTAAACTTATCATTGAGTACTTGGATTCCCCTCCAGGATGGATGCAGGCCATCAGGCTTGAACAAACCTCCATCCCTCCAGGTGGGTCCCCAGTCACCAATGAATCCAAACCCTTCCTCGCAGCACCAGTTCATCAACCATGAGTTAAAGTTCCTGGTGCATGCACTCCTATGCTCTCCCTTGCCTCTCACAGGTAGTACTTCTGAGAAAGTGACAGAAGTAGCTACTTGCTTGAGACCCCTCCCCAGTTTCCTAAACTCTTCCTGAACTTCCTTTGGCTCCCCATTTGCCAAGTCATTAGTACCTAGGTGGATAATGACATCCAGCTCACCCTCCCGTCTTGCCTTCCCAGTGATCCCCAGTATCTTCCTTCCATCTCCATGCCGTGGCACCTGGTAGGCACCTGTCTTAGTTTGGTTTAAATCCTGGCTAAGTATTCAGAGCTGATTTGGTATTTTGCTCGCTTCTTCTTTTATAAGTATATATATATAAGTATATATATATATATATATATATATACAGTATATATTATAGTGCCGCAGTCGCACCACTATAGTTAGGGTTCAGTGGTCAGTTACATATTAAAGTCAAAAGTTTGTGCATTAATAATGTTGGACCCGTTCAATGGATTTGCCTGAAATTTGGTACACGTGGTGGAGTATGGTAGATCTCTTGATATGCCAAATTGTGTTTTGGTTGGACTTACGGTCTTTGCATACAAAAGCACTGAAAAATGCCAAATTATCCATTTTTGGAGGCAGCTTTTGGGATTTTGGATGTGGCCCTGCACAGCCGTTGGGTGGCGTACAACTCTGCGAGATGGCTCGTTTGAAAGAGCTTTAGTGGCTGAATATGTTGCTTTTTGTTTGGTGAAAAAATATTAAGGCATTCAAATGTTATGCCACTTTTAATTCCCATTCTAAGTCAATGGGAAAATTTATGTCTATTTTGCGAACAAAGAATGGGGTTTTGGCCATCTGGTCCCACCTGGCAATCAAAGAATTTGCAGCCTTGCAGTTCAAGAATCTTTGTTCCCAAGGATTTTCAAAATTTTTTGATCGCGAGGTCTGCCATCTTGTTTTTTAATTTCCGATCATAAAAACACAAATATCTCGGCTCAGGGGTCACTTCTGAAGTAAAACTTGAATGGGTTTTACCCAGGGGGCCCCGATCTATTGAGTCATGCCTTTGGTTCCATCTAAATCGGTCTAAAAATAGAGCTATTAGCTTTTAAAATCTTCATTCGTGGCTTGCTAATGATCTTTCATCGCAAGCCTGCAAATTCTTTGACTGCGAGATTCTTTGATCGTGATCGTGCATCGCGAGGGAGGGACAAGATGGCCAGATTTTAAAACACATTTTTGTAGCCCAGGGGTGCCCTACAAAGTTATATAAGGGTGGGTTTTGCTCATGGGGCTTTGTTCTGCCCCATCTGAATAAAAAACATTACTTTTCATTATCTCTGGTAGTCTAACGGCCCCCTTCCCATCATGATAATGTACATAACGATCCCTGTATCCCTGGTAGTCTAGTGGCCCCCTAATGAGTATTTTATTAATATGTCTTTTTTTATCTATGGTAGTCTAGTGGCCCCCCATGTGTGTTTATTTATATATTTTTTTCATATCCCTGGTAGTCTAGTGTCCCCCCGATCTGTATTGCATTATTATTATTATTATTCATATCCCTGGTAGTCTAGCAGCCCCCCCATCATGATAAAATAAATAAGCATTTTCCATGTCCTGGTAGTCTAGTGGCCCCCACACAGCCATGCCAGCCACCCAGCACCCCCACCCTTCTCCAGCTGGCGCTGGCACAGCCACCTCTCACCTCCCACGGCCAGTGCCTGACTGTGTATTACAGCGCTAATTCAAACAGGCGGTCTGAAATATTTCTGAGCACCTATTTGAATTAGCACTGGTAATACACACAGTCAGTGGCTGGCCATGGAGGTGAGAGGTGAGCTGTGCCAGTCGCCAGCTGGGGAAGGGTAGGTAGGTGCTGGGTGGGTCTGGCACGGGGATGGGGGGTGGGGACCACTAGACTACCAGGACATGGAACATGCTTATTTATTTTATTATGATGGGGGGACTGCTAGACTACCAGTGATATGAATAATAATGTTAATGAAATACAGATCGGTGGGGCCACTAGACTACCAGGGATATGAAAAAGAAATATAAATAAACGCATGTGGGGGGGCCACTAGACTACCACAGATAAAAAAGAGACATATTAAAAAAAATACTCATTGGGGGCCACTAGACTACCAGGGATACAGGGATTGCTATGTAAATTATCACGATGGGGAGGAGGCCACTAGACTACCAGGGATAATGAAACGTAATGTTTTTTATTCAGATGGGGCAGAACGATGCTCCCTGAGCAAAACCCACCCTTATATAACTTTGTAGGGCATCCCTGGGCTACAAAAAACTATTCTGAAATCTGGTCATCTCGTCCCTCACTCTTTGTTCGTGAGTGAGCAATTTCTTTGATTGCAAGCCTGCAAATTCTTTGATCACGAGATTCTTTGATCGCAATCGTGCATCGCGAGCGAGGGACAACATGGCCAGATAAAAAAAAAAAAATTTTTCTCAAATCAGGGGTGTCCTAGGAAGGCAAATGAGGGTGGGTTTTACTCAGGAGGATTCGTTCTGATGAACCATGGTGGTGGTTTACTGCAATTCTTTGAATTTTGTAAATTACACAAGTTTTTATTCTTTGGTCATGACCCTGCAAATTCTTTGATTGCAACATGCAAATTCTTTGATCGCGAGATTCTTTGATTGTGATAGTGCATCATGAGGGTAGGATGAGATGGCCGGATTAAAAAATCTATTTTCTCAGCCCAGGGGTGCTCTAGTAAGTCAAATGACGGTGGGTTTTGCTCGGGGGCTTTGTTCTGTCGAACCATGGTGGTGGTTTACTACAATTCTTTAAATTTTGTAAATTACAAAAGTTGATATTCCTTGTTCATGAGCCTGCAAATTCTTTGATCGTGAGATTCTTGGATCACCATCTTTGATTGTGAGGGCAGGACAAGATGACCAGATTTTTTATAATGGAATAGATAGGGAAATTTTACCAAACTTTTAGATTGAATATCTTGGAAACAGTTTAGTCTTTTCACTTGAAATTTAGAAGGTGTTTACGGCATGTCCTGTGCATGTAAATTACACTGATTACGTGTCAGTAAAAATGTTTTGCTGGAGATATGATGTGGCACAGTTTATGTTCTGTGGACAGCGTTTTGTTTGTGGTGGTGCCTTGAAACTGATAGGATACCTAGCCTTAGTGTCATGGATGTAGTTGCCCAGTTGTTGTGTGTATTACAGTAAATGTCAACAGGTGTGGAACTGTGAGAGTCTGATGAATGAAAATTTCAAACTGTAACATGTTATATCTCTGAGACAGTTTGGTCTTTTCACTTGAAATTTGGAGAGTGTTGATGGAATGTCCTGTAGATGTGAATTGCAGTGTTTACGTCTCAGACAATTTATTTTTTGTGGAGAGATTGCGTGGTGCACTTAATGTTGTGTGGATAGTGTTTTCTATTGTTCTACTACATTCATATTTGTTTAGTGGCTGGTTGTGCCATTGTTAAGGTACTTTTTAGTCATCAGCTGTGTAATGTGGCCCAACCCTTGCAAGTTGGTGGGAGCATGGGGCCCGAAAGACCCCGCGCTCCCACCAACTTGTGCAACTTTCTATTTTTTATTCTTTCTTAAAAAGTAAGGAAATTCTATGCAAAAAACTTCATTAATGCATCAGTTAGGGTTCTTCTGCAGCCCTTCTACAGGATTCTTCTCACCCCGTTCTCCTACACTGTACCACCTCAGCTTGTTTACACATGAGATGGGGTGAGAGTTAAGGCCAAGGACCCCAACACACACCCCGATGCCTGTTGGTTGGGGTGGGCTATGGGTGGGGTGCAAGGGGTGGGAACCCTAAAATCGAATTTCCTCACTTTTTTCGCTGTAGAAGAACCCTAACTGATGCATTAATGAAGTATTTTGCATAGAATTATATATATATATATAATTTTTTTTTCTGCACCCTTACTTTTTTTATTATTTTGTCTGCAGTATGTTTTCCTTTCCAGTTGGTATTAATAGACAGAGCACTCAATGTTTTACACTGCAGTTGTTCTTCCCATTGATATGGCTCCAGTTGGCCTGATATTTCTGTGTCTTGCTGTGGGCAGGCAGGGAGCCCCTCAACAATGCCCTGATTGGACTTGACTGCAGGAGTATGGTCCTGGGACAGGGGGTTGTTATGGTAAATGTGTGTTACCTTGAGTTATATGTGTTCAAGTTTGGATAATTATATGTTCTTTGGTATGTTTTTTGGGGTAGGGTTGAAAACCTGAGAGTGCTATTTTTATCTTTAATATTATTTCGACATGATTATTTTCTTGTTTGGGCAATGCTTTATTACTTCATTAAGCATTATGTCCAATAGTTTGAAATATGCATCTTGGAATGTTAAAGGGGCAAGGAGTAAGGTAAAGAGATATTAAATTCATAGACACTTAGTCTATCTTGGGATTCATACAGCCCTCCTGCAGGAAACCCATATGTTGGCCACTGAATCTAACCTGTTTTGTAGGGATTATATTGGTCAAGTCCATGGGGCCGGGGACACTACTAGGGCTAGAGCTAGGAGGGTGGCTATTCTTATTAAATGGTCAACTCCTTTTTCCTTAATTAACAGCATTGCTGACCCCTAGGGTAGGTTTATATTGCTACATGGTCTGTTAAATCAATCTGAAGTAGTAATAGGGAGCATATATGGTCCTAGCTCAGACTCTCACTCTTTTTTTATGGCTAGCCACTACCCTTGCTCCTTACGCTCACTTACTTCTTTTACTGGGTAGTTATTGGAACGTAACATTAACTTGTGACCTGAATAGATCTCACAGATCCAAAGCTGGTCTATCACCTGCAATGTGAACTTTGATAAATATGATGGATTCTCTCAGCCTCTGTGATCCATGGCAAATCCTTAACCCCACTCTTAAGCAATACACTTTTTCCTCACCGGTTCATAATTCTTACTGTTGTACTGATTTTTTTTGATAAGCCGAACCAAATACCTAATATTTATACTTGTCACATTGCCCCTTGTGCCCTGTCTGACCACTTGCTGATCTGTGTTTCTATTTCCTTAGACATTAATTTGGAAAAGTATATGCTTTGGAAACTTAACAACTAACTCTTAAAGGATAATTATGTTATTGAACATATTATGAAGTTTCTTGGGCATTTCCTTCAAGAGAACTGGGGTACCCTTCACAGGAATGATATGGAATGGTCCATCTGCAAAACCACATTGAGGGGGGAATTTATTCGGCTTGCTTCTAAGCACAAGAAAAAATGTCAAGAAAAAGCCTCTGCCGTACTACATGAAATTAGGATGTTAGAGAAAAACCTTAATCCATCCTCATCGGAAACCAATAGACAAGCTTTGGAGGTTTTGAGGGACCAGTATTCTGATCTATTGAGGGAACAGGTGGCATATGCTATACTTAAGACAAAGTCAAAATATGTGGATCAAGCAGAAAAGCCAGGTAAATTAATGGCTCTTTGTTTACGTAAGCAAGAGGCTTCTCAGCTTATTCCACCTGTTATCCCCCTCTCTAATCAATCCCTTAAGTCATGTCCCTGAGATATCGCCACCGAGTTCTACACTTATTATAAAGCACTGTATGACCCATTTTCTTCCCCTCTATCATTGGAATCCATTTCTGCTTATCTGGTTGCTATCAGCTTTCCAATGTTACCTGTGCCCCAAGAAGTGGAATTATTGCTACCAATTTCAATACTAGAAGTCACCGTGGCAGTTTTCTCCCTGAGTTTAGATAAAGCTCCAGGCCCAAATGGCTTCCCATCAAATTTTTATAAAACATTCGTTCATGATCTGGCTCCTACTCTTACCCTAGTCAACACTGATATATTGGAAAATGGAATATCAGACCTTACCATGGCAGAGGCTCTCATAGTCCTTTTAACGAAACCAGGTAAAGAGTTGGAACTTATCCCTAATTATCGTCCTATTTCGCTTATGAATCAGGATCTTAAACTCCTCTCAAAGATACTTGCCAATCGCATCAACAAAGTGTGAGGTTCCTTGATAGGTCCTGAGCATGTTGGCTTTATGCCATCTAGATCAGCTGCTGATCACCTGTGCAAGCTAGTCCACATAATCTCGGTGTCTGGGGAACTTGGGCTGTCTGCAGCTCTGGTCTCCCTAGATGCTGAGAAAGCTTTTGATAGGGTCCACTGGCCATTTTTATTTTAATTTCTCCCCCACTTTGGTTTTCCCCTCTCAGTTCGTAAATTTGCTCAAGGTTTTGTATAAGTTTCTTAGTGCCAAAATATACTGAAATCAGGTCCTTTCTCCCTTGTTTACACTGTTCAGCAGCACCAGACAGGATTGCCCACTGTATCCATTGTTATTTAATCTCTACCTGGAACCACTGATACTTAAAGCCAACCCAATTATTACAGGTTTGTCTATAGGCCATTTCCAGTATAAGATTTCTGTTTAAGCAGATGACATATTGTTACACGTTACTCACCCTGCTCAAGCTGTTTCTGCTATTTTAGACACCATTGCCATATTCAGCCCCCTTTCAAATTACAAATGAAACACTTCTAAAACAGTTGTAATGCTGCTTAACCATTTTTTCTCACATGCAGATATTTCTCACCTTGGGCTTGTTTGGGCAACTAATAATGTACATTATTTGGGAACAGAACATTCGACTGATGCAGCCCAGCTTAAAAAGCTTAACTTAGAAGTATTAAACATAGAAACAAAGACTTTGATGGCAGATAAGAACTGCTTGGCCCACCCAGTCTGCCCATTTCCCTACCTATTGGATAAGCTGCATATTCTAGTTTTATCGACAGCCTACTTCCTCGTACCTCCCGCTAGAATTGCCTTATGTCTGTCACATGCATTCTTAAATTCCCCCACTGTTTTTGATTCCCACAACCTCCTCAGGAAGGCTGTTTCATGCATCCACTACCCTCTCCATGAAAAAATACTTCCTCAGATTGCCCCTGAGTCATCCCACCTCTATCTTCAAATTGTGCCCCCTTGTTCTTGCACATTTCTTTTTCTGAAAGATGCTGCCTTCTTGGACTTTGTTGAGTTCCTTGAGATACTTGAAAGTTTCTATCATGTCCCCCTCTCCTCGAGGGTATACATATTAAGCTCTTTTAGTCTCTCTTTGTTTGGCTTCTGGTGCAGACCCTGCACCATTTTAGTTGCCCTCCTCTGTACTGCCTCCATTCTGTCTATGTCCTTATGGAGATGGGGTCTCCAGAACTGCATGCAGTACTCCAGATGGCGACTCACCAACTCTCTCTACAGAGGGATAACAGTTTCCTGTTTTCTACTGCTGATGCCTCTCCCTTTGCATCCCAGTATCCCCCCAGCCCTCCATACTGCTTTATCACATTGTTTGCCTACCTTTACATCATCTGATATGACTACTCCCAGGTCCTTTTCCATTTTTGTTGTTGTTAATACCCCCCCCATTGTGTATGCTTCCCTTGGATTTTTGTTTTCCAGATACATTGTTTTGCACTTCTTTGCCTTGACACGAAGCTACCATGCCTTTGACCATTCCTCCAACCTTCCCAATTCCCTTCTTATCCATTCCATCGCCTCTTGTGTTTCAACCCTGTTGCGGATCTTTGTGTCGTCTGCAAAGAAGCATACTTTTCCTTCCTGTCCCTCCACAATGTCACCTATAAAGACATTAAAGAGGACAGGTCCCGGTACTGAACACTGCGGTACCCTGCTAGTAGCCCCCCTTTCTTTAGAGTGCACTCAATTTACTATTATCCTCTGTGTCCTGCTGTCCGGCCAATTTTTTACCCAGGTTACTACCCTGGCACCCACTCCCAGGCTGGCTAACTTGTTTATTAATCTTTTGTATGGGACTATGTCTGTGTCTGTATATTAATCCATTCCCTTAATTCTGAATTAAATCAATTGATAACTCTTCCTTTCACTTTGTGGGGAAGGATTAACATAAATAAAATGAACGTTCTTCCCAGATTTGTTTACCCACTGCAAATGCTGCATGTTTACATTCCTTTGTCCTGGTTCAAATTGGTACACTCCATTATTTCCATCTTTATCTGGGCCAGTAAGCCCCCTCGTAGGGCATATAGCAAATTATCTGCCCCCCAAAATCTTGAAGGTCTCCCACTCCCGGACCTTTGGTTTTATTATTGGTCTTCTCACATAAGTAAGTATATTCAATGGTTGTGACCTAAGGATGCCGTTGATTCTTTGATCTACTTTCCTTTAAGGGTATGCATAGAACAGGATTTAATTAGCTCATTTGACCTCTCCCCTACTGCTTTATAATATGTGAAGTTCAAATCCCTTCCCCCAATGCTCCAGCACTCAATGATTGCAACTTCCCTTTCTATGGATTTAAACTAGGTGTAGGGGGAGGTGAGTGTGCAGCAGGTGTGCAGGACCACCAGACAGGGGAACTGAATGAGCTTATTCCCCAAACTAGCTGGGATGGTACCAGGGTAGATTTACTGGGGGGGAGTTAAGGATGGGGAGACATGGGTTAAGGAAGAGAAGGGAATTAGTTGGCAGGTTGTGTCCCTAAATGCAAGAAGCCTGGGGAACAAAACAGTGAATTAAAGGCTCTCTTCTCAGTGGGGATGGTGGGCATTGTGGCCATCACAGAGACTTGGGCCACCCAAAACCAAGACTGGGATTTGATGATCCCAGGGTAAATGATATACAGAAAGGATAGGGGCAGGGGGAAGGGGGGTGGGGTGGCAATTTATGTAAGGGAGGGGATAAGGTATGCAAGGGAAGAGGGGGAGGAGGAGGAGGAGGAGGGTAGAACAGAGGCATTATGGTTGCAATTCCAGGATTCAAAAAGTAGGACACTAAGGATGGGAGTGGTGTACAGGCTACCGGCTCAGGCAGAAGACTTTGACAGGGAGTTAGTGGAGCAGATTGGGGGGGTCTGTGGGAAGGGAAACACCATGATTGGGGAGACTTCAATCTACCAGGAGTGGATTGGAGCACCCCAGCCACCTTGAGTGCAAGGGAGCAAGTGCTCCTGGAGGCATTCCAGTATAGCTTCCTGACACAGATGGTTATCGAGCCAGCTTGGTTGGATAAAACTCTGGACCTAGGACGTAGTCCAGAGGTTCTACTACAGACCTATAATAAGGCCATGGTGGCAGCTCTGGATTTCATAACTCTTGTCCATGTTCACCATCTCTCCCTTTGTCTTCGATCCCCATTGTTTGATGGGATTTTGAGGGAGATGAGGAGAGTAGGGTGAAGGCCAGAGAGATGCTGGTGGAAATTAGGCCTAGATGCTGACAAACTTAGAATTATGGCACATTATGCAGACTATCAATTGGAGATCTTCCACAAGAAGGCAGAATTCCTGTCCTGGGAGATCACAGCTGCATGGAACCAGCCAGCTCAGCTCTTTCGCACTGTGGACAGACAGTGCAATCCAGCCTGTCTACAGTTGCGAAGAGAATTGTCACAGGATAAATGTGATGAGTTTGTTCAATTCTTTGCAGTTAAAGTTGCTAGCATCAGGTCTGAGATCTGTTCAGCATGCTCTAAGAGGGGTTGCAGTGACCGATGGGAGGTCACAGAACCTAGGTCTGGTTGGTTAGCATTTGGCCAGGTGGCAATCTTGAATGTCATGATGATCATCCAAAGTGTGCAGCCAACCTTCTGTAGTTTGGATCCAGGCCCAACCTGCCTCCTTGTGGGGTGTGTGGATGTCATTGGCCTGGTCCTGGCAAAGATTGTCCGGAGCTCATTGAAGACCAGGGAATTCCCTGATTCATTGAAAGAGGCAGTGGTGATTTCCCTTCTTAAGAATTCTTCTCTCGACCCAGACTGTCTTGTCAACTACAGGCCCATCTCTAACCTTACTTTTGTGGGTAAGGTTATTGAGAAGATGGTTGCGCTGCAGCTGGAGGATCATCTTGACATCGATGACATCTATGTTCCCTTCCAGTCAGGCTTCAAGAAAAGGCACAGTACTGAGACTGCCCTTGTTTAGGTGCTCAATGACATTCTTGTTGTGAGAGATCAGAGGAGCCATACTATCTTGGTCCTCCTTGATCTATCAGCAGCATGTGACACTATGGACCATGGGGTATTGCTAGATCAACTGCAGCTGATCTATGGACTGTCTGGTACAATCTTCAGGTGGTTCCGCTCTTTCCTCACTGACAGGTCTCAGAGAGTAGTGTCAGGGATTTTTTTCTCTGATATTTTCTCTCTGCCATGTGGGGTCCCACAGGGCACAGTGCTTTCTCCCATGTTGTTCATGGTGTACATGTTGCCACAGGGGGACATTGTAAGGTGGTACAGACTGAGTTTTCACTGCAATGCAGATGATACTCAGTTGTACATGTCCTTTGCATCTGGCCAGGATGTTTCGCTCTCAGTATTTAACACCTGCCTGTCTGAGATCCAAAATTGGATGTGTGTCAACTGGCTGAAGTTGAATTCTGACAAGACTGAGGTTTTGGTTGTGGACCCGGGTCACTGAGTAAAGGGGTCTTCAGCTGGGTGAGCATCTGTTCTGGTACTGGATGGCTGCCAGCTGGAAGACCTCTGAATGGGTGCATAGTTTGGGCATTATCCTTGATGATGGACTGACCTTGAAGTCTCAGGCATCATCTGTGGTCAATAGCTTGTTTTACTATCTGAGGAATATCACTCGAATTAGGCACCTGGTTCCATCTGGTGACCTTCTAACTTTGATCCTTGCCTTTGTGACCTCTCGACTGGATTACTGCAATGCCCTCTATCTAGGGCTACCAGAGGTTGATATCCACCATTTTCAGCCAGTGGAGAAAGCTGCAGCCAGTCTACTGACTGGGCTCTCAATCTAGCCATATTAACCCATGCTGAATGTGCTGCACTGGCTACCAGTGCAATGGCGGATCACCTTTAAGGTCAGCTTGCTGACCTATGAAGCCTTACATGGACAGAGCCCAAGTTAACTGCAAGAGCTTCTTTGTCCCACCACCCCTTCTGCCCCCTTCATTCCACCAATGAGGGATTGCTAGAGGTTCCCAGGGTGTAGCTGAAAACATCTGGTGCTCGCTTGTTTGCTTTTGTAGTGCCAACCCTGTGGAACTCTCTACCTCATCGGGTTTGAGGGTGCCAGACCATGGAGAGTTTCAAAATAGCACTAAAAACCCATCTATTTAGTCTTAATTTCATGAATTACTAAGAACTAACTGTCTATTTGAGTATTTTGAATTTCAATTCATGTTTTAAAGTTTTATGATCTTATACTTGTGCAGGACTTTGATCTTTGAATTGCGCTTGATAAATAAAATGATTATTATTATTACTGTCTAATGGGGAGACTGTAAGGGAGCTAGGGGTGGAGGACCCACTGGCTGGGAGTGACCACCACTCGGTGTGGTTCATGATCAGCATGGGCAAGGAAGCTGTAAGTACAGGAACCAGAGTGGCTGACTTCAGACATGCTGACTTTGACAAGATGGGGGAAATTTTGGATAGACACCTGACAGGAATTAATCCATGCCTGGATACAAACCAAAAATGGGAAATTATCAAATTAGGACTGATGGAGGCTACAGGGTCATGCACCAGGACACAGAGCAAGAAGGGGAAAGGCTAAGAAGCTAAGCTGGTTGAATCAGGAGGTCTTGGAAGGGGTAAGGACCAAAAAAACAGCATTTAGGAGGTTCAAGAAATCCAGGAGGGGGGAGGACAGGGAAATGTATTTGAAGAAGTTTGAGGAGGTAACCAGACTAGTCAGGGTGGCCAAGGTTTCCAGAGAGTAGAGGCTTCAAGGATGGGGAAAAAGACTTCTTCATGTACATTATAGAGAGAAGGAGCTGCAAGGACCAGATAGTGAGGATTAGGAAGGGTGAGGGGGTGGGTGGAGAAAGGGGCAGAGGTGGCAGAAGCACTAAATGAGCACTTTTGTTCTGTGTTCACAAAGGAGTAGGGCGGGCAGTTGCCTCAGGGAATGGGGAAGGGGAGGGGATGACAGATGAGGTAAGTACAGAGGGCAGGGTGCTGGAGGGTCTGAAGACACTGAGGGTAGATAAGACACCTGGGGCAGACAGCATTCACACCAGGGTGCTGAAAGAGCTGGCAGAGGTCTTGGCAGGGCTGCTGAAAGACCTGTTTAATACTTCCCTGGACACAGGATGTGTACCACAAGATTGGAAGATGACTAACGTGGTGCCCATCCACAAAAGAGTCCCAAAGGATGAGCCAGGCAATTACAGACCAGTAAGACTCACATCCATCGTAGGAAAACTAATGGAGACAATCCTGAAAGAGAGGCTAGTAACCTTTTTGGAAGACAATGGACTCCAGGATGGTCAGCAACATGGGTTCATCTCAGGAAGATCATGCCAGACCCTTCTAGTTGAGTATTACAACAGGGTGATGAGGCAACTGGATAAGGGCCATGCATTGAATGTCTTGTATTTGGACTTCAGCAAGACCTTTGATTCTGTGCCTCATGGGCAGTTGGGAGAAAAGGGTTCTATGTGATAACGGCAATCACAGAAAGGCTCTTGCCATTAGGGCAAATGTACATCAGCGAAAATCAATTCCGCCAATGTACACTCCTGACGCACAGCAAAATGGCACCGGGGGTTTGTATTTTTTTTTTGTTTATGTGGGGAGCTGTACCCCCCCCACTAAAGGATTCAGAACTCCAGGGGAGTACATGTTGGTGGGGTGCAAAACTGGACAAAAAAAATTTTAAGCCAGGTGTGCAACAAAATGAAAGCGCACCCAGAACCGAATCCAGCACTCTTGCAACCCTAGCCTCCACCCACGCACCACACCACATGGCCAGCTCGGAAACCCACCACTGCACTATGCCTCACAAACCCTCCCTTCCCTTCCACCCATCACATGGCGTGCTTGCCCCCCCACTGGTGTGTACATATAGCGACAGGATGTTGCTATATCTGTATTCACTCCCCCATCCAGTAGCCCTGTGAACAGGGGCTGCTATTGAGTCACCCTTTTAGTAAGCACTCAATAGTGGATGCCCTTAAAACAGGATACTGAGGGAAAGTTGGAATATGTGGGGGTGGGGACCAAGACGGTAAACTGGATCATGAACTGGCTGAAGGGGAGGCAGCAATAGGTGGTGGTGGGGGGGAACTCTCATCCCCTAGGGCTGTGATGAGCAGGGTTCAACTGGCCCCAGTGCTGTTTGGGATATTCATAGCAGATATCTCATATGGCATCAGGAGTAAGATCAGTCTGTTTGCTGATGATACCAAGTTGGGGGCAGTGGTGAATGACATAGTAGGGTGACAGGGACAACAGGACAACCTGATTAAACTGGAGGAGTGGTCAGAAATCTGGCAGTTGGGTTTCAATGCGAAGAAGTGCAAGGTTCTGCACTTTGGAGCAAGGAATCTGGGGAGGAGCTACCAGTTGGGAGGGGTTCAGTTGGGTACCACCAAGGAGGGAAAAGATCTAGGGGTGATTATAACGGAGAATATGAACAATTCAGCTCAGTGCAGGAAGGTGGCAGCTAAAGCCAACAAGATGCTGGAGTGTATTGAGAGAGGAATCTCATCCAGAAGAAGGGAGGTGATCCTGCCTCTGTACAGATCACTAGTCAAGCCACACTTGGAAGTACTGCGTGCAGTACTGGTGTCCATTCCTGAAGAGGGATATCAGATTACTGGAGGGGGTACAGTGCAGAGCAACTAGGATGATCCAGAGATTGGAGGATAAATCCTACAAGGACAGCCTGACTGAGTTAAATATGTATACCCTGGAGGAGAGGAGTGATTGGGGGATATGATTGAGACCTTTAAATACCTGAAGGGGATAAACAAGACAAGTACAGAAGGGGTCTTTAAGTTGAGAAGGGGGAGGGACACGAGAGGGCATGGCCTCAGATTGGAAGGGAAAGAGAGAAATGAGGAGACATTTTTTTAATGGATAGGGTTGTGGCTAAATGGAACACTCTGCCCAAGGAGGTGGTATCCTGTAAGACAGTGGGCAGTTTTAAAAGGGGATGGGACAGAGTGAGGAGGTGGGTAACTGTGAGGGGGGAGGTGGGACAGCTGCAATGTAAAGGTGCTAGCTGCACATTCAAGCAGACTTGATAGACCATGAGGCCTGTTTCATCTGGTTGAGTCGTATGTTCATATTCATAAACAAATGACCGTTGCCTTACCCCTTAACCTCAGTTTGGACTCTGCAGAATCTATTGTTTGAAACCCTGATTTTAAAATAGGTGGTAAAATCATATCCACAGAATGGCTGCATAATTTAGAAAAATATTCCTCACTGGTGAGGGTCATTTTCTCTCGTTTGACCAAGTGAAAACCCTTTTAGTCCTGCCTAACTCCATGGTCTTCAAATATTTTCAGCTTAAACATGCAGTGCCACAACATGGACCCAGGTTATCAACCTCTGTCCACTTAATCTCCTCTTTGACATCTATGACAGCCCTTCCACATGCTCTTTCTAAAATATACAAAGCTCTTATTACTGAATTATCTAAAAATGGTGATGTTCCTGCCCATATTGGCTCAATATCTTTCCAGAGTCTACAATATGGAAAGATCTCTTTCAATATATTATGCAAGATAAACTTTGATTAGTCAAATTTTTCATTTTATATAATCTTTATTATAAACCCCAAAAGCTGGCCAATACAGTATGGGCAGGTCTCCTTCCTTGACTTGTACCAGGTTTGGTTCTGGAGAAGACTCTCTGTTACACATATTTTGAGAGTTTGTTTTAGTTTCGCAATCTCTGGATGGAAATTCAAGACAGGTTGGATCCCCTTCCTGGTCTGCATAAGTTGTTTACTCCTGAAATCTGTGTTACTGGTGATCTTCATACTATACCTGTGAAGGGATAGAAGTACCATATAGTATTGATCTCCTTTCTGTTAAACATCTAGTTCTTCACCACTGGAAAGACCAAGTGCCCCTTTCTTATACAGGCCCCATGCTCCCACCATGTGATTTTTTGTC
The DNA here is from genome assembly GCA_016271365.2 of Neoceratodus forsteri. Taxonomy (NCBI): domain Eukaryota; kingdom Metazoa; phylum Chordata; order Ceratodontiformes; family Ceratodontidae; genus Neoceratodus; species Neoceratodus forsteri. The sequence goes on along the minus strand of CM057449.1, from coordinate 569,564,593 downwards.
ACATAGTAACGGTAACTGTAACACAAATACAAGCTCAAATGGTAACGCACATGGTGATGCAAATGTTAATGGTAACACAAACGGTAAGAGAAACGCAAGCGCAAACATTAATGAAAACAGAAATGATAACACAAACGGTAATGGTGACAGAAACGCAAATGTTAACGAAAACAGTAACGTAAATGGTAACACCAATGGAAATGCAAACGGTAAAAGAAATGCAAATGGTAACAGAAAGGCAAACAGAAATGCAAACGGTTAAGGCTATGGCACCAGAGAAGGGAACAGTAATGCAATCGACAACAGAAATGCAACCGAAAATGCAAACGCTAAGGGCAACAGAAACACAAACTGTGATGAAGATGCAAACAGTAATGGTAATGGAATTGGAAATGCAAACAGTTACAGTAACAGCAACGATGACAGCAAAATGAACAGTAATGCAAATGGAAACAGAAACGCAAGCGTGTACAGAAATGCAATGGGTAACGTGCACGGTCATGGTACCACAATTGGAAACACAAATGCTAACAGCAACAGCAACAATAACACCAAAGGAAACAGAAATGGAAATGCAAATGCAAGTGCATACGGAAACGCAAACCGTAATGCGCACGGTGACAGTAACGCAATTGAAAATGCAAATGGTAATGGTAACAGCAACGATGATGCCAAATGAAATAGAAACACAGATGCAAATGGAAGGGTAGCCGAAAATGCAAATGGAAATGCACACAGTGATGTAAAACACAAACAGAAACAGTAGTGGAAATGCAAATGGTAACAGTAACACTAACGCAAGTGCAAATGAAAATGCAAAGGGTAATGCACACGTTGGGGTACACGGGAATGCTAACACAAATGGGTACAGAAATGCAAGTGGAAATGCTAACTGTAACAGTAACAGAAGCACACACCCTGGTTTTCCCCAACAGCTCCATAGAGAAACACAGTGAGTACAAAGAATGTATGCATAATAGCCCAAGCCGGTGGCACTGAAGGTTGAGGCACTGGACACCACACCTCACTCCATGCTGGTAACCCAGGTTCAGGAATGGATTTGGGTCACTGGGGGTTGGCAAGGGCAGGGAGGGATTGAGCATCTGCAGGACTGCTCTTCCTTTCCAGGGAGAGGGGCTTCTAGGCATCGGCGCTCTGGTGACCTCTAGCAGAGGCTGGGGGACTGTATGCTGATGTGTCACTGAGGGCTGGTGAGTTGGGGCATGATGCCAGGATGGAGCGCATGCGGACATGTATGCGCTCCCCCCCTTGGCGTCATTGCATGCCCCACTCATGTATAAGGGGAGAAAAACAGGAAATAGGGCTCATGGTCATGGCAGCTTGATAGCCGTCTAAGGGACGCATGGCCTGGGGACTCCACTGTGGTTACTGGATCCTAGTTCAGTGGGCAGTATGGGGGACTCTCCACCACCCCACAGCAGGGGGCAAACCGAGGGGGTAATTAGCGGTGGGGCTCTCCGGGCCATGGCAGACCAGACAGCAGCTGGATGAGATGAATGCCGGCACGTGGGAAGCAGACCGGTGCCAGGTAAAAAGGATTAACAAAAAAAAAAAAAAAAAAGAATGTATGCATAATAATAGGCCTCGGAGCAGAAAATGAGCACTTGGAATACTAAATTGCTTAAATCTCAGGAACCGCACGACATAGAAAAAAAATTAAAATGTCATATTATTTATTAATTTCCTGGCTAGTTTTACACTTAACCCCCTAGTTGGGGGCTAAGCATTTGTCTAATGAAAAGTCCGTATTTTGAACTGTTTCCGAGATATGAGCCCTGAAAGGCACGGCGGACGCTGCAATGTTAGTCTATGGGAAAAAGTGTTAAATTCAGAGTACTGTAACTTTGCATCCCTGCAATATTTTTTGACCAAGACACCAAAAGGCACATCTGTGGGATGTTGGCTTTCTTCCCTCCAAATTTCAGCCCAATAGAGCAAACCAGTGTTCTGCAGAAGGATGGCAAAGAATTCCTGTTATTTTGGCCATAGTGTCGCAAAGTAGTGTGGCAAAACACAACACTTTTCAAAAAAAATCATGAAAGTGTCGCAGATGCAACACTACTTTGCAACACTACTTTTCCCAAAAATTTCAAAAACCTATTTCTGGGGTGTTAACCCCCCCAAAAAACATGGCTAGCATCCTCAGGGCTCGACTAGGTAAACACAAAAATAATTGTGTCCCTAGATGGTCCCAATTTTAAATACCAAGTATTTCTGTGATCAGTAACTGAAAAAAAATGGCTGACTCACGACACTACAGGGATCATTTGCGACACTAAAAACTGCATTTGCGACACTGTCAAACTTTTTGTTAACTTTTCCCATTGACAGGAATGGGAAACTTGTTTTTTGAATAACTTGTGAACCGTTCAATATTTTTTCACGAAATCTTTGAAAGGCACATCAGGGACCCTGGCCACATGTTCTCTGCAGTTTTCAAACCGGTCGCTCAAACCATGCGACCTGTAAGTGCAAGCTAAAAATGCACAAAAAAGCATAAATGTGCTACAGAATGTTGCTTTATAACTCCGCAACTGTATATCCGACTGGTACGAACCTTAGCAGATCCCAAGATCTATGCTACCACTCCGTGCCTGCCAAATTTCAAGCAAATCTGTCATATGGTGGCAAAGTTATTTAGGTGCAAAATTCCACACTTTAAGCTTAAATGGGGTACTCAACCGTAACTACAGTGGCACTTCCTTGCCACTAAGGCCCTGTACACATTACAAGTGAAGATTTGTACCGTTTTAAATAACGGTTTCAAAACGTTTTAAAACTCGCCACAGTAACCCGTCCACATTATTGTTCACCGAGTTTGAACTCGATTGTAACACGGTGAACTTCCATCTCCATTAGCAGCTAGTAACATTTTTAAACTCGGTAATTCTCCGCGATTGTAGCACGGTTATGTTGGCACCCTAATTGACGGAAAACTCGCACGCCCATCTACACCACAAGGTAACACGTTTTCCTCCTCTAAAACGTTTTTGAAAACGGACTTGAGACTAGCTCGCAGCAGGGTTTAAGCATGGTTTCTTAACACGCTTTGAAACCATGCTTAAATGCGGATGGGCGCCGTGTTTGCGCGACTTAAAACGTTTTAAGCACCTTAAAATGTTTTAAGTGGCCTGATGTGTACAGGGCCTATAATATATATATATATAAATATATATATCTATATATACATATATATATATATCTATATATATATATATATATATCTATCTTAGGGTCTCAGGTTTTTCATGTAAACATTATCCTGAAATGTAATTCAATAAAGTTTAATTTATACATAGCAGTAGCCTTCTGTAGCCCCTCACATCTTGCATGTCCAGCTGCATGCACAGTTATTGTTCCTGCTGTGTAACAAAAAGAAGTGTTTCAGAGTTAATACACAGATTTGGGGAGTAGAAGAAACAGAATTCTAAAGAGTTAGAGGCAGGCAGATTCTCCCTCAAGGCAATCTGCTGGAAGCCTTTGTGGGTCTTATGCCTGCTTGGAAAATGGCAAAGAAAATCCTTGCATCCTGATTTGTTGGCAAGCTTCCAGAGGTGCACATCTATTTTTCAATAGAGCCCTCTGAAAAACAAGAGACAGCTCTGCCCAAGATATGAAAGTCATATCATGCTGCCAGTCTGAATTTTAAAATGTATTTGCCACCATTTTTTCGTCTTAGTAAGCGAAAGAGTGAGCGAGGGGCCTCACTCCCCTTCATTTCTCGAAGCAGTGCCTACACAAATAAATTAAAGCAGTTCCAGCCTCAGAAACACAAAGAACTCCTCTGCTTCTTTTCTTTTCCCTGAAAATGACACCCAATTCAGCCACTCAAACCACTCCCGACCTCCTATCCCCTCTGCCGGTTTTACAACCATCGCAACCCTGCAGTGCAATTTTATCTGTTGGAGCCACTTCAAACAACTCCTGCTCCTGGGTTAACTGACTGTGTTTCTCTCCCAAACTACCAGCAGACACACAATAGAACTTAACTCTAATCTAGCAATTAGATCTGTGTGCAATACCTCCACCTCGCTTTGTTTGCCAGCTCATACTCCACTGAACACACCAACACCAGCAGACACCTTGTAGCTTTGACTCCTTACTTGACATCAAAGGGCTCACTCTTTTCCTCCTTCAGGTTCAGTACATGCATCCTCTCCTCAGTCTTTTTTTAAACTGGACCCGATTCTTCTCCTCCCACTGACTACTACGACCTTGGGCCTCTTCCCTATCCCTATAAGATAGGACTATAAGTCCCATGAAACCATAGGGCAAAAATCCAGGTCAGTCAAATAGGGTCCCCTAAACAGCAAAGCCCTCTACTGGAGATCATAGACCAGTACAGGGACTACTTTACAAAAACAAAAATATATATTCTATTTTAACCATTTATCAGCCTTGTTCATAATTTTAATTCTAATTTAATAAAAATGTTAGTTATGGCTATTTTCTAAGCACAATAATACCCTCCAGGGTAGGTGGTGTTGGGCAATACTGGAACTTCCAGGGGCTATAAGGTCCTCCACCTGCAGAGCTGGGCCTCATTGCACCTCTAGTTGGTCTCATATTGCTGAATACCACCCACCCCGGAGGGTATTATTGCTTACTGTACTTATATATGGGAAGAAGGAATGGGGAGGCTAAAATGAGCACATCCAAACTGATGGGGAAACCTAAAGTTGGGTTGGAGGAGTGCTACCTCTTCAGTGCAACAAGGGGCCACAAATATGAGTGGAAGGACCCCACACTGTACAGCTGCACTAGGCAAGGGTAGAGAGATTGACCAAGATATTATCCCATCTTTGTAAATGGAGTCCAGTTTTGTATCTAGGTAATGACGGAGGAAGCCATCTGATGGGGTCCAGGCAGATAAGTTGTGCCATTGTATCTCTCCCTTCCTGGGAGCTTACATCCTTTAGCTCCTGAATTTGGGCTCTGCAAAGACATGAGTTTTTTTTTGTTTTGTTTTGTACAATGTCCTGAAGGCTGAAGCTGTGTTTGTGGTATATAACCAAAATGTAGTTTGTCAGTGTAGACTGTCACTGTACTTTACTGCCACGAGAGACTGTCTGTTTAATTTGATTCCAATATCTGTCTTCTCATCCAATAGCCCCTGAATATGTATTAACTGTGTCGATGTTTATTTAATGTGCAATTAATTGCCATGTGTTACTTTGTGAGTAAAGCTAGACCTTGTGTTCCTAGCTTCTGGGGTTGATAATGGAGTTATTTATGTCTACCTCAGTATACAAATGGTGCCCCACCTAGAAAAGCTATTTAAATCAAATCTCCAGTAAATGAACTCTGAACCCTGGCCTCATGTTTTTGCATGTCTTCTTGGGGTAAGGGTTACTTTTTATTAGGGTTTATAATGAGATGTGGGTAATGGTTTGGTACAAGGCCATTGTGCTGTGTATACTGTTATTTCCAATTACAGGCATTACCATTCATTCATATGTAATCCATATAAATAAGACGAGTGGTGTTCAGTGCTAGATTATGCCATGTCTTTACACACCTATCAGTAACCCTCAGCAACTCCAGGTAGCAATCCTATAAACCTAATGCTAATTAAACAGTGATTCCCAGGGTTATAACTTGTTAAAACCAGGGGGATCGAGATACTAGTAGCATGATATCTTCAGTTATAACTGAATCTGTCACTGAACCCCACAGTATATTGATTGATCCCTGCTTATGAAGTGAGGGGGAAGACATGAGAGATCAAGGGTCTCTTCTGGCCATACATTGCTATGTTGCTATTCATACAGTGGTAGCCACAGACATTGTCAGCTATTTCCAGATATTTTGCAAAATTTCTGAAGAGTTTCTCTCTGCTGCCCCTACTGTTTAATTGCAAAAAGCATCAGATATTTCTGGAAATATCAAAGAACTTTTGGGAAATAGCTGGCAGTGTCTGTGGCTACTACTGTAAACATGTTAAGAAGGTGACTTTCAATTGTTTATTCACTTCACCCATCTTCTTCCTGTCTGCACAGTCTATCTGGGTAGAACTAAGGAAAAAGGAGTGTAAAATCAAGCAAGAGGTCCCAAAGCACTAAAGGGCCTCAATCCAAACAAGAGTGCTGGTGATGAGTCCCTTGACTCAAAGCTTGTCAATCTTGCAACATATCACATTTACGCCATTGTAACCATGCTGTTAAACACCTCATTGCTTCTGGTGAGAAATCTACTGTCTAAACTTCGTTACTGTGAGGTAGAACTCAACTGGTCACTCAGGAGCCACACAGTGTTTCGCAATTTCAATGGTTCCAAAAGAGATGGGCTAAGCGAGATAGACATCACAAACTCCAGGACAGCTTGGGTTAAGATAAAAACATTATTTTAAAATGTACTAAAATAAAAGTGCCACCTATTTGCTGTCATCAATGTTTTGCACCCAATCATGCACTTTATCAAGGTGAAATTCATTGCAGTTGTGTACCCGTATTTAAATCCCTCCCTTTGAGAGAAACCCACTTTTGATTGGTTAAAATTTTTAACCAATCAGTTTCAAACCCCTACAAAACACATAGCTCTAATGCATATAATAATCAATGTAGCACTATGAACAAATGTATTATACATACATAGAGATGGGGGGGAAGGAAATTATCACAGAAGGAGACATATATACACTATTTACAATATATGCAAAAACATCAGTGAAATAAAATCACGAATATGGTCCTAACTGAAATTGTTCATTTAATCCAGGCACAGTCCTTGCTCTTAATTTAAACTGCCAGAACATTTCCATATGGAGTAAAGGTTTATCAAAGTTACCCCATTTGGGTCCCAATGTCAACTTTTTGATCCCCGAAATTTTAACTTATATATACCACTCAATGTTGTTATGTGTAGTGCTAAAACATTTTTTAAATCTTTTTTTTGCAATTTTTCCCAAATGTTCACCCATTCTTTAAGGTTCTACTTGTTTACCAACTAGAAATTGTTACACATATATACTGCCAAATATACCACCGATGCAGAATTACAGTCAATGTAGCTGTTAGCTTTAAAGACTCTATCCACATTTATAACAGAAAATTCATCACCAGTTGCATTATTTTCACACAATTTACAGTTCTTATATTTATATGTCCCTTTAGGTAAATGATTGGTACTAGTCTCAAATCTTTCTTTATAAAAACTATGTGCAATCCTATAATCTATATTCTACACCCTGCAATACACAACATGAAACCTACAGTATTTGGTGTAATGTGTGCAAGTTTATTTTTACTGTTTAAGATATGCCAGTTCTTCAAAATTATGTTTTTTTTAATAAGTGTTATTGTGCTTTGTAGGTGGTGATAAAAGAGTCTGTGTTTGCTTCATAATTACTACAAGGCTTTTCTTGTAATAGCTGTGCTCTATCAATTCTATCTACAGATTATGAGGCTTTATCAATACAGTCCTCTCTGTAACCTCATTCTAAAAAACATTCCTTAAGAGCCTTGGTCCCCATATCATATGTCTATGGTTTGCTACTGTCCTTTTGGGAATATTCTCAAACTTCTCAGGTGGTGACTAATAAAGTGCAGGACTGAATTTATGTCCATTTCTGTTTGGAAAAGTTTAGTTTCAGCTCCTCTGACCATCCTTAATAATCTGAATATCTAAAACATTAATTGTCTGTTTACTACACACCATTGAAAATTTCAAGTGTGGGTTACTTTCTTCCAAATAACTTATGAATTCCATTAATCTTTCTTCCGTCTCACTCCATACAAACAAATCATCAATAAACCTTCTGTAAACTTTTATACATTCAAAAAATAAATCACTGTATTGACATCAGATAAGATGATAGCTTGTTCCCATATTCCAAGGCAGACATTAGCATAATTGGGGCAAAGGTTGCCCCCCCCACTTGCTGTACCTTGGATTTGTAAGTACTGTCTACCTTGTAACATAAAACTATTTGACATGAGTACTAACTTAAACATGTTCAACAGGAATTCAATGAAAACAGAATTCCAGTCAGTAAATTCACATAAGGCCTGTAAAGCACATAAGGCATTCAATCCACCTTCAGTAGGGATGCTGGTATAAAGTGAATTAATATTGAGTGTCACTAATAGCCATTCCTCTTCCACCTCGGAGTATTCAAAATACAAAATGTAAAACATCCCCTTTTTTTATGTAAGGAGGCATCCAACATGCCTGTTCTTTAATGTGTGTGTCCATAAATTCAGACAAAGGCTCAATTGAAGAGCCAATACTGACAATTATCAGATGGCCTGGTGGGTCAATTAAATTCTAATGCATTTTTGGTAAACAGTATATTGTAGCTCTTATAAGATTGTCAACAGTTCAGAAGTCAAGCATTTCTTGAGAAATTAAATGTAACAGCAAAGCTTCATTTAAGAAGCTATAAATTTTCTGTTTCAAATCCAAAGTTGAAATGAAGGATTAAAGTTTGTAAAACAGTTTGTCATTTATTGTCTGTTCAACTCACTGACGTATTTTGCTGAATCCATTACATCCGTGGCTCCACCTTTGTCTGCTTTTTTAATTACAATGGCTTTATTTTTTTCTAAAGATTTAATTACTGCCCACTCCTCAGTTGTGTGATTCTTATATCTTGAATGACATTTGTTTTCAAATAAATTGTACAAATCCCATTCACATACTTTCTCAAAAACTGTCACAATCGGATTTGCAGGGGGGGGAATAAGGGAGGATTTCTTTTTAAAGGAGTCATAATTTAGCAGTTCAATCAAGTTGACATTATTTTGTCCCAGTGTATTGACATTACTTGTATCTGCATCTGCTGGAAAAAGTGTGTTCAAGTTCAGTTTTCTTGTAAAACATTTTAAGTCAATTATTGTATCAAAGTCTCTTATATGTTGAGTCAGAACAAAATTCAAGTAATTTTCTAGCACTTTTAATTCAGGTTCTGTTAATTCATAATGTGAGATATTAACAACTAGAGCATCGTTCTCCTGTAGTTCCTTGATGTTTGTCCTCATCATCATCCTCTGTTGCCCCTGCAGTATCTCCCTCGATACCTGGGCTGATTGTAATATCTTCTCTGGCTTGTTCCTGCATTGTCATCCCTTTCATCTCATCCCCCTTTGGATGTGCTTATTCAAATCAGTCATGGGCTGTGTCTCACTGGATGCTCTGGTAATTGAAGAACTTGAATTGGTTCAAATTCCATCAATGTATGTTCTCATTGTAATGCTTCCTGGTTCGGTGGCATCGAATCCTGACTCCATTCTAAAAAAGAGGATTCATTCTTCGATACCATCTCCAATTCAAAACCACTTGTATAAGTTTCAATTGGCAATTCAGTGCTAGTGTTGGGCTGAAGATGCAAACTATTGGTTTTCTTCAAGACATATTGCAGTTTAAAATTCTTCCGACTTCAGTTAAATATTTTGCCTTCAAAGTAATCTCATCTGTCCCTTTTGAACTTTTTAGTTTTAACTTTTTTAATTGATGATCGTAAGTGGCAATAGTATCCATTAACTGTTTTCTATATTCAGAGTACTCTTCCCATGTTTCAAACCTCTTCACCTGTTACTCTTTTTGTACAATTAACTCCTTGACCCCCATTTCAATGCTATCTTGTATAATTAATCTAATAAAACCTGCTGACGATTCTAAGCAGTATTTCTGCCATTTAGCTAAAAAAGTTGTGTCTGTCTTTTCTGAAGGTTGGTTGTTTTACAACTGTGAGACCTCTTGGTGCTCTGTTATCTTTTAAATATGCCTCCATAGTAACACACTACCAATAAAAGCATCTAGTCCTCAAAACTGTTCTTTCTAGTTGGATGAAGGCATCTTTTATATTTAGAGCTGGCTGTTCTTGTGTTTCAACTGATATGCTGCTGGTTCCATTACTGCTGTTTGTGTCCAATAGGTTTAACAAAGGATGTGATTCTCCTTACTTATAAAATAAAGAATCTAGAAAGTGCTCTGGTATATTAATTACAACTCTTGTGGTGTCACTGTTAAAATATTCACTGCAAGTTGCCATATTTTCTGCTTTAAATGATAAGGGCGGGAATGAATATCCCCAGCATGGTGCTCACCGATTAAAATCTAAACTTCATTTCTATGAGGTAGCACTCAACTGGTCACTCAGGAACCACACAGCGTTTTACAATTTCACTGGTTTCAAAACAGCTGAGTTAACTGAGACAGACATCACAAACTCCAGCACAGCCTGGGTCAAGATAAAAACTTTATTTTAAAATATATTAAAATAAAAGAGGCACCCCTTTGCAACCACCAGCATTTTGGACCCAATCATGTGCTTTATCAAGATAAAATTCATTGCAGTTGTGTACCAGTATTTAAATCCTTCCCTTCCCCCACCTTTGATTGGTTAAAATGTTTAACCAATTAATTTCAAACCCCTACAAAGCACATAGCTCTAATGCATATAATAATCAACATATCACTATGAATAAATATGTTACACATACATATGCAGTAGTTGGGGGGATTATCACAGAAGGAGAAATATATACACTATTTACAATATATACAAAAACATTAATGAAATAATATCACACATATGTTCCTAACTGAAATTGTTCATTTAATCCAGGCATTGTCCCTGCTCTCAATTTAAACTACCACAACATTACCCTTTGGAGTAAAAGTTTATCAAAGTTACTCCCCCTGGGTCCCAATGTCACCTTTTCGATCCCCCAAAATTTAAACTTATGTTCACCACTTGATGTTGTTATGTGTAGTGATATAGCATTGTCTAAATCTTTTGAACAATTGACTGCAATACTGCATCAGTGCTATATTAGGCAATATGAAAATTTAACAGTTTATATGTCGGTAACACAAGTAGAAAACTTAAAGGATCTGTGAATATTTGGGGAAAATTGCAAAAAAAGATTTAGAAAATGCTTTAGCACTACACATAACAACACATAACAACATTGAGTGGTGAGCATAAGTTTAAACTTTTTGGGATTGAAAAGGTGACATTGGGACCCAGAAGGGGTAACCTCGATAAACTTTTACTCCAAAGGAAAACATTCTGGCAGTTTAAATTGAGAACAGGGAGAACAGGGACTATGCCTGGATGAAATGAACAATTTCAGTTATGACCATGGGCCAGATATTCTAAACTTTGCCCCGGGGCTAAATTAGCACTGCCCGGCATGTTAAATTAGTTCAGAACCAAAAGCCTGCTATATTAAAAAGTAATAGCCCAGGGGCTAAACCTGCTGAATATAACATGGAAAGGAAGCAGTGAAAACAGGGCTGTGAGTGCAGTGCTAAAATAGTCCAAGAAATAATACAGCTTTGAAATAACAACAGCGAAATGCAAAATGTAACAGCAGCTCAGTGGACACAGAGGTGGAGCAAGGCAGAGTTGAAGTTGGAGGACAATGTGTGTGATAGCAAAGAAGTGTTGCACAACAACTGCAAACAACAATGCAGGCCACACACTGCAGAACTGTGCTATGCTGATGAGAAGTTTGCCCAGGGATAACCCAATTGCACAGTGCTAACACATTAGCCTGGTGCAAACAGGTTAGCCTGGGGTAAAATTTTACTCTATTCAAAGCTCTTACGCAAATGAGCCTACATAGCTAATCCGTGGGCAAACAGTCACATTTGCATCCCATTATGGGCTGCTTAGCATACTTGTCTATGTAGTTTTCCCAGCACTACTGCATGGAGCACACAGCTCCACCTTTTGGTCGGAATGGAAGTACAGACTGGAAGCTGCAGGAAATGTGTATTTGCAGACATATTCAGTGCATACCACTCAGTCATTCAGCACTGAAATGAGGGACACAGACATGCTGACTGAGGGTCAGTGAGAACACTGCTCCCAAGAACATACCTCCCAATCCCTTGCCTCAGAAATCAGGGATGAGGTTTAGAAAATAAGGGACTACAAACCAAACTCAGGGACACATCCTATGCAGACAGCTGACAGAATGAGGGAAATAGTGTAAGATGCAGTGTACGATGAACAACAGGCCTGTAACTTTATTGTATGACAGTATTTGGAGTGTACAATCCCCACTAATCAGTCACAAAAACACATAGTACATGAGGAACAGGGTGAACATTTGAGGCAAACACAGGGAAATCCCTTAAATACAGGGACAGTTCAGAGGTATGCCACACATGGTGGGACACAGCCTCACACATGAGATGCCCATAGTACAAGAATGCTAATAATTACCCTTGTAGTCTAGTGGTCCCCCACCCCCCCATCACAAGCCCCGACCCCTGTAGGGTATAAATATATGTTATTTCCCTGGTAGTCTACTGGTCCCAACCTGCTCTTTGCTATGCAGTCTGGCTTCATGAAGGGGCATTCCACCTTATCTGCATTGCTCAAAGTCACCAGTGATCTCCACATAACCATGGATAATGGTTTCCTCACTGGGGCAGTCTTCATGGGCCACTCTAAGGCTTTTGACTTGGTGGATCATGCAGTACTCATATTCAAGCTCAGGACTTTAGGTCTCAGAGTATTGGCCATCAAATGGTTTGAAAACTACCTCAGTAACTGAACCCAGGTTGTGTTCATACAAGCTATTAAACCAGACCTTGCTGTCATAAATCTTGGGGTGCCTCATAGCTCAATCCTTGGTCCTCTATTGTGCTCCATTTTGTTAACAACCTCCCAAAGCACACCGAGAGGTGTCCTCTACATACGTATGCAGATGACACCATACTCTACTACAGAGCAATAACAATATCTGAGGTTAATTCAGTACTCCAATCTCATTTAAACCTGTTCCCCTCTTGGGTTATTAACAACCACCTGATACTTCTTGTGACCAAAATTAAGTCTATGGTACTCAGATCCCAGAAATGTTTAACTCATTCAGCAGATCTTCTTGCAATCATAACATCAGATGGCAACACCATTTGGCAGGTAAAAGTATTCAGATATCTAGGAATCTGGCTTGGTGTATCACTTACAAACAATAGGCAAATTAATCTCACCTTAACAAGCGCTGGGCATAAGCTTAACTTTCTCTACAGGTCAAAACGTTACCCCAGTGCTGATGTAAAAGAACAGGTAGTCCCCCACTAATTCTGGGCAGAAACTGTGAATTTCCATTTTTTTTTTAATTTCAAAAGCCACAAAAATGACATCCTGGAGAGAGACTACCACAACTAGCTGGCTGATCGGGACCCCCTTAGGTAAAATCTGCATCTCAATGTTACAGATATGGCCCAAAAATGTGTTTTATTTCCTGTTAGGAATCCTTTTTCATGACTGTGTGATACGAGAAAAGAATTCTTCTTCATCTCGCAAGTTATGAAAAAGGATCCTTGATCGGGAATTCTGTGCCCTTCCCCCATGCTGTACTGTATGTCCCTGGTGTCTAGTAGCACCCCCTTACCTTCCTGTTTTAAAAAAAGTAAATTGCTATAATCTGACACTGGGATGCCCACCCTCGGTGTTTTATTTAAGTTAGCTGACATCGAGGTGCCCAATCCCCATGCCAGCATTTTCAAGCCCCCCTAACCAGCACTTTGGGGCACTGGAGAGTCTAGCCCTAGTGTCCTGAAATAATTTATTGTATACCTGTAAAAAAGAAAACTGTCCCCTGACTTTTTTTTTAAAGCTTGAAAAAGAGAAAACAGTCCCTTGTTGTCCCTGCCATCTCCGTCCCCCATCCCAACCCTCCCACAAAGCACCCACCTCCCCACACACAACCTTACCCTATACTTACCACCGATGTCATGGGCTGTCATCTTCTGTGGACTGGGACATGTCTGCACTCTTCTATTCCAAACCGTAAACTCAGGAATAAAGGTAAGTGCCGTATAATGTATTTCAATGGTGTTTTGAACTTATGTTCATAACTTTGGCATTTTTAGGTATTTTTACACCAAATGTTCAACATGGTCTTTTTGGGACCCCACCTCATGAACACTGCAACTGTTGTTTCATCCATCTAGCCTGGAAGGTGATTTAATGGTCGCTGCATGAAATCACATTTTGGACCTGATTAACAAAATTGCAGTGCCAGTGTTCATGAGGTGGGGTCCAAAAAATGCCATGTTGAAGATTTGGTGAAAAAATTCCTAAAAATGGCCACGTTATGAGCATTCGTTGAAATATTTCTGCACTCGTGCTTAACTATTGTAATTTTCAATATTTTGAGTCTAAATTTTGAACGCAGCCATTTTTCCATACCACCTCATGAACAGTACAATTGTCATTTTTCGCATGCTGTCCAAAATGTGTTTTTGCACCTGTGGCATGGAATGGCATTTTGGCATGAATCTAATAATTTTCACCTATGGCATTTTGAGGTGGGATCATAAGAAGATTATGTTGAAAATTTGGGGTCAAAATATGAAAAAATGGCAAAGTAATTTTTTTATGCTTTTTCTCCCTGGCAACTAGTCTGCCTACCTCAAACATATGTCCAAGCATCCCCAGGGGTATCCGGCCACCGTCTCTTGAAGACTCCTCAGCGCCATGTTCAGGTCCCACAGCTTACCCCCGCAGTGGGGATGTGGAGAGCCCCTCTGCACTCTTCCACCAGGACCAGATCCAGTGTTGCTGCATACCCTCGGCACTAGGCACATCCCCCCATGAAGATGGCCATCATGCCACCATGACTGGTGCCCTTTTTCCTTGTTCTCCCCTTGGTGTGTGTGGCATGCAATGATGCCAATGGACAGGAGCACGCAAGCTACCGCATGCACTCCATCCTGGCATCGGCTACAGCACATCCTCCACAGTCTGCCTGTGCCCTGCGTCAACTTCAGTCATCGCTAGAGGCCACCAGGACACCGATGGCAGTACACCCCCCTCCCTGGAGAAGGAGAGCAGTCCGATGGACACTTGATCCTTCTCCTCCCCTGCCAACTCCCAATGACCCAAGCTTGTTCCTGAACTTGGGTCACCAGCATGGTACAAGGTGTGGCGTCCAGTGCCTCAACCCTCAGTACTACCGGGCTGGCTCAAAATGCCAAAGTTATAACACTTCATTGCAGTTTTGCTATGCCAGCTTGAAAATTTGGAAATTTCAAATAATTTGTCCCCAGATTTTCAACATAGTCTTTTTATTACCCCCACCTCATATATATCACAGCTGTCATTTTTCAAATCCTGTCCAAAATGTATTTTTGCACCTGTGGGCACAGAATGGCATTACAGTTGTGCAGAATTACATTTTGGCGAGGATTCGAGAATTTTTTTGTATCGGTTGCATGAGGTGTGATAATAAGGTGGCTATGCTGACAAGTTGGTCACTGCTGTCCTATAAATGGAAGTGCAGGTCCCAGAGGACTGTGTGCTTCCACACCTACATACAGTACATATAGGTATCTACAGAAGGATAGAAACGCAGGGTCCAAAGGACCCTGCACTCCTACAATAAAATAAAGACACTTTTGTACTATCTCAAAAAGTAAGGAAATAAGTTGCAAAAAAACATTGTTGATGCTCCTGTTAGGATCAAAGCAACAAAAGTTGGGAAATGAGGCATTAGGGTTTCCCTAACACCCCACCCTCCCAAACCAGGCAAGAGAGTAGGTGTGGAGTGTGCCTTGGTCTTCTTAAGCCTAATGTTTACCCTATTCTCTTAAAGTCTACACATCCAACCTTATTTACAGATTGAATAGAAACATTGAAACATAGAAACATAGATTTTGACGGCAGATAAGGACCGCTTGGCCCACCCAGTCTGCCCATTTCCCTACCTAATGAATAAGCTGCAATCCTAGTTAACCAGCAGCCTACTTCTTCCTACCCCCACCCCCTAGAATTGCCTTATGACTGTCCCATGCATGCTTGAATTCCACCACTGTTTTTGACTCCACAACCTCCTCCGGAAGGCCGTTCCATGCATCCACAACCCTCTCTGTGAAAAAATACTTCTCCTTAAATTACCTCTGTGACACTTCCCAGTCAGGGAATGAAAGGTTCAGAGTTGTCCACACTCCCACAGCCAGGGAATGAAAGGTGCAGAGTTATCCACACGGCCCCGGGTACCATACAGTGAAGACAACTGTCCTCTTGGCATAAGGCCCTTCACCTCTGCACTCATGGGTGGCAGAGAGCCCTGTGCATTGGCTTACAGATGCATTCTATGCCTGGTGCATCTATATCTGTGGCCACATAGAAGTGAAGGGACCACAGGGCCCTGTGCTTCTGCAGCCAAACAGTCAGTCCCATGACTTCATATCTGTCACTGCACAGAAGTGTATGACCCACAAGGACCCTGCACTTCTGTAGGCATACAGAGTCTTACCTTGGAGCAGGGCATCTGCATCTGTTCGCACAGGTCCAGAACCTGTATGAATGAGGATATGATTACACTATCTAAAATAGAAAAGAAATTACTTGCAAAAAACTAACCTGGTGCACCAGTTAGGGTTCCAGTTAATGCCAAAAAAAGTAGGGAAATGTGGCGTTAGGGTTTCCAACCCCTTTACTCTCCACCCACACCCCTCTAGCAGCAAAAGGAAAAAAGCATTAGGGTTCTGGGTTTCCAGAGTCTTTGCAAATCAGTTGTGGGATCCTCACCCCATTCCCTGAGCAACCAATGTCACACATGATCGCCTTTCTTCATGGAGGGCCAGGAGAAAGCTACAACAAATTGTCCTGGCAATGTATGGTGAGAAATACTTCTCAAACTTTGAAGAGTGTATCACTATGAGGCAGTGTCTTGGAACTGTACCTTGTGCTTTGAACTAGAGTCCATTGGCTGGGGTTAGGGGGAGCATTAGGGCTGACAACCCCAAGGAAGGCTCCAAGACTGATTCACCTAGACTGTGGAGACCCAAAACCATAGTGTTTTTTTCCTTTTGCTGCTCGGGGGTGGGGAGTGAGGGTTGGAAACCCTAAGGCCATATTTCCCTACTTTTATATTTTTCCCAGTTCCATTTGCCCCTGAAATGTGTGTGTAAAAAGTGATGTGCTATGCTGTGTAATATCCTGATAGGAGTATTTGTATGTGGTATTTGAGTTTTTATTTTTGCTTGCACAACACTATTGTGTTGTTTGAAAATACAAGCCTGAAGGAATCAAACTTCTGGAGTGCTCTGTGAATAAAGAGTTTTTAAAATAAAAATGGTTTGTCATACCATGACTGGGGGAGGGTAGAAATATAGCAATAGCAAAAAAAAGGATGGGATAGCATGGGCTAATGTTAGTTAAAGAGTAGGGGCCTTATATTCAAAAATTTAACCAGGTGCAAAACCGAGTTTGCCCATGCAAACTGGGCTTTTTGCAGAAGTGTAATATTGAAAAGCTGAGTTAATGGGGGTAAACTTGGTTTGCATCAGGGCAAAAGACAGACTGGGGTGCAATGCAAATGAAGGGGCTCGGACCTAAATATTGGTGCAGTGCTATATTGAGAGTGTGTGTGTGGCGCAAGGCCATTTTTCCTTGTCCCCTTGTGCAGCGCTCATACCGCAGATTGAATCCCCGACTTATTCCTGTACAACGCTAGCAGTTGGCAGAGGAAGTGCAGCACCCCCCCACCCCCAACACAGCAGTCCCTGGTGTCTAGTGGTCCCCCTCACTGATAACCATTCACGGTTACACAGAATACATTTCCTGGTGGTCCAGTGGTCCCTTCCCCCTCACCAGTGCCGATCGCCACCACGTTATTCATGTTAAATTTCCCTGGTAGTCTAGTGGTCCCCCCCATCTCTGATGCTGATTGCTGCCCCGTTATTCATGTTAAATATCCCTGGTAATCCGGTGGTCCCTCCCCCCTTCCCATTCTCTAGTCACCATCCTGTTACACATTCTAAATATCTATGGTAGTCTAGTGGTCATTCCCTCCTCCCCCATTCACTGATCACCGCCCCTGTATAAATAAGTGAATACACTGGTGGTCCAGTGGAACCGCCCCTGTTGATTGCTGTCCTGTTTACAATAAAACCTGTCTCCCTGGTGGTCTAGTGGTACCTCCCACCCTGGCAAGTAGTGCCCCAGCACCCCACTCCCAAAACCAAGCCTGCAACTGGCACAACACTCCTCTTACCACCACGGCCAACCACCAATTGAAATGTAATGGAGCATGTACTGTATACATTACATGCCCATAGAATGACAGTGAGCTGTCAGTCAGTGGGTGCATACTGTATACAATACATGCTCCATTACAACTCAGTCAGCAGCTGGCCATGGTGGTGAGAGAAGGGTTGTGCCAGTCATCGGCTCGGTTTCGGGATGGTGGGAACACAGTGGTGGGGCACTCACCTGCTGAGGGTTGGGGGGGTGGGAGTTCCACTAGACCACCGGAGAGATAGGTTTTATTGTAAACAGGATGACATGGGTGGGTGGAGGGACCACTGAACCACCAGGGTATTCACTTATTTTATACAGGGACAGTGATCGGTGAATGGGGAAGGTAGGAGTGACCACTAGACTACCAGGGATATTTAAATATTTAATGGGAGGGCAATCAGAGAATGGGGAGGGGTGAGGGACCACTAGACTACCAGGGATATTTAAAATGTTTAATGGGAGACAATTGGATAACAGGGAGGAGGGACCACTAGACCACCAGTCTAGTTTAAAGGGACAGCATTCAGTGGGAAGGGGGGCCACTAGCAACAGGGATAGCTTACAGGAAATGGGCAATCATAGGGTGGCACCGGGCAGTATTGCCTCACTCCTTGTGCAAATGTGCCCATAATGGGCATGCAAATGGCTCCTTAGCACCTTGCATTCCCAATGGGCTTATTTGCATAGGTTCCTTTGAATATGGGGATTTTTGCCTGAGCGTAAGCCATTGTGCCACCCTATTGTGGGGGCCATGTCTGCCCGGCACTAGGTGGTTTAGCGCTGGGTCTCACTGGCCCTATATTCATTGGAATAGCGCCTATGTGCTATTCTTCTGAATATAGCAGTTTTAGACACCTGTGCTATCACAAAACCAAGCAAACATATTTGTGCTCGATTTTGCCCATTTCTGAATATTGGGCCCCAGGTGTTTACTTGTAATAGACAGACAACAGACTGCTTTCTTTATTGTATTTTGGAGTGTTTCTAGATACTTTTTCACATTTTATAATACAATATTTGATACTATACTGAACAATGGACTTTTCACATTTGCTTTTAACAATGCTAGTAAAAAGAATTTGTTTTAATCACTTGCTCTTTAATGTAGTTGTTGATTTTTGGCTTGTCGTTTTACCTGTAGCTAGATGCAGGAAAAAAGAAGGGGAGAGTAGAAAGGTTGCAAGGATGACCTTACACAAAGTACAAAATCATGGACTATCAGACAGAAATGTGTATTGGTTATTAGGTGCTGCACGCTAAATGTATACTCTGCATTGCCAGTGTCTACACAACCATGCCAAACTGAGCAATGGATCACAAGACACCTAGGGAAAGGCTAAAGAATTACAAATTCAGCATTTGCTGTGCCGACATTGGATGACACACTGATGGAGCGGTAGCACACTGATATATAC
The DNA here is from genome assembly GCA_016271365.2 of Neoceratodus forsteri. Lineage (NCBI taxonomy): Eukaryota > Metazoa > Chordata > Ceratodontiformes > Ceratodontidae > Neoceratodus > Neoceratodus forsteri. Next base: position 569,545,165 of record CM057449.1, on the reverse strand, counting down.
TATAATGTACAAAACTTTTGAAAGTGGTGATGGCTACCACTGTATACTGTTGCCTGTAGCTCTTTACATACAAACTGTATCCCAACCTGGGATATAGTTTGTATGAAAATGAATTCCCAAGGTGCCTTACTGTTTGAGCTAGGGTACCTTCGCTGTGAAGGGGCATGGTTATAGTGAGGAGAAACATCATATTTCTCATTGGCCTAGGGCCCCAGGTTGCCTTAATCTGGCTCTGTGGATGAAAAGGACACAGGAGTAATAATATTACACACTCTGCACAATGCACTGGGTTGCTGGGCAGAGCAAATAGGATGCTGGGGTGCATAAGGAGAAGGAACACCAGCAAGAGAAGGAAGGTGCTTCTGTCACTGTATAGGTCTCTGGTGAGTAAAAACAGGAATAGAGGGAGAATGGGCAGCAAAACATGGAAGGCCATGGTTACAAATATCCACAGCCTGGGAATAAAATCCCAGACCTGGAGGCCTTGCTAGTAGAAGCTGACCTGGACATAGCAGCAATAACAGAGACTTGGTACACCACTAATCATAGATCGGACATTAATGTACCAGGCTATGATCTGTTCAGGAGGGATGGAGGAGTAAAAAAGGGAGGGTGACCCTTTACATCAGAGAAGGTATAAAGGCAACAGAGGTACAGAGTAGACAGGGAGGCTGTGGCACTGTGGGTCACCCTTGAGCCTGGTAATGGCACAGCAATCCATACAGGGGTGATCTACAGGCCTCCAGCACGGGGGAGGAAGTGGATAGGGAGCTGGTGGATGAAATACATGAAATGGCAACAAAATGGGAGGTTCTGCTGCTGGGTGATTTCAATATGCCAGACGTGGATTGGACCACACTGGCAGCTGCTTCAACCAGGAGCCGAGACATCCTAGATTCCCTATTGGGGTAGGCCTCAGGCAGCAAGTGCTTGATCCCACCAGAGGCAGGGCAATTCTGGATCTAGTACTGACCAATGATGACAGAATCACAGAAGTCAGGTAGAAGGTCGACTGAGGTCCAACAACCACCACACACTGTAGTGAGGTTTACCATGGGACAGGGACACAGCCAAGTCACATAAAGGCAAGGGTGTTAGATTTCAGAAGGGCAGATTTTGCTAAGAAAAGGAGATGTATCAAAGAAGTCCTGGCAAGGAGGGAGGGAGGTGGGGGAGTTGAGAAACAGTGGGAACACCTAAAAGGAGCCATAGAAGAGGAGACAAACCAATCCACCAGGTTGGTAAACAAAGGCAAGAGAAGGAGGAAACCACTTTGATTCTCAAAAGATGTGACAGACAAAGTAAGAGCCAAAAGGGTGAGTTTCAGGAAATATAAGGAGACTCAAAAGGAGAAAGACAGGGAGGTGTACCTAAAGTGTCTAAGGAAAGCAGGGAAGGCTGTTAGGAGTGCAAAGGCACAGACTGAGGAAAGATTAGTGCAGACAGTGAAGTAAAGGGACAAGACATTCTATAGGTACATCAGCGAAAGAAGGAAAGCTGGGGGAATTGTAAGGCTCAGAGGGGATGAAGAGGAGGTAAGGAGGGAGACTTGGAAAGGCAGATGTACTGAATAAATACTTCTGTTCAGTATTCACTGAAGGGGGGGTCAGGGACCACAGTTTGGCAACAGATATGGGGGGGGGGAGGTGAACACCAGTCCATTTACTATGGAGAGAGTCCTGGAGGAGCTCACAAAACTGAAGGTGGACACAGCAATGAGGCCAGATGGCATACACCCAAGGAGATTAAGGGAGCTATGGAGGGAGGTAGCAGCAACTCTGGCAGCCATGTTCACCAAGTCACTCAACACAGGAGTGTTTCCAGAGGACTGGAGGAGGGCACATATAGTCCCTCTTCACAAAAATGGTTGCAGGGAGGAGGCAGGGAACTATAGTCTGGTCAGCCTCATCTCAGTAGTGGGTAAGATCGTGGAGGCAATGTTTAAATTAGGAACAGTGGGATACTTGGAATCCAGTGGTGCCCAAGATCCAAGGCAACATGGATTCACAGCAGGAAGGTCACGCCAAACAAATCTGGTAGATGTTTTTGACTGGGTTGCAAAGGAGGTAAATCAGGGAGGAGTGGTAGACGTCACCTACCTTGATTTCAGCAAGGCTTTCGACACCATCCTACATAAAAGGCTGGTTATCAAGATGGGTAGTCTGGGCATGGGCACAAGGTGGTAAACTGGTTAGAAACTGGTTAACAGACAGGAGGCAGAGAGTGGTGCTAAATGGGATCCTGTCCGGGGAAAGGGGGGTGACCAGTGGGGTGCCTCAGGGATCAGTCCTTGGGCCAGTCCTCTTTAATGTCCTCATCAGTGTTATAGCAGAAAGGCTAGAGGGAAAGGTTTGCCTAATTGCAGATGGCACCAAGATCTGCAACAGGGTTGATACTCCAGATGAGGTGTAGAAAATGAGGAGGACCTAAGGAAGCTTGAAGAGTGGTCCGAGGTGTGACAGCTGAGGTTCAATTCAAAGAAGTGCAAAATAATGCACCTGGGATGAGGGAACCCTGGAGAGAGCTACAGGATGGGGGGGGGAGTCGATGATGGTCACCGAGGAAGAAAGGGATCTGGGGATTATCATTTCAGAGAACATAAAGGTGTCTAAGCAGGGTAAAAAGGCTACAGTTAGGGCCAGTGGCATGCTGGGATGCATAGGCAGAGATATCACTAGCAGATGGAGGGAGGTGGTGATTCCATGGTATAAAACACTAGTGAGGCGTCACCTAGAGTACTGCGTACAATTCTGGAGGCCACATCTTTGTAAGGACATTGACAGGGTGGAGGCAGTCCAGAAAAGGGTGACAAAGATGGTACAGGGCTTACACCAGAAAACATATGAGGAGAGATTAAAGGTCCTCAATATGTGCTTGGCAGTGGAGAGGAGGGAGTGGGGAGACATGACAGAAACCTTCAAGTAACTTAAAGACATAAACAAGGAGCAGGGGGGTGACATTTTTCAATATAGAAGTACAAGAACAAGGGGGCATGATATGAAATTGGAAAGTGGCAGGAAAAGGGGAAATGTGAGGAAGTTTTTCTTCACAGAAAGGGTGGTGAAAGCATGGAATTGTCTGCCATAGGAGGTGGTGGGAGCAAACACAGTGAAGGGATTTTAACATGCATGGGACAGTCATAAGGGAACCCTATAAGTGTGAAGGAGAGGAGAAAACCATTGGTCAAGTAGGGTTAAAGGCTGCAAACAAGGGTAGGGCTTACAGGAAGACTGGATGGGCCTAGCGGTCCTTATCTGCCAACAGTTTCTATGTTTCTATGGTTTGGCCTTACCTGGAGTATTGTGTGTAGTTTTGGTGTCTACTGCTTAAGAAGGACTGGGACCGGGAGGAGGCATGGCAGAGGAGGGTAACCAAGATGACTGAGGGACAGCAAGAAAGGACATATAGTATGAGGAAAGGTTAGGAGATCTGAATGTGTACACACTTGAGGGGATTAGGAAAAATGGGGATATGATTGAAACATGCCAATTCCTCCACAGGTTAAATAAAGTGGATGATGGGTATTTTTACAGACTGAGGACACAAGCACAAGAGGCAACTCCAAAAAGCTGGAGATTGTTGTAAAAAAATATTTTTAGACAGGATCAATTGACATTATTAGACCATTATGACAAGTTCTGTTTTCAAGGTGCTTCTGTTTTCAATATAAAAATCTAAAAATGCCTAATGTTACATAGTTAAAAATTGAATATCATAACACAACACAACATTGAGAGGCACTTAAACAATACAAAACATCTTTCAAACATACAGTGAGTCATTATCTTTTCTTGCAGAAATGTCATGTTTTAATCAAAACGTACATCTTGTTGATAGCTTTTGTCACAGTGCTGTATTAAATTTCTTTGGATTTTCATTTATGTTTTTAGTCTGCATTTTTAATTCATTCCATGTTTTATTTAAATCAATGAGGTCATTTCTCCATAACTGGTTTTAGGTGTATTAATTTGATATTCTCTTAATAAATCACTTTTCCTTAAGTTTGTGCGAATGACTAGTTTTTTTGAAATTTTCATACAGGTAGGACCATTTTGTTGAAATCATTGTTTTCCTTACTTGATTTACCCAAGTCATTTTTTGTTTATTTTCTAATGTGAGTCAGTTTTAGGTCTCATATAGCGTACAATGGTGCATCCATCTGTTAGTTTTTAATGGCATGTTTAAAACAGAAACAGTACCAGGAAGTACTTTTTCAAGGTCAGGGTGGTGGAAGGATGGAATAGGCTGCAGGAGGAGCTGATCTGATCAAAACCAGTGGAAGGATTCAAAAGAGGGTTCGACATATTGGGCTCTTAGAGCTGTGGTAGCACTACTGCTCGTGATGCCAGTGACCCGTGTTCAGGAACAAGTGCGGGTCATTGAGGGCCACCAGAAGGAAGAGAACTGAGCATCCCAGAGGATGTTCTCCACCTCCTCTGAGGAGAGAAAAACAGCCTGCAGGTGATAATGCAGGGGGTGGTAAAACACAGGCTGGTGCCATGCTATGCACGCTTGCATGCATGTGCATGCACACCTGAGCTTCCTGTGTCTCAAGGGAAGATAGTAACAGAAGTTGGAAAAAAAAATACCATGCAGCATGACAGCCCCACTGCATTTGCTGGCCTCTCACTGACCTACCTGCTCAATCTTCCAGAAGACTGGATATTGTGCCTCCGAAGAACTTTTCCCAGCCTGAGGGCTCCACCTTTGGGGTAAACCTTGGGGGTAATATGGGCAGAAAGTAAGACACAAAAGGTGAGGTGATGGGACAGGGGTGCAGTGGGGGCTCAAGATGGACCAATGACTGAGGGGAGTAAGGCACATAAACAAAATTAAAAAAAGAGGGATAGACAGATACTAAAGCTTGGTAAAGACCACACCAGAAAGGGGGCAGTGGAATGAGGAACCTCTAGGTCTCTGTCATTCAGCATAAGTTAGGTAGGAATGGGAAGCCATGATGGACCAATGGTTGTGTTTCAGCCCACAGAGTCTATGTTTCTATGTTTCAGTTGCAGTGTTAGGTAGGGATGGCAGCTGGTGAATATCTAGTTAAATAGATTTTCACCTGCTCCCTCTCTGTTTACTTGGTCTTGGCTGAGAGCAGAGAGGTGATGTCATTTAGAACTCTTGCAGCAGCTTAAGCCACAAAAGCTAGCTGTGAGTGGGGGAGTTTTAGAATTTTCAGTTAGTCTTCCATGGTCTGCAGGAGTCTGCAGTTGTCTGTCAGTGTGAGCAGTTGGAAGGGTGAAGAGCTGCTGTGTGGGCTCTGAGGAGAGCCTACTTTTTTCACCCTAGTCTGAGAACCATTTGCTTGCTTTGTAGAAGTGGTGGAAACTGTCTAGCAGGAGTTCCTGATGTTCTCATCCCAGTGGGATAAAGAGGACTGCAGAAATGGATCTGAGGGGCAATACCCTGATTTGATCCAGGACATTTAAAGCTATCTTTGTGTACAACTGTGAGTAAATCTGACTTTGGGCATTCCCAGGAGAAGTGTACCTGCCTTCTTTTTCTTTAGGGTGTTACTCTGGCAAAGGGATCTATGCACCCAATTCTGTCTGAGACTGTTCTCAATATGTTTTTTCTAAAGTTGGCTGACAAATAGTGGAGTCCCCAGTGTGACAGCACATTGTACAGAACTTTATCCTGACACTCCTTTGTAATGTTTTTAATGCTGTGTGTGCCAAACATTCCAAGATGCATAGTTCTACTGTTTACTTACTGTTGAGGTGTAACTCTGAAAGAATGGCTGGGTATGGACATGGAAACAAGAGGTGGGCAATCCCCCATCTGTAGTGACCAGTTCAGCACTTTGGGTTCTGTAAGGGTGCTGTAATTCAGGTTATTTGGCAAATGCCTGAAGATGTTTACCCCCTGGTGTGGTTGTCTTAGTCTTGAGCACCAGCGTGCTCCATCGTGGTCAGTTGCCACATAGCCTACCTTAATGCCTATGCCATATAGGAATGTATTCTAAGTCATGGCCAGTGCCACTAGAAGAAGAAATTGTGTGCTCCGTTGCAGCCAGTGCCACTAGAAGATGTGTGTTTTCAGCTCAAGCAGTTCAGCTGAAAAGAGTTCCAAATCCTATGCTAGATGGGAAGTTCGAGTTTCTGTTTTCTACAGATGTTGCTGTGTTTTGCCTTGTGCCATGAAGTGTAAACTCTTGGGGGTCCATCTTTACTTTTGTGTACCAACTGTTTGGAATAAAGCCTCACTCTAGAATCTCAACCTGGTATGGACAATCTAGTTAATGCTTCTTGTGTGGAATTACTGGGTACCCCTCCAGAAGTGTAGACCTAGCATAGCCCTGAGGAAAGTTTCTCTTCTCAGGACCTGGGCTTAGGAATGGCCATTTGGTGTCTTGTAAATACTGTGTTATGTTTTGTACCCCCAACCCTCTCTTTTCCCTTAGATAGAAATAGTATGGAAGGTGTGCTTACTAGTTAAACAAGTGGCCGGTGGGGGGTATGATTGAATTCTGTGGACTCCAGCCTGTTTGGCATTCATCAGATTAGTAGAAATAATGATTTTGGTTCCAACTCCAAATCCAGTGCTACTAGCAGGACATGAGTTCTTGCCCCTTCTTGCCCTCTCCTCCAATTGGGAGGCTGGTGGTTTTGTTGGGCGGGGCTTCCTCTCACTTTTTCCACCTTGTTGCTAGCAGTCCTCAGCTGTGGTCCACATGCCTAAGGGCCATAGCTAGGTAGTGCATCATGGTGTCTGCCTGGAGTCAGCCACAAGTCTACCGTTGGCCAACCACACCGTTCCTCTGGGCACTTCTATACTTAATCCTCTTCTGGACTAATGTCTTATTTTACTGCTGAACTGCAACTAACTTGTTCTGTAAGAGTAACTGTTCCCTATAAATTGTAATGTAGCTCTTGTGTTCCCCACACCTGTTATTAATTTCAAGTACTTGAATTGTTTTGTCCTGTTATCTACTAGTTAGTTCTAGCTTTGTTAATGTACCTAAATGTCTAGTTATCCTAGTACACCCTATATTGAGTATTCTCTTATTCTAGCTAATTAGTTTATTTACTTATCTAATGTGAGCTTTGATTTTTACTTGCTTTTTCCAGGATTGCCTGTTGTGTAGTAACTGCATGTGTATTTTGACCTGCAAGATTTTTTTCAGCTATCCTAATTGGTTTATCCTGTTATGCAATACTTTTTGTCCCATTCTTCCCGTTAAGTTTAATTCAGTTTCTCCTTCTAGGTAAAGTTTATTAACTTCCCTACTGGATTAATTTATTCTAGGCTTTCCTGAATTATTTATTTCTGGTTTTCCACATTTATTTAGCATCTTTCACCTTACTCAGCTGTCGCTATTTGGAGTGAACTTGCCTCCCCCCCCCCCCCATTTACTGATACACTGCAGTGTGTTTTTGCCTTGTTTGCATTTCCACTATGCTGCTCATATTACTCTCTCTCTCTCTCTCACTCCCCCTTCCATCTTTTCAAGCTTCCCCCTGTCCTCAACACTCCCTTTCTCACCCTCTTTCACCCTCCCATCCTGGTGTCTCCCTGCTTTGCGTCACTCTCCATGGCATCCTGGTTCTTGGCTTCATCTTGAAACCCTCAGGTCCTTTCTTCCCTCCTACCTTGTGAACTTTTCTCCTTCCTACTCACCCCTCCCTCCTCTTCCCATAAGCATCTCATATGTTCTTTTAATCTCATTGTCCCTAGTTGCAGGAGATATTCAGCTCAACCCTGGCTCTTCCCTATCTTCTCCTGTCCCCAAAGATTTGAAAATGGCCTATGTCAACATCTGTAGCCTTCTCCCTAAGACTGACCTACTGCAGTCACTTATGGTTAAGCTTAAATCTGATGTGTTGGTGATCTCAGAATCCTGGCTGTCCTATAAGGTTCCTGATTCCTCTGTTGCCATTCTAGGTTTCATCATTATTCATCAGAACTGAACAAAGAGGAGTGGTGGTGTAGCCATCTACCTCTCCTCAAATATTTAGTTTGAGCCTGTGCTCTCCACCTCAATCTCCTCTGCCTATGAGATACTTCTCAAACTCTTTCTCATCTTCTCTGCATCCACATATATTGCCATTGTCTACTGCTGCCCTGGCATATCCCTACCTTCAGTAACTGAGTTACTCAACTCCATCTCCTACCATGCCTCTTCTTGTGAGTTACTCATACTAGGTGATTTTAATTTAAATTGGCTCTCCTCTCCTTTCATAAAATTTGCCTTAACGTGAAGTCCCTTCTTTTAACTTAGCTGATTTCTGTTCCTACTTGTTTTAATTTCAGATCTCAAGATTGCTCCCTCTTGGACTGGACTGGGTCCTCTCCTCCCAAGCCCATCGTATTGTGAATGCTAACATCCTCCCTGATGCCTTTAGTGATCACCACATGGTCTACTGTGTGCACAAAAATTCATCACTCCAAAGTTCCTCCCAAATTCATCCAGATCTGATCATTCCATTAGCTTGGCTTGTCCCACCTTCATGCTGACCTGGTAGCCACTGACTGGTCAACTATTTATACAGCTGACAATGAGGATAATGCCCTCAAATTCTTCACCTCTAAATTAATGTCTGTCTGGGATCACCATGCCAAACCCACCTTACAAGAACCAGAGTCTGATGTTCACACATCTTGTGGATCTCAGCTGAGTTACTGACTTGTCACTGTCGCACGTGACCTTGCCTGGAGGTCCTACAAATTCTCTGGCTCCACTTCTGACCTTACAAATTATCAGTTCCTTTGTAATGCTTGTACTAAAGTTACTTGGTGTGCAAAGTCTGAACACTTCGCTTTTACACTCCTGAACAACCTTAATCACCTTTCTAAGTTCTGGAAGGTTCTGCTTGTTTGCTAGCTGACCCAGACTCCTCTCTCTGTTCTCAAGATGGACAATACTCCTATCTGATCTCACTGCAGTCACTTCATCTTTCAATTCCTTTTCACCTCCTGTGCACATTCACTACTCTCCTCCTCCTCTCCCCCCTCTCTTTCTCTCTCTCTTTCTTCTCTTCCCCTCTCTCTCTTCTCCTCTACCTGTGTTACTGCCCCATCCTCCCTAATTTCTTTTTTACCCATTACCACAGCTGTTGCTCTTAAAGCCCTCTTGGCTCTAAATCATCACAAGAGTGGGAGTCCTGATAGTCTTGACCCTTGTCTCCTATGTCTCTCTGCTCATGCCATTGTCTTCCCTATTACCTACTTTCGCAAATCATCTTTTTCCTTATCCTGTGACCCTAAACTTTCTTTTTCCTTATTTTGTGTTTCTAACTCTTGGAAGCTGTCTACTGTCATTCCTCTTCCCAAAGGGGGAGACCTCTCTTTCCCTAGTAACTTCTGACATCTCTCTCCTTCACACTCTGACTAAGCTCTAGGGACACCTTGTTCTGTCCCATTTCTCCCCTTTTCTAGACTCAGCCTCCTTCTTCACTCCTTTCCAGTCTGGCTTTAGAAATGTACTTACTTAATAAGTATATACTTAATGTTTACTGTTTAACTGTATGGTCTACATTTGTAATTTGTGTTTATATTGTATTTATTCTACTTGTCAATTTTGAAAACAGTCATTTTGCTCATCAGCTAAGAAGTATAAGAAATAAAAATGAAACAATGAAATTAAAGGAATGTCACATTCCACTTCCACCTCTCTCCTCTGGCTCACTGATACAGTCCTCTCTGGCATGGATCAGGGCCTCGCCACCTCCACCATTTTTGTCGACTTAGCCAAAGCTTTTGACACTGTAGTCCATCCCATTCTCCTAGACAAGCTTAAGGCAGCTGGTCTCTCGGATTCCTCAGTTGAGTGGTTCCGCTCCTACCTTGAGGGCAGATCACAAGCTATCTGATTTGGAGGCTCCCTCCCCCCCATCAGCTCAGGTGTCCCACAAGGGTCTGTTCTGGGTGAAATTCTTTTCTCCATTTTTTAAATGACCTCACCAGTGCCTGCTCCTCTGTGCCAATTCATAGTTATGTAGATGAAATGGTTCTCTTTTCCTCTGGCACCTCTGTCCCTGACCTCATGAACCAGCTCAGACTGGACTTTAACAAAATCCAGCTAGGGTTCCAAGATAATCAGCTACCCCTCAATACTAAAAAAAAGTCTCTATGACTTTTGCCACCAGGCAGAGGCTTGTTAGAGTCCTTCTCCTTCCCTCCATTCATGCCCTTAATGATGCAACTATTGAAAATATCTCCTCCTTCAAGTACCTCTGGGTCTGGCTAGATCACCACCTAGAGTTTTCTGTTCATAAGGATGCTATCTACAAGAAGCTCCACCCCAAGCTTGGGGCACTATATAGAAATAAGAGAAGGATTCCATTTCCTGCACATAGAGAAATCCTCCCTAAGATGATTATTAACATTTTTGACTACGCAGACATTGTTTATAGTTCAACTCCAAAGTCAGCTTTGGCTATACTGGACCCTCTCTTTTACTCCTTCTGTCACTTTGCCCTTGATAAACCCCTGTGTACACATCATTGTACCTTGTATTCTTCCCTCTCCGACTCCTCCCTTGATACCAGATGTCTTACCCACCATATTTCCTTTATCTCCAAATTTTGGTTTGGCTCTCTCTCCTCATTTCTTGCCTCTCTCTTCTCTTCCCCCTTGTCATCTTACTCCCTTTACAATGCTTGCTCTCATTCTTTTGCATTACCTCAAATTAAATCTTACTGCCTTCTCATTCTGTTTCCCTAAACTATGGGGTTCTCTTTCCCCCTTCTATTTGCTCTGATCCTTCCTTTCCTGCTCTCAAATCTCTCCTCTGTGAGTTCTCTATTCACTTCTGCAGTTGCTTCTGATGTTGGATTTACTCCTATTCACCTGTAACACACCCGTGACTGACATCATCTCTACCCCGCTCCCCTAACATCAGTCATTCTCTCTGTTCCTTATGTTGTGTTGATTATTATTTAATGTTATTTTGCCTGTTCTACAATTTACTGCATGGTAATTTGCTGTCTGTCAATTTATTCTTTAGGCATTCTTGAATTGTATATTTTGGCCTACTTATTTCAATTCTATATTTTATACAACATATTGTATATCTCTTCTCTTCTCTTCTCTTCTCTTCTCTTCTCTTCTCTTCTCTTCTCTTCTCTTCTCTTCTCTTCTCTTCTCTTCTCTTTCCTTCCTCCCAGGACACATTTGGAAATGAGCTGATACCAGTTCAGTTTGTCTTTCCTGTTAAAACTTTTGAACTCAATCAATCAAACCAATGCTAGCTGGCATCAGAAATAGAGCCGGATTCAGAATTTCCAATTCTGCACCTGAAGCTGCATTAAAAAAACAATTCAGCAAAAAGTCCCTCACCACATCATTTTCTTTCTTCCCTTACCTGTGACTGCTGCACTGGAACTATTTTGATAAAATGAAGGATGGTGTCAATAAGTACACAACAGCCCAGACTTTCTGGTGATGGTTAGTCAGCCACGTTCAAATAGGGCAACTCAGGCTACATCCAGGCAAAGGTTTGCCTTTTCCATGAAAAGCAACTGCAGTTAAGGCCCCCCTAACCAGAACCCTCACATGCTCACATCAGTCATTGCCACTTGAGTTGCCACCACTTGCCAGCCACTTTCCCTGTCAGGTACTCACTATTGCCTTGACCAGCACTGGGTTCCCTCCATCATCTGCCTGCCCACCCAGTGTAAGCAGTGCTTATCTTGTGCTCCACCTCCACTCCACCTCCTGACTAGTCCTCTCCAACCAGCATCTAATAGCTACTGAGGGGTAGCAGTGTAACTAGTAACACTTTAGAAACATAGAAACATAAACAATGACAACAGAAAAAGAACATTGGACTATTCAGTCTGCCTATAACACCCTATGAAACCCACAGGCCTATTGTCCATACAGTGTTCTAACCAACGTTATCCAACCACATGCTACCCACTGTACTGCTACCACCCTTAGCAACCACTAAGTCCTTTACTCTATCCCAGCAATGCTTCAAACCATTAATGGTTTTGGCACCCACCACATCAGATGGCAGACTCTTCCACGGTTCCACCACCTTTATTGCAAAGTAAAAGTCTCTCATGTCCCACTTGAATCTCCTCCCATCAGTTTCCACTCATAGCCATGTGTTCATGATCCACTACTCATGCTGAATAGTTCCCAGCAGTTTACCTTGTTCCCTGCTTTTAGGAAATTGAATGTCTGTATCATATCTTCCCCTCTCTCTCTCTCATCTGGCCTGTAGTAAGTACATATTCAGTGCCTTCAGGTGATTCTCATAAGATCTGCCCTGCTGGCACTGAATCATTGTGGTCACTCTACACTGCACAGTCTCTAACCTGTCCTTATTTTTATTCGGGTGAGGACTCCAGAACTGGGCACAGTTCCATGCGCTACCTCACCAATGATCTATAAAGAGTTAGTAATACCTTATTTCTTCTGCTGTCAATACCCCTTCCTAGACACCACAGTATACTGTTTACCTCACTATACACCTTGGTTTACTGGATTTTTTGTTTTAGGGGAGTCACTAATTATGACTTCTAGGTCTACCCTCAGAAGTAGTCCCTAGCTTTACTATCCACATTCAGTACTCTGTCCTGGGGTTCTTGTTGCCAGTGTGCATCACCTTGCACTTTTTGTCATAGAATTTCAGCTACTAAACCACTGATCATCTCTCTAGCCTTTGTAGGTCCCACTGCATCTCCCTAATCCCCTTAAGATCTACTCTACCACAGTGCTTAGTGTCATCTGTGAAGAGACTTATCTTACTCTGGATTACCTCTTCAGCATTTTGCAGACAGCACATGTATTCCTAATCCCAACCAATCAGAAGGCCATCATGCCTGTGTAACCTGTCACGTAATCTCACTGAGCCAGTAGCTGGAAGCCAAAGACAACTAGAACAAAAATCCTGGAAACTGCCAGACATTATATTCAAAAACTGCATCTATCTTATTGGCTTTCGCAGGATTTTGTTCCAGTTGACCTGACCATACACCTCAGCTTTCCTAGGTCACACTTGATGGTCATGCTCAACTGAAAGAGTGATGCTCAAGCCTTGGGGGGACATAGTCTGTTGGATTGACTGCAGAATGGAGTTGCATTCAAATAGTCTGCCGAGAGAGAGAGTTGGGTTTAAATTCTGGAAGGTAATCCAATCCCTTTTTAACCACCCTACCCATTCCGTTCCCCAATCCTTTTTTTGATCAGTGGTTCACCTATTTCCTATCCTCCATCTGTTGCAACTCATTTCAATTAGTTTTTCACTATCTGTGCCCTCTCTTCTCACCCTGGCTCTCCTTCTACACCTGTTCCCATTTCCTCTCCTCCCCATCCTTCAACAGGCATCCATTTTCACGTGTCATTATCCAGGAAACTCTGCTTTCCCTGTCCTCCCTAAATCTGTCAAAGGCTAGCCCTGACTGACTTAATTCTAAGCTCCTCCACCTCTCAGCTCCTTCCATAGCATTGCCCCTCACTCACCTGCTCAACCTATCACTTCCCCTTTGCACCTTTCCCCAGTCCTGGAAGGTTGCCAAGGTTATTCCACTTCACGATGGAGGTGACCCCTCTTCCCCTGGCAACTTTCACCCTAACTAAAACTAAATCAGGGCAGAATAGATGGATCAGGGGGTCCTTTTCTGCCAATAACTACTATGTAACGAAGTAACTATATTTCTCTCCTCCCCCCTCCAAATCTATAATTAAAACTTGTCTATTCCAGACTATCTGACTATTTCTCATCCTCCATCTTTTTCTCCCCCTTTCAGTCTTGCTTGCAGAAACACCATTCCACCATCTCCCTGCTGCATGTCACTGATTCCTTTCTCTCTTCAATGGATCAGGGGCACATCGCAGCTGTCATTTTCATTGATCTGGCCGAAGCCTTCAACTCGGTGCCCCAGCCACTCTTCCTGGATAAGCCGAGCTCTGCTAGTCTCTCAGCTTCTGCTGTTGATTGGTTATGTTTATACCTTACTGGCTGTCAGCAGTCAGTTCAGGTAGAAGGCATCCTGTCATTGCCCCTTTGCATCCAGGCTGGGGTCATACAGGGATCCATGCTGGGCCCCGTCCTCTTATCCATTTTCCAAAATTATCTACCTTCTGCCTGTGCCAACTTGCATATTCACATACTGTATATGCTGATGACATTGTTATGTTTGCCTCTGGTTCCTCCACCGGTGCCATAGAAGATTTGCTACAACAGGACTTACACAATGTTCTGTGTTGGTTCCATTCTAACCAACTCTGGGTCAACACTAAAAGAAACATGTCCATGACCTTTGATACCAACCAGAAACTGGTCAGACTCACCAACTTTCCATATTTCTCCACATTGGTTAGCCCCCCGCCTTGAAATGGTGCAGTTCTTCAAATACCTTGGTGTGTGGCTGGACAGCAAACTTGACTTCTTAGCCCACATTGATAGCATCCATGCAAAACTCCACCCAAAGCTATGTGCCTTGTACTGTAGCAAAAACTGTCATTCTCCACATGTCCACTGGAAGCTTCTTACCAAAATGGTGCTCCCTGTATTCAACTATGTTGACATGGCCTATGGTACCAACCCCTCCACTTCCCTTACCTGACTGGATACCCTCCTTAATGCCATTTGCCACTTTGCTACTAACTCCTCCCTTCATATTGATGGCTGTTCCCTTTACTTATCCTTGTCCATCCTCCCTCTACCCTCATGTTGCCAGGGTCATTGTACCTCCTTCACCTGCAAATTCTAGTTTGGTTCCCTACCATCTTACCTCTCCTCATTCCTTCCTCAAATCCTCTTTGTCTCATGTTTCCTCTGCTCCAGGGACCATCGCACTTTTGCCACACCTCACCCCTGCTCCTCTGCTGGGCACGCTGCCTTCTCATATGGACTTCCTACAATCTGGAACCTGTTACCTTCTTCACTCTGCCTTTCTCCCTCCTTGGCTCCCTCAGGCACCAGTTGAAACTCCTCCCTCTTCACATGCTCCAGCTTTACTTCATCCTGACCCCTTCCCAGCTTGGAACCCCTACCACCAATGTGTTTGGGGCTATGCCTGAGTCTTCCCTCCTTGCCCATTTGTTTTATTTTCTCACTGCCACTGCATGTCTTTGCCCTGTTGGGGGTAGGCTGGAACCCCATAGTCAGGTCTCTTGTCAGATACATTTTTTTCGTTATGTTTAACACTGTACCTTGCTGCTGTTATTTAAAATGCTGCCTCAGTTTTAGTAAGGCCTTCAATATGGTGCCACATAAGCACCTATTAAAGAAGTTAAAGGACCTAGACACTGCTGGGAGCCTAGTCAGGTGGGTGGAAAACTGGCTGAAGGACAGGCAGCAGAGAGTGGTGGTCAATGGGGTGAGGTCTGGTGAGAGGGACATCACTAGTGGGGTTCCACAGGGATCAATTTTGGGACCAGTCCTTTTTAA
This sequence comes from Neoceratodus forsteri, assembly GCA_016271365.2. Classification (NCBI taxonomy): domain Eukaryota; kingdom Metazoa; phylum Chordata; order Ceratodontiformes; family Ceratodontidae; genus Neoceratodus; species Neoceratodus forsteri. The sequence goes on along the minus strand of CM057449.1, from coordinate 569,529,813 downwards.
CATGTTCATTAGTGACATTGGAGAAGGCACTCGGGGGGAGGAATACCCTCTTCACAGATGACACTATGTTAGGTGGTAGGATTGGCAGCACCGAGGCACTGAAGGACCTACAGAAAGACCTGAAAAAATTGGAGAAATGGTCCAAGGTTTGGCAACCACACTTCAATGTAAAAAAGTGCATGATGTTGCATCTGGGTAAGGGGAACCCCATAGCAGAGTACTGGCTCAATGGGGGCCAACTCAGCACCTCACACAAGGAATGAGATCTCAGCATCATCATATGTGACACCCTTAAGCAGTCAAGTCAATGCAACAAAGCTGGACACAGTATTCCAGGTGCAGTCTCACCAGGGACAAGTATAGGGAGAGGTTTCGACAGTAGAGACAGAGAAGTGATCCTCCCACTATACAGGTCCCTGGTGAGACCCCATCTGGAATACTGTGTCCAGTTCAAGAGTCCTCACCTTAGGGAGGATAGGGATAGGCTGGAGACTGTGCAGAGAAGGGTGACCAAGATGGTTCAGGGCCTCCAGGGGCTCTCTTACAAGAAGTGACTTAAGACATTGAACATATACCCTCTAGAGACTAGAAGGGAGAGAGGTGATATGATTGAGACATTCAAATTAATGAGGAGCATTAACAAAATGCCCTACTCAGAAAATTTTAACAGAATAGAAGGCTCAGCCACTGGAGACATGAATGGAAACTATGGGGTGGGAGCTTTAAAAGGGATCTGAGGAAGTATTACTTCACAGAAAGAGCAATTGAACCATAGAATAGACTGCCCACCAAGGTGGTGGGCACTAAAACAATGGCAACTTTCAAGAGAGGGTGGGACAAAGTAAGAGCTCAGCAAAGTACAGATGGTAGGGGGCTAGGTCCTGGGACCCATAGAAGGCCTTGGTAGCTATCGGACAGACTAGATGGACCTATGGTCTCCTTCCATCATCTTCTATGTTTCTATGTTTCCATGTTTCTATGTAACTATGTCCCTTTTGTACTGTGACCACATTGTACTTATATACGAATGATTGAACCAAGAGTAGCTGTTTGTATTGCACTTCAGTCTTCTCCTGTTCCAGTTCCCCCAGTATGTGGAAACAAACCTTTGCTCAGAGTGCTTTTCCTGGTTACCAGATTTCAAATAAATAAATAAATGAGTCACCAGGCATGCAGAATGGGCCACTGCCAGTCAATTTTAGATGGGTTGCTAATGGGAAGGGAGGATGTAAAGAGCCCTTGAAAAGGTATCCATCACTGGACCCACCACACTATTATCAGTAAATGGGGGAGGTGGGCTGAGAAAAAGGACTGGAAGTCATGCACAAATTTGTCTTGTCCAGAGTCCATAAGTTGGAATCAACCACTGACTTGACTGAGTTGGATAGATGGACCTGCTAATCTTGTAGTATTACTTGCTTTCCTGCCCTGCAGCCCTATTGCCTGACCAGACTGAGAAAAGGACCACCAGTGATCAGTCTCCTTCCAACGTTAAGACAAAACACACAAACAGCAGCACTCAAGAAACAAGTAAGAATGTACCGAAAAATGTGGTTAGAAGCCAGGAACATCTAAGGTATCAGTGCAGTATTGCAGTGTCAGTGGCTCAGTAGGTAGCACACTCACCTCTGAGGCCAGGAGATCAGGGGACTGTGGGTTCAGTTCCCACACCTGGCACTTGGGTTAATATCCCAGTACTGACACTGTAGTGCAGCATGAGAGGGGTGCTGCACTTCTGAGGTGCCGTCTTTTGGATGAGATGTTAAACCGAGGTCCCATCTGTCTGGATTGGTGGAAGTTCAGGTGGATGTTAAAGATCCCATGGCACTTATCGAAAAGAGTAGCATAATTTCCCCAGTGTCCTGGCCAAATTTCCCTCATTCACTAAAAAAATACCACCAACAGCTTAAACTGGTTCAAGATCAGTTGGCATTCATCTGTATCCCCCTTCCCCTGATTGTGCCTGAAAAAAGGCAGGATTTGTCTAGTACACTTACCCAGTCAACAAAAACTAACTAAATAAATAAATAAAATAATCACACATAGAAAAACATGGCTTAGTGCCATCTTTTTCTGTGTAATTAAACCTTTGGAGTTCCTGGCTCCTACCCACATTTTGTGAGTACGTTCTTACTTTTTTCTCGAGTGTTGCCATTCTTGGGTTTTGCATTGCATTGCTTTGGCTCAGTACTAGTCACATGTTTCTATGAGTCTTTTTCCTTCCAACATTAAGGTATAGGAGCAGTGGCCATGAAACAAGGGTAGGGGAAGGGGGAGATAGTAACTCAGCATTTCCCATACTGTAATGTGTGTTTTAGTGGGTGGGTGAGGTTTCACTACTTGTTGGACGCAGAATCTGAATCAGAATCTTGGACTCTGATGACAATTCAGACCATTGTTCATATTTAGGATTTTTGCCCTTGTATACCAAAAATCCTAAATCTACAAAAAAAATCTGTTTAACTCCAATTACAGGACTCAGATTCTGATCATTCCAAGTTTTAATGGAACACGCTGGCCCAGTCTGATACAATAAATATCTAGGAAACAATATACATTCAGCTTCAGTGTATGTAGTTTTATTGCAAGATGTTCAATTCCCTCTCAAACAGCCATTTTAAAAGATTTTACCAAGTTCATCATTGGTCATGTAGACTCCTGCAACACCCTTGCATCTTCCAGTCTTGCAAAATGGAAACAAACCGCATTTAGAATTGAAAGGCCATGACTATATTTTATTATTTGATTGTCCCCATTTTTTTCTCATTTTGGTTCCTCTGTCCTTTGCCCTGATCAAGCTAGCCACTACTTTCAGTCAACCCCAACACTGCTCATGGGCATTGACTAGCATGGGATGCTAGATTATCCACATCCACCCTCCCTGGAAGCCAAGTACCTCACATTCACAATATGCTGGTCCTGCAGACAGCCTCATTGCTGGAATTCAGGATCTTACTGTACATGACATCCCCATCTCCAAAGTGACAGAGTAATGCACTCCCACAATACTATTGGGCAGATGGTAGGGCTGAGCAAAATGCACCTTCTGCTTAGGCATGGGCAGGTAGTGATATGCTCTACCCTAACTATTGCCTGTGGATACTTCTAATGTACCCTAAAAATACCCTAATGAAAAATGGGTAGTTGGTTAGGGTCAGGTAGTTACTACCCTAATCATTCTACTAACCTATTACCCTACCCAGACAATAACATAATGTGAAAGACTGTTTTTTTAAACTCAGGTTTATTCAAAAATATAAAGGTCTGAATACAGTGGAAAAAATGAACAGACAAAGCAGCCGTCTCATTACATGAAGTGCAGGCAGACAATAGATAACAAGACAGTGCAAAAGTACTCTAGAATGCATAAAAAAGAGTTTAATATAGTTAAGTTACACCCATACTGTAAATTACACCTTACTAATGAATATATTTTTAGATTTAAAAAGTTTTTAAGGAAAACATTGTACTGTACCAACATTCCTTTTAGTCTGTCTGACCTCTCAAACCTGGCCAGCTTGAACAAATAGTAAAGAGGAGAGAAAAAAAACAGTCATTTTGTGACTAAACTACAGAAACAATTGCACTGCTCAGGAACTCCCATTGCTCAATTACTTGAAAGCTATTTTGTACAGGACAAGGAAGGACGAAATATAAATGGAGTTTATTTTATAATAAAGCTATTGTATAATAATAACCCAGGGGTAAGTAGAAACAGAGAGAGAAAAAAGCAGGTACAAAGTAGGTGTGAATGGTTCACCAATGGGGCTGCTTAGTGTTACCTGGAACAGAGTAAATTCAACCAAGCGAGGGGGGGATAAACCCCACTTCTCCTGAGACATCACCAAGTGCACTCTGGGGAGCCTCTGGTCTAGCCAGTGTCAGGCTCATCCCTACTGGACTCCCAAGCTATCCATGGATTGCAGATGGTTCTGAAAGATTCCTCTTGAAGATGCAACCTGGTCTAAAATGTTATTAACTCTGTTTACCCATTCCTGCAGAACTTGGGGCTCCTTCTTTAGCCAGTGCACTGTAATGCACTTCAGAGCCACTGCAGGAAGGATTAAAGTCAGCTTTCTTGAAGACGGGGGAAGACTCACCATCACCGAGAAGCCCAACACCCAATCCAAGAAATTACTAGGTATAGTTATAGATAAAATCTGTTGAACTGCCATTCTTACATCCAGCCAGAATTGGGCAAGTTCTGGGCATCCTCACAAGATATGACAGTGTTCCCACAGCTGCACAGGCTCTCCAGCAGTCTGCTGTGTTAGTGGTATTAAAATGCTTGGCCACTGTTGGGGTTCAGAAAAATTGAGCCAGAACCCTCCATTAAAATTCCCTCCAACTTGGGGAGTAGGTTATCTGCCACACCACCTTCAACCTACAAAGCCAATCACCCCAAAATATCTGCCCCATAATCTCTCTCTCCCACACAATCTTTATTTTTTCCAGTGGTCTTGTCTCTGTGGGTCTCAAGAGGCAGTAAAGATGGGAAATACACTACACCTAATTTTTACCTCTGAGGTGGACACCATTTGAATAAACTCTTCCCAAGGAGTAAGTGATTGGGTAATGAGGGCTGTGTGATTGGCCTCTCTGATAAAGTGCAGTACCTGAAGGTACCTATGGAAGTCAACATCTTGCAAATTGTATTTAACCTTAATTTGTTAGAAGTGCATGCAAGTACCCACCACCAAAAACTGTGCAAAACAAGTCAGGCCCTTGAGTTCCCACACTGCATACCCTGGCTCTAACCTGGGTGGAAGAAAGGAGGGGTGGTGCTGGATAAGGGATAACGGTCCCAGATTTGCTGTGGAGGCCAGGGCGCACCTGACTCACCTTAGCACCCTCATGGTATGCCAAGTCCAGGGATTATGAGTTAAAGAGGGAATGGTATCTCTAGATTCCATCAGGGCTAGCGAGAAAAAGGGAGTGTCAAAGCAGTCCCTGTCCTCAATGGCATACCAGCCCGAAGCCTCATGTCAGGTAACCCAAGTGCATACCACCTGTATCTGAAAAAACTAGGTAATAGGTACGCAAGTTAAACAAAAAAAGTAGGCGGGGTAACAGATTCATTTTAATTGAGTTGATCCTACCTGCAATGGATAAAGGTAGCAGTGACCATCTAGTCAGGTCTTGTTGCATTGTTCCCCAAATCTTCTTGTAGTTGACTTCAAAATATTTTGTGATATCCACATTAATCTGAACCCCCAAATATCAAATTTTATTGTAGGAGTAGGTGCCACTCACCGGGAGGGCCTCAGATTTTCCATAACTAAAATGCCAAATCGCTCAAGAAGCAATAGCAAGCAAGGGACTGAGGTCTCCAGGGAGACCAGAAAGACTGAATCATTGGCATACAGGGCAACTTTATGCTTCCTGCTGCCCGCCATGATTGCCACTATTTGTGTATCCTGGTGAACTGCTACAGCCAGGGTCTCCAAACAGATCGCACACAGCAGCGGGAACAGGGGACATCCCTGGTGAGTAACTCTGTGTAAGTGGAATCTACTGGAATTGACATCATTGACTTTGATCTGGGCATGGGGAAGGGTATAAAGGCTTGAGATAATCTGTGAGAATTTTGGGCCAAATTGCATTCTCTCCATGTTTTTTTGTAAAAATTGCCAATTAACCTGATCGAAAGCTTTTTCAGCATCTATGGAGATTGCTAACTGAAAGTCCCGCAGTTCCCACTGGGAGGAAACTATATTCAGTAGCCTCCTAATATTATCAGAGAGCTATCTTCCAGCAATGAATCCTGTCTGGTCTGGATGAATCACTTTCCATACCACCTGCTGGAGGCGGGCTGCCAGGATCCCTGTAAAAAATGTCATATCTACATTTAATAGAGATATAGGATGAAAGGAGCTACAGAGGTCAGGATTCTCACCCTCTTTTGGTAAAATGGAGATCTGTGCATATCTCCATGAGATTGGAATCTTCTCTCCTGATTGTATATGATTAAAGCAGTCTAATAATGGAAGTACCAAGCTCTCCACAAATGATTTATAAAATTCTGAAGGTAGTCCATCCAGCCCAGGAGATTTACCCATTTTCAACTGCTTAATTTTATTTAACAGCTCCTGGGCCATGATTGTCCCCTCCAGAAGAGTTATGTCCTCTTCTTGAAGCGCTGATAGGGCCACCTGGCCAAAGAATTCTTCCAGCTTGCTGTCATACTGATGTATAAAATCTTGTGAGTATAATGTTTTGTAATAGGCAGCAAAGGCTGCAGAGATCCACAATGGGTCAGAAACCAACTCTCCCCATGCCCGTTTCCTATATTCTAAGTACTGCCCTAGAGGTTATCTGTTTTCTTAGGCCAGAGCCAAGAGTTTCCCAGAATTTTTGCCACCCTCATAATATTTTTGAGATGCTTTCCTCAGAAAGCCAACTACCTGATGGGTTAATAGAGACTCCAGAGCCCTTTTCTTTTCCAGCCAGAGCCGTTTATCCTCTAGATGCAGATAAAGTTTGTAATGAAAGTTCATGTCCTCTGCTCAGCCTCTAGCTCTTGTTGGTGTTGAAGCCACATCCATTTTTGATTAGCACTGTAACAAATAATAACCCCTGTTAGGGACACCTTCAAGGCATCCCACCTGACTGTAGGATGAAAGACTGTTTTTGACTGCAGGCTGTGTTACACTGTTTGTTAGTTGCCCCAAGCCCTGTCATTTATTATTGTGACATACAGTAGTCAGCTACACTGGTCTGTCTCTGCAGCAGTTAGTGAAAAAATATCCTTTTATAGCTGTATTACACTGTTTGTTAGGTCTTCAAAAATTATACCCATGGTGGGCATTGCTGAGACAGGTATGAGACGTACAGCTGCTCTGACTGAGCCTGCTGCTGTTTGTAAGAATTATACCCATGATGGCATTGCGGAGGCAGGTACAAGAAGTTTACATGCTCTGAGTGAGCCTACTATTGTTACCAAAAATTATACCCATGGTGGGCATTGCTGAAGCAGGTATGAGATGTACAGCTGCTCTGATTGAGCCTGCTGCAGTTTCCAAAAATTATACCCATAGCAGGAATTTCTGAGGCAGATGTAAGAGGTGGAGCTGCTCTGACTGAGTCTGCTGCTGTTTCCCAAACTTATACTCATGGTGGGCATTGCTGAGGCAGGTACAAGAGGTGCAGCTGCTCTGAGTGAGCCTGCAGCTGTTTCCAGAAATTATACCCATGGTGGGCATTGCTGAGGCAGATGCAAGAGGTTCAGCTGCTCTGAAAGATCCTGTTGCTGTTTCCAAAAAGTATACCCATGGCAGGCATTGATGAGGTAGGTACAAGAGGTGCAGCTGCTCTGAGTGAGCCTGCTGCTGTTTCCAAAAAATGTTATCCATTGTGGCATTACTAAGGCAGATGCAAGAGGTACAGCTGCTCTGAGTGAGCCTGCTGCTGTTTTGAAAAATTATACCCATGGCGGGAATTGATAAGGCAGGTACAAGAAGTGCAGTTGCTCTGATTGCACCTGCTGCTGTTTCCAAAAATTGCATAATTCACTGTTTGGGACAATTGGGAAACTGTCAGCATTCATTCTCAGAAATGTAAGTCATTCCACATTTGCAGGTTCTTTTGCATTCTTTGGTCAGTGACTATTCCTCCAGCTGCACTAAATATGTATTCTGAATATATGTTTGAAGGTGGACAACTGAGGTAAACTATTGCAAGAGTTGCTAGATCTGACCATATTGTTTTCTTTTGTTTCCAACAGAGTAATGGATTTTCCTTGAGACCATTCACAGAATGGTCTGCAAAATACTCCTGTATCATTGTGTTGTGTTAGATGGGTAAGTCTGGCAGATGAACTAGCTACACTTTCTTTACAGGATACCAGTCCATGTTGTTGCAGGTGACTCAGAATTGATTTGCCTTTCTGACCCTGAACATAGGATGCCCGAGAAGTAGCAGCAGATGTCCATTCCCTCACTGATGTCACTAGTGATTGTGGGAAATTTATAGATGTGCTATTGTCTGTGCTACAGGCACACTCTGACAGTTCAGCAGAGTTTGACTGCTGTACATCATTTAATGGTGTTCATGGGGCAATGTCAAATTTGGTTAACTAAAGATCTCTTCAATATTCAATGTTTTCCCCTACAGAAAGGATGGCTTCAATGTTCGCCTTATAGCGGGGGTCTTGCAACTCAGCCAACATATAGGTTTCATTCTGAAACATGCCATTTATTCTCTGATCAGTCGACAATCTGACACTCAAGACATCTGCCAGAATAACAGCGGTGATGTCTTCTTTTGACTGAAAGTCTTTCTTTATGTCATCAAGGAAAATGTGAAGAAATCTTATCTGAGGAAGAATTTGACTCAGTGTTGCACTGTCTGCACTGACATCATGTGTGGCAGCCTCTAATGGCTCCAGTAAGGTGACCAAACAGTCACCTAGACTCTGACTGCTGGAACTGAGCATGATGTCTACTTTACCTATTGGATTCTGCATGGTGTAGTCATGTACAACTTTTTTTCTGTTCAAGAAGCCTTTCCAACATGTAAAATGTTGAATTGCAGTGGATTGGAACTTCCTGCTTTAATTTATGCAGTGGTAAGTTGTTGGACCTGTGCAGTCCCTTCAGGATTTTTTGTGCTTTCACAGAGTGGTTTGAAATGCCCACATATTTTCCTAGCAAGATCTAACAGGTTTTCAACATTTCTCTGTCCATTTTTATGGATGAGAAGATTTAAACAAGGTGCAAAATAAGATGTGTTATTCGGTGATGCTAGAGAGCCACAGACCTGACAGGACATAATTTACATGGTCTCTTGCTAATCTCTTTTATCCAGGTGAAGTAACTTTATAAAACTTACTTTTCTTTGCAAATAGGTTACCGTTCTGATTTTGACATCTGAAGTACAGCAGTATAAGCCCAAATTCAATATGTGACGACCTAAGGGAGAGGCTGGAGGTGGAGCATGACACCTGCAGAATCCACCAATGTGTTCTGGGAGCTCGGAGGCTGTGGGTGTGGAACCACCATAGCAAACAGTATTGGATGCAGTCAAAGCCATGAATCAAAAAACAGAGCTCACCTTGCAGCAGCTGGAGTCTCAGTATCTCTAAATGAAGACACGAATGGCCATGGTGAATGATGTGGATGCCTGTTCTATTTTTATGTTGGCAGCCATATCTAAATTAATAACAGAGAACTCCCAACTGTGTAATAGACTTGATGTCCTTGAAAATTAAGCCAGGGCCTCCCACATCAGACTGGTTGGCATACCGGAGGAGATCAAAGGAGAGAATCTCCTGCAATTTGAGGGGGAATGACTAAAGTTTGTACTGCAACTGTTGCGGTTTTTGTGGAATACATTATTAAAAGCATTTAGAATTAATATGTGGCAGGCTCAAACTTTCACAAATACTCCACACACTGTTTTGCTTAAAACTCAGTGCTGCAACATAAAAGATCAGCTCTTGTTCATTGCCAGGAGGTCTTACCCATTAACAATTGACGTAAGTAAGTAAGTGAAAGTTTATTTGTTAAGTACCCAACCCGGAGGCTCTGGACGCTGTACAAAAAGGAGAAGAAAAATAAATAACATGCAACAGTACAAATGACAGCAATCACAGGCACCAACAAACAACATAAAATCCTCAATAAAACAGTTCAGCAGTCAGCTAATTCTTAAACTCATGAATAGTTATCAACAGCTTCCATAAACAGATGTGTCTTCAGACTCTGATAAAAAGCCTCCACCAACAGGCACTCCTTCAAAGATCTTGCAAGCTAGTTCTGTAGCGCTGGGCCTGCCACCTCAAACAAATGATCTCCATAGGTCTTCAGCCAAGCCCTAGGAACCACTAGGAGGCCATCAGTGGAGGAGTGAAGCGAGAGCCCAGGGTGGACAGGAGTCAGTAGGTCACTAAGATAGCCAGGACCCAAGCCATATAGGGTCTTATAGGTGAACAAGCCCACCTTGAAGGTGATTCTCCATCTCACTGGCAGCCAGTGCAGATGATATAAGACTGGGGTCAGATGGCAAGACCTTGGAAGGCCCATTAGCAACCTGGCCACTGCCTTCTGCACTAGCTGTCAGAGATGGAGACTTTCTCCATTGACCCAGAGTTATAGAGCATTACATTAGTAGAGCCTAGAAGTTACAAAGGCATGAACCAGTGAGGGCAGATCACCAAGTGAAATTAGGGCTTTGATCCGGGTGACATTCCTTAAGTGGTAAAACCACTCTGGACTCTGGACAACACCAGAGACTCAAGTGTTAACCCATTGTCAAGGATGCATCCAGATTCTTCACTTTGGTAGAAGTCGCCACAGGGGTAGGGCCAAGGAATAACACTGTTCCCACCCCAGCAGCACCCACATCATGCTGGGAACAAGGTTCAACCAATAGCACGTCCATCTCGTCGGGGTTCAGTCTCAGCCAGTTAGAGGACATCCAGTCTTGGAACTTTGCCAGACATTCATTAAGCACCTCTACAGCGTCACCCATCCTGGGAGCAAATTACATATACAGCTGGGTATCATCTGCATTACAGTGAAAACCCAAGCTGTAGGTAGGTAGGTAAAATTTTATTTATACAGTGAAACTGCCATTAGGGATCCTAAAATCCCTATTTACAAGGCGTACCTGTTTGTATAAATTACAAATACAGTGGATTCCACTTAAATGCACTTCAGATAAGTGCATATTTCAGTTTATTGCACTACATTTAAAATCCCCGTTTTTTTCATATATCTCCCTTGTTAAAAAATCTGCTTATATACACTTCAGATTAAAGCACATTTCAGTTAAATACACAGATTTCCCATTACTTAACACATGATTTGCAATGTAGTCAGCACCTGTTAAATGCACAACGATTTTAACGATGTTGCCCATGGTATGTGAAACTGCTAATGACATGCCTAACTATCTAATGAAGTTTTGATAGACTATTTAACACCTTGAATAGTTTATCCAGGCACTTACCCAATAGCAGCAAAAGCAGTATGCACAACAAAGACAGACTTCTGGCTGAACGGGAGCACTCGGAGAACCAGGGTCGCAAATGGAGATGCAGGGGGAAAAATGAGGAGGTTGAGGAAGCCCTCTTGTGATGGTTCTTTTAACAGTGAATGTGGAGGGTGATTCAGGGGATGGTCAGGTAGTTAATGATCATTGCATCAGTGAATAATGACAGACTTCTGGCTGAATGGGAACACTCGGAGAACCAGGGTTGCAAATGGAGACGCGGTGGGGAAGCGAGGAGGTTGAGGAAGCCCTCTAAATTAAGTACTGCAGTGAAATGTAATGTCTAATGTCTAAACGAAGGACAGTTTGTTTAAAAAAAAATTAAAATAAACGATTGAGCGCATATGCGCACCTCCCTGTTTCTCGTCTTCTTTTTAAAAAAACATTAATTTTGGGTAAATGCACATTCCATTTAAATGCACATTTTTAGTGTGCAAAATGGGTGTGCATTTAAGCGGATTCCACTGTAATTCCAAATAACACACAATATGTAATACATGTGCAATACATATACAAAAGGCTAACAATTACATTATATAATACAAAACACATTGTTAGAAAACACAGATTACTTATCTATATTGACTAATCACCTACTGCATTGACAATGAAACTAAATTCCTGATCCATTTCAGATTTAAAAACAGCACCAGAGATTTATACTGTCTTGTTTTGTACTGTCTAATAATCTCACTCAGTGGAAGCATGTGCAATGCGAACAACATGGGCAACAGGATTGAGACCTGTGGAACTCCACAGGGTAGGGGCTTCGGGCAGGAGGAGAAAATCCTTATCAATATTTTCTGCATTCTGCATGTGAGAAAGGACTCAAACCAGTTAATGACCATACCAGTGAATCCACAGAGCTACCTTAGGTGATCCAACAACACTACATGGTCCACAGTGTCAAACGTTGAGGAAATCAAGGAGAAAAAGTATTGATGGGTCCTCTCTATTTCTCACCCTGAGGAAATCATTTGCACCCTGACTAATGCCATTGTGGTGCTATGTCTGGACATAAACCCAGGATCAAACTCTGGGAAACTCCACAGGGCAGGGGCTTCAGGCGGGAGGAGAAATTCACCATCACTACCTTCTGCATCCTGCCTGTGAGAAAGGACTCAGATCAGTTGATGACAGTACCAGTGAGTCCACAGCACTTTCTTAAGTGATCCAGCAACACTGTATGGTCCACGGTGTCACATGCTGTGGAAATCAAAGAGAATGAGCATTGACCAGTCCCTTCTAACTCTTACCCAAAGGAGATCATTTTGCACCCCGACATATGCCATTTCAGTGTTATGTCAGGACCTAGACCCAGACTGTAACAGATCATAGATGTAGTAGGTCACAAGGTGTACCTCAAGCTGCAGAGCCACTACTTTCTCAACAACCTTACCCAGAACTGGGAGGTTAGAGATTGTTCTATAATTAGCCAAGATGTCAGGGTCGAGAGATGGTTTCTTTAGGAGGGGTCACACCAGTGCCTCTTTTAGGGTGCTAGGGAAAAGTCCCTCCAAAAGTGAACACCAGAATATCTCAGCAACCAGTGGATCAATGGCTTCAACACATCCCATTAAGAGATGAGTCAGGCCCAGGTCCAGGTCATAGTATGTGGGCTGCAGCTTCAAAATCACCTCACAAACCTCTGCCACATCCACCAACTGAAACTCACATCAGACAATAGGAATGTCTCTGAAAACACATGGCTCACCACTGCAGGGCAACATCCGCCCCATTGGAGAGATCCCAGTCCTAATGGAGGACACCCTGTCAGAGAAAAACAGAGTGAACTCCTCACACTGAGCAACTGAAACTGCTCTTTTCAGCAGCAGACAGGGAGGGTGGAGTAGCCTATCTACAGTCTGAAAAAGTTAAGCCAGTCTGTTCCTCCCTGCAGCAATCTTCCCTGGACAGGAACACTGCCTTCTTATAGTAAACTGCCCCTTGATATTCACTGTAGTGAAATTTCAGAGCCAGTCTGTCCTCCTCAGACTGGGATCTCTGCTAGCAATGCTCCAACTTCTGACCCCTGGTCTTCATCTCCTTGAGAGCCCCATCAAACCACAGAGGTCTCAGCTGAGCAGATCTGGGTCACATACAGATCTGTGCAATGGAGTCAAGCGCCCTGGAAACAGTACTAATATAAGCTACCACCACTACGCATGCACCCATCATACAAGCAACACTCCAACAAGAAAGGTCCATTACTGCCATCAGTCCCTCTGGGGACAGCCCCTTCAAGGGTCACAGTGGACCATATCAATAGGGGAGGGACTAACAGGGGGGCCCTGAACAAGAACTCTACCATGCAATGGTCAGACCAAACAACCATATCAACCTTGAAATCAGTGATCTCAAGCCCCAGTGAGAATGCAAAGTCCAAGGCGTGGTCTTGGCTGTGGATCACAGAAGCAACAGCTTGTGCAAGGCCCAGCAAAGTCATCATCTGGAAGACATCAGAGCCAAAATACGAGAGTTGATCATCAATCCAGGCATTGAAATCCCTCAGAATCAACCATATGGGTGACTCCAACAACCTTCTGGTGACAAAGTCTGCGACTTCCTGCAGAAATTCTCTCTCACACCCTGGAGGGTGGTACACAAGGAGAATCCTGCAGCCTGCACCTCAACTCCAGTGCAAGGCCATGCATGCAAACGATGTAGTGGAACCCACTGGGTGCATGGAAAAGTTCAGTTCAGATTTAAAACAGATGGCCACACCTAACCCCTGTATTTCCTCCTTGGGAAGTGCACTACAGAGAACCCAGCCAGGATAGATGCCTCCAAAACTGGACCTGTGTCATCCCCCAACCAGGTGTCTGTAATGCAAGCCAGATCAACAGAAGAAATCAAGTCTGCAATACTTCAAAATCACCTCTCAAACCTCTGCCATGGGAGGGAGCAATATTAGACCTGGTACTCTCAAATGGAGAGAGGACCACAAATTTAGAAGTCAGTAGACATCTGGGAACAAGGGACCACTGCAAAGTGTGCTTCACAATAAACACAACCATGGAGACAAGTCTTAAAAAGACAAGGATACTGGACTTTAGAAGGGATGCCTTTGGCATAATGGATGAATACCTGAGGAATGCATTAGCAAATGGCCAGAAAGGAGGGGTGGAAGAACAATGGAGAAAAATCTAAACTGCCATCATGGAGGCAACAAGCCTTTGTGTGAAACAAATAAAGAAAACAAAGTGGAATAAAAAACCACTATGGTTCTCAAAAGAGGTGTCAGGGAAGGTTAAGGAGAAAAATGCTGCATTCAAAAAGTATAAGGAATCACAGAAGGAGCATGACAGGGAACTGTATCAATTAAAGCAGAAAGAAGTGTGGAAGGCAGTCAGAAAAGCAAAGGCCCAAACTGAAGAAAAGATAGCCAACTCAGTTAAGAAGGGGAATAAAACCTTTTATAGGTACATTAGGGAGCATAGAAAGGTTAAGGGAGGGATAGTGAAGATTAATAAAGGAGAGGGGAGGTGGACAGAGGGAGACAGTGAAAAGGCAGAGATACTGAATGAATACGTTTGCTCAGTATTCACAAAAGAAGAAGAGGAGGAGTTACCTAAACCAAACAATAGAAGCACTCTGGGTAGTGGGGTTGATGCCAGTCCATTTACAGAAGAAAGAATCCTGAAAGAACTCCTAAAACTCAAGGTGGACAAAGCAATGGAGCCTGATGGGATTCACCCTAGAATCCTAAAAGAGCAAAGGGAGGACCTAGTGACGCCACTAACCACACTTTTTAACAAATCATGGGAAGATGGGGTGGTACATGAGGACTGGAGGAGGGCAGATGTGATTCCCCTTCACAAAAGTGGGAGCAAGACAGAAGCAGGAAACTACAGACCTTTTAGTTTGACCTCAGTGGTGGGGAAAATGATGGAATCACTTCTGAGAGAAAAAAATGTTCAGTACCTAGAGGCCAGCGGGCCACAGGACCCAAAGCAGCATGAATTCATAGAAGGAAGGTCATGTCAGATGAATCTAATCAATTTCTTTGACTGGGTGACCAAAGTAATAGACCAGGGAGGGGCTGTGGATATGGTCTACCTAGACTTTAGCAAGGCATTTGACACAGTCCCGCACAAAAGATTAATAATCAAAGTTAGCCAGCCTGGGAGTGGGTCCCAGGGTGGTAGCCTGGGTAGTAAACTGGCTGCACAACAGGACACAGAAGGTAATAGTGAATGGAATACATTCTGAAGAAAGGGGGGTTACTAGTGGAGCACCTCAGGGCTCGGTACTGGGTCCAGTCCTCTTTAACATCTTTATAAGTGACATTGCAGAGGGTCTGGAAGGAAAGGAATGCCTCTTAGCAGATGACACAAAGACCTGTAACAGAGTTGATACACAAGGGGGGGGGTAGAAAGGATGAGAAGGAACTTGGCAAGGTTGGAGGAATGGTCAGACATATGGCAACTTAGATTCAATGCGAAGAAATGCAAAGTAATGGACCTGGGAAATAAAAATCCAGGAGAAGAGTACACAATAGCAGGGGAGGTACTAACAACAACAATAATGGAAAGGGATCTGGGTGTAGTCATATCAGATGACCTAAAGATGGGTAAGCAATGTGAGAAGTCAGTAAGGAGAGCCAGGGGGATACTGGGATGCATAGGGAGGGGCATCACAAGCAGAAAAAGGGAAGTGGCTATCCCTCTGTACAGACAGTTGGTGAGACCCCATCTGGAGTACTGCGTGCAGTTTTGGAGACCTCATCTACACAAGTACATAGACAGGATGGAAGCAGTCCAGAGGAGGGCAACTAAAATGGTGCAGGGTCTACATCAGAAACCTTTTGAAGAGAGACTGAGAGAGCTTAATATGTATACCCTTGATGAAAGGAGGGACAGGGGGAACATGATAGAAACTTTTAAGTACCTCAGGGGAATCAACAAATCCAGGAGGGTAGCATCTTTCAGAAAAAGAGATGTGTAAGAACAAGGGGGCACAATTTAAAGTTAGAGGGGGGACAGCTCAGGGGTAATGTGAGGAAATTATTTTTCATGGAGAGAGTGGTGGACACATGGAACCACCTTTCTGGAGAGGTTGTGGGGTCTAAAACTGTGGGGGAATTCAAACATGCATGAGACAGACATAAGGCAATTATAGTGGGGGGTTGCAGGAAGTAGGCTGTTGGTTAACTAGAATCTGCAGCTTATCCAATAGGTAGGGAAATGGGCAGACTGGGTGGGCCAAGTGGTCCTTATATGCCGTCAAAGTCTATGTTTCTATGTTACTTGTGGTCTTGTTCCTAACCAGAGGCATGAATGTCTAACATTATCTAGAGCTACCCTTTGCTGCACAGACTAGGCACAAATAATTTAATGCCACTCAGGCAAAGTTCCGATCCCTAAGGGCTGTTAACACCTTACTATTTCCAACATGACTCCAGAATGTATATGGGGGGGGGTGACAACTTCAGTTTTCTGATGTCTGGAACACAGGGCACTGGAGCTGAAAAAAATGCCCTGCAGTTTCAATTCTGCACTGACGTAGCTACTGTTGCTGGGGAAGAAGATGAGGAGGTTGTGACCTGATTATTAACTTTTTCCACATAGGTCTAATACAATCATAGAAACATAGAAGTTGATAACAGATAAGGACCTCAAGGCCCATCTAGTCTGCCCATTTCTTTTTCTACCTTATAAATGTGCCATCGGCCTTTGCTCTGTCAGTGGCCTATCTATTCATAGTCATTTGTATTGCTCCCTTATGCCTATCCCATGCCTGTTTGAAGCCCTGCACTGTATTCATAGCCACCACTTCTTGTGGTAAGCCATTCCATGCATCCACCACCCTTTCTGTGAAAAATAATTTCTCACATTCCCCTTAATCGCCCCCTCTAATCTCATGCTGTGTCCTCTTGTCCTGCTATTTTTCTTATATTTAAACATGTTAGACTCTTTCACCTTGTTAATGCCCTTAAGGTGTTTGAATGCCTCGATCATATCACCTCTCTCCTCCTTTGCTCAAGGGTATACATATTGAGCTCTGTTAATCTGTCCTCATATGTCTTCTGATGCAGTCCTGCACCATTTTAGTTGCCTTCTCTGGACTGCCTCAATTTGGTTAATGTTCTTGTGAAGGTGTGGCCTTCAATACTGCACACAGTACTCCAGATGGGGCCTAATCAGTGTCTTGTAAAGAGGGATTATTACCTCCGTCTTACGACTGGTGATGCCCCTACTAATACACCCTAACACCCCCCTAGTTTTACCTACTGCTTTAGAGGTCTGCTTGGATGATTTCAGGTCATCAGTGATGATGATGCCCAAGTCTCTTTCTTCCTTTGTGACTGCTTGCAACTCCCCTCCCAGCCTATAGGTGGCTTCAGGGTTTCTCTTCCCTATGTGCATGATTTTGCACTTCTTTGCATTAAATCCCAGTTGCACTCTTCTGACCATTTTGCTAGTTTATCCAGATCTCTTCTCATTCTGCCCACCCCATCTGGATCATCTACTCTGTTGCAGATCTTGGTGTCATCTGCAAACAGACAAGCCTTACCCTCTAATCACCCTATGGACATACACTCCACTTGGCAACAAGACTTTTGGGACATTATTTATTCATAGAATTGCATGTTGGGGTTCTGTTTACTGTCTCCCCTTTATTCCTTTTTTGCTTAAGTGGGACTGCATGTATCCCAAGGGGGTAAGATGACACTGGCCTCATAGAGATTCTAAGATACAGTGGGACTTGATGTTCCATTTCCTGGTAAATTGTTCTAAATTATTTGATTTTGTATCACCATTTTTCCCACTGTTATTTCCTGCCTTAATAATTGTATTGGGAGCTTCCTTCTTTGAGAGAGTACCTTTAACAACTTATTGTGAATTCTGTTATGATGGTTACAGATTAGTAAACTATGTTTATACACAAAATTAATGCATTTTTAAAATGGGGATTTCATGGTTTAAACAGCAATCTTTGGTTGCAGTAACACTATTTATTCTAACAGATGCCTATACTACCACAGTCATTGCCTTGGCAGGCATTTTGGGTAACAATATGCTCTTATACTGTTTTATTTTATTTCCCCCACTTCCTTGGTGTAAAGAATTTGGGGGTAATGCTTACTGTATGCAAACTTTTTTCTATGGAGATTATTTTGTAACCCTCCAATATCTCATATGATGGTTCATTTGAAATCAACACAATTAAAATAAAAAAAAAATGATATGTGTTGGTAGTTGCCATCTCTAACAGCTTTGACTATGTTGACACCATTATCTGACACTATGAACCCTGAATATAAGGAATACAGAGTAAGCCATTTCTGGAATTGTTTTTGCAGCTCCTGCAAAATATTTACAGCAGTGTGCTTTTACTCAAAAGTTGTGACACGTTATTTATTTAAGTCTTTGATAACCGGGTAAGTGCACTATTCCTGGGGACTATTTTCAGGCATTACCAGGACTGCATAAATTCAGGATACACATTGCAACAAACATTTCGGCATGATACAAATACAGTGGAAATTACAATCAGATGGTGACATGTTGCAACAACAAATGCACAAATAGCAGCGGTCATACATTCAAATGAGTCAGTGTAAAACAAATACAGGGAAAGGCAGGTAGGTGCAATAGTTAAAAAAATGAAAAGGACATACATGAGGATAAAGTGACTTATAATAAAGGCTAGCAAGGGAAACACAGGCCACTACTACAGCATATAAGATACATAATACTAGCAGGTGGGTTTTACAACAGCAACAATCGGTGTTGTCTAGAAGGGTTAGCCAGATATATGAAAGGACGAGAGCAGGCAAGTGTAACTGGAGCATAGAAATGCAAGTGCTAAGGGTAGGATAGAGCCAAGAGAATGGTAGGTAGTGGTATGCAAAGAGAGAGAAGGAGGAGGCTTCACCTGCTGAACAAAGACATTTGGCCTCCTACATAATACAGCCTGCTTCCTACTGATTATGGTAGAGTGGGGATTATTATTACTTTCTGACTGAAAACTTGCCCAAGGAACCGTAACAGTTATGTAGTCAATTGTTTGGTTGGTGGTCCATATATCTGATGTTAATTGAACCTGCTTCATCTCAGAGAGTTTCAACTGTTTAATGACTTCAGGACACACCAAGTCATACGACTATAGAACAGCCTTTTTTGAAAAGTATGTTTGACAGGGAATGGTGTGCCATGGTTCAATCTAGTGCATGAACTTGAGGAAACAATTTTTGGCAACAAAAGGAAAAGGGAGCTGATCATCGGACAACAGCTCTGCAATGCCTTTATTTAACTGTTGGAATGTTGGATACTTGCGGGTAAATTTTGATGTCCCTGTAACACTTTCTTTATTGTTAGTTGAAGAGATATTGTTGATTTTTTTGGGGAAATGTATTTTTCATGGCTTTTCATTGTGGAGTACCACTTTGGGATTTTCCAGTACTTGATGGTGTCAGAAAACAATCTATGTCTGTGAAGACAACAAGGACATATCAAGTGATTCAATATCACTAACTGCTTCCAGTTCATTATCTCTATGGTCACCACCACCTCCACTATCGCCCATACCAACCACACTGCCCTTTACCCAGCCCCACTCAACTGAGTGTTTTGCCTTTGCATGTTGCACCATTACTGATGTTCCAAACTGTGACCCTTTGCCATGACTGATGCTCTTTTTGCACAGACTGCATATAGCTCAAGAGTTTGTCTGCAGGGTCAATATAAAATAAATTCCACACTAAATATTTACTCTTTTGCTTTGTGCCATGGTGCCTGGCACTACTCGTTGTACAGTCAAGGGAACTGGATGAAACCCTACACTGCCATTAGCTTGTTGAGATAAAGTGTTGTCATTTTACTCATCTTCTCACATTTAGTAAATTATTTTTTCTAGACTTTCTCTGATGCCTTAAAGCAGCATCCTGTCCTACCCCCTCATTGAAACAACTGACCTCATCATCTCCACAAGATTCAGAAGAACTGGAAGTGCTATCATCATTATGTGGGACATACCCTGGGCTATCCCATTTCCAGTCCCCACTATCACCACCATCTCTATCACCATTTGATGCCTCAGCATCATAGCCTATATCTGAGGAAGATGCCTCCTTTCATGCTGCTTCAGCAGCTGGAAGTATCCTGGCAGTACCTATCAGTACCTCTATGAGTAACTCCAGTCAGTTCTTTCCAAAACTCCACTATCATTTCATTTCTAACATGCTTTTTTTGTGCAGGCCACTTAGTGTTAGTCCAGATGATATCACTATTTTTGGTACATTCTGATTCATAAGTGATATGATTCATACTGTCCATATATTAACAGTTGCACAGGCAGCAACTCTGTGCCTCCTTTTAGTAGACTTACAAAACTGGCAAATAACAGACATAGTAGACACAGCTGTAAAATAATTTTGTTTCACTAACTGCTGCAGAGACAGACAGTGTAACTAACTATGTCACAGAAATAAATGACAGGGCACACATAAATAAATGATAGGGCTCACGGGCACCTAACAAACAGTGTACTACAGACATAAAAGGATATTGTTTCACTACCTTCTGCAGAGACAGACAGTGTAGCTGACTATGTCACAATAAAAAATGACAGAGTTCTGGGCACCTAATAAACAGTGTAATATAGTCATAAAAGTATTTCACTAACTGCTACAGAGACACACAGTGTAGCTAACTATGTCACAGTAATAAAAGACAGGGCTTGGGGCACCTAACAAACTACAATACAGCCATAAAAGAATATTGTCTCACTCTCTGCTGCAGAGAGAGACAGTGTAGCTGACTATGCTACAGTAATATATGACAGAGCTCTGGCTATGAAACAAACAGAGTAATATCACCATAAAGGATATTGTTTCACTACCTGCTATAGAGTCAGACAGTGTAACTGACTATGTCACTGTAATAAATGACAGGGCTCAGGGCAGCTAACAAATAGCATAAAACAGCCATAAAAGGATTTTACCAACTGCTGTAGAGACAGAATGTGTAGGTGACTATGCCACAATAATAAATGTCAGGGCTTGTGGAACCTAACAAACAGTGTAGTACAGCCATAAATGAATTTCACTAACAGCAGCAGAGACAGGCAGCATTGCTGGTTATGTCATAGCAATAAAAGACAGGGCTCATGGAACCTAACAAACTATAATAGAGCCAGAAAAGGATATTGTTTTACTATCTGATGCAGAGCCAGACAGTGTAGCTGACTATGTCACTGTAATGAATGGCAGAGCTTGGTGCATGTAGCAAACAGTGTAATAGTGCTCTAAAATGATTTCATTAACTGCTACAGAGATGGAAAGTATAGTTGACTGTCCCACAGTAATAAATGACAGGGCTAGGTACACCTAACAAACAGTGTAATACAACCATAGAAGCATTTAACTAACTGCTGCAGAGATAGACAGCACAGCTGACCATGTCACAGTAGTAAATGACAGGGCTTGGAGCATGTAACAGATAGTGTAATACAGCCTTAAAAGGATATTGTTTCACTAATTGCTGCAGGGACAGACAGTGTTGCTGACTCTGTCACAGTAATAAAAGACAGGGCTCGGGCACCTCACAAACAATGTAACACAATATTAAAAGTATTTCATTAACTGTTGCAGAAACAGACAGTGTAGCTGACTATGTCTCTGTAAAAATGGCAGGACACAGGGCACCTAACAAACAGCATAGCACAGCCGTAAAAAGATTTCACTAACTGCTGCAGAGACAGACAATGTGGCTGACTATGTCACTGCAATAAATGACAGGTCTCGGGACACCTACTAAACACTTGTAATATAGCCGTAAAAGGATATTTGTTAACTAACTGCTGCAGAGACTGACAGTGCAGCTGACTATGTCACTGTCACTATAATAAATGATTGGGCTTGGAGCATGTAGAAACAGTTTAATACTGCAGTAAAATGATTTCACTAACTGCTGCAGAGATATACAGTGTAGCTGATTATTGTGACAGTAATAAATGACAGGGCTCTGGGCACCTTACGAACAATGTAATACAGCCATAAAAGGAGTTCACTAACTGCTGCAGAAATAGATAGTGTACCAGACCATGTCACAGTAATAAAGGACAGGGCTCATGACACCTACTGTAACTGACTGTAATACAGACATAAAAGGATATTGTTTCACTAAATGCTGCAGACAGTGTAGCTATGTCACAGTAATAAATGACAGGGCTCGGGCACCTCACAAACAGTGTAACACAGCATTAAAAGTATTTCACTAACTTCTGCAGAGATAGACAGTGAAGCTGACTAATACTAGGCTCAGGGTACCTACCAAACAGTGTAATATAGCCATTAACTAACTGCTGCAGAGACTGACAGTGCAGCTGACTGTCACTGTTACTATAATAAATGACTGTTTAATACAGCAGTAAAATGATTTCACTAACTGCTGCAGAGACAGATAGTGTAGCTGACTATTGTGACAGTAATAAATGACAGGGCTTGGGGCATTTGGAGAGAAAATTGTGAGAGCAAGCTTGGGGGAAGGTTGGGAGAGCGACTAGAAGCAGAGCAGAGGAGCAGGGACGGGAGATAGTGAAGGAAAAAAAGAAAGAACTAAGAAGCAGTTTAAACAACATCTCGTTAACTAAGGTCAAATAAGGCACATAAACAAAATATAGGCAAAATATTATAAGCCCCACAATAAAATAAAAAGACAAGCCCAGCTAGCTTCAGCCGAGGAACCACTCAAGAGAAACTGCGCTCCTCCGATTGCAGAGAGAAAACAGTGCTAGGGATTCAAAGCGAACTAATGGCAGGGTCAGTAAAACTGTGGCATCTAATGGGCATTCAGCCTGTGGAAATAAGGACCAATCAGGCGGCAGCTGGTGAGTAAACAAGTCAGTAATCAGGTTGATACTCTGTAATGATACAAATATTTCAGAGAAGGGTTTACATGCCATCTACGTAGAATACATGTTGTGGCAAAGGCAGGAAATTGGAGAGTACAGAGCCAGGTAGGGTGAGGGTGCCTCCAGAAAGGGTATGACATTGTTACAGGGGAAGGGGATTAAAGGAAGGGGATGCACTCATTACTCTGATAGGCAAACACATTTGGCTCCTGACAGCAGCCAAGGTTTGAGGTAGGTTTTGAATGTGGGGGGAGAGTCAGTCGAGCGGAATGATATAGGGAGTCTATTCCATAAGGTGGGGGCAGAGAAGGAAAGGGCTTTACAACCCATTGCAGAATATATTCTAGGGACTTCCGGAGGGGGACAGATGATTCATGTAGGCACCTTAATGCCACTCTGCCCTTGAGTAGGGGAGAGTATGGGGACATAATTATAATTATTTTTCATTTTAGTCTTTGGTCACTGGGTAAGGCCCACTAGGCACAAGTGCCTGTTTTTTGGGGTGACCTAGGAGCATTGGGGTGGTTATGTGACTTGCTCAGAGTCACACAGTATGCAAGTGTAGGTTGTGGGACTCAAACCCAGGTCTGCAGGGTGTACCAAGCTCATCCACTGTTCATTACTCTAACCTCTAGGCTATACTGCCAGCCCCAAATTATATAATATTATATAATAATTATAAGCCCCCAAATACATTTTAAAATTACATTTTACAGTCATGTAAACTGCAGAATTTCAAGTCCCTATAACTTTAAAACTAGAGAACAGAGCATCACCAATTTTGTTGAGTTCATTGACCCTAAATATTAGGCTTTCAGGCCACCCTCCTGTCCCTGCAGCAGTGTGTCAAGCTGCCATGCAAATAAGCCCAGTTTGGGGTCAAGCCCAGGACGTCACATTGGGAGGCATGACATGGCTGAAACAGCTGCTGCTTAGCAGTGCATCTTGGCCATAGAGTGTTGGCAGTGGATACCACTAACACTGTGGCCCCTGTGTCTGGACCAGGGAGCTTTCTCCTGCCACAAGGAAAACTGCAGGTGTGCAAGGCTGACAGAGGCACCACCTCAACCAAGGGAGATGGGAGGGAAAACAATGTTGCAAAAAAACCTGGTAGCCAACCGAATGATGGCTTTGTTCAGCCTGATCAGGGTATGTCCCTGTGAACAGGATATGACCCTGAGAGACAAGCGGCCAGCTGGGATTAAAACCAATATAAGTTTTAAAAAATAAAACTGTACACCTTCTAGCTCTTTGCTTGTATCATCTACTCATGACAACATGTTTGAGATCTGATATGTTTTGTAGTATTTTTTTTTTCCTATGGGTGTTTTTCTAATAAAGTTTATTCAATTTTGGGAAAAAACAATATAACTCTGTGTGTGTGTGTGTGTGTGTGTGTGTGTGTGTGTGTGTGTGTGTGCGTGTGTGTGCGTGTGAACTCTCAAATCTCTTGTGTAAAGGCTGACCAAGTTATATGCAGCCAAATATTCTAAAATAATGTCAGTAATTAAAGTTGACTTTCATGAGCTTTTGTGAAATTATAGAATGTTGTCATACTTTTTATCGAAGTCATGTCCATACCTTTTACCCAGTCATACATTTGTGTTGCCATTGTAGAGGAAGATAAAGACTGGGTAAAGTGGCAATAAGGTAGCATTCACAGGAGGCTCCATAGAAAAAGTATAGTGGTGCCAAGTGTCAGGTCACTCTCTTGAGTGATGAACCACAAAGAATAGTCATGGACATCAATGTGTAGTACTCTGAATTCCTGCAATATGCCAGTTGACCACTTGAGCTCACTGACTTGTTGACTTGTGGAAGCACATGCACATGCAGCATTGTTTCTGTACAATGCCACCTGCTGACTCTTTAACAACCCTGTAGATAACAATGTTATTTTTACTATTTGAAAACAGTGGCACTAAACGATGTCAAACCTTACAACTATCTGCAACCTAGGGCATTCTGACACAAGTATCTGGATATTTTTAGTAATCATGGAGCATGATGCTGGGTATCACTGTTGCAGGAACGTTGGAAGGGTGTTGCAGGTATTTGATGCTAGTGCAGGTAAGGTGATTCACTGGTGATTAAGTACTTTGTGAAAGTTAAATTCCACAAGTGGAATTCTGGTGGCATTACCTATTATGAGTCCATTAATTTTTGAGCATTTCTTGCCAATTAGTAATTTCTACAGTATCAATATTAAATTTAAACAAAATTACAGTACACTTTGGTATGATTGTCAAATCTTGAGTGTATACCTGCAATAGAGTGGTGCTATAAACATCAAAATATTTTGAACATTTTCACACAGTTACATACATTGTGAAATTCTAAATGCTTGTATGTTACAATTTATATAACCAATTACTTCTCTATGTATCAGTTTTCATGACTCTTCCAAGGAAGTATGTACATAAATTTCAATTATCTAGCTCCAAAGGTGGCTAAGTTGTAAGCATGGAAATGTTTTCTGAAATGTTCACATGAATAATAAATTGCCAAACATTTAACCCTATAACTTTTCCTCCCCCTCCCTCCTGTAAATGTCAGGAAACATGGCACCCTTTTAGAGCCTCTTCCAAATAATATGCATGGCAAATTTCAGATTTCTAGCTAAAACACTGACCAAGGTATGACCAATGGAAGCATTTCTGAAAATTCCAAAACATTTCACTAAATTTCATGGAATGTTGCAAAAATTCCATGAATAGAATTTGCTAATTTCACCCAGCCCTAGCAGGTGGACAACCGTATGCTGTAATTATTTGAAATGTTCTATTGCATTTACACTTTAAAAGATTTGATATGTATAACCAGGTGCCTGTGTCCTACTCCAGCTACAACTGGGGGAAGTTTCCCTTTCTTCCTGCTTTGTGGTGCCAGTTGATAGGGACCTCTACTCTTGCAATAAGGCTCCTCCTCCAATAGACATACACTGAGACCCATGTGGGGTTCTCAGTGAGGTGGTGCTGCCACTGTATATCAGAGCCTTGTAAGTAGTACATGAGTATCTCAGAGAGTGGTTGGCCTGTATGAAGCAGAGGGGCTGACAGCAACCCAATGCCCAGCACAGATCGGACACCATCACCATATCACCATGGACTGGTGACCAACACAGGTCTCAGGGTCTGTCTAGTGGGAGGTAAAGCCATGCTGTGGAGGTGGTCCCCCTTGGAGGAACAAAAGCAAGAGAAAAATTACTGCCCTCTCCCATTCTAGTGGGAGTGGGGCAAGACAGAACTCCATTTCACATAACTGATCTTTTGAAATGAAAGTGACACAGAACATTTGTTAATCAGTAATTTTTTTGTATGCTCCTGTCTTCTGGGTCTGCTCAATGGCAATCCCACCCTGTCACTAACCTTCTCACAGACTTACCAGTTATCCACCACTTACCCAAGACTACAGAGTAGTCAGTTGCCAACCACACTGGTTGTGTGAGAGCATTTGGGGATGCTGGCAAGTAGCAGCCTTTTTTTTTTTCTGTTTTTCCTACCTGAGCATGATCCAGGCTTTTCCTCCCAGTGCACTGACATGTCATGCTCCAGCTCTTCCCCTCTGTGTGCTGCCCTGCTGCACTGTTGCCTGGCCTCTGCCAAGTGGCAGTCTGCAGTGGGAATTGAAGTCTCCCCTCCCCAAGTGAGGAGACCTGCCATTGTGGTCTTGATCCTCCCTCACCCTGCTGTCCCTCTGAATGACACTGACTGTTCCCGAACATAGGTCAGCGGCATGGGGGGAGAAGCATAACCATTCCTCTACTGGACTGGCTCCAACACAGAACATTTATTAATAAGTGCAGCAAGTCAATGGATTGTTTCCTTTGGATGAGACCAGGAGAGAAGAGTACATTGATGCTGGCATCGATGGGCTAATGTTAGAATGTAGAAAAGAGCTAGAGTATTTCAGTTGTCTTAATAAAGCTGTTGGAGGAGGGGAATTAAAACTCCTTTAATTAATTGAGTATAACACTGAATAAATAACACAATCAGACTATTCACGGGATATAATTTTTACTATGTGAATTTCCATTTCAGTATAAACTTTTCAGTTTGCTTCTTTAAAACATTTTATCAAGCAGACCTAAACATAGTATTTGAACTTAAAATCTTGCAGATTTTTGAGTTCCTGGTCCACATATTCACAGTCAGCTGCTAGCACAGTGCATCCCGTTGTGCTGCACCAAATATAGGACACAACTTATATTCTTAGCTAGTTAGTGAACACTAATGGAGCACTCTAACTGACTAAAGTGAAAATGGGCATTAATGACAGGGCCCAAGGCTGCATATGTCCCACAGGTGATATCATGCCCAAACAGGGATAGCAGCAGGGGGTCCTGTGGGTCATATTCAGCCCGAGGATGCAAATGAGCCCAATAAGGATGCACGGCTCTAAGCCCATATAAAACTCATTTGCAAGTGCATGGCCCAGTAGCATCCATGCAGAAGCCAAAAGGAGTCTCTGGTAGTTTAGTGGATTCCTCTCCCCAGTTGCCCATCTCATAATGTTAATTCCACTTCCCTGGTGTCTAGTGGATGCCACTCCCCCTGATTGTTCCAGGTCCCATATATGTCTAAATCTCATGAGGGCTAATGCTCTCCCCACTGAAAGTGAATTCCCCCCCCCCAGTGCAAGTGACCCCCCACCCACCGTCTGAGTGCCCCCTGCCCCGCATCACCCCCTTTACCACAGTCAATACTCACCTGACACTCCTGTGTCAGATCAGTGGCTGGCACTGTCCTCTGCTCACATCCTCAGTCAGCTGCCATCTGACAGTCACAGAGCATGATCATGAATAAGTACAGTACTCCTGAACCCACTCTGTCAGAAAGCAGCTGGTTATGAAGGTGAGCGGAGGCAGTGCCAGCCACCAATCTGATGAGAGAGTATCATGTGAATGTTGACCAGGATAAGGCTTGGGGTCTTCAGCAGATGGAGGTGTTACTCGCATTGGGGAGAGATCATTCATACTCAGAGGAAGGTGCACTAGCCCACCAGGGAATCAGATATACATGGGACCTGGGGCAATTAAGGAGAGGGGGATTTAGGAAAGTAGAATTAATATTATGACAGAGACGATCGGGGGGGGGGTCCCATTAGACACAGAGGAGGTGACTGCAGTACAGCCACCCTGTCTTTGGAGGGACACAACCATTCCTGAAAATAGTCTGGCTAGTGCACCTACTCGGTTAACAAAAACTAAATAAATAAAAATTGACAAGTGTTTCGGTGGTGGTAAAACAGTGCCACTTTGCAACAGTGCTGCTCTGAGCGCTGTTTATCACCGCCGAAACCTTTTGAACATACTGATGGGCCATTATGCATAAAAGACTCCGTCATTTTCATTGATGCAGTTGTATGGTTCTTACAACCTCACTGCTGGGTTGGGTGCCACTCTGGGGGCCTATGAATATGGCCCTGTCTGGAGCACTGGTGCTAATCCAGGTTAATAAGGGGGTTAATTCTGTAAATGCTATGCTAATCTTTTTGAATATGGGGCTGCCTGTCTTTAGTTAAGAGTTGCTAACTAGGTCTTGTAATAATTTCAAAAATGAATATTTCAGAAGGGTTGACTACAAGAAAAAAATTGCTGCAATGAACACACAAAGAAGAATATTGTTTTAACAAAAAGTATTTTTGTTCATTAAATAAAGGAACTAGGAACATGACTAATCGGCATAGAATATGTGCTGTCAAAATTAGGCTGTCCTCATTTTTCCATTGAAGAGCACAGCACTTTGCAATTCAATATAGATTATGCATAATTTATCTCTTACACCCTATTTTAATAAAACTAAATAAGTTTATTCATTGCAATGTTTTATCACTGCTGTAATTCTCAATTGTGTGGTTATACTGTAGCTGGAAATAAAATACAGAAAGGCTTTCATTCTGCTGCAGAGCTGAAAGTACTATACACTTAACATTAAGGCAATATCCTATAATTTTTATCTAACTGCACTGTGATTGGCATTCGGTGTCATGTACCTTTCAATATATGTTATAATTCTCTTTGTATGAGTTATGCACATTTCAGCATGCATTACTGTATGCTCATTTCAGTGTGGGATATACCATTTTGGTATCTGTTGTACTCATATTGGGGCCTATGCATGAATTTGTGGAATGCTTATGTGGCGAGTATTTGCATTGTGTAGCCACTCTACACCCATTGCGCCTCCTGAATGGGATGCACAAAACGGGGTGTGCAGCCCATATGCACCCGATTCTCCAGTCGCGCAGACCGCAAAGTGCCATGGGTGGGTTGGGGCATACCAGCACTATGTGCCATGCACAAAGGAGCATAGTGCCATCCACAGGGGGACATTCTATTTATTTATTTAAAAGTTTTACCAGGAAAGCGTACTGAGAGGACTGTCACTCCATTCCAGACATGACCTGGGGTGTGGGGAGCAAGGGAGTAGACATAGTGTGCAAATACATATATGAGTACAAACAGCAATGCATAAGTACAAGACATATTTTGTACAGAAACAAAGGCAGAGAAATTTGATGCAACAGCTTATACATTGACTAAAGATTATTTGGGAGATACAGTTAGACATGATATCAGTGGAGACAACACAGAGTATACAACAACTGTTTGTAACCAATAGCGTAAGTTTAGGTGTAGCAACAATTTGTATAGAGCTAGAATAGGAAGTGATCCAAACATAGCCTACTCATGACCAGTAGGGATTTGCCAGATGGGGTGAGATGGCCAATTTAGACAGCCTGGACAGGACGTGCTGCCAGTTCTGCAGGTGCAATGTGCAGGTTACAGCAGGAAGGACCCTGCCATAACCACTGTATGCATAGTCATGCACAGGAACCCCCATCTGGTCCAGGGGGACTTTCCCAGTCCAACACAAACTGTACCCCAGCACCCATCCCCCATGCCCTCCCACCCAACCCACCACACACCCATGGCCGTCCCCGACACTGCAGCCCTCACACACAAAAGGGCACCAGCTCTGTGAATGCAGCAGAACCCCACACACATACCCAGCAGACCCCTATACCCTATCCCTGTACATGTCCACACATTCTACCCGACCAGTATGAGGCACCCATTGTAGTGGTGCCCCTGACATACTGGATACTGGCCACATGCCCCGAGGGCAACTATGGACACCCCATGTCATTGTCCGACCGACCGTAGGCCACATTCAGTGTCCCCTCCACCCTCCACAGCACTGACCACCCCTCCACCATACCTGCATTGTCAGTACCGTGGCCTGGACAGCCAGTGGCACAGCCCCCCACACACCTCCCCAACCACTGGCTGTCCGGGTGATGCTGGGAGCGTGCACCCTATTTATAGGGGTACGTTTCCAGCATCACTTGGATGGCCAGTGGCCATGGAGTTGTGTGGAGGTCTGTGCCACTGGCCATTGGGGCTGGGGCACCGACTATGCAGCTACGGGGGGGGTTGTTGGTGCCACAGGGGGTGGAGGGAGCCACCAACCACTAATACTGGGACTGGGGTACCGGTACTGGGAGACCTCTGTGTGGGACCTGAGCACTTGCGTGCACTCTGGGGGGGCCTCCTGTTAGTCTTCGGGGATGGGTCAGGAGTGGGTGGAGGGGGACTGGCATGCATTGTATGGGGATGGGGCAGCCATGTGTGGGGGGACGTAGGTGCTGCTGGTGCTTAACCGGGATAAGGGAAGCCATGTGTGGGGGTGCTGTATCTGCCATTCAGGGTCAGGTCACATGTGTTAGGGGGGCCTTTTGCATGGGTGACAAGGCTTCCTGGTGTTGTAGGGTGATGTGGCAGTGTGGTGGGTGGCTGCACTACCCCAGTGGATCGGCCAAGGACTGCCATCTGGCAGGGCATTGCCGCATGGGTCCAGATGTCTGCTGGTGCTATTCATGCACCCGGACGCACGCCCTACCATGCAAGTGATCCACTCAGAACCCAAGCCAGGCATTTGACTGGATGCCCTGCTGGGTCTGCTACTCCGCCCCAGCCACCATCCATGGACCTGTATGCTGGGGGGGGGCAGAGCCGCAGATAGGTGGCGACCAGTGGTGCCTGTGTACACCTGTCCACAGGTGCAGAGCTACGTGGGTGGGAAACGTACCATCAGCACGTATTTCATGCCTGTTCATTCATAGTCCCCACTGGTATGTGCAATGTTCATTTCAATATGAATTACTCTCATTTCAGTAAGTTATACAAATTTTTTTATAAGTCATCACCTTTCAGTAAGTGCTATATTCATTGTAGTTTGTGTAACAACCATTTCAGTATGTTTGAGACTCATTTTGGCATATGTTTTATTTGCTCTGCATGCATGCGTAAAGCAAACATATTGCTACAGTAGTGTAAGGGGCTATATAGGTGTGTACTGTATAAGCCAATGTACGTAGAAATGAAGGAGGCTTGCCTATCAAAAGTCAATGCTGGGAAGGCTGATGATGGCAGTGTTCATCTGGCTGATGGGCATAAACTTCTTGTAGTTTGAAGGATAAAAGCCCCACCAATCACTCTGGTTTTCTGCCCATATTCCAGCTAGCAGACATTATCAGGCTTTGAAGATAAACACCAAGCCCCACAGTGTGTGTGTGTGTGTGTGTGTGTGTGTGTGTGTGTGTGTGTGTTTTCCCTAGTTACAGATGGGAAGTGCCTATATGAAAGCACTAGATAGAGTTGGGGAAAAAACAGCATGCAGGGCCCTATGTACAAAACTACATGAGGTGAGCAGCCACCATCTTTGTGTGTTTATGTGAGAAAAGCATGCAAACAATGCATGTGCAGCATGCATGAAAGGTGCACAGCTGGGCATATACATGTCCCCAGCTGACCAGCACTATGCACTGGACACCCATTTGTGGAGGGGCATGGCCAGACATTGGAACATGCATCCCCCTGGTACATGCATAGACAACACCAACTATGTTGGCAAAGTGCATGCATATCCCGTAGAGGCACTATGCAAGGCTAGGGAAGCTGTAAAGCCTTTGCATATGGTGCACATGGGCTAGCACCTGCCCAGTAGCCCCATCCCCATGGCCTCAGATCTCCAGGTCAAACTCCTCCTGGTGGCCTGCAAAGTCCTGTTGAGACATAAGATGGAGGACAGTCAGACTGCTGCATAAGCATGCCTCCCACCCACACACAAGGACACACATCACCTGATACCCACCTCCTTACTCTCCATTATGCACAGGATCGCTCCACCCTCCAGGCTGCCCTGGTAATACCATGCTGACATGTGCCACAGCTTGGAGGGGTATGGCCCCACATGCCCCACAACAGCTGCCTGTTCAGATAATGCTGCCATGCCATCCATCTAAGAAGACAGGAATGAAATCAGCATAGCTGTCCATGCATCCCCCCATGGTACAACAGGATGCAGAGTCCTAAAGGCCAGCATACCTGGCAACAAGCTGCAGACCTATGCTGTTGTGCATCACAGGATAGGCCCCAGGGCACAGGGCATATACAGGGATGTGCCCTGGGCTACTGATGCATGCAGTTGCACAGATGCAATGGTGTGTGATTGAATTGGATGGCCATGGAGGCGCACACGTGTGTTTCACTGGTGGCTGCAGGCTCACATTCTACAGGACACATACCGCCTTGACAGGTTCCGTGGGAACTATGTGACACTATTGCTCCTATGCAACATGGTCAGACCCCTACTGCAGTCCCAGACACTACCATCCCATGCCATGTCCATCGAAACAAAGGTGCTGTGTGCACTATCCTATTATGCCACCAGGCAATCCCAGAGGGTATTGGGTGATGTCACAGGGGTCAGCCAGTCCTCTGTGTCACATGCCCTGCATCAGGTAATGTGTGTCCTGATCCATAGTGTCCAGGCACACATATGGTTCCCCACTACACAGCAGGACCTACAGGCAACCAAGGAGGCATTCTATGGCATGCACAGAATGCCAATCCCATGAGCACAATAGACAGCACACATGTGAATATCCTGGCACTTCCAGTGGATGAGGAGGCATACAGGAATCAGAAGCGGTTCCAAAACATAAACTGCCAGGTTGTGTGTGACACCAATGGCATCATAACAAATGTACGTGCGAAGTACCCGGGGTCATACCAGAAAACATACATATTCTACAACTCTGGTCTCGGTACACACCTCACTGCTCGTGGCGGGGAGGATGAATGGCTGATCGGTGGATATAGTCAAGGGCCACCCATGGCAGCCATCTGTGGACTACAAGGAACAGTTGTAACAATGTCCATTTTCCTTTGCACAGGCGACAGTAGGTATCCTCTGCAGATGTACCTGATGTCACCATACCTGGCAGCACAAGTACCACAGAGGAGGCATACAACAAGGCACATCAGAAGACAAGGGCAATCATCAAAAGGACAATCAGTATATTGAAGATGCATTTCCAGTGCCTGGACCACAGAGGTGGCACAATGATGTTGCCAGCAGGGAAGGCATACAGAGTGTTCACCACCTGTGCCATGTTACACAACATCTATGTGCATCAGTGGCTACCTGAACCACAAAACACCCCACATGACCCACACCCTGTGATGGACACACATTCGCAATACCCCACTTAGAGTCACCCACCAGTTGTGCTGCAGAGTATGGTGTTGCACATGGCACGTTCAGCAGATAGATGGATGGACCATATGCACCGTAATTAACCGCTGCTCTGAATGCACGTGTGCCCATGTGCCACACATCTGTCTGGCACATGCACTGCTGTATGGCATGTGTTATGTGAGGTGGTATTGTGTGCAGTGGTGCATGGTGATTGGGGGGGACATATATGGTGTGTGTGTGAGTGGTGGTGCTAGTCATGTGTCGTGTTTGGTGGGGTGTTGTGTGGTGTGGTTGTATTGTGGGGTGGGGGATATGCAGTGTGTGTGTGGGGGGGGGTTGTGTGGTGTGTGGCTGTGGGGAGGAGGTGTGATGTGTACACACATAAGCTTATGCCACTATGTGTGCCCCAGTGACTGTCTACAACCAAGTCATGTTCCCATCCTGCTGCCTAGGAGGCGTGATCCACCACAGCCAAGTACCCCTCTCTCTGGCTGTGCTGCTTGGTGGTAGGACCTCCATGGTGGCCGTAGGCCTGTGGTTCTGTGGTGGTGGTGGTGTCTGTGGTAGTGGCAGGCTTGAGTGTGACCCTCACCAAGGCCTCTGTCGGTGCATTGTTGGCTGCCTGGCCCTCTGTGGCAGGGCCAGTCACAAGGTGATTGACGATCCTCTCCAGCACGTCCCCTATGGTGTCAGTGCAATGGCTCATTCCCCTCCCCACCACTACCAGGCCCCACAGTGTCTCAGTGTTCTCCTGCTGTGCCTCTAGCCAATCCCATACTAGGTGATGCAGTTCAGGGTAGCAGGTTTGTAGTATTCCCACAGTGGATGGCCTCCTGTTGCATCATTATGTGGTCCATGCTGGCCTGCTTTGTATGCTGCTGCTATCACCACGGGGTGTCACCTGTACTGATGTGGCTGGGGGCATGTATTCGGCATTCACAGGGCTATGTGGCAATGGGTCTTTGACTTCAGGACTATCCTGGTCCCCATCTCTGATTGCACCATCCATGGACACAGCATCTGGGCAAAGAACAGGTGGGGGCAGG
The DNA here is from genome assembly GCA_016271365.2 of Neoceratodus forsteri. Classification (NCBI taxonomy): domain Eukaryota; kingdom Metazoa; phylum Chordata; order Ceratodontiformes; family Ceratodontidae; genus Neoceratodus; species Neoceratodus forsteri. The sequence continues at coordinate 569,495,369 of CM057449.1, read as the reverse complement.
ACACTGTGGTAGTCTGCCTCCCCGCTCCTTGGCATGGTGATGTTCGTGCACTGCTAGACTGTTTCTGTAGCCACTGGGATACATGTGGCAAGCACGCTCCATTCCATCACCTTTCTCTGCAGGTGACCGCTCCTGCATGGTACCTGTGGGTGGAAGAACACACAGGTGTTAGTGCACTGTGTCCGGACAGGCACCTGTGGTACTGTCCCATGATACTACTGTGCTACATGTTTACCTTGCTAGTCCTCCTGTTCTGTAGTGCAGTGCAGTGCTACACTGTAGGAGGGCACTCGAGATGGATGGTCCTCATGGATAGCCCTGCGGGATACATGACATCAGTTAGCTGAGGTGTAGGTCCCAAACCCCCCTGACATCCACCCCTGGAGCCTGCATACCTGGCATTGTATCCATTCCCTCCACCTCACCGTGCCTGGTGACCTTATGGTTTCAGCCATGATCCTTTCCAGGGGTGACAGCGTGTGGTCCTGTGATGGGGGTCCACCACCAGTGGTCAGCCAAGAGCAGTTTGCCACTGTCAGCTTCTGCTTCACAGTGGAATGGAGTTCATGTCACTTATGCTTTATGGTGGTCATTGTCCTGGCCTCAGGACCAGCAGCATTGATGGCCACCTGTATATCCAGCCATATCAGGTTCTTAGTCAGGGAGTGTGTCCTTTGCAAGACAAAGTAGTTGGTACTGAAGTCTGATACCAGGTGGTCACCTGCACACCAGTGAAATTGGCTGCCCTGGTCTTTCTTGTGCCTTTCAGGCATCCACCAGTGCCTGACTCCATGTGCCCACCACCGTTGAGGAGTTGTGGCTGCCTGCACACTGCCTGCTGTCCTGCTCCCTGGGACTCAGGTGCTGCATGGCCATCCATGCTCCTTGCAGCATTCACTTCCATGGTTCTGCACAGGCAGTGTGCATCTCCATATATGGTGGGGTCAAGAGCCATTTTCACATGTTGGATGACTGTCTGGCATGCTCCTGCATGGGCCTCTGTGCTACTGTTTTTCCTTCCCCTGCCTTGGCCTCTCCTTGCATACATGTTTGTGCATATGGCGTGTCCTGCGCTCTCTGTGTGGTGCGTAGGCATGCAAGCTGTTTATGACACTGTTTTGTGCACTGTACACACCTTCATGCATAGCCCCCCACAGAATGCAAATAGCTTCAAATATATTGAAGGGACCCTGTCAGCTTTTGTGGCCTTTTTTTTACAAAGTCCATACTGGTGCCTTTTGGCATCTATATTAGCTGTGACTGCATCTATGATGCTTGATGTCAGTACTTTTGTTAGTAAAAAAAAGAGAAATGTGGTACTTTTGTTATAAAATACTGTTTTTTTACTGAAACGTCCTCCCTGTTCAGTCCAACCTTACCCCTGTGGCCAGCTTCTTCTGTGCATCCCAAAGTGCTAAAGGCACCGGTGATCCGGCACACTTGTGTGTGTGATCAGTCACTGAATTGTATAAGCCATGTGAGTTATGTATATCATTAAACTCTACCCTGCCCACTGATCTTGGTAAAGTAAGCCTTTTCAAAACCGAGGGGTATTTCCTGTAAAAACCACATTTAGAAAAGTAAAGCCATGACTAACGTGCATGCCCATAGTCATGGCTTTACATTTCAAAACGCCCTTTTTCCAAGAAATATTCCTTGTTTTCGCAAAATGTTTACTTTACTGAGACCAGTGGGCAAGGTAGAGTTTAATGATATACATAATTCACAAAGCTTAGGAAATTCAGTAACCGATCATATGCATGAGTATGATTGATCATCGATGCACTTAGCACTCGGAGACATTGTCACTGTTATTCTTTGTTATTATTTGGTAACCGGGTAAAGCCCACTAGACACAAGTGCATGTTTTCAGGGGTGACCAAGGAGCACTGGGGTGGTTAAGTGACTTGCTCAGAGTCACACAGTATGCAAGTGGAGGTTGTGGGAATCAAACCCTGGTCTGCTGGATGTACTAAGCTCATTCACAGCGCATTACTCTAACCTGTAGGCTATACTGTAGGACCTTCTGGCTGTGGGGTAAGGATGGACTGAAGATGGAGAGCATTTTATTAAAAAACAGCATTTTATAACAAGTGTAGTGAAATCATGCACCATTAATGCCATTACTGCTAATATAGTTGGTAAAAGACACCAGTTTGGACTTTTAAAACAAATGCCCACACAGGCTGCATTGTCCCTTTCCCAGCATCTCAATAATGAACAGAAAACACCAGCAATAGTTGATTTAAAATACATATTTTTATGTTCCCTTTAACGAGCCACTGATACCAGTTGAATAACTTAGAAAAACGTGAGAGTTAGACACAGTTCAGTTTATAGTTCATATATTTCCACAACCCTTTTTTCATATGGACTTTATCTTCCTGTCCCTCCCCATCAGCCTTCTTCTGCTGTTGAACCCCGGCCCCTTCAGCCCACCTCCAAGACTTACCACATCTACTTTTTACCTCATTGTTTGAGTGGGTGCCATGGACAGTGGTGGTGCGGTGCCTTCAGGGTCACGGCATCATCCTGTGGACAGAAGATCTTTTCCACCCATTACTCCCCTTGGATCAGAGCCAGTGGTATGCAGTGGCACACACATAGACCGTGAAGATAGTGCATGCTTTCAATGCCCGCTTTTGACACTCAATTCTGGTGACTGCTGCTGTGCCACCCACCCTCTAATAGGTGGCAGCCATCAGCAGTACACACTGTCCTCCACACAGAAGGAAGAGCTCCATCAATGGATGCTAAATCCTTCTTCCTCCCCGCCAGCCCCTGAGCAACCTTGGTCCATTCCCAAACCCAGGTCTCCAGTGTGGCAGGGGGTGAGGCATCCAGCACCTAAGCCCTCCATTCTACCGGCCCAGCTACAAGTTTACCGTAGCTCAAATTTCCTTAGACAATATTGTTTCTGGCCCTGAGGGGGGCTGAACCTGTGACCCACTGTTTCATAGTTCTGTGCTTTTACCCTCTGCACCATTCAGCCAGAGCTATATTTTGCCATTCTTGCCCCTTTCCCTTTATTACTGAATGAAGTGACATTAAAAACAAGATTACTGCCCCTTGGACTTTATTAGCCTTGGCTGCTTGCCTCCACATGGCATCATAATGCCCTGTTTATGACATCATCATTTTCTCAACAGCAACAGATTGGAATGTCATAAACAGAACTGTGACTGCAGAAGTACAGAAGCAGAGCAAATAGGGCAGAGAGTCTGTTTTCTTGCAAATGTCCTTAGCAATAAACAAGTAAAGGTGACAATTACAAAACAGTGTGGAATATAAGCTAAACTGTTTCTAGATATAATGTTTTTCAGAATTGTCCCAACACTGCAAACAAATCTTCAGCATTGATAAATGCTTGTTTTGGTATGTGTGACACTCATTGTGGAACGTGCTGTACTTATTTCAATTTGAGGTGTGCTCATTTCAGTATATCTCATGCTTTACTCTGTTTAGCTGAATACAATTACTGTAGGATTGTGTTATACTCACTCTGTTATGTGTAGTACTTACTTTGGTATGTCTTATACCTGAATCACAGTTTGTAATACTTACTTTGCTATGTGTCTTACCAATTTCAGTATGTCATAATCATGTTTATTGTTTTATATTCAGAACTCTGTACATTTGAATTGAATGGCATCACATAAATTACCATCAGACTAAATACCATTCTTCAAAATGCTGTAGGATGGGGAAATCAAGCAAACACGCAATGTCAGTGACTGGTGGAAAACTCAAGAGAAAGATCAGGATGAGCCATTTCACAAAATTATACTGTTACTGTACTTCCTTTAAACTATGATTAGTCAGTATGTTAAATTAAAAGGGGTGACATGGTATTCCCACTGTGCTTGTGGGAACAGAATTCAGTGAACCAATGGTCTTCTTTCCTTTGAAATCTTATATGTATGTATCTCTATACATATACTGTACTGTAAGTGAGGCATCTAATAGAAAGTGAACAATTCACCTGTTTGTGTGACTACAGTAGTTCCTCAGCTTTGCAAGATAACATAGCCAAGGCAACTATATTTGTTTTGGTGCCCTACCCAAAGGCACAGGGCATCTTTCAATGACAAAACACATAAATAACAGGCAACACAAATTAGGAAGACTTAATAAATAATAAATAACATTTTAATCTGGATGATAGTGTAATCAGTCATCCCTAGAGGGGATTATCCATGTGTTGGGAGGATGATTTGGGTTGTGGGAAGAGAAACTAAATTCAGGAGTGCAACACTTGGGCCTTTCCAGACCTCCCTAGGGCAGAAATTAATTGTACAAAACAAAGAAATCAAGGCCAAGATGTATTTACATGCCAAAAGTCAGAACATTCAGGTTACAAACATTTCCTCATTGATCCCCTACGTAGCTGTAAACAGTTTCCAAGATCATTTAGATCAGTGGCTCTCAAATGGTGAAGCCAGCCTCCCAAGGGAGGCCCCAAATTGTTCCAGGGGAGGCCCAGTCAAGTCGGAGAATGTACAGTATTTAAATTTTAAGTTTTGGCTGTTCTGTGTGAAAGGATAAAACAAATTAAATGTGGATAATTGCAGGTGAATTTCTTTATTTATGCACAAATATTTGATCAGAAAGTCCCCATTGAGTCAAAGCTTGTTTATAGGTGTGCATATGTAAATTAATGCATGGGGAAGGCATGCTGAATCAAGGCTCATTTCCACAATAGGTATTTATATGCAAATTAGTAACTTAGAAAGGCACACTGAGTCAAGGCTAATTTCTCTAGTAGGTATTTATATGTAAATTAGTGACTGGGAAAGACACAGAGATCAGATGCATGTTTTCAGGTGTGACCTGAGGTAAGAGTACAGGAAGTTACTTAACAAACAGGGTAAGGGAGGGACAGATGAAGTGGCTAGATTTGGCTGTTCCAGATAGAGATGAAACAGAGTAACAAGGGCCCAAAAGTCAGAAAAAAGGAGTGACAAGTATAACCTGTGGTGCCAGGTTGGGATGGAGAGCAATAAGTTGAATATACTCAGTCAACTTTATTAGTTTCACTTTATTCCTGGGGTACTGTGCAAAGTAGGAGTTATTTTTTTTCTGTGGGGAGGCCCAAGATTTTTTTCCAAATTTGAGGGAGTCTCAAAATCTTTTTAATAGCTTGGGGGAGGCTCACTATCAGAAAGTATGAGAACTAATGATTTAGATGATTACTCTAGATTAACATATGAACTGTCTTCATGTAAACTGAATTGCATCTGCTAGATAAGGACACTAGTAGATATACCACACAGATTGTAAAAACCATACATCAGATGACGATCAGATGACCATTCGTGAGACCGTGGTACTTTAACTGGACACCAGATCTAGTCAGATTGCAACAACAACACTTGAACCAATTATAACTCCATCAGACGCAAAATCCACATGTCCACCATTTCTCTCAGTGTGGGTGGGGTCTTGGGTGCCATAAGAGGGTGCTCCTTCTAGATGATACTGGGGCTGCCAGCAAACTTGCATGTACTCCATTAGACCTCTTCTATTGCTCCTTTCCAATTAGGACTAGCTTCTGGTTCCATGATAGTCTAGCCAGACATCACCTTGAGGAAGATTTCCTGAACCCTTTGCATCCTTCTATCACACTCTCTTCACAGTTCCTGTCATTTCTTTTTGCTTGTTGTGTGCTGATTTACTGTGCAGTGACCCAGAAATGAAACTCTCCCATTAGGTATAAAAGCCTCTTTGGTTTTTTTGTACGCAGCTGGCCTCCATCACTTCACACTGGACTGCTAAGATGCTTTCCCCTCAGATTAGAAGCTAGCTGAACCCAGGAAATGTGGATCTCTGCTAAAATACTGCTGTTTTGAAGAATATTAACCTCTATTGTTCTCTGTATCATGTTAACTCCCAAACACTTAACCCTATAAGGGTACATAGATACCTTTAATCACCCATTGAGGGGGTGGGGTAACAACAGCAAATATCAAAAAGTAACCATTTACTATCTGGTTCAGTTATCCACTGTACATCTATTCTGTTATGACCAGATGGCCATTATCCAGGTACAAAATGACCATCAGATCAAATCCATCACTCCATTTCAGAGTGGGTTAGACAATCATGATAGACACAATTTTCTGGACTGTCCTATCTGCTTGAGATAGTCCATTATCAAGGGTATCGTGTCCCCAATGACACTCTAACATCCCTAGTTAGGAACTGTGTCTTTTAAGAGATCACTGTTTTTTTTTTGTTTTGTTTTTTTTGTAAAATTGTGAACTACATCAACACAATTAAAAAAATAACAAACTAAAGATGTCATTAAAGGTTAAATGCACAATTGAAAAACAAAACCCTGAGCCATTACTTTGATTGTTCCCATCCGGATTAACAGTTTTTAACACACCTTCTGTCTAGCTATTTAAAAGCTCTATATATAGAGGTGACACCATATTTTGGTTTCTGTCAGGCAACCTGGGTGCAGTGTTCCATACTAACTTCATCTTATCAGAGTCATGCTTCATTGCCCTAAGTAGCCTATCGTTGTCAGAAATCATCTGAATTGTCTCAAAGGACCTGCATTTTTCTTCTGCGATGACTTAGCTGGTCCCCCATGTTGTCAAGCAGCTGCGAGTAGCTTCTGCTGTCTGGATCATGTAATTACTTTATAATAAAAGATTATCCTGAGTTACTAGCTCTGCAGCAAATGCTCTGTGGGTGTGGGTGTGATATTTGAGGATAGGTCTGGCACTAGCAGATGTAAAAGTCACTGGCAGAGTATGCTTTAAAAATTAAGATCATGCCCTAACCTTTAGGAATCCTCACAGTACCTCAATAATATTGATGAATTTTTTAATCAGTGAGATTGCAAGGCACCACTTGTCTCTTGTAATACAAGACTGCAGTTTAAAGAGACACTGTGATCCAGATGAGTCTGTATGAGTCTTTCAGATAACCTTAAAGCTGAAGTTGTTTCTAGCTGGTGGCTTGCATTTAGATTCTCTGTAACATATACTTGTAGCAATGTAATTTTTTTTTTAAGAATAGGTTTTCATCATATCAGTGCCAGCAGCACAGAAATCTGAAGCTCCAAGTGAGAGCTGAGAGGACAAGAGGTCTCTTTTTTTTCTATCACATATTTTCTTTCCAAGTATTATAAACATTTTTAGCAGCTCCTGTATTAAACTGGTTTTCAATTTTAGTTTACATCAATGTGATGGATCAAGGATTAAGTCAGCTTCTTTGGGAGTTCCGTCAACACAACATGCAGATCTCTTCTTTGCACCAGTCTCATGAAGACATTCATTTTGCCCCTTGCAATTTACTGAATAATTTGCAACCCGGACAGGTAAACATTATTCTTGCTCAAATGGAAGTAGGTTCATGAGTCTATTCCCTAATTAATCCCCTCAACCACCCCATTTCAGTAGCTATAGTTAACTCTTTGCTGCCTTCCAATTGAAGTTTTCTTTATAGGCTTCCTATGCAGTTTCACAGACTATATTGCAGAATTTTGTTTGCAAACTAAATCTAATCCTAAATACTTACATCCTCCACTTTACTGCATTGCTGCTAGAACATAAGAACATAAGAAAAGCATTAGCAGATGGAGACTATGCAATCCATCTAGTCTGCCCTAGAAACTACACCCCTCCCTATGCAAGCATTGCCCCCTTCTCCCCTCCCTGTTGAAAGCTTAAAGATCTTATCACTCTGAGAGATTAGGACATGGCGTACCTAGATTTTATCAAGGCATTTACACAGTCCCACACAAAAGACTACTAAACAGATTAACTTTCCTGGGAGTGGGTCACAGGGTGGTAGCCTGGGTATAAAATTGGCTGGACAACAGAACACAGAGGGTAATAGTAAACAGAGTCCACTCTGAAGAAAGGGGGGGTTACTAGTAGGGTACTGCAAGGTTCAGTACTGGGTTCGGTCCTTTTTAATGTCTTTGTAAGGGACATTGTGGAGGGACTGGAAGGAAAAGTATGCCTCTTTGCAGACGACACAAAGATCTGCAACAGGGTTGATACACAAGGGGAGTGGAAAGGATGAAAAGGGACTTAGCAAGGTTGGAGGAATGGTCAAAAGTATGGCAGCTTAGATTCAATGCGAAGAAATCCAAAGTAATGCACCTGGGAAACAAAAACCCAGGGAAAGAGTACACAATGGGGGGGGGTTACTAACAACAACAGAAATGGAAACGGACCAGGTGTAGTCATATCAGATGACGTAAAGGTAAGCAAGCAATGTGAGAAGGCAGTAAGGAGGGCTGGGGGGATATTGGGATGTATTGCAAGAGGCATCACTAGTAAAAAACAGGAAGTTGTTATTCCTCTGTACAGACAGTTGGTGAGACCTCTTCTAGAGTACTGCATGCAGTTCTGGAGGCCCCAACTCTACAAGGACATAGGCAGGATGGAGGCAGTTCAGAGGAGGGCAACTAAAATGGTGAAGGGTCTGCATCCGAAGCCATACCAAGAGATACTAAAGGAGCTTAATATGTATACCCTCAAGGAAAGGAGGGCGGGGGGACATGATAGAAACTTCCAAGTACCTCAAGGGAATCAACAAAGTCCAGGAGGGTAGCACCTTTCAGAAAAAGAGATGTGCAAGAACAAGGAGGCACAATTTGAAGATAGAGGGGGGATGGCTCAGTGGTAATGTGAGGAAGTATTTTTTCACAGAGAGGTTGGTGGACACATGGATCGGCCTTCCACAGTATAGCATAAATGCAGCGATACTGTACATTTTAGGATATACAGTAGCTTAGTTAGATCAGAGAGCACATGTGCTGGCCCACCGGCACAGCAGTAAAGCTATGATTTGAGACCCAAGAGACCCAGGTTCAGGAGTGGACTCAGGTTGCTGGAGGGCCAGCCAGGGGAAGGATTGAGTGGCCTTTGCAAGCTTTCTGCATCCAGAGGGGGGGTTACCATGGTATATCAGCTCCTGGGTGACCACAGGCTGTCCGGTTCTGGTGGCACATGTATTGGTCCTGGGGGAGTTTCCGGCCCATACAGCGGACCCAGAGTTCGATTCCTGGACTCCAAATGTGGTGTCCAAATGGGCAAAGGGAAGGCCCAGAAGGCTCGACCCAGGGGAGGTAAGCCAGGGTGAACATCGAGTAGTGGCTGGCCCCTGGTGAAGTGATGACGGTGGTCACAGCGCGATGTCTGGCTGGGGGTGGGGTTGGGCATGGCATCCTGGCCCCAAAAAGCATACTCAAAAGCAAAAAAAAAAAAGATCAGTGGGCACATTAAAAAATGGGTGTTGAGGATGGTGGGGACTTATTTTAGATGGAGTTGAGTTGTCTCAAGATCAATAGTAAGACCTCCTAGCTGTCAATGAGTGCCATCTTAAAAGCCCTACTCCAGCCCATGCATACAAACTGTGTTTTTTCCATGCACACAAACCTATCCACATATGGTCACACATATGCCACTAACCATGGGCATACATGCCCTTACCACCTAATAACACAGACACATGCCTACCCACCCATAGGCATGGAACCACACACATTCCCACCAACACATGTATATGCAGACCCACTAACTTATGCACCCATGTTCACACAGACCCATACACTTACCACCCACCTACCACCCACGCCCCCTTGCACACACGGACCTACCCACCCATCAACACATATTTCTCTAGCTACACATGTATCACATGCATCTTCTATTCAGGAGGCTCTTCTCAGCAGTGACAAAGACTGTGTTGCTTCCATTAGCAGGGAGGCCCCAGGTGGCATTTATCTAGATACTCTACTTGTCAGTGGAAACATGCAGCTACTGACCAGGTGACCCTCTAGCTTGTGTGGAGATTCCTTTTTTACACAGGATAACCCAACTGAGATGAAACATAATGGTTTCATAGTGTCCTGCTTTAACCCAATTTTTTTTAATTTTTTCACTTATTTCAATCTAGGATTAGACCTTTGTGTCAGAGACTCATTTACAGAGGTTCCACATCATGACAGATAACAGCAGACAAAATCAGTATTACAGTAATACAGACATACAGACAAGCATTTGTCAATGCTGAATGTTTATTTTTTATTTTATTTAGTTTTTGTTGACCAGGTAAGTGCACTAGACAAATTCTGCCTATTTTTAGGCATGACCCTGGGGAGGGGGATACAGATGAATGCCAACTGACCTTGAACCAGATTAAGCTGTTGGTGGTATTTTTAGTGAATGAGGAAATTTGGCCAGGACACCGGGAAATTCCCTACTCTTTGGAGGAATCTTTGGTGGACAGGACTCAAGATAGCCACGATGACCCAACCTGCAGAGATGATGGATGTGTCAGAAGAGAGAGTGGGTTCCTCTCCTGCTCCAGAGGAGACAAGTGATGCAAGTATGGCGACAGAGATACAAGATGCCTCTATGCCACAAGAGTTTTTACTTCAGAAAATGTACTAAATGATGTGCCTGCAAAGTCTGACCAGAGCTGTGTATCTAAGGAATTGGCTGAGGTTCTATCACAAAAGGCGCCTGTTAAATAAGGTAATTGCTGATGTTGAAAGCTGCAATAAGCGTAAAGAACGCTACTGCAAGCAATAGGAGCTTTGCGGTCTGACGTTTCAATTTTGACCAAAACTGCTCCCTGTACTTCCGGGTTGCGAGTGGTGTGCGCGACATCAGGAGCGTCTAGAATTTTATCTGCCTCACATTATATGCCTGCTAAAATGGAAATGTCTCTGGGAACAAATTATATAAGTTTCTCTACTACTGCCTTTCCGAAAGAGAAACGTACGGATTTAGTGTTGGATTCTAGGTGCAGTGGTTTGTCGGAAACGCTGCATTCTGTTAAACGTTTTGGTGTGATGGCAAACATTGTGCAGCGTGCTTCAGAGGTTTGTTCCTTAACAGAATGCTCTGAAATAAGACAGGTAAACAGTAAGGGAGAGGAACTTGAGTCTCAAGATATTGAGAATCCTTGCGTTGAGTCTGTTCCTTCGATGTCCCTTGCTGAAAACAAGGTGTCTTCTGCTCAGACTGTAAGTCCTTCCCTAGCCTCCTCAGTTTCCAATCAGTGGTCCCCTGAGAAAGCTATTGGTGAGGCTGGGTGGCAACAAACCTCAACTGGTGACTGGGTGCCTGATCCTAAAGACGCTACTGTACAGAGGTATAACAGGCTAAGTAATCCCTCTGTGGAGTCAAACTCTTCACAAAATGCCACTTCTGAAACAGTTACTGTAACACAGATTTGTGTTTCTGAATGCTCTGCAACTGCTTCTTTTTGTTCTGATCAAACTTCCTCTAAGTCTGCATCACCTATAACTGCAAGCTTGAATCCAGAAGTGCATGGGGATGTCCCCCATTTTAAATTTTCTAATTTATTCTCTAATAAAGGAGAACCTGCACCTCGCCGAAATGCGGTGAGGTTATTGTATAAAGGTGGTTTAGAAGATCTTCCTGATAGGCTTTACATATCTAAAGTGTTACTGAAAGGTTCTATGAAGTTTATGTCTTCTGATATTTATGCTCTAATTCATTTAGGAAATGCTAATTATGATATTAGTTTAAAATCCTCTGGAGGTTTGGAACGTTTTTGGTCAGTGTATCAGGTAGTTAAAAACTCCCCTCTTTGGACCCCTTTTTTTGCTGTCCCTCTTACCAAACCTTTAGTGAAATTGATTACTATTTTGTTTCATAATGAGGGGGTCCATATAGAAGATATTCTTTTTTGGTTGCGTAGGAGGTGTGAAATTTTGGATAAACCTGTTCCTATCCTAGATAGTGAACAAATTTGGAATGGGGGTTGGAAAGTGAGAGTTAAATTGTTTTCTTCTAATAATGGACCTCAGCATCTACCGAATAGTTTTTTTGGGGAGAGATAGGGGTTGTTTGTTTTATGTTGGACAACCTAAGGTGTGTTTCAAATGTGGTTCTAGGACTCATTTAAATACTGCTTGTGATACACCCCGGTGCTCTCATTGTTTTGAATTTGGTCATTTAGCCGCTAGATGTTTGAACTTATTCAAATGTAATTTATGTGAGCAGACAGGACATGGATATGCCAAATGCCCTTGGGCTTCCCATAACAGAGATAATTGTCCCTCTCATGAAGAGTTGATTACGGGTGCCCAGTATGTTAATTTAGTTTCAGAAAAAACCCCTGTTATAATTTCTTCACCTTCCCAATCCTCTTTTCAGCATGCTGAATCTGGTTCAGTTGTAGAAACTGATCTAGATACTTCAGCTTTGGCCGATGTTCAAGAAAGTGTACCGAACTCCCCTTTGGGGGAGGGTACCTCAGATGTTTCCTTGTCCACGAAACCTGTTCTCACGCCTCCAGATAAACTCAAGGATTCTGAAATGCCCCCCCCCATCCCAAGAAATTCCTTTTAAAAAGGTGACTGCTAAAAAACATCACAGGTCAGGAAAGCTAGTTCCATTACAACAGGAGCCTAAGGCCTCTACTAGTGGTGAAACTTTAGAATCATGGAAAATAGGTAACAGCTATGCAATTTTGGGTTTGAAGGAGGAATCTGAAGGTGATGAATCAGACCGTTCTTCTAAAGCCTCATTGGTTACAGATACCTTTTCAGAAGGTGATGACGGTGACACAGGAAAGGTTGAAAGCTTCCCTAGACGCTCACAGAGAAGACGAGTTTCTAAGGTTACTTGACTGATATCTACTTAAATGGGGTTTAAGAAGTGTTTATTTTCTTTTCCTTTTGTTTAATTTATATAATGACTTCGTTAATAATTACCACACTTAATGTAAATAGTAAGAAAAGTCATAAAAAGATGGTTACAGCAATGTCTTGTTTGCAACACTTAAATAATGATATTATTTGTCTTCAGGACACGAGGTTGAAAACTATTTATGAAGTACAACAAGCTTGGAATCTTTGGTCATTAGGGATGTCCTTTTGGTCAAACGGAGAAAATCTATGTGAAGGGGTTGGGGTTTTGTTTGCAAATCCAGCTTTACGAGTATCTAAAATGGTGGACATTTGTCCAGGGTGTGCGCTGTTATTAGATATTAATTTTGGGGGTGAAAGATTGTGTTTAATTAATATATATGCTCCACAGACCAAAGCTCTGAGAGTTGCACTCTTGAACGACATTCACCCTTATTTGTACACTTCGCACTTAATCATTTGGGCTGGTGATTTTAATTGTGTCCTTAATGCTAATGACAGGGAATGAAGACATCTAAATTGTTTTGTGATTCTCAGAAATTGAATCAAATCTTAGATACTGCTCAGCTTAAAGATGCTTATCGATATGTATTCAGATGGGGGCAGGGCGCTCTTTAAAAATCAGTTATCAACACGATAGATTTTATTTTTCTTTCTGTTTCCTTACATGTAACTAAGGCCAACTTGAGTGTTTGCAATTTTCTGATCACAAATCTTTATCTGTATGCATGTCATGGGATGGTGCTCCACGTTGCAAAGAATATCTGGAGACTGAATGCCTCCTTATTGACTGATGAAACTGTTATAAAGGCCTGGTTGTCAGAGTTTAATGCTAGATTGTCAGTTTGGACGTTTATGATGATATTGCTACCTGGTGGGAGGATACCAAAAGTGACTGGAAAGTTTTTTTCCAATCATTTTCAAAAAAAAAGATTAATTTACAGTATTTGGAATATTTAAGATTGAGAGCTCAGTTACAAAAGTTAATCTCCTTAACTGAAACTGAAGGATTAGACTATAGTGCTCAAATCAGTAAGGTGAAAAACCTCATGTTTCAATTTAGATATGATAGAGCTAAATCTCTTGACTTTGAGCACAGGTTTGGTTTGAAATTGCATAAAGGTGCATTGGATCCCTTTAATGACTGCAAAAATAGGGTTGTTAAGGGTGTACTTACGGAATTAACATCTGACTCTGGAGACTTAGTAAAAACTCCGTCTGCTTTATTAGATGTAGTGGTTAATTACTTAGCTAGTTTGTATCATGTTGATGATACAGTTCAATGTGAGTTATTAGACCTTGAAGGCCTTCACTTACCCCACTTAAATTCAGTGGACTGTATACGTTTGTTGAAGGACATTTCTGAGTCAGAAGTGAAAGATTCTATTTTTTCTTTAAATACTGATTCTGCTCCTGGTATGGATGGTTTTGGTGTTGCATTTTATAAGACTTTTCTTAGTAATTTAGTTCCAATATTGGCATCCTTGTTTAATGATATGTTATCATCAGCTAGATTAGCTCCTTCTATGAATCAAGCTTTAGTTATTTTACTTTATAAAAAGGGTTTGAAAATGGATTTACGGAATTGGAGGACAATAAGTCTATTGAACACATATTTAAAAATTCTAAATAAGATTTTATTACGTAGACTTACACCGATAGTAGATTCATTGATAAGTCCTTATCAAACTTGTTCTTTACCAGGTAGATCTCAAAATGATAATTTATTGATAATTCGAGAACTTTTTTCAGCATCTCAGACAGGTAGATTACATGGTTATTTACTTAGTCTGGACCAGGAAAAAGCATTTGATCGTGTTTCACATAAATTTCTGTTTTCCGTGTTGAAAGCTTATGGTCTGCCAAAAGTTTTCATTGATTGGATACAGTTATTGTATCAATCTGCTTCTTTGATACCGAATGTTAATGGTTGGTGTGGTTCTCCAATAGCAGTAAAAAGAGGCGTTAGGCAAGGTTGTCCGTTGAGTCCGTTACTATATGTGTTCTTTATTGATATTTTTATTCGTATGGTAAGTATCCATAAAGGATTAGAAGGCGTGCGTCTAGCTGAGAATGTATTACCGATTAAAATTTTAGCATATGCAGATGATTTGGTTGTTTGCTTAAATTCGCTTAAAGAGGAACCCACGGTTAATACTGATTTAGATTTATTTTCAAAAGCTTCAGATTCAAAGATTAATTATGAAAAGAGTAAAGGTTTTCCTTTTGGTTCTTCTCCTATTCCTGAATCTGGCATACTCGCAGGAATTCATATTTCAAAAGATCCAGTAACAATTTGGGGATTACATTTGAAGATGTAGACATGACGTATATAAACTGGTCTCAGAAATTAAATGTGGCTCAATCAGTTGTTGCAAGTTGGAAAGGAAAGCAAATAGCTAAGCGTAAACGGGTTTTACTTATTAAAACATTATTACCGATTTTTTTGTATATTAGTTATGTGTTTCCTCCACCATTATCCTTATTTACATCTGTTTATAGCGGTTTTTTTTCAGGCCTTTTGGGGGAGTAGATTGAATCCCATTAAACGGGGGTTTACTTATAGAAATGTTAGTCAGGGAGGTGTTGGTATGATTCCCCCACACTGCTTTTTTTTCAGTATTTTTTGTCTTACAATTTTGTCCTCTTTTGCGGCCTGGCTTGAAGCTTTGGTTCCCTTACATAAATTTATGGTTTTTGGTAGGTCTTCCCTTTTGGAAGAAAGATAATTGGACTTCTTTGTTTAAAGTTCCTAATATTCCGACTTACAGTAAAGGAGTTTTTAGTTTACTAAAAAAATTGAAATTAACTGTATCCAATTTGGAGACATTGAACCGTAAACAATTATGTAATACTATTGTTTCTTTTGAATTTTCAGAACCCTTGATTTTTCCAGATTGTACTCCCCAGTCTCAAGAAAGAGTTCTAGGATTACTTTCCCATAAAAGGATACCTGCCTTTATATGGGATAGTGTTTGGTTAAGCTCTTATGGTAGATTACCTGTGGGTAATACACATAAACATAAACAATTAAGTGATAGATGGTGTACTCGTGAACTCTGTGAATCAGTGTTGGAGACGCAGAAACATCTTTTTTTGGAATGTTCGTATATTAGACCTTTCTGGGTCTGTTTAGCAAAAAAATGGAAAGAGCCTTCTTTTTCTTTAATTTCTTATGAGATTTTAATGTATGGTTCAAATAAGGGTGAATGGTCCAGGTATCCTCCTGATACATTACTTCTAGTCTTCTTTGTTATTCGTTTTTATATTTGGCAATCTAGAAGTTTTTGGTCCACTCAACAACGTACTGTTTCGTTCGAGGAACTTTTCTGCAATATATCTAATACTGTTCATAAATTGTATAACTCTGATATGAAAATGTATGGTCAAACCACATGTTCTACTTTATGGATGAATTGTGATAACTGGTTGAGTTAATGTTTGTTTTTTCTCTTCTTTTATAAATTGATTTGTATATTGTTCGGAGACCTCCATTCAATAAAAAATTCCCCTACTCTTTTCGATAGGTGCCATGGGATCTTTAACATCCACCTGAACTACCACCAGTCCAGGCAGATGGGACCTCGGTTTAACATCTCATCCAAAAGACAGCACCTCAGAAGTGCAGCACCCCCCTCATGCTGCACTACAGTGCCAGTACTGGGATATTAACCCAAGTGCTTGATGTGGGAACTGAACCCACAGCCCTCTGATCTCCCGGCCTCAGAGGCAAGTGTGCTACCTACTGAGCCACTGACACTGCCTTGCTTGCTGGTATTAGCACTGGAAAAGCAGAAGTTAGACAGATGCAGAGTAGGAATGGCAGTGAAGTATTCAACTTCACGCCAACCCAACCTCCAACCTATAGAGACAGACAGGCATAGGAGTATGCATTTGGGTTGTCGCCCATAACATTCATGCCATTTCACCTCACCCTATCCTGTAGACACCGACAAGTGTTGAGGTGTGCCTTGGGGTAGTTGACTTTACAGTCACCCCACTCCATAAGGACATACGCTGAAATGGATGTAATATAGGAGAATGGAGTGAACTCTGGGGCCGAAGAGTCCAAGGCATGCCTCGATGCCTGTCACTGGCTGCAGGGTGAGGGAGTAGGGGTTGAATTGCATGAATATTGCAGTCGGCAATCCAAAGGCACACCCCTGATGCATGTCAGTCTGTACAGGGTTGGACATTATGGTTAGAAACCCTAACGCCCCAGGTGTTTGTTGGTATTTGCACTATAAATTTTCAACATGGTCTTTTTGTGACCCCCACCACATGAAAGCATTTGGGACCTCTTCTCATGAACAGTGGCACTGTGTGTTTGTCAATGTATCCCGAACTTTGAGTTCCCACAGCGTCTGTGCCATTGTGCGCCACATGTACGAAAACACAGATCGGGCAGGATGTGAAGAATGACAGCTGCACCATTCAAAGGGAGGTGTGAAGAGATGGCAATGTTGAAAATCAGTAGTGAAAATATTAAAAATGCTAGAACTTCCAAGTGTACATGGAAACTTCGCAACACATGTGCATAACACAGTCATTTAGTGGAATTAGTTCACCAAATTTTCAAGATAGGCATTTTGTGACCTCAGCTCCTGAACACTGTCACTAAGATTTTCTTAATCTGTTCCAAACACTGATTTCCCAAAGCAACCATGCAACTGTGTGCCAGATGTGTAAACACATATTTCAGGCAGGATGTAAAAAATGACAGCTGTACTGTTCATAAGGATGTCTGAAAAAATGCCAATGTTGGAAACCTGGAGTGAAAGTACTACAAATTTGCGAAGTTACGAGGGTGTGTGGAAACTGCACAATGCATGCTTGTAACAGTTATTTTATGGACGTTTGTCACCAAATTTTCAACATAGGCATCTTAGGGCCTTTGCTCATGAACATGAGCATACATATGAACATACATACGAGCATATGAATCTGCAAGCAGAACAGACCAATTGGTCTATCTAAATCTGCCTGAGTGTGCAGCTAGCACCCTAGATTGCAGCTGCCCCAGCCTCCTCCCCTGCTTGTCCCAGCCCCTGCCCCCCTGACTCTTCCTCTTGCATTATCCCAGTCCTTCTTAAAGCTATTGACTGTCCTACATTTTACCACCGCCTCTGGCAGCGCATTCCAACTAGACACCACCATCTCAGTGAAGTAGTGCCTCCTCATTTCCCTCTTGAAACATCCCCTTGAACCTTAGTCTGTGCCCCTCATCTCTCTTCCACTCCTCAGTTTAAACACCCCCTCAGTGCTAGGTTTATTTACCCCTCAGCTATTTAAATGCTTCAATCATATCCCCCATCCCTCCTCTCCTCTCCTCCAGTGTGTACATGTTCAGCTCATTCAGCCTAACTTCATATTCCTTTCCTTCCATCCCCTTTAACATTTACGAACATACAAACATACAAAATTTGCCAGCTGATAAAGGCCTAGAGGTCTATCAAGTCTGCTCAAATGTGCAGCTAGCACCCCTTATTCTGCAGCTGCCCCTCCCACCCTTCCCCTTCATTAACCCTCCCCCTTGTCCTGTCCCATCCCCTTTTGAAGCAGTCCACTGTTCTACTGGATACCACTCCTACAGGTAACTTATTCCACCCAGCCACCACCCTCTCTGTAAAAAAGTGTCTCCTCATCTCCCTCCTGAACCTTCCTCCCTCCAGTCTCATATCATGGCCCCTGATGTCCCTCTTTTCCCTTCCCTTACTTTGAACAGCCCCCTGTACCTATCTTAGTTATTCCTTTCATGTACTTAAAGGTTTCAATCATGTCCCCCTGTCCCTCCTCTCCTCCAGTGAGTACATGTTCAACTCCCTCAGCCTCCTCTCATATGATAAGTCCCCCAGCCCCCTGATCATCTTTGTCACCCTGCGCTGCACCCCCTCCAGTAACTTAATGTCCCTCTTCAAATACGGGCACCAGTACTGCACGCAGTACTCCAGGTGCAGTCTAACTAATGACCTATACAGTGGCAGAATCACCTCCTCCCTCCTTGAGGATATACCCCTTGCAATACAGCCCAACATTTAGTTGGCCTTTGCAGCTGTCTTCCTACATTGTGCCGAGTTGTTCATTGACCCCTCCTTTGCACCCCCTCCAGTAACTTTATACCTCTCCTCAGTTATGGCCTCCGGTATTACACACAGTACTCCAGGTGCGGTCTGACCAATGATCTGTAGAGAGATAGGATCACATCCCTGTGTCTGGATGAAAACCCTTTACGATACACCCCAGCATCCTGTTTGCCTTCACTGCTGATCTCATCTACACTGGGCTGAGTTGTTCATGTTCCCAGTTCACAACACCCCTAGGTCCTTCTCCTCCTCTGTGATCCCCAACCTCACCCCCCCCAACCAATAGCCCCTCTTCTGGTTCTTAGGCCCGAAGTGCATCAGCTAACAAAAAAGCCACCTTCAAAGTGCCCAGAACCAAGACCTCCCTCACCCAGAGGTCCTTCTTTTATCAAGCTCCTGCCTGATTCAACTTCCTTCCTGCCTGCATCACCAACACTGCCACACTTGGTCCCTTCAAAACTGCTCTCCAGAATCATCTATTTAATGTCCACTGCTGTAGGTGCAACTAACCCTGCCCCCTCCAATCCTACTGCAGGACCTTTCCCTGCCTCGCCCCCCTAATCTCGACTAGGTCCCCTGGACTGCCGATCCATCTTTTCCCCTTCCCCTTTTTACCAACCCCCTTAGGTTTATACAGTGATATATTCCACTGCAACTCCAGAAAAATTGTACATCTTTAATTGTAAATCTGTATTTTATACCAACATGTAAAATAGTGTATTCTGTGTTCAAATGTCAGCACTTGTAATGTTGTCCAATGTTGTATCTGCACAATGTTCTATTGTCTTGCCCTCCCTGCGACTAGGTACCTTTGTAAATGAGTCCCTGACTCAAAGGTTGTAAATCCAACTTGTTCAAATAAATAAATAACACTTGTTTGCATTAAATCCTAGCTGCCACTCCACTGACCATGTCTCTAGTTTGATTAGGTCCCCCTGCAGTTTTTCCCATCCGTCCTCTTTGTCCACCACTGCCCCCAATTTGGTATCATCTGTGAACAGACTAACCCCGCTCCCCACTCCATGTGCTATATCAGAGATAAAGAGCCCAAATAGCTTCAGGCCCAGCACGGACCCCTGCAGCACCCAGCTTGTCATTGCTCTAGGTGCCGAGAGCCCCCCCACCACCACCACCCTCTGCACCCTCCCCTGTAACCAGGTCTCTGTTCATTTAGTTAGCTTTTCTCCCACCCCCACTGCCATCACCTTCCCCCCCAGTATCCCATGAGGCACTGTATCAAAGGCCTTACTGAAGTCCAAGTACTGGACATGTACCGCATGGCCCCTGTCCAACTCCCTTGTCACCCAGTCATAATACTCTATTAGGCTGGTTTGATAAGACATCCCTGAGACGAACCCGTGTTGCACACCTGTCTTGGAGGCCTTTACTCTCTAGGAATGCCATCAGCCTCTGCTTTAGTATTGCCTCCATAGGTTTACTCACTATGGACTTGAGACTGACCGTCCAATAATTTTGTGGCTCCTCCCTAGGCCCACTCTTGTGTATGGGCACCACATGGGCCACCCTGCAATCCTAGGGCACACACCCCATTTCCAGGGAGGTGTTGAACAGATCTGCCAGTGTCTCAGCCAACAGCTCCGCCATCTCTCTCACCACCTTGGAGTGGATGCCATCGGGACCTGGTGCCTTGTCCACCCTTACTGCCCTCAGCCCCTCTAGCACCCTAGTCCCTGTGATCACTTTGTCCATCACATCCTCCCCTTTCCCCACCCCCAGCCCATGCTGGTAGTGGACCATCCCTCTCCTTAGTGAAAATGGAGCAGAAGTACTTATTTAGAATTTCTGCTTGCTCCTCCCCCTTTTCCACCCAATCCACTCCTCACTTTATCCTCACAATATGTTCCTTGCACCGCCTCTTTTCCCTGACATACCTTAAAAAGTCCTTTCCCCCTCCTTTATGCCCTGTGCTAACCTTAATTCCCTGGAGGCCTTAGCTTTTTTCACTCTTCTGGCCACCTCCCTTGACCAACTCCCGTTAGCCTCCTTATTCTCTCCCTTCTCTGTTCTCCTCTACTTCCAGTATGCAGCCCTCTATGCCCTCACCCCTTGCAGCACTTCCTTGTTTGGCCAGCATAGTTTATTGGCTCTGCTCTTCTTGCTCCTGGGCCTGGTGCAGGCTACTGTGGCCTCTGTTAGCCCAGTCTTTTTGACTCCCCACTTTTGTTCTGCATCCTCCCCCAGCCTTATATCCTGGAGTCTCCCTCAAAGTATTGCTCCCATCCTCCCAAAGTCCACCCTACTAAAGTCCATCGCCTTAGTGCCTGTGCCTCCTGTCTCCCTGCCCAGCATGAGAACAAGCCACACAGTTTGGTGGTTGTTACCCGCTAGTGGGTCCTCCATCCTTATCTCCCTCACCACCTCCCCATTTGCCAGTACTAGGTGCATAGTGCTACCAAGCCTTGTAGGTCCACTTACCAATTGCATCAGAAGACCATCCGGGAATGCATCAATGATCACCTGCTTCCTGGTACTGCTAGTGGCCAGGGTGCTCCAGTGAACCCCTAGTAGGTTAAAATCTCCCACTGTCACCACACTCCCTCTTCTACAGACCCACCTTATCTGATCTGCCAACTCCCCATCCAGTTTCCTGGATTGGGCTGGTGGTCTGTACACCAGTCCCAGCCTCAGCTTTCTGCACTTGGAGTCCAGGAGTTGCACCCAAAGTGCCTCTGTCGTCTTCTTTTCTCTTCTCCCTCATCCATTATGCATTTGATCCCATCCCTCACACAGAGTGCAACCCCCCCCCAACCACCTGGTCCCTGCTCTATCTCCTGCATCCCGGGATTGCCGAGTCCCAATCATGGTACTCTGTGGTCCAAGTCTCTGTCACTGCAGCAGTGTCCACCTTCCTCTTTGAAAGGAGCACCTGAAGCTGTGCAGTTTTGTTCCCCAGGCTTCTTGCATTGAGAGAGACCACCTTTCACCCATACCCCTCCTTCTCCTCACTCTTCTCCTTAGCCTGTGTCCCTTCTCCTGACAGTCCGCACCCTTTCTCCTCATTATTCTTACCGGGTGGTGGTGCCTTCTGTATTACACTCAGACCACTCTGCCAGCCTCCTCCCAGGGTTACTACGACTCTGCCTTTACCTATATCTAGAGGGATGAGCTCATTAGGCTCCCCTGTCCGGACCTATCTACCAACCTCAGTCTTTTGGCCAAACCCCCCCCCCACTAGTTTAAATCCACCTTAGTAGAGATAAACCCCTCTAATCCCGCCTTTAATACTCCCATCCCCTCCCTGCTCAAGTGTAACCTGTCCACTGTGTACAAGTCACTATTCCCCCAGACACTACCCTGTTAGTCACTAACCCATAATTTTTGGTTTGGCACCAATCCCTCAGCCATTCATTGAACTACTTGATCCTACCCTTCCTCCCCATGCTTGCACATGGTACCAGGAGTACCTCCGAGAATGCCACCGACTCCCCCACGCTCACTCACACTTCCTGCCCAACTCCTAGAACCTCCCCCTCACTACTTCCACAGTCTCCTCCGCCAAGTCATTTGTACCCACATGCAACAGTAAATGAGGTTTCTTCCTCCCCCTCTCTGCATATTTGAGCAGTGCCTGCCCCTCCTGCAGCCAACCCAAAGATAGCTTCAAACCAAATACAGCTGTGCCTTCCTCCCTTCTGCCCCATCTCACCCTTTCAGTACAGAATTCCAGACAGCAATTACCCCTTTGTCCCTTACCCCCTTTCCCTTCTAATGCCTCTTCCACCACCCCTGTATTCGTTCTTCCCTGACCCTTACCCCCGCCAGCTGCACCATCTGTGACTTCTGTATCTACACTCCCAACTTCTGCCTCACAGCTTTTCTCTGCCTTATTTCTCCCATCCCCCTTCAACCCCCTCCTAGCCTGACTACTTCCTACTGGGCTTCCCATGTTGACCTCCTCTCCTTCCCTGCTAATTTCCAACCCCTTTCCTATTACCATTGTTGTCGATTTAGAGCCCCCATTCCCTTTGACCCCGATAGTGATGCCCCTCCATCCTTCCCCTTCCCATAGCCTTCTCTCCTCCAGTCACCCCTTCCTTACAATCCCCTTCTACCCTTTCACTCCTCGCTATCTCTTCCCCTACCTGTTGCCATCCCTCTCAAGCATGTTTGTCCTCCCTTCAGTATGTTCCTGCTCCTCCCACATAGCAGAGGCTTGACTCTATTCCTAGTCGATACCCATCCTACATCTCTTCCCCATCGTGTCCCCACTTGTCCCCTCCTGCCCCCCCTGGTCCCACCTCTGGTTCCTCCCTATCCACAGCCATCTGCTCTCTCCACTGGTACTCATTGTGGTCTCTTCTTCCCCCATCAGGATGCCTCCTCCCTCACCTCAGGTACCCCCTTCCTTCTCCTCTCTTTTCCGCTAGTGTCTCTGATACTGGGGTCAGTTTGAGTCCCTAGTTGTTCTTTTCCCATCCCCCCTTTCATCCCTTATCCCCCTCAGCTAAGATGCTTACATACTCATCTGCCCTGCCACTTAGACTCCTCCCTAATCTCCACAGTTCCTTCCTCAAACTAGCCAGTTGTCTACAGAGCATACACCCCCCATCCTCCAAGCCCAGTCCAGGATCACGGCAGACCCACACCCTGTCCAGCCCACCACCCTTCAAAAGATGCCTGCCCTATTGACATGCAGCACCTGCCCCATTTTGGCCCACATCTTATGTTACAGGCTCTCACTCCCAGTTTCTGTACCATACTACAACTGTTGGGGCCCTAGTAACTCAAATTCTGGTTTCCCCTCACACTAGTCCCCCTACTGCTCCCTTTCCAACCGAGTTAATTCAGTCTCAAATCTCATCTGCTAGATACTGTATTACTGTAGCAATCCTAAAGCCTCCTTGTCCATTTTTCACCCCTCAGCTACCATACATTTTGTTCTCAGCCCTCATAGTTTCATTTAGCCCAGTTAGAAATTGTATTGCACTTCAAGTATTACTCAGCTCAGTTAGAGAAATAAACAGAAGAAATAAATATGTACTATTACAGCAATCCTAACAGTATAGCTCAGTACTTAGCTCAGTTAGAGAAGTAAACAGAACTAAATCTGTATTATTACAGCAATCATAAAAGTATCCAGTCATTGCTTTGTCTCCACCCCAGAGACTCTGCTGTAATATAGGACCACACAGGACTCTGGGTAGGTGGGTGGGCAACTCTAAAGTCCCGTCAGAGCTCTGTTGAGCTCGCTCCCTCCCCTTCTCTCACTCGCTGGTTCTGTTTCTCCCAGCACTGCTGGCTGCCCTTTTGTATTGGGCTCCTGCCTGCGTTGGTGCCTTTTTCTGCCCACAAAGAAATCTGCAGCAGCCCCAACAGAGCTCCATTGAGCTCACTGTCTCCCCATCTCACTCACTCTTTCTGTTTCTCCTGGCACTGCAGGCTGCCCTTTTGTACTGGGTTCCTGCCTCTGTTAATGCCTTTTTTCACCCACAAAGAAATCAGCAGCAGTCCTGACAGAGCTCCGTTGAGCTCTCTCACTCCCCCTGTCTCACTCGCTCGATCTGTTTCTCCCAGTGCTGCAGGCTGCCCTTTTTTACTAGGTTTCTTCCTGCATTGGCGCCTTTTTCTGTCCACAAAGAAATCCGCAGCAGTCCCAACAGAGTTCTGTGGAGCTCGCTCACTCCCCTTCTCTCACTTGCTCATTCTATTTCTCCCAGCGCTGCAGGCTGCCCTTTTGTACTGGGCTTCTGCCTGCATTGGCACCTTTTTTCTGCCCATGAAGAAATCTGTAGCAGTCCCGACAGAGCTCCATTGAGCTCGCTCACTCCCCCTCTCTCACTCGCTCGTTCTGTTTCTCCCGGCGCTGCAGGCTGCCCTTTTGTACTGGGCTCCTGCCTGCATTGGCACCTTTTTCTGCCCACAAAGAAATCTGCAGCAGTCCTGACAGAGCTCTGTTGAGCTTGCTCACTCCCCTTCTCTCACTCACTTGTTGTAATCTGTCCCAAACACTGATTTCCCACTGCAACTGCGTTATTCTGTACCGGAAGTGTGAAAACATATTTTGGTCAGGATGCAAAAAATGACAGCTGTACTGTTCATAAGGAGGTGTGAAAAAATGTCAGTGTTGGAAATCTGGCATGAAAATATTGCAAATTTGCGAAGTTACAAGGGTGTGTGAAAACTGCGCAAAGCATACTTGTAACACAGTCATTTTATGGACTTTCATCACCAGATTTTCAACACAGGCATTTTAGGACCTCTGCTCATGAACAGTGTCACTGTCATTTTCTTAATCTGTCCTTAAAACTGATTTCCCACAGAGACCATGCTATTCTGCGTCAGAAGTGCGAAAACACATTTTGGCCAAGATGGGTAAAATGACAGCTGTACTGTTCATAAGGAGATGTGGAAAAATGACAATGTTGAAAATCTGGAGTGAAAATATTGCAAATGCACGAAGTTAGGAGCGTGAGTGGAAACTGCGCAACTCACGCTTGTAAAAAAGTCATTTTTTGGATTTTTCACCAAATTTGCAACATAGGCTTTTTGAGAGCCCACCTCATGAACAGTGGCACTGTTGTTTTGTTAATCGGTCCTGAAAGGTAATTCCACGCAGTGACCGTGAAATCACCTTTTGGGACCAAATAACACCATGACAGTACTGAATTCATGAGAAGGGGTCCCCCAATAACCCCATGTTGAAAATTTGGTGCCAAAATTCCCAAAAATGCCCGAGATATGCACCAAAGTTGAAAAAACCCTATTTATGCCATTATACAGCTTACCAGCATTTCTTCAGTTCGCGGTTGGCTTTGAAGAGTGCAGACGTGTTTCCGGTCCACCGAAGATCATCACCCTGGGTTCTGGAGGTAAGTATTGGGTGATGGGTGTGTGAGGAGGCAGGGTGCACAGAAGGTGTGGGCAGATTGGGGGAAGGGGCAGGAGAGAGAGAGACCGCGAAGGACCTTTTTCTTGTTTTGGGAAAAAAGCTGCGAGGTCAGTTTCTTCTTTGCAGGGTGTATTTGGTACACTGGGTGGACTCCCAGTGTGCCACCGCATTTGTGGGGAGGGGACTCAAGCCAATGGGGACTGGGCCCCATCAGCACAGAAACAGGTGGAGGTGCAGATGATGCCGAGGATGGTTAGGCACCCCCTCAGCACACAGCAGAAACTGAGGGGGTGGAAACATTATGCCGACGGGGAGTGGGCTCCCATCAGCAAATTTAACTGGGAAGGGGGGACTGAAGCTGATGGGGATTGGGCCCCCCATCAGCAAAGAAAGACTGTTGGGGGGGGTGCATGATGCCAAGGGGGACTGGGCACCCCCTCAGCACACAACAGAAACTTGAGGGTGGGGATGTTATGCTGACAGGGACTGGGTTCCCCATGAGCAAATGAAGGGGGTTGGGGGCATGCTGACAGGGGAACTGGGCACCCCCGTTGGCTCTGAGGTGGCTGCATAGAGCCGCCATGTTCCTGGTTCTGTTACACCAGGTGAGGTACCGCCCTGTAATGACGGGTCACTCCCTCATTGCAGTAGAATTGCTAATGATGAGGCGGAACCTCATTGCAGTGGCCAAATTGTTTCAAGTTGGTGGCACTTCTGCTGAACCAGTGTCATCAGGACACTGGGCCTGCATTGGGTGCACACTGCCAAGCCCACAAATGTAGTTCTGGCATTGGCCAACACACTGCCGCACCTTCATAACCCGCTTCTCTCCTAAGCTGCTGCATAATGTTTCTTGTGCATGCGCACAAGCAAACAGAATATTAATGAGTAAAATGGAATGCATATCCAGCGATATCGATATACAGTCAAATTAGTTTGTTCAAACTTAAAATAGAAAAAAAGAAAGAAAAAGGAACAGAATGAAATATAAACAGCTAGAACATGTAAAATAGTAACAGTTATGTAGCCTAAGTGCAAAACCGGTGCTAGCTAAAATTAGATTAACCTCAAGTATGAGAAGTGCTACCAGGTGAACAAATAACTGCAAGATATAGGTTGCAAGGAAAAACTGAGGAGTCTAGCAGGTAAGAGTCAGGGGGGTGGCCTAAGAAATCTAGGGGGAGAGGCAGAGATAGGAGGAAGGAGAAGAGAGGGGTGAAATGGGATAGGAAAAGGAGAAAACAAGGAGAAGATAGTAAAAAGGCAGGTAGGAGCAGAAAGTGCACAGGCAGGGGACAATGGAGGGTAGAGGGAGGTGGTGGCTAGTAGGGATTGAGGGAACATAGAAAGGTGGATGAGGAGAATAGGGGGATGGAGAGTAAGGGGGAATATGGATTACAACTACCAGAGGCCAGCAGCTGCTAACTGCTAAGTGGTTCTTAATGGTCCTGAGAGGGGGGGCGGGTGAAAAGTGTCAAAGGAGACAGGGAAGGACTAAGATATGCAAGTGTGGAGAGGATAGGGGTAAGTGAACATGGGGAGATAGAAAGAGGGGAATCAATATTGCTGACGAGAGGATGGCAGTTAGGAGTCACAGTCACAGACACTCTCTTGAGTTAGTATGGATCAAAGCTTTGTTTTAAAAGAGCCAGGTTTGGCTTCAACAAGTAAGTATTCACTGAGGGAGTTGAGCCAGATTGGTGCACAATACTTGAAGGACCTTTGCCCTTATGAGGTCCTAGGGAATGGTACTTTCCAGGCTTACCATTTAGGCCCCTGGCGCACCTGGACATGTTAGGTTGTTTGAGAAGGTTCCGAACTCCAGTAGGGTTAGTCCTAACATTGATTTTTTGGTGAGTACACATGTCTGGTACTGAATTTGGCATTCTAAGTTAAGACAGCTACTTTGGGTGTATAGCTCACACATGTGGGTTTATTTATTTATTTGCTTTTGTTTACCAGGTAAGCACACTAAACATCCAAGTGCCTATTTTCAGGTGCGACCTGGGAGACTACAAAGATACACTCAAGATTACAGAGATACATTCAGGTACAACAGGCAAACAATAAGAGCAGGTACAAGTAAGGGCAACAGTCATAAACATGGTCAATGCAGTAACTTTGGGGGACATTTACCTAGCCAGTGGGAGGAAGATAAATCACAGTACAAAGGAGGCAGGCAGTCAGCTGAGTTTAACAGGCAACACGGCTTTGCAGGCTAGGGGTTGTGGAGTACGTCAAGCAGATTTCAAAGGGGGATAGGAGAGGCTAGTGAATAACTCGAAAGAATAGAACAAATGGCATATGCACAATTTGATACAGTAGAGCCAGGGAGGATCCATCACAATCTGTTCTTTGATCACAGTATGTTTCACTGGTAGGGAAGGTCAGGAGACCCTAACCCTAAAGCAGTCAGGAATCAGTGGGACATGCGGCAGGGGTACATTAAGTGCAGAGGCAGGTAGCAGCAGATTTGAGGAAGCCCCAGAGGGAAGCTTTAAAGCAGGAATGGGAGGTGGAGGAGCGACTGCTTGCTGGAAGGGAGTTCCATAGTCTAGGGGCAAGAGTAGTGAAGGCCCGGTCACCCATTTGGGTGCATTTTTTAGGAACCAGGAGGACATGGGAGTCGCTGGACCTTAGGTGGTAGGAGGAGGAAGGGGGTATGAGGGTAGCTGCAAGGGCAGGCGTGGTGGCCATTCTGATAACCTTGTTAATGAAGTTGCCTAGGATGAAGGACCGGTGCTTTTCCAGTGGAAGCCACTCCAGCTGGGAATAGAGCTAGCAGCGGTGGGTGAGGCAGGGGCCAGAGAGTGCAAAGTGACATACATTATTGTACTCCGTATCCCATTTGGAGAGATTGTTTTTTGAAGAGAGGGCAAAGGAGACAAGGCCATAGGAGAGCATGGGTAAGAGGACTCCTCTGGCTAGGGTGAGACGTGCCGCCGGAGTGAGGCAACTTTTTGCTCTGTACGCAAGGCCCAACTTACTGTTTGAGGCCTTGCAGGCATTGCAAATGTGCAGAGTGCAGTCCAGTTGTGGATCAAGTGTCACCCCCAGGTACTTA
Source organism: Neoceratodus forsteri (assembly GCA_016271365.2). NCBI lineage: Eukaryota > Metazoa > Chordata > Ceratodontiformes > Ceratodontidae > Neoceratodus > Neoceratodus forsteri. The sequence continues at coordinate 569,466,723 of CM057449.1, read as the reverse complement.
ACAGATTCAGCATCATGTAGGAAAGATCCATCAGCACATGAGATCCTTAGAGGGGACAGGACCACTTTTAATTTGGCTGTGGAGCCGAAGAGCATGGATTGAGTTTTTTGCAAGTTGATAGCAAGCTTCTGGCCCTCCAGCCAGGACTGGATTTGGTTGAAGTCAGGGTTGAGCTTGGTGTTGATGTCAGAGCTGTCCTGGGAGCTCAACAGAATGACTAAGTCATCAGTGTACACAGTAGAACACCCGTGAGCCGGGGCCGAGGGCAGCTGATTAATAAAGAGGGAAAATAGGAGGGGCCCAAGGACAGAGCCCTGAGGGACCCCACAGTTGAACGGGACAGGCTTTGACAGAGCCTTGTTGAACAAGGTGTACTGCTGTCTGCCCGAGAGGTAGCTGCTCATCCAGGCAAGGGCGGGATAGTAGAAGCCCAGTGACTGGAGAGAGCAGCTCAGGAGTGAGTGGTCAACATGGTCGAAGGCTTTTGAGAGGTCCACGAAGATGGCTCCAGTCAGTTTGCCTTGATCAGCAGCAGATCTGATCTCAGAGGAGACAACCGCTAGGGCAGTGGATGTACTATGCCCTTTCCGGAAGCCGTGTTGTGCAGGGAAGAGTAAATCATAGGTCTGCAGGTAATGAGAGACCTGCGAGGCAACCACCCTTTCGAGAAGCTTGCTGATCGCTGACAGTATCGCTATCAGTCGATAGTTCCTGAGATCCTTGGTGTCACCCTGTTTGTAAACAGGGATGACTTTGGCCACCTTCCAAGTGTCAGGGATGGTGCCTGACAGAAGGGATCTATTGAAAATGTGGGTGATAGGGCGGGCAAGTATGGAAGCCCCAAGTCTGAATAGATTAGGCTCAAGGCTGCCTTGCCCGGCACCAGTGGAGGGGGGAGACCATCAAGAAGTTTCTGGGTCTCCAGGATGGAGATGACCCTGAGGTAGAAGGGAGGTCAAGGGATTGCACCAACTGGGTTAGAGTTCCAAGTTTTGGAGATGTGGAGGAGGAAGGAGAGAGCAGGCAGATTGGTGAACAGGGAGTTGAAGGCATTGGCAATCGTAAGGGGGTTATTGCAGTTTACCCCACCAATGTACATGTCAGAGACCTGAGCTCTAGCAGACTCACCAACCAGGTTTTTGATGTTCTGCCAGAAGCTCCTCGAGTTTCTGGCTGAGGAGAGTAGGGCAGATTGACAATATTCACTCTTGGCAGAGTGAATGGCTCTTTTGCAAGTGTTTCTCACTCGTCTGTACTCTAGGAGGTCCATACTGGAGAGGGAGGCCTTGAAGTGAGCCCAGCACTTGTCCCTGTACTTCATGAGGGAGAAAAGATCACCCTGAAGCCACTTTGTGACTGTGCTCCTTACTCTCCTTTTTGTGAGGGGCGCATGCTTGCTTTGCAGGGGAATCGTTTATCCTGATGCCCCCTCATCTATTCTCAGCATATGATGTCATCAATGACATCACAACATATTTAGCCAATGGCAGGACTGCGTTCTGCCACAGAAATTAATAAATCATGCGTAGAACTTAGAAAATTCTGCCGCAGAGCACTAGGGGCCCTGACATTAAGTCACTTCACTACCAGTCTAGCATTGCTTGTAAAGAGCTTTGGGATACACTGTGTATGAAAAGCACTATATAAATGCTGGTTCTTCTTCTTCTACTCATTCTCTGAGAATTGCTCTTCACCTCAACTACACTTGCTCCTCCACCATATAATGGACGTTGCTCACACTGCTCTCTGACTCTACTGTTCACAGCTGGATGTTGCTCGTTGTGCCTGGGTTCCAGCACCAACCTGCTTGGTGATAATGAATCCTATCACAAGTAGAGAACCAAATATACTCCTGCTCTAGGAGTGGCAGGTGCCATACTTCCAACACTGCTTAGTGGCAAAAATGCAGAGTTGTGATGGTGGAATGTGGGCTGCGTAAACAGGTCATGCAGTTGTTCAATGGTCAATAAGTAGAGTGACAGATCCCTGACTAACTATACCTCACCACTGCCAGTAAGTCACATAATAAGATATATACGTACTTGTCTAACAGGTAATGTGTGATGTCGGTATAGAACTATAAAAGGGAATGGGCGTAAATAAAGATTTCTTGGTCTACTTTTCAATCAATCAATCAATCAATTAATCAATCAATCAAGTCTTTATTTATCCAGGTGATCACCATTAAGCAAGCTCATTTGCAAGGTGGACCTGCTGTTGGCAGAGAAAATTGTACAGTTACATATAAATATACATAATACAAAAGGAACAACATGTTTACAATACTGATAGGAGCCGAGTATTTACATTCCATGTCACATGTACAAGAGAGGTATACATAACACAACCTGAACATAATATATATACATACAGTTCCCTCTGGAGCAGGATGTGTATGGATGTCATATACAAACCATAGAAGAAAAAAGAAAGATTATTTATATTCCTGTCCAGCAGAAACTCGTTACAGGCCTGGCTGGAAATTCCTAGGCTATGTCAGTGCGCATAACAGTGTGTAGGGCTTAGGCTAATGTGGCAGAAGGGGGGTGGTGAATAAGAGGGGTGCAGAGGGTGCTAAGGGCAAGTGGGGCAGAGAAGGGGGAGTAGTAGTGGCAAGGGCTGATTTGGATGAGCAGCTGGGACTAGGAGAGAGGAACAAAAAGTCAAGATGCTAGGAGCGATAGAAGCAATTACAGATTTCAGCAAACATTTTGTCATAGAGGGTCTTAAAGAAGGCAGGACTGACAGGGAAACTAAGTCTCAACGATTTTTGTATCCTGTTCCAGAGAGTAGGCAGGGTATAGTTTATGGCAGCCCTTCCAAAGCAAGTGTTGGCCCTTGGGACTTTCAAAGAAATCTGCGAGTGACTTCTTAAGGCATAGTTCCTAATGAGACTAAGGGGGAGACAGTCAACAACATGTTGTGGGAGATTGTTGTTAAGGGCTCGGAGCGTCCATAGGGCTGCATTTCTATTTCGCCTGTATTGAAAGGAGGGCCACCCTACGGCTGCGTATAAAGTGCAGTGATATGTGGAGTATGGGAGGCCAGCTATAAATCTCAGTGCTCTATGATATAATACATCCAGTTTTGCAAGATATGAGGCCAGGCAATGGCCATAAATGAAGTCGGCATAGTTAATTAATGAAAGGAACGTAGATTGGACAAGCTGCCTTTTTGTGTCTGTGGTCAAGAGGCGTCTAATTCTGAAAAAAAGACCAAGTCTCTGCCTCAGTTTTTTCAGCAGTTCTTCTGTGTGTTCCACGAAAGAGAGTTTGTTATCTAGTCAAATACCAAGGTATTTGAATTTAGTCACAAATTCAAGATTTTCTCCTAATAAAGTAGAGATTGATGGTAATGGACTAGCAACAGCAGAGTGAGCCCCTGGGCCTGATGGAGAGAAAAGAATGGCCTTGTTTTTTTTTTTTGCATTTAGTAGTAACTTTTTGCTAAGGAGCTGGTACTGCAGAGTATTAAAGTCAGCTTGTAACTCAGCGCAGGCAGCTTCAGGAGATTCCCGGCTTAAGTAGAACACCGTGTCATCAGCAAACAAGTGAATACTGGCATCCTTGATGCCTACGGCCAAGCTGTTGATATAAATGGCAAACAGTAATGGGCCCAGTATGGAGCCCTGGGGGACACCTCTTTTTATCGGTTTAAGTGGAGAAAGCTCTCCATCAGCCTTAATTTGTTGCTGTCTATCAGAAATGTAGTCTTGGAACCATCCCAGTGCAGTTGAGCCAATGCCTATAGTTTTTAAGGTGGAGAGGAGCAGGCAGTGGTCGACCGTGTCAAAAGCCTTACTGAGGTACAGAAACACCGTACAAACAAATTTTTTGTTGTCTAGGTCCTGTTGCCAATCATTAGTAACTTTTGCCAAGGCCGTAATTGTACTATGCTTAGCTCTAAAGCCAGACTGCATTGGGTTGAGTAGTTTAGCATTGTCTAAGAAGGATCTCAGCTACGTGTCCACAATTTTTTCCAGAAGTTTTGAAAGTATGAGTAGAAGGGAGATTGGTCTATAGTTATTTAGGTCACAGGGGTCCCCTGCTTTAAACAGGGGAATGATGTGAGCAGATTTCCATACCTTGGGGATGGAGCCTTGTGCTAGGGACAGATTGAATAGGTGTGTTATAGGTGCAGCAAGTATATGGTATGCTATTTTCAAGAAATATGGGTCGAAAGAGTCGGCCCCAGCACTTTTTTTAGTATCTAGTCATAGAAGAAGGTCTTCAAATTCTTTTATGGTGGTAGGTGAAAAGGAGAAGTCCATGTTATTGCTACTTGGTTCCAGAGGCTGGGTGTTGGTCTGAGGAAGAAGGCTACTTACAGGTGTGTTATCAAACACCAGGCCAGCAGTGGCAAAATGATTGTTGAAAGCCTGCAGTATCTCTAATTTATCGTTAATAATAATATTATCAGTGGTAATCTTGGAAGGAAGCGCACTTCCTGGGGAGTGGTCAGATATCTCTTTTATGGTGGACCAGTACTTGGTAGGGCAGTTTGACGCAGAGACTAGTTCGGTTTGATAAAAGTTGGCTTTGGCCTCTCTGACCAACTTAGTACAGGCATTTCTAGATGCCCTGAAGAGACACCAGTCTGCGTCAGCACAAGATTTATGAGCCTTTTTCCAGAGGTAATCTGAATATGAATGAATGAATACTTTATTTTCAAGAAGCGCCTTTCCGAAACCAAGGCGCTTTTACAACATATCAATCCATAAAATTAAAACAAATTCCTAAAATCAAGCCATAAATATATTTTAAAAGTCTGGATATGCTAAATTAAACAAATAAGTCTTTAGGACTGACTTAAAGCTTTGGACAGTCAGGCATTCTCTCACCTAATGAGGTAGAGAACTCCACAGGGTTGGGGCCATAAAACTAAATGATCTTTCCCCTGATGTCTTTAAAAGAACCCTGGGAATCTCTAGCAATCCCTCATTGGTGGATCGGAGCTGACGGGAAGGACAGTAGGGACAAAGAAGATCTTGCAGGTAACTAGGTCCCTGATCGTGTAGGGCCTTATAGGTCAGAAGACTGACCTTGAAGGTGATTCGCCATTGAATTGGCAGCCAGTGCAGTCCACGGATGACAGGCGTTATATGACTGGTCCTTGACGTATCAGTCAAAAGCCTGGCCACCGCGTTCTGCACCAGCTGCAAACGGCGAATATCTACCCCCAGTAGCCCTAGGTACAGGGCATTGCAGTAGTCCAAGCGGGAGGTAATGAAGGCATGGACCAATGTTGGAAGGTCATCCACGGGAACCAGATGCTTCACTCATGCTATGTTCCTCAGATGGTAAAAGGAAGTTTTGACAGCGGCTGACACCTGATGTTTTTTTTTTTTATTAACCAAGCTTTATTATTTTCCAGCACCGTATAAATACACAGTATAACACACCATCATAAACATTAGGTGCAATTACTAGAAAACAGTATAATCCCTCCCTCCTCCCCCAACCCCAGAACTGCATAACATAATTAACCACATAACTGTAGTGATGGAGGAAATTCATATCACTTATACTTCCAAGCTGTCAAAATAGCCTCCAAACTGCCCCACAATAAGTTAAAGGCTTTAACTCTATCTTGAATTGTTGCAATATGCCTTTCCAGTTGTAATGCCAGCATAATCTCCCTATACCATTCCAACACTGACGGCGCTTTCTTATCAACCCAATGTCTCGCTATTACTATTTTAGCAGATGTAGACACAAGTGCCATGTGTGCTCTTCTACACTTGGGGGTACCAGTTGGAAAGTAGTGAGTCATGCAAATTTCAGGGGTGAAAAGCTCATTCAGGCCAAGAATAGGGTCCAGGGTACTATTAATCGAAAGCCAGAATGTCTTAATATCGGGACACATCCACATCATGTGATATAAAGAGCCCGATTCCCTCTTACATCTATTACACAATGATGTAGCGATCGTCCTATATTTAAAGAGTTTAACTGGTGTCAGATATAAATCATGCATGATATTATAACAAACTAACCTTAGCCTATCTTGCTTGACCAATTTATATATTGACGTCCACAGTGTCTTCCATAAAGTGTCATCCTCTGGGATATCTAACTCTCTTATCCAATAGGAACATGAGCCAGATGGTGATCTGTGATCCCATTCCTGCAATATTTTATACAATTTAGAGACAGCATGTGATTGGGAAGCTATCTGCACAAGTGCAGATATCTCTCTCTCACCTGGATCTTTTAGGGGAATCCGTAAGGTGAATGACGTAATGGCCTTACCGACTTGGATATACTTGAAAGTATCGGTGTTTAATACACCAATCAACCGTTGTAATTGAGCAAAGGAGGCCAATTTCCCATTCTTCCACAATTCTGAGACCTTACACTGGTTCAGTCGGGGCCACAAGGATGGGGATATTGGTGACCCATCATTCTTGAAGTGCGGATTACTGATAACTGGCTGGTCAGAGGATTGATACCACTTTATTCCGAGATACCGTTGGACTTGGTAAGAAACTTTCATTGACCATCCCACAGGGTTAGTCCTGAGGGGCTTGGGGACATGCGCAGGGGAAACATATAGAAGGGCACACAATGAGCACTTGACCTGTGCCGCTAGACATCTTTCAATGGATAACCACAGAGGGGAATACGCATTATTCCCAATATCATTATGCCAAAAGGCTAACTTATTCATACGTTGGGCTATATAATATAAGAAGAAAGAGGGGGCCGCAAGGCCTCCTTTCTGCTTCGGAGCTGTTAACTTTAAGTAAGACCTACGAATGCCTTTTTGTTCCACAAAAAAGAGTTAAGCTTACCTTGTAACCTAGTAAACCACATTTTTGGCAGATAAATCCCTAACATCCCTAAAGGGTATAATATCCTTGGTAAAAGATTCATTTTGATAACATTTAATCTACCCCAGAGAGATAGAGGTAATAATCACCATCTCTCCAAATCCTTTGATACTGTTGTAATTAGATTGTCAATATTATTACCCCTTATGGCCCCAAATTCCCTAAAAACCTTAATACCTAAATAATCTAAAGACTTCGTTTCCCAAGCTAAACCTAGGAGGACAACTCTGCCTTATTTACTTTATGATTCAAGGGCATTATCTTAGTTTTTGTCTGATTCAATCTATAATAGGACAGTTTGGAATATTCCTCGATCTCTCCTAGAATAGCCGGAATTGAAGAGCCAGGGCTCTCCAAATGTAGTAAAATATCATCAGCATATACCGAATAGGCATACCTTGTTGCACCTATTTGAATGCCAGTAATACTTTCATTACCCACCATTCTTAAAAGCAGAGGCTCTAGATATAAATTAAACAACAGTGCCTAGTACCCCGAGCTAATTTAAAAGGGAAAGATAATAAGCCATTACATTTAACTCTGGCAGAGGGACATGAATATAGAATTTCTAACCATTTTATGAATTCTTTTTGAAAACCAAAAGCAACTAGAGTAGCAAATAAAAATTCCCACGAGACTCTATCGAACGCCTTTTCAGCGTCCAATGAGACAAGTGTCATGGGTACCTTTGAATCTCTAGCAGCTGCCATTATGTGTAACAACTTTCTCACATGATCTTGAGATGACCTGCCAGTCATAAATCCGACTTGCTCACATCCTATCAAGTTCCCTATAATTTTTATAAGTCTATTTGCTAAAACTTTTGCCAGTATTTTGATATCTGTGTTTAGCAATGATATGGGACGGTAACTACCGAGCTTCTGCCGATCCTTCCCGGGTTTTAGAATTAAAGATATCACGGCCTCCTGAAACGTAGTATATGATAAACCTTTATCAAACCAGTAAGAAAAAAGATCCACAAGCACAGGTGAAATAGCGGACTGGCAAGCTTTATAAAAATTATTTGACAAGCCATCCGGTCCAGGCGATTTATCGAGAGGTAATTGCTGAATAGCCTCTTGGATCTCTTCTATTGTGACCGGGGCGCTTAAAAAGATTGCCTCCGTACTAATAACCTTAGGCAAAGTCACTGAACTAAGATAAGAATTTATGTCCACTATGTCAGGCCGTGCAGATGAATCAACTGCATATAGTTTTTGATAGTATAGTCCGAACATTTCGGCAATCTTGTGGGGGTCTGTGCAGATTTGGCCATCCTCTGCAGAGAGGATTCCTGCACTATACTGCGAGGAATCTATTTGACGAATCCGCATCGCTAACAATTTGCTTGCCTTTTCTCCTGTGTCTAAATATTTCAATTTGGTTCTATGCAAAGATAGCTCGGCTTTCTGAGATATCAACTCAGCATACTGGGCCTGTAACTGGTATAATCTGGTCCAACTGTCTGCTGGGGACGTACGAGTTAAATTAAATTCTAGGTTTCTAAGTGATGTTAAAAGGGTGTCAGCCTGAGTCCTCTGACTTTTAACTCTTTTGGAGGCCATTTTAATAAACTCACCCCACAACGAACATTTTAGAGCTGCCCATATTAAGTCACACTTATCGACCGAGCCCAGGTTATAATTGAGGAAAAAGGAGATGTGTTCCCTAGTGTAATTTAAAGAGACTGGGTCTTTCAGTAACTGATTATTAAGATGCCACAGCGGGGAACGCTTACCTCCCGAACCCAACCAAAACTCCATATCAACCAGAGCATGATCAGATAATACTCTGGCTAAAATTCCAACTTTTGCAACTTCAGGAATTGCCGAAACACTTACGAGTAAGTAATCAATCCATGAGTGCGTTTTATGTGCAGCCGAAAAAAAATATACTGCCTTTCTGAGGGGTTAAATACCCTCCATACATCTACTAGGGCAGCACTGCACATCAATTCCTTCATTGCTCTTTGCGCTTGGGATAAACCTCTCCGTACCCTATCAGATCTATCTAAGTCTGTCTGCAATACCAAATTCCAATCTCCACCCAATATAGTGAGTTTGGGAGGATTCGTCATTATTTTGTTTAACAAGTGCACAAAAAAAGAGGGGGAATCACTGTTTGGACCGTATATGGAGCCCAGGAGGATCGGTCGAGTCTCCATGGTTCCATGTAACAGTATAAATCTACCCTCTGGGTCCCATATTTCCTGAACTAATTTGAATGGAACACTCTTGGCCAGGAGAATCACTACCCCTCCTTTACTAGTGGATGTTCCCGAACCATATACCTGACCAACCCATAACCTTCGAAATAGGAGAATGTCTTCCCGCTTCAAATGTGTTTCTTGCAAACAAACAATTTGTGCTCGTAGTTGTTGTAAATGTTTTAAAATACTCTGTCTTTTAACCCTATCCCTGGCCCCTTTAACATTCCAGCTCACTAAACAAAAATTATTGCTCGACATCTGTGATAATAGTCTATCCATAGTATAGTTAACAGTATTCTTAGTAAGGGTATCCTGATGTGTCTCAACACCTTATTATCAGCAATGTCACAATAGGACAATTGAAAAAATAAAATGTACCTTAATGAAATTTTGTCATTTAAATCTCAACAGTATGCAGTTCTTTCCCCCTTCCCCATTATTTCACTTTCCTTTCCTCCCAAATTACATAACATCAACTTTAAACTAACACCCCCAGTGCTTAATCACTGTATACCCCAACTACTATGCCATGTGATTTCTACCAATAGGCAAGCCTAAACCTACTAACATTCATCCCCGTAGCCCCCCTTCCTCCCAATTGTCTCACTTGTTAACAGCTATTCCAAGAAAAGAAGAAAAATTCCCTATGTTAACCTAATATGCAGATGCAGCATCAAATCTATACATTCTATTACTTATTTATCCTTATCATTACAACCAAGATCTGAAAATAAAATGTCATACCTTATATTACTACCCACTAAAAACTCGGTTTCTAAACAGAATATGCATATTATGGCATTCTATAGCCCTGTGAACCATTTGTGTCAACCCCCTCGTTATTCACACTCTTTAATCATTATAAAACACACATTAGAGCAACATTCACAATGAGGCAATCAACTGTCAGGTAGTCCGCGTTATTAATGACACCAATGTCCATCTCCCCACGTTACATGCAGAACTCCACAACATTCATAACACCGCCTTTGTTCAGCACTTGCGGCAGTTCGGCTATACTTATTCCGTGTGAGGATAACCTGCCAATGTCAAACTATTCCGGCAAGTTTCGCCACGATCCAAATCCTTCTATCTCTTTTCTCGAGATACAGTGGAAAATTTAAGGGCAAACCATCAGATCATGCCTAGATTTGCCAATAGCACGCCCTTCCCTTGCGACCTTGCCGAGTCTTTTATGCCAATAATCATTATCCTTCCCAAATTGCAGATCCTTAAGATATACGTTGAACCAGACAGCATAACGGTTAACCTCAACAGCACCTTTATTTAAACAGCTCCGGAAAAAGCTCCTTCAGGCTACTCAGGGCTTGTGCAGGAGAATCATATGAAATCCACTTGTCTTCATTTCTGACCATCAATATAGCCCGGGTATTTGACCCTGAACTGCTTCGTGGCCGCAATCAACTTTGACACTATGGGGTGAAGCTCTTGTCTTCATAGTCTCACCGAGTAAGGCAAATCCTGTACAATTCTTATTTTCTTCCCCTCCCAGGTCGCTTTCCGGAGCTCTTTCACTTTGTTGAGTACATGCTGCTTGTCAGTGTAATTAAGCAGCTTGAAAATCAACGGTCTCGGGGGCTGACCAGCAGTAGGTGGGGGGCGCAAAGCTCGATGAGCCCTCTCAATCAGGTAATCCCCTCCGTTTGGTGAAGGCCCAGCTATTTTCAGGCAAAATCGTTGCATAAATGGAACCACCGCACTCCCTTCCTCTCTCTCCGGGAATACCAATTACCACAAGATTGTTCCGTCTACTACGTCCTTCCAAATCTTCATTTTTCTCCTCTAATTTTTTAAGCCTGCATTTCACATTAACAAGATCTAACTCAGCCTTGTCTTGTTTTTTTTCAACCTCCACAATTCTGACTTCGGAATCTCCCATTCTTCTCGATAATGAATCCACAGAGTTCTTAATTGTTTGGAGGTCGTGCGATATAATGGATATTGCTGATTGCAGGGGCTGCATTATCTCCAAGAATCTCTCTTTGGAAAGCGCAGTAGTTACGGTGCTTGTTTTCGGTTGTGCCTGTGCCTGCTGCCTGGGCCATTTTGCGGCCTTTTCTTTCTCAGGCGTAGATGGCGGTGAGCGTCCCAGTAACATTTTCTTGACATACGCCTCCATTTAAACTTGATCCCTCACTGTCAGTCACTGTTGTGCTGCAGTTAAAGTTCTTTAGGGGGATTAGTTTTATCTTAGGAAGCTATTTTTGGTAAAAATCGCAAAACGATAGTCGGAGCTCCGAGGATCTGCTGCTTCGACTTACGCTGCCATCACGTGACCCACCTGATGTTTAAGGGTCAGACAGTCATCAAATATAACACCCAAGTTCTGCACCTGGTCTGAGGTCACCAACTGGGTCCCCCCAAGCCAAAGACCTGAAGGTGACCCAGTCAGCAAACCCGCCCCTCAATGGCCTGGGTCCACAACCAACACCTCAGTTTTTTCAGGGTTTAACCACAACCAGCTCACAGTCATCCAGTCCTGAATCTCGGTAAGACAGTTATTAAAGACCGAGACAGCATCACTTTGGTCGGGCACAAAGGACATGTACAGCTGGGTATCATCTACATAGCAGTGAAAACTCATGCCGTACCGCCTAATGATCGCTCCCAGCGCGCATATACACATCAAATAACATGGGTGCTAAAATAGAGCCCTGTGGCACCCCAGAGGATAGTAGGAGTGATGCCGAGGAAAAAATCCCAGACACCACCCTCTGAGTCCTACCTCGAGGAATGATCGAAACCAACTGAGGACCAAACCAGATAGTCCACAGATAACCCACAGGTGCTCCAAAAGCATCCCATGATCAACGGTATCAAATGCCAGAGAGATCAGAAAAAGGACCAAGATGGAACAAGTCTTCGATCTCGCTATTAGGAGGTCATTTAGTACTCTAACAAGGGCTGTCTCGGTACTATGTCTTTTCCTAAATCCAGACTGGAGAAAATCATAGACATTGTGGCTGGTCAAATGATCATCCAGCTGCAATGCAACCAGCTTCTCAATAACCTTACCTACAAAAGGCAGCTTAGAGACAGGCCTGTAGTTAGCCAGACATTCCGGGTCTAAGGAGGGTTTTTTTAGAAGGGGCCTAATCACGGCTTCCTTCAAGGGGTCAGGAAAGATCCCCTTCTCCAATGACAACCAGACTATCTCAGCAAGGATCGGGCCGATTTTATCCACACATCCTACTAAGAGGCGGGTGGGGCCCGGATCCAAACTACAGTTGATCAGTCGCAGTGATTGGACGGTCATCACTATGTCATTGATTGTGGGTCGGTCAAAGTCAAACCACACAGACTGGGTGTCCGACATCTCCTGCCGACCACCACAACTCCTGTTTGAGAACGTTAGAAGGAGATCGGACTTGATTGCGGCAATCTTATCCGCAAAAAATTGAGCAAACTCCTCACACCGTTCCTGTGAAAATGCTCTCTCAGGCTGAAGACAGAGTGGATTGCACAGTCTGTCCATGGTCCGAAAGAGCTGGGCTGGTCGATTCTGTGCAGCAGAAATTTCCCTGGACAGGAATTCTGCCTTCTTACGGGTAATTGCTGATTGATAAACACGATAGTGGTCCATCAAACTAAGCCTGTCACACTCCAGACCCGATTTCTGCCAACATCTCTCAAGCCTTCTTCCCACTCTCCTCAACTCCCTCAAAGTCTCTTCAAACCAAGGAGACTTGGGGCAAAGGGTGAGGGGTCGAACACATACAGGAGCAATGGAGTCTAGGGCCCCTACTATTGCCTTATTATAGGCAAGAACCAGGTCCCCAGGATCCATGCATTCACTTGGCAAACTCGATAGATCCAGTGCCGCTATCAGGTCTTCTGGGGTAACACCCCTCAAAGGGCTGTACCAGACATCTCCGTAGGGGCCGACCTACCGGGAGGAGCCAAGAAACTGAACCTAATGGTGTGATGGTCAAACCATCTGACTGGCTCCACCGCCAAATCGGATATCTCCATCCCCAGGAGGAATACCAAGTCCAATGAATGACCATCTATATGGGTAGAGGAGGAAATAACCTGTGTGAAGCCCAGCGAATTCATTAGCTGGAGGAAGTCTCGACCAAACTGCGAGAGTTCATTGTCAACCCAGGCATTGAAATCCCCCAGGATCAGCCATCTGGAGGATCCCAATGTCATATCGACCATGAAGTCTGCGACTTCCCGCAGGAAAACATTCCCATTACCTGGTGGACAGTTAATGAGAAGAATCCTGTACCCCACACCCTCACCCAGGATACATTCAAAGGAGTTGGTAATTCCTACTGGTACCTCCATCAGGCTCAGTTCAGTTCTAAAACAGATTGCCACCCCCTGCCTCTATGATCCAATCTCGGACAGTGTATCACCGATTACCCGACTGGTACAGCTGAAGCCAAAACAGGGCCAGCATTATCATCCAGCCAGGTCTCGGTGATGCATGCCAGGTCCAATGATCCGACAAGATCAGCTATTTTAGCAGTCTTGTTTTTAATGGGCCTGGCATTACATAACACCATCCGAGTTGGATGAGTTGCCAGTGAAGACCGAGCTACCTGCCTGCTACAGGCAGAGCCCTTGGGTATGGGAATCAGGCAAGGGGAACCTCTTTCCTGAACCCATTTCACCCCAGGACGTCTTCTCGTCCCCACTATCCCAATCCATCTGCTCTTTTCCATTCCCCCTCCAGGTCCGGCCTCCACCTTCCTCCTCCTCACAATCCCCAGAGCCCTACAGCATCTATATACCTCCGGGGATAATGGGGGACAATTAAAAGGGCAGAGGTCCTTGAGCCGGGAGGGGGAACAATGCCTGACTGTCCGAATAACTCCCCAACACATCTTCGCACAAAAATATACACACTAAATTCAAACCAATAACACAACACCATGCACCCAATCACTCAACTCTCAATCATACACCACAAAACAAATATAGAATCAATAAAAACAAAACAAGGTTATGGGGGGAAGTTACCACAATTCTCTCCAAAACAGTTTACAACTTCTGGGAGCTCTCACTCACCAGAAACAAATATCCCCCCACCAAACTCTCACTTCAGTAGTACACCGGGATATAATCTATAAATAATCTTTAAAAAGAAAGCAAAACACTTTCAATGTTCCCAATATGTCATTAAACTGTCTGTGAGAGAGAAAGCATTCATATTGTCCTTCAGGCAGGGAGTAAAATAAGTCCTTTAAACTGTCTTAAAGAAGAAACAGTCCATCAAGCAGGAAAATAAAAGAAACGTTCTTACTAGGCTGTAAAGATCTCACCAGCTCACTTTCTGATATTACTCTCCATAAACTCAGAGGTCGATGGGCTTACATATCAAAACGCCGCTCCTTGTTCCAGTTCTTAACCTCTCCAATATCAAACCCCAAACCGTGCCCCAAGAAGAACACTAGCAGGGATCTGAATGAATCAGATCTGGGTGAGGGACAAGCTCTTCAGCTCCCCCCCAAGACCCACAAGGCCCCTGCACCCACTACCCATCCACCGACAACAGCGAGTCCAGTCCTAACACCATATCCCACCAGTGGCACCCCCCAGGTTCAGGTTCAAGTAACCAATCCAAAAAAGTCAGTGATCTTCTCGACTACACAGCCTTGTATTTCTGGAGCAGGTCTTTTATCCACAGTCCAGATTTTCAAACTTAATCACACATGCTGACCGTCAGTATACTAACCGAGAGAAAAAAGGACAGAGTCACAAATAAAGTAGCCGGGAAGCCAAAACTCTGTTTTGACAGATTCTTCACCCGTGAAATCGGGCATCTATCACAGTACAGATGTTTGAATTTCTAGGTGACTACCAGACACTAAAGAGTCTCACCCAGCCCCAAACCTCTTCCCAGACCCGTTCAATATCACGGCAGCCCACCAGCTGCCAAACAAGCAAGCAGAAGTACTATAGGAACAGACACCCAACAGTAGCAGACATACAATATACCACTAGGTTTGGGCCAGGGCTGGGAAAAAACTCCTCTCCAGTAGTTTACCTAGCAGCTGCTACCAGACAGGATCTTCTCTAATTTCGCCTCTTCACTTTCCTTCAATCCACAGAAAAAACCAGCTGCCGACTCCTTCACCTCCCGTAGTCTTTCACTCCACCTTCAAACTCAAAATCTCAGTCACCACGGTCCCATCTGCTGCCCGACTTGAAATACCTCAGGCAAAAAAGTTTTCTGATGTTTTTGTCTCGATCTCTGAGCAAACGCTCAATATGCATAGAGAAAAGTCAGCAGATCACAGCCAAAATAGAAAAATCCACCAGATTTTAATCAGAAATGGCAAACGGTAGATGGTAAAAATGACGTTAAAAACGACAACGTAACACAAGATAACACATAACGCAAAAAAATGAGCAAACAAACTTAAAAAACTCAAAACAACCACAGCAACACCTCAGTACTGCTTACAGCCAGCCCAGCCCAGCGGCCATATTGCCATCATCATAATCTCTTTTGAGTAAGGCAGCCTTCAGTTCCAGTGAGAACCAATGACAGGTTCTGGCTTTTATTCATGCTTTAACCAGGGGAGCATGGCTGTTCAGGGCGCTGGATATGATTTCATGGAGAAACTCATAAGCATCGCTCACTGACTTAGCCAGGTAGAAACTCTGCCATAGCAAAGAGTTTTTTAGATCATTGAAGTATGCAATAGGATCGAAGTTCCATCTGGATCTTTTAGTGGAAAACTTTGATGTAGCTGGAGGTTTGGTAACAGTTCTTATGCCACCAATAAAGCAGTGGTCACTAATGTCCATTAAAAGGATACCAGCATGGGAAAAGGAATGGGGTCTGTTAACAAGGAGAACATCCAAAAGGGTGCTTCTCATTGGATTTTTTTTGTTGATGCGTGTAGGTTCAGTAATAAGTTGAGTAAACCAAAGAGAGTCGCAGAATTGTTTCAGGGGTGATGAGACCTTAGTCAACCAATCATAGTTAAGGTTGCCTAGTATGATTGTTTCCATTGGGGTAGTATCCAGGTGGGATGACAGATGTGTCAGAAGTTGCGGTCCTGCTGCTGGAGGTCTATAGCAGCCTATGATGTGGAATGCCACTGATGGGGAAAGCTCGACTTTAAGAGACAAGCATTCAAATCCACAGACAATGGAGGTAGCATCTAATATAGATACTGAGAATTTGTTTTTAACATAAATGGCTACTCCTCCATCCCTGGTCTGCCTGTCAGCTCTGAAGAGAAGGTAGTTAGGGATGTTTACCTCTCTGTCTGGGGTGACCGCCCTGAGCCATGTTTCCGAAAGCACGAGTACATCTGGTGCAGTATGAATAATCCAGGCCTGTACTAAATCGAGCTTCTTTAAAAGACTGCACATGTTAGCATGCAAGAAGCTGATTCCTTTCAAGGTTGTGAGTTCAGATGGAGATGAGAGCACTTTCGTAGGACCAGGGTTAAGTTCGACATCACCTGAGCATAGGAGTAGAAGGAGCACAATTTTCCTCAGGGCAGCAAGGAGAAGTTTAAAGGCACGAGTCTTTCTACGTCTGGTGTAGGTTTGAGTACAGGTGTTCAAAGACTGAATCATCTTATTGTGCTGCCCTACGGACACATATCCTAAAATCCATGCAGGATAGCACCAAGCCATACCTAGTTTGAATGGATAGGGTATAGGACCATGTAGAGGATATTGGTTAGCAGTTCTACTTCAAGGAGATTCCATAAACTGTGAGGGGATCAAACGTGTACAGTGGCAGCATAATTTGTTCATAGTGTTGGTATGTGGGGGGACTAGCATGGTAGAGCAAGCACCTTTGTTGGAATCAATTCTGTCAGGTTGCCTAACCACATAGGGTATTATACAAAGGCTGGCGAATAAGCATAGCCAAATAAGGCCTGTCATGGTTGCCCTTTATGTAAATAAGGAGCGTACTGCAGTAGCTTCTGTTATCCAAGTTATATAGATCCCAGGAGTCAATTGTTCTGTATGCAACTGTTTGGGGAAGTTTAAAAAAGGAGTTATGCAAGATAAATGTGTACCGCCCTGGCGGTATAGCCGTCTAGGATATTTTCTTTGTCAGGCAAGGTTTACTTTTGTATTGAACAAGAGAAAAAGAAAAGGGGGGAAGGAGAGTACCCGTAAAATGATGGGTTACAGTGCCACTCCACTAGAGGCAATATTATTCAAATGTTCAGCAGAGAAGACTATCCGGAGTAGGGGAGGGCCTATTAAAGTTAGGGGCGGAGCAAGAAGGGCTCTATAATAATGCACAGGGAGGGGGATGGGCAGGTGGGTGAAAAAGCTGCGGCTTTGCCGTACCTCTGGTGCTGGGAGCATCCAGAGAGGTGGTCTCAGGCGTTTGCTAGGGGAGCGCCAACCACCCAATGGGTGCTTGTCCTGTGGCAGCTGCTCTTCGAGCCCTGGAGGGTTCCCAGCTACAGAAAGACAGAAGGGGGGAGTATTAGTACTGGTTTTGTGGCAGGGGCCGAGCAATCCAGTGCAAAGGCAGAATTTTCAAGACAAAAATAGCGATTTCCTTAGCACCCCGAGGTCTAGCTGTAGTCTGCACTTTAACAAAAGAAGGGCTGTGATCACTTAAATTACTAGGCTCTAAACAGTCAGGTAAAGAGTCTAAACATTTCACAATGGCTTGCAAAAGGCACAAATAAATCAAAGTCTTTTCTTTACACCCTGTATTTAGAAGAAAACAGCTACTTTTTTGCCTAGGTTTGAATGTAGAATGTGAACCAATCAGAGCCCGCCTGAGAGAAGGCACTCGCAATCTGATAGGCTGCAGCTTTGCCATACCTCTGGTGCTGGGAGCATCCACAGAGGTGGTCTCAGGCATCGGCTGAGGGAGCGCCGACCGTTCGGTGGCTGCTTGTCCTGTGGCGGCTGCTCTTCGAGCCCTGGAGGGTTCCCGGCTCTGGTGCTGGGAGCATCTGGAGAGGTGGTCTCGGGCGTCGGCTAAGGGAGCGCCGACCGCCAGGTGGCTGCTTGTCCTGTGGCGGCTGCTCTTCAAGCCCTGGAGGGTTCCCGGCTCTGGTGCTGGGAGTGTCCGGAGAGGTGGTCTCGGGTATCAGCTAAGGGAGTGCTGACCGCCCAGTGACCGCTTGTCCTGCGGTGACTGCTCTTCGAGACCTGGAGGGTTCCCGGCTCTGGTGCTGGGAGTGTCCGGAGAGGTGGTCTCGAGCGTCAGCTAAGGGAGCGCCAGCCACCCGGTGGCCGCTTGTCCTGTGGCGGCTGCTCTTCAAGCCCTGGAGGGTTCCCGGCTCTGGTGCTGGGAGTGTCCAGAGAGGTGGTCTCGGGCATTGGCTAAGGGAGTGCCGACCGCCCCGTGGCTGCTTGTCCTGCGGCGGCTGCTCTTTGAGCCCTGTAGGGCTGGATATGTGGAACAGTTCTCAGCCTGGCAACTGACATATCTATCTCTATTCCCCCACTAAAATAGCAGCATTGTGATCTCACTGACAGTGAAATCACAGGTGACTGACCTGGCAGCCACTGCTTGGCTATTCCTAAGCAGCAGTTATGTCACAGTCAGGGAGGTAACTGTTGAATATGTAATGGTCAGAACAGTGCTACATATGCCAGCTAGCGATCCAGGTCTGGGAGTGAACTCACTGCCCTGGAGTAAAGGCAGCTATGGCTTCCATTGGCAGCACACCCCATTCAGGGGAAAATGGTGTTGTGCTATGGTATGCTAGGCAGTTTGGTCCTTTGCAAGGCTGTGTTGCATGCAAGAAAGGATGAACAGCAGAAGCAGATAAATACAGGCTTGGGGAAGTGGGAAAAAAATGCTGGATGTAGCAACTAACTGTGAAAGTAGCACAAAATACCAAAACAGACAAAGAACAGGGAATGAACAAAAACAGCACAGGCACTGCCACACACTCATACAGGAACAAATTACAGATGGTAAACCTATTGGTCCCAGAATTGCCACTCTGTTCTTCACAGCTGAATGTTGGGAGGTATACAAAGCAAATGGCAAAATACACATGGGAGGGGGTCTGTTGACCAAGCTGCATGCTGAGCTAGAATGTTGAGCAACCAGCCACATGCATGTGTAGAGGGGAGGAGTCCGGTGACCAATGGCATACTTGTATAGAAAGGCAGGACCCCACAACATTATTTTTGCTTGGTGGGATCCTAAAAGTCTTTGGTATAGTTCTATATGTTACTGTTCTACTTGGCTTCCCCCGATAGGTCACAAGGTGAGTAAGTAGCAGTAGAGTAATTCAAACCTCTGTCTCAAGGTTCACAGCATAGTACTCTTGATTACAAGGTAAATTAAGGACACACAGACACACATAAACACCAACAAAGTATCATGGTCTAGTGCCAGATAAGAGGCTTGGGAACCAGAGGACATAAGTTCAGTTCCACCATCGGACGGCGCCTGTCCAAGTGCACCCATCATTAGGTCGCCAGTAATTCGAGTCTGAATCCCACTTGTAATGTGGGGGGCTGCACCCCCTACACACACCCTAACTATAGATTCTAACTCCAGGGGGAGCAGACCTCGGGGAAGGGGTGGCGAATCGGGGATTTTGGCACCCTGTTGACGAGCGCACCCAGACCGGCACACAGATGGCCAGGAGGGCATAAGTTCACATCACACTACAACCACTTGCTCACTGTTGAGCAAGTTGCTTAAAGAACTAGTGAAACCAAAACAGACAGGAAAATTATACAAATTTTAAGAAGTAGTCAGTTGTAACTTTTTATTTCTGAAGTATGTTTATTTTTCCTTTTGCTGATTAGAAAGTTTTCTATATCATAATATTGTGCTGGATATGTGGAACAGTTCTCAGCCTGGCAACTGACATATCTATCTCTATTCCCCCCACTAAAATAGCAGCATTGTGATCTCACTGACAGTGAAATCACAGGTGACTGACCTGGCAGCTACTGTGTGGCTGTTCCCAAGCAGCAGTGATGTCACAGTCAGGGAGGTAACTGTTGAATATGTAATGGTCAGAACAGAGCTACATATGTCAGCTGCCAGGCAGAGTACTGCTCCACACAACACACCTACCAACATCATGTAAACAACCTTCTAATTAACCAAAGGGAAAAGAAAAAGTACCTCAGATATAAAAGGTAATGTTTGACTGCTTTTGAAAACTAATATTAGTTTAGGCAGTACACTAGCTCTTTAACATCTGCACTTTTTTTCATCAGTTGTATAACCAGATAAATGAGCGTCCCACAGAAAATTATAGTTTGCATCTCAGGCTAGCCTGGGTAAAAAAAACTGTACTAAAAAAACACCCATGCACATACAGAAATACACACAAACAGACACAGATGGAGGCAGACGCGCATTCCACCACATACATCAACACATACACACAGACATACCTACGGAACACTCACAGAAGCAACTATACACACAAGATACTGGGAGGCAGTATAGTGCAGTGGTTTAAGGCTCTGAGTTGCAAATTTGATAACATCCAGCAGGCCAGAACTGGGTTTGAATCCCACAGCTTCCAATTAAATACTGTGTGACCCTAAGCAAGTCACTTAACTTCCTTGTGCTCCCCAGTCGTGCCTGTAAAAAAAGCTTTCAGCTTAGTGTGCTAATCCTAGTTAAACACAACTAAAATGCACACCCATTTTGCCAGGATAGCAGTTACACACACGCATTAATGGCAGAGATGTACTCGTTTACATACTGTACATGTACATGCTGCATGTACAACACATAAATGCACACCAGTACATGCACAAATTGCAGCGCTATGTCAAAACTGGGGGGTATAAAACAGCATGGTCAATAACTGCTCCATTTGGTCAGTACAAAACCATGCTAGATTAGATATACAAACTCTGAAACTGTGCAGCACTGTTGCGACCACATGATTTTTGACTGCTCATATTTGCTGTCGTGGTTTTGACTGGACACCATAAATTACAATCCACACCGACGTTTACACACAGCAATACCACTATATACATAGACACAACCCAACACATAGAAGCACATACACACACCCCACTAACCAGGAGAGTAGTCATACACATGCACATAACAATAGACACAGGTGCACAATATATATACCCCCAATCCTGCATACAGTATGCACAATACATGCCTGTAGCTGAGCACAACCATCCACAGATACCGAATACACACAGACACTCTCACACACAGCAGTAACACTACACAAACATACACAGACATGACCACACTCATATACAGTAAACACATGAGCACATACTGTACTACCACATACATGCTGTACAGCATATGCATGCAGTGCTAGCTAGGATAGGAGTTACACAAGCACACTATGCACACTGACACTTACACTTTACTTTTTCACTATGCACACCGACATTTACTTTTCCCCTTACATCAGTACTGAGCTTAATATGCATTAATTCTGAGCCTGAAAGACTAATTTTTATCCCCCCAATATAAGCCAGGACAATTGGTTATGGAGAAGCACCATTTCTGGAGCTAATTGCCATGTCCCGTCAGCAGGAACTAGAACAGTACGTAGTGAAGAGGATGGATGTTCTCAGGGTGCTATGGACATGCAGTATCTCTGTCTTACCCACAGCCGGCAGTAGGAGCTGGGATGGGGTTGAGGTTGCACAGTGTGGAATATAAAATTCTGCTGGCAGAATGCTTGAGGAATTACTATTCGTGGAATTTGCGTGAAAATTCTGCAGAATTTTGCCAAAATTTATATTTCAATTATTTTAATCTAGCTTTTCAAGTACATATCCAAATGATACCAAATTTGGAAGCTGTACAGTTATTGATGACCCACATGGGTACCAAAATTTATAGTCCTAGGTTGAAAGGGAGTTGAGTTATGTGTGGCCATAGATTTAATCACAATTTAATTTTCAGTTGTTTCCTCTCATTTTAAAATTTCTCATCCAAATTTCTCCACATTTTTAGGATTTAGAGAAACATGCACCGTGATTATGTGCTCCCAAGTTTTAAAGTTCAAGCTTTAAAGGAGGCTGTGCTATAGGCAGCCAAAAATGTTGCCAAAATTTAGATTTTAGTTAAGTATAATTTTGGAAGCATTCATTGAAATGTTATCAAATTTTGCAAGCACATGGGCTATTACTGCATTTATATACAGTATGTGCCCAGTATCAGGTTTCTGTCTCCAAAGGTACATGAGTTATATGCAGATAAATATTTTTCATGAAATTTCCCACCAAAAAATAAAATGACAGACTTTGAGCACCTATAATTTGGAGACAGTGCATTCTAATGTCATGATAGTTGGCATACCATTAGTAGTAGTAGTAATAGTCAATTTTATTTATTTGAGGCACCCTTCCCTGGAGACTACATCAAAACATCATACTGTAATCCGATCATTAGAACTCCTGCCAACAAGTAATCATGCCAAATTTCAGATCTCCAGCTCAATAGATGGTTAAGTTATGACTAAATTCATTTCAAAAATTCCACTGAATTTTGTCAAATATTCATTTTCAGTTATTTTGGTCTCGGTTTTAAAGTACATATCCAAATGATACTAAATCTGGCAAGTATACGGGTACTAATTGCTCTATATAAGTGTACCAAATTTCAGAGTCCTAGATTGAAAGAGGGTGAGTTGTGGGTGGCAAAATGTTTAATCAAACTGTAATTTGATTACAGTATTTCCATCTAATTTAAAAGCTTTTTATCTAAATTTCACCACAGTGTCAGGATTTAGAGAAATGTGCAACATGGGTATGTGCACCAAGTTTTAAATATCAGACTTTAAACAGGGCCATGCTATAGGTAGTCAAATATTTAATTTATTTATTTATTGAGAGCTTGGATTAAAACCTTTGAGAACAAGCTCATTACATACAGTAAGTTCCACATCAGAAGTTATACAACAGGTGATACAAAGTGTAAACTACGGACATCAAAAAACACAAATACATATATGAATACAAAAAATAGCAATGGTATTGGTAACTAATGATGAAGCCTGGGATACTTTGCAATAGGCAGAAAGGACACAAGAGTCCTCAGCATGAAAAAACAGACAATTGTGAGACAGCAGGGGACAGATGAACATTACAGGGGAGGAATCATCAGCCAACGGCATCATCATACAGGTAGGTGAGGAGGGGGAGGGCCCAGGCAGAATGTCCTAATGGAGGATAGAGTAGGAAGGGGGTATGGGGATTGAGGTGAGGGGTAGAAGGAGGTCCGGAGCCGTTAAGTGCATGCAAAAGGTGAAAAGTGTACACAGGAAGGATTTATGAGGCTGAGACAGTTGCAAGCTAAGACTTATCTAAAGCAGTCACAGCTGGAAGTTATAGCTAAGTGCTGTCTCAGTTTTCTTTTAAAAGAGCTTAAAACGGTAGCTGAGGAGACTCCTGGATGACGAGAGTTCAGCCAGCGAGGTGCAACATGTGTGAACGATCTTTGGCCTGTTGAGGTCCTGCAGTGAGGAATTTTGAAAATTTGACTTTCTGATCAGCGGGTGCAGCATCTATTGTCACAAGACAAGAGGAGATTTTGTACCCCAGAGGGCAACAAGCCTAAGCTAATCATTTTCATCTGGAGACAGGATTGGTGCATAAGTCTGCCTGAGAACTGTAGCCAGTTTGCCTGAGTATAAAGACTACAGGTGTGCATCAGTTGAGGGGCTCCTGTAATGAGTCGGCAGGCTTTGTTAAGGGCCACTCTTAAGCGATGCAGGGTGGTATCTGAGGCTGACCCATAAATTACCAGCCCATAGTCACTGAGTGATACTAGCGAACTGTGACAGCAAGTTTGAGTACCTCTGGAGTCAGACTGTGCTTGTGCGTGTGCAACAGGTCAATATGTGTATTGACAGCCTTAGCAACATTATCGATGTGCTGGGCAAAGGACATTGTGCTACCAACCGTGATCCTCAGGTATTTAAAGTGTTGCACAAGTTCCAGGGGGGAGCCCACTTTATTAATGATGAGAAGTGGGTACAATTTGTGCCAGTTGTGGACAGAGGAGAACACCATAGTTTTTATCTTTTTGTAGTTCACCAGGTTGTGTTCTTTAAACCATTGTTCAACATCCATAAAGTTACTTCATAGATTGCATTGACGTGCATTAGGATCGGTATCATTAATGAATAGTACAGTGTCATCTGCATATAGCAGTAAATGACATTGGCAGGCATTTGGGAGCTGGCTAAGGAATATATTAAATAAGAGTGGCCCCAGAATGGACCCTTGTGGAACTCCTGAGAGGACAGATTGACTCTCAGACAGTGTGTTACTGAACTTAACTTGTTGAGACCAGTTCAGCAGATAACTGTTGAACCAAGCCACTGTATCAGTGGAGAGACCAATATCTGTTAGCTGCTTGATCAGTAGGGTATGGTTTACTGTATCAAATGCTTTGGTTAAGTTTATGTAGACTGCACTGATGGGAGACCTTGGTCTAAAGATCTGTGGATTTAGCCCATGTATTCTAGCAGCACAGTAGTAGTACTGTGTCATGCCTGAACCCATGTTGTTGCGGGCATTGTAGCTGATATTGTTCCATATAATCTACCAACTAATCAGCCACTATTCTCTCCAAAGATTTCGAAAGTGGAGGAAGAATAGAGATAGGTCAGTAATTCCCGGCAACAGACCAATCACACTTGAAGATAGGTGTCACAGTGGCTGCTTTCCTCTTGCCAGGGAATTGAGAGAACCTTAGAGATGTGTTGACAATATGGGTAAGAGGGGCCAGAGTCTTGTCTAGTGTCAACTCAATAAATTTCAGGTCAAGGGTATCACCACTGTGCCTAGATTTGCCAGAAACCTTAAGGAGGTATCTTTTTACTTCCTTAGCTGTAAGAACTTTGACATGGAGAGGTGGGAGAGGGTTGAGTCCACATTTCCACTATGGTGAGCAGGGTTGGGCAGGTCAAGGAAGTCCGAGGGAAGTACTCCACTTAAATCTGTGAAGGCCATGTTAAATGAGTTTCCAATTGTTCTCGGGTCCAGTGTATGTGTGCTGTCAATGTTGAGCATGGTGGGGAAAGGCTTGTTGTCTTTACCAATAACTTGTCTGAGACTGTTCCAAAACTTTCTGCCATCATTCCAAGTTTGGGAGCGGGCTTTCTTGAAATACTGTTTTTTGCTAACATTTTGATTTTAGTTATTTTAGTATCATTTTGGAAGTATTCAGCAAAATTTTATAAATGTTTTAAGGTATAAGGGTTATTACTACATGTATATATGTACCTAGTTTCAGATTTCTAGCTCCAAAGATACCTGAGCTACATGCAGATAAAAATGTTCATGAAATGTCCCACAAAAAATAAAATGACAGCTTTTCAGCACCTATAATTTTGAGATGATTCATCCTAATGTCAATATGTTTGGCACACTTTTAGAGCACTTATTAACAGGTACTCTAGCCACATTTCAGATCGCTAGCTCAATTGACAGCTGAGTTATGACCAAATTAATAAATTTCTAAAATTCCACAAACTTCCAATGAAATTCCATGAAATTCAAAATTCCATCGAAATTCCACAAATGCAGATTTTTCTCATTCTGCACAGTTCTAGTTTGCAGCCATGATATGGACTTAAAAGTCAAATTGGGTACTCCTGCTACCATCCAGAAGTAGAAGTAGAAGTTTAGATTGGCATGTATGGGGGCTGTATTAAGGAGAGGATGGCCCAATTGTTTGTTCCCACTGCCCTCCCCCCCCCACACACACACATCATGGACCAGGACCTAGCCTAATTGTTCACTTTCCTTCTCTCTCTCCAGTAGCAAGCTCTGGACCTAGCAGGGGCTGAATAGAGAGTCGGTGTGCTTCTCCCCCGCAGTGGGAGCTGAATTGAGAGACCAAGTGATTCTTGTCTTCTCCTCCCTCTCCCACAGTAGGAGCTGAATCAAGGGTCCAACAGCCCGAATTCTTAAAACACTAATGTTGTAATTGCTTGCTTTCCCCACTATCAGCCCTTACTTTACATGCTGCAAAAATCCAAAGCAGCAACTGTGCTGCACCCTGAAAGCAGTAAAGGGATGTGTTGTGGTGCAGTATCTGAAGGGCTAGCACATGCATGGTCATCATAAAACAATGAGGACTGCTTTGTAGAGGGTGGTACCACAAACAAAGGCTGCTAAAACATATCTCTGACAGTCTGACCAAAATATGTCATTATCTCCACTGGTATAACAGCCTGTCCTGTCCTATTCCATAATCACATTAATATTTTTCTTGCCACCAGTCATCAATGAAGCAGACTCATTGGGAGCCCTGCCATGATCAGCTATTGCTTGCCATCTCTGCTTTTTCCCCATGCTCATCTTACCATGCTTTGGCCACAAGAACTGACCTAACACCAGACCCTTTGATCCTTTGGTACCTCAACTGTGGTAAACCGTGATGAGAGCACTGGGGAGAGGGCACCGACAATAATGGTGATCCTCTCCACAGCGCATTGTTGGAACAGCTCTGAGGGAATACGGTGGCCGGATGGAGGGGGGTGGGTGACTATAGCAACATCCTGTCGCTATATGTATGTGCGCATGGGGGATGGGAGCGGGCACACAGTGAGGGATGTGGAGGGGTGCCACGGTCGGTTGCCATGCGGATCCCGTGGCATGGAGGGTGGTGGCTGGGTTGCTGGCGTCGTTCGGCAGGGTGCTGTGTTCAGGTTCAGGTGCTGGTGTGTTTTTGTTGCACCCAGCCTGAACTTTTTTTTTTATTGTTTTCACCCCCCCCGACATGCACCCCCCTGGAGTTCAGAATCCTTTAGTAGGGGAGTGCAGGGGGCAAAACCCCCTATGGAAAGGTGTGTGAGGGGCACAGTCCCCCACAGAAAACATTAAAAACTAAGTCCATGGCACCTTTTTGCTGTGTGCTAGGGCGTCAGAGTGCCGAAATAAATTTTCAGCACTCTTGACTTCTGCATAACGGCGATCACCTTTAGGCTTTCGCTGTTATGACATAGATCCCTCAACTGCTTGGTGGAGGATAGTCTATCACATATTTGATGAAAATATGCCACATGCACCACCCTCACAGCCTGACTGAACATGGTACAGCAATGGGGCCAACTCTAGCCCCCAGTTATGTTAACCTGTACCTTCAGTTGTACAGTAGGAGGAAGAGGTCATTCATGATCTGGAGGTCAATCCCTTCTCTGAGCAGATTAACTTGCAGCGTTGCTTTACTGAGGAAATGTTAATGGTGTGGCGGGTGGTGGAGACTGAGTTGGGTGAGTTAAAACAATACCTTGAGAAATCTAACCCCAATTTAAGGTTCACTGTATCAAACAGTCCTGCTGAGATACATTTTTATGGATTTATCTCTAGAATGGGTAGGTCAGTGG
Organism: Neoceratodus forsteri; assembly: GCA_016271365.2. Lineage (NCBI taxonomy): Eukaryota > Metazoa > Chordata > Ceratodontiformes > Ceratodontidae > Neoceratodus > Neoceratodus forsteri. The sequence continues at coordinate 569,439,398 of CM057449.1, read as the reverse complement.
GTGCTGGCCTATATAGAAATCCTACTGAAACTAACTCTGTATTCTTAACTTCCAGTGACCACTCCCAACACACCATTAATCATATTCCACAGAGCCAATACATACGACCTCATTGAAACTGCTATGATGCTAGGCATGCATGAGCAACTGAAGAAATAGCAGCCTAACTTAAACACTCTCTTGCTGTGATTACACAATCCAACTTTTCCACCAATACAAGTGCTCCAGGCATTCAGACTAAGTGCATAGTTTGTTAGTATATATCTTTTGCTTTATGATGATACCACATTTGCCTCTGCCAGGCGAACGGTTGCCAAAATATTATCAAAAGAAATTTCCTTCAACCATCTCCTCACACTACAGCAAATGGTGGCAGTGCCAGCTCCAGCAGTGGCAACCCAACAGAATGACATGGATGAGATCAAGAAGATGTTGCAGTAGCTCCTTCAATACCTCCCTCCTTTGAGGGTGTCAGGTAGGGATTTGGGGCAAAGAGTGGAGGCCATAGAATACAGAGTTGTAGACACCTGTACCTATCACACTCTGACTTTTGGTGCTACTTACAACTTAGGGCAGCCATCCAGACATTTGACAAAGCTCATCTCCTTCAGCCCTCCTGATCTTGGTTTCCTGCACTGGTAGTCTCCCAATGCACCAAGAGATGGACAAGTAGAACATATGCTACTATCCAATATATCTGAATGGATATTCTTAAATCAGGAAACAAAGCATGGGAATTGGAAATAGGATATTCCTTATGAACCTCCCAGTGGTCTACTATGATTCATTCCACCCATATGGCTCATAAGGATGTTAAGGGCCATCTCATTCAGCTTAAAATACTGCATTGTTGTTACAAGACTACTTAAGTCTTAAGGTCAATAACCTGTGTCCCTACTCTTTTGTCATCACTGTTCCCAACTGGATGCAGGCCTTCTGCACATACTCTGGAATACACCACTTCCATCTTCACCTGAGATTTGCATCTAAGGTATTCCATCTCAGGTACACATGCTGTCCAAATCTTTACAGTGTTGCCTCCTTGCACATTTTAATGGAGGCCAAATGACTCTTGATAATGTCTTGGCGTCATTCCCCATTACTCTATTGTCACTCTGCTATAGTTACATTGGCCATTTTTGACAGATAATCTTTTACTACAACTGGGAAGCAGGGCATTTATCATAAAAATTGGGACCCTTTTTTTCCCTCACATCTTCATTCAGTCCCACTTCCACAAGCTAGCACTCCCCCTCATGACTCCAACTAAACACCCACTGTATCCTGGCAGATTTTCCCTTTTTTCTCCAAAAAGAGACTGGAATGCAATTTGCTACATATTGCTTTGTCCCTTAGTACTCTATCTCCATAAGTTAGTCCTTCTCATCCCCATGCTGCTTTCTTGGTGCTGTCTCCTGTGTTTAAGATGGGATCTACTCATTCCCTCCATTGTGTTATTCTTGCAGTGTTATTATTTTTCCTTTTAGATGTTGTACTCTGTACCATGCTGTTTTGTTATATTTTTCTAAAGGTTGTATCTTTATAGTGTTATCTTTCTGATTTGTAGTTACTTGTGGCGTATGTTGAAAATTACTCAATAAAAAGATTCATGTTAAGAAAAGAGTGGCAGACACCAAGATGGCCACCCTCAAGATGGATACCCAGCTGTCTATTCGGTCAGATCAGATGGCCAGACTGGAGCAGCAAATAATCTTTCTCTAGGCCAAAGTGGACGTCCTTGAAAATTGAGGTTGTTGGAAAAGTTTGGAAACAGAGAGAGCTAACCATACCCTCAGCTCAAAACCACAATGAGAAGACCCCCCTCCCCCCGCCAACCCGTCCTGGCATACTTTTTAAGGTATTGCATGAAGGAACAGATACTTTGCCTGGCAAGAGAGAGGGGGCATCCTGAAATGGAATGGTCACCGAATTTATTTGTTACAGGATTACTGCTAGGAGGTAGCAGATCGTAGAAATGCATTTGCTATGGGGAGACAGGAGCAGGCTAGGAAAAATATTCCCTACTCCATCCGATACCTAGCTACCCTTCAAGTCCAGTGGGATGGAAGGTGGTTGTCATTCAATCACTCAGGAGAGGTAGAACAGTTCCTTGCTAGCTCCCTAAGGAAAGAAGGAGATCAGTACTGTACAAATGCCCCAGGTACTACTAACATACTAACATACTAAAATGCCAGCAGAATAGGCCGAACGGTCTTTCGTGTCTGCTCGTTTGGTCAGCCCCCACCCTGGGTGCTGACCTTGCTGTCCCCCTCGCCTTCTCTGATTTCTCCCTTCCCAGTTCCGGATATTCTTGCTGCATTGGATTTTGCTTCCTGAACCCTTCCCCTGTACCTGTCCCACCCCCTCTTGAACCCCTCCACTGTCTCTGCCTCCACCAGCCCCCTAGGTAGTGCATTCCATGGCTCCACCACCCTCTCAGTGAAGTAGCACCTCCTCCTTTCTCCCCTGAATCTTCCCCCCTCCAGCTTCCACCCATGCCCTCTAGTGGCCCCTTCCTCCTTCCTTCGAAGCACCCTGACTGTTCCTCCCCTATTTACCCTCTTCATGTACCTGAAGACCTCTATCATGTCCCCCTTCTCTCTTCCAATGTGTACATATTTAGCTCTTCGAGCCTCTCCTCATAGGTCCTGTCCCCCAAGCCCCAAATCATTTTGGTTGCCCTCCTCTGGACCCTCTCCAGGAGGTTAATGTCCCTCTTTAAGTGATCACTGATCAGAGGCCTCTGAACACCACAATTTGTAGCCCTCACCAGGTAGAAACAATTTACCACAGCCACCAGAGAGTTATCAGTGTTACTCCCAGCTCACAGTTAAACCCAAATGCTTAAGGGCTGGAGGTCGGGATCGAATCCCTAAAGCAACAGAGGGGCAGACACACCAATGTTCGAGGAGTTGAGGCTCAATGTATTCCACTTTGGAATCCAGTCCACCGTTATCCGAGACTGAGTTGCCCAATAAAGCTGTGAGGGATCCTCTGTGAAGGAAAGGACAGAAACATCCTTCTGTGGTGCAAGATCAACATGAGATGCATGAGATGGACACCATGGAGATGGACTGCTCAGTCACTACTCAGCTAGAGGAAGATGTCTCTCTCCTTCCAAGCTGGGTGAGTGTGCTGGAAGGATCGGCCAGCCCCTTGAGGCACCCCTGTAAAGATGGGCAGTTGCTACCCCTCGCTGATACTACTAAAGTGGGTTCTGCAGAGCGCTGACTGTATTCTCTTTTGTTTAATAGCAGACTGCTATATTTTGGACTTTTTTTAATTCATATGCCTGTTAGCTGTTGTTTTTCTTATTTTCCCCTTCCTGACAAGATGCAGAGGTTTGCTGGATAGAGACTACAAGATGCTGTAAGTGTTTTTCTTTCTGTTATTTACTTTCCTTCACAGTGCACCAGGCATGTCTCCTTTACCACCTCAGGGGTTGTGAGGCACAGGAGAATGTTGCGGGGGAGGGACATTTGTGGGCTACTGAGGCATAGTGTTGGTGCAGTCTTCAGGGGAGTGGCAGGGGAGGGGGTTTATGAGGGTCAAATAGCCTCAGCAGGGGTTGATGCTCAGTCTGTAATAGCCCCAGCTCTTCCCTGAAAAGTCCCCAGGCTTATAGTGAGTGGCTTCCTGCCATGCCATCCAGCTTGAAGGTTGACTGAAGCCCCTCACCAACGCAAGCTGTCTCCCACCATGGTACTTAGCTGGTAGTGTCAACTAGCTGCACAGTGACTAATGTGAGTAAATTTGGGGAGGCAAGGAAAGGGAGGGGTTCACAGAGGAGGGAATTTTAAATGGAAAACAGGAGACCTCTTTTCAATAAGCCAATTGCGCAGTAAGCCTGTGGCCATAAGCCTGTAATAACTTGACTCATGGTGAACACAGAGTGCAGCACAAAGTGATCAGAGAGAGAAATATTATATCTGTGTTGCTGTCCTCTCTACACAGTTACCTACCTCTCCCCCCTCTTCATACAGCAGTTGACATACTCAGGAGGGTGTGGAGCCAGGCTGTCATGGTGGATGAAGGGGGGGCTTCTGAGTTACAGAGCTTGCTGTGGCAAAGTGTCAAGATCCCTCCTTCCCAACTGTTCAGTGGTATATATAGCTTTGGAACATTGTTGGGGGTAACAATGGTGATCCATGGCAGGGGGCCGAGCTTCATGTGATAAGCTGCGAACAATGGCAGGGGTGCAAAGCTCAAGTGTGGGGAATATGGGGGGATGGCAGGAGGGACAACATAATCTGGACCAGGGCAATGACACAGCCACTCTCCCCTGTTGTCACAGTCTCTGGATGGTGGGGTGTGGGCATCTGTGCTCAAGGTGTCATCTCTGTTCAATACGCGCTATGACTATCTTCCTGATCATACAGCCTCCACAGTCACCGAACCTGTTTAGGCTGACTTCTTCATAACTGGCTTCAGTACTAGTGGGAATTTCATGGAGCTAGAAACCAACGGGGGCTGGGGTTGCTGCCCAGGTATTATCTTTAGATGGCAAATGATGGTGCCTGGATGGCTCCCACCATTGGGCAACACTCTTCTGAGAATAAGGGGGGATACAATAGAGTTGAGTGGGGTGCTAATCCTGGCCGTGACTTTACTAGACCATCTCTAAATATAATACTACATACCATGAGATAATGTAAAATAAAGTGTGCCTGCAGTGCAGGTACTGTCATCACTGCTGGGAGCTCTGAATATTGCTGTCCCATAGTGATACAAGAGTCTGCATCATGCAGCTTAATTGGGCTATCTTAAACAGACATGAGTTCATCAACATGGATTATGCAAACCTTTGCTCATAGACCTTAAAGCAGCCGAGCTTCATATCTCCTGCACTCAGGGGAGGCAGGTATCCCAGACCAGCTTAGGGCCATGAGACAGCCGTCTGGCTCACAGCTGTACCTAGTCCACAGCAGCCATGTTCAGTGTATGGTATACCACTACTACTAATGACAGCAGTTTTCTCAGGTAGGAGGAAGCTCTAGGAATATGACAATTTGGTATAATAAAAAATGTGAAGTGCTGGCAGTAGAAGGCAAAAGAGTTAATGAGGATATTTCTGAAGCTTTCTGCTTTTTTGTGCTACTAGATACATAGATACACAGAATGTGTTGGCAGATGGGGACCATCGATCCTTCTAGTCTGCCCATGTTTTTGACTATTCCCCCTCACAAGCTCCCTGTCTTTGTTGTCACAATTCCTTTGTATCTATCACACATGTGCTTGAATTCCCTAACCGTCTTGGCTTCCACCATCTACTCAGGTAACTCACTCCACAGCGCCACCACTCTCTCCATGAAGAAGAACTTGCATATGTTGCTTTTAACCCCCCCCACCCCCACCTCAGGTCATTACCTCATGTCCTTGTGGATGCATTTAGCTGGAACAGCTTATTTGTCTGGACTCTGTTCAACCCTTTGAGGTACTTAAGGGTCTCTATCATACCCCTCATCCCTCCGCTGCTCCAGAGAGTACATGTCCTTGATGCTGTAGAAAATAGTCTTACACTGTGCAGAGTTTGTACTATGATAAGGATGTATGGGCTGTATTTGCTGTGTGTACAAAATGCTGAACTAGAATTAGAGATAGCAAAGTCTATTTGTGTAAAAGGTGTAGTGTCAGACTAGGAGAACAGTAATGTACCTATGAAAGATTACCTTGTGTGGACATATGCTGTGTTTGTAAGATAACAGCTTGTGGTGTATATAAGCTACATTATGAAATGGGTAGAAAGAATGCTGAATTCTGATTGGCTGAGAGCAGCTTTCAGCTGGGTCATTGGCCCAGCACAACGGACCAGTTGAAAGTATTATGTTTAAAAATGCATAAAATTTACTAAAAATTACCCATTTCATAATCGCAATAAGGCACTCCAGGGGGTGTGTTATGGTGGGCTAATGGCCCTTCTCGGGTGGTGGAAGCCCTCGGCTACACCTCAAGCTTCAACCCACCCAAAGGTGGGTCGTTATCCCACCATAACACACCCCCTGTTATGCCTTATTGCTTAATTGTAACAGACACAAGGTGAAGAACTATGAACCCCAAAATGAAGAGCTGAAGTTTCCACATCTGTCTGGTTCATCTTCCAAGGGAAGGTATTTGGCCATCTGGTACCTTGTAAGCTGGGCTGCTGGGGCTAATGCAGCATATTATGTTAGCCAATAAACCTTTCTTTGTGGCATGCAGTTACACCTTTCCAGTGTAGTCACTGGCTCAAATACCCAACAGAGCTCTTTTCAGTGAGGCCAGCAATGAGCCCAGAAATCTTACATCAAGGGTCTGGTAGTTACTCCTGGGCGGGTCTCTCTTTACTTATTTTTTCCACTCCTCCCACTTAACAGCAGGATTGTGAATAATGACAATGGCTGGTGATGTACAGATGTGTCTCCTGCAACAATGCACTGTCATGCCTTAGTTGCTTGAGTGAAGACAGACTTTTATTAAATTTAACTGAGTGATTCACCCCTTGGACATTCCACGATATACAATTCATATTAGCCATACTCCTCACTGTATATTAAACCCCTTACTCTGTATGCCCACCAGTACATCATCTTACCTGACAGAGAGGGTCTGAGTCCCACTTCAATGAAGTACCATGCTTCCATGCAGTGCAGTCCAGCTGAGAACAGAGAAAAGAGAAAGGTAAGTATGTAACAGGCACAGAAAAGAAGGGAAGGCTGTAATAAGAAAAAAACATAGTTAGAAATAATGGCTCCAGTTATCCTTTGCAGCACACCTGTTTTGGAGAAAAGTAAGTATATTAGTCCAATAAGAATGTGTACCACCTGTGTGAACTCCAAGAGAAGCAGTATCCCCCCCCCCAAAAAAAAAGAATGGTGTAACAAACTCCCAGGGGTCAAACTGAAGAGTATGCTTAAAAAGAGGGCAGCCTATCTACAACCTCCTCACCCACACTTCTATCCCTACTTATCTCACCTACTGGTAAGCATGTAGTCCGGTAAACTTCTCCTTAGCCTTTTAATGGTGTAAAAGAAAAAAACTCCTTGTACTCCAGGGGTATCTCAATAAAAACGATGTGGTGCAGCATCCTGCGCCCATATGCTAACTGTCAATTCAGAGGTGGATTTGAAGCCTTTAAATGGGGGTAATTAAACTAAGGAGAGTTGGGTGTGGGACATTTTCTCTAGCTGTTTCTCAAAGAAAAAGAAGGGGGTCTCCATCTTGCTGAAGAAAGGTTTACCACTTCAAATACAGGCTACAGAAACAGATAAGGAGAGCTGATGGATACTAGCACATGGTAGAGTGCAGGAGAGTGATAATACACTCCTTAATGTCTATGTCCTGAATGAGGATAACCCAGAGAATTCTTTCATCACATTGCACAGAAAGTGATAGATAACCTAGCCCTGTGGGGGTCTTAAACTCTTCGGGGGGTGATTTTAACCTGGTATTAGACCTGCTTTTGGACAGATCCTCTGGAGTACAGGGTCATCCAACACAGTCAGGCTAGGCAAGCTCTTCAGAAATTGTGTTTGGATTTAGAATTCTGAGACATTTGGCAGATGCAGCACCTAACTGAGAGGGACTACATGTATCGGTCCACTTGCTTTACTTCTAATAGTAGACTAGATTATTTCTTGTTGAGCTCTAATGCCATCGCTGAGGTTATAGGTATGGACATTTATCTGATGATAATTTCAGATCATGCAGCAGTCTCTCTCTCTCTCTCCCCCCCTCCTTCTGGCCATGACCACACCCCAGGTGGAGGATGAACCAGTTCATTTTTCAGTCCCCAGAGTTCATGAGTTGGCTTAAAAGAGAAATTACACTATATTTTGAGCTAAATAGGCAACTGGAGATATCAGAGCAGATGGTATGGAATGCATTTAAAGCATTTATAAGATAATAATTTATTCTGCAAAAGCAGCCAAACAGGCTAGGTTGGAAACTGTGACATTGCAATCCCAGCTCAAAGATGCTGAAAAGGCTCTTTATGATGCACCCACACCCATTGAGACAGCAGTGTCAAAGGTCATCCAGTTAAAATATCACTTCAACACCTTACTATAAGTGCAAGCAGAAAAAGCTCTCTTCTACTTGCAGCAGCATTACTGGGAAGGGGGTGAATGAGCATCTAAATTGCTAGCTTACAGACTGCATCAGCATGCAGCAGAAATGCATACTGTATCTGATCTTCGCCACTGCTCAGATGCCATTACTTCAGATCCCAAAGATGCTTTCAAAGAGTTTTATGAAAACCTAGGTGCAAGTAGACCACAACCTCCCCATAAGAGTATTGTCAGATGTCTTAGAGAATCTGGCCTCTGGGAGATATCCCAGAGATGAGGGACATGCTGGAAGCCCCTTTCACCCTATCTGAAATTGCAAAGGCTATCTCGTATTGCCTAAATGCAAGGCCACAGGCCCAGATGGCCTTACTGCAGAGTTCTACAAGGTCTTCTACAAGTAATTAGCATCTCACCTCTACCAATTATTTCAGGTCATAGACAAAGGGGGAAGCATTCCCAAAACCATCACAGTGTTACCTAAGCCCAATAAGGACAAAGCGGAATGTTCTAGCTACCAACCAATATCATTAATCAATGCAGATACCAAGATCCTGACTAAGGCTCTGGCTACCAGGCTGGAAAAGGTGCTCCCCAGCTTCAGTCACCCTTCCCAAAGGGGGTTCGCCAAGGGGAGACAGGGAACAGACAATGTTAGGGCATTGGCCAATCTGATTGAAATAGTGCAGAAAACACATGACTCAGTAGCACTATTGACGATTGATGCCAAAAAAAGCCTTCGAGTTGGTGGAGTGAGATTACCTATTTGAGATCATGACATATGTAGTCACAGGTCCTCAGTTTCTTTCTAATGTGAAACCATTATATTCAGACCGAGAAGCCTTGGTGCTGAAAATGGCATGTTGTCACCCATGTTCTCATTCCATTAAAGAACCAGACAAGGATGCCCCTTGTTGTCCTTACTCATTATGCTGACCATGGAACCCTTAGCTGAAGCTATTATGTTCAACATAGACATTGAGGGGATACGGGCCGGCACTCAGCAACGCAAGGTACTTCTCTATGTGGATGACATTCTATTGACCCTGCCACATGTCAATCAGTCATTCCCAGCCTCCTTAGATCTGTTAACCTCCTTTGGTGCACTCTTGCACCTACAAGTAAACTGGTCAAAAAACGAGCTAATGCCAATTGTGGACTGCTCAGAACAAACACTCACTTTAATGGCAACTGGATAATCATGGGCATGGGAATGCTTCAGATACTTAGGAATTAAAATTTCCTCAAATACTAGGGATTGGCCTGCAAGGAATATGACTTCTCTGCTGACATAACTTATGTTAGACATGGGTAGGTGGAAGAAACTCAACCTACTCCTTCCAGGTAAACTTGACACTATTAAAATGATGGCCTTACCAAAATTAAACTACTGCACCATGAATCTACCTGTGAAGCTAATGGAAGAATAGGGGCAAAAAATAGACCAACTGTTCACCTCCTTCTTGTGGGAACAGCAACCACTCAGATATGGGAAACACCAGCTTAGGGCCCCACAAAGCCTGAGAGGGTGGAACACCCCATGGCCTTCAGCTTACTACTTGACCCAGGCAATAAAGCATGGCCTCACTTGGCTACAGCCATATGGAGATGAGCCCATATGGGCCACCATAGAGCAGGCTCTGATAGGCACCCAACCAATACAAGCAGTGCTCAGGGTGAAGGACATCAGAGATACGATGCTCTCCCTGTCAATTCAGTTCACCAGATATGTTTTTCAAAAACTGAAGGCCATGTTGCATTGGGGAACTCTATACTTAGGGCTCTCCAAATTATTGAGGTTCAATCCCACACTACAGATAGCAAACCACACAATTCATTGGCATACGTGGGTCAAGAGTGGGGAGGCAGTATAGCACAGTGGTTTAAGGCTCTAAGCTGCAAATCTGGTGACATCCAGCAGACCACACCTGGGTTTGAATCCCACAGCTTCCACTTGCATACTGTGTGAACCTGAGCAAGTCACTTAACTTCCCTGTGCTCCCAGGTTGCACCTGTAAAAAAGCTTTCGGCTTAGTGTGTCTCACCTGGTTAAATAACTAAATAAAAAAAAGAAAAAAGAAGGGGATTAGTCTTCTCAGGGCCTCTATCTGTCCCACCACTGAGACCCTGAAACCCTTTCAGAAAATTAAGGAGGAATTCTGCCTCCCTAATACAAACCATTGGAGTTTTCTCCAGCTCTGCCATGCTGCAAGGACCTGATTAGGCCCAGACCTCAAGTATCAACCCAGCAATATGGGTGAAACAATGGACTGATGGCTAATGTCAAAGGAAAAAAAAAGGGGCAAGCTTATTTACAGCCACATACAATACTTACATATTCTTAAGTGGGAACCATATAGACTCAAGTAGGAGGTAGACCTTAAAATACAGATACAATCGGAGAACTGGAACAGATGCTGGACCCTTGCTCACAAAGGCACGCTGGACCCCAAGTCCCAACTCATTCAGAAAAAGTGCTGGGTAAGTTTATTATTTTATTTATTTATTTAGTTTTTGTTAACCGGGTAAGCACACTAGGCAAAACAGATGTCTATTTTCAGGTGCTACCCAGGAGGTTACAAGGAAATAAGGAAGCAGATTACAAAACAGAGCTCAGGTAGATAAATATACAGATATTTCACAGATGAGGCAGGATAGGCAAAAAAAAGAAGCATACAGCAACATACATGGGATTAGGTAACTTAATATACAGACATTACAAACTGGTAAACAAAGTGGCACCATACCCCAGATAAACTAAATAGGATGGGGGTTACCATTAAGAATGATTTTGGAGATGCCAGTCTTTACCACGGCATATAGGTCACATACTGTGGTCATGTCTGGTGATCAGACCCTTCTAGCAGAGTATCCTACATAAGGCCATGGCTCTACTATGGAGGGGTATACCTTTGTCACCAGTTTTATGGATTTTAGGGGACACAGCATTGCTTTCAGGTCAGCCAGTCAAACATAAAACTCTCATCTACACTAGGGCCATGGGGGTTAAACGCTTATTACTAATGAAGTGGAGGTAGCCCAAAGCGCCCTCTATACTAGAGTGGGAATTGGCTGTTACAAAAATGGCCTCCTTTATTAGGGTGCTGCACAACCACCATTGAAATACCTCCACTTCTGACGGGGTTTGGGACCCATGGATAAAACAGGGATACCGTTGGGTGGGCATAGTTTAAGGGGAGTCAGAGTGTGCCTTCTGAGTTGGGAATTAGAGGCAGGAATATGGGTGGGAGCAAGGAGCCAGGATGGGGTATGGACAGTCATTATTGGGACCCTCACAGATGTTTTTTTCTTCCTCCCACCCCTTTACCTTTTGTCACTTCTGATCTTGTTCATCTTCCTATCCCCTCAAGCTTTGGTCTGCCAGGAGCTGGCAGAATTGAATCCCTTCCCCCAGAGCTCCAGGTGATTTGACTAAGGTAATCTGTAGCAGTCCAACAACCATCTCCAAATCTTGTCATCTTAACAGGTACTAAGACAGCACACGCTGAGAACTGAACTCTTCTGACTGGCACACCTGTGGTTTAGTAGACTCCAAGAAACGCGATAAACGTTAAGGATATTGTTTTATTTTCAAGTACAGTATTACTGATACGCAGGGATAATGTACCCTTGTTTTAATTCACAAATGGTTACTGTGTTGTGATAGTATGGGCTTACAAATTAGTAGTTACTGTCCATGAATGCCTATATGTTAGCTTTCTCTCTACAGCTAGGGATGTAAGGAAGTTTGTTACTAATAAGTTTTATTATGAAACTGGTCTGTTGAATCTTGGCTCCTGATTGGTTGAGAGCTACTTTCAGCCGGGCCGATATCCCAGCACAACAGCCTGGGTAAAAATAGCTCCTGGAAGAACAGACTCTGCACCTTAGAAGAAGCCCTACGCACAACTGCTCACAGCTTGCCCCATACAACACCTAGGTCTTAGCAGGAACTGTCATCTCCTCCATTCCCACTCTGAACAGATCTGCCCTGTATACACAGCTCCTGCGTCCCCAGTGTCACATTCTTTAAATAGGTTTCTCTCTCTTTTTTTTAAATCTACTTTTCACTACTTACATTACATGGCTGAATCTGTGTCTCGCGCATGTAGCACCAACAACAGCTGCCAATTACCATGTGTCCCAAGTAACAGAAACATTAAAAAAATTGAGTAAAATGCTTGGCGACAGTTAGGAATGTTAATTTTTTGTTTCTCCAACAGTAGTGACACAGGCCAGAGAGTAGGACCGGGACCAGGAAGTACTGAAGCGGGAAGTCACCAGCAGCGATTGACACTTGGAGACTGCGAACAAGCAGTCGCTACTTTCCCGGTTTTCCACTACTTGTTTAAATTTTATCATTTTGTGATGTAAAAAACAGAAAAGGATGTTATATTTTTTTTTAAATTTATTAATAGTATCGGGACCCGTTTCATAATTGCAATAAGGCACTCCAGAGGGGTCGTTATGGTGGGATAATGGACCTTCTTGAGTGGGGGAAGCATTCGGTTTTGCCTCTTACTTCAACCAACCTGAGGAGGGCTGTTATCCCATCATAACGTCCCCCCCCCAACGTGCCTTATTGCTTAATTCACTGCCACTACTCTTTTATTATGTAGTGTTAGTTATATTATAAAGGCTATCCTACAATCTATTTATTATTAAATACAGAAATCAGTGGTTTTGTAATTCTCATTCTAGTCCCTGGATTAATTGTACTTCATGGGTGGGGTACATCAAGGATTTTTTCCCTTAGATATTTATATAAATATGGTGTATGATTGTCTCTTTAGTGTTGCATCCCCATGGAGGAAGTCCTCCTGCCAGGTTTATCTATCCTTGGTTATCCTGTATTATCTGTTATTGCTGCTTGTATTAAAAAAAAATAAAAATCTTTTTTTTAGCTGCTATATAGAGAATAATGGATTGGCAAGTGTGTGTTATGAATATTTTTTCACACCCGAGGGGTGTGATGACTCATAAACCTAGAGAGCTAAGCTCGAGAGGTTCATGTAGTAATCACACAGGGTGTGAAAAAAATATTCAGAAGCACACAGTTGCCAATCTTTTATTTTTTATAATTGCCTGTGCTTTTTAAAGTAGCACCGCATGAGCGAGCAGTCAGTCAGTCACAGTCGGTTCCCAATGTGACTGACTGCCGAAGCACTGCCCTAAGCGCGAGTACAGCATGATCAACCGGATACTGTATGGGGTTATTTTTTTGGTTCCAAAGGCAGAATAATACATTACTTATGTGAGGGCTAGGAAGCAGATAGTGCTTCAGTCCCATCAAAATGCATCCACCATATTGTAAGTGTTGAGCATCCCGCCCACTGACAAACTAAGGACCAATAAGGTTTGAGAGACAAGAAACGCAGGGGAAGCAAACAGATTTTTAAAGCAAAATACCGTAGTAACTCATTTTCAGGTTATTACGGCGTTTTGCAGACCCTGAAAACAGGTTGCTAAAGGGGGTCACCAGTAAGTATAATGATACTAGATTCAAGAAACAAGCAGATATATGAACATATGAACACATGAAAGTGGCAATCAGGAGACAACCTATTGGTCTAACTAGTCTGCTTGAATTGTGAAGCCTCCTACTCAGCAACTGCTGTGGGCCCCACCCTCCCCCTTTAACCCTGGCCTCTCTGTTTGCACTTTTCTTGCCCTCCCTCCAGTGACCCCAAACCTCCCTTTCACCCTGTCTTACCCCCTTTTGAAACTATTTAGTGTCTCCCAAGAGACAACCTCCTCTGGAAGTCTGTTCCATCCTTTCATCACTCATTCCATAAAGAAGTGTCTCCTGACCTCCTTCCTGAACCTCCCCCCTGCCAGCCCATAGCAGTTAGCCCCCTGTGGTCTTCTTCCCACTAAGATAAAAGAGGTCCCCTGAATCCACTTTGTTGATGCCTTTTAGGTATTTGAAAGTTTTAATCATGTCACCTTTCCCTCCTCTCCTCTAGCTAGTACATTTTGAGGTTCCTTAGCCTGTCCTCATATATTTTCCCTTACTGTCCCTGGACAAGTTTCATCGCCCTCCTCATGACTGTCTTGAGCAGGTTTATAAGGAAAGGGGAAGCTGTTTAACCAGGAAAGGCACACTAAGTTGAAGCTTGTTCCCAGGTGCGACCTGGGAGCAGAAGGAAGTTAAGTGACTTGCTCAGGGTCACACAGTATGCAAGTGGGGGTGGGAGGTGGGATTCAAACCCAGGTTTCCAGTTTTGTAGCACAGTGCCCTAAACCACAACACTATGCTGCCTCCCTTTATATCCTTTCTTTGATAAGGAGTCCAAAATTGCATGACACATTCCAGTTGCGGCCACACCAGCTATCTGTGCAGTAGCAATATGAACTCCTCCCCCTGCTCCTGATCCCCCTTGCAATACTGCCAATCATTTTTTCACTTTAGCCGCTGCCTTCTTGCACTGCCTTGTTTCAGGTCACTGGTGGCTATCTCCAAGTCTTTCTTTTCTTCTGATTCGATGACCTGGACCCCCTAGCTAGTAGTCAGTCCTCAGTTTCTTACTACCTATGTGCATGACTTTACATTTCTTTGTACTGAACCTGAATTGTCATATTCCAAACCACCTTTCAAGCATGACTAAATCTTTCTTAAGATTCTGTATTCCCTAAGCAGTATCTACCCAGAGACAGAGATCTGGATAAACTAGGGGAGTGTTCAAGGCTGTGACAGATGGAATTCAATGCAGAAAGTGCAAAATCATGCACCTAAAGAACAGAAACTCAGAGGCAGAGTATATTATGGGAGGGAGAGGTACTGATGTTCACCAAACAGGAAAGAGACCTGAGAGTAATAATATCTGATGATCTCAAGGTGGCAAGGCAGTGAAACAATGCAATAGGTAGGACCAGTGGGATACTGGGGTACTTAGGGAGGGATATCACCAGCAGAATGAGGGAGGTGGTGTTGCCACTGTATAGATCATTGGCGAGACCCCACATGAAGTAATGTGTCCAACTCTGGAGACCCTATCTCCAAAAGAACATAGGTTGGGGCTGTCCAGAGGAGGGCAACAAAAATGGTACAGGGGCTGCATCAGAAGCTCTATGAGGAGTTAGTAAGGGCTCTCAATATGTACAGCCTGGAAGAGAGGAGGGAGATGGGGATATGACAGAGACCTATAAATACCTGATGGGGTTGAACAAGGAACGGGGGGGGAGTATTTTTCAGAGAAGTTGCATAAAACAAGAGGGACATGCAATGAAGCTGGAAAGGAAAAATATAGGAGGGGTGCTAAGAGGTACTTCCTCACTGAAAGAGTGGTGGATGCTTGGAACGGTCTTCAGTAGAGGTTGTGGGATTAAAAACAGTAGTGGACTTCAAGTATGTATGTGGTAGGCACAAGGGAATCTTATTTGGGAAATGGGGGAGGGAGGTAGCCAGAGATCAGTTAGGATCTGCAGTAAAAGCACAGACAGGAACAAAAGGGGCAGACTTGATGACCCAAGCAGTCTCTATCTGCTGACAAATTCTGTGTTTCTGTGTTACCCTCCCACTGAGCTTTGTGTTGCCCTCAAAGAGGCAGATCTTCCCCTTTATTCCTTCTCCAATGTCATTTATAAGCATGGTAAACAACGCTGAGCCAAGCATGCAGCCTGTGGTAACCTGCTGGGGATGTTCCTCAAACTGGAGAGACACTTCCACTACCACCCTTTGAGTTCTATCACTGTACCAATTTGCCACCCACCTAGTTAGTTTAGCACCTGCTCCTAGGTCCTCCAACTTCTCGATCAACTTCTTATAGGGCACAGAATCAAATGCCTTGCTGATGTCCAAGTACAGTATTTCAACCACTTGCTTCTACCTGCTGCTCTTGCAACCCAGTCAAAGAAGTTAATCAGATTAGTTTGACAGGATCTTCCTGCCGTGAGACTGTGTTGCCTCCCATCCTGGGATCCATTTGCTTCCACAAACTCTACCAGTCTTTCCTTAAGGATGGTCTCTATAAGATTACTAACAATTTAGGTCAGACTAACCAGCCTGTAGTTGTCAGGGTCATCTCTAGGCTCACTTTTGTGGAATGGTCCACATGTGTGGTCATCCACAACTGTGACACCACCCCCTATCCAGTGATCTATTGAACAGATCCCCCATCTAACCAGCCAGGTCCTCAGCCAGCTCCCTTAACACCTAAGAACTTAACAACTTTGACAGCCATAAGCCTCTTTTCACCCTTTCATAAAGTATCCTGTCTTCTGCCTTGCTCCCACTCTCCTCTTCATCATCCTTTTCAGCACCTGGCTACCTTTTTCATTTGTAAAGACAGAGCAGAAGTATTTGTTTAATACTTCTGCCTTCTCTGTACTTCTTTCCACCCTTCACTCCCCCCCCCACACACACACACACACTTCTAGCTTCGCTGTTCCATCTTTTCTCTCTCTTTTTTCCCCAATGTACTGGAAAAAGGCTTAATCCCTACTAATGATCCGCTCTGCTATCTGTAATTCCATTCAGGCCTTGGCTAACCTGACTAACCTATATGTCTCCTCAGCTTTCCTCAAGTATGCCTCCCTCTCTTCATCTCTTTTGGTGTTTCTGAATTTCCTGTATGTGGCCCTCTTCTTCCCTAACTGCCTGGGTCACATCTCTATTAAACCAACTTAGTTTCTTGGCGTTGGGATTTTTTTTTCATCTGTGTGGCACACACTCATTTGTGGCAGGGTATTTATTTATTTTGTATTTATTTAGACATCAAGTTTAACAACCTTTGAGCCAGAGGCTCATTTACAAAGGTACCTCGTCACATAGAGGACAACAGACAGCAGAACAATAAACAACAGTTAATACAGATTCAAGCAAGTTACAATTCAGGGTTACAGTAGGCAAAATACATATGTTTGTGAGGTGAAGATAGGAGGTGACGGTAAGAGGGAGAAGGGATGGGGAGGAGAGAGGAGAGGAAGGGAGGATGTTAAGGGGATAATGAAAGCAGGAGCGGGGGGGGGTGGGAGTGCTGCTCAGCGAGCATTGTCAGAACCCTTTTTTTTTTTTTTTTTATGCTTCTTCTTCTCAGCAGCAACACCTGTGTGAGATGAGCAGGTGGTTTCTGAGGCTGAGTTTAAAGCTTGCTAATGTGGGAGAGTCAGAGATACTGGTAGGGAGTGAGTTATACCAGGTAGGTGCTCTGTAGGAGAATGCCCTTTGGCCTTGTGAGGTCCTAGCCCTTGGTAAGAACAGAGCTGTTTTGGACGAGCTGCGGGTGTTCACAGCTGGTGCAGTACGGCGAATAGAGCCAGTTAGGCCAGTTGGAGATAGGCCATGCAGTGCTTTAAAGGTGAGCTGGCAGGTTTGATACATGAGCCGCTCATCCAGGTTGAGTAGGGTAGCCAAGGCATACAGCTGACATGTATGCGTATGTCTAGGTGCACTGGTGATAAGTCTGCAGGCTTTGTTAACCCTCATCCTGCCGCCGACGAGATAACTCGTCATAAGTAACTGCAGTCTCTACTGCCACCGACGAGATAACTTGTCTTAAATATCACTTTTTTTTTGAGCTGCACTGCATAAATAAAGCTGCCCCTTTTAGAAATCTGCCTAGTGCATGGCAACGAAGGGACCTGTGGCTAACTGTTATTGGTTGATTAAGTATCCAATAACAGCCCACCAGAGGTCAGTAGCATTTCCCCTGAACACATGACGCAGAGAGTCATTTAGATTCATTTTCTGCTTCTGCACTGAAGTTGGATAGAATCTATCGCATTGTCCTCAGAATCTGCGAGGTGCTCTGAACACACTTTGCAGAAATCCACTGCTTTGTTTCGTGAGGGAACTTGAAACTTTGTGAGGTATGTTTTGCCAGTTTTGAAGAATGGACAATATAATGGGGAATCCAGCTGGCAGAAACAGTAAGGGTGTGAGGGAGGATGTGAAAGTATTCATGGAAGTATTTAGGACAGGTATTTAGTCTCTTGAAAATAAAATTTTTTAGTCGGTCAGTTCTTCACGCAACCCATGGTCGTAGGATTCTCGCCAGTGCACTAATGATTTGAATAGGCAGATTTGAGTTATCCTTTGTTTGTGAAGTAAGAGTTTACGCCAGTACTATTTCACATCTGCGCTGGTTGACTTATTTTACCACATCCCTTACAGCTTGCTGCTGTCATTCATCCCCAAGTGATGGCTTCACTATAAATGGAGTGGTTCATTTTGATGTTCTAACTCATCCCAGTTACACTTTCAGTATAACTCTGTGGGCATGAAATAATCAAAGGTGGGCTGGAAAACAGTGCCACATAGGTACAGTATGTACTTTTACTGTGAGTTGATCTTTTTAGGAAAAAATAAATAAATATTGGAATCTGCGTTCCATTTTGGAGCGTGATTTGAACAGTTCGCAAACCAGCATTCGGAGGGGCAGGAATTTTTGCAGCACTAGCAGTTCTGTAATATGGGCTTTTCAGAAAACTGCCCAGCCCCACCAAAAACATGAGGAATTTATAAATTTGTACAATAGGCTTATGACAGGTTGTATTGTGATTTTTTTTCTTCTCTAAAGCGATCAAAAAATGTTCATGCAATAGAGCTCCTTTGAGGATATACACACAGCTATCTCCTGCGTAGTACTTTTTTTTTGGCGCGTGATTGGAGCTGTCTACTGAATGTTCATAATGATGCCACCATTCTGAATCTTGCCACCATTCTGAATCTCGCCTTCAGCAATCGGTAGGAGAGATCATTTTGTTCGAAAATGTGGGCTTTATTGATGGTGCTCTCTCCTTTTTTTTACTTTCATTTTTGTGTGTTTTAGTTTATCACTTTACAGTAATGCAGTTGCCATCCACACAGCTCAATTCGTTTTGGGTGGTGAGAGCTCATTATGGTGTAAAACAGCATAGAGGGTTATAGCGACCAGAGGAGACCTGAAGTGGCTACAGTCTGTCGTCGATGCTTCTGAAGGGCACTTTTACAAAGGTAGGGTTTATCAGCAGTGTACAACAACGATCTGGGATGATTATTTTCAATTGGGCGTGGAGCTGAACTGCGCGGAGGGGATACTGTACCTAAGGCCAGTGGATTATGTGAATAAAATTAGAACTGCCTGCATTCAGTTGAAGCTACTGTGAACAAAGCAATCCCCTGTTCACTGGATGTCCGTGAGAGCATTGTTTTTAGAGGAATCTAATATACATATTTTTGAAGTGTTTTCTTACTTTGAGGGAGTGTTTGTGGGTTTTATCATGTTTCTTTAACACGGCTGAATTGTTTATTCTCCTAAAATGACGTTTTACCTTTTTCCGTTGGATGCCAGTTTGCAAGGGGTTGGGGGCTAGGTTATGATGGATCAGAAAAAAATGTAAGCTTGTGTTTGTCTAAATTTTTAATTTACTTTTTGGAGATCAATGTCCTTTATTCTGAAACTTTGCTAGTGTGCCTCCAAGCAAAGAGAACATGCAAATGATTGTTCCAAGCAATAGCATTTTGTATGTAGGTCATTCGAGAGGCCCTATTGAAAGGGAAAGGATGTTTGGTAGATCAACTAAATTTAAGTTTTGGTAACTGGGTAAGGGCCATTGGGCACAAGTGTCACACAATATGTAAATGGAGGTTGTGGGAATCAAACCTATTTTCTGCTGGATGTGCAGAGCTCCTTCACTGCTTGTTACTCTAATCTATATATTATACTGCCAGACACTTGAGAGGATGTAGTTGTGTGTGGGGGAATGTCCATGCAAAGGCAAGTGGGCAGACTAGGTGAGTCTGATGGTCCCTTTCTGCTGTCACATTTATATGTATTATATTCCTGCTGTCAGTGGTTCTCTACCTTTGATCACAAGACTGTGCTAGTATAAATGGTCCTCCACTCACAATTACCTGCCTTTGTCATGCATTAATGTGTCCTTGTGTTCAGTGGTTCCCCTACCCCCAAGTCATTTGTTCAAGATCTCTCCATAAAACGGAAGTCCTTCATTGTGTCTGCCCAGGACACACTCATCACCACCCTTCTGCCCCCCATGACCAGAGCCCACCCACTGCCATAACTGTCTCAAACCCCCACTCACCACCACAGAAGTACACTGCCTGAATGCAATCACATTCCTACAGTAGGTGCATGATTGTTCCATGTCATTCTGATGGTGGCTTGCCACAGTGGTGAGTAGAGGGGTTGAGCTGGTCACTGCAGCGAGAGCTTGAACTAGGTGGGGATAGGAGGAGTGGTGGTGTGTCTGGAGTGAGCCAAATGGTGAGGCATCTGTGCTATCGCTGAAGAAACTGGAAAGGAATTAGAAACATAGAAGTTGATGTCAGATAAGGACCACAAGGCCCATCCAGTCTGCCCATTTCTTTTTGTAACTTATAAATGTGCCATCGGCCTTTGCTCTGTCAGTGGCCTATCTATTCATATTCATTGCTCCCTTATGCCTATCCCATGCCTGTTTGCAGCTCTGCACTGTATTCATAGCCACCACTTCCTGAGGTAGGCCGTTCCATGCATCCACCACCCTTCCTGTGAAAAAGAATTTCCTCACATTCCCCCTTAATCAGCCACCCTCTAATCTCATGTGTCCTCTTGTCCTGCTATTTTTCTTACATTTAAACATGTTGGACTCACCTTGTTAATGCCCTTAAGGTGTTTGAATGTTTCGATCATATCACCTCTCTCCCTCCTTTGCTCAAGGGTATACATATTGAGCTCTGTTAATCTGTCCTCAATGTGCTTTTGGCAGCCCTAGTGCAGTGTTGTGAAGGTTGCAAGCTATTTTTTCTCTGGGTCTTTAATTGTATGAAAATTTCAGGAAAGTTTTATTGCAAAAAAAAAAAAAGAATGTATGTTTTTAGGTTTTCTTTTTGCTTCCGTGCCTCCACCTTTCATCAAGCCCTGTGCCTTTAACCTCTTGGCCCCATCTGCTACTCCACCACTGTTTTGAAGATTTTTCTCAGTTTTCCAATTCCCCATGCAGGTCGCTCTACACTCTGAGACCAGTGCCATCAAACATCATCATTGCCTGGTGCCTGTTGGTTCCACCCCAACCACCAAGATTTTGTACTTTTGTGTTTATTGTTTTTTTTTTTTTTTTTTTTTCAGTTAGTGTTACCAGTTTATCTATATCACTGTTTGTCCAGATCATGGATGGATGGAACACAGTGGGGATACTTATTTTTACCTTTCTTGTGGGTATTTTTCTCTTTTCCTCACTCCACTCTCTGAGACCCAGTGCCATCAAACAGGCAGCATTGCCTGGTATCCGTTGGTTCCACTCCACCCACTTAGAAGTTGCACAATCACAGAAAAAGCATTCCCTTGTGTACGTGAGTTCCACCCACACACTCAGACATGCAGTGTGAATGTGTATAGGCAGAGCAAGGGCAATAAGGGGTGCTAGCTGCATATTCGAGCAGACTTGCTATACCTCTAGGCCTTTATCTGCTGGCAAATTTCATATGTTCATAAGAGCAGACTGAGGAGACTGGTCTAGAGGTGGGACAAGGAAGTGTTATCGCTGTATTTTTTTTTTATCTTCATTTTCAGGGCTCACTGGTTAAGAGCTGATGGTTTCTCACGGCAGGCCATATCTTTTGGAGAAGGCACCGTATAGGACTTGGAGGAGCTACAAGGTGGCCAACAAAGACTACTAGCCAATATTAAGGTAGGAAAAACTGGGAAAATTTCTAAACAAATTCAGATGGTAGATGTAAGGGTGGGTTATATTGCAGTTCCTGGGGCACAAAATATGGTGGATGAGTTTCATTATAGAGGTTAGAAGTAGACTGCCACTGTGGTAAGGTTATTTATTACTACTTCTTGACACTTTTTTTCTGACCCAGGAACTGAAAACTAGTCAAAATTTGGTCCCTCTGGGGAGTTATACAGCAGAAGTCAACTGTATCCATATGGGTTGGGGGAGCACAGCAGGACACTGATATCTATATGATGTCATAGTTTTTTAGCTATTTCTTTTTTTATATTTCATATTTTTGTTGACTTTCATAGAAAGATAGGCGTTGATGGCAGATAAGAACTGCTTGGCTCACCAAGTCTGCCCATTTCCCTACAGATTGGATAAGATTCTAGTTGACCAACTACTTTCTCTTACCCCCTCTATAATTGCCTTTTGTCTGCCCCAAGCATTCTTGAATTCCCCTACTGTTCTTGACCCTATGACCTCATCAGGAAGGTGTTTAAACATCACCACACTCTCCATGAAAAATACTTCCTGACATTGTCCTGATCCACCCACCCTCTATCTTCAAATTCTGCCCCCATGCCAAATAGAGAGTGCATTGGCATGTCCCCACATTGCCTTATTCCTTGGAGAAGGGGGACCCATCAGTGAAGGGTTATGCCGGGTTACGGGGGCACAATGTGGGGTGGCAGTGGCTGCAAATCGGGTAGGATGGCAGCAAGGCATAGGCCACCCAAAGGAGAGGCTGGCCAGTAGCTAAGAAGCGAAAAAAAGGATATTGTGGGATGCGAGTGTTGCAAGTGGTATGCATTGTCACTGGGGATGCATCAGAGGGAGGGAGCAGATCAGCGACCACAGAGTTGGGGGGATGGATAGGAGGGTGGTAGAGGGGACTTCTAAATGTGCCTGGGTAACAAAACAGCTGAGCTCCATGCTCTCTCAGCTGAGGAGATGGTGGACTTCACAGCCATCACTGAGACTTGGGCAACCAACCCAAGGACTGGGATCTGACATTGCCAGGGTACAAGATTACCAGAAAGGTCAGAGGGTCGATCGGTGATAGGGTGGCAGTCTATGTAAAGGACAGGATTAGATGCACAAGAGATGAGGGAGAGGAAGGAAGGATGACAGTCATCATAGGTGCAGCTTATGAACTCAAAGGTAAAAGCTGAAGTTGATGATGGTGTATAGAGCAGCCAGTCGAGTAGCTAGATAAGGAGTTAGCAGAATATAATAGATGGGCATGTAGAATGGGAGTGTGGTGACCGTGCTTAGTCTTGTGAGGGTGGTATGTACTTACGGACACCTAGAATGTGTTCTTTTTTTTTTCGACTGAACCCCTTACCTGCAGGACTGGTCTGTTCGCCGCCTCCATGCCCTGGCTTATTACCCTGAGCAGGGCTGCTGGCCAAGAACTTCCCACTCCCTCAGGACATTGGGCAAGCCCCAGATTCCCCTGGTAGGTGCCATGAAAGCGAATGTGAGGGAAAATTTAATTGGGTAAGCCTCAAATGGGTGTGGTGGCTACAGGAATTTAATGTGCAACATGGCATGGTGTCAGTGCTTCTGAAAATTACAGAGCAGCAGCTTGAAGAACACGGTTCATGTTCAGGTCACCATGCAGCTGACTGGCATGGGCTTTGCAAGTCCTGGGTCTGATTTG
The DNA here is from genome assembly GCA_016271365.2 of Neoceratodus forsteri. Classification (NCBI taxonomy): domain Eukaryota; kingdom Metazoa; phylum Chordata; order Ceratodontiformes; family Ceratodontidae; genus Neoceratodus; species Neoceratodus forsteri. The sequence continues at coordinate 569,416,046 of CM057449.1, read as the reverse complement.
GGTAGAGTGATTTGAAAGGGGATTCCTGATATGGCTGTCTGGACAGTACCTCTTCCCATGGGGTGTTAGTAGAATTGACAATGAGAGGAGGCAGTCAGCCAATCAGGATGGAGTATTGCATTCTGTTTGACTGCCATTGTATAATTGTTTTGTTTTGTTTGGGGGTGAGGGGAGAGACAGAGAGAGAGAGAGACTACTCAATCTAGCCTCTCACCACCACAAAAAATACTAATCAGTGAGATAGGAACTGAAAGAGAAGGATGGGCTATGGGGTTAGAGGGGAGGGACTGTTTGATGGTGAGGAGCTGTGGGGGGTCTTTTGTGTTGCTACTGTATATTTTTGTATTAACCTATCTCATTTCTTTTAACAGATTTGACAGGATGCTAACTCAGTCCCCATCAGATATATATTATTCTATGATTTACCTATCTTATTTTTCGTAATTACTCATTAAGATCTAAGATCCTTTGTGACTCCTTTCATATATTTTTGCTTTACAGTTTTGCGGACGTCAATTCCTTCAAGATTACTGATTTTGCTCCCTATTCCACGGTAAAAGACTCTTCATATTTTGCATGGTTTATTTTTACTGGGACTGTTACGATAATGTACCTGGGAAGAGGAACACTGGGAGTGCTACAGTGTGTGTGGGGTGAGCTGATTAAAAATTGTAGAAAGGGACCTGGATCATTCTGATGAACTAAAGGTGTCTAGGCAGAGTTCAAAGGCTACAGTGAGGGCAGTGGTGTGCTGAGGTTCATAGGTAGAGGTATCACAAGTGTAACTCCCAGGTGCACTTCCTCCATGGGCTACTACCCCTGCCTGCTTGACTACTGACAGGTTGGGGCCCTAGGTTCTATGGCGGGTGCCTCCACCTAGAGGTCTGACGTTATGTAGTGATTAGACTAGCTTGGTCATAGCTCTCTGGGACACTGAGACCTCCTTTTATTCCCTCTAGTGGCTCACACAATGCACAGAAGTTATAGTCCAATACCCCACCTGTACACTGTTCATTCACAAAGTACCAGTTACCTCGAGACTGATTCTGGGGTTCAGTATCTGGGGACCCCCTGTAAAATCGGTTAACCAACATACACACAAACCACTACAATGCTTGATATATGAGTACTGACACTTCAGACAGTTTAAGATTTAACAACATCAAATCTGGTTTATTTAGGAGGAATAAAACATGGGAGGGTAGAGATCAGGTTAATTGGCAGGAATTAAATCACAGTACTGTGCACACATAGAGGTCTGAAAAGTCACCTCTGGGTACCCAGGTTGGGGGGTGCTAGCCAGGTCAAAACTGCCCCGGGCTGGCCTTTAACAGGAGCTGAATGGACAGGGCCCTGTAGAGAAAATATATGCACAACACCCAATTGTAATCTGGAGCCGGATGGCTCAATCTGTGAAGAGTGAAACAACAATAATTAGATGACACACTTGTAATTGACCAAAATGGAAAGAGCTACACTGAAGCAGTTCATGCTCAAATAAAAGAGGTTAGATAAACTACATTTTCTCCAGTCACTTTAAATGATTTCTGACAAACAGTTATATCTTTCAACTGAGGCTCCCTCTGCACATGTGCTTGACCAGTGGCAGAAACTAAGCGGTGCCAGCAGCTCGGGCAGGATTGAACATTAAATACACAGTCCCCCCTTACAAACTAATTAAGTCTGCAAGTAGACAGCTGTTGGAGGCAGTATGTAGGCTCAAATATCATTCACTTGAAACACACAGCTCAGGCACTGAACACTGTCAGACTTGGAGCATTCAGGCAAGCTCCTGGAAGACTTTTGGGAACCCCCATTTGCAGGGGTTACACAAGCATAAGGTGGGGAGGTGGTTATGCCATTGTTCAAGACACTAGTGAGGCTTCACCTAGAGTACTGTGTGCAGTTCAGTAGTCTGCACCATTGCACGAATATGGTGTGGGGTGGACATGATACTGGACTTGGCTTGGATGTTCAGTGTTGTCCAGTGTGTCACCAGCTGGCACAGCTTAGGAAGGAGGTTGAGGGATTAGCAGGCAGCTAGGGGTTCTGGGGGATGGTATGGTGGGGAGGAGGGCAGGGTCTCACTGCAGTACTGCACAAGCAGTAGCTATGGGCATAGGAAAGCAGCACAGGAGAGTACTTTGGGGTCACATTGGGACCCTGCAGAGAAGGGTCCAAGGAGGCGCTCCAAGGAAGCATGCAGGTAGCTGGTGCTGGGCAGAAAAAGCTGGGGGGTATTGGGGTCGGACATTGGGCTCAGCAACCACTTCAGCCCTCTCTTCTGCTTGAGGAGGGAGTGCTGGGGATGATGCAACCATGACAGGGGTGCTTATGGAGGAAGCGAGGTGCAGACCTGGCAGAGGTAGTGAGGAAGCCTCTGGTCCCTTAGGATGGAGAAAGTACCAGGGCTGAAATAACATCCCGGCAACTGGTGGATATCCTTGTAGAACCCCTGGTGGACCTTTTTAGCATTTCTTTGATGATGGGTGGATGCCACTGGATTGGAGGTGGCACATGTGTTGCCTATCCACAAGGCAGGATCAATATAAGAGGTGGGAACTACAGGCCCATCTGCCTGACATTGGGGGTGGGCAAGGTGATGGATGGTATTATCAAAGAAGGGTTGAGAGTACTGGAAAAGTTGGAGTACCTTGATGATGGCATGGCTTAGTCCTGGAGAAGTCATGTCAGACAAACTTTACAGAAGTTCTATGATTAGTTGATGAGTGCCCTAGACCTAGGTAGGCTGGTGGACATCCTCTTTTTGACTTCAGCAAGGTGCTTGACTTAGTTCCTCAAGGGGTCCTGTTGAATAAGCTTGGGGAAATGATGGTGGGTGTGCTGGCAAAGTCCAATACGGAAATTTCTTGTACTGGAAATGGAATTCGAGGGGTAGGGGAGAAGAGACAACAGGGTCAACCCCATTTTGGGTGCTGATTAAATGAGTAGACATGAAAGACCATCCATGCCTACTACCGCCAATTTAATAAAGGAATAATGCGACAGAATTTGTGTGTCGTGCTGGGATAATCATCACGCCTGGGTGATTAGGCACGAGGCCTCAGGCTGAGTGTGACTAATCACTGAAGTGATATTCTCAGCATTTTATTTGGGAAAGGCGTTATGTGAGGCGGTAAAGATACTGTCTGCTTTTAGCTGTAAAGTCTAAATAGAGATTTATGTAGGAGATACTGAAAATAAATAGCAGACACACCGGCTTTTAGGAGGTCTGTCGCTGAAATGAGACCTTTATGGGGCAGAATGTTGTAAGTGTGGTCTGCGATTTGTATTTTTATTTACTGATTTGCTGGGGGCAAGTGTGAGGGATCGGGAGCAGAGCTGCAAAAGCTCTCTTTCGTGGGAAGTGGAGCGATTTATTTTTACACTTTACATGCGGTCATTCGCTGTGGTGGGACTAGAGCCATGATGTTATGCTAGGATAGCATACGGCTCAGTGCCAGACGACCAATAAAGAACACTAGATTCTTTCTTGCCATTGTAATATGTTATAATGATGGTGCTGGGTGTTTGAGAGTGGGGCGGTATCCACTAGGACACCAGAGAATGTTTTTGGTATGATGGCTCGGTCTCAGATAGTGGGGTTATCTTCTGACACAAGTGAATGCATTGTGTGTGAGGGTGGTTTAAAATGCTGACTGATGTTATCAGGTTATAACCAGATATAGTCATTTACATGCTGTTGTGTGATTTGCTTGGCTGTTCATGTTTGCCCGTTACATATACAGTGCCAAAGTGCTTTTGATCATGTTGGGGCAAGTTGTGGATCACTATAAGTATGGTAAATCACTATTCAGTTATGAATGGGTAACATCAGGAAGCGTCTTTTACCACTAAAGAGCCTTTGAGAGACCTGGATATAATTGTTTAATTAAGCAATTTACCCTGGTACACCAGGAAGAGCTTTTATTGTGGGCACTAGGTATGGGAGGGACTTGGGAGAGGACCATTGTAGAACAGGCAAGGTTGTTTTGTTTGGGTCTGGTGTGCGAGGGCAGGGCTACTCAATCTAGCCTCTCACCACCACAAATAAAGGAATTATACTATGGACATAAGTGAACAGCCAATGAAATGGTCAGACTGGCAGTTTACCACCGAGTGTAAATCCTCTGATAATCACTGGCATCCATATCCAGATCTGCAGCCCAGGAATAAATAGAGTAAAAATAAAACACAAGCAACCTCTTTAAAGTTGTATTTTATTATTGTAAAAAAAGTTTACCTTATAATCGCAATAAATACTGGTAGGATGTGGGTTATCAGGGGATTTACCACCACCACATTGGAGGTTACCCACTTTCGGCTGCTTTCAGTGGGCAAACCACTACAGCGTGATAAACTCCCAATAACCCACCTCATAATAGTTATTGTAACTAAACAGAGATATGCGGACCAGAAAGAGGAGGAGAGAGGATGGTTAGAAAAGGAAGGAGGTTGTGTGTGATGGTGAGGAGGTGGAGGGTTATGTGATTGCTACTGTATTTTCATATTAACCTATTTTTGTCTTAATAGGTCTGACAGGATGCTGACTCAGTCACCATCAGATAGTATTACTCTATGACTAATCTGTCTTTCTTACCCCAGGAGTCCTTTAGTATCAGTGGATACATCAAAATATGCCTGGAGCTACTATGTGCCAATTCACATGGCAGATGATAATGGCCCGCAGCCTCCAGAGATGGCCCATGCCATATCTCTGAGGGCAGCTTCCGCTGGCTTAGAACAACCAGTCTGACCACAGATACTCAGAACAAGACTATGGATTTTCCTGTGAGCCCCGGGTGATGAGGCAGAAGTTTTGTTCCCCAGTAGCAACCCCTATCCACAATCTGACTTTATACAGTACAGGGGGTCTTTCAGAGGCAGGGGCAGAAGGGGCCAAGAAGATCCACCTCTACCCAGCCATCTGCCTTTAAGTCTAAGTCCCTGGCGTGAGTGTCCGAATGGGGAGGCCATCGCATACTGTTGATGTTCTTCATAAGTGCTCAGGCATTACATAACTGAACCACCAGCATTATGAGAGGAATCTAAAGGAACAATGAGTGCATGTTACAACAAATAAAAAATAACTTCAGCTATAATGTCTCTGTGTGTATCCTTATGCTTGAGCTCTCTGTCTGTCTTTATGTATCACAGTGCAAGCAATACACCTGCTATTCTGTTATTCCATAGCTGTTCATGTCATGATGCAAAACCGCATATACATATGGGGTGCTCAGTTGTTCTTGAGGTCAGTGAGGTTGTGTGTGTGTCATTACAGTACGGTGAAGCACTATTTGGTTATAGTCAGGTAACCTCAGGAGGCATTAACACATTGTAATACGGCATTATTCAAGAACTGACGGCGCCCGAAGAATGGGCTGACGCCGTCATGGTATAGGACCAACCGCGGCATTGTGGGCGATAATGCGTGGTGGTGTCGCAAAGGCGTTCACGGGTCAGCACAGCATTGGCTTCTCATAATAATGCCGTGTTGGGCTCAAAACAGCGCAAAAACGCTGCGGCATTATGAAATAATGCCGTGTTGGGCATTCAAGGAACAATGCTTCCAACACAGCAACACGGCATTATTGGCTCACAATGCCGTGTTGCTCTTCCCCTGCAGTATGGCGTTAGCGCCTATCGGCGAAGGCGCCCTCGTAGAGGTTTCAATAATGCCGTGTTCTAAGCAAGACTACAGTCTATGATTGCCTCAGTCTCCAGCGCCCTTTTCCTGAATCACTCTGCACTGTGCTCGTCCTAGTAGACATCATGCTTGTCCGTGTTGCAGAGCATTAATCACGGCAGCCTCGGCCTCTACCAGTGATTAATGCCACGTGAAGAGGTTGAACCCTCCGGCTTAAGCCCTCGTGCAACAAGCGCCCCCAGACATTAATCCCATTGAGGCCTCCTCTGCGGTGATTATCTTACCTAACTACAGGCTTACAGGACTATGGACAAACTGCCATCTAAAGTTCCTGTCTTCGCGTGGCAATATGAAGTAGTAAGCTGACCTACCTTGTAAAGAAATAAGTTAGAGTTTTGTTTTGTAACCTGTTGTGTAAAAACAAGTGTATTTATTTCTGTAAAATCTATTTCCCTAAGTGTGTTGTAATATCCTCTAGTATCTGTTTAATTGTCTTGAAATATTAAAAATGTTCATAGATTTGTAGAAGTGTGATGGCAGAAAAGTTCCAACAAGCCCAACCTAGTCTGCCCATTTATCTAATATCTGCTAGGACATGCACCCCCACCCTCAACACTCCCATGCCTTTTGAAGCCTTCCAATGTTGCTTCTCCAACCACCCCCTCCATGAGCCTATTCCATATCCACCACCCCTCTCTGTGAAATAGTACTTCCTAATGTTGCCCTGAACTGCCCTCCTCCATCTACCAAGCCATACCCCCTCGTCCTCGATTTCCCTTCAGCTGGAAGATGCTTTCCACTGGCACCCAGTTAGTATACTTAAGAGTACCTGAGGTCTCAATCATGCCCCCCCTCCTCTGTACCAGGAGTACATGTTCAATCTCTCAACCTTTCTTCATAGGACAGGTGGGTGAGCCCTTTTACCATCTTCATTGCTCTCCTCTAATTATTCCAACCTCCCACATTCTTTTAGAGGCACTGTTTCTATTTATCTGCCTAACCTTGTTTTAGAGTCCCAGGGTCAAACCGGAGGAACCAACCCAAGTGGTAAGTGCAAACAGTGTGAGCACTTACAGTATATTGGTGGCTGTGAGAAAAGCTTGTACAATGGCTGATGACTGGCTCACATCTCATCCACAGAGACCGTAATCTGTTATGTTATCCGATGCTTTAGCGACAGCCACGCCGTAGGCAACCAGCTGGGGGGTTTCCTGGGTGCTCAGGAACCCCACCCACCTCCATGCCTCCTGCTTTGACTGTGTCCCCCCAAAAAGTTTCCTTCACATTGGCAGAGTCTCTACAGAGGTTAGTCACTCGGTGATCCCCCAGATTTACTCACAAACAGTGATCTGCCTCCCAGAAAAGGCCAGCAAAAGGTCTTCCCACCTCTGCAGATTGACAGTCACATATCCTAACAACCCATGTGCTGAATACACACACTCTCTGATCTTCATTCGGACCTACGTGGGTGCTCTGAGCAACTAGCTTGTTGCCGAGGTCTTTTTCAAGTACAACTAGTGTACATTTAGTACTAAACAGATAGAAAAAGACTACAAATGAATGATAAAATAAATTAAATAAAAACGGTTCAAGTTCTCTCTTTTGCAGCCTGTGTCTATATCCCTGAGATACTGAGGAGGGATCCTTCCAATCGGCGGGTCTGGGGAGGGGCATCACTGGCAGGAGGAGGGCTAAGCAGGGAGGAGTGAAGTGGAAATCACAGCAGAGGTGAGGAACCCTCAGCTCCTTAAGATGGGCCTGGGGATGGATAAATTACATCAGAGTGCTGAAGGAACTGTGGATGTCTGCCCGAAACCCTGGTGGGCTTTCACCATCTCTCTGAGACAGGCTGGGTGCCCAGGACTGGAAGGTGGGCATAGTGCCTATCCACAAGGGGGATCAAGGGAGGTGGCAGGAACACAGGCCTGTCAGCCTGACATCGATTGAGGGGCAAGGTGATGGAGGGCATTGTCAAGGAGGTTGGACAGGAATAGGGAAGGTATACTGGAAAATTATTTTGTTTGTTTTTGGCACGTGGTTGGGCCTGTGTTGGGAGGTTTGTGCGAGTTGACATTGTCCACCAGTGAATACTTAACTGGTGGCACCTGATATGCAATAGGATCTTTTACATCACACTTTGTCTTCAGCAGGGAAACTCCTGATTGGACATCACCACAGATCGACAGAACATCCTGTCTACATTAGGGTCTAGTTCCAGACTTTTTCAGGATGCTCAGACATCAGTTTCTTCATTGTCAAGTTAGTTCTATGCAATATATATTGCACCTGATATAGGAGGAATTGAGATACAACAGAACAATGGGGAATGATACAATTGGCAGTGCTTGGTTTATGAGGGTAGAGGGCATTGATGTGGAAGAGTGAAGTTGTTACACTGTGTACGAGAGCAGGGTAAGGGGAGATAGAAGAGTTAGAGACAGAGACAACAGTGGACAAGATACATTTATATAGGCATAAAGTCAATAATAAAATTATTCTGGCCTCAGTGTGTGTGTGTGTGTGTGTGTGTGTGTGTGTGTGTGTACACAGACAGGGAAAACAAACTAGCAACATAATCTTTTGACTTGTTACCGTGTTGGAGGGGGACTAGAGGCACAAAGAGATCTTTCAGTTACAGGTCTAAAATGTATTCTTGGACAAATGAAGAGAGGTGGGAAATGCCAAGTGCTGCATCCCGAATGGACTGCACAAGACTCTTCTATCATAGTCAGCATTGTGTGTCCATTGGACACCATGGCATGTTTTTAAAGTTGCTAAGCCCAGTGTGGGAAGACATGGGGTGTCCGTTGACACCATGGAATAGTAAAATTACGAGATTCCTGGTATCGAGACGAGATTTCGGAGGATCGAGATGCAAGATAGTGGAATGCCAAGTGCCATCCCGGAATGGACTGCACAAGACTCCTATCATAGTCAGCATTGTGTGTCCATTGACACCATGGCATGTTTATAGTTGCTGTTTCCAGTGTCGGAAGACATGGGGTGTCCATTGACACCATGGAATGGTTAATTAGCATAGATTCAGTGCTCGAGACTGGATGGCCGGAGTGATCGAGATGTAAGATAGGTGGGGAAATGCCGAGTGCTGCTGCATCCGGAATGGACTACAAGACTTCCCTCTATCATAGTCAGCAATAGTGTCCATTGGACACCAGGATGTTTTATAGTTGCTGTTTCAGTGGAAGACATGGGTGTCCATTGGACACCATGGAATGGTTAATTGGCGAGATTCCCGGTATCGAGACCGAGATGGCGGAGTGATCTAGACAAGGGATAGGTGGAAATGCTGAGTGCTGCATTCAGAATGCTTCCCAAAAAACAAAACAATGCAAAATACAGTTTTTTCGTATCAGTTTTTATTGAAGTACAGTTAAATGGATTATTTAGAATAGTGCATATCAACTACAAGAATAAGAACTTATAAACTGCCCAATTAAAATGATTCTGTTCTCTTTAATCAAACTGTGGTTCCAGTTTGTACTAAAGCACTATACTGTTATATACTGTGCCTAACCTTGTTTTATAGGGGTCTCAGGGTTAAACTGGTGAAACCAGCCCTGGTGGAAAGTTCAAACAGTAGTGAGAGAAGTATAAGAATAGAGAACTACTAGAAAATGTTTGTTGCATATTGTCTATGCTACTAGAAGGGAAAAAAGGGGATTACAATGTCCCAGAAAGCTGTATCCAGGTTAGCCTTTGTTACTAACAACCCTGTCCTCCAGGTGGAGGCCCTGCATTGCACACATGCCCCTGCATCCCGTAACCACCATACAGGCAGGGTAGTAGCCTTGAAGAGTGCCACCTCAGGGATACACAAGTGTGGGATGACATGGGAAAGCTGAACAACATGTACTGCTTTATTCATGCTAGGTCATCAAACATGACTACTGCAAAATACCTTTCCTATTTGGTAACCTATCAGTTTCTCAAACCACCAATCACATAATGTTTAACTGAGATCTTGTGCCGCAAATGCATAATTTTGCTCTAAGTGCCACTATTAGTAATCACTCTTAAATGTTTTTATTTCCTGGAAGATACCAGACGTGTTGTCTTTGCCAGCAAATAGGAATTGAGCACTACTACCTGTCATAGATTGGATACACTCCATGCTATAATATGTATATGTTCTTAATTCAGATATGCAGTGTCCAGAGAAGCACTGTATGGATCTGTGGACACTCCTTAAGTGCGATGGGCAGGGATTCAGGAGTGGTCTCGAACTGGGGACCAGTGTTGACCTTCTATACTCCAGTCAATGTTCTGCTGGTTAGGTGAGAGAGGCATCGCTGGGATCAGCTGGTGCCAATGTTGTGGACAGGAGTGCTCCAGGATCCAAACCCAGATGTCATAGTCATCCACATGGGAGGCAATGATTTGAGATTGAAGACATCAGTGATGCTGCTCCGGAAGATGAAAGAGGACATCGCCTTGATCAAGCAAGCAATGCCGAAAACCATGATCCTTTGGTCCCACATCAATCCAGCCGACAGTGGAGGAATGTTTCTGATACAAAGAAAATGGACAGAACAAGGAGAAAGATCAACACAGAGATAGGGGCATTCATGAGAGGATTGTCAGCCGGGCGTGGTCAAGCATGATGGCATCATGTCCTCTTCCCAGAACTGTATCGGAATGGTGTCCACTTAACTGGATCAGGAAGCCATATGTTCTGCAGTGACATCAAAGAGGCTGCTAGCTCCAATCCTATAGAGGTATGCAATTTATAGATGCAGTGGAGGTGGAATGTACAGTATATATAATCCAATGGACTATAACTTTCAGGTCATCATTGGTATAATGTCTTTAAATTCTGTGTTTCAGATTGGAGTATATAGGCTAAAAGTCTTTAAAAGCAAAAGAACGAGTACGTGATCATACGCTCCAAATGCCACATCGACTGTCATGGGTAGTCTTCCATATGACAATCACTGTAATCTATATACACAGTGCATTATGCGAACTAATATGTCCCCTGGCTTGGTAGAAATACTCTTTGCAACAGTCAGAATGGGAAATAAATTGGAAATAATAAGTATATAGGTTACGGATGTCACTAACGTGAAGTTACAGTTTAGCTTTAGGTTTTGAATGTGTGTATTGATGTACAGTATGTATTCATGTTTCAAAATTAATTCAGGTTTGACCTCATGAAACTGCTAACAGTGTTAGTCCAGCTGGGTACCTCAACAGTGATTCACACTTGCTACCCATATCTAGCAAAGGGGTGGTGTACTTTGTTTTTACCTTTATTTATTTATTTATTTTTACCTTTGCCATACCAAGGAGAGAAACACGCAATGATGCTACATTACAACATTTTACATCTTGACTTCCTATGATACTACTCAACTGATACTTTCTGGGATTACGGTAAGAGACAAACTAGTTTGTCTCAACAGGATGGAAACCTTGCGGTGTTAACATAAATAGCCTTGTAGACCTACTAGTATGCATTGCACCACAACAAACTTCACCTTCACCGTCTCATCAGTTGGAATGAATTATAATGCATGGACTAGTTCTGAACACTCCAAGAGATGACTTCATGTGAGAGTGAGCTACACTACTTTGGTTAAATTAAATATCACAGAGTATGTAAAATGTTGATGCAATGGTGTAGCATAGGGTAAGATCAGACAGTTTTTTATCTACAGGTCACAAGCCTGAAGACGATATAAATTTAGAATAGGGAAAGGATAGGGCTTTTCTCCGAAGGTTTTAGAATAGGGAAAAGGATAGGGTTTTTCTCCACAGGTTTTAGAATAGAGAAAGGGTATGTTTTTTCTACACAGGTTTTAGAACAGGGAAAGTATAGGGTTTTTCTCCACAGGTTTTAGAATAGGGAAAGGATAAGGTTTTTCTCCACAGGTTTTTTGAATAGGGAAATGTTAGGGTTTTTCTCCACAGGTTTTAGAATAGGGAAAGGATAGGGTTTTTCTCCACAGGTTTTCGAAAAGGGAAAGGATAGGATTTTTCTCCACAGGTTTTTGAATAGGGAAAGGATATGATTTTTCTCCACAGGTTTTAGAATAGGGAAAGGATAGGATTTTTCTCCACAGGTTTTAGAATATGGAAAGAATAGGTATTTTCTCCGCAGGTTTTAGAATAGGGAAATTAGAGGTTTTGCCACATATTTCTGGCATTACCATGTCTGATGGAATGCTCTTTGTGTATGATGATCCATACACTTGAAAAAGTTTCGCATCAGTGAAATGTGGAACACTGATGGTAAATGCTAATGGTAATAAAAAATAGTAAACTATTTTGGTTTCTTTCATACTGTATAGTACACTATATAAGATACTGTATGGTGGTCTAAATACACACGCTTTTGTTAACACATTAATTTGCTGTCCTCCACTGTAAACTGAGATACTGGAAGAAACTAGGTCCATTTTCCATTAATTATATAAAACTCATGGGTGACGTATATCTTGTATTTCATCTCTTGAACCTTAGGGTGAAGGTGTATCATTGCTATGAATTGACAACCACCAACTATTTTTATATAATGTATGGGGAAAAATATCACAAAACATGGGACTAAGGCATAGTAGGATAGGGTAACATGAGAAAGTATGTTAATTATCCAAGGGCAATACAGTGCTCTAAAACATAATAGTATAAGGTAATACTAGATAGGTTTTTCCACTGTTCACATGCATAAATGCTGGAGATAGATATAGAAAAGACAGATCTTACTTGAGAGGGTTCATCAGTAGGTCATCACATATAGGACTTGACCACCTGGCAAAGGCGCACAGCAGACTTTCTGCTATAATACCTGAAGGGGGACCCTCCAGCCAACGCCACGTGACCAACAGAACCCTTCCAGTACCAGGTTAGGTTGTGCGGTTACGACATCGGTGACCCTGCCGTGGGCTGTCTCGACACCGACCCTCCCCATCTACACAACCGGGAACCGACGTGCAGTTCCTCTGACTTGAGGTCTGACATTGGGCGGGCTTATAATCAACCCTGAACTGTCCCGCATTACCCTTTTGGGTATCCAAGGGATCCCTACCCGGGGTACTCCACTCCAGATTGGAGTCATTTGGGGCAGTTCAACCCTGGATTTTGCCCTTACTCCAACTACATGGGGTTTCAAGGGTATTATCCTCCACTGGACACCCCTCCTCCTCCTCCTCCTCCCCAGTCTCAACCAGATCCACTTCCTCTTCCCTGGCTACTTCGGATTTCAAGACCCTGATTCAGTCTTGGTGGCAAGGGCCCAGGTCAGAACTGGTTTCAGATCTGGAAACTAGGCTCCTGCAACCACAGCTTCCTATGTCTCCTTCCCCGATCAGCTATCTTGCAACTGTCCATGTCTTGGGAAGACTCGGCAGGACGACTTCCCTACCGGACTTTAGACACCATCCTGTCAAGGAGGTGGACTTCATGATGTGTTATATAATAGGGAAAGGATAGGCTTTTTCTCCACAGGTTTTAGAAAAGGCAAAGGGTAGGATTTAATCACAGAACTTAGAATAGAGAAAGGGTAGGGTTTTCACACAGGTTTTGAAGATGTAAAGGATAGGATTTTTCTCCACAGGTTTTAGAATAGGGAAAGGATAGGGTTTTTCTCCACAGGTTTTTTGAATAGGGAAATGTTAGGGTTTTTCTCCACAGGTTTTACAATATGGAAAGAATAGGGTTTTTCTCCACAGGTTTTTGAAAAGGGAAAGTATAGGATTTTTCTCCACAGGTTTTTGAAGAGGGAAAGGATAGGGTTTTTCTCCACAGGTTTTTTGAATAGGGAAAGGGTAGGGTTTTTCTCCACAGGTTTTAGAATAGGGAAAGGATAGGGTTTTTCTCCACAGGTTTTTGAAAGGAGAAAGGATAGGATTTTTCTACACAGGTTTTAGAATAGAGAAAGGGTAGGGTTTTTCTACACAGGTTTTAGAACAGGGAAAGGATAGGGTTTTTCTGCAAAGGTTTTTGAAAAGGGAAAGGATTGGATTTTTCCACAGGTTTTAGTACAGGAAAGGATAGGGGTGTTCTCCACACATTTTTGAATAGGAAAGGATAAGGTTTTTCTCCCACAGGTTTTAGAATAGGAAAGAATAGGGATTTTCTTGCAGGTTTTAGAATAGGAATTGAGAGAGGTTTTTGCCATATGTTTCTGGCATTACCATGTCTGATGGAATGCTCTTTGTGTATGATGATCCATACACTTGAAAAAGTGTCGCATCGGTGAAATGTGGACAACTGATGGTAAATGTTAATGGTAATAAAAGTAGTAAACTATTTTTGGTTTCTTTTCTACTGTATAATTACTATATAAGATACTGTATGGTGGCCTAAATACACACCACTTCGTTAACACCTTACTTAATTTGCTGTTCACTGTAACTGTTGAGATACTCGAAGAACCAGTCCATTTTCTATTAATTATATAAAACTCATGGGTGACGTATATCTTGTATTTCATTTCCAGAACCTTAGGGTGAAGAGAGTATCATTGCTGTGTATTGACAACCACCAACTATTTTATATAATGTATGGTGAAAAAATATTGCAAAACATGGGACTAAGGCATAGTAGGATAGGGTAACATAAAAAAATGTGTTAATTTTCCAAGGGCAATACAGTGACCTAAAACATAATAGTAAAAGGTAATACTAGATAGGTTTTTGCACTGTTCACATGCATAAAGGCTGGAGATAGATATAGGAAAAGATAGATCTTACTTCGAGAGGGTTCCATCAGTAGGTCATGACATATTGACTTGCACATACACCTGGCATCGGGCAGCACGGCAGACTTTCTAGCAATACCTGAAGGGGACCACCGCCCAACGTCACATGACCAACAGAACACCTTCCAGTGCCAGGTTAGGTTAAGCCAGTTACGACGTTGGTGACCCTGCTGTGGGCTGCCTGCATTGCCGACCCTCCCCATCTACACAACGGGTCCAACATGGATTCATCTGATGCCAGGTCTGACATTGGGGGCTTATAATTGACCCTGAACTGTCCCACGTTATCCTTTTGGGTATCCAGGGATCCCTACCTAGGGTGCTCCACTCCAGAATGGAGTCATTTGGGCAGTTCTACCTCGGATTTCACCCTTACTCCAACTACATGGGGTTTCAAGGGTATTATCCTCCACCGGATGCCCCTCCTCCTCCCCCAGTCTCAACAGGACTCCACCTCCCGACCCCTGGCTACTTCAGATTTCAAGACCCTGATTCACTCTTGCTGAAAGCAGGGGAGCCAGGTCAGAACTGGTTTCAGATCTGGAAACTAGGCTCCTGCAACCACAGATTCCTATGTTTTCTTCCCTGATCAGCTATCTTGCAACTGTCAATGTCTCAGAGAAGACTCGACAGACGTTTCCCTACTGGACTTTAGAACCGTCCTGTCAGGATGAGTGGACTTCATGATGTGTTATATAATAGGAAAGGATAGGCTTTTGTCACAGATTTTAGAACAGGAAAGGGTAGGGTTTTTCACATGTTTTAGAATAGAGAAAGGGTAGGGTTTTTCTCCACAGGTTTTAGAATAGGGAAAGGATAGGGTTTTTCTCCACAGGTATTTTGAATAGGGAAAGGGTAGGGTTTTTCTCCACAGGCTTTAGAATAAAAGCAGTTTGATACAGAAAATGATTGAACGGAAGCCACCATCTTATTTTTGGTCATGTGACCCAGGGGATGTAGAAATGGGTACAGTCTGGGCCTTCATTTACTTATTCACTTCCCTAACATGTAAAACAAGCTGCTTTTTACTTTCCCTTTTTGAATTTATTGGCTTGCACCTCATAATGCAATAGGTGGACACCCCATTGACATGAATAAGCATACCATGGGTGGTTGGATATACACCCTTCTATCTGCAGTTGGGTCTGTAATGAGAAATTAGGGATCAGAAATTTCATCCAAGCCCTGCAGATGTAAAAAAAAAAGGTAATGCCTTGACATTTACCCCTTTATAATATAGTTATCCCTACAAATGTGTAACAGAAGCAGTTTGACAGAAAATGATTGAACGGTAGCCGCCATCTTATTTTGTGTCATATGATCAAGGGGATGTAGATATGGGTACAGTCTGGGCCTTGATTTACTCATTCACTTCCCCATCATGTAAAACAGGCTACATCTTACTTTTACTTTCTGAATTTATTTATATGTAACCCATAATGCAATAGGTGTGCCCCTCATGTGCCAGCATGGCCTTCCTTAGGTGGTTGGATATGGCACCACAGCTATATGGTGGTGGGTCTATAATGTGAAATTAGTGATCATACATTTCATCCAAGTCCCTGCAGATGTAAGAAAATGTGTAATCCATTGACATTTACCACTTTTATAATGTTGTTATCCTACAAACGGTAACAGAAGCAGTTTGATACAGAAAATAATCAAATGGTAGCCGCCATCTTGTTTTTGGTCATGTGACACAGGGGATGTAGCTATGGGTACAGTCTGGGCTTAATTTACTCATTCTCTTCCCTGTCATGTAAAATGGGCTACTTTTTACTTTTACTTTTTGAATTTATTGGCATGCACCCCATAATGCAATAGGTGGACACCCCATTGGCCAGCATGGGCATACCATGGGTGGTTGGTTATGGCACCCTGGCTATCTGCAGGTGGGTCTGTAATGTAGAATTAGGGATCATAAAATTCATCCAAGCCCTGACAGATGTAAGAAAGGTGTAATCCATTGACATTTACCACTTTTATAATATAGTTATTACAATAAATGTGTAAGATAGGCAGTTTGATACAGAAAATGATGAAACGGTAGCTGCCATCTTGTTTTTGGTCATGTGACCCAGGGATGTAGCTATGGGCACAGTTCCTGCCTTTGATTTACTCATTCACTTCCCCGGCATGTAAAACAGGCTACATCTTACTTTTCTTTCAATTTATTGAATGTAAACCTATAATGAATAGGTGGACACCCCATTGGTCAACATGGATATACCAGGGTGGTTGGGTATGGCACTCCAGCCATATGCTGGTGGGTCAATAAAGTAAATTAGTGATCATAAATTTCATCCAGGCCCCAGCAGATGTAAGAAAAGGTGTAATCCATTGACATTTACCACTTTTATAATGTAGTTATCACAATAAATGTGTAAGATAGGCAGTTTGATACAGAAAATGATGAAACGGTAGCTGCCATCTTGTTTTTGGTCATGTGACCCAGGGGATGTAGCTATGGGTACAATCTGGGCTTTGATTTACTCATTCACTTCCCTGTCATGTAAAATGGAGTAATTTTTACTTTTACTTTTTGAATTTATTGGCATGCACCCCATAATGCAATAGGTGGACACCCCATTGGCCAGCAAGGGTTAACCAGGGGTTGTTGGTTATGGCACCCCGGCTATCTGCAAGTGGGTCTGTAATGTGAAATTATGGATCAGAAAATTCATCCAAGTCCCTGCAGATGTAAGAAAATGTGTAATCTATTGACATTTATCACTTTTATAATGTTGTTATCCCTACAAACATGTAACAGAAGCAGTTTGATACAGAAAATGTTTGAATGGTGTCAGCCATCTTGTTTTTGGTCATGTGACCCAGGGGATGTAGCTATGGGTACAGTCTGTGCCTTGATTTTCTCATTCACTTCCCCGTCATGTAAAACAGGCTACATCTTACTTTTCCTTTCTCAATTTATTGGTATATAACCCATAATGCAATAGGTGTACACCCCATTGGTCAGCATGGGTATACCAGGGGTGGTTGGGTATGGCACCCCAGCTATATGCTGATGGGTCTATAAAGTAAAATTAGTGATAATAAATTTCATCCAAGCCACGGCAGATGTAAGAAAAGGTGTAATCTATTGACATTTGCCACTTTATAATGTAGTTATCACAATAAATGTAAGATAGGCAGTTTGATACAGAAAAATGATGAAACGTAGCTGCCATCTTGTTTTGGTCATGTGACCAAGGGATGTAACTATATGGGTACAATCTGGGCTTTGATTTACTCATTCGCTTCCTGTCATGTAAAATGGACTACTTTTACTTTTACTTTTTGAATTTATTGGCATACAATTCCTATAATGCAATAGGTGGACACCCCATTGGCCAGCATGGCATACCAGGGTGGTTGGGTATGGCAACCGGCTATCTGCAGGTGGGTCTGTATGTGAAATTAGGACTCAGAAAATTCATCCAAGCTCAACAGATGTAAGAAAAGGTGTAATCCATTGACATTTATCACCTTTATAATGTAGTTATCCCTACAAATGTGTAACAGAAGCAGTTTGATACAGAAATGATTGAACAGTAGACGCCATCTTGTTTTTGGTCATGTGACCCAGGGATGTAGCTAGGGTACAGTCTGGGCCTTGATTTACTCATTCACTTCCGCCATGTAAAACAAGCTACTTTTTACTTTTCTTTTTGAATTTATTGGCAGGCACCCTATAATGTAATAGCTGGTCACCCCATTGGCCAGCATGGACATACCAGGGGTGGTTGGTATAGCACCTCGGCTATCTGCAAGTGGGTCTGTAATGGAAATTAGGATCATAAATTTCATCCAAGGCCCAGCAGATGTAAGAAAAGGTAAAATCCGCTGACATTTACCACTTTTATAATGTAGTTATCACAATAAATGTGTAAGATAGGCAGTTTGATACAGAAAATGATGAAACGGTAGCTGCCATCTTGTTTTTGGTCATGTGACCCAGGGGATGTAGCTATGGGTACAGTCTGTACCTTGATTTACTCATTCACTTCCCCGGCATGTAAAACAGGCTACATCTTACTTTTCCTTTCTCAATTTATTGGAATGTAACCCATAATGCAATAGGTGGACACCCCATTGGTCAACATGGATATACCAGGGGTGGTTGGGTATGGCACTCCAGCTATATGCTGGTGGGTCAATAAAGTAAAATTAGTGATCATAAATTTCATCCAGGCCCCAGCAGATGTAAGAAAAGGTGTAATCCATTGACATTTACCACTTTTATAATGTAGTTATCACAATAAATGTGTAAGATAGGCAGTTTGATACAGAAAATGATGAAACGGTAGCTGCCATCTTGTTTTTGGTCATGTGACCCAGGGATGTAGCTATGGGTACAATCTGGGCTTTGATTTACTCATTCACTTCCCTGTCATGTAAAATGAGTAATTTTACTTTTACTTTTTGAATTTATTGGCATGCACCCCATAATGCAATAGGTGGACACCCCATTGGCCAGCAAGGGTTAAACCAGGGGTTGTTGGTTATAGCACCTGACTATCTGCAAGTGGGTCTGTAATGTGAAATTATGGATCAGAAAATTCATCCAAGTCCCTGCAGATGTAAGAAATGTAATCTATTGACATTTATCACTTTTATAATGTTGTTATCCTACAAACATGTAACAGAAGCAGTTTGATACAGAAAATGTTTGAATGGTGTCAGCCATCTTGTTTTTTGGTCATGTGACCCAGGGATGTAGCTATGGGTACAGTCTGTGCCTTGATTTTCTCATTCACTTCCCCGTCATGTAAAACAGGCTACATCTTACTTTTCCTTTCTCAATTTATTGGTATATAACCCATAATGCAATAGGTGTACACCCCATTGGTCAGCATGGGTATACCAGGGGTGGTTGGGTATGGCACCCCAGCTATATGCTGATGGGTCTATAAAGTAAAATTAGTGATAATAAATTTCATCCAAGCCACGGCAGATGTAAGAAAAGGTGTAATCTATTGACATTTGCCACTTTTATAATGTAGTTATCACAATAAATGTGTAAGATAGGCAGTTTGATACAGAAAATGATGAAACGGTAGCTGCCATCTTGTTTTTGGTCATGTGACCAAGGGGATGTAGCTATGGGTACAATCTGGGCTTTGATTTACTCATTCGCTTCCCTGTCATGTAAAATGGACTACTTTTTACTTTTACTTTTTGAATTTATTAGCATACACCCCATAATGCAATAGGTGGACACCCCATTGGCCAGCATGGGCATACCAGGGGTGGTTGGGTATGGCAACCCGGCTATCTGCAGGTGGGTCTGTAATGTGAAATTAGGGATCAGAAAATTCATCCAAGCCCCAACAGATGTAAGAAAAGGTGTAATCCATTGACATTTATCACCTTTATAATGTAGTTATCCCTACAAATGTGTAACAGAAGCAGTTTGATACAGAAAATGATTGAACAGTAGCAGCCATCTTGTTTTTGGTCATGTGACCCAGGGGATGTAGCTATGGGTACAGTCTGGGCCTTGATTTACTCATTCACTTCCCCGCCATATAAAACAAGCTACTTTTTACTTTTCTTTTTTGAATTTATTGGCAGGCACCCCATAATGTAATAGCTGGTCACCCCATTGGCCAGCATGGACATACAAGGGGTGGTTGGGTATGGCACCTCGGCTATCTGCAAGTGGGTCTGTAATGTGAAATTAGGATCATAAATTTCATCCAAGGCCCAGCAGATGTAAGAAAAGGTGTAATCCGTTGACATTTACCACTTTTATAATGTAGTTATCACAATAAATGTGTAAGATAGGCAGTTTGATACAGAAATGATGAAACGGTAGCTGCCATCTTGTTTTTGGTCATGTGACCAGGGGATGTAGCTATGGGTACAATCTGGGCTTTGATTTACTCATTCACTTCCTGTCATGTAAAACGGACTACTTTTTACTTTTACTTTTGAATTTATTGGCATGCACCCCATAATGCAATAGGTGGACACCTTTGGCCAGCATGGGCATACCAGGGGTGGTTGGGTATGGCAACCTGGCTATCTGCAGGTGGGTCTGTAATGTGAAATTAGGGATCAGAAAATTCATCCAAGCCCCAACAGATGTAAGAAAATGTATAATCCATTGACATTTATCACTTTTATAATGTCATTATCCCTACAAATGTGTAACAGAAGCAGTTTGATACAGAAAATGATTGAACGGTAGCTGCCATCTTGTTTTTGGTCATGTGACCTAGGGGATGTAGCTATGGATACAGTCTGGGCCTTGATTTACTCATTCACTTCCCCGCCATGTAAAACAAGCTACTTTTTACTTTTCCTTTTTGAATTTATTGGCAGGCATCCCATAATGTAATAGGTGGTCACCCCATTGGCCAGCATGGACATACCAGGGGTGGTTGGGTATGACACCCTGGCTATCTGCAAGTGGGTCTATAATGTGAAATTAGGATCAGAAATTTCATCCAAGCCACTGCTGCCATAAGAAAGGGTGCAATCCATTGACATTTACCACTTTTATGATCTAGTGATCTCAATAAATGAGTCACAAGCATTTTGACGCAGAAAATGGCTGAATGGTGTCAGCCATCTTGTTTTTGGTCATGTGACCCTGGGTAGGTAGCTATAGGTGCAATCTGGCCCTTATTTACTCATTCCTTCCCTATCATGTGAAACAGGCTACTTACTTTTCTTAATGGATTTTAGATGTAAAATCTATAATCCAATAGGTACCCTCCATAGGCCAGCATGGCTCTACCATTGGTGGTCCGCTCTGGTCACCTCATAATCTGTAGGTGAGAAACCAATGTGAAATTTGTGTTTATATAAAGAATTTGTAGCCTGAAAGTGAAAATTAGTTACGTTTAGACAATTTTATCAGTGATGCAACCAATTTTAACGTTTTACAAACTTCAGTATTTTTATAATACAAATTCATAAAAACAATCAAAATTTCACTAAATAAACATATATATCTCCAAATGTTTTGTTGGAAAAGTTATATTTTCACTTTGAATTATAGTTGTGTTAGTTTCTCACTACCCTGACAAAAAAAGTTTACCAGGGAATTAAGAAAAATTATGTAATAACGTCATAACCGATAAGTGTACAAACCCAGTGAAAAAACCTCTGGCAGCAGGGATATGCAATTTTCAGAAAAACCTTGGCAGTGTAAGGGTTAAGTGTAAGGCGGACCTTGCTGAGCGCTGTCTGATCAGCTGACCCATAGTCCGGGAGGCCATAGTAGATGAGAGATATGACAGAAGAGGTGACAGCAAGGCGGAGGGCATCCACAGGGAGACATTTTTTGTGCTGGTAGAGAATGCCCAGCCGCCGGTAGGCGGCAGTGTTCAAGGAGGAGATATGGTCATGGAAGGAAGGCAGGGTCAAAGACAATCCCAGGTATTTATAGGATTGCACAGGTTCAATGGGGATTTTGAGGGTGGAATGAACAGTGAGGGAAATTTGCTGAGCTTGTTTTGGGGTGGAGAAGAGCATTGTTTTTGTTTCTTTTAGGTTGATTATGAGTCGATGCTCAGAGAACCAGGTTTCAGCGGAATCAAAAGCAAGTTGGAGAGAACTCTGAAGCAACGTAGGGTTACTATCAGAGGCAAGGAGTACAGCATCGTCAGCATATAGCAGGATCTTGCCCGTGCAGGCACTGGGTAGCGAGTTGAGGAAAAGGGAGAAGAGTAGAGGTCCAAGAATAGAGCCCTGAGGGACTCCAGAGCAAATAGGGCAGGTGCTGGAGAGGTTTCCACTAACTTTCACACATTGGGAGCGGGCTGAGAGATAGCTGGCGCACCAGGAGACTGGTCCAGTGGCAAAGCCTATGTGATCCAGGGTAGTTAACAAGAGTGGGTGCGATACGGTGTCAAAAGCTTTAGACAGATCAATGAATACCACTCCAGCCAGGGCACCAGTGTCCAAGGAGGTGTGGAGGAAGTTGGCAAACTCCAGGAGAGCCATATTGGTACTATGACCAGCTCTGAACCCATGTTGCTCAGGGCAAAGAACATTGTACTTTGAGAGGTAGTCGGAGACTTGAGTGGCAACAATTTTTCCAGTGCTTTAGAGCGGGGGATTGAGATGGGCTCATACCAGGGCAGAGTCCTGTCACCACCTTGTGGACAGGAGTAACCGTAGCAACCCTCCAGACAGTAGGAAATTGCCCGAGGCAAAGGGATTTGTTAAAGATGCATGTGATAGGGCGAGGACCTGATCCAGGACCTGACTGGGAGGCAGGGATCAAGGAATCATTACCTATGGTGTTACCTTTAAGGGCCTTAAGGAGATATGGTCTAGTTTCTTGTAATGTGACACAGCGCAGGTGGAACAAGGGGCGTGTGATGGGAGAGGGTGGAACTAGGGGGTGGAGGACTGAAGAAGTTACTAGGAAGTACTGAGCTAAGGTCGGTAAAGGAGTTATTGAGGTGGGTGGCAATGAGGGTAGGGTCAGTGGAGACAGTACCATTGATGTTAAGAAGTGTGGTAGAGGGGGGCCGGGAGTGACCATTCAGCTGCTTGACGTTGTCCCAGAAAGACCTAGGATTCCCCCAAGAGGAGGTAAGGGAGGCTTGGTAGTAATCCGCCTTTGCTTTACGGACAGCCCAGGTGCACTGGTTTCTAGCCGCAGCATAGGTCTGCCTGTCAGATGGTCAGCCAGAGGCAACAGCAAGGTGCCACAGATTATCCCGCTGCTTAAAAAGCCACCTCAGTGCAGGGGTGAGCCAAGGAGCATATCTTACTTTGGACCTATGGGCAGTTATAGGAGCAAAGATGTCGCAGGCAAAGTTGAAAGTGTTGATAAAGAAGGACAGGGCCATGTCAACGTTAGTTGCGTTTATTAGTGGGGACCAGTCTGTGTAAGCAAGGTAATTCTTTAGGTCATTCAAACCCCCGGGTCTAAGCCACCTTCGAGAGGTGGTTTTGACTGAGGGTGTGGGCTGAGAGGTTACCCAGCTGAAGAGAACAGGAGAGTGGTCACTAAGACAGTCAGGGAGGATTTGGATATTGTGGACCCGGCTTGGCCTGTTAGTAAGGACCACATCCAGGAGAGTGCTAGTGCCCCGTCTGGGGTTGATTCTAGTGGGTTGGGAGACTAGTTGGGTAATATCAATTGCAGCAAAGGCCTCAGCAAGGCGAAGAGGCTGAGGGCAAATCCAATTAACGCTCAGGTCACCCACCAGAATTTGGTCAGAGGGGTTGGTAGGAGGTAATGTAGTCAACTAGTGGGCCCAGTGCCTGAGACTGGTTTTTGGGAGGTATGTAGGCTGTAGTAAGGAAGATAGGCCCTCTAGAGGGGTCAGGAGATAGTCTGATTGTTAGTGCCTGGGCATGATGGTCAAGGTCAGGGGCAGGGAGAGCTAGTCCAGTGAGCGGGTCCTTTAAGTAGATGGCACAACCCCCACCTCTCCTACCGACCCGGTGTAGCCAGGGAGAGAGACCAGGGAGTTAGGGGTGGAGTCAGATAGCCAGGTTTCGACCAAGGCAACCACATCAGGTTTATGAACCAACATCCAGCAGTGTAGTGAGTCCAATTTTTTCAGGAGGCTACAGATGTTCATAGATGCGATACGAAGTCCAGTGGATTTCGAGGGAGGGCTAGTGTTGCCGGGCCCAGGATTGGGATGAATGTTGCCAGACAGAAGTAGGAGTAGGAGGAGGGCTGTTCTTGGGAGTAAGCCGCAGTATGAGAGTTTACGACGACTGAGGTAGGGGGGATGTGGGGATGTAGAGGTGCAGGGGATAGTCAGCATAGTGCAGACAGGATAAGCAAGCACAATGAGATGCAGAAGGGGGCAAGGAGAGTGAGCGAGGGCACCACACAATCGGTGGTAGGTAGGTGGGCATGCAGGGTGAGTGAAAGCTGCAGGAGGGGTGGGGCAGGGTGGGATGTGGGTGGGTTGCAGGCAAGTCTCTGGGGCATAGGAACCACTCAACAGCAGGGATATAGCACCCCTAGGGGAGGTAACTAAAATTAGGATTAGGGGAAGGAGGAGGAGGGGAGCGAGACGGAGGGTGATAGACATGCATGACGGTAGTAGTGCCATGTTTTGTATTTATTATTTTTCATTTTTTTTTGTAGAAAACAGCTAACACTGGCTGGGATGGTAGCTGGAGGGGGGAAGAGGTGGGATGTACCCTATATAGGACTGGGGGGGTGGCACAGCAGTAGGATTGCTAGGGAAAACAGTGCCCACTGGTGGCCAGCAGGTATAACCTGCAAATGGGAAAGAGGGGACTTAGGTTCACGAGCACACAGGATGTGACGTCCACAGGAAGTGACATGCGCAACCCCGAGCCAATAAAGCTACGGGCCACCCCTGGGTGGGTGGGTGGCTGGGCGAGGGGGCAGAGACGATGGAAAGCATCGTCGGGCTAGCACCCCACAGCAGAAAGCCCTCCAGAACAATCAGTTGACTGTGGGGCAAGAGTCCTTTGTTGTACAGCCAAAAAACGCCCCACGGTCGACTAGGGCAGGAGTGTAATGTAGAGATGCCGTTTACCTGCTCTGCCAGCGTTTCAGTGAGGGCTCTAGGTGGGAGCAGTGATCCTCCGTCCCTGCCGCGGTTGGCAGCGTTTAGTGCATGGGGGGGGTCCGTCTGAAAAGGTAGCAAGCAGGGAGAAAATTAGTATGCGGCGGGAAGATTAACAGCAGATGATCCTTTGGCTTCACACTGCGCATGCGCAGATACAGTGCTACGCCAGTTACTCTACACAATGTGCACCACTTAATTAATTCAGCCCAAAATTAATCTGCACAGTATACCAGTAAGCCTCTTAACTTTGTTTTTGTCTACACGTATTTTATCTGGCTTCCTTCAGTTTTACATTCAAACAACACATGCGAGTGGCTAGTGCTACACTTCACTAACATACCAAACCTATCTTACAGCTTTCTGTCGTTTGTGCACCCCAGAATACTACAGCACTAACATAGATTAAGTAGTGCAGTTAAATACAGCAGTCCGCTTCCACATATGTGCACATTTGATTCCATGCTACATTGTCCACCATGACGACTAACCCGAGTCCCCGACCACCATCTCAGGTAGCACCCCACAGCAGAAAGCCCTCCAGAACAATCAGTTGACTGTGGGGCAAGAGTCCTTTGTTGTACAGCTGAAAAACGCCCCACAGTCGACTAGGGCAGGAGTAGAATGTAAAGATGCCATTTACCTGCTCTGCCGGCGGTACTATCCCTTCTTTGATAATGGACCACTTCTGATGCATCCCCATACATTCTCTGATGCTGACTATGTGACCCTTTAGCACCTCTCCCATCTTTCTGAAATCTGCCTTTCTGAAATCTAAAACCTATGTCCAAGTACTTGCAGTCTCCTTACCCATGTCCAATCTGGACCAGACCTTCAGTATCATAGATACGATATCATGAAAAATAAATTCCAACAGAGAGGGTATAAGAGTGATGTGGTAGAATCAGCCCATCAATGGACCAGTAAAAAAGACAGGAATGATTTAGTGGGAATGATAGCACAGAGAGTAAGAAGAGACACCACAATGGAAGAAGGGTTTCAGCCTAGATTTACCACCACATTTTCTTCAAAGGCACAAGCTATTGGTAATGTGGTGAAATTAATTGCCACCTAATACATACCAAACAGGTGCTAGAGAAAAGAATACCTTCTTGGGACCCCCAAATGTAGTGTTTAGAAGAGGAGAAAATCAATGTGATCTTGTACATTCTTTGCAAAAACAACCTCTGAGAGTGCCCAAATAGCACATGTTATACCATGTGGCCCTGGAACCAAGCACAAATGGTCCTTTAAAGTAATTGAAGAAGTAACTACTGGTATCATGAGAGGAGATTTGGGCAGCAAGGAGTTACAGAGAGAGGCATTCTGGACACCTAAACTAGGGAGGATGGTGCATCCAGGACTTAATGAGAGATTGAAGTTGGTGCCCTTATTAAAATAATTCCTTGTGATACTATTGTTTTTGATACGGTGGGTTTGGGGTACTGTGGTGGTTAGAAATTGTGTGTTTGTAGGGAGAAATGTATACATGCCATCAACTTATTCAGATATCTTTTTGATGTTTTTATTTCTTCCTTCTTGCAGTGCGAAGGTGTATCTGTGACCTTTGCCCCTTTACTGTTCTCTGACCCAATTGTGTTTGAGATGATGATAAGAGTTATTTGGATCCATGGCACTACTTCTGTCAAGAAGATTGGACTGAAGAACCCCATATTTTGCAAAAACGGAGCACCAGTTTACAAGAATTAAGGACTGTTATCTTTACTTTTGACCACATGTATAATGGATTAGAAAATGGGCTTTTTATTTCCTGGCATCTGATTGGCTAGTACCCTTGCCGGGGGTGTAAATTAACTTTCAGTACATGCCCAGGAAATAAAAAGTACCAGTCTAGAGTGCCCCTTCACCCACTGAAATATCTTACTTCCCACCCTGCTTCTTAATTGGCTGAAACCATGTAATATGAAAATGAAATTGCCGCCATTTTTTCTCTCACTTAGCCATGGCAGTGAGAGCTGGCACGTATGCAGAGTGGTGCGATGAAAAAGAAAAGTCAGTAAATTTCAAATGCAGTTGTATATGTTCAGGTAACCCAAGTCACTTAATGGGGCTTTGGACCAATGGCCGTGGCAATGAGAGCTAACCCAGAGGGAGAGTGGGGTGACAAAAAAAAAGGTAAGCTCAAATTTGTTTTAACTGGTGCACATACACTATATTAGACAATGGATGGGTACCAGTTAACAGCAACATGCGTTCCCTTCTCGAGGTCATCATGACAAAAGTAATGTTTTCATGATGACCTCTCAATGGGAAGACTGCGTTGTTATTAACCGGTTCCCATCCATTATCCTCTATGAAATAGGGTTGCTCGGAATCTGTACCAAGACAATTGTATTCCTTAGATACTTAACTGTTTTTGGGAATTTTAAATTTTAGTATTCAGGGCCAAAAATCTGAATTCTGAAAATCCATTGTCTGATGGGGAATTGGAATCTGATTCAAAATCCACATCTGGATATTTTCAAACTTCCATAACCAAGATCCACCCCCCCCCACACACACACACATGTTTCCCTTAGTTACTAGATCTGTAAAAAAGCTATCCCCTTACCTTAATCCATTGCTGTGGGGCTTTTGTCAAGTCCACCCTGTGTAGTAGGCCACTGGGTCACTGTAGGTAGCCAGGCTAGTCATGATAGTGTCCATTCAGTAACCAGTCCAGCATTTTGTTATTTTTCCAAAGCAGTCCAAGAAAATGGGCCCTGTTACCTTCCCCGGCAAACATCCACTCCACACACCCCATAACCTCATCCTTGGTACCGAAAGTGTGACTCCTCTCTGGGCCCATGGATAAATGTCCTCCTGCAATTCCACTCAAGTGCTGATGATCACAGCAGTTCATCATATAATACATATATGCAGCTCTTTAACTGCTATGTCAAAAATTCTCCACAGTTAGCTCCACGGTATCCATTGAACACAGTGACAGCAATTGAGCGCTTACAAAAATGGCAACTCAATCATGGTGCCTGTGTTCTGGGCTACCTGGCAGGGTAGCCACAGGATACAGAGGTAGGCGAATACAGTGACAGGATGTTGCTATATATACACATGCAGGGGGGAGAGGGGCCACGCCACGCGACGGGCAGAAGGGGAGGGAGGGTATGTGGGGTGTAGTGTGGCAGTCGGCTGCCAGGATGGACATGTGGTGTGGTGGGTGGGTGGCAGGCTGGAGTTGGGAGGGTGCCAAGTCCGGTTCTGGGGTGAGATCACTTTTTGCGTAGGGTCAGGTTTTCTTTTTTTTTTTTTTTAAGTTTACACCCCCCCCGACATGCACCACTCTGAGTTTAGAAGGGATGCCTTCCACATAACATAGAAAACCAGTCACGGTTTCATAGTCACTGCGAGTGTACATGGCCAAATTAATTTCGGTGTGTACACTTGCCCAAATGGCAAACTCCCTTCCGCGATTGCCATCTTCATATAGAACCATGCTTCACTAGGGTACCCCCTGTGCCCCAAGAGAGAGAGAGGGAGAGGACTGGCCTTCCTCCCAACTTCCCAATCCTGCAGCTTTAAAGTCCACTGGACTGCACACTCACACAGCCATGGCCAGTTCAGACCGCTTACCCCATCATTCCCAGAAACCCCAATTCTACTGGTTGGCAGGCCAACCTGAAGAAAGCCCTGGGTTTAGCTCCCACAGATGCCTTAAACCATCAGCATCTCTCATGGCTAACCCCAGAGCTTGCTTTAGGTTGGTCACCCAGGAGAACATAAAAAGAAAACACTGTAAATAATAAAGAATTAAAATCAAACAACCATATATGTATACAGTGTAAGCTGTACAAAAAAAACTATCCAGTGATGGAATGAGAGGCCTTCACTCAGTGTCATAGTGTAGAATAAATGAATGAACCTGTCCTCACCTACAGGAACACCTGATTGGCGGCTTGTCAAGTTTCTCTGCCTTTGCCTCAGTTTTGATGTAGAAATATTTTTCTCTCCAAACAAGAGACAGGAGGAAAAACAAAGCTCAGATCTTTCAGATGTCAGGGCTCAATTCGTATCACACACCTGGCACATTTAGAATCATAGAAACATAGAGAGTTGCCAACAGTAAAAAGTCGTGTGTTCTATTGTGTATGCCCAGTTCTTAACATCTTATGTTTCTGCACGTACTTACAGGTAGGTAGACTGCATGAACCCAGCTCCATCTAGAGTACCTTTGGTGGGCAATTCTAGCACCTGATACCACCCCTCCTTCCCAGTTCACACACTCAGTCAGTCCCTGGTTGTTTGGTCCCATAGAATACAGGCTCACCTCTGTAGCTTACCAGGTAGCCAAACATTTAAACTTGGGGGCTTACAGGTCCAGTGGGCATTAGCTCACAGTCCAAAAATAGGAACTTTAGTATGTCTCAAATATCCAGATCACCATGAAATAATCTGTATTGGTTTTGCTTTAATCAGTAGAGTTTGGTGGACTTACAGGTGTGGGTCATGGTAAACCCCAAATATCCCATGATTCTTTGCATTATAAAACTGGTTCTGCTTTAAGAAAGAAAGCATGGTGGTCTTTTCTAGCATTAAATTTCAACTGCTATACCTTCAACCACCTTTCCAATCTACCCAGGTCCTGCTTCATGATTTTGAACCCCTCCTCACTCTCCATCTGATCACAGATCTTAATACCTTGTGCAAAAGGTTCTGACTTGCCCAGGATCCCTACCTCTGCATCACAAATAAAAATGTTGAAGAGGGTCAATCCCAAGGTTGATTCCTGTAGCACCCCAATAATTCCCTGATTTCCAAGTATTCTGTTTATTTCCACCCTCTGGATCCTACAATCTAACCAGTTTCTCCCCCACCAATTACATTTGCCCCATGCTCTGAGATCCTGATTCTTCTTATCCAACCATTCATGTGGCACAGTATTGAAGGCTTTACTGAAGTCAAACTACAATCTGTCTTCTGCCTATCCCTTGTCTACTGCCTTTGTCACCCAACTGAAGAAATCAATCACGTTTGTCTAGGACAACCTCCCCCTAAGAATTCATGTTGTCTCTTGTCCTACAGTGCATTTGCCTCCAGGAAAGTTAACATCCTTTTCCATTTTATGGTCTGTACAGTAGCAACTTACACATAACAGATAGGTTGACAGGCCTGCAGTTCTGCAGATCACCTTTGCTTCCGCTCTTGTGCAGGGGAGCTACATTTACCATTCTCTAATTACTTGGAACTATCCCTGTCTGTAGTGCGCTACTGAATAGTTTAGCTAAGACCATGTGCAAGTGTTGTTACCCACATGGAGCTGCATTGCAGCAGAGTCAGGGGACCACCTTCCCATCTTCAGACAGTGTGTGATGTGGTCTGCCTTCCTTAAAGTTGATAGGAAACAGTTTTTAGTCCTCTAGATGCCCTCTAGTTGTTCTTTTATTGACAATTTTGATACGTTTTTGACCTATGTTTGTTAAATTAATAATCTAATTTTGTTGCCTTTGCAACTACCTTGAATTCCTCTCTACTCAGCAGTTGCTGTTGTCTGTTTTCATACTGCCTGAACATTCTGTAGCATCAGAAACATCCATTCAAGGCCATTCAGATGAATATCGTGGAACATTCAGCATGTTTGCAGTTCATTTGCATTACCAGGTAAGAAAAAGTTTCCGTCTCCCCATACAACACACAGGGGAAATGCCAAATCTCACCCAACAACTAACACACCAAAATCTGGCCAAGGGAAAATCATGTACACAAATGCTCACAGCCTGGGAAATAAAATCCCAGACCTGCAGGCAATAATGTCAGAGGCTAAACTGAACATAGTAGCAATTAGTGAGATGTGGTCTACCAGTAACCACACTTGGGAGACTTCAGTACCTGGCTATGTACTGTTCAGAAGAGACTGAGGTGCAAAAAGGGAGGGGGGTGGAGTGGCCCTGTATGTCAATGAAAATATCAAAGTTACAGAAATTCAGAATACACATAAGGAGCCAGAAGAACTGTGGGTCACCCTGGAAACAGGAAATGGGACCGCCAAAAGAACTGGGGTTGTCTACAGGCCCCCAGACCAGAGGAATGACATAGACACATTGCTGTTAGAAGATATACAAAACATGACAGCTAAAGGGGAAGTTCTGATAATTGGAGACTTCAACATGCCAGATACAGATTGGTCAATACTAGCAGGAACATCTGCCAGAACTAGACACATGGTAGATTTCTTGCAGGGGAAGGGCCTCAAACAACTGGTACAACAACCCACAAGAGACAGAGCTATCCTAGATCTAGTACTGACTAACAGGGAAGGGATCACAGATCTCCAGGTAGAAGGTCACCTGGGGGCCAGTGACCATCACATGGTATGGTTCAATTTGGCCACTACATCTAAATCATCTCATTCCAAGAAAAAAATATGGGACTTCAGAGGAGCTGACTTTGGTAAGATGGCCAACAGAGTTAAGCTAGCCCTGGCAAAAAGAAACACAGGTGAGGGGATACAGGCAAAGTGGGCAAGCATTAAGGATGCAATACTTGAAGCAACATCCCATTGTGTTAGACAGAAAAGGAAGTGCAAAGAAGAAGGAAACCACGTTGGTTCTCAAATACAGTAGCAGAAAAGGTCAGAGCCAAATGGCTGGCCTTCAGGAAATATAAGGGAACACAGCGAGATGAAGATAGGGAGGCATACCAAACTGCCCTAAGGGAAGCAGGGAAGGCAGTAAGGCAGGCAAAGTCCCAAACTGAGGAAACACTAGCATGAATAGTAAAAGAAGGTGACAAGACTTTCTATAGATACACTAGTGAAAGGATAAAGTCCAGAGGGGGTATCACTAAGCTCAAAGGAGAAAAGGGGACATGTGAGGAGGAGAACCCTGTAAAAGCATCTATCCTAAATAGATTATTTTGCTCAGTATTTACTGAAGAGAAAGTAAGGCAGGGCCCACAGCTCAACACCATGGACACAGGGGGAAGGGAGGTGAGCACTACACCCTTCACAAAAGAAAGGGTCCTACAAGAGCTCACTAAGCTCAGGGTGGACAAGGCAATGGGACCTGATGGCATGCATCCCAGGATACTTAAGGAGCTAAGGGTGAAACTAGCAGAGCCATTAGCAGAATTGTTTAGTGAGCCTATGAGCACAGGAGAGGTCCCAGAAGACTGAAGAAGGGCTCATGTGATCCCGCTCCGCAAGAGTGGTAGCAGGGAGGAGGGAGGGAACTACAGACCAGTCAGTCTTACCTCAGTAGTAGGCAAGATTATGGAGGCAGTCCTTAAGGAAAGGATAGTGCAACGCCTGGAATCCTTAGGGGCACAGGATCCAAGACAGCATGGGTTTACAAAGGAAGGTCCTGTCAAACTAATCTCATAGATTTCTTTGACTGGTTAACCAGAGTGGTGGACCAATGGGGAGCAGTTGATGTCACGTACCTTGACTTCAGCAAAGCTTTCAACACTGTTCCACATAGAAGATTGATAAATAAGCTGGGTAGGCTCTGAGTGGGTCAGAAGTTGGTCAATTGGGTGGAAAACTGGTTGAGGGGCAGAAAACAGAGAGTGGTGGTAAATGGTATACAGTCAGAAGAGATGCAAGTCACAAGTGGGGTACCTCAGGGATTAGTCCTGGGCCAGTCCTCTTCAATATCTTCATCAGTGACATTGCAGATGGACTAAAGGGTAAGGCTTGTTTGCTTGCAGATGACACCAAGATCTGCAACAGAGTAGATGATCCAGATGGGGTGGATAGAATGAGAAGAGATCTGGATAAACTAGCAAAATAGTCAGAAGAGTAGCAACTGGGATTTAATGCAAAGGAAGTGCAAGATCATGCACATAGGGAAGAGAAACCCTGAAGCCATCTATAGGCTGGGAGGATGTTGCTGCCAGTTACAAAGGAAGAAAGAGACTTGGGCATCATCATCACCGATGACCTGAAATCATCCAAGCAAACCTCTAAAGCAGTAGGTAAGGCTAGGGGGATGTTAGGGTGTATTAGTAGGGGCATCACAAGTCATAAGAGGGAGGTAATAATCCCTCTTTACAAGACACTGGTTAGGCCCCATCTGGAGTACTGCGTGCAGTACTGGAGACCACACCTTCACAAGAACATTAACCAAATTGAGGCAGTCCAGAGAAGGGCAACCCAAAATGGTGCAGGGACTGCATCAGAAGACATATGAGGACAGATTAACGGAGCTCAATATGTATACCCTTGAGCAAAGGAGGGAGACAGGTGATATGATCGAAACATTCAAACACCTTAAGGGCATTAACAAGGTGAAAGAGTCTAACATGTTTAAATACAAGAAAATCAGCAGGACAAGAGGACACAGCATGAGATTAGAGGGAAGCGGATTAAGGGGGAATGTGAGGAAATTCTTTTTCACAGAAAGGGTGGTGGATGCATGGAACGGTCTACCTCAGGAAGTGGTGGCCATAAATACAATGCAGGGCTTCAAGCAGGCATGGGTTAAGCATAAGGGAGCAATACAGATGAGTATGAATAGATAGGCCACTGATAGAGCAAAGGCCGATGGCACATTTATAAGGTAGAAAAAGAAATGGGCAGACTGGATGGGCCTTGCGGTCCTTATCTGCTGTCAACTTCTGTGTTTCTGTGAATGGGAGTTTATGATGTCATATAATGTCTTAGAAATATTAAAATCAAGAGCAGTAGCTGGTGAGGAGAGTGGAGCTCAATGTAGATCTGAAGGCATCCCAAAGCTAGCTTATTTATCAGAAAATCATCAAAGCGTATCAGAATACATAACTGGCATGACAAGGAAGATGGAAGGGCACTTAACTATGTAAAAGTAATTTCCTATCCCCTTTAACTGGGGGTGTATCCCTGCTCTTAGCAAGTGGAACAAAGCATTGATGTATACAAGCCACTCTTTTTAAAAATACTGGAAACTCACCCCAAATTACCTGACTCAATCCAGACACCACATAGGCATTTAGAATAATCCGAGTACTGGGGTGGCAGTGCCGCAGACTACAGGTACAGCATAAGCTACTAAGATTTGTTGTTTTTCAGTATGGGGTTCGATGACTGAGATTGAAATTGGTCTGTGGTTCTTGCTTTCTCTTAATCACCACTTCCTTCTGTCCATTGAGTGGACTTCAGTTATTTGGTGATTATAGCAGGATGGGATTTAATCAGATGCATGATTGCTGATGTCCAGTTGGTTTCCTCGCATCACAGATACCTCTTGCCTCAGGATGGCTAGGTAAAATGAATGTTGCAGATCTAATTTTCTATACAGTGGTGTCCCCAGGATGGTACAATTCTGCAGCATTTGCAGCCCTCTGAAGAATGCTACAGAAGACCTACTGAATAAAGCAATGTAATTTCAATGGTAATTAGTCCCCTTTGTTATTTAGGAAAATGTGACCCTGCCAGGATGAAATGAATGCCACAGTTTCCTGAATGACAAAGGGGACTAATTGCCATTGAAATTACATTGCTTTAGCTGGCCCGGTGGTGCTGAGGGTTGAGGCGCTACGCCGGCGACCTGGGTTCGGGAACGGACCGGGGCCAACGGGGGTCGGCTGGGGGAGGGATGATGGAGCGTCCCAATGGATGCTCTCCTCCCTCGGGGTGGGATGCCAGGGGCGCATTGAAGTGCCTGACGTCCTGAGAAGGTCGGTGGATGCACTGACTCTCGAAGGGCTCGGCGGCTCTGTCTACCAGAGCCGGGGAGGGGGGACGTCGTTAGGCGCTTGAGAGGAGCGGCGGGCATGCACACTCTCTCTGCGCTGGTGTCTCAGAGGGTGGGGTTAGGGGGGAACTACTGGGAAAATGCCTCCGATCGCCTAGATAAAGTCCTCCAGGGCCGGCCTTACCACCCCTCAGGCCAGAGCAGACCCCAATGTGCAGCTGCCGCAGAAGGAAAAAGGTGGAAGACCTCTCTCGCCCACCCGGGGTAATCTGGCCATCAAAAGGGCACCCAGTGGCAGTGTGGCACCTAGGGGCAGACCAAGCAGTCGGCAGAGGTTGGGGTCGTCACTCCTTGCAGGGACGGAAGGAGTGGTGATTGGAAGGGACAGAAGGAATGGATAAAAAATAAGTAGAAAAAAAAAATTACATTGCTTTATTCAGTAGGTCTGCTGCAGCATACTGAAGAGTGTGTTGAAAGTGTACTTCATCCTGGGGTATGCTACTGTATTTGTTTTCAGGCTTGCAGACCTTTGACAATGTTAGTTACATGCCACAACTGTCAAAGCTTTTCTCTTTATAGGTTTGGAAAATCGAATAAGGTAGTATGGATCGACTAACTGTTGGCAGCCTGTGGTAACGGAGAGTTAATCTTTCTCCACACTTTTCCAAGGCTCACGATGCCAGTTCAACAACACTTTTGTCAGCTGGCATCTCATCAACAGGAATTATGTCAACAGCAAGTTATGGTTGACATAATTTCTGTTTGTCTCCGTCCACTGTTTCCATCAGGGCTTCTCCCCTGAACCCCACATGCTGGGGCTCTGCCACCTACCCCCATCTCTAGGATTATCAACTCCAGGCGGGTGCAGGACTGGGAGACAGTGTGCCCCTGTGTCAAGCGCACCAACACAGTGACCTGTCGGCAACCTGTCGATTTTGTCGACAGGTTGGTAGGTCGCTTGTTGGTATTGCTGTCGGAGGGGGGCATTCCCTTTTCCAAAACACCATCCAGGTGGAGGCCCTTGCATTTTTGTGATGCTCCTGTAAACAATCCATCTATTTAGGGGATGAGCAGATTATACTCAGCTTAGCACCCAGGGCACAGGGTAACACTCATATCAGAGGTGGACAAGTTCATACCCAACCCTGGTAAATCCTTCTTTTCTAGTTACCTAGGAAGTGCAAAACTCCAGATAAGTTTGGTGTTTAAATCATGTCTGTTGTAGTGACAGGCAAAGTTTCTCAAGTTTTCTGGTTTAGTGCTGTAATAGTTCCTGGCACGCTGTTATTTGTTATACAGTTCTTATATTTTCTGTGCCCATTCGACATCAGGTTATGGACAGGTAGTAATAGAAACATATAGAAACATAGAAACATAGAATTTGATGGCAGATAAGGACTGCTTGGCCCTCCTAGTCTGACCATTTTCCTACCTAACGGATAAGCTGCAGATCCTAGTTAGCCAACTGCTTATTTCCTCCTATCCCCACTAGGACTGCCTTATGTCTGTCCCATGCATTCTTGAATTCCCCCACTGTTCTTGACTCCACGACCTCCTCAGGGAGGCTGTTCCATGCATCCACAACCCTCTCTGTGAAAAAATACTTCCTCACATTACCTCTGAGCCGTCCCTCCTCTATCTTCAAATTGTGCCCCCTTGTTCTTGCACATCTCTTTTTCTGAAAGATGATACCCTCTTGGACTTTGTTGATTCCCCTGAGGTACTTAAAAAATTTCTATCATGTCCCCTCTCTCCCTTCTTTCCTCAAGGGTATACATATTAAGCTCCTTTAGTCGTTCTTCATATGTCTTCTGGTGCAGACCCTGCACCATTTTGGTTGCCCTCCTCTGGACAGCCTCCACTCTGTCTATGTCTTTGCGGAGATGGGGTCTCCAGAACTGCACACAGTACTCCAGATGGGGTCTCACCAACTGTCTGTACAGAGGGACAACAGCTTCCTGTTTTCTACTATTGATGCCTCTCCCTATGCATCCCAGTATCCCCCAACCTTCCTTACTGCCTTCTCACATTGCTTGCCCACCTTTAGGTCATCTGATATAATTACCCCAGGTCCCTTTCCATTTTTACTGTTGTCAGTATCTCACCCCCCATTGTGTACTCTTCCCCTGGGTTTTTGTTTCCCAGGTGCATTACCTTGCACTTCTTTGTTTTGAATCTGAGCTGCCATACATTTGACCATTCCTCCAACCTTGCCAAATCCCTTCTCATCCTTTCCACTCAATCTTGTGTATCAACCCTGTTGCAGATCTTTGTGTCATCTGCAAAGAGACATACTTTTCTTCCAGTTCCTCTGCAATGTCACTTATAAAGACATTAAAAAGGATCGGTCCCAGTACTGAACCCTGTGGTACCCCGCTAGCAACCCTCCTTTCTTCACTGTGGACTCCATTTACTACTACCCTTTGCATCCTGTTGTCTAGCCAATTTTTTATCCAGGCTACCACCTTGGGACCCACTCCAAGGCTGGCTAACGTGTATATTAATATTTTGTGTGGGACTGTATCAAATGCCTTGCTAAAATCTAGGTAGGCCATGTCCACAGCCCCTCCCTGGTCTACTACTTTGCTCACCCAGTCAAAGAAATCTAATAGCGTCTGACATGAGCGTTCCCATCGTGAATCCATGCTGCCTTGGGTCCTGTGCCCCACTGGCCTCTAAGTACTCAACAATTCTTTCCTTCAGAAGTGATTCCAGTATTTTCCCTACCACTGAGGTCAAACTAACTGGACTGTAGCTTCCTGCCTCTGTCCTGCTCCCACTTTTGTGAAGAGGAATCACATCCGCCCTTCTCCAGTCCTCAGGTGCCACCCCATCCTCCCATGATTTGTCAAAGAGAGTAGTCAGCGATGTCACTAGTTCTACCCTTAGTTCTTTTAGAATTCTTGGGTGACCCAGGGTGACCCAGAGTGCCTCATCTGCTCCCTGTTTACCACCAGGCCCCATTGCTTTGTCCACCTTCAATTTTATTAGTTCTTTCAGAACCCTTTCTTCTGTAAATGGACTGGTATCAACCCCGTCTTCAGAGTGTTTCTCTTGTTTGGTTTAGATACCTCCCCCTCCTCTTCCTTTGTGAATATTGAGCAGAAATATTCATTCAGTATCCCTGGTCTTTCACTGTCACCTTCTGCCCACATCCCTCCCCTTTATTAAGCCTCAGTATCCCTCCTTTGGTCTTTCTTCACTCCCTAATATACCTATAAAAGGTCTTAACCCCCTTCTTAACATAGCTGGCTATCCTTTCCTCGGTTTTGGCCTTTGCTATTCTGACTGCCTTTCCTGCCTCTTTCTGCTTTAACTGATAAAGTTCTCTGTCCTGCTCCTTCTGTGTTTCCTTATATTTCCTGAATGCTGTCCTTTTCTCCTTAACTTTCCCTGCCACCTCTTTTGAGAACCATAGCTTTTTTTTCCTTTGTTGAGTTTTGTTCATTTGCTTTACACAAAGGCTTGTTGCCTCTGTGATGGCTGTTTTGATTACTCCCCATTGTTCCCCAACCCCTCCTTCTTGCCTGTTTTGCTAGTGCTTTTCTGAGGCACTCTCTCATTTCCCAAAGTCAGCCCTCCTAAAGTCCAATACTCTTGCTTTTGTGGCTTGATTCTATGGCTGTGTTTATCGTGAACCACACTGTTTGGTGGTCGTTTGTTTCCAGATGGCTACCCACTTCTAAATCTGAGATTCTTTCTCATCTCCATTTGAGAGTACCAGGTCTAAGGTTGCTCCCTCCTGAGTAGGTTCCAATACCAGCTGTCTGAGGCATGCCCCTTATAGGGCATCAAAAATTACTCTACTCTTGGATGTGCCTGCAACAAAGGTGATCCAGTTAACATCTGGCATATTCAGGTCCCCCATCAACAATATCTCCCCTTTTTCTGCCATTCTAAGGATGCCTTCTATCATTTCCTTGTCCATTCCCTCCCCCTGAGATGGGGGTCTGTATACAACCCCCATGCGGATTGTGGTGCCATTTCCTGTCTCCAGGGTGACCCAGAGTGCCTCATCTGCTCCCTGTTTACTCTTTAGTTCTGTTGCTTTGATCCTTTCCTTTACATGAGAGCTACTCCTTTTCTCTTTTACCCTCCCTGTCCCTCCTGTAGATTGTGTATCCTGGTATGTTGACATCCCAGTCATGGTTCTCTGTGTACCATGTTTCTGTGACTGCCACAGTATCCAGGCAACCCTCTTCCATCAGGACACTAGTTCAGGAGCTTGTTACACAGACTACGGGCGTTGGAACTCATCACCCTCCACTTTTTGATGGTCTTACCCTTTTAGCCCCATTCCTGTCCTCACTGCTTTTGCCTTTTTACATTTACCACTGTCCTGTTCCTAATGACTTCCCTACCTTGGTTTACCTCACTAATTACTGTGTTTTGTGGGGGAGGTTGGATTTTCCTGCTACTTTTCAGTGCCTCCCCTTGGCTAGTTTAAATGCTTGCCAATGAAGCATTTAAACCTATCACCTAGGATCCTGGTTCCCCCTGGACAGATGCAGACCATCGCACCAGTATAGGTCTGCATCCCTCCAGGTGGCTCCCCAGTCTCCAATGAAGCCAAAACCCTGAGCTCCACACCAGTTTTTCAAGCATTCATTGTATTCCCTGGTGAGGGGTACCCTAGCATCACCCTTGCCATAGACAGGCAGCACCTCCGAGAAGGTTACCGTATGCGCTACTTCTCTAAGGCCCCTCCCCAACTCTACAAACTCCTCTTACACTGCTCTGATCCCATTCCTAGCCAGGTCAATTGTCCCTAGGTGGACAATGACATCCAGCTCCCTCCCTCGTGCAGCTGCTGTCATGATCCTGAGGATTCGCTTCCTGTCCCTCCAAGCCGTGGCACCAGGCAGGCACCTTACCTCCCTCTCCCCTTCTTCCCCCACTTCTACCCCTCTAATGATTGAGTCCTCCAGCAGGAGTTGTTTCCTTCCCCTGTGGGGTCCCCATGCCACCCTCCTGTGGTTCTCTTTGTGAAGGTTCCCAGCATCCTCCTTGGTCTCCACTGCAGGTGCCTCCATAGAGGAACCACCGTCCACCAGAAGAGTGTATGAATTGTGGGAAGTACAGCTGGAAGGATGCAACTCTGTTCCCACCGCCCTCTCCTCTCCTGAGCCCACCCTGGTCCAGCCTCTCCTCTTTCTTGGCAATCTCTGAGGTAGTGGCATTGGCCCTGGTGGTCCCTGGGTGGGGGAGGCGGTTTCACAAATCCTAGCCAGGTCTGCCTGGAGACGGGAAACCTCCTCACTCAGACCAGAGAGGTACCTGCAAATAGAGCAGCACTGCAGCCTCCAGAATGTCTCACAGAACACTGCCGCCCCACAGCCATTGCACTGCACCACTCCTATCATGTCTTGTTTTGTGTCCTCTCTCCTGTTTCTCTGTATGCTTACTCTCTCCTCTCCTTACAACTCTCACCCTTCCTATTCTGGGACAGCAACTTCCTATATTCTTCAGTAGCCTCCTTCTTCCTTGCTCAGTGTCAGACCACCAGCAGCTAGGGGGGAGAGCGAGCTATTTTTTTCCTTTAGGGTTGACAAAACTAATGTTTCTCTATGATTCTTGTACTAGTATAATGCACCAGTTCTCTTGTTCCCCCATAAATATATTATGGATTCCTTTTCAATAACTATTTGAAAAGGTGTCAGCTCTGTAACTGGTAATATACAAGTGGACATTCTCCATTTAGTAAATGTTTATGTTCCCAATTCTACTGCTACAGGCTTTTTTCAAGAAGTTTTTGGGAAAGTGCCCTGGGCCAGATCATCATAAGGGAAGATTTTGATTATACTCTTCAAGAATAGCCAAATTAGCTGCCCGCCTCCCGCCTCATGCAACCACAGCAGTGTATAACGCCAAATGTCAGCACCCTGTCACCTGACATGTTTCACTCAGAAGAGTTTATGGGAGGAGCGGGCCATGGTTTGGCTTGGTTTGGGATTATTGGGCAAAATTGTGTTTTGCACTGGCTCGATATGCTGGACTGTGGATTTTATGGAATTTTTTGAATAAAGAACATGCAGCTAGATCGTATCATGAGCTGGTGAGTGTTTTTATCCACTGTACCCTGAAGTAATAGCCACTGACTGTAAGCTTATGTTGGTTTGGCCTTCTGTGGGCCGGGGGGGCAGTCCCCACATCTCATTGAGCGTACTTGCTTTTTCTATTTGAATTGAACTGGCACACCTAGTCTCTGGTGCAACAGCTCCACTCCTTTGCAAAGTATGGATTACTCAGAGTAAACTAGCTAAAGGTTTTAGAACATTTTACTGCCAACTCTACTCAGAATTGAAAGAGGACACTCAAGTCATACAGCAGACAGCCACATTTATCAGTGATCTAAACTTATCAGTCCCATCGGCAGAAGGCCATCCCAGAAATCCCTAGATAAGTCTATTGATTTGTCTGAAGTTACTGCAGCTATAGATTGTCTCAAATGCGTAAAGCCTCAGAGCCTGAAAGCTTTAATGTAGACTGCTGTAAAGCTTTAAAGGAGCAGTTAGTCCAGGTTCTGGTGAAGGTTTTCTGAACCTGCATGGAAGGAGGAATTATCCCAGATACCTGGAATGAGGCACTGGGATTGATATTACCATAGCTAGGGAAAGGATGGGATAATTGTGCTGCATACCGTCCAATATCACTCCTGAGCCAGGGCATAAAACTGATCACCAAGATTTCAGCTAAGGGATTGCAAAGTTTATTTGGATGATAGTGCATCCTGATCAAATGGGTTCAGACATCTCTGTGAAATGTATACTGACTACTGAATGTTTTCATATAAACATCCCCAGGAGACTACTCATTTAGTGCTGCTTATGGACTCAGAAAATGTGTCTGAGCACCTCAGTTGAGCTTATTTAGATGTAACCATGAGAAAATTGGGATTCAGTGGTTACTTTCTCTCCTGGCTTCATTTGGTATTTCACAACCCAGTGGGAGATTAAGAGTTAATGGGACCATCTTTGACTCCTTCAATGTAAGATGGGCGAACTGAGGCTATTCTCTTTCCCATTTCTTTTTGCCCTGGGCATGGAGATTTTAGTTGCTGTAATCCATCATGATCTGGACATTCAGGGTATTGTAGTGGAGGGTCAAGATTGGTCAAGATAACAGGATCTCTTTATGCAGATTATGCCTTAATTTTTCTTGGGACCAATAAGCCTCACTGCTATTCCCTCACAATGCTCTTGAAAACCTTGGATAAATACCAGGGTTTAAAGAGAATGAGAATAAAATTGAAACTCTGCTGATAAGTAGTAACCTGCCAACACCTAATAAACAGTTTGTCCCTTTAAAAAGGGTAAAGACAAAAGTATTTAAGAATGCAAACACATTGGCACTCTTATAATGGACACGTTTGTGTAAGCAGGTTTTGTTCATTATAAGGGTGTCCATATATCCTATAATCTTAAAATATAAATCTCCTTTACTAAAACTCAAGGCATGGAGTTAAAATCAGAACATACCCTTCCTTTGCCAAGGGCGGAGGGAGGTTAGTCAGGAAGGCAACATGTTTTGTGGGGTAGTGTCCAAGAG
Organism: Neoceratodus forsteri; assembly: GCA_016271365.2. Lineage (NCBI taxonomy): Eukaryota > Metazoa > Chordata > Ceratodontiformes > Ceratodontidae > Neoceratodus > Neoceratodus forsteri. The sequence goes on along the minus strand of CM057449.1, from coordinate 569,373,977 downwards.
TGAGGTTTTAGGTATTAGGTGAGGTGAGGTGAGTGATGACTTGATTCCCACCTCCCTGCTCCAACACCTCCCCCATGTGCCCTCACCCACTTACGCATCCTCACAACACCCCCTCTTACCATTTTTCCTGTTCCACACATCCAGCTTACCTCCCCTGACACAAGTTCTGCTACTCTATCTTTTCCCCCTCGCCCCTAGCTCACTTTTTGACATCCCCCTATCGACTGTGCTGACTCTCCTGGTTGATGTCCATTTCTACCTTTAGGATGCTGACAAGGCTGTAAAGGAACTACCTGCTGATCTCTCAAGCTTGTACAAATATGAACTAGAGAATTCTGCCTATCTGGGCTGTCACAAGTGTGGCATGCCCAAGTACTCTGTATCTGCTCAATGTAATGTGTTACGTTTTGCCTTAGCTTATACTATTTTGAATTACCATGTGTTCTTAATTGATGATTTTCAACAATGCTTACTTGCTGCTATTGTTTCCCCTACCCATGTATGTTAATTTCTCGAATCCTCCTTGTTGATTCTTGACAATACCTAATGGTTGCCCCTGTCTCTCCAACTCATGTATTTTTTTACCCTCCCTTATCTGACGAGGATCCTTTGTAAAAGAGCTTTTAGCTCAAAGGTTGTAATTCTGATTACTCAAATAAATAAATAAAAATACATTGATAGTGCCAGACAAACCAGCTGAATGTCAGTTGATGATTAGCAGGCAGTTTACAGCATGTAAAGGGGCACAGGGGAGCTTTCAGTGCCTGTTATACAGGGGGTGCAGAGTATTGTAAAAATAGGATTTTTAGCATTACAGGCATAACTTTTGGTAAGGTGGAGTTGTTCGTTATATGTGGTTGTCTGTAATAACAGTGCCTGTTATAACTGAGTCATACTGTTCTCACAAATATTATAAAACTTTACAAAGCCAATTGTTTACCTCTGAAGCAGATACTCTATACAGAGTTAAATAGATGGCAGCATTTGCAATTGTCTTTCTCAGTTCATCTAGAATCTATTAAAATGAATATTATGCCGTGTTTTTTATTTCTCTATTCTACCTATCCCCATCACCAATAGAGACCAAAGTGAATTAAAGAGGATGCTCTCAGAGTTTATTTATGGTGGAAGAAGGCTAAGGATTTGATGTTAATCTTAATCCACAGCAAACAGAAGAGAGGCATGGGTCTCCTGTGCTTCAAAACATTATATGAAACAGCCCAGTTAGGACATCTAATGGAAATTTTTGGTAGATCCACCCACAAGTGGCTGAACTCACTTAGAACAAGAGACACATATTGCAATCCCTCTTAAATTTCTCCCATGGGCATTACAACAGGAACATTTGTCAAATATTAAAAATAGATGGACCAAACATTCACTTAAAATTTGTTTGACAGCTAAACAATATTGGCAATCCTCTAGTCCTTATTGGCTGAGATTCCCATGATATGGTTCAAAGATTTCCCTCCTGCAAGGTTAGATGGACTTTCTCCACTGGGGCAGGTGTAGACTATACTTCCCCACACAGTTTTTGAACAGTAATAACAGACTTAAAAGTTTTCCACAGTTAAGAGCAGAATTTGGCCTTCCACAGAGAGACACATTTAGATATTTCCAATGTCTGAACTATACTGTTAAGGGACTCACGGAAAGAGTCATGGGGAACTCTATTTTATGGAAAATATGGCACAGAACCTTCCAACAAAGGTTGCCAACAGGCAATGTACTACTCTATCTCCCTACTCCCCTGATCCACTACCTAGTCTATCCCCCAAACAGTTTCTGCCAAAGACATGGGCAGACATTTCTTTAAATTTCTGTGATATAGCTAGAGAAATTCCTTGCCTGTCTACAGTATCATTTTGGGCCACCAAAGAGAATCTCTTAAGATGTATTGTAAAATATTTGGAAATAGCTGAACATATATTTGGCTGCAACTGTACAATGGAGTCCCCTGTCCCAATAACTCTGTGATCCCCTTTTGCCATTGGACTCCAATTGCACCTTGGGTATTTCCTCAGCAATCTAGCATCCTGGGAGCTACAGGCTCTGGCCACCACATTAGAGAGAGTTTGGAGGACTGGCTCACACAGATGTGTGAATCTGTTCTCTGTTACCACCACAGGATTCCTCCCATTAGAACTACCTCTCTCTCCTCTTCCTCCCTGCCAACTACAGTCTACTCCACAGTCTGGATCAAAGTATCCTTTGGGGAAGAGTAGTATTGGCTGCCTACAGCAGCCACAACTGGGTCCTGCTTCAGAGAAGGATGAGTTCTGCCTATAGTGCAGCCAGCTCCTTAGTGTTTAGTGAGTGCCACATACCTGATGCTCATGGGACAACATCATCTCCTCCAGAGGATTTCCCTGTTGATGACTGCACTATAGATGTTGTAGCCTATCAGACCCACTCCCCTCTCCTGTCCTTCCTTGGTTCCCTACATCCTGCTTTTTCACATTGTTTAATACTGTTTGTTAAGCCTTGGTTGAAGTCACTCTCAAAGCACTCTCTGTTTCTTTCTACTCACTCTCTAGGTCAATGGCCCTTTAATCAAGGTACCCCAAAATATTTTTCTAGGATTGTCTACAACCCCTGGACTCTTAACTATTTCGAATCTTACTAATTTGATTGCTCTCTGGGTCCTTCTTACCTACTGTAGCATCTTTTGTATCCTTTTTCTTACCTTGGCTGTCTATTCTACTGCTTAAAGCAAAATCTTTGAAATTCTTCATGGTAATTTGCATGTATTTCTCATGATGCTTTGCATTATTGGGGTATGTGTAATCTTATGTTTCTGTGAAACTTTGCTTTATTGCTCATGCCCTTTCAGGGTAACCTTTGCTTCAATGCTTTTGTAATGATTTTTTTTGTGTTTTATATTGTCCTATTTTTGGGCTCATGGTGACCCAACCAGTAAGACCTTGACAGGGCTGGTTCTTCCTTTCCGTAGGCTGAAATATAGATGAGGCACACTGATGAGTCCTGGAAAGGATGGCACATGAGTCTGTGTCTTCTGTTTACAGCCTTTGAAGATTGTGTTAGAGGCCATTTGGCACCTTACTATCCTGCTTAAAGCAGAACTAGTCTAGATTCTTTCTTGATGAGTTACATAATATTTCCCACAATGCTCTGCATTATTGTGTTATATGTAATTCTTATATGTCTTCTATTTATGTGTATATCTATATATACAAACGATATAGTTAGGGTTGGGTGAGTTGCTTAATGTTCAATCCCAATAGCTGTGCCTTAACTTTGGTAGCATTCAATTGAATAGCCCAAAATTTAGCATGCACAGTCCAGCTGGCAGGATCTTAAGATTTGAAAAGTTTTTTTCACTGTATCTTGTGTGGTCTGTGAGATACAGAATATTAATTTTTAATGAAGTGTGGTGTTTTTTCCTATGCTTAATACACCTATTTTGCTCTCATGTGCAGCCTAGATAGTACAGATTTTTTTTGTTCCAAAACATTTAGGGTAGAAGTGGCCTGTGCAAAGGTAATGCCTTCTGAAGGGTTTGTGAAAAAATATTAATTGTTTCTAGAGTTATAAAGATAAAAAAAAATTTCTGAACATGCTCAGTAGGGTTTTTGGATAACCCTCTGATAGAAAATAAAAATTATCAATTCATGAGAGCATTTTTGGTTCACATCCTTAGGTGTCATGAACTGAAATGCTTCTCATCAAACAAACATTTTTGGGGAAGGTTGTGACATCAATATCTTTTTTATTATTCAAAATGTGGAAAATACCTTTAAAATTATACTTTTAAAAAAACACCTGATCCTAGCTAAACAGGACCCATTTAACTAGATTCTGGTGTTGTTGTTTTTTAATTACACCCAGAAATACTTTTTCCGGTCACCCCAAAGCATTACCCAGCAGTGAGGGAACTGTGTTCTCTGTATGAGAACAGCAGGACTTTCCTCACTGCTGCAGATGCAGATGGAGATGTGCTGCTGGCTTGAGTGCCAGCAGTGAGCCAGCAGTCTCTCTCACATATTGTATCTATCAATCTTTCTGATTGTCTGTTCATCTATCTCTCTATCTCTCTATCTATCTATCTATGTCTCATGGAGCCCCCCCCCCGCAATATATAGGTTGTGGCACTGGAATGCCCATGCCAGGTACAGCTGAAGAGTATCCTGACCCTGATGTGCCCACTTCCCAGTGCCGTCTAGGGTTCAGCTGTAAAAAAAAAAAAACATACCTTGTTGATATTTTCTTATTTTTTGTACTAAACCTTCAAAGAAGAAAACAGTCCCTCTCCAATCTGACCCCCCACACACATCCCCAACCCCTCCACCCTGCCTCCCTCAGCACCCACCACCCTACAACCCCCACACAGCTTTATTCACCTAAACATATTCCATCATGTAGATCCAGTCTCTGATACAAAAGATATCTTGCTGCTGGAAACAATACTGTGATGTGAGAAAACAAGGTAAGTCTGGTTAATGTAGTTCAGTGCATTTTGAGCTTTTATTCACAACTTTGTAATTTTTGAATATCTTTGTGCCAAATTTTCAACATGTCCTTTATGGGACCCTTCCTCATGAACAAAATAGGCGAAATTTGTCAGATCTGTCCCAAAACCAGATTTTGTGGTTGCTCCATGAAATCCTTTTTGGTATGATTTAAAAATGTTCTCCTATCAGATTCATGAGGTGGGATCATAAGAAGACTACAGTATGTTGACATTTTTATGGAATAATATGGTAAAATGACCAAGTTATGAGTGAACACTGAAATATCTTAACATTCATTCATAATTTCACTATTTTCCTTCTTTCAACATTGCGGTTATGGGACCCCATCCCATGAACAAGGCAGAAGAAATTTTCAAATCCAGCTCAAATGGTGATTTTGCAGTTGTTCTGTGAAATCACATTTCAGGCGGGATTTGAAAAATTTCACCTACTGAGTTCATAACATGGCATCATAAGAACACTATGCCCAAAATTTGGGGTAAAAATATAATAAAATCACAGTTATGAGTGAATGTTGAAATTTCAGTGATTTTTAATATATTTTTATTCCAAACTTTCAACATAGCTACTTTTTCATACCACATCATAAATGTGACAGATGTCATTTTTAAAATCCTGGACATGATGTGTTTAAGCACTTGTGGCACAAAATGACATTTTGGCCAGTATTCTATAAATGCCACATGTCATGTTTATAATGTGGAGTCATAAATCGACTATTGTAAAAATCTGGGGTAAAAATTTAAAAAAGAATTATTAAGAAACATTGTGTGTAGCATCAGCCTTTATCCTAGCGGGCAGTGCTTTGCAAGCCCATGTCACTGAGCTGAGCTTGAGGGTGATCTCAGCAAGCCAACTGGAGAGGCCAAAGCTGGGGGGACTTCACTGTCATGCGGCACCACCACCCAGCCTGTGAAGGGAATGTGCAGGGCTGCAAGCATAGGCACAAGTATCATACAGTAAAGAGAAATTTTCTCTTGGGATAGGGTCCTGCACCTCTGCACCATTGGGTACCACAGGGCCCTGTACATCAGCTGACATACGGACTCTTTGCTCTGCATGTCTGTATCTGTAGCCACACAGAAGTGCAGGACCCAGAAGGCCTTGTGCTTCCACAGCTCACTAGACAGCTCCACAAAATCTTGGTGCCCTGCCACAGGGAAGTGCAGAACCTGAAGGGCCCTGTACTTCTGTAGGCAGGTGGACTTTTCCTTTGGCCCAGGACCATGAGAGCCCTGCATGTCTGCATCTGTTCATGCAGGTCCCAAAGGGACATATGTGTATGAGGATACAGTTCCACTATGTCAAACAAAAAGGACATTCTTTGCAAAAAACTGCATTAATGCACCAGCTAGTATTCAAGTTAACACCATAAAAGTAGAGAAATGAGGCATTAGGGTTTCCAGTCCTAACTCCAAAACCCCCAAGCAGCAAAAGGACAAAACCACATAAGCAAGGACAAGACCACATAAGCAACCACAGACAGCCATCATCAGGTAAGACAAACTACATACAATTGTTTCCAGATGACCCAAATACAGCAGCACTGATGTGCTACCTTCATTTAGTTGCATCTGCTGCTATATAAGTACAGGCCCCACAGGGACAGAATGAGTGACAGGGTAGCCCCATGCCTAAAGTAGACTTCAAGTTTCTTTATTTCATTCAAATCACTTGCACCCAGGGTGCTCAGCAAGGCAGAGACCACACATGTGGGAAGATATTTTCCCACCTCAGGACCACCCATACAGACAGCTGAGAGCTAGAGTGAGCCAGCCAGACCCAGTAAGAGGAGTTGTCCTATGGGCACAACAATAAAGCTCCACAGGAGCTCATAGAGTTCAGACACCCCCAAAGCCTGTCAGTGTATAGGCCAGAGCTGTACAGTGCTGATACAGTCAGAAAAGACTTGTCTGCTTCTGTTGGAGGCTGAGAAACTTGCTATACTGCAGAGAACAAACTAGAACGCATTTGAGGAACTAGGAACCTGGTAAGACAAAATATTGTTAGGGACTTGTTAGGAAGGTAGCTATGCTTTCTACAGAAAGTTTCATTTTCTTATTGGCATTAAGAAGAGAATTGTGATTCCAATAAAGTGTAGTAATTTTATAACCAGAGGGGGGTGAAATACAACTGAAGTTGCTTGATTCCTGTGCTTGAGACCTAGGATTTGGAAGGATATTTGTGCAACATTTTAGAAGTGTCCTGCTGGCTGAGCAGTGAGTTTATCCCTGGTTTCAGAAAAGGGATTGTATATTAGAATCAGACATAGTAAAGTGTCTACATTGAAAGGCCTGCTTACATCACAGGTGTCACTAGTCAATCAATTGATTCTGGGTGGGGCTTTTATCACTGAACTGTCTTAGGCAAACTACACAGTGAGAAGCCAGTCAGGAAAGACTTGCCTGCTTCTGTTGGAGGCTAAGAAACTTGCTATACTGCAGAGAACAAACTAGAACACATTTGAGGAACTGGGAACCTGGTAAGACATAATATTGTTGGGGACTTGTTAGGATGGTAAGCTACACTTTCTACAGAAAGTTTCATTTTTTCTTATTGGCATTAAGAAGAGAATTGCAGGATTCCATTAAAGTGTAGTAATTTTATAACCAGAGGGGGTGAAATACAACTGAAGTTGCTTGATTCCTGTGCTTGAGACCTAGGATTTGGAAGGATATTTGTGCAACATTTTAGAAGTGTCCTGCTGGCTGAGCAGTGAGTTCATTTTTATCCCTGGACTCAGTAGAGTGGTTTGTGTAGGAGCAGTGGTCTAGTAAATTGTGGTGTTGGTTGACTTACTATAAAGGGCAGTACTCACCAGGGTGGTGGAACAGTGGTGTACTTGATTGTTTCTAACAGTCACCAGTGGTTGTGGCATTTCCTTTATAGCCAAGGTTCTGACATCACTTCCTCAATAGGTCTTGGGGGAGAACTGTCATATTCTTAATAATCCAGCACAGTGCATAAAGGGTAAGTACACACCAAAAAAACAAACAAAAAAAATATTTTATATATTACTCATTGTATATTATAAGGAAGAGGGACATGTGGGGAGTGGGGAAATGCACTGGCTGTAGGGCAGCAGTTTTCCAGGAGACATTCTGGAACCTGCATTGCTGCCCTATTTGCAGGCAACTGTCAGCTCTGAGGGAGGAGGTTGCCCACCTCCAGGCTGAACTGGCAAGGACTAAGGAGGCCTCCCCCACCCAAAGATCACCAGTTCCACAACCACTGCCTCAGAGGTTGCCATGTGTGAAGAGCAGATGGACCACAGTGGGTTCTGGGAGGTGAGGGTGGTGGAACAAAGCGTAGCCCCTAGTTGTACCTCTACACAAATCATATGTCAGTCTGGCAAATCAAGGTTTCTCTATGATGACACCCTCAGTGGAGACCAAGAAGAATGCTGGGACATCCACAAGGAGACCCACAAAAGAGTGGCAAGGGACACCACAGGGAAAGAAACAGCTTCTGATAGGGGACTCAATTGTTGGGGTGTAGACCTGGGGAAGGAGAGGAAGGAAGTGCCTGCCTGGTGCCATGGCTTGGAGGACAGGAAGCAAATCCTCAGGATTTCAGAAGCAGCATCACAGGAGAGGGAACTAGATATCATTGTCCACCTCGGGACAAATGACCTAGCTAGGCATGAGATCAGTGCAGTGTAGAATGAATTTGTGGAGTTGGGGAGGGGCCTCAGACAGGTAGCAAGCACGGTAACCTTCTCAGAGGTGCTGCCAGTCTATGGCAGGGGTGAGGCTAGGGTACTGCACACCATGCAGTTTAATGAATGGTTGCAAAACAGGTGCAGAGTACAGGGCTTTGGCTTCACTGGGGACTGGGGGTCCACCTGGAGAGATGAAGGTCTATACTGGCATGAAGGTCTGCATCTGTCCAGGAAGGGAAACACTATCCTAGGTGACAGGTTTAAAGGCTTCCTTGGTAGCTTTTAAACTAGCCAAGGGGAGCTGATAGGAAACAGGAAAGTTCAAGCCTCCCCCCACAAAACATGGCAGGTAGTAGGGCAAACACTGAGGTACAGAGCTTGAAAGAGGGCAGGACAGGGGTAAATGGAAAAATAAACAAGGGTAATAAGAGCAGGGATGGGGTAAAAAAGGATAAAGCCAACATTAAATGGAGGGCAATGAGTACCAATGCCCGTAGTCCAGGAAAAAAGCTTCCAGAGCTAGTAGCCCTGATGGAAGAGGAACACTTGGATATTGTGGCAGTCACAGAAACATGGTACACGGAGAACCATGACTGGGATGTCAACATACCAGGGTACACAATCTACAGAAGGGACAGGAAGGGTAAAAGAGGAGGTGGAGTAGCTCTCTACATAAGGGAAGGAATCAAAGCTACAGAACTAAAAAGTAAAGGGGGAGGACAAGAGGCACTCTGGGTCACCTTGGAGACAGGGAATGGCATCACAATCCGCACAGCAGTTGTATACAGACCCCTGTCTCAAGGGGAGGAAATGGACAAGAAAATGATAGAAGGCATTCTCAAAATGGCTGAAAAAGGAGAGATACTGTTGATGGGGAACCTGAATATGCCAGATGTTAACTGGATGACATGGACTGCAGCCACCTCCAAGAGCAGGCTCGTTCTCTATGCCCTACAGGGGGCATACCTTAGACAAGTAGTGGTGAAACCCACTCAGGAGGGAGCAATATTAGACCTGGTACTCTCAAATGGAGAGAGGATCACAAATTTAGAAGTCAGTAGACATCTGGACAAGCGACCACTGAACAGTGTGCTTCACAATAAACACAACCATGGAGACAAGCCATACAAAGACAAGGATACTGGACTTTAGAAGGCTGACTTTGACATAATGGATGAATACCTGAGGAATGCATTAGCAAATGGCCAGAAAGGAGGGTGGAAGAACAATGGAGAAAAATCAAAACTGCCATCATGGAGGCAACAAGCCTTTGTGTGAAACAAATAAAGAAAACAAAGCAGAATAAAAAAACACTATGGTTCTCAAAAGAGGTCTCAGGGAAGGTTAAGGAGAAAAAGGCTGCATTCAAAAAGTATAAGGAATCACAGAAGGAGCACGACATGGAACTGTATTAATTAAAGCAGGAAGAAGTGGGGAAGGCAGTCAGAAAAGCAAAGGCCCAAACCGAGGAAAAGATAGCCAACTCAGTTAAGAAGGGGGATAAAACCTTTCATAGGTACATTAGGGAGCATAGAAAGGTTAAGGGAGGGATAGTGAAGATTAATAAAGGAGAGGGAGGTGGGCAGAGGAGACAGTGAAAGCAGAGATACTGAATGAATACTTTTGCTCAGTATTCACAAAGAAGAAGAGGAGGAGTTACCTAAACCAAACAATAGAAGCACTCTGGGTAGTGGGTTGACACCAGTCCATTTACAGAAGAAAGAGTCCTGAAAGAAGTCCTAAAACTCAAGGTGGATAAAGCTAATGGGGCCTGATGGATTCACCCTAGAATACCTTAAAAGAACTAAGGGAGGACCTAGTGACACCACTGACCACACTTTTAACAAATCATGGGAGGGTGGGGTGGTACCTGAGGACTGGAAGAGGGCAGATGTGATTCCCCTTCACAAAAGTGGGAGCAAGGCAGAAGCAGGAAACTACAGACCTGTTAGTTTGACCTCAGTGGTGGGGAAAGAATTGTTCAGTACCTAGAGGCCAGCGGGGCATAGGACCCAAAGCAGCATGGAGTCACAGCAGGAAGGTCATGTCAGATGAATCTAATCGATTTCTTTGACTGGGTGACCAAAGTAATAGACCAGGGAGGGGCTGTGGATATGGCCTACCTAGACTTTAGCAAGGCATTTGACACAGTCCCACACAAAAGATTAATAATCAAGTTAGCCAGCCTGGGAGTGGGTCCCAGGTGGTAGCCTGGTAGCAAACTGGCTGCACAACAGGACACAGAAGGTACAGTGAATGGAACACATTCCTGAAGAAAGGGGTTGCTAGTGGAATACCTCAGGGCTCAGTACTGGGTGCAGTCCTCTTTAACGTCTTTATAGGTGACATTGCAGAGGGTCTGGAAGGAAAGGTATGCCTCTTTGCAGATGACACAAAGATCTGTAACAGAGTTGATACACAAGGGGGTAGAATGGATGAGAAGGACTTGTCAAGGTTGGAGGAATGGTCAGACATATGGCAACTTAGATTCAATGCAAAGAAGTGCAAAATAATGCACCTGGGAAATAAAAATCCAGGAGAAGAGTACACAATAGGAGGAGGTACTAACAACAACAATAATGGAAAGGGATCTGGGTGTAGTCATATCAGATGACCTAAAGGTGGGTAAGCAATGTGAGAAGTCAGTAAGGAGAGCCAGGGGGATACTGGGATGCATAAGGAGGGGCATCACAAGTAGGAAAAGGGAAGTGGTTATCCCTCTGTACAGACAGTTGGTGAGACCCCATCTGGAGTACTGCGTGCAGTTTTGGAATCCTCATCTACGCAAGGACATAGACATGATGGAAGCAGTCCAGAGGAGGGCAACTAAAATAGTGCAGGGTATACATCAGAAACCATATGAAGAGAGACTGAGAGAGCCTAATATCTATACCCTTGATGAAAGGAGGGACAGGGGGGACATGATAGAAACTTTTAAGTACCTCAGGGAATCAACAAAGTCCAGGAGGTAGCATCTTTCAGAAAAGAGATGTGTAAGAACAAGGGGCACAATTTAAAGTTAGGGGACGGCTCAAGGGTAATGTGAGGAAATTATTTTTCATGGAGAGAGTGGTGGATGCATGGAACCGCCTTTCTGGAGAGGTTGTGGGGTCTAAAACATGGGGGAATTCAAACATGCATGGGACAGACATAAGACAATTATAGTGGGGGGATGCAGGAAGTAGGCTGTTGGTTAACTAGAATCTGCAGCTTATCCAATAGGTAGGGAAATGGGCAGACTGGGTGGGCCAAGTGGTCCTTATCTGCCATCAAAGTATATGTTTCTATGTTTCAAACCAATGTTGCAGTGCTGAAGTTGGTGGGTTGTCTCAAAGACTTATTTAAAGTGACATAGTGCTTAATGAACTGCTTCCTGAACTGGTATATTGTCCAATTTGATAACGGACTGCCTCCTGCACTAGTATGTTGCCCCATATGCTAATGAACTGCCTCCTGAACTGGCATATTGCCCCATTTGCTAACGAACTGCTTCTTGAAATAGTATATTGACCCATTTGCTAACAAACTGCCTCCTGAACTAGTATATTGCCCCATGTGCCAATGAACTGCCTCCTGAACTGGTATATTGTCTCATTTGCTAACAAACTGCCTCCTGAATTGGTATACTGCCCATTTGTCTAACTAACTGTTTCCTGAACTGGCATATTGCCCCAGTTGCATAACTGCCTCTTGAACTGGATATTGCCCATTTGCCTAATGAACTGCTTCCAGAACTGATGTATTGCAGTGCCTAACTGATGAACTGCATTGAGCATATGGTACCTATTCAGAGAAACTGCTTAACCCTCCTTGGTACTTTGCACTGAACCACCTCACTGCTGGCAATCTTGGCCCCAGCAGCAATGCCACTCTATACCCTGTGCATTTGCCTACAGCTTGGCTAGGTGTTAGTTTCACCAGAGACTGTTCCTACACACCACTGGTGACACTCCTCCATTGGACGATAATGAGGGTGGCAGATCCAGCTAGTATTAGGGTGATAGTCAGGACAGGCTCCATTCTACACTGCTAAAGCTACAGTTTGTCCCTACCCCACTAAGAAATAAAGTAAGAGTAGGAGCCAGCCCAACTCGCTAGAAAGGGCCTCCATCATGCAGTAGGCTGGGGATTCTTCCCTTTTTTAATTTTCCTTTTCTTTCAGGAACAACACCCCACTGTCATCATCCAAGGACCTGCATCCTGGACCAGCATCCAAAGACCAGCTTCCCTTTTCCACATGTTCAGTTCTTCTTGTTTCAGCAGCTTAAGGGAGAGTTTGTGCCAAAGACTCCACTTCAAGTGTTACATCTTCAGTTCTTCTTGTTCCAGCAGCCCAAGGAAGGGTTTGTGCTGAAGGATCTTTCCCCAGTTGTAACCTTGTATCCTTCTTCCAGCAGCATGAGAGAGGGGGCATTTGCAAAACCTCTCTTATTTCCGAGTGACCTAACAAGAGCCCTCACCGAATGTCACTTCAGTGTTGCAACCAACCTTCCTTATCAGCCCAGGTGCCCTTTCACATCTCTGATCCTTGCAAAATTCCTTCCCACATATAGATCTGGACTTTAAAATGACTAGATTCCTGTTCTGAATGAATAATTTGAAAGTAATAATTGTTCATGTAAAAAAACACTAGGCTAGCAGTGGTCAATCAGGTAGTACCACTACCATAGTAAAACACAGCTGCAGTAGAGTAGCAATACATAATTAGGCAAAGCCACACCTTGTAGCTTTATTTATTAAATGTTTATTCATCTATTTATTTAGACATTTATTACTTGGCATATCTTTGCTGTTGTTGCTGGCACCTGCCTCAGTGACCATTGTCATCCATCCTGCCAAATAAAGTCCTTGTTTCATTGGAACTCTGAGTAAAACTCCTGCCTCTCCTTGCCGGGTGACTCCATCCACCCACCTATGAACTTATAGTGTCCCCTCACCACATCCCCTGCTTGAGGTAACACTCATGTCAATTTAGTTCTCTCATCATGACCCAACTCACTGGGGCATGACAAATGTACCCTGAGTTGATTAATGGGATGGTAACCAGTAGTTACTAGCATACCTTTTTAAGAAGCATATAGAACTTAGTTATTCCCCAGCTTAGAGTTTTAGTGTTTATATTATTTATTAACTTGTTCTACTGAATATTATTTATTTTGCTTGACCTTTGTTTTAAATGTGTGACTGTATGTTTTTACACTTCTTTTGTAAAGTGTCTAGAGCCTCCAGGATTGGGCGCTTAAGAGATTAAAACTTACTTACTTTACTTATTTACTAGTTAATGAGAGATTGAGGGACACTGTGGCCTCCATTTCGGTGGCAAAACACAATTGATTTCATCAAGACTTGATCCTGCTGGGACAGTTTTCCTGAATTAGAAGAGTGACAGGTCCTGAAGTTTCAGTGTCAATGGCCCAGGCCTTTCTAAGTTGGGATGGTGATAAGGGCAAACAGGTGTGTTTTGTAGCAGACTTTTGTGTGGATGTAATTATGGGTAATGACTCTGACAGGCCAATATTGTGTGTCATCACCTATACTTAGGCTAGGGAGCAAGCTCCTGAAGATAGAGAGGGGTGCAGTGCAGCCAGAAACAACCCTGCCCTCAGCAACAGAGGAAGTAGCAGGAGTGGCTGAAGAATGGGCTGGATGCAGCAGTTCTATGCCAGAGCTATGAACTGGGGAGATTCCAGCAAGGGCTGCTCTCCTACAAGAGAGTGTTTTAGGGAACGTTAGGCATGCAGAGCTGGGGAGACTCAGCTTGCTGACCTATCCTACAAAAACTAAGGAGTTGGCCACAAGAGTGGAAGGTGTTTTAGCACTCAGAGAAAGGGAGGTATACTGGGAGAATGGGATTCTATATAGAGAGTTGGTTCCAAAGGAAGGACTGGATAGAGGGTGCTCTGGCAGAACACACATTTAGCAGAACAATAACTTAATTCAGGAATTGACAAAATACATTGAAAGTTATGCTGCTCCTTTTCTGTAGAAAAAAACTTGAAATTCAATTTCTTGTGGGATATGCTACTGTACAAGAAAGGAAAGGTCATTTATAGGCTCTTGCATGTAATATTTTTCATATGGCTGGATTTTCAATGCATTATGTTAATTTTCTACACATGACTGGCAAAAGGGAATTAAGACACCACTTTAACAACACTACCTGCCAGATGTTGAAACCTTTTACAAAAAAATATCCCTAAGAAAAGTTCTGGGTTCTGCTTGGAAAATGTATCAAGAGTAAAAATAGTGAGAGAAAAATGGGAACGCTTTTAAGCAGCAGGTTTAGTGGTAGAAAAGAAGTTTCCTACTTCGACAGCATCCTGATATACTCTCCCCAGATCAGCTGCACTCTTGAAGTCTTTTCTCAAGATAAATCAGTGTAAATCAGGAGCAGCTTAACCCAGAATTTTCAAACACAGCCAAGCATCATAAAATCTGACATCAGACTCAAGAGGTTATCATTCATAAATTTGGACTTACCAGTACTATGCAGTATATATAGTGCAGTATAAATATTCCTAATAATGCACTTTTGCTGGCTATATTTTATTATACTTACAGTACATTTTAGCTACATTCCTTGACAGTACATTTTTCCCTGTATATATTGCCATGGGTTGAATTATTGACTGTTTCTTAATGTCACTACAAATTTTCTGTTACCTATTGTTCACTTTGCCTCGGTAGCTCATATTTGCCTGTATACTGTTTTGTTTACACTGACTGCACTTTAGTAGCATAAGTATTTATATCCCTGTAGCCCTCCCCCCTAAGTTGCACATAGAAATGAGCCTTGTCTCAATGTACTTTTCCTGGTTACTGTTATCACAGTGGAATACTGAACCAATCAGAAAGAAGCTTTCACAATGTTGATGGCATCATAAGTCTAGTGCATCACTGAAGCCAGTTGTTAAAACAATAGAAACAGCACAATCTTCAAGCAAACTGCAGATTTAAAAGCTATAACTTGTAAACTGCTGTTGAATATATCAAATGTACAACAATCTGACTCAAAGTAGGCAATTTATCATAACTTGTCAGTAGACAGAACTTTAACTCAATGGTGTCTCTGCCACTCCTGAAATATGTTCCTGCCCCCTCAAGATTAAAAATAAATGTCATATTTTGAGTCAAACCAATAGATAGATAGAAATATGACAGATAGAAAGAGAGATAGATAGATAGATACAGTAGTAGCACTGAATTTGTCAAGCAATTTTGTGAAATTCCCAATTTATCCTTCACAAAATTTAGGGAAAAAAATCCTTTAAAATTATTTTTGTTACTGTATACCTACAGAAAGAGGCCAGTTCCTATTACAGTACTTACAGTAAGTGCCATCTGGTAGATGTTCAACTACACTATCAGATGAGACAACCCTCTCTGGTAGCAGTGAACACACTAGCAAACAAACAAAATCCTAACTAAAGGTTTCACAATTCTCAATAGGGATTTAAAAATCCTAAAAATCCCTTGACTAATTAGGTGCTACTGTAGATAGATAGATGTGTGTGTGTGTGTGTGTGTGTGTGTGTGTGTGTGTGTATATATATATATCTATATATATTTATATATATATAGATATATATATATAGATCATGGGAAGCATATTCAAATGCCAATGAATTAATTTGGACTGGCTCAACTTCAAGCAGAATTGTATGGTGCCAGAAGGCCTCACAATACAATCAGCAAAGGCTGAGAACAGCAGACACATACACATGTTTCATCCTCATTTGGACTCATCAGTGTGCCATATCTGTACCTCAGCCCAGGGAGAGATAGCCAACCACTCTAGAGGGGATCTTATTGGTTTGGGTCGTAGGCAACCCAAAGCAGAGAGAGAAGAGAACAACAAAAGAACCCCAGAGTGAATGCAGTGGGGCAAGGGTTATCCTGGAGGATATTGGCAATACAGCCACATTTTAAAGAAAACATAAATTGCACATACCCCAATAATGCAAAGCATCATGGGAAGCATATGTAAATGCCCATGAATTCATTTGGACTGGCTCAACTTTAAGCAGAATTGCATGGTGCCAGAAGGCCTCACAATACAATCAGCAAAGGCTGAAAACAACAGACACATGTTTCATCCTCATTTGGACTCATCAGTGTGCCATATCTGTACCTCAGCCCAGGGAGCAATAGCCAGCCAACCTATAGGGGATCTTATTGATTTGGGTCATAGGCAGCCCAAAGCAGAGAGAGAAGAGAGCAACAAAAGAACCCCAGAGTGAATGCACTGTGACAAGGGTTATCCTGGAGGATATTGGCCATGTAGCCAAATTTTAAAGAAAACACAAATTGCACATACCCCAATACTGAAAGCATCATGTGAAGCATTCTTTTGATGTTTTCTTCTTGCTCTACTTTGGGCTGCCAAAAATCCAAACTAATAAGATCCTCTATAGGGTGGCTAGCTATCGCTCCCTGAGCTGAGGTACAGATATGGTACACTGATGAGTCCAACTGAGGATGAAACATGTGTCTGTGTCTGCCTATTCTCAGCCTTTGCTGATTGTATAGTGAGGGCTTCTGGCACCATGCAATTTGTTTAAAGTTGAGCCAGTCCAAATTAATTCATGGGCATTTGCATATGCTTGCATTATTGGGGTATGTGCAATTTGTGTTTTCTTTAAAATTTGGCTATATGGTTAATATCGTCTGGGATAACCCTTGCCCCAGTGCATTTACTCTGGGGTTCTTTTGTTGTTCTCTTCTCTTTCTACTTTGGGCTGCCCATGACCCAAACCAATAGGATCCTCTATAGGGTGGCTGGCTATCTCTTCCTGGGCTGAGGTACAGATATGGCACACTGAGGAGTCCAAATGAGGACAAAACATGTGTCTATGTCTGCTGTTCTCAGCCTTTGCTGACTGTATTGTGAGGCCTTCTGAGTTTCAGTATTTCATAGTATATCAGTGTGGGGTGGTGAGTGTTGTGGGGAATCAGGGTGGGGTGGGGATAGTGACAAATAATGAGGGACTGTTTTCTTTATTTCAGCATTTAAAATTAAAGAAAGAAAAGATGTCATGAGACAGTTTTCTTTCTTTCAGGTACACTACTTCTGACACCGGGATTGGGCATCCCAGTGTAGGCATGATTCTTCTGAGCACTGGGGTGGGCACCATGGTGTTCCAGACTGCTGGGTCTAGGAAAGGAGAATATGTATGGTGACATAGGGATAGGGGCGCCCAGTGTCAGCAACTTGAAATTACAGGGTTTGTGGGGGGGATCTTATGGAGGGGGGGAACAAACCGGCACTGATGGTGGGCACCCTGGTGTCAGATTAACCTATTAATAATTAAACTGGCACCAGGGATTGGGCCCCCGTGTCCAGCTGAAATAACTAAAACCACTCATGGTTAATGGTGAAAAAAGTACCAGAAAAATCACACAGTCACATGCACAACATGCTCAGCAGGGGCAGGGCTACACACTGACAGGTAGCCCCATCCCTGCTGACAAAAACAGCAGATAGCCCTGTCATCTGAGAAATGAGAGCACTTTTGTAATATGACCACATGACTTTATGTGGTTAAAAAAACTGTTATTTTTGGAACACTGATTTTTTTTTTAACTGTGCATGCTCAAACACAGAATGTTTCCTCCAAAATATTTAAAAACTTGCTACAATTTTAGGATAAAAAACACAAAAATACATACCTTGAGCCAAACTCTTACCAACCATGCAAGTTTCAGGTTTCAAATCCTGCCATGTTTTTTTAGTTATAATTGATAAAAAAAAAAGGTCTTCATTTTGGTGATTTGGGGGGTTGCCCCTCTGTAACTTTACCCCAGTAAACCAATTTATTTATTTAGTTTTTGTTTGATTGCCACAAAATGCTCAGGATCCAGAAATCCTGGCACCATCTTTACACATCACACTTGTCACATAAATCGATTGAATGGAGGGAATGTTTTTAGGTTGCAAGTGCTTAATCCTAATATACAAGCACTACTCACCTGTATTATATATATATATATATATATAAAAGACAAAGAACCTCTGTGCATAAACACTGAGGCAAGGGTTACCCCAAAGGGCATTTGGCTGGGAAGCCAAGTTTCAAGAAAATACACAATCACACATACCCCCACATTGCAAAGCATCATGGGCTGCATATGCAAATCACCACAGAATGTTATGCTGGTCCAACTTTAAGCAGAATTGCATGGTGCCGAAAGGCCTCTCACACAGTTGCAAAGGGTGCTAACAGAAGACATGAACCGTGTTTGAGTCCTACCAGGACTCATCAGTATTCGTCGTCTGTTTGACACCCCAGTGGAATGGACCAGCTACCCTAAGGCAGTGTGCCTGGGATATATTGTGTGTGAAGTCTCTGTTAGCAACCTTTGCAAACTGTGTGAGAGCCTTTGGCACCATGCAATTCTGCTTAAAGTTGGACCAGCATAACATTCTGTGGTGATTTGCATATGCAGCCCATGATGCTTTGCATTGTGGGGTATGTGTGATTGTGTATTTTCTTGAAACTTGGCTTCCAAGCCAAATACCCTTTGGACTCTACCTCAGTGTTTATGCACAGAGGTTCTTTGTCTTTAAATAGTTTTTATTTTAATGGGTTCACCACAATATATCCCAGGCACACTGCCTTAGGGGTAGCTGGTCCATTCCACTGGGGTGTCAAACAGACGAGGCATACTGATGAGTCCTGGTAGGACGAAACATGTGTCTATGTCTTCTGTTAGCACCCTTTGCAAACTGTGTGAGAGGCCTTCCGGCACCATACAATTCTGCTTCAAGTTGGACCAGCATAACATTCTGTGGTGATTTGCATATGCAGCCCATGATGCTTTGCATTGTGGGGGTATGTGTGATTGTATATATATATATATATATATATATAGGGGGATACATGATGGGGCTGAGTGAGATATGTAAAATATTGTCACTCTTGCAGAGTGAGGCATGGATATCTCACAAGTGCCAAAGGCACGAGTGAGATATCCATGACTCATGAGGCAAGACTGACAATATTTTACATATCCCACTCAGCCCCATCATGTGTTCGATTTATACACTAGGGTAGGTTTGCTAGGTGTTGCTGAATTGCATGTTTTACTGATGAAAATGGGTGTTATTTTATGTATCAGTGGTGCTCCATTGTAATGAGGCTGCTTTGGTTGTGGATACTGATGTTTTTTTATGAATGGATGTATTTCTCCTCTGTGATTGGCTATTATAGCATTTGCTGAATTGTCATTGGTTAATGTGTGTGAAGTGGGGTAGAAATGCAGCTTATTGGTTCTTTTTGTTGTGCCATGATTGGTTGCTGCTTGTGAGTGACAGCTTGATTTCTACTTTGATAGGGTTATTTTGTGTGAGTGGGCGTGTACTTAGATTAGTTCTCTGTATACAGCATGTCGCTATGTGCTTACAGTGCTGGGAACAAGTTTATTTACTTTAAGTTTAGGTTTGTGCACTTTATTTATATTTCTATGTGATGCTTGTGACACTTCGTGAAGGGACCCATTTATGCCTTTGGACTTCGGACATTTTGACTGCGTGCTGCTTCTCGGGTAACAGGTTCTAATCCGATGTGCAATCTGAGAACATCTGCTTAGCTTTCTTGTGAGGAGGACTTCCTTTTGGGTGACCTGTAAAAATAAAGATATTTGTTAACATGTGTAGTAATTCAGGTGTTACTGTTATTTTACAATATTCCTTTACAAATTTACTGTGGTATTAAGTTTTACTGCTTACTGTGATATATATTGAACGTAATGTTTGTAGCAGAAATTGTAGGACTGCTGAAACACGTGGAGAAGGATTTGTATATCTCAAATTCTTTCCCAGTTTCTTGTATGCTTTTTGTTTTTCTGGAACTCGTGGCATGTGGCACAGAAGCCGGCATTTCATTTTGTAGGATAGCTGTCTTGTGCTGTTCCAGTGCACTTTTACAGTCGGCAGAGGTAGACGGCTCTGAGTCACTGTAGTTGCTAAGTAGATTTGAGATATTTTTCTGGTTTTCAACATTTATTTTCAAGTAATCGTTAAGCGACTGCAATTGTTTGTGACCCGAGATCTGTATTACCTCCGTCGGAGGTACATTACTATCAACCAGTTTCTGTACCAGGTGTTTTCTTATGGAATGGTTGGTAAGCCTGCTGACTGTTTGGATGCCTGCAGTTTGTATCATAGTTTTTAGTATGGTAGTGATGGTATTTACACCTAGTGCTTGCTGTTTGAACCACGAGTTGTTACTTGCCACTTTATATTGGTGGTTTACTGCTAAAAAAAAAGGAGCTGAATCATAATTGAATTTGGCAGGTCTTTTCTCCATATAAAACATAAAGTTCGCCACTGGACACTTCTTTCTATTAGCAATGGGATATGCCCATGGTTTTAAGATGCGAGTATCTTTTGGGTTACTGCCAGTCCTTGTTTTAGTTTGTCTCTCTTGGGAATATTCTATGTATTTGTCTCCTTTGTCATCCGAGCATAATTTTATATCTCCCCACTTCAAATTCCTACATTCCGAGTTTCCCCGGATACCAAAGAACATTGTTGTGTTCAGCCACATAGTATTTAACAGTGACTGTGGAGTTCTTGGTCCCAGTACATCTTTTTCATAAAGATCATGAATTAAGCTGTCAGTTAGTTCGTCAGCCACACGAACAGTCTATTGCCTTTACCATCCTCTTTTAATTTTTTTTGTTTAGAGAGCAAAACATCTCTACACTTCATAAATGCAGGGAAAGTTGACAGAGATTCAGGATACTGGTGTTTTTTCAAGTGTCTCTCAAAACTTTTACATTTTGCTCTCAGGCTCAATGGTTCATATTGAGAGCCATCTCTTTTTTTGGCACTGAATAAAGTAATGACACAAAAGGTTGTTTAAATCATGTGCAGGCAGAGATTCCATGGGTGGTGTGATATTGAAATTCTCTTTCAGATACTTCTGCAAATTGTTAACATCACATTCCGTTTTTAGGGCGTGTATTGTCATTTTTGGCTGATTCGATATACTCATCAATGTAATTAGTGTCTATAAATACAGTTGAAGATGTAGTACAAATTGCTTGTGGATCGCACACATTCACTATGGATTGCTCTACTATAGTTGGCTCTAACAGTGGCTCTGTATCGAGCTCAAATTGTGAGCAGCTTAAAAATATTTCCTGTTGCTCGTTTACATGGTCTGCATTTTCTTCGGCTTTCGTTCCATTCAATATTTCAGCATCCCATTGTAATGTGGTTGTTTTTACATAGTTATCCATGGCTTTCCAATCTTTCTGGTATGCTGTAGTATATATATATTTTGTGTCTGAATGACTATCGTCTACTGTTTCACTTCGGGCCTTTTACACGTTTTTAACAGTGTTGTGTGAATTAATAACAGCTGTGTAATGTGCAGCACGGAAAACTCGCTCTACTTTTCTAAGCTTTTCATGATTCTGACAGGTGATTCTCATTTGTTTCAGTTGCTAGGAAACAGAGCTGCCTGCACTTTTTACTCTTACTGACATAGCAACTGTGAGAATATCAGTTGCTGACATAGGAACTGTGTGTGTAAATCTGCATATCTACCACAGTTCCTACGTCAGCAACATTTATATCACTCTTGTGAGAATACATGTTTTTATCTGCAACATTCATCAGCCACCCCTATTGTATAAATAAATATATATATATATATATATATACAGTATATATCACACTTTGCCAATAGTAGCATACACATTTCATTTTCAAGTTATTTCTCAGTGTATCCATTTAAGTGGAGCATTGGCTATCTAGGGCTAGAAGCTTCATGCTGGGTGTGAGCTCCCACTGCCGTCCATCTCTGGTGCACCTCCAATCAAGAAGCTCCTCAGACTTAAGAACACCAGTCAGGTTCTCTCCAGGTGTGATTGGGAATGTTTTAAGGGCTGCCCAACCATGAATTCTTTACCATGCGAATCCTGCCCTGTCTGCATTTCAGCTGTGTGGTCGCAGATCTGGAAGACGCAATTGAACAGCCTGCAGTGCTGGAATCTGCCCATCTTCTTCTGGGCGTGAGCTCCCACTGCTGCCTAGTTCATAGTGTAAGCCAATCGTGATCCCTGGAGTCCCTCCAACCAAGAAGCTCCTCACACATTGCAGAACCAATTGGGTACTCTCTAGGTGTAATCAGGCCTGTTTAAAGGTCTCTTCTCTCCATCACAGGTCCAGTGTGCATGGGCCCAGTATGGAGTGGGAATCCTCAAGGGGAGTGTGATAGGCCTGCCATCTCCTATCACTGTTTAAGCAATTAAAAACACAGATAGGAGAGAGAGAAAGAAAGAGATTGAGACCCCTTATCCCTGTTTTTTCAGGCACTGAAATCTTTTTTCTATCCAGGGTCTCTTGTGCATATTTCCTGTCCTATTCCCTCTGTTTTCTTCTTGGTTCCCTGTTGCCTAGAACATCCTAAGAAGAAGAATTAATGTAATGTAATGTATTCAGAAACAGTGAAGCAATAACTAGATGTATGGTTACATCTTGTGTCAAAAGAAAACAGTGCAGCAGAATTACAGCAGTTACTGACATGTTCTAGAATTGTGATGACAATTGACAGACAGCATGCACCAGACTTCTAGTTAAGCTAGCAAATGTTTCTTAGGTGTTTGCCTATTGTTCACATATTTATAGTAATAAGGCACAGTTGTAATATTGAATAACATTGTGCTAAATCCATTATCTGTTATGCAATGGCCTATGACTGTTGCGTACATTCTAATACTTTCTATGAAGACTGAAGTTCTGTGGATCCTATGGAAACTGGGAGGTAGAATTTTTCCTGTAAAGAAATCCCTGCTGATAGGGACTTGAGTCAGTTGGTGCTTAGTCACTGCGGAGGAAATACTACTTTTCGGAGGCACTGCTGAAGAATGGAACTTGCACAGATTGCTTCACAAAGAGTTCGGACTTGCCACCCAGTATCCCAGAAAGGTTCCACAGTGCCAGAATTTGATTAAGGTTGCTGTGATACTCCAGTCTTTTATCTGTTATTTTATTTTGCTTGCTCTTCAAATAAATACATGCCTACTGCGTTTTCCTCAAAATTTGCCAATCTATGTGCTTCCTGAACACCCATGCCATGACAATTTGGTGCCAGTAGTGGGATTTACTGGTTGTTGGATGGCTAGGGTGCTGAGCCAAGCATCAAGAAAAGTACATTGTGGATGCTGTGAGGACAAGGACATGGTACAGGAAGAAGAGTTCCATTTATTCCTCTGAGTGTGGTGACCAGAAGGATGGTTTCAAAATTCGAGGGACAGCCAGTGGCTCATCCTAAGGACCCATCGAGGCTGACAGGTGCTACAGTAACTGAGGGGGACTTGGAAGAAAAAGAGGAAAATAAAGAAGACAAAACATATACTGGAGAAGATGCCCCTCCTAAGAGACTTACTGAACTTTTCAAATGGGTGACTCTGAGACAGAAAGAGGCAAGTCATTGGAAAAATATCTGTAAATTGATAGATAGTGTACAAAAGACTGTACTAACAGCTCAGCCAAGTGCAAGTGAAGAGGATACAAGTAGTACATTGAGAGACATGAAGCTGATGAAACTTTGTCCAGATGATGACCTCGAGGCCTACCTCACGACTTTTGAGAGGGTGGCCCAAGCATGCCATTAGTCCAGAGATCAGTGGATAATCCATATTGTACCTTATCTTACTGGCCAAGCACATCTTGCCTCCAGTCATATGGACACCATCATGGCTGCCAATTATGAAAGAGTGAAAGCCACCATCCTAATGCATCTTGACAAGCGCAGCAAGTTGTACAGACAGAAATTCCAAGCTTTGCGGTATCTAGTAGGTGACCATCCACATAGAAACATAGACTTTGTCAACAGATAAGGACCACTTGGCCCACCCAATATGCCCATTTCTGTACCTATTGGATAAGCTGCAGATCCTTGTTATCCAACAGCCTACTTCCTCCTACCCCCCACAAGAATTGCTTTATGTCTGTCCCATGCATTCTTGAATTCCCCCATTGTTTTTGACCCCACAACCTCCTCAGGAAGGCTGTTCTATGCATCCACTACCTTCTCTGTGAAAAAATACTTCCTTACATAGAACCTGAGCTGTCCCCCCTCTATCTTCAAATTGTGCCCCCTTGTTTTGGCACATCTCTTTTTCTGAAAGATGCTACCCTCTTGGACTTTATTGATTCCCTTGAGTACTTAAATGTTTCTATCGTGTTACCCCTCCTTCCTTTCCTCAAGGGTATACATATTAAGCTCCTTTAGTCTCTCTTCATATGGCTTCTGGTGCAGAAATTGTGCCATTTTAGTTGCCCTCCTCTGGACTGACTCCATCCTGTCTATGTCCTTGCAGAGATGAGGTCTCCAGAACTGCACACAGTATTAAAGATGGGGTCTCACCAACTGTCTGTAAAAAGGGATAACAACTTCCTGTTTTCTACTGGTGATGCCTCTCCCTATGCATCCCAGTATCCCCCCAGCCCTCCTTACTGCCTTCTCACATTGCTTGCCTACCTTTAAGTCATCTGATGTGACTATCCCCAGGTCCCTTTCCATTTTTGTTGTTGTTAGTACCTCCCCCCACATTGTGTACTCTTCCCCAGGTTTTTTGTTTATAGAAATATAGAATACTTTGTGAGGTTGAAGAAACTATGCTGTAAATGGCTTCAACCAGGAGGGTGCACAGCACAACAAATCAATGAGGAATTGGTACTGAAAAGATTCACAAAGGGTCTCCCAGATGACCTGTAAGTTTAGGCAAAAGAGCATCAGCCGGAAACAGATGAACAAACCATCAAGTTTGCTGGGGACTTCCAGCTTGCTTGACAAACTACACCAACCACCCTTGGGAAAGATCAGACTGGTAAGACCTTTTCCAACCCCAAAAGCTTCACCCTCTAAGCCACACTCCACACATATCAATAAAAATGGTGATAAAGTACAATCCTCTACTCGTAGACCTGATATTGCTTGTTATCAATGTGAGGAAAAGAGACATATCAAGTAGAGGTGTCCCAATAAGAAAATGTTTCCTGTAACTCTTGTTTTTGCCAGTTGTGGACAAAATTTGATGGAAGATGAGATTGGTTCTGAAAAAGTCAAGGGGCTGTTGGACACTGAAAAGTAAACACATGCTGGTCCATGATGATGTCCTCAATCAGGGGTATGATAAAGGTCTTAGGACGAGGGTGTCCTATGTTCATGGGAAATGTCATTGTTTATTCACTGCTACTATGCATCAATGCATTAATGGAGAAGAGATGAAAGTGATGGTAGGTATGGTCACTACTCTTCCAGTACCTGTTATATTAGGTCATGATCTGCCAGGATTTGACGCTCTTCTGTAAAAGAAGCACTTGAATCTTTCCTCTGATGTGACTGCAGTGACAACTAGAGCACAAGCCAAGGCCCAACAGAAGCAACAGCTGGGTGATGTATTCCCCTTTGAGGACTCTGACTTATTCAAGTCTTGGGTATGCCTTAAGAAGATCAAGGGGGAAGTCAGGAGAGTCAAAGCAGCCAGAAGGAGGGACATTGTAGAAGACCCACAGATTAAGTCATCTTGGAACATGAAGGACTTGCTAATTGATCAAAAATGATGACACATTAAAACCATTGGTTGCTAAAGTGGGGACTGTGGATGAGGAAAAACTGTATTGGCATTGAAAAATGAGAACTGATTCATAGAGTGAATCAATCCTCAGACTAAGGAGGTATGCAAACAAGTGGTGGTTCCTTCAAAATAGAGGCAAGAGCTGATAAAATTGGCACATAACATCGCTCTGGCGGGTCATTTGGGGTGAAATCGTACTTTAAGTACGCTGTTCTATAGGTTTTATTTGTCAAATTATCATTCATACAGCAGGTGGCATATTACTGTCAAACATGTGAGAAGTGCCAAAAAAGTGGCTACTCTGATCAAAAAAGAAAAGGTGCCTCATATGCCCATACCTGTGGTTGATGTACCCTTCTGGCAGGTTGCTGTGAATATCGTTGAACCCCTGGAATGGAGTAGATAAGGCAACAGATTCATTCTAGTTCTCAGAGACTATGCTGCAAGATACCCATAAGTGGTCCCTATTAGAACTGGGTAGCCTGTGATGTGGGAGACTGTATGTTGACAACTGGTTGTAAGGGTGATGGCACAATGGCGCTGACAATGTGAGTGACCTGGGATTTGCCCTCTTTCCTTGAGTTGCACCCCCTTGGAGTAGGAATCCTAAGTAAGGGGGGTGTGGGGGAAAAGTCCCCCATGGGGGGGTACATGGGGTGAAGCCACCCTCATTAAATAACTTACTGTTTTTCAGTCACCCTGGTGGTTTTGTGCCCTTCTGTGGGTCACCGTTCTGCAGTCGCCCTTGTCACATAACACCTTAGAACTGTCACTGCTTCTAGGGTAGCTGAGGAAGTATCCTAAATTTTTAGTCAAGTGGGTATCCCCAAAGTTATTCTAACAGATCAGGGGACAAATTGCACCTCTCAGATACTGCAGGAATTGTATTCGGTGCTAGGAATAACAGCCATTAGGACATCACCTTACTGACCTCAAAGGATGGGCTAGTAAAGTGGTTCAATCAGACACTTCAAAAAAAGTTAAAGAAATATATGTCTGAAGAAGGGAAAGACAGGGACCTCTCTTATTTACTGTTTGCCTACAGAGAGTTGACTCCAGCATCTACAGACCTGTCCCTTTTTGTTCTCTTTTATGGCAGAACCTCCAGGGGCCACTTGGTGTGGTACAGTTATGTTGTTCACCTCCTCTCGCAGTAAGTACAGGACCCATGCACTTACCATTAGAAATAACCTGCAAGCCCCACTTGAACAAGTCCAGCACTTTAAGTATCTAGGAGTAACCTTCAATAATCATCTCACCTATGTGCCTCACATCGAGAGTGTTGCCGAGGCTGTTAATATTAGGATTGGACTCCTCTGTAGATACAGGTGGTGTCTGACTCCTGAAGCTCAAGTTCGCAATTCACAGTTTGTTGTTGTCAATTATTGATTACAGCTTGGTCATTTACAGAGCTGCTATTGCTACCTCTCTCAAAAGACTAACTGTCACTTTGAACATGGTGTGCTGCACACCTCAGTCACACTTGTGAGCTATATGCTCAATCTGGATGGCTTCAACTAAGTGGTAGGATCAAATACCAAACATGCCTACTAACTAAAAAGTTTCTCCTTGGGCTTCTGCAACCAGGAGTGGAAAGGCTTTTTAACAAATCTCTCAGGACCCAACATACTTGCACTTCCACCACCAATCTTCTTCTTGTCCCTAAGTGCTGTACAGCCCAATGCCAGTGATCCTTCTCTCATAGAGCCATGCTATGGTACAATGGGCTGCACAATGAAATAAGTAATCTACCCAAACTTGGCCGGTTTAAGCATACACTCCACCAGCATCTCATCTCTGAAAACTCCTGTGACTGTTCCACTTAATCCAAGGTAAGCCTGCCCGTATCCCCATCATCTATGGAGCGCTTCCTGCTCACCACCCACCTCAACATGAGCATCAGTTGATAATCCTGACAAGGCCCATGGCTGCCACATGCTCTTTTACCCCAGCCCTTTCTCCCTCCCCTCTTCCCACACTTCTCCCTCTCTGCAACCCACTTAACCCTATGATCATCTTTGTCAAAGCCCCAGGCTGCTACCTCACTCCCTAGGTCTGCAAATCCTACTACCCATGCATTTTCCTGCTGTTTTCCCCCACCTCTTCTTTTATAATGAAGTAGTACTGATTATCTATGATGTATTATACACTGTTCATTGTATGTTAGTAACTCAACCTGTTATTTCCCCCATGACTGTTTGTAACCCTCCCCATTGATGTGGAACCTTTGTAAATGAGCTGTGTTTGCACTCAGAGGTACTTTGTAATCCAAGATGGCATAAATAAATAAAATAAATGAGATGTGGGAGGGTACAATTTGTCAGAAAAAGAATGTTGTACAGTACCTCACTGACTTAAGCTAGCGACTGGGTAAATACATTCGGATTGCCCATGAGGACTGGCTGCAAGCTCAGGAAAGACAAAAAGGGTACTATGATGTGGGGTTGGAGAACAAAAATATTAACCCTGGGGATAAAGTCTTGTTACTAGGTTACTAGGTTATTAGACATAAGGAGGCTGAGGCCAATCTAGAATGTCTCCCACAACTTTGTGTTCAAATTATTCATAACTAGTATCCCATTTTAGATGTTTTGTTATTACTACCATCACATGAAAACAAATTGTTAGCAAAATGGCATGGGCCCTTCACAGTGGTGTGTAGGACTGGACATGTGGACTATGAAATAGAGATCCCAGGCAAGCGTAGGTCTCGTATTTATCATGCCAATCTGTTGAAGCTCTGGAAGGAGAGAGAGGAAAATAAAGACCTGTCCTAACCCATGTCTACTTCCTGAACAGGAAGATGGAGAATTAGAGCAAGCCTATCAGGCTGGACAAAAGCAGCTCTGATATTGACAATGCCCAAATAAAAATAAATCCCAACCTGGAACACAGTCAGCTAGTTGATATGAAGGGGATATTGCAGGAATTTAAGGCAGTGTTCATCATGACCCCAGAAAAAGTTAGTCAGGATGAGAAAATTATTGATACAGGGTCAGTTCCACCTACAAGCTACAACCTATACAACAGAGGTCATACAGAATCCCAGAATAACAAAAACAGGCTGTAATTGAGGAGCTAGAAAAAAAAGAAGTTACCAGGGATAACTGAGCTTTCAATCAGCCTTGGTGCTCTCCTATTGTTATAGCATCTAAGAAGGAGGGGGGCATTCGTCTTTGTATTGATTTTATGAAAATAAACAGTATTTTTTGATTTGACAACTACATAATGCCCGGGTGGATGGTCATGTTGACTAGCTGGTATGTGCCAAGTACATAACAACACTTCACAAAAGAATACTGGCAGATTCCACTGGATACCAAAGAAAAAGAAAAAATTGCTTTTGCTACCTCTATGAGATTGTTCCAGTTCACTGTAATGCTGTTTGGTCTCCAAAGAGCACCTGCCACATTTCAGTATTTTTTGGACAAGATCTTGTCACCACATCACAAATAAACATCTGCCTATTTGGATGATATGATGATATTTTAACAATTAGGAGAGTTATTTGTCACACACCAAAGTGGTGATATCTGATATTGCCACAGCCAGTCTCACCATAAACCCTGAAAATGTGCACTAGGCATGGTGGAGACCAGATATCTGAGATATGTGTAAAGTTAAACCAGAAATATCCACAGTGGAGGCAGTTGCTAACATCCCTGTACCCAAACCCAAGAGGCATGTAAGATCATTTTTGGATTTAGCAGGCTATTATCTATGTTTTGTTAAAAGGTTTTCAGAGCTAGCTGCACCCCTGACAGATCTTCTCAGGATGAACAAATCCAATATAGTGGTATGGACTCCAGAAAGTAATCAAGCTTTTAATGCCATGAAAGCATGTTTATGCTCTTCATCAGTTTTGAAAAGACCAGATTTTTCTCAACCCTTCTTGCTTCAAACAGATGCCTTGGAGGCTGGGTTGGGAGCAGTGTTGAGCCAAAAAAATATTGAGGGAGAACAGCTCATTATCTAAATCACCCATAAGCTCCACAATAGAGAGAAGAACTATTCAACTGTCACAAAGGAGTGTTTGACTTAAAAATGGGCCACTGAGTCACTGTGTTATTATCTGACCAAGAGCTGAATTCACATTGATAAATGGAAATTACATACATACCGTAATTCTTGATCTTCTCTTGTATCTTCACCATTCATTACTGCTTGGGTGTAAGCCGGATGCATGCACCCACAATGGGAGGGTTTTTTTTTTTTTGAGAGGAGTCAGCACCTGCGGCACCGACCCCGAGTGATGTAATACTGGTGCGCAAGGGGTGGCCATTAGGCATCATAGACACCTCCTCCTCCTCCATCCCAGTTCTGTTAGCTGGAGAGGTGAAAAAATGATAAGAAAAAAGGAGAGTGAGGCAAGAGAGCTGAGGGATAGGAAAAGGAAAAGATATAAACTGAAAAAGGAATAAGCCGATAGAGGACAGGAAAGGAAAAACCTACCCTATGGGACCGCAGGTGTCACTCCTGGGGTGGCTCTGAGGAAGGAACAGATAAGGGAGAAAAAGAAGAAGAAGAAGAAGAAAGGGGATATTGGGAGGAGGGAGAAGCTCTTCCAAGTTGTGAGGATTGGCTTGAAGGCTCGTAAGCTCGGGACCAAGAAGGGAGCAAGGATCCCATTTAGGAAGACTGATGAAAAGGTTCGAGTGGACCTTTGCACAGCTTGGTACACAAAAGGCAGACTCTCTGCACCTCCTGCTAGCCACAACCCCTTACACTCCAGCTGAGAGCTCACAGACTGCCCAGGCAGAATTTGTTCCGAAAGGAAAGTGCACAACTAGGAAGGGGAAGGAATCCCACTAGCACCCTGTTTCATGTTAACACAGATTTTTGTAGGGAGGGAGGGGGATTTGAAGTCCCACAGAGGGCCCCCCCATGAAAAGGACAGAGTGGAAACTCAGTCTGACTCCCCGAAGGTTAGGCAAAGCAGATCAGCAGATCAAGGCAATGGAATGCCAGGACAGCATTTGACTAGCAAAGGCTGGAGCAACAGGAGATTTAGACATTCCAGAGGGGACCTAGAAAAAGGAACTGAACCAGGAAGAATGGTTTCTTTAACTGTGAATTGAACAACATGGCTTAAGAATGAGCCAAGAGGTCACCCCCAGGGTCAATCAGAAAGAGTTCCCTTAGGAAAGAGATAAATACTACTTGTTCCTCTCCCCTACCAAATAAGAGGGTCCGTTCTGAGAGAAGAATGGAAGGCTCAAGAGATGTTGTTGTTTGTTTGTTTTTTGCATGAAAAGGAGAGGGGAGGAATGAGCAGGGAGGAGGAGATGCCAAAGAAGGAGGCCTGAGAGGGGAAAGTGGGCAGATATCGGTAATGAATGGTGAAGATACAAGAGAAGACCAAGAATTACGGTAGGTACATAATTTCCGTATCTTCCCTTGTCAATCTTCACCATTCATTACTGCTTGGGTGAGTACCAAGCCTCCCCGAAGGGGGACTAGGAAAAACCCTGAGGGAACAAGACCCTCAGCCTGCTGCTGGTGAAAAGCAGAAGGAAGAGACCCTGGCCTTAAAGACAGGAGTCTAAGGCTGAGGAGAGCTAGAAGGTGTCCTTCGGAAATGAGGAGATAGAGGAAGCCCCTGCAAAAGCCTTCTAGCCCTAGTGGAAAAGAGGCAGGTCCCTTGGAAGGCAGAGCAGATCACCCTATGCTGGGTCAGGGGTTACAATCTTGATAGATGAAGCCATGCCATCCACCTAATGCAGATCGCTGTCCCCACAAGCCTGGAAGCCACCTCATTGGCATCATAGGATTCCCTTGCTTGGTGCCTTGCCAGTTCCAGGCCTAAAGCGGAGAGGACAATGGCTTGTCTGGATTGCTCCGTATCAGGCATTGATGCTAGGACTTGGGAGAACATAGACCATAAATGCCTACTGTAGGCAGCATGGTGAGCCTGATGTGATGCAATGCATAACATTGCACAAGAGGAAGAGAACACTCTTCACCCCCATCGGTCAAATTGTAGGGAATCTGAGTCCAGTGGATGGTCGTGCACCAGGCGACAGAGCCCAGAGGGAGTCTCTAGGGACACCAATCCCGTGGGTGGGTTGGGGAGTGTACCCAGAGAATCCAATGGGGCACAATGCCTCCTCCTACAGTCTACCAGGGCTGGAAAAGGGGCGGCTGTAGACTGCCAGGCACGGATAGATGCCTCCTGGAAAGGAATAGGCCAGGATGGTACCACCAGATGTTGTGCACTGAATTCCCCAAGGAATTCACGCATCTCTCACTTGGTATTGTCACATCTGAGAATAGAGATATGGAGATCCTTAACCATCCTCAACAGGAATCACTGATATTCCATGAAATCAGTGTCAGATGAAAGGTGAGCAAAGGGTTCCTCTCCCTCGGAGGAGGGAGACTAGGAAGGTGAGGAGCTCAAATGTCCACAGGACTCCTGTGGTGGTGGGGAGATGCGAAACACCCACTCATGCATATATCTAACATATGAGGGGAAGGCCTCCGCCAAGCCTCTGAATGTCTCCCAGGATAACGGGCCCATAAGACTGACATGGCCTGGAAGAGAGGGAGCTGGCTGCAGAGGAATGGGAGAGAGGCACCTACAAGATGGCAACTGTCCTCTGCTAAGGCTCTGAAATCCAGGGAATGGAGCCCGAACTGGTGGGGTCCCAGTTATCAAACCAGGTCACAAATCAGAACCCTGGGGAATCGAACTCTGGAAGAGCCTGGATGGGGAACCTCCCCTGTGATGCACCTGGGGTTGCAAGAGTCCAGAAGGGTAACCCACAGCAATGCCACCAGAGGGGTCCCTTGAGCCTAAAAGGGAGAGGCAGGGTTTGGCGCTTGGGCTCCTCCCTGCATCCCAAGGGGCGGAAGGTGGAACTTGATGCCCCTCAACCCCTCAGATTCTGAGGACGCCCTCCTCCTCGACCCCAGCAACAGGTTCCATTGACCCTGAGGCCTCCCGGGGGGAACCTGGAGCCAGAACCCCTAGTCCACCCTGAGAAGGCGCGGAAGCACTGGGAATGGCAGCAGACACAGCCCCCTCTGAGGAGACAGCCTGCTCCTTAATCTCCAAACCGCCCTTCCCGATGGACTTCAGGCCACCCCCCAGCCTGGAGATCCTCGGAGGAAGATGGATCGGGGGACTCAGGAATAGGAACGCTGGATTGCCTGACTCCATGTTCCAGAAACAACTCTGATTCTGAAGAATCAGGGCACCAAGCCGGGTAAACCTCTGAATCGTCTGCCTCCGAGGAGGAGTATAGCAGAAGGACCTCAATGCTGGCCACCCCAAGAGTCCCTTGAGAAACGGCACCACTCACAGCACCGGAGTCAAGCATGACGCCGCATTATCCTTACATATCACCTGCAGCTCCAGAGCCTGGCCCCAATCTGCCTACAGCTCCAGCTAGGTCTCTGGCACCGCCCACAGCACCAAAACCCAACATGGCACTGCTAACGGAGTTGACTGGACCCACGGTGCCGCAAGCGGCACCAGAAACCAACATGGCACCGCACACAGTGCCACCCCAATCATCAGCACCGTGAATGGCACAGGGATCCGAGATGGTGCCAGAGAGCGACATCGAGGGTCCACCAATGCCGGACCCAGAAACCATGGGCCATGACACTGGGGGAGCCTGCACCTCCGAAGAGGTGACTGCCGAGACGTTGTCTCCATCGTGGCCCCGGGAGGGACCATGATGTTCCTCCAACACCAAGAAAGAGGCCTCCTCCTCAGCAAGGCTTGAAGATGAGGAGACCTCCTCCTCACCAGACCATATAGGCCTGGGTGGGGACCCAGAGGAAGGGCCTAGAGACCTGGCCTTGGAGGGCCGAGAGTAACACCATCCTCCAAAAGTTGGCTGGGCCTTGTTGATTTTGAATGCGTAGACTTTGAGAACACAGCAGTCCATCGAGAAACAGGCATTGCATCTATCCATATCATGGTTAGGTCCCAGGCACCGAAGGCAGACGTCATGATGGTCCATAACGGAAAAATGCCGGCCACAGGA
The DNA here is from genome assembly GCA_016271365.2 of Neoceratodus forsteri. Taxonomy (NCBI): domain Eukaryota; kingdom Metazoa; phylum Chordata; order Ceratodontiformes; family Ceratodontidae; genus Neoceratodus; species Neoceratodus forsteri. The sequence goes on along the minus strand of CM057449.1, from coordinate 569,340,231 downwards.
GCACCAATACATAGGAGCATGGCCCGCTTTTGACTTACGTTTAGCTCCCAAACCAGACAAGATGCAAAATTAACTTTTAAACAGAAACGCTCCCGGCATCGTCAAAAATAATAAAATGAAATGATTTTACCAGTTAGACGATGTCAGGAAAAGAACCGGGATGCAGGAGATAGACAGAGGCGTCAAACTCGACAACACGGCCTAGTGGCACAGTAAACAATTTCTGACTCCGCACAGCAGGTGCAGCCTCAATGGCAGGAGAAACAGAACTGGGTTGAAGGAGGAGTCTATGGTGCCTAATGGCTGCCCCTCATGCACCACATAGTGCATCACTCCCAGGGGCGACGCCATTGGTGCCGACTCCTCTCCAAAAAAATAACAACTCCCTTGGCGGGTGCACGCATCCAGCTTACACCCAAGCAATACTGAATGGTGAAGATTGACAAGGAAAGATCAGACCACAACCCTGTAAAATGGCTCCAGGAAATGAAGGATACAAATGCAAGGGTTACTAGCTAGTACCTGGCTCTCCAGCCTTGTAAATTCAAAATAGAACATAATAAACCAGGGGTACTACACACAAGTGCAGACTTTCTATCAATACATGGGGCAAATATATATGAGAAAATGTAGAAACCAGACAATATAACTGTGTGTTGAAATGTAAAAACTGTATGATGTAACAGTATGAGTTCATATCTGATAACTTATCAAGTGATGTTAAGCATGGGTTTACCAGAATATAGGTAACATGGCTCTGAATGATAGAGTTAGGAGGACTCTCCTAGCTACAACTATTAGTGGAGAGTGTATCAAAACCCTCCTGGGTTTGATTAATCTATGAATGATTTATTAGCCAGTTCTCCATGAACATGTGGTGCACTACTGGAGAGATGGACCCTTAAATGTCAGGCCTATCACAGGGAGCCACTAGCTGGGAGACACCAGGATGCCAGTATACTCTGCCCAAGCTCCCTGTTTCATGGACAGTAACGTAAGTCTCCAACATTTAATTCTGACTAGAACAGCTATTACAGTTTTCACAGGCAGCTACCACATTCCATCTGTTACATAGTAATACATTTAGGCCCAGATATTCAAACTGCGCCATTCTGTGGCGCAAGCCCGTGCACCGCTCAAATTTGTTGCACTGGGGTGTGGCCAGGGCAATATTCAACGGAGTTGCACTACGGTGCAACTACTTTGAATATTGCCCCCTGGCCACCCCCACTGTTCATGGCGCAGTGGAACTGCGCCAGTGAAAGTGATCAGAGGGGAGCACTGAGATGCGGTGGCACAAGTGCCATTGCGCCATGCACAGCACCTGCGATATTCAAAGGGTGACATGCAAATGGGGCAATAATTTATGCAAGGCGCATGGCGGAAGGCATTTGCATCTGATTACGGACTCATTTGCATGCCATTAGCATGCAGGTGCACCGATCCCCGACAACTTGCACCTGGCGCCCTGCCAGGCAGCAGCCGTCGGGGACTGACGCCCCCTGCAGCCCGATTGTGGGACATCTCATAAGGGACAAACGTCTCCTATCCCTGGTGGTCCAGTGGACCGTGATTAGCTCGATCGCGGGCATCAGTATCCCAACCCCCCAAGTCTAATATCCCTGGTGGTCCAGTGGACCGCAGACCTGAGCTGATCGTCATTCCTCACCCCAAGTCCAAAATCCCTGGTGATCTAGTGGACCCCACCCACCCGCCCACTGAGCCCCATCACCCGCCCCCCATCAGCCGGCGGGCAGCAGCACCCGCCTGCTGCCCCCTCCGCCGTGCGCTCAGCTGCGCGATGACATGCCATTGGTACGCAGAGCATGAGCCAATGGGCATGCAGCTCATAACAGATTAGCACGTCCAGATATATGAATGAATTCATTACATATCTGGACTGACTAGAGGAGGCTGCATGCCCATTGGCTCATGCCTGAACCAATGGGCATGCAGCCATACCGAGCTGTCAGTCTGCGGGGGGCGGGGCGGCAGGCGGGTGGGTGCTGCCGCCCGCCAGCTGATGGGGGGGAGGGGTGGTGGGGCTCAGTGGGCGGGTGGGGGGTCCACTAGATCACCAGGGACCTCGGACTTGGGGGTGAGGAATGCCACCGCGATCGGTTCCATGCGGTCCTCTGGACCACCAGGGATATTGAACTTTGGGGGGGATACTGATGCCCGCAATTGGGCTAATCGTGGTCCACTAGACCACCACGGATATTGGACTCCGGGGGGGATACAGTTATGCCGTGATCGGGCTAATCACGGTTCACTGGACCACCAGGGATTTTGGACTTTGGGAGGGATGTCTGATGCCCACGATCAGAGCATGGGGGGGCTCCGCCAGGTGTGGCGGGAACAGGTGATGGCCATCCACAAGTGGCAGCTGCTGTGTTGCACCCTGCAATGCAGCAGCTCACCTGTGGGTGGCCCTTGACTTGTTCCTTTTTTTTTTAGGCGTTACTTTGTGCAGGCACAGGTAGGGGTTGTGCCTGCATAACTCTGCATGGCCCGGGCTGAATATCGGGCTGTGCAGTTTATGCATTGGCATGCCCCCCCTACCTGTGCCTGCATACATTACTGATGTGCGGTACATCGGGATTTGTGCGGCGACTTTTCCTTTTAAATATCGCACCGGGGCGCATCAGTGGGTTGTGCATAGTGCAACACCGTTACGCCATGTGCAACCTTTTTGACTATCTGGGCCGTGTTACGTGATGCACAGCTTTAGAATGTTATCAGGTCTGCCTGATACTTAAGCTTGTACTGTTATTGAATCTTCACATATCCTAGCTGCTTGCTCTTGAGTGGCAATTGTAGATTAGTTATATGCATATGCCCACTGTCTTTTCTCGAACAGTATCTCTCTACAAATGATGCTGAGACCTCTCAAAGGGATGGGATTAAGCTGCAGTTACCTGGTACCTTTTACTTGAGGGATGTCAGCCTAACCCCACAGGAAATTGATTTAGAGAGGCCAGAATATATTAAGATTAAAACAACTTTGTTTGCTATTTAAAAAGATACTCATAATAATGCAACAGAGGATTCACCGTATAACAGGTATGCACTGACACTGTCAAAAGAAATGATTGAAGCCCTAAGCCATCCGTGTGTGGCAAACATTTCAGTAGTGGAATATTTACAAACTTGAAACATGGAAATAGAGAACTTGTGAAAGTAACTTGTTACAAGAGAGCAGCTAAATCAGCTTCATTTGAATAAAAAATATATAGTTGAATGAGACAATACAGAAAGCCCAGCTTGTGTATGCCATTCTAATAACACAAAAAAATTGAGTTTTCCTGTCATAACAATAAAAAAAGATAAATGGGGAAAAAAGTACTAAAAAGGCAGCTATGGGTATTAAAAACAATCTTGAGAACCTCAAAGGTGAAAAGAGAACACAGTGTCTGAGGAGAGTGTAACTGAGATAGTGACTGCTGGTCAGATGGAGAGAAGGTCCAAGGTGTGAAAGAAGTTGTTAACAAGAGGCGACAGAAGCCAAATGCAGTTCATGAGAGTGGCACTCATCATACATACAGAGCATCCAACATGAGCAGAATAGCATAGTAGAAGTAAGGGAGAAAGAAAACAAGATCATTGTGGTAGGTAATGAATGATGTATAGAGTTACAGGGGATCTTTATGAAATCCTATGAAACTCAAAAACGTTAACAGAACTTATGGTATACTTGCTACAAGCTGATATGGGAATAGATTTAGAACGTTGTAGTACATTAGAAACCTTTAGAATTTCTGGATTGGAGATAAAGGAAAGTACAGTTACGTAAGAACTTACCATAACAGTAGATCTTCGAGAGAGGCTCTTGCAGTAGGTAATTACATATAGGACTGATGCCGGCAGGTGACAGGACCCCACAGAAAAATTTCTAGCGAGCAGTCCCTGGTGGCTGCCCCCACGTCAGGTGACCAGCATCAGGAGACGTCGGTATAAAGGGGAGGTCCCGGATGCCCGCCTTCCAGTTCTTTCCCACCACAGGCAAAAAGAGGCTGGACGAGAGAGAAGCGGATATTTCCCTCAATGGAAAAGGAGCTGAAAAAGCCTAGGGGGATGGAGGGTGGGAAGGTATTACCTACTGCAAGAGCCTCTCTCGAAGATCTACTGTTACGGTAAGTTCTTACGTAACTGTACTATCTTACTTCGAGAGGGCTCTTGCAGTAGGTAATTACATATAGGACTGAATCCCAAACAGTCTGGAACAAAGAGAGGCACCTGGAGGAGGAAAACTACTCCAAAAGGTAGTTCTGGTTGTGCAAGTCTCAAGACAGGAGGCCTTGCAAAACAGCCAGCCTGAAGCCTACTCTACAGCGAGAGGCAACATCCAAACTGTAGTGTTTCGTAAAGGTATGGACGGAAGTCCAGGTGGCGGCAGCGCAGATGTCTGCCGGAGACACATTCTTGAAACAAGCCACAGAGGCAGCTACTCCTTTTGTGGAGTGGCCTCTGACTTGACCCGGGAGGGTTTTGTTGTATTTGTCATAACAGAAAGTGATGCAATGAGCCAGCCACTTAGACAGGCATTGCTTGGAAACAGCATTGCCTTTCCTTTTGTGAGCAAAAGAGACAAACAACTGATCAGTCTTTCTGAGATCCTTCGTTCTGTTGGTGTAGTATCTCAGAATCCGGTGAACATCCATAGTATGGAGTAAATACTCCCCTTGATTAGAGTACTGCATAAAAAAGGCAGGTAACTCTATGGACTGATTTAGGATAGACTCGGCTACTACTTTAGGGAGAAACATAGGATTCGTGCGAAGAGCAACTCGTTCCTTGTGAAAAATCAAGTACAGGATTTTACACATCAGGGCCTGGAGCTCGGAGATTCTCCGAGCCGAAGTAATGGCCACCAATAAGAGAGTCTTCCATGAAAGGAACTTCAAATCCACAGGAGCTGCAGGTTCGAAGGGAGGGAGAGTAAGTTTCTCGAGAACAAAGTTCAAGTCCCAAGGGGGAGCAGGAGTACGGATGGGGGGCCTCAGATGGAGGACCCCTCTGAGAAAGGTCTTGGAGACCTCCAGTTGAGCAAAAGCCTTGTCTGAGAAGGGAACATGATAGGCCGAAATGGCCGCCATGTGTACCTTCAGAGAGGAATGGCTGAGACCCAGGTCAAACAGATGATGTAGATACTCCAGCAGAAGCCCCGCTGAACAGGAGAAAGGTTCCATGTTCTTGGAAGCAGCCCAAATAGTGAATATTTTCCACTTCATGGCATAAGTGGATCTGGTGGAGGGTTTTCTGGCCTCCACTAAAATCTCCGCCACTTTGGGAGACACCCCAAAACGGGATTGGGCTAGGTCTGCAGGAGCCATGCATGCAGTTGAAGGGATTTGAGGCCTGGATGGACCAGGGTCCCCTGATCCTGGGTCAACAAACCTTGAGATAGAGGAAGAGGAAGAGGAGGATCCTCTGAATATTGTTGTGGAAGAGAGAACCAGATTTGCCTAGGCCAGAAAGAAGTGATCAGAATCATTCTCGCTCCTTCTGAAGCTAGTTTCTGCAAGACTCATGGGATAAGTGGAATTGGGGGAAAGGCATAGACAAATCTGTCCTTCCAATCTAGAGACAAAGCATCGCTCCAAAAAGTGCCTCGCTCTGGAATGAGCGAGCAGAAGATGGGAAGTTTTGCGTTTAGGGGGGATGCGAACAGGTCGACCTGTGGTGTTCCCCAAAGTTGGAAGATATTGTCTAGGACCCCTTGGTCCAGTTCCCACTCGTGAGTCATAGCAGAAGAGTGACTTAGCTTGTCCGCCAGCGTGTTGTCGACTCCTGGAACGTGAATTGCCGTGAGGTGAAGGTTGTGTTGTGTTGCCCAATCCCAAACCCTCATTGCCTCCCTGCATAGAGGGTAGGACCGAGTCCCTCCCTGCTTGTTGATGTACCACACCACGCACATGTTGTCCGTCTGGACAGCTAGGTGGCCGGGAAGGATGTATTGGTGAAGGGCTTGGAGAGCGTACAACACTGCCTGAAGCGCGAGCACATTGATGTGGAGAGCTTGTTCTAGCTTGGACCAGGAGCCCTGGGTCCGATGAGGGCCTAGATGGGCTCCCCAACCTTCATCTGAGGCATCTGTGGTTAGAGTCTGGGAGGGGGGAGGATGAAAGAAAGGAACTCCCCGAATCAGGTTCTCTCAAACCATCCATCATTGCAAGTCTCGCATCATCGGTGAGGAGATCAGAACTGAGTGATCTAGGTCGTCCACTAGCTGATCCCATTGAGAGCATAGAGCCCACTGAGAGATCCTCATGTAGAGTCAAGCACGAGGAACCATCAGGATAGCAGCCGCCATGAGCCCGAGAAGGAGAAGGACCGACCTCACAGAGACCATCCTGCGGTCAGACAACAGACTTGTTTGGGTCTGAAGGGTGGATGCCCTGTTCGGAGGCAGGAAGGCCTTGCCCATGGTCGTATCGAGGATCACCCCAATAAACTGTAGCCTCTGGGATGGGTCCAGATGAGACTTGGAATGGTTGATGGTAATATCCAGGCAGGCAAAAACCTGCTGGACAAGGGAGAGGAAACACAGGAGTTCCTCCCTGGATGAGGCCGCCAGGAGCCAGTCATCCAGGTATGGGAAAACCTGCACTCCCTTGGTACGCAGGTGGGCCGCCACCACTGCCAGGCATTTGGTAAATACTCGGGGAGCTGAGGATAGACCAAACGGGAGTGCCTTGAACTGGTAGTGGTCCCCCTGGAATGCAAAACAAAGGTATTTGCGATGAGATGGGTGAATGGGAATGTGCAGATAAGCATCCTGCATATCCAGGGCACAAAGCCATTGACCCAGCTGGAGGAGGGGCAGAAGGCTCTGCAAAGAGAGCATCCTGAACCTTTTGTACTCTACGTAAAGATTCAGGGAACTGAGATCCAAAATTGGTCTGAGATCTCCTGTCTTCTTTGGGACCAGGAAGAAATGGGAATAGTAACCCATCCCTTGCCAGGCTCTATCGCTTGCTGCAGCAGAAGAGCCGAGATTTCCTCCTGGACCAAGAGAAGATGTTCCTGTGAATACGACAACTTCAGAGGGGGTGGCGGGGTGGTTTCTGAAGAAACTCTATGGAGTGTCCTTCTGCTATGAGCTGGAGCACCCAAGAATCTGTGGTTATCCTCCCCCATCCCAGAAGGTGGAGGGAAAACCTCCCTCCTACCGGTTCCTCTGGGGAGTCCGGAGGCAGTGGAAGAGGAAAGGAGTCCGGTGGTGTGGGGCAGCACCGCAGCTGAAGCACCCGCTGCTTTTTTGGGTGGGGGGCATGGCAGCTGCGGGGGCCCGGTGTTTTGTGGCCCACCTTACCTGGGGTTTCGTCTTTGGTCAATTCCATCTGCGAAAGGGACGGCGCTGCTGCTAATGTGGACAGTACATGGAATCAACTGACTTCAGAGCCGTCCCCTTCTCTTGCAAATCGGTGATGATGTCTTTGATATCACCTCCGAAAAGCACCGACCCCTGGAAGGGTGCTTCCTGGATAGCAGATTGCACCTCCGGGACCAAGCCTGACACACGGAGCCAAGCATGAAGCCGTAGGCCTACAGCAAAAGCTGAGCTCTGCCCAGTAGTGTCCACTGCATCGTATGTCACACATAGCATGTGCCGACTGGCCGAATGAGCAGAGCGGACGAGATCAGCCAACTCCTGCTTGACTTGGGAGTCAGGCAAGGAGTCCAGTTTGCCTTCCGCTTGAGTCAGGATGGCCTTCTGGTAGTCCCCCATATGGCCGACATAGTTCAGGGCCCTGATCCCCAGTGTGGAGGAAGCATAAATCTTTCTCCCATACTGGTCCAGAAGGTGTGATTCCTTATCAGGAGGTGACGAGCTAAGATGTTTGAGGTTCGCTGACCAGCCGTGAGCGGCACTAATCATGACCGAGTTGGCATGAGCTTGAGAATCCAGGAAATCAACACCCTCTGGAGCCTGATATAGCTGGTTCGACTTCCTAGGAAGTGGGGCTAAGGCCGATGGCTGCTTCCATATTGTGGTAACTAGGTCGTCGTGAGGCTCTATCCAGGGTGGCACCAAGGTAGGAGCTGTCACGGGCAGATCCAGATGTTCAGTGAGTTTCAGACACTGAGGATCTGGTTCCAGGGAGTGCCACTGATGAACCTCCTGGATTTTCCTAAGCAACTCCATAAAAGAAGGATCCTCCAGAGGAGACTTCGGAGGAGTCCTTGGCCTGGGCTTCGATGTAGAGCGAGGCTCGTCGTCTCTCTCGGAGCAACCCTCGGAAGAGTCTGAGGAGTCCGAGGGTGAAGAGGAGGATGAAGAAGAGAAAGACTCCCTTTCCCGACCCGGGGGAGGAACGGATCCCTTGGGAAGTCCCCAGGGAAGCGTGTCCTGCCCTTCTCTGGATCCAGACGGAAGAACCCTGGAGTCCAGAGGTGGTGAGGGAGTGTGCAGCCTTGGACGTATGGAAACCTGAGATGGCACCATCACTGGAAGGCGGCTCTCGACCTCTTTGGTGAGCTGAGCCTTGGCCTCAGTCCACCAGGAGGCCAGAGTCTCCTGCAGGTCCACCATCGGCCACGAGGGTGGTGGAGGAGGAGGAGGCAGGGGATAAGGATATGGGTTATAACCATATGGAGCGTATCCAAAACCCGGCATCGGGTATTGTGGCATCGAGTACTGCGGTGTTGGGAAGCCTGGCGTCGGGTACTGTGGTGCCAGATATTGCGGTCCCGGGTACACCGGCATCAAATAAGGATGGAGGATACCCGGGAGCTGGGGGGGCTGCCAGAGCAGACGGCCTTGCCGGAGGCCTCACGGGCAGGTCCATAGTGGAGAGCCCAGAGGGCGGAGGGCCCAATGGGAGCAGAATGTCTCCAGGAGCCGGTAAGGCTGACATCAGGGCCGATGGTGGAGGCCCTGGTGCTGGAGGTACCGATGTCGGAGGGGCTGGCATCGGAGCCGGCGTCTGGGGAGCCGACGTCAGGTCCGCTGCTCCAGGTAGAGGAAGGACTGACGGAGGCAAAGGATCCCCAGCTTCGTCCAGGGACAGAGGGGAAAAGTCTCATGGGTCGGGTTGGGGAGACTCTGGTTCCCCAGATGGCAGCAAAGGCTGTGAGGAACCAGGTACAACGGACGTGGGGGGGTCCGTTGTCGGTTCCTTCGCTGGCTGGACATCGGGCGAGCCAACATGAGGCTTAGTGGTGAGCTCACAGCAGGCACTGGAGGAGCCGACATCCGACTTATGAGAGCCATCACCAGAGGCAGGCCAAGTAGAGTGATTGGCCTGGTCCAGTGGGGTGGAGGCCGCACATCACCCCGGCGGGTCTGACGTCTTACCGGCCCATTCCAGGCGGACATCAGAGGAGCCGATGCCTGGCTTACCGGAGTCGCCCGCAGTGGTAGGCCATGAGTCTGCAGCCGAACCAGGGACGAAGGCCTTCAACTGCCTGGAGGCACCCACAAGGCCCAAGCGTGAGCCAGACGGGTGGGCTGATGCCCCCTCTGAAACCTCTGAGGCGGCCGTCGAGGAGCGATCCCCCAGAGGGGATGTTACCTGTGTCCCAGTGACTCCCAAGGGAGACACGGTGGAGGAGCCCTTGTCCCGGTGCCTCTCCTTCTCCTCCTTCTTCCGATGGCCTTCGGGGGAAGTGGACACCTGACTCAGTTTTTTGAGCTCCTTCTCCATAGAGCTCATTTTCTTCTTTAGAATATGGGCTTCCAGGGATTGCTGCCACCTTTTCCGGGTAGCCGTGTTGAAACTGAGGCAGTGCTGGCACTTCTCGACTGGGTGATCAGGGCCTAGGCAGAACGGGCACAGGGAGTGGCTGTTCTTGTGCGGTAGTTGGGCGCCGCACGAATCGCACTTATTCTAGTGCTCGGAGGGTGTAGGGGATGACATACACCGATGCTAGTACTGACGTTAGTCAAAAAAAATAATGATTTTTCTGTAAAAAAACGATGAAGGTAGGGCTGACGTAGCACAAACTTTTCCGCAAGGCGCTGCATGAGCTAACGGCGGGAAAGAACTGGAAGGCGGGCGTCCAGGACTGCCCCTTTATACCGATGTCTCCTGATGCCGGTCACCTGACGTGGGGGCGGTCCCTCGCCAGGGACTGCTAGCAAACATTTTTCTGTGGGGTCCTGCTGCCTGCCGGCATCAGTCCTATATGTAATTACCTACTGCAAGAGCCCTCTCGAAGTAAGATCTGTTCTATTTGTACATAAGTGTGGACAAGTTCTATGCAACCTCTGAGTTACCCAAAATACAGTAAATTAGCCAAACCTGGACTTTGCATAGGTACACCTTAACCGATTGTTGAACTCTCTTGGCAAATCTGCAAGGATTTATCAGTTTCTGCCCAAACAGAACATACCAGAGATTCTAAACTTGAAAAAGATCTGTGCAATAATCCAACACTTTCTATATTTGGACTTAAAGAGCAGGAACCTGATTCTATGTCCAGTCTGCTAAGTAAAATCTTTTTTATGACAGATATTTTAAAAATTAAATGTCTTGAAAAGGCCATTTTAGATAGTCAAAGAATGAAATGATTGTGTGCTTTCAGACAAATAAATATCTCTGTGAACAAAATGTTGGCAAAGCTACTTCTGGCTAACACAGAGGCTCGCAGTGCAGTTGGAATTAATGTGGTGGATATGGTGGATTGTGGGGGTAATGATGTAAACCAGCAAGAAAACCTAAAGCAACTTGTAAATGTTGTCAGTCGAACTAGCTCTGGCACAGACATTACACTCACAAACAGATATGGGACTCTGCAAGAGGAAAGCTCATGACAACTCATAATGGAGAAACCAGAGTTTGAGGTCTTGGGAAGACAAGTAATAAAACTGGTTACACGGAACATAGCCGGGGTATCAAATAAGATAGTCAATTAAGAATGCCAAGAATTTTTTGGTCGGTTTAATATTTTCTGCCCTCAAGAAACCTGGTTGATAGAGGAAGGTACTTTTTAATATTGGCGATTTCTCAATATATAAGCCTGCCAAAAAAAAAAGGCAACGTGTGGTAGACCCTTGGGAGGGTTATTACTGGGTGTAAATGTATCTCCAGATATAAAATGCAAGTGAAGTGCTATATAATGACATCAGTATTATTAGTACTTTTGGACTTTGGTGGGAGGGAATATACAGTTTGTAACATCTATAACCCACCTGTGGGCACAAAATTGTACAAGACAAATCTCTTTAAAGAAGCTGAGGCAAAAATGGATACTCTACAAAGGGATGTGATCTATGAGGTTATCCTTCTGGGTAATTTAAATGCTGGTACTGGGATGGATGGAAAATTTACTGGCAGATGATATTGACAGTGTGAATAATGATTCTATGACCAGAAGACAGTCACAGGATAAAAAAGTTATTGCTGTTGGTAAATGTTTACTTGAATTTTGTGATAGCGTAAACTTGTGAATTCTGAATGGAAGAAATAAGGGGGATCTTTCAGGACCCTGTACCCATTTCTCTGGTGGTTATGCCTCAGTAATTGACTAAGCCATTGTAACTGTTTAGGACATATGTAATTACCTGGAACTGGAAATAGCAGAGAGAGATGAAAGTGACCACATGCCAATAATTATTAAGAGAAAATGCAACTGGAGTTGTGTTACTGTTAATGAGGAAAACATGAAGATGGAAATCTTATATACAGAAAGGATAATTTGGAATGATGCAGAGAATGAGAAATTACAGTTGTTGTTACTTAAGAAGAAATATCAAGTAATCAGAAAAGCCATTTTGTAAAAAGAAGAGTCTATTTATGTACAGGGTCTTTATATCAGGTTAATAGAGATTTGTATGCCATACTGTTATAATGACAGGAAAAATTTACTTTCCACCCAGGTGGGTGGTTTCATGCAGACTGTAAAGCAGAAATGAAAAGACTGAATAGGATAGTCAGATATACTAAAATCAACCCTAACAGAAATGCTGTAAGGCAATTAAATGCAGCTTGTAAAGAGTGTACACATTTTTTAAGCTGTACAAAAGCCTCATATTCAAAGTGTTACATGGGAGAAGCTGTTAAGTACTGTTGATAAAAGGGATAATAGGCAATTCTGGAGAAGAGTTGCTTTTGATAATGACAACTGGCAAGACAATATAGACTCTGTTATACACCCTAACACCTGGGAGGGGTATTATCATTCACTCTTCTTTTAATAATAGTGTAGTGAAGAATAGTAATTGGGTTGTAAGTACACAGTCCTTGATTATTTTGAAACTTGAGGTGTAGCGTTGTGAAAAAATTACCATTAGTAAATTATCTATTACAAATACTTAGAAAGGAGACGAACGGAGATGAGGCTGAAGTCGGAAGAATTTAATGATTATAACAATAATCACAGTGAGAGATTACAAGTGGTACATCCTTCATTCTTCATTCTTCAAACTAACAGTGTATAGTGGCTTGCTTATATAGTGGAAGACAGTACTATGGTTGTCTATGATTGGTCCAAGACAAATATAAACTTTAACTTACAAGGCAATTCTTCTTTTAGTACATGCATGAACTAATGTATGAGCTAGCTCTTGTCAGCACAAATGTATTGATAGTGTAAATTATACTACTATATAAGGATAATAATAATTGTCATTACCAGTTACTAAGGTCTTAGGAGGAAGAAATAGGTTTGCACTTAGGAATGTGCACACAGGCACTCTGGCCCGTCCTAATAATAAACACTAAAAATAGTCTGAAGAGATAATTTGAACTCTCTCCCTGTATTTCTATTTGTGCAGACACTTAAGACACCTGTTTTCTATTACTCACATGATTAGTACAAATATCAAAAGACACTTTAATATTACAAGTTGTTGCTCAGTTTAACTTGTAACTTTGCAAGTTTTAATATGATTCAGCTTCATAGTTCATTATTTGTTACACAAACACATTATGTTTTAGACCAAAATGAGGTTTTTCTGTAACATAGGGACACACTTCTATATCCCTTGTTACAAGCCCCCCTTGGCCCTATGTTTCTTAATTATTATTTGTGCAACAGCGCAGCTCCTCGGAGCATGTACATCTCATTTCGTACCTTATGAATAGTAAGTCTTAAGCAATACAGGCCTATAACTACCAGGAACACTAAGACCACTTGCAACACAAGTAAAACTTTAAAAGACAGGACTCCTAAGGGTCCCCCTGCATAGCTATAAATCAAGTGCTCATTATCACTTTCACTGAGCAATTCATTTACAACTACTTGTGCCTTATGAGTGGTATTTTGTATTTGTATCAAATGGGTATCTTTCCGATTTAAAAGTGACTGCACGTTAAGAGATAGGAGAGGTATCACAGCTCCAAATGATGAGCATACTTGTTAATATCATATGCTTGGTGTGGGTATCAAATGTCACATTATAATTTTCATCCTCCAGGTTGGTAATAGGGTGCAACACCTTGTCACCAATATATACGTTATGTTTGGGAATAATACAAAAGTTTGGATTGTGAATAGTACACATTTGTCCTTCATAAAATAAGATAGGTATATTTGTAACAACACAGTATTGGTTAGTACTATTATAGGTTACAACTACTTGGGGGGTATGCCATTGTTTTAACTGGATAGGGCACAAGGCAGTATTATTTTTGGCTTGACCCATGGGAATTTCCCCACAAATGGGTTGCGTTTGTGACATGACGTCGCACTGGCATATCCATTGACTATTTATTTCTTCACAGCAATGTAAGTTTGGCGCTACCCAGGACCCATTATTACTGTGTACTAGGATCTCTGGGGGCGAAATTCGATATGCATAATACTGGCCTTGTAAATACCCTACAGAGTGTACTTTTACTATTTGGGAGTACACCTCCTTGTTATACTCAACTTGAGGTAGTCTTACCACGAGGGGACACCCTTATGGTGCTACTAAGTGTACTGTTAGGTCTAAACACTTGTGGTTTAACATATACTTTGGTTACCTTACGAATCCACCACATAGGTGGGGCTCGAGCTTTAACACAAAAAGTTATACACTTACTATCATTAACATTGACGCAATCTGGACAATACCACAATTTTAACTGTGCGTCAGAAATTTGGTTAGGCAATTGATTATTAGTAATCTCCTGTAGCAATTGACTAACTTGAGTTAAAACATAAGATCCATAAGCACTACACACTATAGCTTTATTTATGCTATTATTAAAAACTTCTTCATTATGTTCAACCACAACTTCATTAATTTTGTGCTCTGCCTCTTTAAACAAATGGCCTACCTCATGTATATTGTACACAGATAAATGCTCTTCCATTGCTAAACCTTGCTGGCCTAATGTAAGTGGTAGCAAGACCCTTTCTCCTGTATTAGTATTAAACTGGTCTTGGTACCCCTTAATGGCCTCAAGGTCTGCCCTATTCCATATGCTCATTCCTGATCCAAAAAGTCCAGCCCGGTCTCCCCACAGATCTTGTTTTTTTCTAGTATTACTAACCCTTTCTTTACTAATAAGAGGGGTCATTATGATCCCTGTTTTGGCATGGAAGGCACTTAACATGTCAATTAACATAGTGGCATAAAACTTTGACACACCAGTGTCTGCACAACTACTGTTAACATTTATATTCCAAGCAGAAAAATCTAAGTTTATGTGCACTCTACTGTACTTTACATTATTTACAAGTATTTGATCAATAGGTGTTGATGTAAGTCCACTCTCTGGCCCTTTTGTCACATTTGGGCTTTCGGTTGGTGTTAAAGTTAAGTATATGGCATCTGAGACTACAAAACGTAATGAGTTGTTTACACCAGCATCATTACAAAACACTATTATCCCCCAAAGACAGTAGGACAGAGTTAACACATAAACACCATTGTCCTTTGGTGTGGCTCTGTTTATAACAAGAGACCCATTTTTTTGTTCCCAGTCCATGTAGCTTTGCGGTGATCCAGTCTTGAGCTCTGATGCACAGCTGGACCAGCTGTTAAAAATGTCCACACACCAGTCTGTAGATATGAAAGTATGGTTGTTTTTAGTCCAGGTGCCTTTCCATGCTCATGTCGTGTAGATGTTGGTATCAACAGGGTCCCAGTTCCAACTGATTAACAGTGTAATGGACTGTTCATACTCACACATGACATTAGTCTGTTCCACATTAATGTTTAGGCTGGGGATTATAGAAAATCTTATGGCTGTCACCAAGCCAATGATAATGATGCTTTGTGTCTTCATGGCTATAAACATCAAGTGTAGTATTTTAATTTTCAACCAGCTTTGTTTGACACTTTTTTACACTGATCAACATGTACCCAGAATTCTTGTTTCCTTCCTCCAGCCCCTTTTTGCCACTTACTTTAACCACATATACTGTACTCTTACCTAACCGTTTGCACATGAGTACGGTCCTAACCAATTAGCATCCTTCCAAGGATTTTTCTGTTCCCACCTCGCACCATCACTACATCTCCTCCCTCTATAGGTAGCCCCTCATCCTACCGTTGTCTACCTTGCTTATTTTGCTCATGTGCCACAGCCATGTTCCTGGCTGCAAAGGTTAAATATTTGCCCAGTTGATACTGTATTGCCTTTAAAAACTGCGCATGTTTAACCTTATCTTGGGTAGCTGAGCCTGGTGGGAACATCCTGTGGGTGAACCAACCTCATTTTCTTCCTGTCATCAATTCATAAGGGTTAATCCTGTACTAGCTTGGACTGTCCCTCTAATGGCCATCAAAATCCCAGGAGGTGTAACCCAGTCCTTTCCTTCATCCAACACTGCCTTTTTAAGGGCATTTTCAAGGTCCGATTTAATCTTTCCACCATCCCTGAGGCCTGAGGCCTATACATGGCAAATGCAGTCGCTGTTGAACTCCCATTATCTACATTTCCTGCATCACTTGATTTACAAAATGAGTTCCTCTATCAGATTCTATGATACTAGGAAATCCCCACCTAGCACAAACTTCATATATAAAATTCAAGCTGTTGTTATAGCATTAGCACTCTTAACTGAATGCTTCTACCCATTTTGAGAACATATCTATCACTACCAACATATACTTATATCCCCCCTTTGCGGTGGGCAACGGCCCAACGTAATCAATTTGTAATGCATCCCATGGTCCTTCTGCTAAAGGTAATCGCTGTAGGGGGTATTTTTCTCGCTTGGGGTCCTGCTGGAGGCATATTAAGCATGTCTGTAATACTGATCGGACAGTTTTAGATATGTCAGGCCAGTAATATTTACCTTTAATAATTTGGCAGGTTTTATCTTGTCCTGGGTGTCCCGCCCACCGATGGTTTTCTAATACAATGTCCTTTTGTAAAGAGTCGGGCATTACCGACTTTGGGATTTTGTCTTCCCCCCTTTGATATAAAACATTATCTATTATTGTGAAGGCCCCATGGACCTTCGGATCCATTTGCACTTGTTTTATTTTCTCTTGTATCCACTGGTCCTGTTTTTGGAGCTCCTGTAAGTTAGGTGGAGTATCCACCCTTTTAACCGCACTAACACTACTTGAGTCTTGGCTATCCTGTGGTCTGATGCCCTTCCAAGGGTCCCCTTCCTTGACAGCGATTTTAGCCCATTTGTCTGCTTTCTCATTTCCCCATTCCTCGAAGGTTCCGTACTTACTGTTAGTATGAGCTTTTACTTTAACTAAAGCTATTCTCCCTGGGAGCTTCTTCCTTCCTTTAAAATTGCTTTTAAAGCTGTCTGAAGTTGCACATGCCCCTGTAGCTGTTTTCATATCTCTTCTAGCCCATATAGACAACCATGTGGTTAGTGAGCCTATAGCAAACTGTGAGTCAGTACAAATTGTAATGCGCCTGCATGGGACTGCCTTTATCGCCTCATATATGGCTACCAGTTCTGCATATTGAGATGAATCTCCTGGTGACAATTTAATGAGCAACCGCTGCTGATCTAAGGGCCTCATTTCATCATCATCCTCAGTATTAAAATACACAGCCACCCCAGTATAGGCATTTCCTTTTTCCCAGTATCGTGATCCATCAACACACAACATTGTATGACCTTTGTCATCTCCATGTTTCTCTACAAAGGGGGAAAAATATGCCTCCAGTTGCATGAGTTCCCCACAATCGTGGGTTCTCCTTGTAGTCCCCAAGTACTGCATCATGTGGGGCTTATTGAGTTTTTGTACTGTAACTTGTTTATCCTGTAGTGCTAGCAGCCACTTAGCCTGCCTGCTATGGCTGACTCCCTTTGCCTTTCCTTCCACTAACAATTTAATGGGCGTGTGAGTTGTTTGGATAACTATAGGGCTAAATCCAACTATTTCTTCACAGGTTAGTACTGCCCACGCTATTGCCAATAATGTTTTTTCACACTGGCTAAAACCTTGTTCCATTTTAGACAACTGTCGATTTAAGTATGTTATTGGGACCAAATTATCCCAACGATTTTGTAATAGGACTGCTATTATAGTGTCATCTGTTGCTACAGCTTGTATTATAAATGGCTTTGCATGATCTGGGATGGCTAAGCTGGAGCTTGCATTAACGCTTGCTTTAATTTCTTAAAACACTGCAACTCTTCCCTTCCATATTAGCTTGTCCTCTTTTGTGGGTTGTCTCAAGAACATACAACGGCTTAGTGATCTCAGAATACCCTTCAATATAATCTCTGCAAAATTGGTCATTCCTAACAGTTTCCTAATCCCTGTTACAGTTGTTGGTAAAGGTAACTTTTGTATAAGGGTAGCCCTGGCAGGGTCAACACGCCTACCCTTTTCTGACACTATGGTTCCTAAAAATGTCACTTCTGGCCTAGCAAGTTGTACCTTCTCTGGATTAATTTTAAGACCTCTTTTAGCTAGGGCTTTAGGCACTCGGTCTAATAATTGGGCATGCTCCGCCATATTTCTGCTTTGCAACAACAAATCATCCACGTATTGAATTACCTCATGTTCCAACCCCTCCTCTTGGAGTACTTGTTGCACATAGCGATGAAATAACGTTGGGGAGGAGTGGAACCCTTGGGGCAAACGAGTAAAGGTGTATTGTTGATTTTTAAAAGTAAAAGCAAACTTATACTGATCTTGTTGGCTGAGGGGTAGGGAACAAAATCCATTTGCCAGGTCGAGGACCGAAAAATCTTTACTTGTGGGTTTAAGTTTGTTGAGCATTTCAATTGCCGTACTTATAATAGGGCTAACTTGTGGAGTTACTTTATTTAATTTTCTGTAATCTATAGTTAGACGATACTTTCCATTGGGTTTTTTAACAGGCCATATAGGGCTATTTGCTGTTGAGCAAATGGGTCGCAATACCCCTTGGGACAATAAATCATTAATTACTGGCTCTATTCCTGTTACTGCCTCCTGTGGGATGGGGTACTGTTTAGTATGCCCAGGGTCGGGGCCTTCCACTGCTATTTCTGTGTCACTGACTGTCCCACAATCAGTGCCAGACACTGCCCAGACACTGGGGTATTTGTCTATTATTTGTTGTAACTCTGTTTAGCTTACCTCGGCCGGTTATATGCTTTATTGATTTAACTGAAGCTCAATATAATCTCAGGTACTGTTGTAATACTATACCCTTTAACTGTTACTTGCCGCAAGCACTTGTTGACTAAATCAATAATTAGGCGGTGTTTCTTTAAAAAGTCACTTCCTATTATATTTTGCTTTGTGAGGCTTCCCTCCATTACTATGAATCTTCCCTCCCCAACTACCTTGGTTCCTAAAACAACTATTTGTGGGTAAGTCACGTACCCTTGTGCTGTGTGTCCTGTGCAGCCCTCTATTTGTAAGGGAGGTTTTTCTGGATCCAGTGGTATGTGCATAGTAGTAAGTGAGATGGCTGCCCCGGTATCAACTAAAGCCATCACCTGTTTTTTTCCCATTTTAAGTGGCACGGTTGGTCGCCCCTGGTTATCAAATGTTAGCACATACCCATCGTGAGTCAGGGCCCTGGGGCCTCGCATCCCTATTCTTCAGCCAACTGTTTGATCGCTGCCAGCTGCTTGATGATGTCTTCATCATCAAATTCTTGAGGTGCGCAGTTGGTTTTCGTTCCACTGCATTTAATATTGTTTTAACTGATCCAACAAATCCTGTGCACTATCACCTCGTCCTGGTTTATCTCTTGCATCTTGCTTTTTTGCCCTCGGCCCTTCCCATTTGCGAGGGTCCTTGTCCTTCCTTACCTCCCCCCTTTGCCCAGCAATCACTTATTATATGGCCAGGCTTTTTACAATTAAAGCACGTTCTAGTTTCTTTTTGTGGCCCTTCATTTGTCCATGTCACAGCGGCAACTTCTGCCTTTCACTGTTTCTCATTAAGATAAGTCTCTAGGAGGGTGATTCACTCCTCCTGAGTTGGAGCCAGTTTTACAACTGTCCGTAGGGTGGGGTCTAAATCATAGGCCCTAATCCATAAGTCTCGGAAGGTAGTATCATCTTCCGAGGGGCAATCCTGCCCTCCGTACCTCTGATAGACCTCAAAAAGCCGAGGGATAAAGACCCATGGTCCCTCTCCCGACTGTGGCTTTACTTGCAGTATTCTGTCCCAGTCAATTTCTTGTTTTGCAGATTCCCCTCTAGCTTTTCTGATAGCCTCAACTACTTCATTATAGTCTGCCCATGAATTTATGTTTTGCATGGCCTTTGTGTGTCCCTGGACTTCCTCGGGCATAGCTTCTGCTAAGGCAGGGGACAATTTAAACATAACCAACCTACATACATCTTGGTTAGTTAAGCAGAGGGTGGTTGTTAACTGCTTTAATTTCTGCCTCAATTGAGGTAGGTTGGTTTTGTGATCAATTGGACCTAGCATTTGGCCCAAATTGGTTATTTCCTCTATAGTCAGATCCTTGACTATAGGGCTTTTATCTTCCTTTTAATGGTTATTGGTGATTGCGGGGCTCTCGTACCACCTTTCTTGTCTTTACCACTTTACCTCCTACTGCTTTCCACACTTCTCCATCCTTCTCCATTTCCTGTGTTTCCTCCCTTTCTACCCATTCCTCTGTTTTAGCTCCTGGTGGGGGGTAGTGGGCCCTTCTTCATCACTTTCTCTGTCCATAGCCTGGCGTGCCTCATCATCCTCTCAAAGTATCTCTTACTTTTGCATATTTTTATCATAGCTATCTTCTTGCTTTTATGTCTCTCTGCCTCTTCCTTGTTTCCCATTTTTCAGCGTATTCCTTTTAATCCATGTTTAGCACACTTGTTTCGCAGCTCTAAAGCATATTGTTCTTGCTGATACCTTGTGGTAGCAGACATGGGTCCACCGGTGGCTGTCATTCCCTTGTTTGCACGGGTGCCACCTTAACCTTTGTCACCCTTCTTCTATATTACTTAACTCTTGAATCTTCTCCATTGCATCCTGTAGTTCTGTATACAGTTGCCTGGTTTCACTAGCCTGCTCTTGTGACTGTTGGTCTAGCTTAATCCGTAGAAGGGCATGATCCCTATTTAACATACACAAATCCCTTTGTGCTTTTATTAGCTGTGTCCTAAAATTAATACACTACTGCTCTAACTCTTGGTGTTGATCTATTGGGATGCTATCTTTATACATCAATGTTAATTCTTCTAGTTGTTTAGCATTTTGATCCCTTTCATCCCTCATCTGAGCTACTTCTTTATTCTGGCGACACACAATAGTCTGATTATACTGCCACAGCCCTTGCAATGCATTTGCAAAGATTTCCTTTTCATTTTTACTCCTCATTATGAAGGGACACTTGCTAGTAAAATACAATTGTGCCTGTTGATCATCAGGCACTGGTTCATATCTTCCCCTTTAGGTGTTTTCTAGAAAATGACCTATTATTGTTTCCATACTCATTTTCTTATCTTATCTTTTTGCCTGCCTAGCCTTTACAGCTGGGTGCACCCGTGCACTGGTGCCCTGGTCTGTCAAGCTATGTCTTATGGCTCCCTTGTGAGGTCCGGCTTGCAAGCCCCAGCACCTTCACTTACCTACTCTGCCCCTAGAGTTCCTACAGAGTTAAGCATTACTTTATATTTAAAACAATTTGAGAAGCATACAAAGCATACATCACCTGATTGTCAAGTGGCTGTGACTGTCTGTGTGTACCCTCTTCTCTCGCTTAAAGCCAGCAGCACCATGTCTCCGAACGTCCTCACCTTCTTATTAGGGCTTGCTGGCTAACCAACCAGCAGTTAGGCAGCCTCCTCAGCATGCAGCACCAGTGATCCGAGTCACGGCACCAATTGTAGCATTGTGAAAAAATTACTATTAGTAAATTATCAATTACAAATACTTAGAAAGGAGACAAACAGAGATGAGGCTGAAGGCAGAAGAATTTAATGATTATAACAATAATCACAGTGAGAGATTACAAGTGGTACATCCTTCATTCTTCATTCTTCAAACTAACAGTGTATAGTGGCTTGCTTATATAGTGGAAGACAGTACTATGGTTGTCTATGATTGGTCCAAGACAAATATAAACTTTAACTTACAAGGCAATTCTTCTTTTAGTACATGTATGAGCTAATGTATGAACTAGCTCTTGTCAGCACAAATGTATTGATAGTGTAAATTATACTACTATATAAGGATAATAATAATTGTCATTACCAGTTACTAAGGTCTTAGGAGGAAGAAATAGGTTTGCACTTAGGAATGTGCACACAGGCACTCTGGCCCATCCTAATAATAAACACTAAAAATAGTCTGAAGGGCTAATTTGAACTCTCTCCCTGTATTTCTGTTTGTGCAGACACTTAAGACACCTGTTTTCTATTACTCACATGATTAGTACAAATATCAAAAGACACTTTAATATTACAAGTTGTTGCTCAGTTTAACTTGTAACTTTGCAAGTTTTAATATGATTCAGCTTCATAGTTCATTATTTGTTACACAAACACATTATGTTTTAGACCAAAATGAGGTTTGCCTGTAACATAGGGACACACTTCTATATCCCTTGTTACATGAGGTTATTAAGGCTAGAGTATATAAATAGCCAAATGGAGTAAAGCACTGGAACCAGCAAGTATTCCCATGGATCTCTATAAAATAGACCCCTTCTTGGTTCCCATTCTAAATAAACTAGTAAATGGATTTATTGCACAGAATAACATAACAATATACTGGAGAGGAGTGCTGCTTTTCCTCTTTTTTTAAAAAGTGTGATATTGCCAATCCAGAAAAGTATATGTTTATTGGCCTCTTAGACAGAGACAGAGACACTAAGATTCTAGCGAGGGTACTTTGTAAAAAAAAGTCCAGGAGCATCTAGAAAGATTTAATATTTTATCTGAACTTCAAGCAGGTTGTAAAAAGGGAGGAGCCACCTTGAGTCAGTGTTACACATTACATTATAGTCTTGAAAACTATGTAGTCCTGAGGAAGCAAATAGTTTATCTAGCCTTTGAAGATTTTAGGAATGTTTTCAACTCATTAAATTAAAATCCAGCAGTTAAAAGGGTGACAGATATAGGGACTGGATGACGCTCTAATAAGAATTATTCATGAGTTTTATACCAATAACTGGTGTTGAATTTGATATAACAATATGGGAAGTCTTACAGAGAAAATAAAAGTAAATATACTGCAGCAGTCAAACAAGGATGTGTCCTTGCTCCAGTTCTGTTTAACATATACATGAATAACCATCTAAAAACACCAGATAATTCCCAGTACTCTTTTCCTATAATAATTAATCAAGTATGCCCTGTTTTAGCATACACTGATGATCTGATTCTGATTTCTTTTAACATGATCTGCACACTCAGTTGGATAAACTAGTGATAGGTTGTGAGGACTTAGAACTGAAAATTAATATTGACAAAAGTAAAATAGTGCTTACAGTTACCTGTTAAAGGAAAGACTCCTGGATATATATATATAGGCAAGAGATGAGAGCTAAATTGAATGTAAATAAATGTAACCTCATTTTATCGCTATTAGTTAAAGACCTATTATTAGAATATTACCTGACTTCTGTTACAGATCCTAAAATTAGAAAGATAATACAGTTTTGTTTTGTGGCATTCCCAAGCACAATTCTTGAAAAAAAAGATTTAATAAAGACCATAAAAAAACAGTGATGGAATTTTGCATATATGTGAATAACGCATCCCATCAAAGCCACACATCCAAAAAAGAATGTGGTCAAATAAATACATTTTGGGTGACAATTTTCACAGGATTGTTCTAAAAACTTCCAATTTTCAATGCAGAATTTGTTTCATTAATATTTTATGTAATGAATTTAGCTAAAACCACTTGCTAATTTATCCTTGTGAATTGTATTTATTTATTTTCATGGTGCAGATATATGACCCCAGTGATTTTCTTCTTGCAGTTTTGACATTGAACCTGGGAATAATACTCCTGAGGACCTTTTGTACATAGTGATAGTCTGCCCCTTATATCATATGCAAAGGATTAAGTAGGCATCAGAAAGCAAAATACTAAATAGTCAGGAACAGCTATGCTACTGTTTGCTGTCTATGATAATGGAATTTTCATAAGGTTGGGACTATTTTTAAAACCTATTTTTATTTTAAAAGTGAAGAAATATGTGTATAAACTGAGTTAGCACAAATTTTGCTGTTGGTATTAATAGTAATTGTATTTATTATTTAAAATGTCCTGATTTCATATGTGGATATTTGTACTTATGAAACTTAATACTTGTAATGTATTTTATTGATAAAAATAAATTGATTGAATAATATATTTAGAATTCTGTATGGGCAATTTGTAATTACTGTGCAACTAATGTGTAGAGACATAGCAGCTCAACATGATTTAGGAAAAATACAGCTCTCAAAGATTCATGTTAGATACAAGCACATTAAAAATATTAAAATTTAAATGTATCTTCTAAAAGAACTGATAAAACTTCAAGAAACCATATTACTAAATGTACTCTTGAATGATATAAAAGTAATCAATTGTGTTATAAATAACATAGGGAAAATATTCAGTTGCCGTACTGTAATTGTGGGAAGGGGAGATCTGGATGATTTGGAACACATTAATCTTTTTTGTCCCTTTCTTTTAAGTTAAAAGGAAAACTTAGTTGTATAGTATTCTGAAGGAAAACATTGGTACCCCACAGCAAATTCTTGCTGCCCTATTCTCTTTTTCTGACATCATTGTACAGGACAAGCTGATATAATTTCTTAGAAATATTAAACATTACTAGGAAACTTTGTTAACTTACAATATAATCAGTGTCATTGATATTCATTACCTTGAAAATGGTCAAACAATTCGATATGCAAAGTGCTTTAAAAATCATTGACCGTTATTTTTGTGTTTACACCATATGTGAGACATTTATTGGATCTGTTTTTAGAGTTTTGTAAGGCTTTTGGTTCCTAGTAGGAATTTTGGGATTACAGGTTATAAAACACTGCTTACAACATGGTTTCACAGCCAGAATGTCATGTCAGATGAACCTAATAGATTTCTTTGACTGGGTGACCAAAGTTGCAGACCAGGGAGGGTCTGTGGATATGGCCTACCCAGATTTTAGCAAGGCATTTGATACAGTCTCACACAAAAGATTAATATACAAGTTAGCCAACTTTGGAGTGGGTCCCAAGGTGGTAGCCTGGATAAAAAACTGGCTGGACAACAGAACGCAAAGGGTAATAGTAAACAGAGTCCACAGTGAAGAAAGGAGGGTAACTAGTAGGATACCGAGGGTTTGGTACTAGGACCGGTCCTCTTTAATGTCTTTATAAGTGACATTGGAGAGCACCTGGAAGGGAAGGTATGTCTCTTTGCAGGTGACACAAAGATCTGCAACAGGGTTGATACACAATGTGGGCAGGAAAGGTTGAAAAGGGCCTTGGCAAGGTTGGAGGAATGGTCAAATATGTGGCAGCTCAGATTCAATACAAAGAAGTGCAAGGTAATGAATCTGGGAAACAAAAACCCAGGGGAAGAGTACATAATGGGGGGTGAGTTAATAACAACAACAAAAATCGAAATAGACCTAGGAGTAATTATATCAGATGACCTAAAGGTGTGCAAGCAATGTGAGAAGGCAGTAAGGAGGGCTGGGGGATACTGGGATGCATAGGGTGAGGCATCAACAGTAGAAAACAGGAAGTTGTTATCCCTCTGTACAGACAGTTAGTAAGACCCCATCTGGAGTACTGTGTGCAATTCTGGAGACCCCATCTCTGCAAAGACATAGATAGAGTGGAGGCTCTAAAGAGGAGGGCAACCAAAATGGTGCAGAGTCTGCACCAGAAGACATACGAGGAGAGGCTAAAGCAGTTTAATATGTATACCCTTGAGGAAAGGAAGGAGAGGGGGACATGATAGAAACTTAAAGACATAGACAGGATGGAAGCTGTCCAGAGGAGGGTAACTAAAATGGTGCAGGGTCTGCAATGGAAGACATATGAAGACAGACTTAAGGCGCTTAATAAGTATAGCCTCAAGGAAAGGAGGGAGAGGGGGGACATGATAGAAACTTTCAAGTACCTCAAGGGAATCAACATAGTCCAAGAGGGTAGCATCTTTCAAAAGAGGTGTGCAAGAACAAGGGGCACAATTTGAAGATGGGGGTGCAGCTCAGAGGTAATTTAAGAGTATTTTTTCACAGAGGGTTATGGATGCATGAAGCGGCCTTCTGGAGTCAAAACAGTGGTGGAATTCAAGCATGCATGGAACAGTCATAAGGCAATTCTAGGGGGTGGGGGTAGGAAGAAGTAGGCTGCTGGTTAACTAGGATCTGCAGCTTATCCATTAGGTAGGGAAATGGGCAGACTGGGTGGGCCAAGCGGTCCTTATCTGCCATCAAATTCTATGTTTCTATGTGCAAGAATAAGTGGGCCAATTTGAAGATAGAGAGGGGACGGCTCAGAGGTAATGTTAGAAGGTATTTTTTCACAGAGAGGATTGTGGATGCATGGAACAGCGTTCCTGAGGAGGTTGTGGAGTCAGGAACAGTGGGAGAAATCAAGAATGCATGGGACAGGCAGAAGGCAATTCTAGTTGGGGGTAGGAGGAACTAAGCTGTTGATTAACTAGAATCTGCAGCTTATCCATCAGGTAGGGAAATGGGCAGACTAGGTGGGCCAAGTGGTCCTTATCTGCCGTCAAATTCTGTGTTTCTATGTTTCTGTGGTTAGGAATGTAGGTAATCAGACCCAAACCCTTCAGAGTCCTGTTTACATTTTGACTTATGTATAGAATTATTTAAAGTAGGTATACATTATTTCACATCTAGTACTACTGATTTGAGATACGTTTCCTCATCAATATTCCAGTATGTTAAAAGCAAACATATTGTGTTACATTGTGCATTAAATGTTTTACATTCAACAATATTTGCAAACTATGCTGCTTATCCTATTACAAAGTTTCCCTGCACTTTTAATTGAAAATTTGTAATACAAATGTATTTTTCGTTTATATGAGGATATTTATCGTAATTAATTGTACTTGACACTGTTCATATTGTCTTTTCATTGCATTGTAATGACTGCTTAGTCTGTCAACAAACTTGAACTGTCCCAGTTCCTGAAGTCTAAATATATAAGGGATATGTAACAGGGACTTGTGGAATACATTATTTTCACAAGAACTGTTTGACAGGGGGGCGTGGTCTTGCCGAGAACAGAATGGCAACTTAACCTAACTTGAGCTGATCCCCGTTGTTAAATATCTAGTTGAATCTGTTTCTAGAGGTGCATGTTTCCTTACCCAAAGACAGAACTAGGCATCGGAAGGTGCAAGAAAGAGATCAGTACCTTAACTTTTCCAATCCAGACAATATAGCAAGGTGATAAACTGTCTGCTCATTTTGTGGCTCTGGAAGCATGGCAGCAGCTCTGGGAAGCCTGTGGGATCTGGTGATGGCTGAAGAAATGTTTAGCAAGCTCCTACTACAAATTGCAGAAGTTACAGCTGCATCCCACTGGACCACCCAAGCAATTCAGCAATTGGAGGGGCGACTTCTCCGGACAGAGAGATAGGTTATCTCCCACAAGGTGGCAATACAAGAGCTCTAAATCAACGCATGAGAACAGTCCACCCAAATACAAGGACTACTACTTAAAGTTGATGACCTGGAGAACCACAACTGGAGAAACAACCTCCAGCTGCTTGGTTTTCCTGAAGGGGCAGAGCTGAAGGACACAACCACATTTCTGCAACATGTCCTGCCAATAGTATTGGACCTTAAGGTGGATTTTTGGTTTGATATTGAGAGAGCACATCATACCATAGCCCCAATGCCCAAGAGGGGAGAGAGACCGATGCCTATACTGATCAAATTGCTGAGCTATTACACCAGGCAATTAATTCTTTCACAATCTCGAGAATTAGGACATCTGGATTGGTAGGGACACCCTATACAGATTTATCAAGACTTCTCTAAAGACCTTTTGGCCAAACACAAAGACTATACTGCACTTAGACACACTATGCTAAAAATTGGCCTGACATACTCACTTGGGTACCCCACCACAATGAAAGCATAGCATAACAGTACACAGCTCTCTTTTGAAATCCCAGAGGCTCTGGAAAATTTTTCTCCATTGGACCTGACCAAGAGAAATGAGAGCCTGGAGAGTAACGGCAGACCAATGAGACCAGGAGAAACACAGAAGACCAACTAGCCCCACTGAGCAGTGTCACAGCAAGGAGATGGAGATTCGAGAAGCCAGGTCAGAGGAGATAGACTGAGCCCTACCATGCCACAATCAGAAGAGGCACTTTTGATCACCACATGAGTGGAGAGATCATTCACATGATGGACATCAGCCCAACAACCACAACACATGGGAGGAGCATCAAAAAGAGCCCACTAATTTGGATCAGCATGCAGTGCCAAACTGATATGAAGCTCTTTGTCCACATTCACCAGACTCTCTGATCAGGCCACCTGCATCCCCGACCTCACAGTATGCACTCCCTGATGAACTAATGGATCTGACACTAACAATGCAGCAGGCACAGGGAGGTGAGGCTCTAACTCCTGGGATGCAATCAAATCACACTGGGACACCCAAAGTGATTGCCATGGGGAAGATGATGGCTACTGCTCCCACACTGCAGACTTGCTACACTGTGGAGCTCCCTATTGAGACCACATCTAAGTGAGCAGATAAGTTGTGTTAAAAATTTCTGTTGGGGGAAATGGGTCAGGGGTGTTGAATAAAGAGGCCCTAATGATGTGTTGATCCCCATAAATGGCTGGGACAAGGTGTTCAAACTGGAATGATCTTCTCCCCTCCTAGAATGGGCATAGGAGCCTGTTCCCTCATTGCCTTACTGGTACTCCCCCCCCTCCACCTTTTTCCTCAGCAGGGAGGCAAGGCACAACTATCAAATTTTAGTCCTAGGATGTTAGTATAAAATGAACTGTTACTGTATTGTTTAATTCTGCTTGGAGCCGGGCTAGCACAAGCACTGCAGCGATGGGACACAGTGTTAAATCTTGCAGGGCTAAATACCTGGCTTGAACGGCCTGGTCCTACAACCTCAGTTAATCTTATCAAGGCTAAAGAGCAACATGCCAGGCTGATGGGACCCAGGCAAGCTCATTGCTGCAGAGTATTTTATTTATTTATTTATTTATTTATCTATTTGTAATATCAGAAAGACCTTTGAGCGTGAGCTCTTTTACAAAGGTTCCACGTCAGGGTGGACAATAAGACAAAACACAAATACAGTGGTTGCAAGGTTCAACTCATTAGGCATTAAAGAGCAGCTACATGAGAATTCGATAAATAGGAGAAAACAAGGCGGTTGTAAGAGGATACAGCTATATTTAATTTGTTACCCTGGGTAGCTCAACCCTGGAGACTACCAAAATCCATTGATGGACTATGGCTGAGAAAGTGGGTGTGGGGAGTTGAGAGGAGCAATACCAAAAGCATTAAAGAGGATTAATAGCTTACTTGAGCCCCTGGCTAGGCTGGTATGGGGGCAGGGTTTTCTAGGTTTCCATGCTGGGTGCTACCTTGGGTGTTGGCTTGTCTTTCAAGTAGGGCCTGAGAAGCAGGTGCATTTTTAGCCAGACATTAGGTGCTGTTTGAGGCCTGTTTTGAACTGGGGCAGGCTGTTTGTAGATTCAGCGAGAGTTCATTTAACCGGAGGGGGGCTTGGTAGGAGAAAATACGTTGCCCAAGTGAGGTTCACCAGAATGGGATGGACAGTGCTCCATTCTTCCTCCCTCTGGTGATGTGGGATAAGAGAGAAGCCTCGAGCAAGTTTCCTACACAGGGTGGGTTTTTTCCGAGGAGTGCCTTCTTTCCCAGGAAACAAGCTTGGTATTTGATCCTGTCTTTTAGGTTAAGCCAGTTTGTACGCTCATACAAGGTGCAAGTATGAGTGTATTGATCTTCGCACAGGGTCAGGCAGCATGCCTTATTCAGTGCAATTTGGACCCTGCTGAGTGCTGTATCAGTGGCAGCTCCACAGATCACTAGCCCGTAGTCTATCGTTGAGAGTATGGAGCTGGAGACTGAGATATAGAGTGCTTCCGGGGTGAGGGATTTCTTATGTCTATGGAGGACCCCGATCTTTGTATTTACCGCTCTGACAAGGGAGTCTATATGGTTCATATAAGTGAGGAAGTCATCAATGGTGACCCCTAGGTACTTGAACAAGTGTACCTGATCAATCTGCTCACCAGCGTTATTGGTGATTTTGAGGGGAGTGTGCCTGTGTTTATTGTAGGGGCTGGATTGTAGCATGGTCTTGGTTTTCTTGTAGTTCAGTAGCAGCTTTTGCCTACAGAACCAGTCCTCGAGTTTGTTGAAAGAGGTCTGTAGTTCCATTTGTAGGGCAACCTGGGAGGTGCTGCTGCTGCTCAGCAGCATGGCATCATCTGCATACAGGATAAGTTTGGTGTCACAGGCCGTGGGTAATTTGTTAAAAAAGAGGCTGAAAATCAAGGGCCCTAGAATTGATCCTTGAGGGACACCTAGGAGTACATCTCTGGAGCTGGACAACGTCTACCCAATTTTGACTTGCTGACTCCTGTGTGATAGGTAGTCATTGAACCAATTCAGGGTGTTTGGAGCTGCACCCAGTTTTTGGAGCTGGAGTACTAGTAGAGTGTGGTTGACAGTGTCGAAAAGGCTTTGGTGAGGTCAATGAAGATGGACCCCACCAATTTGCCTTCATCCAGCACCTTGTGCACATAGTCAGAGTATTCCAGCAGTGCCGTGGTGGTACTGTGTTTTTGCCCGAAACCATGTTGGTTTGGACAGAGCAGATTGTACTTATTGAGGTATTCTGTGAGTTGTTTTGCCATGATTTTTTCCAGAGCTTTGGATAGTGGGGAGAGGATAGATATTGGCCTGTAGTTTGATACCAGTGCCTTATCACCATTCTTGTGCACTGGAGTTACCAGGGCTTGCTTCCATATTTCCAGGAATTGAGTTAGAGCCAGGGATTTATTAAATAGCATTGTTATGGGTATGATCAGAATATTAAGGGTCAGAGATAGTAACTTCATGTCTAGCCCGTCACTCCCCAACCTAGTTTTGCTTAGGACTTTCCTGACCATCATTTGGGCCTCCTTTGCCTTCACCTTCTTCTCAGAAGGCTGGGTGGTTAGTTGTGGTCAGGTTGGCACAACCTTAGTCCTCTACCAGCAGAAGGTAGTCTGGGGGCAGTACTGGGGACAGGTCAGTAAAGGCCTGGTTAAAGGCATCAGCAATGGCTAGCGGATCTGTGGAGGGTGCATTATTAATATTGAGCATTGTAGGATTCTGCTTCTGTTCTTTACCAAGGATGTTCTTGAGGTTGTCCCAAAACCTCTTTCCATCTGCCCAAGCATTGTTGAGCTTGGTCTTATGGAAGTTGGCCTTCATGAGCCGGATAAGTTTAGTGCACTGATTTCTAGTGGTTTTGTAGCATTGTAGGTCATGCTTACAACCTGAGTTTAAGGCTTTTGCCCAGAGGCAGTCCCTTTCCTTTAGGAGGGAGAGGAGCTTCCCATCCAACCAGCCATTTTCTTCCCCCCGAATTTTCCATTTTGTGCGTGGAGCATAGATATCACAGATGGAACTGAAACCCTCCGTGAAAAAGCTGAGTGCCTGGTCCAGCATAGGTGCCTTGTTTATGGGGGACCGGTTGTAGGCAGACAGAGCCAATTTGAGGGATCCAAGTTTGCCTTTCCGTAGAACCCTGCTCTTGATGAGGCGTGGTGGGCTTTTGGCAAGTTTGGTGGTCCATAGAACGGAGATCGGAGAGTGGTCACCCATCCCCTCCCAAGGAATGACTACTGCCCCCACCTAGATAATTACCAGCCATGGGGGGTAGGGTGGTTAGTTCATGGTGAACTGTACTATTGTGTAAGCTAAGGTGCCAAGGGTGGCCTCCATCCTCCTCATGTAAGGGATATGCAAGCCTGGTTGGGTGCAGGGGTGGTACAAGTGGTGAGATTATTGGAAACTCCAGGGAGGGAGTGAAGCAGATCAATGAGCAGCAGAATGCCTGGACAAATGGGACATGAGATGTGGCTATAGTGAGACATAACAGCCACACCTGGCTGGTCCCCACTGTGTCTGGGCACAAGCTAGGCCAGATGTGGACAATCCTCTCCTTAAGGGCAGGTCCACCCCACTCCCCCAGTACATCTATGGTACTAGACTTATGTTAGATCTCGCCCATCCTGGATGCTAGACTCTGGATGGAACTAGCATAATCAATGCGCAATAACCAGAGCACTTTAGATAAGGATGCACTGGACAGAGTCACGTGATGCTAGCGTGAGAGCGGCTGCTCGAGTGTGGGCTCTTGCTTCCCCGTTTGTAAAAGCCCTAATTTACCTGCCTTTAAACCTCCGAGGTGATCTTAAACTACGTGTCTCAGTCTTGACTTCATTTTCTTGTTCAGCTCCGGGTTAGCGCTAAATCTCAGCGATAATGGACGAATTGTCTCAAGAGTTAGAGGCCAAACGGCCCCGCCGCAGTTCATCTCCAGCTGTGCCCGAGGAGAGTTTAACGCCCAGCCGCATTTACTCTGACTTGTCTATGATTAAAGACGCCCTCTTTAAACGTATTGACAAGGTGGCAGAATTCAAACCCGCTCTGACCCAGCTTTCCAGAAGAGTTACAGACGTGGAGGCTAGAATTTCCTCGGTTGAGAGAAAATTGGATCGCGATGGGCCTGCTCTGAACTACTGTAAAAAAGCCATTAACAAACTAGAGGATCGTCTAGATGACCTAGAAGGGAGGAGCAGGTGTAATAATTTAGTTCTTCTGGGTCTCCCTGAGGGTGACGAAGGATCCAACGCGATTAATTTTCTTCAAAAGTTTTTGAAGACAACTGTGGGTCCCTCCCCAAATGGCCCAGAATATATCATCGAAAGGGCCCACCGCTCTCTCCGGGCCAAGCCTTCTGTAACTGATCCTCCAAGGCCTCTGATTTTTAAGTTACTGAATTATCTCAATCGAAATTTATACTTAAAGAGGCAAGGAAGCTCGCAGCTATATTGTGGGAGGCAAGAAGCAGAGACTAGTTCTGACCTAACTTTAAAAAATGCGATTAAGATCGAACTTTCATCCGATCACTTCTAAGCTTTGGGCTGCAGGCATAAAACATAGAATGCTCTACCGGCCAAGCTGGAGGTTGTTCTGAAAGACGGCAAGAAGTGTTTTGAGTTACCTGAAGATGCCGTGAAATTTTTGAAGATCTCCTTTCGGATCTCTTCGCTAATACCTGAACTCTTTATTAGTTCTAGGCTGTTTCTGTGTGCTACTTTGTCCATGTTCATAGTCTACTATAGGGGTAGCGAAATGAGGCCTCCACATGTTATTAGTTTGCATTTTTGATTGTTTTGTGGGCTCTTATGGGCTTAGGGGGGACCCTGATTTTTCCTTTTCTATCTTTCTTTTTTGAATTTTATATTCTGTTTTTTTTTTTTTTTAACGTGTTACTGTGCTTCTATTTATAAGAGTGAGGCTACCAGCTTTCATGTATTCACAGTTCATTACCACTTAGTACCACTAGAGGGCGTTCCAGTTCTTTTTTAGTGTTTATTATTCCTCTACAGGCACTTTAGTGGTGCAAATTCTCTGTTACTCTACAAAGAATATGTTCACTAACTGTTATGCATTACAGGGTGACCACCCTTTTCCATGCTACAATAGGGGGGACTCAAGTTTTTACTAATAGGCCATATAACTGCGGATATTACAATGTTGATAAGACATGTTTTTGGATGACCTGCTTGTACTTCATCTACTGGGGTTTATCCCGATTTATGAGTGGCCTTTGCAGTTGCAAGATTTCTAGGTTGGGGTTTTCCCTAAAACCCCCTTCATATTTATGAGGTGAGAAAAAGCGGGAAGGGAAAGAAGAAAGTGAAGAGGGGGGAAAGAAAAAAAAAGAAAGAAAATTTTTTTTTTTTTCTCTTTCTTGAATTTGTCAGGGGAGATATCTGGTGGAGGCGTAGTCACCGGGTTTGGGTATCCACCTCAGTTCATTTTCAAAATTGATATTTCTTCAGGTTCAAGTTTGAGGTGTACAGTTTATGGGCTTACTAATTCAAGTGCTTTATTGACATCTTGTTTTGGGGGGGCGGCCTACATTAGCGTGCATCATGGGCCATATTGTGCGGAGGTGGCAATGTGCCTGGTTTGATGAGGACGGTTGGGGAAGGGGTATGGGCTTTAGTTGGGGAATTTTTATTATCGGCATTTTGTATTACTTTGTTGGGGTGGGTGTAGGCAGCTTTCAAGAATACACTACATCAGACCTTGTTTATTGTGCTGATGATTAGCAATCTGACGTTTGTGTCTTGGAACATTAAGGGGAAGAGACAACAGGAAAAAATATATTATATTAAATCATTTATGAATTTCAATCCGAGGGTTGTGTTCCTTCAGGAGACCCACATGTATCTGGATCAATTGGGTTATCTCCAGAAGAAATGGGTGGGCCAGGTATTTAGGGCAGGCTGTTCGTCAAGAAGTGGGGTGGCTATTCTGTGGCCAAGGGGATACCATTTTTCTCATCTGAGATCATTCAGATCCTGAAGGTAGATTTGTTTTAGTGGTGGCTACACTAGGCGGTTTAAAGTTGGTGGTTGGCTCAATTTACGGCCCTAATACAGAAGCGCTTCTTTTCACAAAATTAGCTATGGTTTTGTCCCTTTCCTAAATTTACCTATAATTTTGAGGCGATTGGAATTTAGTCAATCTAATAAACTGACCGTACCTCACAGAAGGAATGCAAAAATCCGAGCCCAAAGAACATTGGATGAATTTTTGTTTTCTCTGGGGTTGGTGGACCCTGGAGGTTATTTAATCCACTCGCCAAAGAATTTACCTTCTTTTCTCCGTGCACAGGAGCTACTCTAGGTTGGATTATTTTTGGTGAGTCAGCAAATGTTATCTGGGGTTGCGGAGGTTGATATTTTGGCTCAAGTAATTTGGACCATTGCCCATAACCCTGAAAAGCCAGTGGCCAGCTCTCCCCAAAGATCCCATTCTTGGTCCTTAAATAATAACCTGCTGGCTGATGCTGGATTGGTGGGACGTTTTCAGGTTTTCCTAAATAATTCTATATCCTCTAATTGGGACTCTCTCCCAGCAACAGATAGGGTCTGGGCAGCACTTAAGGTAACATGGAGGGGGGGAGCTTATCCGCGTTGCCTCGGTCCGTAAGAAAAAAAGGTCTGCTTTCTTGTCAGACTGCCTTAAAAAGATTAAAGACCTGGAGAGTAGAGCGACAAATTCTCTATCTCCTGCACAAGAGAAATAATTATCTATTCTTAGAGCCTCATATGCTAATACCCTCAGAGAGTCGGTAGTTAGGGCGGCGGCTAGATTGAAGGTAACATATATTGGGCAGGGCAGTAAAGCTGGTAAACTATTGGCATGGCAATTGAAACAGCGTGCTGCAGCTAAATGGGTTACAACTCTTAGACACCCTAAAACGAATGCCTTGATTGCCGAACCTGAGGGCATTTTAATTCTATTTCATGACTACTATAAAGAGTTATACACCTCCACTCTATTATATACTAACCAGGAAGTCTTAAGTGACGACTTTCTTGAGAAAATTCCTTTCCGAAGCTCCCAGCCAGTATATTCCTAATCTAGAGGCTCCGATCTTAGGTGAGAAGATTGCGGCAACTATTGATGCGCTGAAATTAGACAAGGCGCCCGGGCCTGATGGATTCACGGCCCTGTTTTACAAAACTTTTAAACAGCAGTTAGTCCCTCTACTTCAGCAAGTTTACAAGTTTTGGCATGATCAGGGTATTCATGAATATTCACTTTCTGAAGCTAGGATCATTTTCTTACCCAAACCGGATAAATCCCCCAAAGAAGTGGGCAACTATAGGCCCATTTCTTTGTTAAATATAGATATAAAAATTTGCGCAAAAATTTTGGCCAATAGATTAAAATGGACTTGGGTTTCACTCCTTAGCCCAGAACAAGTTGGCTTTGTTGAAGGACGTTCATCTGCTGATCATTTTAGAAAACTTTTTTATTTAATTTCCGCATCTGAGGATCCGAACTTAGAAGCTGCTTTCGTTTCCCTAGACGCGGAAAAAGCGTTCGATAGGGTAGATCGGGGATTTATGTTCAAAGTCCTAGAAAAATTTAGTATTCCCAAGAAATTTATAGACTATATTAGGTGTTTTGTATACCTGTCCCTCAGCCAGAGTTCAATGCAATAACCTTATATCAAATGTTTTCCCCTTCTTGGGGCACCAGGCAAGGATGCCGCTCTCCCGTTCTTATTCAACCTCTATCTGGAGCCTCTGATTGGGCCCTGAAACTCGATAAACAAGTGCAGGGTATTAGTCTGGGTGGTCTGGATTACAAATTATCTCTGTTTGCTGATGATTTGCTCTTACATATCAGGAATTCCAAAAAATCTCTCCCAGTTATTGCAGGTTATTTCTAATTTCAGTCTCGTTTCGGGATATAAACTCAATACGAACAAGACTAAAGTTTATTCATTGTCCCCTATCCTCCATAAAGACTGGTGTACCTCCTTGGGCCTTCAATGGCAGAAGTCTTCGCTGCTATATTTGGGTATCCATATCTCGAAGGATCTGGCCTCTCTGGCCAACCTTAACTTTAAGCCGCTAATAAAACAGGTCAAGGAAGATCTGGACAGATGGACTAAACTCCCGTTGTCATTCTGGGCCAGAGCTAATGTAATAAAAATGACGGTTTTGCCAAGGTTATTTTACCCCCTGGTCAATCTAAATATTTACCTCCCTAAATCTTTTTTTAGGCCCATATTTACTGCCTGTTCTGACTTTTTATGGCATAATAAGCCACCTCGACCGGGCCTACGCTAAACTTACCAGGGTGAAGACTGCGGGCGGATTGCAGCTCCCGGACTTTTACCTGTATTTTCTAGCTATACATGGACTAAGATTCCTGCAGTGGATCAAGGGTGTGGATCCCGTTTTGGATCCTTCCTTAGGGCTTCAGTTAGACCCGGCAAGTAATTAAAGAATTTAAAATAGATTTGCAAGCTCTTTCTTATATATCCTGGTCTAAGTGTCCCTATAAACTCAGAAATACTCCATTGGGCTGGGATATCAGGGCTCTCCACCAACTTTATTCCCTATTAAATATTTCTTTTAGGAAAGATTTATCACAACCCCTGTTAAGGAATCCTAACATAACGGTGGGTGCGGGACCTATCGTGCACCCTATAGGTAATATGGGCCCTAATTCGAACCTACGGGACTTTATATCAGGTAATTCATTATGCTCTCCCAGGGTCATGGTAGAAAAAATGAGAGTGGGCCAGAATGACTTGCTCCGCTTATATCAGGTCCATCGGAGTGTTACTACATTTTTAGGAAAGGGACCTTGGGTTGATTCAATAGGGACCTACCTGAAGAAGCTTGGTGACCAAATACCGGCTCGCAAACTGATTTCTAAATTATATAGATTATTACTATTAAAGATTACGGAGAAGGTATCCCCCTCAGCTCACTATTGGGATGCCAATGTTGTAAAGGGATGGTCGACGGAGGTTTGGGGTAAAGTCTGGGGGGATATTTATATTTATAGTAAGCAGGACAGACTGAGGAATGTTCAATTTAATATTCTCCATGACATTTACTTATCCCCAGCCAAGTTCTCTCGGATCCATCGAGCCTACCCTCCGGCCTGTCCCGATTGTGGGTCCCCATAGGCTACGACTTATCATAAACTTTGGACGTGTCCGAAAGTTGTTAGATTTTGGGCCTCTGTTAAGCAATGGATTTCTCCGTATTGTAAGAT
The DNA here is from genome assembly GCA_016271365.2 of Neoceratodus forsteri. Taxonomy (NCBI): domain Eukaryota; kingdom Metazoa; phylum Chordata; order Ceratodontiformes; family Ceratodontidae; genus Neoceratodus; species Neoceratodus forsteri. The sequence continues at coordinate 569,303,094 of CM057449.1, read as the reverse complement.
CTCAGCTTTTTTTAGCAGAGAGGTGTGTTTGTTGGGTAGATACGATGGAGTTCCCACTAAGTCTCTGAAGTGGCAAAGTGCTCTGGTCTCTTTGGTCACTAAGCTTCTCATTCTCAGACACTGGCAAGGGGCCTGGAAACCCTCCCCCAGAGAATGGTGGGACGAATTTTTGTTGGCACTGTCTGCCGAAAAAGCAGTAGCGGATTTTTTGGCTCTCTAGATAAATTTTATTGTTGCTGGGGGGAAGTCTGGTCAGCCCTAAAATTAGACCCTCTAAGTGGCAAAACGAGTGGATCAACTTACTGTTTTCTTTAGTTTAAGGGTTGCTCAGTTATTATGTGGAGACTTCCTCATTTATTTCTGGTTTCTCTTCGTTTAGTTCCCTTTTCCTGTTGTCTCCCCCTCTCCTTACCGAACAAACCTATGGAAACAACTCTTAGGGGTTATCTAAACCGTCAGTTCCTTTAGGCCCCATTATTACAAAGGTTTACACTGTTGTGTTTTAAGTTCTATGATGGGGCATTTTTTTTCTTCCTTTTTTTCTTTTTTCTCGAAGTTAGGGCTCGTTGAGAAAGCTGCCTCATCTTTAGGGGAGGGGGGCGTTGGGTGGGTTATTGTAGTTTTATAATTTGTTCTCTTTTTTATGGCTCTGTGTTTTGATATTGTTACATATTTATTTATATTAAACGTTTTGTTATCAATCATAAAATAAAATTATTTGCCAAAGATAAGGATGCACTAAGGGGCAGGCAGCCCAGAACCGATGATAGGAACCTACCCCTCCAAAGAGGAGCCAGCACCCTTAAGGGGCCTAGGGTGCAGCTTACATAGCTCCTTGGAGCAGATGGCACTATGCACCCTTTACCTCTCTTACTGCAGAAGTGTGCAACATGTATATAGTTATTGTAAATGGTTTGTTTATATTGGTAGAACTGATCATGTTAGCAGAGACTGGAAATCAATGCTACAGGATTGGTGGTTGTGTAGGTGTATGTGTGGGGCATCCTAGCTATTGAGTAGTAACTATTGGTATAAATCAGGAATGCCAGGCACACCCCCTCGAGGTGTAGGGCATGCCAAGCCCTTAGGGAAGCCTACTTTATTGGAAACATTGGGGCCCCTGGACAAGAACAAGGCTTCTTCAGGCTAGGACCAATACCCCAGAAAACACCACACCCTTTTCCCCTTGGAGCCAACAACAGAGCCTCCTACCCTTTGGTGGTGTACAATCCCTTACACAGATGTTCAGCACACACCCTAAGGACAGGGCCTTCATTCCTAGTGTCCACTGCTGTCATCCACATTGAAATTGGATGACTTGGTATGTCATATATGGAACATAAAGGGGTTGAACACACCAGTAAAGAGGAAAAAAGTATTAACATGTTTGAAAAAAGCAAAAACCCAGCTGGCCTTCCTACAGGAGACAAAAATGACAAGGGCTGACCACAAGCTGCTAAAAAGGGAATGGGTAGTTCAGGTATTTCATGCCTCAGCCCCCACAGAAAAGAGGGGTGGCAATCCTGCTTCACAAACAACTTAAGTGGACTCACATTACCACCAAGTCTGACCCCCAGAGGAGGTGGGTATATGTGCTCCTAAACACCCCATAATGGCCATATAGTATTGGGAAAAATATACACCCCGAACGAGGATGACCCAGAGTTTTTCCAAGAAGCCACCCACAACCTGGAAGCCATGTCCCAAGGGGGACCCCTGTTATCCTGGGGGGGGGGATTTCAGCTTAGTATTGGAACCCTTGGTGGATAGGAGCTCAGACACAACAGAATCCCTCATTTTGAGATGCCAGGCCATACAATGCCTTATGAGAGACCAAGGTCTATCAGATGTCTGTAGAGTCTTCCACCCCAGGGATAGAAACTATTCATTTTACTCTATGGCACATGGCTCATATAGCCGCATAGATCTCTGGCTTACATCCCCTCAAATTACCCAGGTGGCAGTAGAATCTACAATCCTTCCCATGATACTCTCAGATCATGCCACCGTTCAACTGACACTGCTGTGTTGCCAACCCACTCCTTCCTTACCCTCATGGTGATTAGACCCAACTCTAGTTAGAGACATGGAGTTCCAGGCCTGGGTCATTCAAGAAGCTGTTATATTTTTCAAAGAGAACCCCATCTCGGACTCTACAGCCAGAAACACATGGGAGGCATTCAAAGCCACCATGAGGGGTAAGATCATAGGGTACTCGGTGGCCCAAAGGAGGAAGAGGGAATAAAAACTAAAGCAACTAGAATTAGCCCTGAAAGCAGTGGAAAATACATTTCAAAGCAGGAAACACCCCCTGCCTCAATCCCCACTAGGACAGAAAATCTCAGGACTATGACTAGAGATGAACTCACTTCTGTCCCTTAAAGTTGAGGTATCCATTTTAAGACTCTATCACAAATACTGGGAAGGGGGAGAGGGGAATGTACTGACCTATAGACTTAAAATACAAATTACTAGGCAGATAGCAGGACTCGGGGATAAAGACGGGGTGGTACAAACCTCCCCAGACATACTGAGTGTGGCTGTGAAGACCAATTATTAAACACTTTATACCTCATCCAGAAAGGTTAATCCCAAGGCCATTCATGACTTCCTAAATACCATTAAGATCCCCACCCTCACCCAGCAACAGGCAGACACACTAGACACACCACTCACCACCGAGGAGGTGCAACAGGCCTTCATGTCCCTGTGATCAGGCAAGACCCACGGGGGGATGGATTCCCAGTGGAGTTTTGGCAACTGCTAGCCACATCCATATCACCTATCCTACAGCAGGTGTATACTGAGGTGGAGAAGGAGGCCAGATTCCCCCTGACTCTTCGTGAGGCAGTAATCACAGTGCTACCCAAAAACGGGAAAAAAAACACTCTGTCCAGCAGCTACTGACCCATATCGCTACTCGACATGGATGGGAAAGTCTACACAAAAGCTCTAGCCACAGACTTAACCCCCTCCTTACACATTTGATTCATCCAGCCCAAGTGGGATTTGTCCCATGAAGATACAACACAGATCATATTAGAACTTTGGTCAACATAACACATGCAGCTAAGCATCTCCTCTCTTTGGCAGCCACTGTGGCAATAGACTTCAAATAAGTGTTTTATTCCATGGAGTGAGACTATCTCCATATGATTTTGCAACATGTGGGTGTCAGCACCCGCTTCAGGTCCTGAGTTCGGGCCACATACACCCTACCAACAGCCTGACCTCTGACTAACTCAACCCTGTCAATGTCATTTATCCTTAAGCGGGGCACCAGACAAGGCTGCTCACTCTCCCCCTCCTATTTGTTCTTGCTGTGGAGCCACTAGCAGCATTTCTAAGGCAAGACACCCAAATACAGAGTATCATAGTGGGGTCTGAACAATACATCATACTTATGTATGCGGATGACCTATTGGTCATGGTATCAGACCAAGAAGTGGCCATAAACCCACTCCTTAAAGCACTGCACAGCTTTGCTGCATACTCCAGGCTACAGGTGAACCAAACCAATACAAAAGTACTTCCCCTAAACTCCCACTGTAAACTAGAGAAGGTGGGAGAACTGGGTTGAGATGGGCAGGTGAGGGCATCACATAACTAGGCATCAAATTTACATCAGCACTGCCCAAACTTTGGGATTGTAATATGCATCTCCTGAAGGTGGATATATCCATGGATATGAACCAGTGGAAAAAACTGCTCACACTTCCTGGGAAAATAGCTGCTGTTAAAATGGTGATAGCCCCAAAAGAGTTTCTACCTACTTTCCCACTTGCCAACGGACTTCCCCACAACCTGGTGTCTGAAAACAGACAAAGCAGTAGGCAACTTTTTGTGGGAAGACAAACCGTCCCACTGTAACTGGAACAAGCTGTGGGCCAACTGGAAAGTGAGAGGTTGTTGTCTACCATAGGTACAGGGATACAACTAGGCCTTTCAAAGGGTACAAGCCCTCCAGTGGCTTCACCCTAGGTGGAAACAGACTCCTTAATGGGTGGCAATAGAACAAACCGCAAGTCAGAGGCACTCCCTAACATTACTAATCTATAATACGCTCCCCACCCCCTCAAAGATCACCCCACAATTGGGCCATCGATCAAAATCTGGGCTAAAATACACGTCAACTGGGCACTGACTTAGTTCCAGTAAAACTTACCCCAATCTGTGGAAATGATAGGCTGAAAATTGGAGGGAAACCAATAATCTGGCTGGAGTGGATGTCTAAAGGCATAAAAACAATTCAGGACCTCCTGGTCCCAGGCTCACAAATCACAGACACGTTTCAAAGCCTTCAGATCTACTGAAGCTTACCCTCAGCAGACTTCTGGAGGTACTGTACCTGCAACTACATAGTGCACTTCAGACATTCCTTAGGATGATGCCCAGTAAAGGTAAACCCACTCCTTTGCCGTCATGGATCACCTGCCCCAATCACATGGCCAGTAAGATCTATTCGTCCCTAAGGGACTCCATACCCAGCCAGACTGTTCTCTATGCAGCTGGTGTCCTGAATTTGAATCTTTGCTGGAGGTGTCACTTACAGGTAGAAGATTTGCTTCATATCCTGTGGTCATGCCCCAAAATACAACAGCTATGGGATCAGGTACATCACATAGGCACACAAGTGCTCCATACGAGTATTCCCCTTTCAGCTCATCTATTGATCCTGGGTATAAAGTCCACAGCACCACACCTGTCAGACCCTGAACACAGAAGGCTGGCCTTACTGGCCATGCAGACCAAGTATCTTATCCTTTGTAAATGGAGGACACCCATAACCCTCTTGACCTAAGAGGTGATGTCCTCCTTAGTACAAATTGCATCACTAGATTGACTCTCGCACCTGGCAAGTGACACATTTCCCACCTATGAAGTTTGCAGGATGCTCTTTCATACTTATAATACCTGAAAAACTGGGATAGGCTGAAGTAAGGGTAAGTGGAACACAAGACGCCTCAGACTACACCCACTGTTTATCATGACAAGGTAGCATTGAAGGCTAAGAATACGCATATGTAATCATTAATAACTATTCCCTGTATGTACTGTAAATACCAATAGTTGGTTTAGTAGTATAAAAGTATTTATAAATGAAACACCTGTCATTTTTGTAGATAATTTTGTGCTGCACAATTTTTGTGCTCAAAGTACCTGCTATCATTTTTTATTTTAAAGTTATTTGCATTTGTTTGTCGAAAAAGTGCAAAAGAATGAATTTGCTGCTGTTTGTTTTGCTAATTATAAACAAACTGAAAGGTATCTGTAAATAAAACACCGCTCATTTTGTAGATATTTTTGTACTGGACAAACTTTGTACTCACAGTACCATGCTATCATTTTACGTTTTAAAGTTATTCACATTTGTTTGTCAAGAAATGAACAACAAAATTTTCTACAGTTTTTTTTTTTGCTAATTATAAAAAAATCTAAAAATATCTATTAATGAAACACCACTCATTCTGTAGATATTTTTGTGCTGAACAACTTTTACACTCACAGTACCATGCTATCATTTTTCAATTTAAAGTTATTCACATTTGAATATGGTTAGTACTGCTACTGAGGCTGAACATTCTAAATGAGTTCACAGTACAGTGTAGGAAAATTGTTCCCCTGATGACTGGTCTGGGACCAGCCTGGTTTGAGACCAGTTTCAGAGCTGCCTGGTCTTAGATCAGTTTCCGTGCCACCTGGTCTGAGACCAGTTTTTCCTTCCAGCTGAACTGGTCTGGGATCAGTTATTGTCATATATGTGTCTAACCACAGGCTTGCTAGGCAGCAGCCAGCATTGTATAGTGGTTAGTGCACTAGGCTGTGATCCTGAAAGTCTGGGTTTGAATCTCACATCCCCTTAAAATTCTTTTGTCCCAAAATTTCACTAGTGTGGTGATCCATGGCAGCATGGAATTGGTAATAATACATCTACACTAAAGGGAGTTGGTGCAGGAAAAAACTAAATGCAACAAAGAAAGCTCATTTACAGTGGTGAAACTGACCTCAGACCACTGACAGGTGGTTCAGAAACTGGTCTTAGACCAGGCTGGTCTCAGACCAGGATGCACAGAAATTGGTGTCTCACCAGTTGCCATGGGAACAAACTTCCTGCAGCTCCAAGTACTTGTGCTGGACCTACTGACATAACAACTGTGTGGATAAACAGCTGATGACATAATAACTGTGTACATAAAGCAAGCAATAAGACACAATGAGGTGTGGGTTATGTCCTGATAAGAGCACACCCCAGGTGCATTATGAGACATGAGGCACTTACGCTGAGTGCTTTTAGCACCTGGGAAGTGCTCTTATTGGACTGTAACCCACACTTCAGATTGTCTTATGGTGCTTATAAAATGGGCCCCCCCCCCGTAAAGAAGTTTTAAAAAAATGCATTTACCAAGTGCACATCAAAAACATTAAAACAAATATGATAAGTACAAAATACTAAAAAGTAGTCCCTGTCATTGCCTTTTAGGGAAGGTCTTTAATGAAAACTTAGTAGAGGAGGTTGGTGTCTGTGTACTCTTTCCCAGCCATCCACACACACACAAACACTCAAAACTATGATTTTAATTCTGTCTGTTTTTTTTTCTTACTTTGTCCACCCAGTTTGAATTACATCCACTGGGAGCGACCATGTTCCATATTGGGTGATGTATTTACTGTGATGTTTCTTGACCCCTTCCCCTCCTCTCCACTCCCAAGGTACACAAAGCATTTTAAGCATTTTGTGGTGAGTTCTTTTTTCTCTAAACCTTTCTCTCCTTACATCAGTTTCTTGGTTTGTTTTACCTTAAATGACTTGCTCTACTGGGAGCGATCATGTCCCTCAGTGGCTGCCATAGACAGCCATTTCCTGCTTCATGGTTGTTAAACCACAAAACTCAGTGAGGTAGAACAGCATGCTTGGTTCACTTTCGAGCTGATATTATTGGGGTGCACCTTTTTATTTCTGGATTGTTGGGGCTGCCATTTATACGAGAGGATGTGGGAAGGGGAGTCCACAGATGCCAGAAACTGTCCGTGCCTGTCAGGGAGTCTTCAGCAGCGGGATCGAGAGCTGGACTTGTGATGTGGGAATGGGCATGAGTACAATAAAATAACTTAATAAAATGGTCAAAAAAAATTGTAGCTATTGCAGGAAGGGGGACCTTGGATAAAGTAGGTGCAGAGAAGTGAGTCTGGAGTTTGATTTGAAAGCTGCTGCCCACAGCTGTTGAAGTGCTCAATGGATCACTGCAGTGGGATTTGAAAACTACAGTACCTCATGCACTTCCCTCACTTTTTTGCAATTAGCTTTAACAGCAGCACCTCAGGTCAGACTTACAAACAAAATGATAGACGGAATTATTGAGAGAGACAGTTTGTGTGTCTGTATGTGTGTGGGAGGGGGTGTCAAGTCAAACACCAGGAGACTGTGCCCATCTTTGGTCAGTGGAATTGCTGACTGGGAGTGGTGGGTTCACTGATACCTATGGTGATGGGGCATTGCCTTCATAAGTAGTGCGAGTTGTAAGATTCTGCCCTGATAAGGACACAGCTGAAAACCTGTTTCAGCCAAAAAAGATTCAGGAAGTTTTTTGCCCATTTTATAATAAAGGATATGCAATGGGAATGAGTAGAATAAATGATTTATCTGCCCAAGAGCAGTTTGACCTAAGGTATCCTCACAGGTGGCGTGAGCCACGACTAAGGTGTCTAAGGTCAAACTGCTCAAGTACAGATAAATCATTTATTCCACAGGTTTTTAATTGCATATTCCATTTATGCAATAGAATAGGAGTTTTTTTAATGCTGTTTTATTAATGTTTAGTGCAGTTTGTGTTTATTTTTTTATAAATTTTCCCAGTGTAGCTTCGCTTTTCATAGTGGTCGCTAAGCGGTTGCTATAGACACTCCAACTTTACATTATGGCCAGTACATAGTGAAAAAGTTTGATGTACAATTCTTTTGTTTTTGCTTTTTTTTTGTTGGGTGGGATTTGTTCAAGAAAAAAGTGAATAAAAATTACATTTTCTGCCATTTTATACTGATTACAAAAAATCTAAAAGGTATCGATTAATGAAACACCACTCATTTTTTAGATATTTGTGTGCTGAATAACTTTCATGTGCACATTACCATGCTATAATGTTTTGTTTTAAAGTTATTCACATTTGAATATGGTTAGTACTGCTACTGAGGCTGAACATTCTAAATGATTTCTAAATGCTTGTGCTGGATCTACTGATATAACTGTGTGAATAAATCAGCTGATGACATCACAACTATGTGCATAAATGGCTGATGACATTACAACTGTGTGTATAAGTAAGGAATAAGGCACAATGAGGTGTGGTTCATGGGCTGATAAGAGTACGCCCCAGGTGTGTAATGAGGCACAAGGTGCATGCCTTTAGCACCTGGGAAGTGCTGTTATCAGCCCACAAACCACACCTCAGACTGTCTTATTCCGCTTATAAAATTTAAAGAGAAGTTCAATAAACATATGTGTTAAAATCCTAGGTTAACTAAGATGTAAACATGGCAAAATAGTCCTTGCATATGCAGACCATATATAAAATTCAGCTATTAGAGGGCATTTGTGTTTGTCTGTTCCCCTCCACCCACCCCCACCCCCACACACATTCTCTGTTTCTCTCTCCACACCCAGGATTCATTTTTAAAATGTTTACATTTTGTTTAGATCTTTAGCTTTGTCTCTGAGATGTCAGCAATCACAACGTCTGCTTGAGAAGCATGGCTTTCAAAGGCAAGCCACACGTTGAGAGAGCAACTCTGTTTCCACTGAGATGATGTGCACCCCCACCCAAGCACTGAGAAATGAACTTTGTTTGTTTTAGCTTGGTATCATGACATGCAGTTTTTTGTGTTTTTTTTAATCTGCAATACATTTTCATTTATAGCTGGCGGACGCTTGATTCTAAGTGAGCGTGTCCCTCGGCAGACATCGTAGTTCATGGTTTCTCTTTCCCGGTATTCAAATTATTTTGATACTGCCCTATCTTGTTGAGGTTTTCAGTTTACAAGCTAGTAGGAGGGTGAGATTGAGGGGAGGACTGCACAATTGCACATGGAGATGGCTCAATCTTGTTTTTATTTTTTTGGTTCTCAGTGCGGTTTCAGAAGTGAGGTTCTCGGTGCAGTTTAAACAGCAGGAGCGCATGAATTGTGAAGACGGTACTAGAAAAGGGTCAGTGGGAAAATACAGAATACATATTTCGGTTGAAACTTTACTTGTGATGCAGGAAGGTTCGGAGCTTGCATAAAATTACTGCTTCTGTTATTGGCAGCGCTCACCCCTTGCAGTTGTTGCTGTTTCATTACATGCTAGAGTACATGCTGAGCAGCACAGAGAGACAGTAATTTTAGGCATTGATATGTGGCAAAGTGAAGCGTTTTGCTTGGCTAAGTAGTACCAGTTGCCAGTATATATCCTAATAAGGACACGGCAAATGGCACCTCTTAGCCAATCAAAACACAGGAAATGTTTTATCCATTTTGTAAGTGACATTTACTACACACAGTTGCTCAGATAAACAGATTGATCACAGTTTGTTTAAGTGCTTTACCAGGGAGGCATGCTGAGTAGACTACAGCTTGATTCCAGATGCGCCCTGGATGTCCTCTTCCATTGCATAAATAGGGAATATATAATGGACTACAGTGGATTAACACATTTACAGTATCTCCACTAGAGAGTGGTAAGACCCATAACTCACAAGTAGCCAAGCCACGAGTCAGTTATAAAGGTCTTACCACTCATCTGTGGAGATAAATGTGTTGTTCTACTGTAACCCATTATGTGTTTGATATATACCACACCATTTATTACTGGTGTTTTACCTTAAAATGCCTTTCTTTCCATTGTAAGTTCCCTACAGCCATTGTCATCTGTGGTCCATTTCCAAATTCTAAGTGGAAATAATATGTTCTAAGTTATATAAATGGTGTTCTGAGTTATATAAATGCTGTTCTAAGTGAAATAAATGGTGTTCTAAGTGAAAAAAAAATTATCTGAAATTAACATGATTTATTTACCCTGTTTATTCACCACTGTGTGGTATATATAAATGTATGTACACAGTCACTCAGATAAACAGATTTATCACACTCCCGTTTATATAAATGCGTAAATGTTCTTATGAATGAGGTACATAAGCAAGTTCCACTTGCACTCCCTTCTTGCCTGTGATATGATTGTATTCATTTGCAGCATCTGGCATTTCAGGCTACTCTGTATAATCTTAACAGGTGATGTGGAACTATAGTAGACCGTGATGCCCTTACCCCACTTAGTAACTCTGACCAACAATGGTCTGAGATAAAGGGGCTAAAAATTTACCACCTTAATATTTGGAGCCTACTGGCTAACCATCTTGAACTTAAGGCCTGTGTGTCACAATATGATCCTGATACCCTAGTCAGTAGCCAACTCCTTACCAACTTTAGCCTTTTGAGGCGTGATTGTTGCTGTGCCAGAAGAGTGGTTGACATTTTTAGGTTTTACTGTATAAGTAGCACCTAAAACCCTCTGCATTATCCATGTGTGAACTATGCTATGTGAGGCCTTACACTCTGTACTAATACTTGGTGAAACTAGGAAACTCTAAATTCTATGTGCCTATAACCCCCCCAAAAAAAAATGGTGTGTCTGGCTTGGCTGATCTTCTTAAGCACATATCTATATCAGCAGGCAAAAATGAAATATTACTTCCTGGGGACATTGACCTTGCTTGGTGTGGAAAGTCATCTAAATCTTGAGTCCCTTGTGAATAAACATCATTTAAAGGGGTCAGGAATTGATTACTTATGTGCAGCTGTTTGAAATGTCTCTATTTTCATGAATTATAAAGGATACCTATTTAACTGTGTCTGAATAAAAGCCAAAGCTGTCAGTTGTGATTTGTATTGTTTTCTTTGTATGGACAACTTTCCATGCAATTCCTTTCATGGAACCAAACATTTGGAGATTTGACTATGTCACTTCATGGTTTCAAAAAATGTGAGCATGAACTAATCAATACAGTGCCCAAGGTTCTGAACCAAGAAGTAACATATTTAAAACTCCAAAATTATTTGTTCCATGAAAGGAACTGCATGGAATGTTGTCCATACAAAGAAAACAATACAGAACACAACTGACAGCTTCAGCTTTTGTTCAGGCACAGTTAAATAGGAATACTTTGGTAGTATTAATATAATTTATGAAAATAGAGACATTTCAAGCACCTGCACATAAGTAATCAATTCCTGTCCCCTTTCACCCAACTTATCACTTACCCAACTATAGGTAAGTGGCAGACACCACCAATTTGGTTGACGTAATTTAGCCTCTCTACACACACACATGCACATCATACATCATTTGAAAGCTTTCTATGCCTACTTTAAGATGAAGTATGATGTGGAGCTGTCTAGTGGTGCTGTTACCATAGAAACGGGGCTAAACAATTACACTCTCAACAAGTTAGAACGACCACTTTGAAATATTTGCATTCATTTCTGTTAGTTTAATGACTCTATGTATTATATCAAGACATAAAATAGGACTTATGTGTGACTTCAAAGCATCACAACAACAATCTAAAGGGGTAAAACAAAATCTAATAATAAATTTGTACAGGTATCATTGAAATGTAATAGTGCTGGTGAGATTTCTAGTCAACATCATTATCATCATCTTGTTCATCATCATCATCTCTGTCAAGAGAGTGTAGGTTACCACAGTCTTTATTTCCTTGGCATGTACACAGTTTTGTGCAGGCAAGATTGTTCTGATTACAGACACAGTTGATAGTGCAGTGACTACTACTGGTACAGGCACAACTAAGGTCTTGTAGAAGCTTAGATGCCATTGGGCCCTTGAAGAATATAGGATGTAGTTCATCATCCACATTCTTCCATCAATGTTGCAATGATGATTCAATATCTGGTTTACCTTTGTGTGAAGATATCTAAATCTTTATTTGCCAAGATGATCTTTTGACATGCTCTTCAAAACTGTCTTCACATGGTGGGAGTTTGGCCAGTGAAGTGTCATTTTTGATGGCTAAATTAAGACACAAGCAATTCAGGTCTCTGTGGCTCTCCTTTTCTTTCTTTCTCGGGTCATACAGCACTGCTACTAACTTTCTTGCTGCAGAAAGTGTAACTTATTTGTCACTGTCTCACAATTTGGCAAGATCTGTGAAGCTGTAAGCTTCCTTTGTTTTGACAACATTAAACACAGATTTTTTCCCAATACCAAACAGAGATTACAAAGAGACATATCCTTTTAATACTTGTACAGCAGGAAGTATGTTGCAGAAGTCAGGAGTGAGTGCATCAGAAATTACATTCACAGATATGAAGCAACGCTTATTAATTGTGCTGGTAATGGTGCCTGTTTCTATCCACATGTTATCTAAGTGTTCCATTTTTAGGAAAGTAGTGAACAGCAAGGACCAAAACATCTGTATCAAGTGACCTAATTACTATGGTTCCTTTGATACCAAAAGACCCAAAAGTCATATTGGCACATACAGCATGCAGAAGCATCCTTGTGTCTGCTTCCTCTTGAGTACTGTACAAGTCTTGGGCTTCTTCAACACTTCTACTGGTGATGGACTGTTACTTCTCTATTGGAAAAGCCTCCAGAAAGAAGGCGTGTTTGTGTTGGGTGTGTTCCTACACTCTCAGGTGCATTTTGAACCATATATTCAGAGAGGAATTTTGTAAGTGACTGCTTGTTGGATGCTACATTTAGAAACTTTTTCCATTAAGGCACAGGGTGTCCACCAGTCACCTGGTACTGCTTGCATCCAACCTTAAATCCTGTCCAGTGCTGTCTTTCTGCAGTTTTTACAGAGTTACTGTTGTCATATCTGTGAAAGACTTGGTTTACAGAATTAGCTTCATCAAATCTTTTTAGGGCTTGCCTCAAGTACTCAGCAGCCAATTCATTGAATGTGTGGAATTTTTCTCCAGCCATCATTTGAATGACAGCCACAGCATCTCTGATGTCCACTGTGGTTTTTTTGTTGCATACTCATAGCTCATGGATACTGTCAGCTTGAGCTTCCAGCCAATGCCCTATTTCAGCTTTGTCTGTTTTTCTCATTGTTCCATCAGCATGGAAGAGGGACACAGATACAGGTCCTATTGGGTGACTTTGAACAGTTGCCATTAAAACATCATCTCTGCATCTTGTTAAGGACAGAGCTCTGCGGAAAATAATTTCTGGACTGATAGCTGCTGTGATTGTTCCTCCCTTGCCAGACTTAAATTTGGTCTTCTTGGCCATGTCAGCAAACGTTTTGATGCCAAATTTCTTGACTAGGTTGAAGAAGCTACGTGTCCCATCAGAATCAAGTGCACCTCTCACAAATCTCTCCATTTGTTCTTCACCAACACCTGCTGTTTTCAGTAGAGACTTTTACATATGATGTTACATGCAGTCCAGTACATATGTTAATAAGCACCTCTTGATGTGCTTCAGGGTCAACTGATTTTGTCATATTGTTGATATATGGTTGGTAAGGGCTATAGCATGCTCTTCATCCCTCTTCAGTGCACAGGCAAGAACTTGTTTGTAGACTTTGTCTTCACTACTTGTTGATAGGCCACTGCATTCTCTCATACCTTTTGCGTATTCACTTAGGACATGTCTTGTGAGGGTCCATCTGACAAGGGCTGGCTTCTTTCTTGTCAGTCCTACAACCCCACTGCTGCCCTTTGAGTCTTTGATGACAATTTCTCTGTTCCCATGTCACTCCAAATTCCATTGAAAGAGTACTGGGTCAATACATTGTGGACAAACCCTCACAAGGATAATCGCATGATCTGAAGTGCGTAATGCAATACAGCAACAGGGGTAGAATATCGGTAGGACACTACTGCTACCCCTGTCACTCACTATCAACTGGAGGAAAGGCTGAAGATGTCACAGGTGCTGTGCCTGGTTGAGCCACTCCCGTGGTGAAGTGGCTAAGGCACAAGCACTTGGTGCAGTGGAGGCCCAGGGATCGGGGTTTGAATCCCAGTCTTGCAACATGTTTTTTATTTATTTGCTAAAAAAATCTAAGTTCCCCCACTCTGAGTTTCCCCTTTTCCCCTGGCTCCACCCCCCCCTCAGAGTTAGTCATTTTAGTTGGGTGTGTGTGGGCGGTGAACCCCCAACTCAGGAGGTGCGGGGGCAGAGCACCCTGCAAAAACAAGGATTTTACTATGTTTTACACTGGTGTGCACTTTTGTACTGCGGTCTGCATTTTCTGCCGACCTCATTTTGACACATGCCTTAATGTCTGCAGCATTATTGTTTTGCTCACTTTTGTCCACGTCATAATGACCCCGTGCCTATTGAAAGAACCAGGAGTCTGACGCACAGCAAATTCACCACACTCAAAGGCACTGTGTACTGCTTCAGAGAGACTGAGCATACCAATAATCTAGATTGGAATCCACCTGGCATAGTTGGGCCTGTTTGCAGCAAACAAGTATGGAAGCATGGCATGATGTGTCTATAGGTGAAGTTTCCATTCATCCTCTCACTCTGCATGGACAGTTAGAAGTGGTATCTGCATATTCTGGAGAAAATGATCCCAGAACTTAAATGTAGGAGACTGGGCATACCCTCATGTCTGAAAGTCCTCCAGTAGTGGTAGCATATGCTGAGCTAGAGCATCCCCAAACAAAAAAATAGGCCCAATACACAACTGATACAAATCACTGATAATTAATAATTGTTCAACTATTCATTAGTTTTGCTTCGGTTGAAATTTTCATATGCAGATGAATTAGTTGCAGCCGGCCCAGTGGCACTGAGGGCTGAGGTGCTGAATGCCTTACCTCATGCCATGCCATTGACCCGGGTTCGGGATCCAGCTCAGGTCATCGAGTGTAGGCTGGAGAAGGAGAGGATTGAGCATCTGGAGTATTGCTGTCCTCTCCTGGGGAGGGTGGGGATGTGGATCCCTGGCAATCAGCATTTCCTGATGGAGACCAGCAGTGCTGCAGCCAGAAAACTCCAAGATCTGGGTGGACGCATCGGCAGACATCCTGTGGGTGGGCACAGGAGCGTGCCCATTACATGTTGATGTAATTGCACATCCAAGCCTCTGAGGACACACGTAGAACCCTCCCATGCGCACTGATGCCCCTGACAGACCCGCTCCCTCCAATCTGAACAATGGCCAGCCTAAGCCAGGGAGGGGCTCAAGGGTGATCTTAGTCTCCCCTCCATTTCCTCCCTGGGGGCCCCGCCATGGGGGGAAAGCCATGGTCCTCCCCATCCCTGCAGCTGTGTCAGAGGCTGGATCAGGGGAGTGTTGATAGTCCGCACACACAGGGCAGATTAAGAGACAAAGGCACTGTCCCCACCATGAGAGAGGAGCATAAATAGAGCTGATAAAAAAAATGAATTAGTTGCTAACCTCTTGTAGAGCAAATAACTTCTAACTAATTCTTAATCCTTTCATCAGTTAGCCATTTATTAATCTGTATCCTACTTAACAATGATCTAATCCGTGTTAATTGAGTGTTGTTTTGCATTTATTTATTATTAGCTGAGATTATGTAATGGCTCAGTTATTTTCAATTAACACTCAACTTGTTTAGCATTAGTAGATAATTACACCTATTCCATATGTACAAAGCACAGTTCCTGGTTAAGAAAAACTAATTCCTCACTGTTTCCCGAAATGCATTTTTGCATTAGAATGACAAAGAACTGCACAACCCTCTCTTTCACAGTTACACACTCGATTGCCTTAGTGGGAGCCCCTATTCCTGTGAACAATCTGGGGAGCTGGTAGACCCAATTTGCTCCACATCATGTACTGTATCAGATTCACTGAAATGATTCTGGATCTGCAGGGGTTTGAGTGCTGTGGGTTCCCAAAACTTCCATTTAATTAAACTTGCTGAAAAAAGTGTACTTTGTAGTGGATATTATAAACATAGAAGCTGTCGGCAGAAAAGGACCTCCTGGCCCACCTAGTCTGCCCTAAAGTACCTACATACTGTGCCACTGAAGACCCTAATTGATCTCCAGACTAGCTCCCTCCTCCAGCCTTAATACTAAGGTTCCCCTGTGTCTATCCCATGCATGTTTGAAACCGGTTACCATTTTAGCACCCACCACCTCTGCTGGAAGGCTGTTCCAGGTGTCTAACACCTTATCTGCGAATAACTATTTCCTCACATCCCCTCTAAGTCTACCCCCTTCCAGATGCATATCATGCCTCCTTTGTTCCTGAGCATCTCTTTCTGTACAATATGCCACCCTCCTGTACCTTACTGATACCCTTGAGGTACTTGAATATTTCTATCATGTCTCCTCTTTGCCTCCTTTCCTCCAATGAGTGCATATTTAATTCCCTGAGACTTTCTTCATAGGGCTTCTTGTGCAGGCCATACACCATTTTGATTGCCCTTCTCTGTATCACCCCCCACCTGATCTATGTCCTTCCTGAGATGGGGCCTCCAGAACTGGACACAGTATTCCAGGTGTGGCCTCACTATTGATATACATATATATATATATATATATATATATATATATATATATATATATATATATATATATGTATATATATGTAATGCTTGTGAGGATAAAGTTTGTCAAAGATTGTTGATACCCACAGGGTGGTCAGACCTAGAGTGGGAATAACATGTTTATCCTCATGCTAGGTCCCCATGCCATGACAAATTAATCCACACTGTAGGTTGTGAATGGTTGGATCTGGCAGAGTGAGCTGTACTCTCCAGCCAATCACTTTCACTTAAGCACCTTTAACTTTCAAATCCATCAGCAGCACAAGCAGTTTCATAACCCCCACTCACTCACACACCAACTCCTCCTGTTTCACTTCTGTGCTGCAGCTGCCACATCACTTTTCTGCTCAGAAAAGTGTAAAATTTTTTATGTACAGGGATTTTTATAACCCCCTTCTTTTACACGTCTTCTGCCATTCAAATAACTGTGGATGCTCTTACCTGCACTTGTTTTCCCAAACCCCAATCATGGAGCATCACTTGCATTCTTCACCAGCTGCAGGCCCCCATAGCCTGACCACACTTTCTGGAGAGTTTGAAGCCACCACTACCTGGCCAAATCCCTAAAAAGTCTCCAATGTCTCACACGGCCGCATCCTCATATGCTCGCTTCCTGGAGGCAATGACCTGCTAATACACAGCATCATACACAGAAATTAAACTACCACTCAATTTCAGTGCTGCAGAACACTTGGCCATCTGAAACAAAGCAATTAAAACCCTAAAAAGAAAATAACTCATAAATGACAATGGCCTTGCATAAAAGAGGTACAGTATGCCATGGCCAAAGAATACCTGTGATATTCTTCCTTTATGCTCCTGGACCTCAGACATCATTTATGGCTCCACCACTCATGATGTTATAAGGTCAAGCTGCACTCAGGGAGAATACCATCGATATTTTCAGTTGGACCATAGTATATCCCATATAGCCTACAGAGGTTAGAATAATGAGCTGTGAATGAGATTGGTACATTCAGCAGATCTGGGTTTGATTCCCACAGCCTCCACCTGCATACTATGTGCCCTAAGTATGACACGTATCCTCCCCAGTGCTCCCAGGTGGCTGCTTAAAACAAGCTTCATGCCTAGTGGGACTTACCTAGTTACCAAAGAATAAAAATATACATTTCTAAATAGACAGATACTAGGTCTTGTGGTGCATGGGTAAAATACACCTAAAGAGGGGGCAAATCAGAATATAAAGGCAACTTTTAATTCAGTTGAACATTAAATTAGCATTACACATAAATGCTGAAGCATTCATTGATAAATGGAGCCAGCAGCAGGCCTAGTTCTTTATGTAATGTAGGCGAGGTGCTCTGCCCTTTGTAAGGGAGTGTGCCATGCACCCCTGCTGATCGATGATTTATCCTTACCCTTCTGTCACCAGAAAAGGCAAATGCATTCTCTAACATAAAAGCAGACCTGTGACTGCCTTTTGCATGTGCCATTCAGGTGATGTCATTGGAAATACAGCAATAATAATAAACAAAAATAAAATATTTAATCATTTCCTTCTGGGTAAAAATGACAATTTTGCTACAGACCAAAACTGTGGCAAAACTGTACCTCAGTTTTGCCTTGCATCCTAATTGTAAAAGTTCAGTGCTCTGTCTCTCCCACTGTTCTAGTCACTTGGTAACTGATAGTCTGACTTACCTGAGACTGGCATGCTGGAAAGTTTGCTGGTGAAGATGGTTAGCCCACTGGTTTCTGGCATTGGCATCCTTTCTGGCAGACAGGATGCTTTACTAACTGGCAGGATTGTTAGCTTAATGGTTTCTGCTGGAAAGTGGGAACAATGATTAGAACCTGTGCTACTCTACCCATGACAGGAGGCCATTCTGGTGGCAGGGGGCTGTCTGGGGAGCAAGGTGGGTGCTCCAGACAATGAGTAGTCACCTCAGTTTTCAGAGTAGGCATTCTGTGCATTCTGTCCCACACAGTGGTCATTCTTGCCCTAGGGTGGGCAGAGATTATGGGTATTCTGGCACAGTGGTGTGAATTCTGGCCCAGTGATGATCACTGAGGCACAGAAGATGGGAATTTCAGAATAAGGTATATACTGAGGAACAGAAGCTGAGCAGGTGGCCCTAGGGCAGGTATACTTTCCCCAGGGTGGACACTGAGGCACATCAGGGAGCAATGCCAGCCCCATTGTAGGCATTACATCCCTAGAGAATGCAATTAGGCACAGAGAGCAGGCATTCAAGCCCAAGAATGGATTTTCTGACCCCAGGGTGGTCATTCAGGCTCAAAGAGCTAGTATTCCCACTCTAAGGTTGTCATTTTAGCCCTAGGGCGTGCAGTGTGACCCTAGAGTTGGCACTAAGGCAAAGAATGTGGGCATTCTACCTCTAGGATGGGCACGGCAGTTGGCTGGGAAGGACAGCCTGCTCTGGGGGCTGGAAGGGTGGCCCAGGTGAATGAAGGCTGGTCGGGAGGGTGGCTGGTTCGGGGCTTGGGGGTGTTCCAGGTGAAATGAGGCTGGTCAGATGGGAAGAAGAGTCTGGTTTGAGATCTAGAAGAATGGTCTAATTACTGGAAGAAAGGTCAGCTGGGGTGGAAAGCCAGTCTTTTAAATCAGTCCTGCTGATGGAAAGCTAGCCATCTGGGAAGAGCAGGCTAGACTGGTGGTCCAGGTGCAGGAAGGCTGCTCAGGTGAGAGGCTAGTCCAGGGCTGGGTAATTCAGCTGCTGACTGGAAGGTCAGCTAGGAGTAGGAGGCTGGTGTTGGGACTGGAGGGGTGATCCTGCTGCCAACAGGCTGGTCAGCTGGCAAGGGGAGGCTGGTCTGGGGCCTGGAAGAATGGTCTAGGTGCAGAGAGGCTGGGCTGGCTGGGGAGAAGAGACTAGTACAGTGGCTGGATGAGTGGTCTAGCTGCTGGGAGGAAAGTCGCTAGTTCAGGGGGCTAGAAGAGTGGTGGTGATGCTGCTGCTGGAAAGCTGGTCTGGGGTTTGGAAAGGTGATTCAGGTGATGGGAAGCTGGTCTGCTGGGGAACAGAGGCTGGTCCAGGGATTGGAAGAATGGTCAGCTGGGGTCGGAGGCTGGTCCCAGGGATGAAAGGGTGATCCAGCTGCTGGGAGTGTGTCTGGAAATTGTAGGCTGGACCAGGGTCTTGAATGATGGCCAAGATGCTGGAAAGGTGGTCTTCTAGGGGTTGGAGGATGGTCTGGGAGCTAGAAGGGTGCTCCAGCTGCTGGGAGGCAGATCTGCTTGGATGGGAGGCCAGTCCCATGGCTGGCTGGGTGGTCCCACTGCTTAAAAGGCTGTTCAGCTGGGGAGGGGAGACTGATTCAGGGCCTGGAAGCAGGCCCAAGGACTGGGAGGCTGGTTGACTGAGAAGCAGGGTCTGGTCTGGGTGCAATAACAGTGGTCCAGATGCTGAAATGACAGCTGGGGTGGGAGGCCTGTCTGGGGGTTGGAAGGGTAATCAGCCATGGGTTGGGGGATGGTCCAGTGGCTGCAAGTTTGTCCTAGCTGCTGGAGGAGTGGTTGGCTGGGAATAGGAGGCTGTTCCAGTGGCTGGAATGGTGGTCCAGGTGTCTGGAGGGTGTCTGCTGTGGGTCAAAGGCTGATCTGGATGCTAGAAGGGTGTAGTTGGTACAGGGTTGATGGTCATATGGGATATTGCCAGTCCAGGGTTCAAGCCCCTTTAAAAGACTTTGGAGGGTCTCACACCCTCCATTACCCACTAGGTGAAATCTAGACTAGCCTGACTGTGCATGTCGTACTCCATCCTGGTGTTCTGTCTGAACTAACTAGTCTGAGGTTTACCATTTTGGTCCAGTGTCTGGCAGGTTAGATTTCACCATATCCATATTTAGCATTGACTGTGTGACTAGAACCTGCCACACCTGACTTACTCGATGAGGATCACTTAATGCCTTTTACGAGAGTGTCCAGAGGATGGACTAGGTGGAGTGGTCTTAAAACCTGGATTATAAATATAATCCCAACTTTTAGCCATGGGCCAGAGGAGCCTCAGGGTATGGTAAAGGCAGCACCCTCAGATTATTGAGGAAGGTCTTGCTTTCACAACTTTAACAGTGCCTTATGGACAGGTGTCAAGAAGACATCCAACATCATAGGGAATGATGTCACATCAGTCCTTCATCTTTTCATGTTTTAGCCCATTATTGAAAGAAGGGATTAAAAAAGTAGAGATTATAATCGGAATGGCCGGGGTGGATGGACTCCATTGTCCCCAATTATGCCTGTCCCAGTTCTGGTCACATAACCAAAATTACTCACTCAGGGCTGGCTGCCTGGTTACTACAGCACCCCACTATTTTGGAGTTTGCGGTTACACCTTTTGGTCCCGTTCTGGTCACCCTGCTGCCCCCAGCACCACCACCACCACACTGGATTCTGGGGTGGTATACTCACTGTGAAGGCAAAGCTTCAGGAATTTTTGCAAAGCCCTTGCATTAGGCCCTGTCCACACTATGCCTCTGTAACGTTACAGAGGGCTCAAACCGTTACCTCAACGGTTTGCGTTTACATCTGTAATGTTACAGAAGGCGTTTTCGTAAGCATTGTTGAAACCACTTATGAAGTGGTTTGAACAACGGTTACAAAACCGGTTGTACCCCTGTAATGTTACCAGCCATAGTGTGGACACGTGAACGTGTAGCTCCAGTATTCCCCCAGTGCAGCACCAACTGCATTGTGGGATAGGGTGCAGCTGTAACCTTACAGGGCACCCACAATGTGGACAGGCTGTAACGGTTCCAAACCATTATCGAGACTGTTTGCCGGCAGTGTGGGCACACTGTAACAGTTCCGGTCTGTAACGGTTTGGAACCGTTACAGACTGTAAGTGGTGTAGTGTGGACAAAGCCTTAGATGGAGAGGTGTCAGGGCAGTAGTGGATACAGACTGAATTTGTAGGGCCATCTGAAAGGATGACAAGTCCCAAATATTTAAAAAATTAAAACACAAAGTGTCCTGCAGAGTGGAAAAGGGGTCAGAGCCAAATCCAGCACCAGTGTATCTCGCCATTACTTACAGCAGTATGCTGCTCTAGATACCAGAAAACCAGCACCTGAACTTGCATGCCACTGTAGTTGCCAGAAACCCAGCATGCTGGATCTGAAAAAATCATTTTAAGATCCATTTTAATTATTTCTTTTACTACCATTCTGCAGCCTGTGGTTGGCTGAGATGCTGTCAAATCCATGGGCTATGACAGAATAGGTCCCCACTAATCAGCAAGTGCCTGACTGCTTAGCTAATTAAAGTTTCTCTGTCATTAAGTGGTTCCCTCTCCCTCACCCAATCTGCAACTGCTAAGCTAATTTGCTTCCCTGGTGTCTGGTGGTCCCCCTCCTTCACTCAATTCACCTATTTTCACCAGTATCTGGTGCTTCTTCTCCTGCCAAGGTAGCCCCCTTCCCCCCTGCACTCCTCACCCTGGCTGTCTGGCCCCACGTATGTCCAGTGTTGCTATTATGAAGTGCTGCATTGTGATACAGGGTGTAGTCTGACAATAGCTAAATCCTTATACAGTGCATCCATGTATGTGCACTGACTAAGTCATATGGCAGCAATACTTACTCTCAGACCCATAACTCTGCCATGGTACACTCTTTTGTCCTCAAACTTGCAATGTGCTTTCCAAACCAGCCCCTCAAGGTCACATAGGCGATGACCTGTACCCCCCAAATAGTTGTTCGAACACTAACTGTGAATGTCTTATTTATGCAAACAACTAATCCAAATGTGAGTGGCAGCATATTGTCTGTGCAACCACTAACATGGTGGATTATACCTGCAACAGAGGGGGGAATAAAGCATAGCACCAGGTGCATGGTCTGTATGACAAGATCCATGTAGCAGGCACCTGGCACTACTACCCTAGTCATCAACACAACACCCCAAAGACCTGTACCTTTGTGCATGCTTCCTGTGAATATCAAGTCTGAATTTTAATGTACCTCTATGGTCAAACCTGTGGTCCAGTGGCCCTATGTGAATCGATGGCAACTGTTTCCGTCCTGGTATGCAGAGGAAATGCCCTCCATAGCCCCATTCCTGAGCATTCCAATGTTCGATGGCCCTGTGCACCACATACCTGTTCCTCTTGTGTTAATGGATGTTTTGGCTCGCATTCATCACAAGGTAGCAAACCACTGTAAAAGTACTTATAGTATTTCTTGTGATCATAGAATCTCTGTGCCATGTGTACTGGGTGGTCAGGGTACTGTGGAGACATTGTGTAGGGCACATCATGGACTAGCATACCAGCACTATTAATCACAGGATCTTCCCATGCCCGTTTGCCTGTACTGTTACACTGATCTGTGCAATAGTGCAAGCAAAGACTGTCTAACCCTTGTGTTTTTATAAAAGGGGTTGAGGGAGTCACATGATGAACTTAACCTGGGAAGCAGCCTGTCACTGAGCTCCAAGGTCACAACTTCAAAAACATGGCTATTAAGAAACTTTTCCTAGTTCAAAAAAGTCACAAAAAAGAGAATTTGTTCGAAGAACACATCACAAAACAAAATGTAACAGATCTAAATCACTCAGAACAAGAAGAAATGCAGACTATGGATACATCTCAGAGCACTCACTCCCAACCGATGAGCTTGCCAGCTAAAAGGCAAAAACCTGACTCTCCAAGGGAACAATCTCCAGCAACTAATCCTCTGGAAATATTGACAGATAAGCTAGACTGCTTTTTCTCGGAGTTAGCTTTGGTTAAAATCATCATATGTGACATGACTTCAGATGTTAGAACATTGAAAAACACAATGGAATCACTCTCCACTAGGGTCACAGATGCCGAAGCAAGAATTAGCTCAGTGGAGGATAAACAGGCTGCAGAGGAGAAAACAGTACTGGAAATATTGAAAAAAATGGAAAAACTGGAGGATAGACTGGAGGACCAAGAGAATCAACTGAGGAGAAACAACATTGTTCTAGTGGGATTTCCAGAGAAATCTGAAGGATCTAACTTAATAAACTTTGTACAAAAATTTCTTGAAGAAGTAGTGGGACCGCCAACCACTGCCCTCATATACCAAATAGAATTCACCCACAGATCTTACAAACCAAATCAACAGACAAACCTTGAGTGATCATATCCAGATGCACTAATTTGTAGGACAAAAACTACATCCAAGTGAAAGCAAGGGAAAAAGGATCACTAACCTGGCATGGGCACCATTTCCATACTTTTAGTGATGTAAGGCCTGCGGTTAGAGATAAACAAAGAGCATACCAGGACCTCTAGAATTCCCTTCATAAAGCAAGAATTCCCTCTTGAATGCTTTATCCAATCAGATTGGAAGTCACAATTGACAAAGGACCAGTGGAATTCCTGAATGCAGAGGTGGAGCGCAGGGAGCTACCCATGCTATTTCCGAAAGCCGTTGCATCCCCAGCAATACAACACAGACCACCAGAGACCAGGAAAAATAATGCCAAATAGAAACATTTACATAATGAGTCAAGGTGCGCACCAACATCAATGAAAACACACTCCCAACTTAAAATCACACAACAAGCTTCTACACCCATTAATACAGGCTCGTCCCCAAGCCCAAAAATACATTATTCCATGGAGTCTGAAATGCACAGCAAGACTGGAGGGGCCGGAGAGATAAAGCAACTGCATCTGGTCATATATAGGGAGGGCTGATGAGTGGACAACAAAAAGTATGAAAAAACAAAAAGCTAGAACTGGGACACTATCAACATGGCCAACAGAACATTTTGCTTTGCCTTACCCCACTTCTTCTCCCTCAGAGAGCAGCCTTCCCACCAAACTTTTATTGCCATTTGTCCAGTGCAATGTGGCCCTATAATAAATTAGAGAAGGGCAAGACAGGATGCGATGAAACAGCCACTCCTTTCCCTGATGTCCATCGCATCCACAGCAAGCCAGATGTGAGTGGAGGGGGTACTCACCACGTTTGGAGCCATGACCCTCCCAGGTGAAACACATCACAACATCGACAGGACAGCGTCCCTGACTCATCACCAGTGGACACAACAGCTGGAAGAATTGGTTGGGGGCCAAGACAAGACTGTAGCGCACTGGAAAGAAATCAGCAGATTAGTCTCCTCTATCGTGGCAACAACCAAAGGCAGTTTCGCAGATCAGGCAGGTACCAACCACTCCATTCACAGGAAGAGATAATGGTGAGGATCAATCCTGTTTCCCATGGAGGGAGAGTACCTGAACCAGAACAATGGACAATCACCACCTCAGTCTTTTATGAGGCAGCAGAGGGAAGGGTCTGCCAAATTAAGGTATGCAGTGACTGGGGAAATGCGAACTGTGCACCCGGACTCTATTAAATAGACTGCAAGGCGGGGGGAGCACAAGGGGAAGGTGAGAGCACTAACTGACTAATGGTATTTCCAAACCACAGAGTGGCAGGAAGGACATAATAAGCTGGGGTCCAGCTCCAGGAGAGGCACAAGGGGGCTCAACGGCACTGATTACAAGCCACTAGGCACAGTCCATGGCAACAGAACAGGGACAGGGGACAAGGGGCAGGGGGAGAAAGCAGTTAACCAGGCATGCCATGTGACGGAGTCTAACCCAGACCTTACCTCAGATGGCCAAAACATGGGTAAATAGTAAATACATGGGGTGGGAGGGGGTGAAGCACATCATCAACACCTGCATGAATGAACTGGTGCTGGGGATACTGTCAGGGCAGCGGGTACCCAGGGTCAGGCTCTCACTGGTGCTGGATGCCTGTAGCATCCCTCAGGGTAGCCCTAATGCAGCAAGGCCAACAATGCACCCATGCGTTGTTGAGAGGTGGGAATGCGAGCCTCGATGGTCTAGCCAACCAACATCGGGGAGATGGAGATGAGAGGGTTAAAGGTTAACAGAGTACAGGACAGCATAATCCAGGCTCCAGGGGGGTCAGTCCAGAGATAGGGGTAGGCAAGACTTTAGGGTGGGCAGAACCACCCGGTGGATATGGGGGCTGCTGAGGGCACACTATGAAGTCAAGGGCCATGTAGATTAGTGATGGGGGAGAACGAACATGACAATCAGTAAGGTGCGCATCCTTCTCTAATACCATTCAGAAATGCAGACCACGGACCATGGTGAGTGACACTCATGGGAGCCAATCATGGACCGAAGCTCGGGGGGACTCGCCCCACTCTGAAGCACCCTGGATACCCAGATGTCTGGAGGTCAGATGAGGATGGGTTCCTCCCCCTGCCTAAGACAATGTATATATTGTTTGCTATAGTTAATTTTGTAGATAGTAACTATACATGTTTTATTGTAGCAGTAACCTGTATTTTATATGCACAATCACATGTCAACACTATGTCTTGCACCTTGAGGATTGCTGGAGATGGGGGGGAGTACAAGCCCTTAGACCAATCTCTGCCACCTGCAAGGACCAGAACACACAGGCACTGTCAAGTGAACACACCTCCCACTGCACAGATGACCAGAAAACCATAGAACCTTACCAAATGGAATATAAAGGGGACCCAAATGAAGGAGACGTGTTATGCAATATCAAGACACCTCAAAACTCTCAACACCCAGATTGCTTTCTTGCAGGAAACACACACTAGGGCATCAGGGACTCCTCTGGGGGAGGGAGTGGGTGGGTCCAGTGTTTGCTGCTGGGGGAAACAGTAGGAAAGCCAGAGTAGCCATCCTAATCCACAGAACTTTTCCTTTCCACCCCCTAGAACAAATAGGGGACCCAATAGGGAGATACATGATAGTCAGAGGGGAGATGGGCAGACAGTAGATAATACTTGCTTCAGTATATGGCCCCAACATAGATGACCCCAGATTTTTCACCACCTTAATGACAACCATGTCCTCCTTACTTTCACCACCCAACCATTATGACAGGTGATTGGAATCTGGTGAGGAACAATGATCTGGACAGATCCAGAGCCAGGAGATTGGGCCTCTCCCCTGCCCAAAGAGCCATGACTGAACTCCAAGCCTCACTCAGCCTCCTAGACATACTGTATGGAGGATTCTCCACCAGGAATCTAAAGAGTATACATATTGGTCCTCACAACATGCATCATCCTCTAGGCTAGACTACTTCCTACTCAAGCCATACAAAGGCAAAGGTACTGGATTTCAGGAGGGCTGACTTTGCCAAAATGGGTGAATGCGTAAGGAATGCACTAGCAAATGGGCAGGAAGGAGGGGTGGTAGAACAATGGGGAATAATCAAAACTGCCATCACAGAGGCAACAAGCCTTTGTGTGAAGCAAATAAAACAAAACAATGTAAGAAACTACTATGGTTCTCAAAGGAGGTGGCAGGGAAGGTTAGGGAGAAAAAGAGAGCAGTCAGGAATCACAAGGAATCACAGAAGAAGCAGGACAGAGAATTGTATCAGTTAAAGCAAAAGGAAGCAGGAAAGGAAGTCATAACAGCAAAGGCCCAAACCAAGGAAAAGATAGCCAACTCAGTTAAGAAGGGGGATAAAACCTTTTATAGGTACGTCAGGGAGCGATGGAAGACCAAGGGAGGGATAGTGAAGCTTAATAAAGGGAAGGGGTGGGCAGAGAGTGACTGTGAAAAGGCAGAGATACTAAACAAATAATTTTACTCAGTATTCACAAATGAAGAGGGGGAGGTATCTAAACCAAACAATAGAAACATGCTGGATACGGGGATTGATACTAGCCCTTTCACAGAAGAAAGGGTTCTGAAGGAACTCTTAAAACTGAAGGTGAACAAAGCAATGGGGCCTGATGGGATTCATCCCAGGATTCTAAAAGCACTAAGGGTAGAACTAGTGACACCACTGACTACCCTCTTTAATAAATCATGGGAGGATGTGGTGGTATCTGAAGACTGGAGGAGCGCAGATGTTATTCCACTTCACAAAAGTGGGAGCAGGGCAGAAGCAGGAAACTACAGACCTATAAGTTTGACCTCAGTGACTGGGAAAATGATGGAATTACTTCTGAAGGAAAGAACTGTTTAAGTACCTCGAGGCCAGAGGAATGCAGGACCCAAGGCAGTATGGATTCACAGTGGGAAGGTCATGTCAGACGAATCTAATAGATTTCTTTGACAGGGTGACCAAAGTAGTAGATCAGGGAGGGGCTGTAGACATTGTCTACCTAGACTTTAGCAAGGCATTTGACACAGTCCCACACAAAAGATTAATATACAAGTTGGCCAGTCTGGGAGTGGGTCCCAAGATGCTAGCCTGGGTAAGAAATTGGCTGGAGAACAGGACACAGAGGGTAATAGTAAACGGAGTCCACTCTGAAGAAAGGGGGGTTACTAGTGGGGTACCACAGAGTTCAGTACTAGGACCAGTCCTCTTTAATGTCTTTATAAGTGACATTGCAGAGGGACTGGAAGGAAAAGTATGTCTCTTTGTAGACAACACAAAGATCTGCAACAGAGTTGATACACAAGGTAAGGTGGAAAGGATGAGAAAGGACTTAGCAATGTTGGAGGAATGATAAAATGTATGGCAGCTTAGATTCAATGCTAAGAAGTGCAAAGTAATGCACCTGGGAAACAAAAATCCAGGGGAAGAGTACACAGTGGGGGTGAGATACTAACAACAACAAAAATGGAAAGAGACCTGGGGGTAGTCATATCAGATGACCTAAAGGTGAGCAAGCAATGTGAGAGGGCAGTAAGTAGGGCTGATGGGATACTGGGATGCATGGGGAGAGGCATCACCAGTAGAAAACAGGAAGTTGTTATCCCTTTGTACAGACAGCTGGTGAGACCCTATCTGGAGTACTGCATGCAGTTCTGGAGACCTAATCTCCACAACGACATAGACAGAATGGAGGCAGTCCAGAGGAGGGCAACTAAAATGGTGCAGGGTCTACACCAGAAGACAAATCAAGAGAGACTTAAGGATCTTAATATGTATATCCTCGAGGAGAGGAGGGAGGTGGGGACATGATTGAAACTTTCAAATACCTCAAGGGAATCAACAAAGTCCAAGAAGGTAACATCTTTCCAAAAAAGAGGTGTGCAAGAACAAGGGGGCACAATTTGAAGCTAGAGGGGGGATGGCTCAGAGGTAATGTGAGGAAGTATTTTTTCATGGAGAGGGTTGTGGATGCATGGAACAGCCTTCCTGAGGAGGTTGTGGAGTCAAAAACAGTGGTAGAATTCAAGAATGCGTGGGACAGACATAAGGCAATTCTAGGGGGTGGGGGTAGGAAGAAGTAGGCTGTTGGTTAGCTAGGATCTGCAGCTTATCCATTAGGTAGGGGAAATGGGCAGACTGGGTGGGCCAAGCGGTCCTTATCTGCCGTCAAATTCTATGTTTCTATGTTTCTGTGTTTACTAAACCAGCCACTGTTATGACTCATCACAGCATGTGAAATTCAGACCAGAGTTCTGTCAGACTACACCCCAATGGCAATGTCGGTCCTACCCCCTGACCTCCTGGTGTGGGACAGAATACGGAGGCTAAACAATGCCATATTAAAGGATTAAACATGCCTTTCCAAAATTAAGGACTGTGCTACGCAGTTCTTTGAAATAAATACTCACAGTGTTGAGAGGCAAACCTCCCAATGTGGGGCATTTAAATGCACCATCAGGGGCGAACTCCTGCAGCTGGTGACTGCCAGAAAGAAAAAGAGGGAAGCTGAGTGTGCAGTGCTTCTCCCCCAGATGAGAGACTTGGAGCGAAGGAGGGCAGGCCCACTGAACCGGCGAACCTCAACAGAGCTCAATACAGTCAGGGCCAGATATGAAGAGCTTCTAAGGGACCAGGCGAAAATAGCCATATTTAGAGCCAAGACTCAGTATGTAGACCAAGGCAAGAAGGCCAGTAAATGTCTGACCCTTAAGCTAAAACAGTAGGAAGCACGACACGCTGTCCACATGGTCCGGTCAGAGGTGGGCGCCCCCATCTCAGATCCAAGACAAGTAGTGGAAGCCTTTGGAGACTTCTAATCCAGGCTTTATGCAGGCGATACACCAACCACCATGGAGGAAGAGAAAAACTTTCTCCGCAAGGTCAACCTCCCAAAAGCCCCGCAGGAATCCTTGAAGATACTAGGGGCAGCTGTATTGAAAGGGGAGGTACAGAGGGCAGTGGCATCTTTAAAACTGGACAAAACTCTGGGCCCAGACAGCTTCACCCCCAATTTCTACAAGGCAATAGGAAATGTCCTCTTGGGGCCACTGACAAACCTATTTAATGAGGCCAAAGAAAGGGCAACATTAATACCAGAAATGCAGGAGGCCATTATCACCCTCCTCCAAAAACCAGACAAAGATCCCTCTAAGATGGATAGCTATAGGCCCATCTCCCTCCTGAATGTCCACCTAAAAATCCTAGCCAAAATATTGGCCACTAGGCTAAGCATGGTAATAAGACACCTTATTGGCCCCCAACAAGTCAGATTCATGCAGTGAAGGTTGGCGACAGACCACATGAGGAAACTGGGACACATTTTGGCGGCATCCAGAGAGGGAGCATTCCTGGTGGTACTTCTCTCGTTGGATGCAGAAAAAGCTTTCGACAAAGTGTCCAGGATGTTTTTATTTGAGACACTAAGCATTCAGCCTATCTAAAGCCTTCATCGACTGGATCAAACTCCTGTACTCTAACCCAAAGTCCAGGGTGCTATGCAACGGCTTACTCTCTTCTCCCTTCCAGCTACACTTGGGCACCAGACAGGGGTGCCCACTATCACCCTACCTCTTCGCCCTCTACATCGAGCCCCTAACTAGTAGGATACTAGCAGAGGAAAGCATCATGGGGGTTGGGGTGGGTGGCCAAAGATACAAAATATCAACCTATGCAGATGACATACTATTGCACATCAAGGACCCATGTGGGTCGATCCCCCCCACCTCAGCAGTCCTTGAGGAATTTAGGAGGGTGTCAGGCTACAAACTAAACAGGGCTAAATCCTGTATAATGCTTCTTAACCAGCACGCATTTTGCATTCATATGGCATGGTGGGGAGGAACATGGTGCCCAGAACAACTGAGATACCTCAGAATTGTCATCACACAGAATACCAAACTGCGACAGAGTCGCAATCTCGATGACATATGTACCAAAGTAAAACAAGACCTCCAGCGATGGTCCTCACTCCCCCCTAACCCTTTGGGCATGTATAAACATTAAGATGAATATTTTTCCCAGACTGCTGTACCCAGTCAGCATGACAGGCAGCTTCCTCACCAATATATGGTTCAGAGCCCTGAAATCCATAATCTCTACCTTCTTCTGGGCAGGTACGTCGCATCGCAGGGTGTACCCAAAACTTACACCAGCCAAAGAGCTGGGAGGTTTACAACTCCCAGACAGACATTTATACTATCTTGCAGCACACTCTGCTTAATTCCTTTGGTGGAGAAAATACAGTGCATCTGTGGAGAACTCAGAATACACGCCACAATGGAAAAGAATGGAATTGGACCTGTGCCGAGAAGCTAGGTTCAGTGTCCAGGCTCTGACCAGTTCTCCGCACAAAACCCTCACAACACAGCTGAAAGACTCCCCAACCCCCCCCGGGATATCAGTCCAGGTCAGGAAGCAACTATATGACCTACTCAGCACAACCCCCCTTATAAGACCCAGCCCAGCCCCTGGCTGGGAATCCCAACTTCAGGACGTAAAACAAGAGAATTCCAGAAGGCGTCCTCAGGCTGATGAGAGCTCAGACCCTGGGCTCACTATTAAAGGGGGAGTCCCTGATTTCCTACTGCAACTTTCAAGCGTGAAATGCTCCCTTAAAAATCCCTGCCTTCCCATTCATGCAACTGCAGCACATGCTAGCATTGACACTGAGACCCATACCATGGAAGGATGAAGCCTTCGACAAATGGGATGAACTATGCTCCCTGGTGAACCAGAGGCACACCATCTCTCGGATCTACAAACACTTGCTGTATCTCACAACCAACCCAGACAACCCCTGCTGTCACTACTGGCAGATGGAATTCCCAGCACTGGAATCCCCATAAAACATTAGAACCCTCTGGAGGAACACACACATCCTACCAAAGTGTGATGGCCTCAGACTCATGCAATAGAAAATCAACCACAACATGTACTACACACCAACCAAACTCTTTAAAATGGACAAGCTAGATTCAGACACCTGCATAAACTGCAGGAAGGACAGAGGCACCCTCAAGCATGTCCTATGGGACTGCTCCAAAGCAAAACCACTCTGGGAGGAGATTAGAATGAGGCTAGACCCACTACTGAGCCTGAGAGTTGCCTTCACCCCACAAACGTGTCATTTAGGGTCTAGCATGGTAGGGATAGTGGGGGTCAGGAGGTACCACCTAACCCTTATCTCAGCCATAATGAAGAAATTGATTCTTAGGCACTGGAAGGATGAAACCACCCCAACATATTAAGAATGGCACAGAACGATACTTGATGCCCTCCGCAAGGAGAAAATTATCAACTGCCTAAGACTCACGCCAAACACATACCTGAGAAGATGGGGCTCCTTCGAAGCTCTCATACTCAACCCATAATCCTGTAAAGATCTACACAAAGCTAGGTGTGGCTGTGCCTCTCTCCCTCCGGGAGGTGTAGTGAGGGACCTGTCACCCACCCAAGGGGCACGGCCCTCCACCTCCCCAGTCAATCTACCAACCAAAAGACACACCTGCCTCCAATGGGTACATCATGGTGTCAGGCAACTCCAGAATGTTGATGGAGACCAGGCACAGCTATGGCACACAGCATGCTTTGTAATATGTAGATGTGTAGTGTTTAGCTATAGTAGTTGTGTAAACTTATATGTTAGTTTGTCCTGGAAAATTATGAATAAAGCTTACTATTTCAAAAAAAATAAAATAAAAGGGATTGAACACATGGGTTATGTAAAAAGACATGATGGCCTCCATCAGTGTGGACACCCACTGATTTAAGAGATGGTGGACATACTGTAGCTCCACTTTGTGTGGGTATTCCAGTCCCACTGTGGCCATTCTGGCACTCAGGGTAGATATTATGACCCTCTGGGAAGGCACTGCTGCTCTAAGGTAGGCATTCTGATACCCAGGGTAGTCAGTCCTTTACTCTAAGTGGGCATTCTGGCCACCAGGTTGGTTACTGAGACAAAGTGGGTGGGCATTCCAGCCATCAGGGTAGGCATTCTGGCCTCAGGGTCTGCATACCTGCCCCCAGGGTGGCCAGTGCATCCCTAAGTTGGGGACAGAGATACAGAGGATGGTCATTCAAGTATCCAGGTTGGACACTCTAGGGAGGGGAGACTGGTATGAGGGCTGGAAGGGTGGTCACCTGGGGGAATGGAGAGTGGTTCTGGAAGGGTTTTCCAACTGCAGAGAGGGTAGTCGGCAAGGGATTAGAGGCTATAATGGTGGTTTAGCTGCTGGGAGTATAACTGACTGGAGATTGGAGGCTGGTTTTGGGGCTGCAAGTGTCTATAAGGTGCAGTATGGGCAGTTCAATGGTGGAATACTGGTCTGGGGGTCAGGCACCTTTTAAACACTTTAGAGGGTCCCCATGGCCTTCATTAACCTATTGCTGAAATCAAGAATAGCTGGAATGGCCAAACAGTGCATGTTGTGCCACTCTGGCTAGTCTGTCCAAACCAGGAAATTCTGTTTTTATCATATTGGTCTGATCCTGGTTTCACCAATACACTTGGAGTTGGCACAGAAACAAAAAAACAAAAGCATTACTTATCATTACCATTGGTGATACAAAATGAAACTGTTGTACAAAATCCACACACACAAACACAAAATTAATGTCAGTTTATTTTTTTTTAATGTTTAATCCGGAGCACTATCCCCTACAAACTTTTTCATATGCACTGGTAGCAGCACTAACAAAATTATATATTCAATTTCAGTGATCCATACACTACCCCAACCCCCATTCACCCATGCCACAGCGACATACATTTTGTTGACACTGATTATGGTGCCGGCAGAATGCTGCCTGGCATTACAGCATCAGGCATTTTGTCTCCTGGGAGGTTCAGAACGAAAATGCCCTCCCAGGAAACTGTCGGTTTTGAGGAGGGTTTTTCCCCCTCA
Organism: Neoceratodus forsteri; assembly: GCA_016271365.2. Lineage (NCBI taxonomy): Eukaryota > Metazoa > Chordata > Ceratodontiformes > Ceratodontidae > Neoceratodus > Neoceratodus forsteri. The sequence continues at coordinate 569,269,552 of CM057449.1, read as the reverse complement.
CACCCCCAAAACTAAATATAACCTTCCCAGAGGGGGTAGAAACTGTTTGGGGGCAAAGGGCAACAGGAATGAGAGATGATCTAAAATTAAGATCACCCCTTTCACTGTTGCTCTTGTTGCAGCACCAAAATTGCCATGACCAAAATCAGTCAGCAACTTGATGAGATACGCTCACCCCCTAACTAAGTCATACTTTCAGGGCATCAGTATGGTTCAGTTGGTGGCACATCCACATCTAGGCCAGAAGATCATAAGTTCTAGGCCTGCACAGGGATTTGGATCATACCATAAATGCTTGCAGCTGGTAGCATGCTGCCTATTTATATGGTTGTTCCCTATATATAGGCAGCATGCTCCCAGCATCAGTTGGGCGTTGGGTGGCTGAGGTGGTGTGCAGAAGGATGTTCCACTCACCGTCCATCGCAGTGGTACTGACATGCAGGTATGGGGGATGGGGGTGGTGTTGTCAGTGCCACGGGGGAGGAGGACCACTGACCACCAATTAGGGGGCATGGGGTCAGGATTGGGGGTCAGCAGTGGTCAAGCTGTGCAGTACTGGGCAGGGACTGCCAGGACAGGGATCTGCTTGCAAGGGGGGTCACTATCTTGTGCACTGGGGCAGGAACCCACCTGTGTGTGGGGGGGTTAGCTGTCATACGGGACCAGGCGGGGCTCAGTGTTGGGGGTGTGAGCCATCTTACTGGACCAGGGAGTAGACTATGCTGTGTGTGGGGGGGTGTAGTGGCACACCATACCAGGGACAGGGCTATGCTGTGTGTGTGTGGGGTGTGTACTGGCATATTATACCAGGGACAGGGCTATTCTGGGTGTGTGTGTGGGGGGGTGTACTTGCATACCATACTGGGTGGGGGCTCTGATGTCGGGGGGCCAACCATCTTAGGGGACCAGGGACTAGTCTCAGACAGGGGGCAGGACCACTAGTCAATGGGCACCAATGCATTCCCTGGGTGCCTGTGTGTGCTATGCACGCACCTGGACCTGCTCCTTCCCACACTCCCCTGCTCCCATGGAGCAGAGTTTCCACTCTAGGACCCAGGAAGGGCATCCAGTTGGATACACACCTGAGTCTACTACTATGCCCCATCTGCCCTAAGTGATCCTGTATGCTAGGTGGGCAGGCCATAGATAGGTGGCTGGTGATGGTGCATACTGGTCTGTGCGCACCTGTCTGTGAGTGTAGAGCTATGCGGGTGGAGTATGCACCTTTGGCACGTACCTTACTCCCCACTAGTACATTGGCACCATTGACTTTAAATGGCAAAAAAAAAATTCTGTTGTTTTTTTATCAATACTGTTCTAACTATCCAGAGCCCTCCCCCCCCCATCAAAAGTGATCCAAGGTACATACGTAAATACAAACACACACACACACACACACACACACACACACAATGACACAAGTCATACTCTACCTTTTTTTAAGCAATGCTGTCCAAGGGATCCAGAGCCCCACCCCAAAAAAGTGATGCAGAGCACATGCATCCCCACCCCCCTCATGCAAACTTGAAATAAAAGTCACATTTTTTTTAATCAATACAGTTCAAGTCTCTACATCCAGATCTCTCTCTTTCATGTACACTGACTCAAAATAAAGACAACAGTCAAATTCTTGGGAACAGCACAGACAGTGCATAAAATACATCAGGAAACACTTGTGAGGGTCACATTCAGGAACAGGGAGTACATTATAGCACAGAAACCCATGTTCGCTGACAGCTACACAAATTATTTAGTAATCAAACCCATCTGATTCCAATGTGACATTTTCTAGGCAGTGCTTTTATATCTACAAATGCTACCTACTGTACATGTAAGCTTTGTATAATTACAACAATTACTATTTCAAAATATTTGAATCAAAAAGGACACACATTTTGGTTAGGAATTTGACAGAACCACATTTGAGATTTTTGCTTCCGGTGGAAAACAACAATACAGTAACAAACACAGATGATGTATCTCCCCACCCTATCCATTTGACACAAATACATGCAGACAAAACTCTTAATGTGCTTAAATTCTATTCTGCCATGTACTTATTGCACTCTACTTCATATGAAAACTGGAGAACTTGGCATTTCAGTGAGAAAATAACAGCTAAGTTAAATTTCTTACCAAGCAGAGACACATTTAAACTAAGAAAAATTTAATCCATCCAGTCTGAATGTGAAAGTACAGTTAACTGTTCCCAAATTCAAACAGACACAACAGAAATGCAATCTGGTTATGCTGGACACAGGAAGCATCTGGTGCATTGTGGGAGTTGTAGTTGAAAATATTTTAAAGAGAGAGAGCAGGTTTGTATTCAGTGTGTAACATCATTGCAGAAATTCAAGAGACAGTCAAAGGCATGCACATGACCCATTATAGTTATCTGTTCTCTGCAGGCAACCAAAAAGTTATACAGACTTCTTTCTTTCTTTCTTTCTTTCCTATAAAATCGTGTCTAGGAAATGTATGCTTTGCCAAAAAAAAAATGTACTCCAAGGACTGCAATATACTTAGAATAATCTAAAAAAAAGGCAACTGGGGTATGCGAGTAACGAACAATATTTCCCAAATGCCACAAATAATGCACTATTCATGTCTAACCTATTTGAGGAAATGCAATATTTAATAAAAGAAATTAAAAGAATAACAGCCCTTGCCCTATGCCCAGTATGATATACAACCTCTGTCTTCTCGCCCTCTGTTAGAATCCATCCACCTTCATCCCCCCAGCATTGACAATTTCCACTACATTGGCTATATTTAAATAAGTCTTCCATAATGGGCAGCCGGCACAACCTGCCCACCTCCACAGCTGGTCGCCATCTTACAGCACTTATTTGCACTAAATCAAATATGACTCCCACCCTTCCACAATGGTAATACCCTCCTCCCACCCTCAACCTCCTCCCAGCACTTGAAAGCTGGTGAAAGATGTCTATAAAGGAGAAGAAGGTGGCTGACACAACTCACCCTCCTCTATGGCTGACTGTGTTCTTCTGATTGAAAGCACTTGCACACTTGCTCATTGTTAAATTAGGCAGGGCTTGGGTGCAGAGGAGGACCCACCTGAATGGGACTGGGCACAGATCAGGAAGCAAGTAGGCTGGGCTTGTGTGCAGGAAGTGGACTCAGAGGAGTGGATATGAGAGCAGGAGGGACCCAATGGAAGGGGCTTGTTTTCAAGAGGAGGACCCAGGAGCTGGGCTTGGGTGCATGAGGGGGTCCCAGAGGACAAGGCTTAGTTTCAGCAGGTGAACCAGAAGGCTGGGCTTGTGTGAATGGAGAGACACAGGGGTGTGGGCTTGGGTGCAGGTGGGGACCCAGAGAGCTAAAATTATGAGCAGGAAGGGTTCCAAAGGGCTGGGCATGGTTGCAGGAGGGGGACCCAGTTGGCTGGGCTTAGGTATAGAAGGAGATCCAGTGAGCTGGGCTGTGGTGCATGAGTACGATCCAGTGTCTGGGCTTGTGTACAGGAGGAAATCCAGTGGACTGGGCTTGGGTACAGGAGGGCAGCCAATGGGCTGGTCTTGTATACATGAGGGGGCCCAGTGAGCTGTGCTTCAGTACAAGATGGGGACCTAGCGAGCTCTCTTGGGTATAGTAGGGGAATCCAATTGTTTCTGCTTGTGTTCAGGAGGAAGTCCAGAGGGTTGGGCTTCAGTGTAGGATGGAACCCAGATAGAATGGGACCTAGTGGGTTGGATTTGGGTGCAGGGGAGCATTGGACTGGGCTTGAATGCAGAAGGGGCCCCAGTGAGCTGAGCATGGGTGCATGAAGGGAACCACTAAGCTGATCTTGTGTGTTGGAGGGGACCTAGTGGGCTGTATTTGTGAACAGGAGGGGACTCAGTGGTCTGGGCCTCTAAGAAGGAAGGGACCCAGTAAGCTGGGCTTTGGTGCAGAAGTGGACCTAGTAAACTTGGCTTGTGTACCAGAGGGAACCCAGTAAACTGGACTTGTATACTGGAGGGTACCCATTAAATGGGTCTATATATACAGGAGAGAGACCCAGATGACTGTGCTTGGGTGAAAGAGGAGACCCAGTCAGCAGGGTTTGTGTACAGAAGGGAACCCACAGAGCTGGGCTTGTGTGCAAGAGGGGACCCACTGGGTTGAGCTTGTGTGCAGGAAGAGATCTAGTGGATTGGGCTTGGGTGCAGGATGGGACCCAGAGGGCTGGGCATGGGTGCAGGAAGGCAACCCACTGGGCTGGGTTTGGGTGTAGGAGTGGACCCAGTGTTCTGGGCTTGTGTGCAGGAGGGGACCCAGTGGGCTGTGCTTGTGTGTACTGGAGTTCTGACTTCATACATGGTTGAGGATATGACTACAGTACACTGAGGAATCCCAAAGAAGATGTATCATATGTCTGTACTTTGCCATTTTCAGTCTGTACAGGATAAGACATATAAGCATGTTTAAAAGATTATGGGCTCAATTCTCAAAGTTCCCAGCATGGTGCAAGGGGCTTAGGCCACAAAGAATGGCGCAAAGTGCCCCTTGCACTAAAATATGCACTTGGAGTAATTCTCAGTGGCAGCCTGCATTTACTGCAGGCTGCCAGCTCCAAACAGGGCTTGCACTGCCTGTACACCAAAAAATGGGCTGTGACATGGCACTAGGGGGAATGTGGCAGATGCAAGCTGCCATATCCCTGAAAGTGGGATTCTCAGAACTCTCCCAGAGAGAGAAATCCTAAACACTGTTAGACTAGCCAGGGCTGGTCTAGGGTATAGAAAATTCTCCTCTGGGAGAGTTAACCTGATTCTTGACAATGTGCACTCCCCAGCCCTGATTGCACCCATATTCACATGAATAAAAAAACATTCCTGGTGGTTTAGTGCCCCCCTCCCCAATCCTTGATGTCGCCTGTTTTCATATGCATAAAAATAACCCTTCCTGGTGGTCTAGTTGCCCACTGGTCCCCAATGTCGCCGAGTTCAGAATTATTAAAATAACCCTTCCTGGTGACCTAGTGCCCCGCTCCTTGATCTGCAATTTTGCCTGTATTCAAAATTATTAAAATAAACTTTCCTGGTGGTCCAGTGCCCTCCTACCCAATGTCAACATAATCGTAATTAATAATAACCCCCTTCCCTGGTGGTCTAGTGGACCCCCAGCCCACACCCCAGCAGGTAGTGCCCACCACCCCACTCCACCTATCCCAAAACACAGCTGGCAACCAGAAAAGCCCACCTCTCATCTCCATGGCCAGCCACCATCTGAACTGTCACTGAGCACCTACTGTATAGTGTACGCACTCACTGATCAATCAGTGAGCCTGTATACTATACAGTAGATGCTCGTAGCTATTCATCAACGGCCAGCTGCGGAGGTGAGAGGTGGGCTGGGCCAGTCACCGGCTGTGTTCCAGGATGGGGGTAGCAGGTTGGTGGGCACTACCTGCTAGGGTAGGGGGTGGGGGTCCATTAGGCCACTAGAGAAAGGGGTTATTATTAAATATGGTTACAGCGACAATGGGAAGGGGTGCACTAGACCACCAGGAAGGGTTATTTTTATAAATATGAATATGGGCGATATTGGGGATTGGGAAGAGAGGGCACTAGACCACCAGAAAGGGTTATTATTACACATATGAATACGGGCAACATCGGGGATCAGGGAAGGGGGGGCAGAAGACCACCAGGAAGGGTTATTGTTATAAATATGACTACAGGTGACATCAGGGATCGGGGGCAACTAGACCACCAGGAAGGGGTTACATTTATTTTACAAGGGGATAGGGGGACTTCTAGTCTTCGCCACGGCACGCCTTCAGCAAACACCTCCCATGCACCATGTGTTTGTCGCATAGGAGAGGTTGACACGAATGCGGGGACTTAGGTGCTGGGACCCCTCATGTACCATAATCTGGTGCAGGGTCCCTGGCGCAAGCCACTGTTTATTTATTTATTTAAGCGTTTAACCAGGAAGGCATACTGAGCAGGCTGCTTCTTGATTCCAGATGCGTCCGGGGTACAGCACAAACAGTTGAAAGGTAAGCAGAATGCAAAGTAATACATAATTCATAATACACAATAGGGACAGACACAACATCATGAGGAACCAATACAAAGGCTGGAATAACATAAGGGAGCAGATGATACAGACTCGAAACAGGCACAGTTTAAATACATTTTATTAAATATATTAGGATAGGTAAGTGATAATATATGTTCATAGGATGTGCAGCCAAGGCTGCCATAATTGTGGTATGTTGCAGGGCCTAGACACAAGAACTGGTAGGGGAGAAGTGAGCTAGGAGCATGGAGTTTACATAGAAACATAGAAACATAGAAGTTGATGGCAGAAAAGGACCTCAAGGCCCATCCAGTCTGCCCATTTCTTTTTCTACCTTATAAATGTGCCATCGGCCTTTGCTCTGTCAGTGGCCTATCTATTCATACTCATCTGTATTGCTCCCTTATGCCTGTTTGAAGCCATGCACTGTATTCACAGCCACCACTTCCTGAGGTACACCGTTCCATGCATCCACCACCCTTTCTGTGAAAAATAATTTCCTCACATTACCCCTTAATCGGCCTCCCTCTAATCTCATGCTGTGTCCTCTTGTCCTGCTACTTTTCTTATATTTAAACATGTTAGACTCTTTCACCTTGTTAATGCCCTTAAGGTGTTTGAATGTCTCGATCATATCACTTCTCTCCCTCCTTTGCTCAAGGGTATACATATTGAACTCCGTTAATCTGTCCTCATATGTCTTCTGATGCAGTCCCTGCAACATTTTGGTTGTCCTTCTCTGGACTGCCTCAATTTGGTTAATGTCCTTTTGAAGGTGTGGCCTCCAGTACTGCACGCAGTACTCCAGATGGGGCCTAACCAGTGTCTTGTAAAGAGGGATTATTACTTCCCTCTCACGACTTGTGATACCCCTACTAATACACCCTAACATCCCCCTAGCCATACCTACTGCTTTAGAGGTCTGCTTGGATGATTTCAGTTCATCTGTGCTGATGATGCCCAAGTCTCTTTCTTCCCTTGTGACTGCCAGCAACTCCCCTCCCAGCCTATAGGTGGCTTCAGGGTTTCGCTTCCCTATGTGCATGGTCTTGCACTTCTTTGTGTTAAACCCCATTTGCCACTCTTCTGACCGTTTTGTCAGTTTATCCAGATCTCTTCTCATTCTGCCCACCCCATCTGGATCATCTACTCTGTTGCAGATCTTGATGTCATCTGCAAACAGACAAGCCTTACCATCTAGTCCATCTGCAATGTCACTAATGAAGATATTGAAGAGGACTGGCCCAAGGACTGATCCCTGAGGTACCCCACTTGTGACTTGCATCTCTTCTGACTGTATACCATTTAACACCACTCTCTGTTTTCTGCCCATCAACCAGTGTGCCACCCAGTTGACCAACTTCTGACCCACCCCGAGCCTACCCAGCTTATTTATCAATCTTCTATGTGGAACAGTGTTGAAAGCTTTGCTGAAGTCAAGGTAGGCGACATCAACTGCTCCCCCTTGGTCCACCACTCTGGTTACCCAGTCAAAGAAATGTATGAGATTAGTTTGACAGGACCTTCCTTTTGTAAACCCATGCTGTCTTGGATCCTGTGCCCTATGGATTCCAGGTGTTGCACTATCCTTTCCTTAAGGAGTGCCTCCATAATCTTGCCCACTACTGAGGTAAGACTGACTGGTCTGTAGTTCCCTGCCTCCTCCCTGCTACCACTCTTGTGGAATGGGATCACATGAGCCCTTCTCCAGTCTTCTGGGACCTCTCCTGTGCTCAGAGACTCACTAAACAGTTCTGCTAATGGCTCTGCTAGTTCCACCCTTAGCTCCTTAAGTACCCTGGGATGTATGCCATCAGGTCCCATTGCCTTGTCCACCCTGAGCTTAGTGAGCTCTTGTAGGACCTTTTCTTTTGTGAAGAGTAGTGCTCACCTCCCTCCCCCCTGTGTCCATGGTGCTGAGCTGTGGGTCCTGCCCTACCTTCTCTTCAGTAAATACTGAGCAAAAGTATCGATTTAGGATAGATGCTTTTACAGGGTCCTCCTCCTCACATGCCCCCTTTTCTCCTTTGAGCTTAGCAATACCCCCTATGGACTTTCTCCTTTCACTAATGTATCTATAGAAAGTCTTGTCACCTTCTTTTACTGTTCGTGCTAGTGTTTCCTCAGTTTAGAACTTTGCCTGCCTTACTGCCTTCCCTGCGTCCCTTAGGGCAGTTTGGTATGCCTCCCTTATATTTCCTGAAGGCCAGACTTTTGGCTCTGACCTTTTCTGCTACTGTATTTGAGAACCAGAGTAGTTTCCTTCTTCTTTTGCATTTCCTTTTCTGTTTAACACAATGGGATGTTGCTTCAACTATTGCATCCTTAATGCTTGCCCACTTTGCCTGTACCCTATCACCTGTGTTTCTTTTTTCCAGGGCTAGCTTAACTCTGTTGGCCATCTTATCAAAGTCAGCTCCTCTGAAGTCCCATATTTTTGCCTTGGAATGGGATGATTTAGATGTAGTGGCCAAATTGAACCATACCATGTGATGGTCACTGGCCCCCAGGTGACCTTCTACCTGGAGATCTGTGATCCCTTCCCTGTTAGTCAGTACTAGATCTAGGATAGTCCTATCTCTTGTGGGTTGTTGTACCAGTTGTTTGAGGCCCTCCCCCCGCAGGGAATCCACCATGTGTCTAGTTCTGGCAGATGTTCCTGCTGGTATTGACCAATCTGTATCCAGCATGTTGAAGTCTCCCATTATCAGAATCTCCCCTTTAGCTGTCATGTTTTGTATATCTTCTAATGTGTAATGTGTCTATGTCCTCCCCCTGGTCTGGGGGCCTGTAGACAACCCCAGTTCTTATGGCTGTCCTGTTTCCTGTTTCCAGGCTGTTTCCTGTTTCCAGGGTGACCCACAGTTCTTCTGGTTTAGATGTGGGGAGGAAGAGAAGTGACGAATGTTTGCCTGGATGAAGTTCCACAACTTAGGCATGCAGTAACTGAAGGCTGCCTGGCCCATGGCTGAGGATCTATGTGGGACAAATAAGGTCCTAGAGTCAGTATTTCTGAGAGAGTATGCTGGGGTGCTAAGGTTGAACTAGGGCAGTGGTAAGGTATGAGGGGAGCTACTGGGACCAGTACTTGGCCGAGACCTTGGTACAGTGGGACTGCCTATGGTTATTTAGGGATGTAAGGTTCATAGATTGGTAGAGGGCACAGTGATGGGTAGAGAAAGGGCTGTTCAGTACAAAGCGACAGAAGGAGTGGAAGAGGGGGTCCAGTCTGGCTAAGGTGGACTTGGGACCAGCACTGTAAACAACGGCCCCATAGTCGAAGACAGGGAGGATAATTTTCTGCACAATGGCCCTACGGGCAGAGACTGGGAAACTGACACAGTTGTGGTACAGAGCACCAAGCCTGGGGTGCAGCTTCTTGAGTATGGAGCCAACATGCATGGAAAAGTTGAGGTTCTGATCAAGCCAGACTCCAAGATACCTGAAGGAGGTACAGGCCTCGAGGGGTGTCCCGTCTAGAGTGTGGAAAGTGATAGGTGAAAGGAGTCCTGATAGTTTCTGCCTTGTCCCAAAGGTCTCTGAAATGGTTTTCTTGGCATTGAGGGAGAGGTGATTAGAGTGAAGCCAGAGCTGTACCTTGGCAAAGTCCGATTGCAATCTGGTCATTACCACTACAGCCGAGGGGCCAGATGTATACAGCACGGTATCATCCACATACATGTGAATGGAGGTGTGTGGGCAGGCAGATGGCATGTCATTTAGAAAGATGGAAAACAGGAGTGGGCCAAGGACTGAGCCTTGCGGTACCCCTGAGGTAACAGGGAGGGGGGCCGAGGTGGCAGAACTGACTCAGACAGATCGGGACCTGCCTACAAGGTACGAGTGGAACCAACAGGAAGCCCAGCATTGTATTGTAGTGTTTGCCGTAGCTTGCACCAATCTAAGCCCTCTTTTAGTATCGAGCCCTATGTCTGTTCTGGTAAAGCCTTGTCAGCTTGATTTGCACAAGGAACTGCATACCCAAAATGTCTTGCTTGGGAAATGAGGTTTGAGGGTATACATATTGCATATGGTTTTGAGAGATGCACAAAAAGCAAACTGTTTGGATATTTCTTCTCTCCTAGCACACTACAGTACAATACTGCTTTCCCTGCAAACTACTTGTCTTGTATGTTGGAGAGATAGAAACAGCAAAAAAGAAATCTAAGTTTAAATCTCAAGTAATTGATAACTGGAAAATTTTGTAAGTTTTGAATCTGAAATAATTAACAACTGAAATATTTTCTAAGTCAAAAAATCAACCAGCTCATAAGCTGTATTATGTTTGTTGAAAATTTCAAGCAATCCATATCTATAGTATTTTTCAAAGTCTGCTTTCTCAACTTATGCAGAAATAAAACTTGTCTCTACTAATGGTTAGATAGCAAGGATTATACATTAGTTGAGTAAAACCTCTCAATCAATGGTCAAGCTTAATGTTCAGCTTTTTAATTAGTTATTCCCTATTGAAAAGGGAAACATTAGGTATTTGCTAACGTATGTTTTTGTATAGGTCATCAAGCTCTTTAATGATATGTTTTAAGGACTCAATGTCTTCAGACTCAAACACCTTGTGTGTGCCAGCCAACATTTGACAGACAAATGCTGGAACTCCATGAGTACCTCATTCCTGTTCACACAATTTAACAAATAAAAATAGGTTCAGAGCACTCAGGGCCTCAAATGCTAGAGTCAAGCCATGTAGAGTATGGTTGAATTGCTTACCAGCAAGCATTTGAACTGCAGTACAAGCTGCATACACATCAGAATCAATAAGAAGGTATAGCAATCCTGTGTCTCCCCACAGTTTCCCAATACATGCAATAAAACAACACAGGATGTGAAATCCACCCAGGAGAATCACATTGGTACAAAGTTCATTTGGGAGAGTCCATTTTACTTGCTGAGCAACAGCATACAGCTGCTGATCCATGGTCTGAACAGCATGCTACTGGCCTAGAGCTGTTGACATGTCCTTACGTTTCAGCATTGTAGTATAGACTGTGTCCATGTCAGCTGGTTTGGCATCCACAGTAGGTACATATGCAACTGCTTTGTAGGTGCTCTTCTTTGTGGCAAGCTTATGGTTGAAACCAGTCCAAAATGGAATCACCTGAGTGTGAACAATATCAACATAATTTGGTATTGGTAGGAGATGAGAAGGTAATAGTTTTAAAAGACACAAGGAGAGATCTCAGACAGCTTTCACTTGTAGGTGACGAGTTTATTTTCTGAAGTACCTTTTCATGGTGAGTCAGTTCTGGATGTGTTCTAGGTTACTCCAATGCTGCACACTGCATAAGAGACTCTGATTGCCCGGGGAGAGTAATTGACTTTTCTTTCCCATTCTTCAGTGATATTTCTTGAGAAGTTGGACTTTCTGCAGACTGTTCTTGGCATACAACTTCAGCCACTGAATGGAAGGTATTCTTTCCATCAATGGTCTCTACGTTGTTGTCTATGCTATCATCTTCTTCATGGTTGAGATTTCCACCAGCATAAAGTGGTACAATTCCATTTGGAATGAACACACCTCCTTGTAGTCTTTCTACTTCACTTTTTGCAGCACTAGTCATAAACCGCTTCAGCTCATCATTATTGATGCAGAATCCATGAAGGTGTACTATGTTAATTAAATTGTGAGACCCAAACTCATGGTGTAGCTGTGCAGCAAGGCTTATGTGCAGTGATGTGATATTTTTGGAACTGTTAAATACAATGCATTCCACAATTGAGAGGCTCCTTCTTTGAATGTCTTCTGAAGGATGATACTCATTGCTGACTGAATTATATCCCTCTCGTTATCTGTCAACCAAAGGACAAACAGCTGCACCAGTTGGGGCACAAACGTAACTGACCTCTGTAAACTACAATAACCTGGTTTTGGATAATATTCTGAGGGTTTCATGTTTGCTATTTCAGACTGAAGGATTGAAGCGGCATTATACAAAACCACTTGTTAATTTGAAAGCTGTTCATCAGGCTCAAACGCCAGAAGAACATCCACAAAACATTTGGATGACTTAAGTTCCTGCTTTAGATTACTAGCAGCTTGGCTAGCATCAGCTAATGTTATTGCTCTGCATAGAACAATGGTAGACTTGCCTTATCGATGCTGTGCATGGAATGAAATTGCAGAACAATAGTGTTTTTCTAATCTTGTGTGTAATTTGCTACTGGAATAGCTTTCAGTTCTACATCTGAGGGAAGTAGGATTTTATATATTTGTAGCAGCTTGGACAGGAGAAGAGCCTTCTTGTACATAAGATCATTGTCTATCTCTTCAATCAGTTGATAAAGTGCAATGTCATAAGGTGATTGTATTGTTGCAGTGGAACTAGATGGTATTGCTTTCAGATTTGTTTTAGGGCCTGTCCACAGTAATAGAGGACATATGTGGGACATGACTGTGGAAAAAAAATGCTATCATTTCTTTCTTCTTTCACCATCAATATATTACCCTTAAGGGCCTTTACTTAAACTGTAAACAGGAAGATAATTTCAGTTGTGGTTTTCTCGGTACAGTCCCTAATGTTTGGAAAGAGTAACCATGTAACATATGTAACAGGGACAGAGAATATGCAAAATAAAAAATAAAAATTATGTGTAAATATTTTTTGGTCTTCACATGAATTTGCAGTACTTCACTTCATTTATTTACTTCACTAAGCAACACCAAAATATTTGCATGCAGCTGTGTGTGATGCCCACCATTCTTAACGTATGGTGCAATTATATGGGGTGAAGTCATTTCAAAGTTTTTCCTTACCCAGAATTCCTGGGTATTCATAGATTAAAATGAATTTGTGTGTAAATGGGAATAAGGGTAGATAACATGTAAAACTTTTTTTGATTATTTTACAAATTATCCGCCCAAAACCAGTGAAAGAGTAGTATATTAACGTATGTAACAGGATGGAAAAAAATCCAGAAAGTGCAAGCTGTCACTGAAAACATTGTGGAAAACATAAAATGAGGCCACTGAAGTCCTTTATTTTTCCCAATTAATATTTTTACTTTTTAAGGTCATATTATTAATGAATTAATTAGAGGAAAAGTTATAATATTGCAAACCACCACCACAAAATAAGTTCCTCATACAACAGATCAACACCATTACTAAATAAAATAGTAGATACACACAATAAATTTCTACTAGAACCTTAACCAAAACTCTACACTATACACAAACCACACTAAACACACTATAGACATTGATTACTACAGCCTCAATCACATCAGTAAATGTTCATACTGCCCAATTACTTTACAGCTTCATTATTTTGAAGGCTTTGCTGGCAGTTTCTGTGCCTTATACCACATAAGGCCCATTTCCCACAATGACCGGTGGTCCACATATTATATAGTTTATATCTACTTTGTCAATATTCTACAGTACTCCTCATGCAGACCCACAAGGGCCATAAAGAAACAGACCAGGGACCTGGAAGACCACAGGTGATTCTGTAGATGAATCCACCAGACGAGAACACGGGTGTTAGCCTATAGTGACATTCTTGGGCAGGTGTGTGCAGTACTCCTCATACAGATCCTCCAGAGCCCTAAAGAAAATGGATCAGGGACCTGGAAGACCACAGGTGATGGCATGGCTGAATAAACTAGATGAGAAAATGGGCGCTGGCCAACAGTGACATACTCGGGCAGGTACATGCAGTACCCCTCTTGCGGACCTAACAGGGCCCTGAAGAAAACAGATCAGGGACCTGGAAGACCACAGGTGACAGGAAAGCTGAATCCACCAAATGAGAACATGGGTGCTGACCTACAGTGACATACTTGGGCAGGTGTGTGCAGTACCCCTCATATGGACCCACCAGGGCCCTGAAGAAAATGGACCAGGGACCTGGAAGACCACAGGTGACAGCACGCACAGCCCTCCACACCATGCCTGTGTCCCAGGGGACCTCCTGACACCTGCTTCCCTCTGGACAACCCTGTCAGCTTTTCTGAAGCCTAGTGGCACCCGTCTCCCCCTCCACACCCTACCTGCTGTCACAGATGACCTGGTGGTGCCTGCTTCCCTCTCCACAACCCTGTCAGCCTTTCCTGAGGCCTGGTGGCACCTGTCTGCCCCTCTACACCCTGCTTGCTCTCCCATGGGACCTGGTGGTGCCTGTTACCCTCTTCCTAACCCTTTCTGCCTTTCCTGAGGCATGGTGTCTCCCATCTCGCACCCCACACCCTGCCAAGCTGTCCCTGGTGACCAGTTGGCACCTGCTTACCTCTCCTTAACCCTTCCAGCATTTCCCAGGGCCTGGCAGCTCCTGCCTTGCACTCCATGCCCTTCCTGCAGTCCCAGGGGACCTGGTGGCTCCTTGCTTCCCTCTTCCCAACCCTGTCAGCCTTCCTTGAGGCCTGATGGCTCCCACCTCCCACCCCATACACTTCTTGCTGTCCCAGGGGACCTGGTGCTGCCTGCTTCCCTCTTCCCAAACCTGTCAGCCTTCCTTGAGGCCTGATGGCTCCTGTCTCCCACCCCACACCCTTCCTGATGTCCCAGGGGATCTGATGGTGCCTACTTCCTACTCCCTAACCTGTCAGCCTTTCCTGAGGCCTGGTGGCACTCATCTCCCCCTCCATACCCTGCCTGCTGTCCCAGGGGACCTAGTGGCACCTGCTTCCCTCTCCTCAACCATGTCAACCTTTCCTGAGGCCTGGTGGCACCTGTCTGCCCCTTCACACCCTGCTTGCTGTTCCAGAGGACCTGGTGATGCCTGCTACCCTCTCCCTAACACTTTCTGCCTTTCTTGGGGCATGGTGTCTCCCATCTCACGCCCTACACCCTGCCAAGCTGTCCCTGGTGACCAGTTGGCACCTGCTTACCTCTTCTTAACCCTTCCAGCATTTCCCAGGGCCTGGCAGCTCCTGCCTTGCACCCCATGCCCTTTCTGCAGTCCCAGGGGACCTGCTGGCTCCTTGCTTCCTCTTCCCACCCTGTCAGCCTTCCTTGAGGCCTGATGGCTCCACCTCCCCCCATACACTTCTTGCTGTCCCAGGGGACCTGGTGCTGCCTGCTTCCCTCTTCCCAACCCTGTCAGCCTTCCTTGAGGCCTAATGGCTCCTGTCTCCCACCCCACACCCTTCCTGATGTCCCAGGGGATCTGATGGTGCCTACTTCCTACTCCCTAACCTGTCAGCCTTTCCTGAGGCCTGGTGGCACTCATCTCCCCCTCCATACCCTGCCTGCTGTCCCAGGGGACCTAGTGGCACCTGCTTCCCTCTCCCCAAGCATGTCAACCTTTCCTGAGGCCTGGTGGCACCTGTCTGCCCCTCCACACCCTGCTTGCTGTTCCAGAGGACCTGGTGGTGCCTGCTACCCTCTCCCTAACACTTTCTGCCTTTCTTGGGGCATGGTGTCTCCCATCTCACACCCTACACCCTGCCAAGCTGTCCCTGGTGACCAGTTGGCACCTGCTTTCCTCTCCCTAACCCCGAAAGTCTTTCCCAGGGTCTGGTGTCTCCTGTCTCCCACCCCATGTCCTGCCAGCAATCCATGGGGACTTGATGGCACCTTCTTACCTCTCTCTATCAGGACAGCCTTTCCTGAGGCCTGGTGGCACACTTTCTCCCTTTCCTCAAAACAGTCAGCCTTCTAGCATTTCCTGAGGTCTGGAGGCTCCTGTCTTCCACCCCACACACTTCCTGCAGTCCCAGGGGACCTGGTGGCACCTGTTTCCCTCTTCCAAACCCTGTCAGCCTTCCTTGAGGCCTGATAGCTCCTGTCTCCCAATCTCCTACCCCACACCCTTCCTGCTGTCCCAGGGGACCTGGTGGTGCCTCGTTCCCACTCCCCAACCTGTCAGCCATTCCTGAGGCCTGGTGGCACCAGCCTGCCCCTCCACACCCTGTTTGCTGTTCCAGGGGACCTAGTGGTGCATGCTTCTCTTTCTCTAACCCTTTCTGCCTTTCCTGGAACCTGGTGTCTCCTTTCTTCCACCCCGCACTCTGCCAAGCTGTCCCTGGTGACCTGTTGGCACTGGCTTCCCTCTCCCTAAACCTGACAGCCTTTCCCAGGGCCTGGAGGCTTCTGTCTCCCACACCACACCACACCATTCCAGCTGTCCCTGGGGATCTAGTGGCACTTGCTTCCCTCTCCCTAACCCTGACAGCCTTTCCTATGGCCTGATGTCTCCTGTCTCCCACTCCATACCCTCACAGCTATCCCTGAGGATCTCATGGCACCTGCTTCCCTTTCCTTAACCCTTCCAGACTTTCCCAAGTCCAGGTGTCTCCCATCTCCCACCCCATACCCTGCCAGATATCCCCGGGGACCTGGTGGTGCCTGCTTCCCTCTTCATAACCCTTGCAGCCTTTCCTGAGGCCTGGTGGCACTTGTCTGCCCCTTCACACCCTGCTTACTGTCCCAGAGGACCTGGTGGTGCCTGCTTCCCTCTCCATAAACCTTCCAGACTTTCTTGAGGTGTGGTGGCACTTGTCTGCCCCTCCACACCCTGCTTGCTTTTCCGGGGACCTGGTGGTGCCTGCTTCCCTCTCCTCAACCCTGTCAGTCTTTTCTGAGGCCTGGTGGTTCCCGTCTCACGTCTCCCCTCCACACCCTGCCTGCTGTCCCAGGGGACCTAGTGGTGCCTACTTCCTTCTCTCCATCCCTGTCAGCCTTTTCTGAGAACTGGTGGCACCTGTCTGCTCTTCACACCCTGCCTGCTGTCCCAGAGGACCTGGTGGCACCTACTTCCACCTACTTCCACCTACCTAACCCTTTTTACCTTTCTGGGGCCTGGTGTCTCCTGTCTCCTACCCCACACCCTGCCAAGCTGTTCCTGGTGATCTTTTGGCACTGGCTGCCCTCTCCTTAACCCTTTTAGCCTTTCCTGGGGCCTGGAGGCTCCTGTCTCCCACTCCACACCCTGCCTGCTGTCCTAGGGGAGATGGACGCACCTGCTTCCCTCTCCCAACTGTGTCAGCCTTTTCTGAGGTGTGGTGGCACCTGTCTGCCCCTCCACACCCTGCTTATTGTCCTAGGGGATCTACTGGCACCTGCTTCCCTCTCCCCAAACCTGTCTTCCTTTTCTGAGGCCTGGTGGCACCCATCTCCCCCTCCACACCCTGCTTGCTGTCCCAGGGGACCTGGTGGCACCTGCTTGTCTCTCCCTAACCCTTTCTGCCTTTCCCATGGCCTGGCATCTCCTGTCCCCAACCCCACACCCTGCCAAACTGTCCCTAGTGACCTGCTGACACTGGCTTCCCTCTCCCCAACCCTGTCAGCCATGAGGCTCCCATCTCCCACCCCACACCTTGCCAGCTGTTCCTGGTGACTTGTTGGCACTCTCTTCCCTCTCCCCAACCCTATCCACTTTTAGGATCCTGTTTCCCACCCCACACCCTGCCAGGTCTCCCTGAGGACCTGGTAGCATCTGCTTACCTCTCCTTAACCCTTCCAGCATTTCCCAGGGCCTGGCAGCTCCTGTCTCGCACCCCATGCCCTTCCTGCAGTCTCAGGGGACCTGGTGGCTCCTTGCTTCCCTCTTCCCAACCCTGTCAGCCTTCCTTGAGGCCTGATGGCTCCTGTCTCCCACCCCACACCCTTCCTGATGTCCCAGGGGATCTGATGGTGCCTGCTTCCTACTCCCTAACCTGTCAGCCTTTCCTGAGGCCTGGTGGCACACGTCTCTCCCTCCTTACCCTGCCTGCTGTCCCAGGGGACCTAGTGGTGCCTGCTTCCCTCTCCCCAACCATGTCAACCTTTCCTGAGGCCTCGTGGCACCTGTCTTCCCTCCACACCCTGCTTGCTGTCCCAGAGGACCTGGTGGTGCCTGCTACCCTCTCCTTAACCCTTTCTGCCTTTCTTGGGGCATGGTGTCTCCCATCTCACACCCTGCCAAGCTGTCCCTGTTGACCAGTTGGCATCTGCTTTCCTCTTCCAACCCTGAAAGTCTCTCCCAGGGCCTGATGTCTCCTGTCTCCCACCCTATGTCCTGCCAGCAATCCATGGGAACTTGGTGACACCTTCTTACCTCTCTTTATCAGGACTGCCTTTCCTGAGGCCTGGTGGCACACTTTCTCCCTTTCCCCAAAACAGTCAGCCTTCTAGCATTTCCTGAGGCTGGAGGCTCCTGTCTTCCACCCCACACCCTTCCTGTAGTCCCAGGGGACCTGGTGGCACCTGCTTCCCTCTTCCAAACCCTGTCAGCCTTCTTTGAGGCCTGATGGCTCCCGTCTCCCATCTTCTACCTCACACCCTTCCTGCTGTCCCAGGGGACCTGGTGGTGCCTGCTTCCCACTCCCCAACCTGTCAGCCATTCCTGAGGCCTGGTGGCACCAGCCTGCCCCTCCACACCCTTTGTTGTTCCAGGGACCTGGTGGTGCCTGCTTCTCTTTCTCTAACCCTTCCTGCATTTCCTGGGGCCTGGTGTCTCCTTTCTCCCACCCCACACTCTGCCAAGCTGTCCCTGGTGACCAGTTGGCACTGGCTTCCCTCTCCCTAAACCTGACAGCCTTTCCCAGGGCCTGGAGGCTTCTGTCTCCCACCCCATACCCTGCCAGCTATCCCTGGGGACCTGGTAGTGACTGCTTCCCTCTCCATAACCCTTCCAGCCTTTCCTGAGGCCTGGTGGCACCTGTCTGTCCCTTCACACCCTGCTTACTGTCCCAGAGGACCTGAGGGTACTTGCTTCCCTCTCCCCAACCCCGTCAGCCTTTCCTGAGGTGTGGTGGCACCCGTCTGCCCCTCCACACCCTGCTTGCTCTTCCAGGGGACCTGGTGGTGCCTGCTACCCTCTCCCTAACCCTTTCTGCCTTTCTTGGGGCATGGTGTCTCCCATCTCACACCCCACACCCTGCTAAGCTGTCCCTGTTGACCAGTTGGCACCTGCTTTCCTCTCCCAACCCTGAAAGTCTCTCCCAGGGCCTGATGTCTCCTGTCTCCCACCCTATGTCCTGCCAGCAATCCATGGGGACTTGGTGGCACCTTCCCACCTCTCTCTCTATCAGGACAGCCTTTCCTGAGGTCTGGTGGCATACTTTCTCCCTTTCCCCAAAATATTCAGCCTTCTAGCATTTCCTGAGGCCTGGAGGCTCCTGTCTTCCACCCCACACCCTTCCTGCAGTCCCAGGGGACCTGGTGGTGCCTGCTTCCCACTCCCCAACCTGTCAGCCATTCCTGAGGCCTGGTGGCACCTGCCTGCCCCTCCACACCCTGTTTGCTGTTCCAGGGGACCTGGTGGTGCCTGCTTCTCTTTCTCTAACCCTTCCTGCATTTCCTGGGGCCTGGTGTCTCCTGTCTCCCACCCCACATTCTGCCAAGCTGTCCCTGGTGACCAGTTGGCACTTGCTTCCCTCTCCCTAAACCTGACAGCCTTTCCCAGGGCCTGGAGGCTTCTGTCTCCCACCCCATACCCTGCCAGCTATCCCTGGGGATCTGGTGGTGCCTGCTTCCCTCTCCATAACCCTTCCAGCCTTTCCTGAGGCCTAGTGGCACCTGTCTGCACCTTCACATCCTGCTTACTGTCCCAGAGGACCTGGTGGTGCCTGCTTCACTCTCCCTAACCCTGTCAGCCTTTCCTGAGGTGTGATGGCACCTATCTGCCCCTCCACACCCTGCTTGCCCTTCCAGGGGACCTGGTGGTGTCTGCTTCCTTCTCCTCAACCCTGGCAGTCTTTTCTGAGGCTTGGTGGTTCCCATCTCCCATCTCCCCCTCCACACCCTGCCTGCTGTCCCAGGGGACCTAATGGTGCCTACTTCTGTCTCTCCATCCCTGTCAGCCTTTTCTGAGAACTGGTGGCACCTGTCTGCTCTCCACACCCTGCCTGCTGTCCCAGGAGACCTGGTGGCACCTACTTCCACCTCCCTAACCCTTTTTACCTTTCTGGTGCCTGGTGTCTCCTGTCTCCCACCCCACACCCTGCCAAGCTGTTCCTGGTGATCTTTTGGCACTGGCTGCCCTCTCCTTAACCCTTTTAGCTTTTCCTGGGGCCTGGAGGCTCCTGTCTCCCACCCCACACCCTGCCTGCTGTCCTAGGGGAGATGGATGCTCCTGCTTCCCTCTCCCAACTGTGTCAGCCTTTCCTGAGGCCTGGTGGTACCTGTCTGGCCCTCCACACTCTGCTTATTGTCCTAGGGGATCTACTGGCACCTGCTTCCCTCTCCCCAACCCTGTCTGCCTTTTCTGAGGCCTGGTGGTACCCATCTCCCCCTCCACACCCTGCTTGCTGTCCCAGGGGACCTGGTGGCACCTGCTTGTCTCTCCCTAACCCTTTCTGCCTTTCCCATGGCCTGGCATCTCCTGTTTCCCACCCCACACCCTGCCAAACTGTCCCTAGTGACCTACTGACACTGGCTTCCCTCTCCCCAACCCTGTCAGCCTTGAGGCTCCCATCTCCCACCCCACACCTTGCCAGCTGTCCCTGGGGACCTACTGGCACCTGCTTCCCTCTCCCTAACCCTGACAGCCTTTCCTGGAACCTGGTATCACCTGTCTCCCACCCCATACCCTGCCAAGCTGTCCCTGGTGACTTGTTGGTACTCTCTTCCCTCTCCCCAACCCTATCCACTTTGAAGATCCTGTTTCCCACCCCACACCCTGCCAGCTCTCCCTGAGGACCTGGTAGCACCTGCTTCCCTCTTCCTAACCCTGACAGCCTTT
Source organism: Neoceratodus forsteri (assembly GCA_016271365.2). Taxonomy (NCBI): domain Eukaryota; kingdom Metazoa; phylum Chordata; order Ceratodontiformes; family Ceratodontidae; genus Neoceratodus; species Neoceratodus forsteri. The sequence goes on along the minus strand of CM057449.1, from coordinate 569,248,901 downwards.
GCTAGAGCCTGGTGTCACCCATCTCCCATCCCATACCCTGCAAACTATACCTGGGGACCTGGTGGCACCTGCCTCCCTCTCCTTAACTCTACCAGGCTTTCCCAGGGCATGGTGGCTCCCATCTCCCATGCTATACCCAGCAAAACTATCCCTGGTGATCTGTTGGCACTGGCTTCCCTCTCCTGAACCCTTTCAGCCTTTTTCTGTTCCTGGTGTCTCCCATTTCTCACCTCACACCCTGCTGGCTGTTCCTGGGGACCTGTTGGCACCAGCTTCCCTCTCCTTAACCCTTTCAGCCTTTTCCAGGGCCAGGTACTTCCCATCTCCCATCCCACACCCTTCCAGCTGTCCATGGGAACCTGGGGGCACCTTCTTGCCTCTCTCTATCAGGACAGCCTTTCCTGAGGCCTGGTGGCACACTTTCTCCCTCTCCCAAAAACATTCAGCCTTTTATGTGCCCATGTGGCACCCGTCTTTAACTCACAAACCACCCCAATGTAATTTTAATTTTCATTTTTAATAAATATCTTGTTTGCAACATGAATGGAAATTTACCGTTCTGCCCCTGTTACAAACAGGACTGAACTGGGAAGGGGTATTTTAAGTAACTTTTCAAAAGCAAAAAAGACATAAATAGCTTTCTGCAGCTTAAACATGTTAGAAAATTGTTGTAGCAGTGTATATTTCTTGAGTTTGATAACATTTTTGGAGTAAAAAGTACATTTTATATTTTTCTTTGCAGTACCAGCCAGCCCCCCAACCCCCCAGAGTAAGCCAACAAACATTTTAAAACCAAAACAGTTTGTTACACCACTGAAATAAATTCATACTAAGATGAACACCAAATACTGTAATAATCACACACAAAAAAGGGAGGTGCTAAAAGTCTGGTTTGTAACAGGGACGGAGATTTACAGTTTGTCTCCAGTTACAAACATTAATATGAAAACTCTGTCCCTGTTACAAACAGGACTTAACTGGGGAGGGGGCTTTTAAGTTAACTTTTGAAATGCAAGCAAGACATAAATAGCTTTCTGCAGCTTAAACATGTTAAAAAATTGTTGTAGCAGTGTATATTTCTTGAGTTTAACACAATTTTTTTCAGTACACATAACATTTTATATTTTTTTACAGCACCAGCCAACCGCCCGCCCCCCCCACAGCAAGCCAGTGGTCATTTTAAAACCAAGGGTACTTTGTTATAACCACTGAAAAAATGTTCCTAAAATGAGCCCCAAATACTATAATAATTGGACCAAAAAAGTGGAAGCACTAAAAGTATTGTTTGTTACAGGGACTGATATTGATACCATGTCCCCATTTACAAACCTTAACAAGAAAAATCCATCCCTGTTACAAACAAGATTGCACCGTGGACGGATCTTTTAAAACAACTTTTGGACATTAAAGCAAGGTTTAAAAGATGAATTGACTTTAAACTCACTGCCAGATCATAGCAGCACCACATCTTTACAGTGCTTACACCACTAAACATTAGTTTTCCATACTTTGCCCAGGACAATTATTGCCACTTTTATCATAAGATGCAATTTTCTGACTTTATATTATTTATTTCAATGGCAGTTATTAATCACATTGAAATAAATAATATAATGCTGAGTTGTGCTACAAAAAAATGTTTATATCCCACTGTAACAGGGACAGATACTGCCACTGCTGTCCCTGTTACAAACAGGATTGTCCTTTAAATTCAGATGTGTGCATTCAAGCCTGCTAGCATTGGCTGAGTCAGCTGAATGGGCTGAACATGAACATCCCTAGTTCAAGAATAGAGCCCTAAGCAATCTCACTCTGTAAAACTAAGTATACTGCCCAAGAATGTGCTGCAATTTAAATAAAAAGAATATCTCAATGTAAATGATCCTGTATGTAATAACTCTGGAATGCAGGAGACGGAGTACCTTTTACTGTTGCTACTGAGGACAAAATAGTACGGGTTCATGGGTAAATACACTTGAAAAGCTTCAGGGTCCATGGATGATTGGCTACAGATAATCCAATCCTTTCTTCTGCACTGATCATGCTCCCAGGGCATGAAAGGGGACCATTACATACAGGAATGGGGGAGGGATGGAATTGGAGATGCCCAATTTTAAAATGGGACTGCTCGGGAACCTCGCAGCTCTGGGGAAACAAAGAGCAGCAATCTTCCGGTAAGCCCTTGGAGTTTTGTGAGCAGGCATCAGAACACCGAAATATCACTGATGAGGAGGAATTTGCATTGCAATCATGTATGTAACCAAGGGGGATGGAGTAGGTTACATACATGATTGCCATTTTTGGTGGCATTTAAATAAAAAAATTAAAGGCAGCAAACTGACAAACACACATTATGTTTGGAAGTGTGTGTCTTACCAGTCTACACACAGTCTTTAATGTTTGGCAGTGCAGGCTGAATGACAGAAATAGTGTGCACAAGATACACTGCATTTAAATGTCCCATTTGGAGCATGAAAAAAGGAGGGGACATTTATGCAATTGTTTAAAATAAAACAGATTGGCTAGAGTTGCCACTCCAAGGTTATAAATCCTACCCAAGCTTGTTATATGGCACAGTGAAGTGCAGTTTTTTAGACTGGAATTGCTAGATTATGTGAATTAATGGCATGTAAAGAGGGTATGCCATAAATGTACCCATTTAGTGTGGACAGACACATTACTCAAGTAGGAATAAAGGCATATTGAGTGATAAACTGCATCCTTAGCAATCAAATCTTCCTCACATATTCTGCACATGTCATCATCTCCTCTTTGAAGTGCTGCATCCCTTCGATTGGTTGCTCTCTTAAACTTTAAGTTACAATTTTATGAAGTTTATTGTCTCTCTTGTGTTTTTCTCTCAAGCAAACAATGCAACAGGATCAATTGCTGGAGGACATGCTTGCTCTGGTGACTATAGAAGCAGGTGAACTTGATGCTGTCTGATTGGACTTAGAATCTGGTTTCTTTCCTGGGTTGAATACAGCTCTGACATGTGCCAAATTCGACTTGCTTGTGTATTCCTGAAGGCAACCCCTGTGACAGTGTATTGGTGACACATCATGTAAACTATAAAACTCATCCAGTAGCCACCAATACAATTCATCTGTCCTGGCTTCTGCTGCCAGCATCACAGAATTCCGTCCAGTACTGGTGGCTTTTGACAGTTTTGCATTCTGTTAATTTTTTTGACAAATAACCCATTTTTCAAAGTTTGCGGAGAGTCTTTTTCTCTTTGATGTAAGCTTTAAGGGGCTTGTATCCTCCATGTCTTCATATACTGTAACTTCCCTTTGAAGTTCCAGTATATGAAGTTCCCCTTGCTGACAGGAAGGCACTCATCGCAGCAGTGGGTGAGAGCTTTTAGCTGATTGTTTTGTGAGGGCACAGTTTAGGCCCAACCCTTCCCACCCTCATCCCCGGAAATAGTTCATTTATACCTGAGGTTCTGACATCATTTCCTCAAGAGTGCAAGGTACATATCACTGTCATATCCTCTCTAGCACACTGCACTGACAATATAAGCATACACATTGTATAATATATATATTTCTATATAACCAATCATACACACGCCGCACACACACACACACACACACACACACAAAGTAGATAAACATGTGGGGAGTAGTGCAATGTAATGGCTGTGGGGCAGCAGTCTTCCGGGAGTCTTTCTGGAGGCTGAGATGCTGCACTATTTGCAGACAACTATCTGCCCTGAGGGAGGAAGTTGCCCATCTTCAGGCCACACTGGACAGTAGTAAGGAAACCTTCCCCCAGGCCACACTGGACAGTAGGAAGGGAACCTCCCCCATCCAGGGAGCACTAGCGCCACCACCACTACCTCAGAGGTTGCGAAGAAAGCACAGCAGTTGGACCACAGTGGGCTCAGGGAGGGTGAGGATGGTGGAACAGAGGCACACCCAGTCAATTGTTCCACTCCACAATCCATACACCATTCTGGGGGAGCATAGCTCCCCTATGGATGCACCCACAGAGAAGACTGATGACAACTGTCACAAGGGAGGCCCACAGGAAGGAGGCAGAGGACACCAAAGGGAAAGGAAGCAGCTACTGGTGGGGGACTCAATTATTAGGGGTATAGAACTGGGGGGAGCTGGGAAAACTGAAGTAAGGTGCCTGCCTGGTGCCATGGCTTGGAGGTACAGGAAGCGCATCCTCAGGATCATGAGAACAGCTGCAAGGGAGTCTGAGCTGGATGTAATTGTCCACCTAGGGACAAATGACTTGGCTCATCATGAGATTAGAGCAGTGCAGGAGGACATTGCAGAGTTGGGGAGGGGCCTAAGACAAGTAGCACACACAGTATCCTTCTCAGAGGTGCTGCCTGTCAAAGGCATGGGGAGGCGAGGGTAATTAGCACCATGCAGTTTAATGAATGGTTGAAAAATGGTGCGAGCACAGGGGTTTGGCTTCATTGGAGACTGGGGTTCCACCTGGAGGGACACCAGCCTATACTGGCAGGATGGTCTGCATCTGTCCAGGAAGGGAACAAGTCTTTTGAGCAATCGGTTTAAATGCTTCATTGGCAAGCTTTTAAACTAGTCAAAGGGGGAGGCACTGACAAGCAGCAGGAAAATCCCAGCCTCTCCCTACAAAACAGGGTACTAAATGAGAAAAAGACTAAGGTAGAACGGTCAGTGGGGGATGCTGCAACAGAAGGTAAAGCCATCAAAAAATGGAGAGCAATGAGTACCAATGCCCGTAGTCTAGGTAACAAGCTTCCTGAATTAGTGGCCTTGATGGAGGAGGAACATCTGGATATCATGGCAGTCACAGAAACATGGTACACACAAAACCATGACTGGGATGTAAACATACCAGGATACACTATCTACAGGAGGGACAGGGAGGGTAAAAGAGGAGGAGGAGTAGTTCTTTACATAAGGGAAGGAATAAAAGCAACAGAACGAGGGTAAACAGGAGAGAAGAAGCACTGTGGGTAAATTTGGAGACAGGCAATGGCACCACAATCTGCACAGGGTTTGTATACAGACCCCTTCTCAGGGGAGGAATGGACAAGGAAATGATAGAAAGTATACTTAGAATGGCAGAAAAAGGGAGATATTGCTGATGGGTGATCTGAATATGGCAGATGTTAACTGGAGTGCAGTTGCAGCTGCCACTAGAAGTGGAGTTATTCTAGATGCCCTACAGGAGCATACTTAGACAACTAGTACTGGAGCCCACTCGAGAGGAGCAATATTGACTTGATTCTCTCAAATGGAGATGGAGAGAGATCACAGATGTAGAAGTGGGTAGCTATCTGGGAACTAGTGACCATCGAACAGTATAGTTCACAATAAACACAGCAATAGAGTCAAGCCATACAAAGACAAAAGTACTGGACTTTAGGAGGCTGACTTTACCAAAATGGGTGAGTGCCTAAGGAATGCACTAGCAAATGGGCAGGAAGGAGGGTGGAAGAACAATGGGGAATAATAAAACTGCCATCACAGAGGTAACAAGCCTTTGTGTGAAGCAAATAAACAAAACAAAACGATGTAAGAAACCACTATGGTTCTCAAAGGAAGTGGCAGTGAAGGTTCAAGAGAAAAGCATTCAGGAAGTACAAGGAATCATGAAGGAGCAGGACAGAGAACTGTATCAGTTAAAACAAAGGGGCGGGAAGGCAGTCAGAACAACAAAGGCACAAACCGAGGAAAGATAGCCAACTCGGTTAAAGAGGATAAAACCTTTATAGGTACATCAGGGAGCGACGGAGCCAAGGGAGGGATAGTGAGGCTTAATAAAGGGAAGGGAGGTGGGCAGAGGAGACTGTGAAAAGGCAGAGATACTAAGCAAATATTTTTGCTCAGTATTTACAAATGAAGAGGGAGGTACATAAAACAAACAGCAGAAACACTCTGGATACAGAAGTTGATACCAGCCCATTTACAGAAGAAAGGGTTCTGAAAGAACTTTTAAAACTGAAGGTGGACAAAAGCAATGGGGCCTGATGGGATTCATCCCAGAATTCTAAAGAACTAGGGTAGAACTAGTGACACCACTGACTACCCTTTTAACAAATCATGGGAGGATGGGGTGGTACCAAGGACTGGAGGAGGGCAGATGTGATTCCCCTTCACAAAAGTGGGAGCAAGACAGAAGCAGGAAACTACAGACCTGTTAGTTTAACCTCAGTGATAGGGAAAATGGTGGAATCACTTCTAAAGGAAAGAATTGTTGAGTATCTAGAGGCCAGAGGTGCACAGGACCCTAGGCAGCATGGATTCACAGCAGGGAGGTCAAGCCAGACGAATCTGATAGATTTCTTTGATTGGGTGACCAAAGTAGTAGATCAGGGAGGGGCTGTGGACATGGCCTACCTAGACTTTAGCAAGGCATTTGACACAGTCCCACACAAGATTAATATACAAGTTAGCCAGCCTGGGAGTGGGTCCCAAGATGACAGCCTGGTAAGGAATTGGCTGGAGAATAGGACACAGAGAGTAATAGTAAATGGAGTCCTCTCAGAAAGAAAGGAGGGTTACTAGTGGGGTACCACAGGGTTCAGTATTAGGACGGTCCTCTTCAATGTCTTTATAAGCGACATTGCAGAAGGACTGGAAGGAAAAATATGTCTCTTTGCAGATGGCACAAAGATCTGCAACAGAGTTGATGCACAGGGTGGGGTGGAAAGGATGAGAAGGGACTTGGCAAGGTTAGAGGAATGGTCAAATGTATGGCAGCTTAGATTCAATGCTAAGAAGTGCAGGTAATGCACCTGGGAAACAAAACCCAGGGAAGAGTACACAATGGGGGTAAGATACTAACAACAACAACAATGGAAAGGACCTGGGGTAGTCATATCAGATGACCTAAAGGTGGGCAAGCAATGTGAGAGGGCAGCAAGGAGGGCTGGGGATACTGGGATGCATAGGGAGAGGCATCACCAGTAGAAAACAGGAAGTTATTATCCCTCTGTACAGACAGCTGGTGAGACCCCATCTGAGTACTGTGTGCAGTTCTGGAGACCCAATCTCCATAAAGACATAAGACAGGATGGAAGCTGTCCAGAGGAGGGCACTAAAATGGTGCAGGGTCTGCACCGAAGACATATGAAGAGACACTCAAAGGAGCTTAATATGTATAGCCTCGAGGAAAGGAGGGAGAGGGGGGACATGATAGAAACGTTCAAATACCTCAAGGGAATCAACAAAGTCAAGAGGTAGCATCTTTCAAAAATAGAGGTGTGCAAGAACAAGAGAGGCACAATTTGAAGATGAGAGGCGCTCAGAGGTAATTTAAGGAAGTATTTTTCACGGAGAGGGTTGTGGATGCATGGAGCGACCTTCGGAGGAGGTTGTGGAGTCAAAATCAGTGGTGGAATTCAAGCATGCATGGGACAGTCATAAGGCAACTCTAGGGGTTGGGGGTAGAAAGAAGTAAGCTGCTGGTTAACTAGGATCTGCAGCTTATCCAGTAGGTAGGGAAATGGACAGACTGGGTGTGCCAAGCGGTCCTTATCTACCATCAAATTCTATGTTTCTATGAAGGTAAACTTCAAAAAGTATATTGTTAGCATTACCACCACCACTACCACCATTTTTCATTTTGTACAAGTATATAGACTTCTGCTAAATTAGGAATAAATTACATCTATATGTTAGTATCAAAACTGCCATTTTTGTTTAGTGAGTACTTTGATTGAAGCCCAATATGAAGCTGCCTATTGTCATTTCTAACACTAATACTGACCTGTGCATAAGCATCACTGAATTAAAAAGATGGTTTCTAGAATATTTCAAGGGCTAGTATTGCATGCATAGGCAATTGCAAATTAAAACCTTCTACCAGGTAGACTAGATACTACATAGTATGTACGAAAGCTTACAAATGGAGATGCATTACATTAGGAGTTCACATGCATGTATATCTACCCACTACACAGTACAAACTATGGACACAATATCTACTGCTACTAGTGCACAACCTTCAGTGTGAAACTGACCTGGGCAGCAAATATCAATTGAAAATATAGAAAACTATTATAATCACTTGTAAGTCACTTTGACAATTAAGAATCTGCGATGTGAAAACATTTCATTTTAGTATACTGCAAACTGTTGATATTTGCCATTTTTCCCACATGCTGATCAGCTTCATCATTTCTAAAAAAAAAAATACTAGCCACTGCAAACCCAATAAAAATCTTTTAATACATTGTCATTCAGTAGCTTTGACCAATAAACACCACATTAAGTTGTTGAAATTAACTTATACAGTAAAAACTGGAGTCATAGTCATATTGCAGTTTTTCCAGAATTGTGCAAAAAATTACACTTTCTCATTTGGGGTACCATTGTTTAATCTCACCTACTGGCATATGGCTCCACTTGACAGCTCCACATCATACCTCATCTAAATGTACATAAAATAAGCTTTCAAATGATGCATGATGTGGGTGTGTGTAGTGTGGGTACATTAAACTCCAAAAATATGGCCCTTTTTGGAGAACTGCCACATGCCTACTAGACTCTCTCCCACTACTGGTCATCCCACACTGATTGATTGGAATCTTACAAGTACAAAGGATCGAATTACTGAGTCTAGCATCCTTGCTGATGCTATATGTGACCACTCTGTTGTTTGTTTACAACTGGAGGGCTTGTTCCCCCACCTGCCCTCTTTAAGAGATCTTTCTTCAGGACTTCTTGAGGGTTGACCTCCCTGCTTTTTTGTTGACCTGTCAAAGAATAACTGGGGACCATTACACAGCACCGCTGATGTTAATAAGGTCCTTAATTATTTTGTCTACTGTGTCAGAGCCCTTCAACAATTTCATACCCCTTAGTTAAATGTACAGTTAGAGGTACACCTACTAGATGGTTGCATGAATATCTTCTTGCCACTCTGAGAGATAGAACAAATGAGCTAAGTTTAAATCATCAAGGCTCCAATCTGATTGGGTCAACTACAGGTCTAGGAAGAATGCCTGTAAAAAGGCTATCCCTTTTGCCAAAAACACATATTGCAAAGAATTGTTGTATTATGCCGCAGGTGACTCCCCAAAACTCTGGAACCACATTAAGGGGTTCACGCCATGACAGACATGATGATTGATGGCATTATGTGTAATAATTCAAACAGTTCCAAATCTTCAGTCCTCCACAACTGGTAGAATCCAGCACCTGGGTATGAAGCCTTTATTTACAGACTGATTTGTCTATTAGCCAGACTCAAAAAAGCACCATACGGAAAGATATCACCACTGTGCATTTTTATTCAATAAAATAGCCTGTAGGCTTCAATAATTCAAAAAGATTTCCTGCAATAAAATCTGCTTTGCATATTTGCAACTGTGAAGCCACAAGGTTGTTAAACACAGTTCAGTCTTTGTTTATAGTAACCTGCTATACATTGCATTTCACTTTTATTAAAATCTTTCCACTGATGAACTTGAGATGTGCACTGGGGACTAGATATTCAGACATGTGCCAAAGGTGAGCGCAAGTCCAGCGCAGGGCAAGTCAGATGTGCCATGGGGAACAGGAAGCCATATTCAGAAGATGTGCCCCCAAAATGATCCGGTGCAACCAGGCTGAATATAGCAAAGATGCGCCACAGCCCAACCACAGATGCGCAGGCACAACCAGGAATGCGTGGGAGCAGGCCAGAACAGAAACTCAGTGGGCAAAGCAAGGGTGACAGGCTGTAGGGATGCACAGGCAAGGAAGCACAGGGGAAGGGGGCACAGGACCCCACCAGCACAGCACAGCTGGGTACACAGATGCACCATCCTGGAGGCAACACAGGGCACCAGGGGACAGTGCATATAGAACCCCAGCCCAACAACCATAGAACAAGCACTAGGCCAAAACACCATCACTACTGCCATGCTAACAGCAGAGCCATGCAAAAGACATCCACCAGGCTGGTCCACAGGGTGTCATGGCCATGGTGCCAGGAGGACAGGCAAACACAGTGATCTGTCGTCCAAGGGCAATGGAGGTACAGACCACCCATGGCCACCCAGTCCACCACCCAGAGTGGGGAAGGGCAAAGTACTGCTGCCCACAGTGGAGATGGGCAGCACCACAGGAGAAAGGAAGGGCAGGCAGACAAGTGCACAAGGTGCAGTGCAGTCACAGGACACCAGGAGACACTCGATACAGGGTCACGCACAGGACGGTGATAAGGGACACATACCCAGTGCACACAGGTGCATTGGCCCAAGGGGACAGTGGTGTGACACCAGAGACATGGCAAAGCACAGCAGAACAGACATCTGCAACATGGCTCCACATGCCAGCTGCAAAGAAACCACAGACACAGTGATGTAGCAATGGAAAGGCTTTACTGTAATAACAAAATGTGAATTATGTACAAGTGTGGGACAGAGGCACAGGTGAGGGCATGGGAGGCTGGGGACAGGATCCAGGGGCTATACAATGGTATGTGGGGTTTGGCAAGCATCAGGGTAAGGCCAGGACAAAGAGGGGCTATAAGCAAACACAAGGGGCTACTGTTCGCCACGGACCACCACCACCATCTGATGCAACACCCTTTGCATTGGCACAGTCTCCCTGATCTGCTACAGCATCAGGTGTGTCATCCTCTGCTGTTGCACCAACAGGTACCTCAATGCCCACAACACAGGTCCAGGCCTCCTCCAGGCTGCCATCCTGGGAACACCTAGGAGAAGGGACAGGACAGGCAGTAAGTGACACTCCCAAGTGATCCCCAGCCCACCCACAGTGTGCACTGGACAGTGGAGGCACACACCGCTGGACGGACCATGATGGACCCGAGCATGGTGGGCTGCACCAGCCATCTACACAGCACACCCCAGTGGTGCAGACAGGCAGACATGGTTTTGTAGTGGGTGCAGGTGCAAACAGGCAGGGCACATGGCACAGAGCACAGGCACCTGTTGCCGCACACACGGTGGATGCCATGTGCACCCCCCAGGGTGGCACAGGGACAGCACAGGCCATGCAACACCAGCACACCCAATGGACAATGCACCCACCATGGCTGTGCAAACACATGGCTATGGCAACCATGTCCAGCCCTGTGACCACCTGTGACCCACAGAGACATAGAACACCAAAGTGAATATGCCTACCTACCCGACACCGTCCTGCTGGTTCAGCAGCCAGCCCCCTATCTGCACCTTGTGCTGCAGCTGCAGCCACCCTCGCCCACCTGCAGTCCTCTGGCCCTGTGGACAGAAACAAGAGAGGTGAACATGAGTAAACAGGAATACACAGACAGCCCCCCACCACCACACAGCCTGCATAGCACAGGGTGGGGCCCCACCCGCCACGTGACCCTGGTGCCTGCACGACTGCGACATGCACAGAAGCCCTGCAGGACATGCAGAGACTGCCAGGACCATGATGTCCCCTGGCAGCAGCATCTGCTGTGCATCCATACACCCACTACAGTACCGCCCTGTGCATGCATGGAACATGCGCATACTAACCTGACTGTGGCACTGCCCCACACTGCACATGTGCCTGCAGCTGACGCATTCGCTCATGGTTCCATTCAGCACAGGTCACCATACCGGTGCCTGCACTGCTCTGCAATGTGTGGCACCCCTGCGCGGTGCTTCAGGTCCATGGCCACACGTTGCCACATGTCTACCTGGACCTGCCCAAAAAGCTATCCCACAAATGTCTGGACCACAGCTACGAGGTTGACCATTTCAGCCTTGGTCCAGTTGAGTGTCCTCCATGTTGCTGCATTGTGTGGCATGTCTCTGGTCAGTACAACAGTCAGAGGCATAATGACTGACCGAGCACACACGTGGAGCTGCACGTGGATGATGTGCAATAGCAAACAGTGGTATGCAACAGAGCAGCATGCGGATGCATGATTGACACACATTGTGGAGGTGTACTGCACAGCACCATGCATGCGCACAGTGCCATGGACTGGCAGGTGACCGGGGTCATGTCCCCAACCCCAAGGGCACAGGGTGTGACCCCACACAGCATCGCGCATGTACCTGGTATGCACGGCATGTGACAATGCACATGATGTGCATCTTCTCGATAGATGTCTGCACCATGATGCACATGCATGGTGATGGGCGACCAGCACTGCATGTGCACTGGCTCCCTAATGCACAATGATGATGGTCATGCAATAGGTCTGTGCAATTATGTGTGCTCCAGCCAAGTCGATTGAGCACAGTGCAGTTCCATGATATTCAGCCAACATATGCAAATCACCTAATCAGCCGATGCGTGGCACATTCAGGTACATTAGCATATCATTACCATTGCGCACAAGTTCATTTGCATGTGATGCGCCTTATAAATGCCAGGGTACAACACAGGGCATGGACTGGTATTGCAGCCTGATAAGTAAGTGGATACTATTGTGGGGATTGAGAGGACAACAGCAACACTGCAATAGTGCACTGCACTGGGCCATGCTGACATTGACCCCCTGTGCAGTCACTGTCCACAGGTAGCAGAATGTCCGAGAATGAAGGAAAGGAGGAGTGCAGGCCAGCACGCGAGTGCAAGCCAAACTTTACAAAAGATGAACAGTGGGCCCTGTTCAAGGCCTACTTGGACAAGGAGTCCCTGCTGAGTGGTGCCACGGGTACTCCACAGGAGAGGTCAGCAGGTGGGATGCCGTGGAGAAGTACATTAACAACCATGGCAGTATTAGCACAGTGTACAGGAGTGCAGGAAAAAGGTTGGGACAGACAAGCGCAGGAAAAGGAGAAGGTGGCAGCCATCAGGGCATCCAGCAGCAGGACCATCGAGGGCCAGTCCACCGCACCCACCCTTTCGGCCACCGAGGAGCTGGTGGCATCCACCGTCTGCTGAGCATAGCAGTTGAGGGTGTGCCCGGTAGTGGGTTTCAGATGGGTGGAAGTCCCTCACAGCACATTGAGTATGCATACTACTTGCATGTATGGTAGGTGTGGGTTGTCATATGCAGGTGTGTCTGCGGCCGTGCTGCATGCCACATGTGAGGGTTGCCTGACACCATGTATGGCCCCCCATTGGATGGTGGCAATGGTGCCTTGCATGTCTGGGGGGGGCCACGTGCATGGGGGCTACTGCACCACTGACACTGTGTTCCTTCTTTGCAGCACCATCACGTCTCCATGGAGAGGCCCAAGTGGAGGCAGTCGCAGCCACGGTCCCAGAGGACATACCATCTACATCCATGGGCATCCATGGTAGGGACCAGCTGCGGTGCAGCAGTGTGGGGCCGGAGGATGTCCTTGGCTTGGAGTTGGACGACATGCTGGCAGAGCGCCTGCTGGATGCCAGCCTGCCAGTGCTCTGCACTGACACCCAGTTGGGGGCCACATCTGACTCTGATGATGACTTAACTCTGATCCTGGACAGCGCTGGGTGTGTGGTGCCTGAGATGCACCAAGGACTGTCACAGGCATCATCAGGGCCAAGTGCTGCGGCTGCTGCTGCGCAGCTGCCACACAACCCCACCAGCACAGAGGTGTGTGATGCCACCACTGTGTCTGGTGAGGGTGGTGGTGCTGTGGCAGATGCAGCAGCGCCGGGCACTGCCCAGCAGTCGGTCGGGCAGTGGCAGCAGGATGCGGACACCACTGGGCAGCGCACCACGGGGTCCACCACTGGTGCACCTGTTGTAACAGTACCCCCTGTGTGTTCACTTGTGCAGCACCCACCAGAGCGGGGCACTAAACAGCATGCAATGTCACCACCAGCAGTCTGACAACCTGCCCAAGAGGTGCAGGATGCTGATCGGTTGGCAGAGCACACCCGGTTGCTGCTGGCATCCATGGAGAACCAGGCACTGCTTGCCATGGAGATGCATGTGCTGTGGGCAGAGGTGCTTCAGCTGGCTGAGCATCAGGACAGGGGTCATGCATGGCTTATTGATGAGCTCCACTAGTTGCGTGAGGCCACGATCGCATCACTGGACCACATGACCAGTACCATTGCAGCAGGTTCTCATTGTTGGCAGCCACTGGGCATGGTCGTTCGCAAATGACCCCCTGCAGTGTTATGTCTACTCCCCGGTCCCGGTGTCTGGAGAACCCTGCATAGCAGATGCAGGGCTCCAATGTTGGCATCCCAGGCACCCCCAGTATGAGCCTGTTTGGCCACCTATGCACCCCAGTGAGACCACAGTCATGTTCTCAGGCATTTACCCCTGTGGATGTGTCAGACACCCCCCATTGGCTGATGCGCAGCCTGCAGCTGGTATCGAGCCTTGGCGCAGCCACCCACGTGGCCGTGGTGGCCAAGGGACCACACAGTGACCCAATGTATGTGCTGCCCTTACCTTCTGTTAGCTGCTGCTGCTGCCTAGTGCACAATTGGAAGGCAGTGGTGGTGCACCATGCATGTGGTGGCATGCATGTGTGGTGTGGCGCATGCCCCCTGTGTGTACTGGCTGGGCCGCTGGGCCTTGTGGCATGGGTGTGATGGCAGCTCCACACCAGTTGTGCCTGTGCACCAGTGTCATGCTTCTGATCAATGCCATGTTCTTCAGCCCAAGTGTGTGTGTGTCTCCGTGCCTGTGGTGTGTGTGTGTGTGTGTCTGTGTGGCACTGCCTCCACCATGCCTGCTGTGTGCCTCATTCCCTGCATGCATCCTGCTGTGCATGTCCAGACCTGTGTATGTTGTGGTGGTCTGTGTGACCCATGCATGCGTGTCAGTGCACTTACCTGCGTTCTCCGAAATACTCCTGTGTTATTGTGACCCAGGGCCTCCTGGCCTCTGCTGCCAGCCTGGGGTCCTGCCTCCCCATGGGAGGCTGCCCACCACCCTCCAGCCCATTCTCACCATCGTCCCCACTGCTGTCACCTTCATCCACCTAGACAGCTATCCCATGGTCAATGGCCATGTTGTGCATATGCAGCAGGCCAGGAATAGGCCACAGGCTTTCGATCAGCTGTATTGCAGGGCACCACCTGACCTGTCTAGGCAATGTAAATGCATCTTCAGCATGCCAAAGACATGCTTGATGTTACTGTGCATGGAGGTGTGTGCCTCACAGTATCTCTCTTCCTCAGGAGATGATGGTCACCGGTAGGGAGTGAGCAGCCAGGACCTGAGCAGGTATTCACAGTCACCTGTGTGGGGATGGACATTGTTAGCACTGTGCTGTGTTGTTGTCATCCCCTTGCCCCTGCTGCCCAATGCCTCATCTACCCTGCCTACCCTGTTTTCCCACCTTCCTCCCACTGCTGTGCCCCACCCCCCGCCTACTCCCCAACAGGTGCCCCGTGGGGATATCCCCACGTTTGCATCTCTGGCACAGTATGGAACTCTGCCAGATGAAAGCATCATGTGCACTCTTGTGGTGTGTGGTGCAGACATTGATTATGTGCCCCGTGGCATTGCACACCACCTGGCAGTTGATGGCTGTGTAGCCCTTCCTATTGATGTACGTTGGCCCTTCGGGGCCAGATGGTGTGAATATGGCCATGTGGGTGCAGTCAATGGCCCGAATCATGCCTGGCATGCATGCCACCTTGTGTAAATCCTGCATGTTTGCTGTATGCTCCACCTGTGTGCTTGGGAACTGTATGAACTCTGAAGCATGTGGCAGCAGAGCTTTGAGGAACAGTGTGAGGAGCTGGGACATGGCCAACTGGGTGATGCCCATGGTGTCAGCTGTTGGCCTCTGGAAGGTGCCCATAGCCAGCAATCAAGTGTCAGATTACATGGCCTTAACAGCTCACTGGGTGTTGTTGATAACCCTCATCCTTCTTGTGAAAAATATCAGTACCAAGTGCACCTGTGTACAGCACAAGCTGTGTGATTGAGTTCAAAAGAGACAATCATGGGTGTTATAACATTCTTTCTCAACTGAATGGCCAGTTTGCTTGCTGGTTATCATCCACAATTTGAAACCTTGAATTAAGGCAACAGACAGTACTTTAAATGTTGTTAAAGCAGTTGCAGATTGCCTATACACTTATGTTCCCTGCCTGTCTCAATGTGTCAGTCTTATGGAAAAACAGTTTCACAAAAAAAGTCAGAGACTGGATCATGTGATTGTGACAGCCAAAAAAAATTGTTGCACATTTATACTTAATAAAGGCTCGAAAGATACTCAAAATTATGCAGCAAGAGAAGAAACTACGAGAACACTCCTTGATTGGATTCAACCTACTAGGTGCTAAAACATTTTCTGGTGCAGCAAGGAGAGGTGTATTAGTACCTTATGAACTATCAAATACAGTACCTCAAGTTAACTGAGTGCTGTCAGTAGGAATTTAGTAATGTATAAAATTTGTGGACCATATTCTTAAATAATTAAAAACTGTCACCCAAAAAGTACGTTCAGATAATCTGTGCCTGAGTATAATTTGTCTCAGATTCAATTTTTGGTATGCTATTGCTGAAAAAAAATGAAGTCTGAGTTCCACCACATTGAAGCAGTACATACTGGCTACTTAACCTAGATCCATGCTTCAAGGACATTTTTGGCTTCTGCAGTTAAACTTCAGTCATGTGAGGGAAAACTTTAACAGGATGAATAGCAGTTGGCCAACAGCGTGGCTGTTGTGTGATATTTAAATCCTACAGGACTAGCGATCCCACAGCATTTGGGAGCCTGGAGTATGAGGGCCAAGAAACAGGAGAGCAGAATCTGTAGGGGAATCCATCAGGAGTCCAGAGATCTGCCGAGCACCCTGCCAAAAAGAGACTAAATAGGAAGATCTAAGGTAGGTAATAAAGAGGGCAACAGAGTTGTCACTGATAACTGTAACCTGGACTTGCCTTAACACCCTAGCTGAGGAAAGGTAACATTGCAGGCAGAGAAAAGGGACTGCATTTGAGAACTGTGTGAGTGAGTAATAGCTTTTCTAGCCAGTGATAGCGGAAACCTGTGTTGTTGTAACCTCTGTCTGCCTTAGTACCCTATCTAGGATACAGCAACATTGTGGGTAGTGATTGGTGCATGGGGATTGTAACTGGGGACTGTGAGAGCTTGTCTCAGTTCATTACAAGCAGTCTGTACCTGCTCTAGCACCCTTTCATGGATAAGACAACATAGCAGAGACAACAAGAGAGGTACTGAGAAGGCGGATATGGCTGCACATTACAGCTAGAAACAGAAAACATGAATAAGCCTATAAAAGGGGTGGAGGTCAGGAATAAAAATGTAATAGAGCTGGGCAGAGGAGTGCAAGAGTAGTGAGGAGATCAAGTAAAGAAGAGAGGGGCAAGAAGCAGCTGGCAAGAAACACACAACGAGGTAGGCAGATATGCAGTTCAGGGCTGAGAGGAGATCAGGTCAGTTGCAGGGAGTGTGGGGCAGCCTTGGTCTGGAGGTGCAGGTATGGTGAATGCTCTCTCTGTATGAGACTGGCAGAACTCAGGTCTCAGTTGGATGTGGCATGGGAAAAAATATGCCTGTTACACAGACAGCTAGACTGGGGTGTGCAGCTAACTACTGCCTCTCCCTCCCTCCCTCCGGAACCCACAGGTCTGGAGGGACGGAGGCTGGAAGGCAAGATGGTGTAGGATGCTATGAGATCAAGACTGCAAAGCCTTTTATACTCTTGTGCAGCAAACAACCTCTCCCAGAGGGGTCTGTAAGCCAATTCATTCAGCAGGTTCTGAACTTCACTAACAATACAACACCCACAAGAGAGGATGAGCAGAAAGCAGTGAGTACAACAAAAAAGTTGGAAGGGAGGTGGATTTGATGATCAGGTGCATACTGTAAAGAATGTGGTATATGAGGGTAAATAGGAAGTGAGGTTAGCAGATGCTTACCAAGGGCTTCAGCTAGTAAGGACTCTGTTAGAACAAATGGAATCATACTGTAAGATGGAACTGGAGATGCTGATCCACTTAGGGACTAACACTCTAACCAACTAGGAATTGGAGGAGGTTAAAGTAAGCATTCACAGGTTGAAAAACTAGCTGATGGGGGCGTGGCCTGGCACCAAACAGCATGGACATCTGATCATACAGCTCTTCAACATTTACTACAATCTAACATCATCTGCAGCCATCTAAACCTGATAATGAGGATTTACGGATGAATACAAGCTTATGAGACGTTCTACAGCAGTTTTGTAAGGTTTTCTCAGTCTAAAAGCTTTTTTTTTTTGCTGCCTGAGTGCTGTTTCTAAAATTTCTTGGATTGCTAGCTGTCGGCCCTGCATCATGGCTATATCTGCTAACCATTCAAGCCCTGTGGATAAAATAGAAGCTATGTTTAACAGAATAACAACAGACATGAGCAATCTTAAGATTGCTACCCAACAAATTATTTCAACTCTGAAAACCATTGACTCTCGCCTAGCCTATACAGAAAATAAAGTTTGTCTAAATGAAGCGACAGTACAAGATCTAAAAGCTACGATTAGACAGCAAGACCATACCATTAAGGATCTTTAAAACAAAACAAAATTGATGATACAGAAAACAGAAGTCGGAGAAATAATCTCCGTATATTTGGTTTCCCGGAAGAAGTGGAACTTAAAAATACCACCGATTTCCTTCTTCATGCTCTACCACAGATCCTAAAATTACCAACAGACAAAGGCCTTACTAT
This sequence comes from Neoceratodus forsteri, assembly GCA_016271365.2. Lineage (NCBI taxonomy): Eukaryota > Metazoa > Chordata > Ceratodontiformes > Ceratodontidae > Neoceratodus > Neoceratodus forsteri. The sequence goes on along the minus strand of CM057449.1, from coordinate 569,230,393 downwards.
AGAGCATTTCCACCACTCGCTGGGCCCCTTACCACCTCCTGGACATAGAACCAGACCTATTATTGCCAGATTTCTCAATTTTGCTGACACAGAGATCATCCTACAAAAATCTAGAGAAATCAGCCAACTATCATGGCAAGAACACAGGATTTTCATTTACCGTGATTTTTCCAGAGAGTTATTGCTGAAAAGGAAAGCCTTCACTCCAGCCAGACATCTAATGCATCAAAAGGGCCTCCGCTTTTCACTTAGATATCCTGCAATTATGCAAGTCTTTACTGGAAACTCATACAAAGATTTTAACACCCCCCGACTCCTTAATGAGTTTTCTACACAACTTGCAATCCAGCCTACCTTAATGAACCTGCTGTCTCTGTCAAGCACCCAATGTCATCCTCCTCAATCGCAGCCGCCAAAAAGACTCATACTCATTCTGACACCCCTACATCTGTTGTGCTAGAATCAGCAGTTTCAGAAAACATGGCTGAACTACCGAGAAGGCAGTCCAGCCAGATCCAAGAAAGTCAGACTACAGAGAGACAACAATTGCACATATCCCTTTACATAACAAGTATGCCCTGCTTCAAGACCTTTCAGCTTCCCAAAACCCCAGTGAATGTACCTCTACTGTAGAGAATGCCTCAGTGGCTCCCAAGATGGATTGTGCCTCAGCAGATTCTTCATGGGCAGACTTAGTTGCAAGTTCGTCCTTTAAAGTCAGCGAACCACTGAAAAAGTAACATTGTAGCAAGGGGAAAAACAAAGGGGACTGTACAACTTTAAAAAAGTCTTAAAGGGGAGTGTGGCCAACCACCAACCAAGATGGCGACTTAATTGCAAAGTTCTCTCTGCCTTTGAGCCTAGAACCCGACTATATGCTGTTTCGGTGATATCTGACAGGAACAACTTAGTTTAAAAGGGATCAGAAAGTATCCACTAACTCTAGATTGTTTCACAGTGACAATCGGACATAAGAATCCTTCAAGAAGAGCCAGATTGTTCTAAAGGCACCCACACTATTAGGCCGCATGGTGCAGTTGACAACTGGAAGAGAGGAGCCCTCGATTAGAGACATGTTTGTCTCAATAATGACTAGCATCGATGCTTTAACTCTGGCGGCGAACACCACTGCTGTATCGATGCAACAACTGGATGCTAGGGTAGACTGAATCAAGCAAAAAGTGACAGTGCAAGATGATGTAATGCAGGGCCATTGTGCGACCATGTGGGAGCAAGCTGACCAAATTCGTTCTCTACAGGACAAGCTTGAGGACTTGGAAAATAGGAACCACCAAAACAATCTGTAGATCCTTGGCTTCCCGGAGGGCTGTGAAGCTGGGAAGGCTTTATCCTTTTTGCAACGTACGCTTCCTGAAATATTGCAACTGCCTGAGGGCACCAGGATTACAACTGAAAGGGCACATTGCTCCCTGCAACCCAAACCCAGACAAGAGGACAAACCCAGACCGTTTATTGTTCAAATTCTAAATCATGCAGAAAAGGAAGCAATACAAGCCAGAGCAAGGGAATTGGGGCAACTTCACTGGCATGAAGACACGATCATGATCTTTCAGGATTACTCTAAGGAGTTGGCTACTAAAAGGAAGGCTTTCTCTGAAGTACGTTGTAAATTACATGCATTACAAGTCCCATTCACTCTGCGATACCCTGCTAATTTACAGGTTACAGACAATGGGACTACACACCAGTTTGCCTCCGCGGACGCCGCAATGACCTTTACTATAAGGAGATGGGAAGCAGACCGGGGCTTCTCATCTTACCACCAGACATGCCGATCTTCACTACCAGAAGGCCCGCTCGATGTTACAGTGACAATGGCCATTTCATCCCTCCAATCGACATTGGACCCCCAGAAACAGAGTTCCAGGAAAAGTCCACCATCATTGCCATATCCCAAGCACGATCATCCACAAGAAAGGGCACCCATATCGGCCTTACAGGATCAAAACTTTGCTTCCACCGAGATGGCCAAAACGGAATATGTTAGCCCCTATTTTATGCAAAATCACTTTTCCCCGTTGCAAGATCTTCCAGATACCGAGCGAGGACAGGAGATGGTTTCTGATTCAGCAACCTCGACTAGAAGCAACGGTGGACAAGAAAACACATGAGCCTCGGCCACGGATGCGGCCTTCCCACTACAGGATCCAGGGTCACGATCCTCGGCTCCCGGATCACCACCAGGCCACAACACTGAAATTAACCAGATGGAGTTGCATCAACCCTCAGGAGGAGGATGAACAGAACAGTCTTAACCATGGAAGGCTCATCAGTCAGATAAGTACCGAGAGACAGGTGTCTTGGGGGACTGGGGACTAACAGGGAGGGGAGGGCAGAGTTAACTGAGGCCTGCTTAACAGGGAGATAAAAATCTAACTCCCTCAGTATAAATCCATGCAGGCTTGGAAAAGGTCATTTTTCCTTTTTGCCCTCTAGACGCCTAACCCAGAGGTACTAGATAAATGGACTGTCTTGATATGATGTGCTTTAAATATTCAATGTGTGCTGTGTACAGGTTACTACCCTAGTGAATGAGTTATATGTTATATGTCTGCCTGCTCTGATGGACCACCGAATATATATCCCTTGGGAGGTGTGGCGAGGGGGACGGTGATCAAGGCCCCAACAAGACAGGTGGAAGAGCACGTAAATTATGTGTCAGGCAGATCCCACACCCAAAGCAGATTTTTCAGTATGTCCCCTTTACTAAAAGGCGTTGTACAAGAAAGGGCACAATTGACATAAAGCACCCTTATGCAAGTATGAGACATGCACGATCCAGAGATACTGGGGCCTATCAGGCAAATTTGGTTTATTGGGGGTCGAAAGTAGACAAAGAGAAAGGAGATCTGAGTTAAATTCATGACATTCCAACAAGAGGTCCTGACCTCAGACCCACTCTAAATATACATTTTAAAGGGCTCCCCAACCCCCCGAAAAAAAAATCTTTTTTTTTCTTTTCTACTATCTGAATAGGGCAGAGATAGATCTCGATTGGATGCCCCCGATTTGGAGGGAAATATAATGATGCAGTGCTCGAACAGTGGGATAAGCAGTTTAAGCCCGGACAAGACGTTCAATAGTCCGGTCTACTATAGGCAACATAGGAGTTTGCTTAGTATTATAATACTAATGATCTCTCTATTTCAGATGTTATACTGCGTACTAGCCAAAGGGAGATTTGTTCTGACATAAAGCTATTTGCCTAATTTATGGGCGTAAGAGTTGGTATGTTTAATCCATTGCTTAAGAATCCTAGGAGAACCCACCCCCCCGCGAGGTTACAGAACTGGGGTGTTCACGCAGTGGCTCCAGAGGTATTCAGGGCAGATGATTAAATAACTATGACACCAGCAATACCCAGATGAACAAGACAGTAATAATGATTGTTAATGTTGAAATCTGTCCAAGCATTCAGGGAACAGGGCTCTATGCTGACCACATCTAGCTCTATAAGTATAGGTCACTATAAACGTGATCCCTCCGACATCCGATCATCAAGGATGCATGGTGCCCAATATATATATATACCCTGGACAGGCTCAGGGCAAGGATCTATAGATACTTCTTACTCATGTGTAATAATAGTACTGTACTGTTTAGTTTAGTAGCTCTGTAGCGTGGGGTAGCCTCTCACGGAGACTTAGACTTTTCCACGGCCCACAACACGATTGGACATATCATTGGCTGGGGATCCAGCCGGTAAAGTCCGTTAGTGCTATCTAGGTTGTTTTTGTTTAATAGGTTAAGTAGAGTAGTTAAGCAAATATAGAAGTGGATATTAGACCCCCTAATCAGTAATCGTAGATTGCTAATTTTAAAACTTACTTATATAGATGGCATATAGTATTTTTGAGACCATCATTGTTTAAGGGGTCTTACAATTCAGTATAACAAAAGTGGTTCTCAGGTACTTAGCACTGAGTTCATCTAATCTCTCTAGGTAATCATCAGACCAATATGACGGATGTGGTATTCCACACCTGGAATGTCAGAGGATTGAATTCCCCAATGAAAAGAAAGAAAGTCCTGACACATTTGAAACGTTTATATTCCAAAGTCGCCTTCTTATAGGAAACTAAATTGTCAGGGAATGATCATACGTGTATGACTAAGGAATGGGTGGGCCAACAGGTTCATTCTAACGCCCTTACCAGGAAACATGGGGTCCTAATTTTACTGCATAAATCTCTCCCATGGACGTTAATGCAGACACTCTCGGATCAGGATGGCAGATGGATGATAGCTACATACCAAACCCCCACAGGTCCACTCACTCTATGTAATATCTATGTCCCCAATGATGATAATCTCCTGTTTTTTCACAAGCTTGCAGAGATGATACTAGAGTTTAACCCCCCAAACTGCCCCCTTCTTGTAGGCGGGGACTTTAATGTGACTCTGTTTCCATCTCTGGACAGGAATGATACAGGCAAAGAAGCACACATCAGAAGTGGGAAAGCCCTCCAGCAGATGATCCTAGATCAGGCATTTACAGATCTATGCAGGCTTTTTCACCCCAGAACGAGAGAATACACCTTCCACTCAGAGGTCCATGACTCATATAGTAGGCTGGACTTCTGGTTGGGTTCACCAACTATTACAGCTAAAACTCTTGATGTTATGATTCTTCCCAGAACCATCTCCGACCATGCTCCAGTGCAGCTTCTTATACAATGGAAAGAGTAGCCCCCACCCACCCAGACAATGGAGATTAGACCCTCTCCTTGGGAGACCCTGGTTTATCTCATGGCCAAACACAAGCTTCACTTCTTATGTGAAAATCCCATAATAGACACCTCAGCGGCTACCGTGGGAGGCCTTTAAAGCTACAATGAGGGGCAATATTATGGGTTATGCAGCTGTAAAAAGGAGAGAGAGAGAACACCAACTGGTAAACTTAGAAAAGCAGCTCTCAGCAGCTGAAGACAGTTTTAAATCTATGCCTTCCCCCTCTATACACTCCCCTGTAGGTAGAACTATTCTGGGCCTATGCCTGGAAGTTAATCAGCTCTTGAACAGGAAGGCAGAAGCAGCTATTCTCTTACTAAAACATACATTCTGGGAAGGGGGTGAAAAAGGGCGTAAAATACTTGGGTATCAACTAAGGAAACTGCAGGCCAGCAGATACATTTCAGGACTAAACAACAAACATGGGATATTGGGTACCTCCCCAGAGGACATTAACAACAACATGTCCACATTTTACAGATCTCTTTATACCTCTACTCACATAACACCTAATAAAGAGACCCAATACTTTTTGGACGCATTGCAACTACCCAAATTGCAGGCACAGCAAGCACAGCTTTTAGACCTCCCAATTACCGGAGAAGAAGTATCTGCAGCTATTCCTGAGGAAGTTGTGGAGTCTAAAACTGTGGGAGAATTCAAGAATGCATGGGACAGACATAAGACAATTCTTGTGGGGGGCAGGAAGATATAGGCTGTTGGTTAAATAGGATCTGCGGCCTATCCTGTAGGTAGGGAAATGGGCAGACTAGATGGGCGTCCTTATCTGCCGTCAAAGTCAATGTTTCTATGTTTCTATTCAAGGATTGAAAAAAGGGAAATCCCCAGGTAGTGATGGCTACACAGCAGATTTTTATCAGGCACTAACCCAGGTTATCTCCCCTTTCCTGACTTTAGTCTTTCAGGAGATAGAGCTAAGGGCACCCTCCCCCCCCCTTTATGCATGAGGCCACTATTGTGGTAATCCCAAAAAGGGGTAAAGATCTCACAAATCCTGGAAGCTATCGCCCCATTTCACTTATCAACCTGGACAGCAAATTATATGCTAAAATCCAGGCAACGAGACTTAGTTCCCTACTACCGGGACTTATACACCCCTCACAGGTGGGATTTATACCAGGCCACCGCAGTTCAGACCACCTGAGAACTTTGATGAATCTAGTGCCCTTTTCTAAGTCACTCTCAACATCAGCCGCTGCTATTGCAGTGGACTTTGAAAAGGCATTTGATTCCATGGAATAGGATTATCTTTATATGGTTCTGGTGCATTTTGGGATAGGGGACACTCTTCTTTCTAGGATACAGGCTATATATGCAGGTCCCTTGGCCAGAGTTAACACAAACTCAACACTTTCTCCTACATTTCCACTGGGCAGATGCACAAGGCAGGGCTGTCCTCTGTCTCCCCTCCTTTTCGTCTTAGCCATTGAACCTTTGGCTGCGGCGCTACGGACTCATGCTGACATATTTGGTCTGACAGTGGGAAATACAACGTATACAACTTTAATGTATGCTGATGACCTTTAGCTTCTCTTGGCAGACATCCAGAATGCCATCCCTTTACTGCTTAGTCTTCTAGAGTCATTTTACACACACTCGGGCCTACGACTGAATCAGAATAAGACCGAAGTACTGCCCCTTAACACTCACTGCACACAACAGATGATTGAAGCAGCGGATCTACTCTGGGCTCCCAATGGAATAACTTATTTGGGAATTGCCTTAACCTCAACCTTAGATGCAATATGGCAGAATAACAGTCAACCCCTCCTCTCTTCTATTAAAACAGAATTTGATAGGTGGAAGCTTTTTAAACTTACACTAGCTGGGAAGATTGTGGCTGTTAAAATGGTATCTGCCCCTAAGCTTTTATACCTCCTTATGCACTTGCCCATTCCCTTTCCTAAACAGTGGCACAAGCCCTTTGACAGTTTGGTCAGGGATTTTCTCTGGGAGGGAACTAAACCTAGATATAGTCAGTCTAAACTTAGGTCACACCGGAAGCATGGGGGGTGGAATCTCCCATTGATAGAGGGCTACCGTAGGGCTTTTCTGCTGGCTCAAACAGTCAGGTGGTTTAGTCCTCTCTTCCCCCTCTCCCCACAGTGGGTACAACTGGAGATGGATTTAACGGGATGACGCACCCTGCTTCACTTATTTCAAGGGGTATATATCCCAAATCCGGACCAGTACATAGACTGCATACAGAACATAGTTCACTGCCAGTGGAAATTTCTCAAACAAATTGATATGACACACATAGGAAGATGACAATGGAACTCCTTCCGCTCTCCTATGTTCCCATTTGGCAGAACCCATCTATCACCATAGGTGGCACTGTAGTATTGTGGAAGCACTGGCTGAAGTTGGGCATCTCCAAAATGGATGATATACTAATACCAAATCTTAACACACTCCATACCTTTCAATCCCTCTGACAGAAATGGGGAATCCCACACTCAGATTTCTGGAGATATTTACAATTGAGGGATGCTACTCGACATCTTTTAGCCCCGACCCTGCTCTTTGATAAACCATCTGAACCCTCTGATCTGAAGAAATGGATACAACATCTTCAGGGGCTAGCAGGTGGCATACATACACCAAAATTAGGGACACCCTTCCTTCCCAGTTGGAGCAGGCAAGAGTTAAATGGGAGAAGATGTTGCAATCCCATATATCATCAGAGGACTGGAACCAAGCCTGGAAGGATACCCATACCTGGTTTAAAGATGCTAGATCCAGACTGATTCAAAACAAAATTGCCCACTCCTGGTATCGAACCCCGGTAGTTCTGTACAGAGCCAAACTCCAGGAAACTGACTGCTGTTGGAGATATCAGAGACCAGGAGGTGATCTCTTGCATATATTATGGTCTTGTCCAAGGATACAACCCCTCTGGTGAGAGATACAAACCCTGGCCTCTGAGGTCACACAACAGCAGATTCCCCTTAGTCCTTATTTCTACATACTGGGAATAAGAAGTGATCTCCCTCAGATGTCACCACAAATGTGCAGATGGCTACCTTTGCTGACCCTGCAAGCTAAAAGAACCATACTCTGTAAATGGAGATCCACTCTGGTCCCTACACTTGCAGAGATACTGATGTCTCTCTCAGCCCTGGCTAAACTTGACAGAATTTCCCACCTTCAGACAGCCCAAATGTCTATATTTAGACTTTGCTGGACACTGTATCTTAAATATGTACAACCTCAGACAGGGGTGAGATCAATGATCCTTCAATGGTGATGGATATTCTATGGTTAGACGGGGATTGTAAACTTAGGGAATGATGTTTTGAGAGGTAACTCATGCCTATTACCTCCTGGGGTTCGGTATCTTGTGACCCACCCTTTTCACTTTTCACTCTTCAATCTCAGGTATACTAAGCTGTAAACCTGCTCTTCCATCTTTCTGTAACCTGACGCAGTTAAGTTAAGAACTTAAGCTTTGGTATGTATTTGTTTCTGCCTTAGGTTATTGGGGATTTTGCAGAGCATATTCACACTCTTGCCCGACATTTCTCCAGAGGCTATGAAAGGGGATTTTATTGGCTTGTCCAGGAACAGGGAAACATGCATGGTGTGCTTATGTCCAGCAAAGCAAGTCGTCTGTGGGAGTCTCTGTATTGGTGAGTGTAACAGAATTTTTTTTTCTTTTTTTACTACATGAATGTTTCCATTCTAGTTAATTTTGTCTGTATATGTTAACAGTTAGACCTAGGTACAACGTTAAGATAATTTTTAACAATCACACTGATAACTTCAGGTCACTTTCGACCTCTGTGCATCACCAATGTGCCTGTGTATTATCACTCTGAGTATTGGGTAGGAATAATTTCTGATTACAAGCTGATGTATATACCTATTGTAGACTGTGCGACATTAGTATCACTTGTACATCGATAAAATCTTGTATATCTTAAATCTGCATCCTGTAACCACTGCAGATACTGATGTGAGTTGAACAGAATGTTAATTTCAGAAAACAATAAAAAGTTAAATCTAAAACAAAAGTCTTAAAGTCGGTATATCCCTTAATCTTTAAATGAATGCTGATCTTCTGCCTCGCAGAATTTAACTAAAATGATTGATATGCGGGTACAGTTTACCTCATCAGTCCCTAACTAAGTGTATTAATGCTTCACATTTCTTTTAGCCAGAGGTCCTAAAACAGACGATTCTCTGATGGCTGTATGATGATTCGTCTGTGAGCTGCATACATTTTGTTGTATAGGACTGTGTTTTCTTTGTGCAGTCTGGCTGGTCGTAATTAGTAAAAATCTTGCTATGCGACCCTATTAGTACCTCCGCGCAGGCAATTTTCTCGTACTGGAACTCAAACATATTAGCGGCGAGCGCTTCTTTTTGGCATCTAAATGATATTTCTTATTGAGTCCCAGTATTTGCGAGAAGCCTGGCAGTTGTGCTAAGCAATTGCAATCATTAAAAGATGGCATCTAACATGCGGCCATTAAGTTTCATTTCGGCATTTACTAATGCCTCAAAAGATCTGCCCACCAGATAATCCTATGGGCAAACATCTTAGGTGGCTGTTTACAAACTCTGCAAATGAGGAAGAGCTGCTCATAAATTACTTTGCAGCTAAATTAGCCCGATCCTGGGACTCAGCTTACTTCATCAGCCCATAATTAGTTACAATAATACTCTGCATACTTCTTACCCATAACTCCAAAGCATGTGGTTCTCTGGTTGGGGCAGTATGGGTAGGCTATGGGCTGCATATATTTTGCTGTATAGGTAAGACTGTTTCTCTTTGTATGATCTGGCTGGTCGCAAATATTTGTAAACTTGCAACTTTATTAAATCCTCCATATAGGCAATTTTCTGGCAACTAGAACTCTGGCATATCAGAGGTGCGTTTGCCTTTTTTTAAATTTTTTTATTAGATACTGAGTCCTAATATTCTCGCATAGCCTGGTGGTCGAGTCAGATAATTGCAGTCACTAAAGCCAGCATCTAAACATGAAATCTCTCAAATTCTATCTGGCTTATAACAGGGCCACACTAGAACTGGCCATTAGATAATGTTATAGTCAAACAACCCAGGGGGTACATATAATTTTAGCAAATAAGGAATAACTGCTTATAATTTACTTATTGCCATATTCTTAGCTTCTTAAAGTCTCAGTTCAATCAGTTGTGTACTGACCAGGCTAGATATTACATATTAAGTGGCACTCAGTCCTGAAAGGCAGTAAATGTTGCCTTACAACATAGTAATGTTTAATGCTTCTAGACCATGGGTATAAGTCGTTTAGTACAATGGTTCACTAATGGCATTAATTTCAATGAAACAGTGTCTGGCAAAATAATTAACACAACTTGAATGCAGGATTTTCAGGGCTGATTGAATTACTTGTTCATGGTTATTGTGCCCTACAGCAGGTTGCAACCTAGCTGTTGGAACCTGTTCCCTAAAGGTTTCTTTGTGTTTCAGATACATTTTAAAATTGGATAAATCATACCCTCTGGATGCTTAATGTGACTGAAAACTGTGGCAGTACTTCTGCCTTATCTAAGCATTTAAATAAATCACAGCAGGCATAATTACTCAATGGGGGCACTAGGCCTATTATGCCCTTTTAACATCACTAATTTTAGTAACTTGACTGCTACTTAGTTAACAGCCTGATTTTACTATATTTTCTAAAGTATGTTGTTCTTGATTCAATGAATCTTTTACTGTATGATAGTTGTTTTTTTTTCTTTCCCTGCTGTAGTCTGGTACTCAGATAAATATATTTAATTTATTTTCTAAAGTTCAGATGATGATGGATTGAGTAAAGTTTACTGTTAGTTAATCAAACCCTAGATTAGCAAGAGTATGATAAATATTTTCATATGCTTTTTTCTCTCAGTTGCGCCAGAATTATTTACTGGTTAAATTGTAAGAACATCCTTACTGCTGTTTCATACTGCTTTATGATAATACAAATAAGAAGTAGAATTGGATTCCATTAATAATCTTATATAAACCTCTTAGGTTTCTAATCCACACCCTAGAGAACAGGGAAGTGGTCTTGGTCCCCCTTTTCTAATCAGGACTGACCTTTTCTTCTCTGCTTGTCTTAGATGGCTTTAAATTTATACTGTTTAATAGTCTTGATGTTAAAAATTAGTGTAGTTAATATTTTAATAGAGAGCTGCAACATATGGAGTCTGAAATTCCCTATATACTATACCTTTCTCAAAATTACATATAGTCCTGCCTATAGAAAACTTATAATTATTAAAAACGTCAATCTGATCTGCATACCTCTGATTAGGATATTTGGCAATTGGAGTCCTCTGACATTCCAGCTACTGTATTATAATACCTGAGTCCATATGGGTAACTTAACACTTTACACATGTAATGTCAAGGGACTCAATGCGCCTAGCAAACGCAAACAGGTCCTCAATCACCTCAAAAAACATAAGGCACAAACTGCCTTTCTGCAAGAAACTAAATTACTTGAAGCAGATAATGATAGACTAAAATGTGACTGGGTCGGTCAAGTATACGCTGCATCGGTGCACTCAAAAAAAAGAGGTGTTGCAATTGTAATACACTGAAACTTAGAATGGAAATCTTCTAGCATTTTAAGAGACCCAGATGGCAGATGGCTAATTGCATCTTTTGATACCCCTATGGGTCCACTAACCCTAATTAATATCTATGCTCCGAATTCTGATAGCCCTCAATATTTTCATAATTTGGCTGACCTCTTAACTTCACAAAACTTAGCTAACTCCCCTATACTGATTGGTGGTGATTTCAACCTTGCACTTGATGCTTATTTAGACAGAAGCAACTCATCACAAGATGCCCACCCAAGAAGTATAGCTGCACTGTCCCTTCCAATAAAGGATTTTGGCCTATCAGATATCTTGAGGTTTTTTTCATCTCAGAGATAGGGAGTATACATTTTACTCTTTCTACCATCAATCTTACAGTGGATTAGACTATTGGTTAGCTTCCCCCACAGTTACATCCAATATAGTAGACTCCTCTATTCTTCCATTACTTATTTCAGACCACTCCCCAGTTAAACTTCAACTGACCTGGGATTCCCCTCCTTTAAAATCCCCCCTCTTGGCGTCTAGACCTCTTACTACTCAAAGATCCAGAATTCTTTCCTTGGATTAGGGTACAAATTGAAGATTTTACTACCCTTAATAATCCTGAAGACACTTCCATGGGCATAACCTGGGAAGCTCTTAAAGCCACCCTCCGAGGTAAAACTATTAGTTTCTCTGCGCATAGGAGGAAAAAGAGGGAGCAACAACTTCATAATCTTGAAAACTCTCTTAAATCTAAACAATCACAATATTTAGCCAACCCTCATCCTGACCCTTCCTCCTCTTTGCATCACGAAATTCTTCAGCCTCGTATGCAAATCAATTAGCTAATCTCTCGCAAAACTGAAGTAGCATTACTAAGAATTAAGCACAAGTACTGGGAAGGAGGGGAAAAAGGGAGTAAAATATTAGCCTATCGGCTTAGAGCACAACAAATGGAAAGACACGTCACTGCCTTAAAAGATGGGTCAGGGAAAATCCATACAGATAATGCCTCTATTAACAAAATCATGACTAATTTCTATAATAATTTATATTCATCCCCTTCTTCTACATCTCTCCTGACTATAAACACTTTTCTTGAAAAAGTAACATTCCCCTGTCTCTCTCAGGATGTGGCAGACTCTCTCGATAAGCCTTTCACTACCAAGGAGATTCATCAGGCTCTTCTTTCTCTTAAAGCTGGACGTTCCCCTGGGGGTGATGGATTCTCAGTTGAATTCTATAAATCTTTAGCTGACCTTCTGTGTCCTATGTTATGTAAAGTGTTCCATGAATACGCCATTATAGATAAGCTACCCCAAACTATGACAGAAGCAGTTATTACAGTGCTCCCTAAGAAAGATAAAGATACTACCTTCCCCTCTAACTACCACTCTATATCTCTTCTTAATACAGATAGGAAAATCTTTGCAAAGCTTCTGGCAACTTGCTTAGAACCATTTATTCCTAAATTAGTCCATTGGTCCCAAGCCGGCTTCATTAAGGGAAGGACAGGCTCCGACTATCTCCACTCCTTATTAAATTTCATGCATAAAGCCAAACATCTTAAATTTCCTGCAGTAGCTATAGCAGTGGATTTCGAAAAAGCTTTCGATTCTTTACATTGGGACTTTTTCTACCCTGTGCTTTCTCGTTTTGGTTTCAGTAACCTTTTTTGTTCCTGGATCAAACTTCTTTATACCGCCCCCTCAGCTAGGGTGCTTACAAATTCCACATTATCCCAACCTTTCAAACTAGCCAGAGGCACTAAGCAAGGAAGCCCCCTATCTTCATCTCTCTTCATCTTAGCACTTGAACCCTTAGCTGCTGCCTTACGTCAAACTAGTGAAATCAAAGGCATCTCTATACGTAATACAGAATATATCTCACTTTTCTATGCAGATGATCTGCTCATTTTACTAGAAAACTTAGAGTTATCTGCTCAACCACTTACCTATATAGTGAACACATTTACCAAGCTTTCCAGGCTGGTAGTTAACCACCAAAAAGCTGAGATACTACCATTAAATGAACACTGTAAGCCTCCTATGAACCATCTTCTCAGCTACCGATGGGCCTCACAAGGTATTACTTACTTAGGGATAAAATTTCACCTAATTTTAATAAAATCTGGGACATAAATCTTTCTCCCCTGCTATCAAATATTAAAACTATCTTAGAGAGGTGGAAAACCTTAAACTTGTTTCTATCTGGTAAAATTGCAGCTGTTAAAATGAATGTCACTCCAAAGATACTATACCTCATTGCAAATGTCCCATTAAAGATTCCTTTTTCTTTTCTGTTCAGAATTGACAAAATTATAGGAAACTTTTTATAGGAAGGCCATATCCCCAGGTTTAATTGTGTTAAATTACGTTCTCACTGGTCTCATGGTGTTTTGGCCTGCCTTGGTTTTTAACCTACCTTTGGGTGTTCAGAGCCTCACAAACTATTAAATGGTTTTCCAAACCCAGTGATAATTCTCCGCTATGGCTTGACAGGGAAGCTTCTTTAACTCCAGGACAGATTCCCACTAGCTTTATATTTTTAACCCCTACTTCATCCCACCATCGCCACATCTACACACTACTGGTTCAGAATGCATAAATGGCTTAAAATCAATCCGACTCCTGTCTCTTACACCCCTATATGGGGGAACCCCAAAATTTCCCTAGAAGGCAAACCAATATTTTCTACCTCATGGAAACACAGAAATATATTCTTTCTGGGAGCTATCTTAGCTGAAGGTAGTAACACTTTAGACTCCTTCAGTAACCTACAAGCCAAATGGGATATACCCAGACAAGAATTCTGGAAGTATCTACAAGTTCACTCTGCTACCCTTCCCATCATACAGCAAACTAACAGGGCCCCGTCATTTTCCTCACTCATCAGGGTATGGTCCAATAGCTCATCTGGCTTAGTTAGTAGAATTTACAAACACATTAGAGATTCCTTACCGAATCAGTCCCTTTCAGCTAAAAACAAATGGAATAAAGTTTTAAAGATTAATATAACAGACTCTCAATGGGATGATTGTTGGAGACTCCACCATAGTACTTTCATAGATGCTCGTAGCATGCTTATTCAATATAAAATCCTTCATCTCTGTTATAGAACCCCAGCTCTTCTTCATAAAATGGGTTTACTCCCTGATAACCATTATTGGCATTGCAATTCACCAGATGGAGATCTACTACATATACTCTGGCTATGTAAACCAATCTTTAAACTATGGCAATCCATCCACCAAGTAGCTTCCAACATCATTGGATGCTCCATTCCCTTTGAACCAGAATACTTTTTATTAGGTGTTATAAACAAAGACATAAAAATATCAAAACATCACCATAGATGGTTACATATCTTATTCATGCAAGCAAAAAGATTAATTTTAATGCACTGGAAATCCCAGATAACACCTACTCTGACAGACATTCTTAATAATCTAACCCACATTGCTTCCTTGGAGCATCATTCTTATTCAGTACAAGACCGACTGAATGAGTTTAAGCTCTGCTGGCAGGACTTTTTAAATTACTTACATACCTCTGTTAATGGATATTCTCAGACTCACTAGTATACTTCAGAGTTATAACATTATTCTATATATTAGTTTTATTTTCTTTGCAGCTCTCTCTATGATTATCGAGTTAAATAGTTTAGGCATAAGATTAGGTTTTCTTTTGTTTTTTCTCTTTTTATAATACAGTACACCTTAACATTTTATGTATAGTCTGACTAGGACATTAAGAAATACTTATGATCAATATATTGTAACTCCAACTTACACTGTCATATATATTGCCAAATGTTTCATATGTATATCCTTCAGTATATCATGTCATTGGTTTACTTTGTCTGTACTGTATATGTATACTTATATAAATGTTTTGTTTTTGTCAATAAACACATTAACTGCAAAAAAAGAAAAGAAAAGCTAGCTGAGGGTGGCATCAGTATCAGGGGCCATCTTTTGGGTCCTGCAAGTGTGGGACAAGGATATTTAGAGATGAGAAGCAATGAGGAAGGGTTTAAGTTTGTAGGGGACTGGTGATAATTCTGGGATAGGAGACTCTTCAAAGGTGATGGCCTTAATCCCACAAATGAAGGAACATGTGCACTGAGATGAAAGTTTGATGTCTACATCTTGGGACATTTAAACTGAGTTGGGGGAGGCTGGAGCAAGAAGATTCCTTAGCAGGGAGGTAGGAAAAAGGGGCCTAGCTAGCACTCCCCTTGGCTATTGAAGCATAAGAAGACTAAAGTCTGAGTAAACAATGTGGGGACAGGGTCAGAAGCTAATATTTTGTGGCTAGCTTATGCCATTTCATCAGAACAAATGGTGGTAACGGCGTCACGTGATGTAAGTGTACTGATCAGACATGGGTGGATCAGCTCCAGCAAATGCGGCTGATAATTGCGGCTATGTAAGCATCTATCCTGATTTTTTTAAGTGGTGTTTACCTGTTACAGTTACGGGGAGTGTCAAGTTGTTTATGGCTTCTGAAGCAGACACAGTGCAAATGGAGATGGTTGAGCCTTCACAGCCATCATGACAGCTCCCACCTCGGCTGCATCCTGTCAAACGTAGGCCTGAGCCCGATTCTCCTGATGAGTCTAAGTCACTTGGAATACATGAAAGTCTTGACTTATTTTTGCCAAGCTAGCTTCTATTAAACTTACACTCACTGAGGTAGCCAACAATCTCCAGGCTTTCAATCCCTCTTTGGAGCAACTTGCTTGCCGGGTAGGAGATCCGGAAACCAGGATTTCCTCTTTGGAGGACTCTTGCACCTGGGAAGAGAAGGAGATCATGGACTTGTGGTGAAAAGTGGAGTGGCTAGAAGAATGAATGGAGGATCAAGAAAATCAGCCTCAGGAATAATTTGATTTTTGTCAGGATCCCTGAAAGAGCTGAGGGCACAGGCATGTTACAATTTATGCAAGAGCTGCTGATGGAGATTGCCCCACCTCCCAGATAACCGGTACTACATTGAGCAGGTGCACAGATCTCCTGAACTGCTGTCCACTCCTAACAGCAAACCAAGGGCCATAATTATCAAATGCCTTATTTATTTTATTTATTTAAATCTAGGATTACAAGTACCTTTGAGCCAAGGCTCTTTTACAATGGTTCCACATCAGTTTGAGGACAGTACAATGACCTACAATAATGCATGGTAATGCATCAAGTCAAGGAATTATAGGCAGGATAAACAGGTTAAATAGGTTTACAATCAGTTACAAGAGAAAAATGCATACATTTTTGGAGAAGACAGGTCAAGGATAATTGAGGGTGTATAACAGCATTACAAGACATGGGTAGGACACAGGGATGTAAGAGCTGCCAGAGGCATTGTCACAGCACATAGAGAACAGCAGGTAGCAGGGTTAGATGGGGAGGGTGAGGGGGGAGGGATGGGGAGGAAGGGAAGGAGGGGAGGAGGAGAAGAGACAAGGGAAAAAAGTAGGTAAAGAGCTAGAAGGGGGCTGAGGCAGTACTGAAAGGGTAGCTAGGAGGGCTGGCTAGATGAGGCAGTTGGAGGTACTGGAGGCAGAGAGAGAGAGAGAGAGAGAGAGGCGGAGCCTTGATTTGAAGGGGCCATGCTTGAGAATGGAGGAGATCTCACTGCTGAGGCTATTCAACCAGCTTGGGGCCCTGTAGGCAAATGAACATTGACCCATTGATGTTCAGCAGTGAGAAATCAGCAGGAGTTGAGAATCAGATCCCCTGGTATGGCGGGGATTATTACTTGGGCTGAGGAGAGCTTGGATACCAGGGGGAGCAAGGCCCAAGGCTATCTTCTTTGCCATAATGCAGGTTTGGTATTTTAGATGGTTTGATAGTTGTAGCCAGCCAGTTTGGGTGTAGAGGTCACAGGTGTGAGTAAAATGATGGGCTCCAGTTATAAGATGACAGGCTTTGTTTAGGGAGGTGGAAATGCGTCTGAGGGCTGTTGAAGTGGCAGAGCCATATATGATGAGGCCATAGTCGATAATGGAGACTACTGAGCTTTGAACAGTGACCCTTAGGGCTACAGGGGTAAGGTGTGCCCTGTGCCTGTAGAGGAGTCCAAGTCGCATGTTAGCCGCCTTGGCTACGCTGTCAATGTGGGCCCCATAGGACAGGTTATTGTCAAGAGAGATCCCGAGATATTTAAATGAGTGCACCTCTTCAAGGGCCACTCCAAGGCGGTTTGTGATGGTCAGTGGGTGCTGCCAGTTCTTGTTGTGGGAGTTACTGAAGAGCATAGATTTAATTTTTTTATAGTTAAGGATGAGTCTGTGTTTGCTGAACCAACTATCTATGGAGGTGAAACCAAGCTGGAGTTCGTTCTGTAGGGATAGTGGATCCTTATGGGTGGTGTGAATTACGGCATCATCAGCGTAGAATATGAGTTGTTCTGGGCATGACTGGGGGAGGTTATTCAGAAATAGACTGAAAAGAAGGGGACCCAGTATGGAACCCTGAGGTACTCCAGAGTGGACTGGCCGTGCATTGGAGAGGATACCTGCAATTTTCACTCTTTGCAATCTGTTCTCCAAGTAACTTTTAAATCAAACTGTGGAGTCTGGGGAGAGCCCTGCATTTAAGAGCTGTTCCAGAAGCAGACGGTGGTGAAATGATATCGAAGGCCTTAGTTAGATCTATAAAGACCGACCCGGCTAGGTGACCATTATCAAGAGAGCTGTGGATGGCTCCTGTGAATTCCAAGAGGGCTGATGTGGTGCCATGTCCTTTTCAGAAACCATGTTGCTGTGAGCATAAGATATTGTGTTTGTCCAAGTAATCTGTGAGCTGGTCAGCAACTAGGCATTCAATGGCCTTGGATAGTGGAGGCAATATGGAGATTGGTCAGTAGTTTCCAGAGTTGGTCCCATCTCCAGTTTTGTGGACCGGGGTGACGGTGGCAGATTTCAGTCTGTCTGGGAACTAGATGAGGGAGAGGTTGCAGATCTTAATTAGTGGGCTAATCACCTCAACAAAGGTGAGGGACAGCACGTTTAGGTCAAGTGTGTCCCCACTATTTCTTGTTTTAGCGATTGCTTTAGCAATGTATTTGTGAGCTTCATGCATCTTGACTGCTTTGAGGTAGAATGGAGGATGTGTAGGGGAGGGCAGAGTGGTAGTAGGTAGATCAGGGGAGTGAGATTCATTGAAGAAGTCGGGGGGAGGAACATTACTGAGGTCCTTGAAAGTGGTGTTGAAAGTATTGGCAATAGTTGTGGGGTCGAAGGTAATAGTCCCCATCTGTGACTAGCATAGCTGGGGAGGTTTTTGGTTGTTTTCTGGTTAGTTCTTTAATATTATTCCAGAATGCTGTCCCATTACTCCATGTACTGGTGAGCGCTTCCTTGTAGTAGGTGCTTTTGTGTAGCTGGATTGATTGTGTACAGGCATCACGGGCACGTTTGTAGTTCTGAATATTGGTTTGGGTGCCGGAAGCCTGAGCCAGAAGCCAGAGGTGGTCCCTTGATTTTAGTTGTGCAATTAGGTCAGTGGTGAGCCAAGGATTTCAGAGGGCTTTGACGTTATGCTTTTGAAGAGGGCATAGGAGTCACAGGCTGCATTGAAGGTGGTGATGAAGAAATCCAGGGCTGAGTTAACATCTGCTGCATTGAAAATAAGAGACCAATCCTGCTGCCTGAGGAGGGATTTGAGGAGTTTCAGTTTCCCTCGGGGAAGGATTCTGCTGGTGGTGACTGATGGTGGGGATTTGCAGAATTTATTAGACCATTCACAGGTGACAGGGGAATGGTCATTAAGGCAATCAGGGAGGATGAAGATATTGGTGATATGGGTGGGGTGACTGGTTAGAACCCAGTCCAGGAGGGAGCTAGTTTCTGTTCTGTAGTTGCGTCGGGTTAGGGAGGTGACCCTTTGTGTGAGGTTTACAGAGGTGAGGGCATCCTTGAGGGTCCCAGTATCAGGGTCGAGCCAGTTAATGTTAAAGTCACCAAGCATGATTAACGCAGAACCAGGGGGTTGTGTACAGGCAAAGTCCAGGATGGCTTTGAGGCCTTTTACTTGCTCTTTTGGTGGGATGTACACCGCAGCAACTGTGAGAACTTAGCCATGGGCTCCTAGGATGATACAAATGGGAAGGATCTGTGTAAATGAGTCCGAGAGCGGGGTGTTTAGGGGATGGCCTGTGAGAGTCTCTCTGAGGTAGATGGCGCATCCCCCTCCTCTTTTTGCCTTCCGATCTAGCCTAAAAACATCGTAGCCAGGCAGGGTGATTGCCAAGTCAGAGACTTTTAGGTGATAGCCAGCTTTCGACTACTGCAATGACATCCAGTTTGTACTGGCAAGAGAAGATTTGCAGGGCATCAAGCTTTGGGAGAAGGCTGCAGATATTGAGAGAAGCTAGGGAGAGAGCTCCAGAGTGTTTAACTTGGTTGCCTGGACTTCCACCAAAAGCTACTATTCAGAGGCAGGTAAGGGAGAGGGGCCCCCTATTCTGGAATAATCATTGTTGGTATATTTTTGGGGACATCACACCGCAGGTTTGGGACCGGCAGATGGCCTACAGGGATGTTAAACAAGCTCTTCACACTGCCAAGGTACAATTTAGAATGTACTATCCAGCTTGTTTGATTATTTACACTCCATCTGGCACCACAGAGTTCTAGTCTGCAGCTGTAGCTTGTCAGGGACTTCCCTAGTTTATCCTTGGCCTGTAATTACCTCCTAAGTGTTAGTAAAATTTTCCCTGGTTGTGTCAGCAGGGCTGCTACCCTGACCTCTAAGGGCATCCAGGGACTTTGTCATTGTGCTTAATGTGACTTTTTTGATAGTTCTTTATGAGCTTGCATCAGAGGAGACTGCTTCTCAATCCTATTGACTGAATTTCTAAATGTCCAGGACTGATTCAGTTTTCTAGAACTGTTGGGATCATGTATGCACCTGATGACATCATTAGCACAGTGGGAAGCTTCTATGATGCAGTCTTGCAACTGCTTTACTATGGCTGCACTGTTCCTTAGTTAATCTGTTTGGGACTTTGTTACTTGCTGTTCCTTCATTGCTTGTTTTGTATCACAATGCACCTCCACTACATTAATCTAATCCTGCAGTTGATTTGATGTGCCCTTCAACTTATACTTAAAGTTTGTCTTTGTGTATAATTTTTACTACATTATTTTGTTGCCCCTTGGTTTCGTACCTGTCCTATAGCTCCTTATTCTGTCTGTTTTTGCCTTTTCTTCTTCCCTGTGGTCATACTTTAAAGCTATCCCTGCCTTATTTCTTGAGTGTGTTTTACAATGATTTGGTTCTATTTCTACTCTGTGTACTTGAGGCGTGTTCTGACTATTAATTTCTTATTCTAGTTCTGCTTCTGAGCTTCTGGGTGTTATCTTGAGATTATAAACTCCTTTGGAGCTGGCTTTCTTCTGCCTTCCCTTTTAGCATCCTTACCTGTCTCCCCCCCCCCCTTTCTATGGGTCTATTTTTTCTTTCTTTCTAATTTAATTTGTGACTGTCTGAGGCTTCGGAATTGTGCTGGTAGCCTCATCTGGGATCTGTCCTAATTCCCTCAATAGAGAATACCGAATGACGAAATCCCGAAAAAAAAATATTGAATAAACAAAATACAGAAATAAAATAAGACCGAAAATAGAAAGACAGAAAATCCAAATCCCGCCTCATTACATTGAAAACATTGTAATAATGACTCTGCAGCATTAATCTCCATTAATTTATTCCCTCTCAAAACCCGTCAGCAGCAGCATCGAATCTCCGGGCAGCATTAATCCAGAATATAACTTGATAAACTGTAATACAACTCACACTACTAAAGTAAAAACAAATACTATTGATTATTATCTGTTCAGAATTCAAGAGTTATAATTCCAGGATAAAAGTTTATCAAGCACTAATGAAGGTTGATACTCAAAATGTCTGAGTCTCTCAGTTAGAAGGTCTTATGGAGTCCTCGAGTACAGACAGCAGTGGTCAAAAAGGTAAACTCCAACAAGTCGAACAGGTTTTGCACTGTGTCTGGTATTGCAGTGACTTTATGTCCCTCTTTATAGAGGAGCTCTGGAAAACTATGCTTCTTAAATTCGAATAGTCTTGGCTTGTAGTCATCCTGTTTTTATTCACCAAAAAAGGAAAGAATATAAAACTAAACAGGCCAAGGTCTATCAGTATCCAGTATAAAACATATTGATTTACTGGAGAAGTTCAACGGATCCATTGGAATTACTTTTAGTATTGATCTGAGTCCCGATTTTAAAAAGATACCGAAAATACCAGTCAATGCAGGCGCATAACGTTTGAAACCCA
Source organism: Neoceratodus forsteri (assembly GCA_016271365.2). Classification (NCBI taxonomy): domain Eukaryota; kingdom Metazoa; phylum Chordata; order Ceratodontiformes; family Ceratodontidae; genus Neoceratodus; species Neoceratodus forsteri. The sequence goes on along the minus strand of CM057449.1, from coordinate 569,208,759 downwards.
TTTTGTGAAAGGTATCTAAAAGAAGAAAACTTGCACAAACGGAGTGCTTCAAAGTGCTTCAATGCACTCACTGAGCTCTAAATTCCTAAGTTGGTTTATTTTAGTAATTTATTTTTAAAATTACCAGCATGCTTCTCAATACGAAGCGCAATGCTCTAGTATGATGAAGCCAAGTGCTGCAGAGAGACAGAGCTTAGCAGAAATGTAATAGAAGCTCCAGAAATCTCGGACTGCTTGGACTGCTTACTTCAGCTTCTGCTACGCTTAATGTCATAAAACATTGTGTAAGCACAGTGAAGACTTTGATTACAGCCTTGCATCTGCGCTGTTTCAACATCTCATCAGTGCACCAGATAATCAGGCAATCATCACACCTGATGACCTGATGACCTTTTATATTTCAGTATTTTGTACGTCGGGATTTCAAATGTATCGGGAAATTGGCCGTTCGGGATGTTTTGGGTGATAATTTACAATTCAGTGTTTTTTTAGACGGGATTTAGTACCTAACCCCCTCATTCAGCTGGTTCCGGATACATGCTTCATGGACTGAATTGTTGTCAAGGTGTTCTGACACCCACTTTGGCTGGCGCCAGGCCAGTCCCCTGTTTTATTACATGGAGCGAACTGTGCACACAAACTGTAGTTAACAATTTGTTAATGGTTATCTTCATGTTATTGTGTCCTCTGGGGTTGAGGAATTCTTCCCTCCCTAGGGTCAGACGCTTGTATATAGTTTTAAGGTTTAGAGTTATTGGTGTTGTTTTTCAATTTTATAGCCAGGAGAATTTACAGTTGGTTGCCTTTTTATTTGCTTTCTTTTTGACATGTCCTCTTGCTAATTTACGCCAGACCAATTATAATTTTCTTGCTGTTATAGCTGTGTTGCTTTTATTGATTCTGATAACCAGCAGGGGTGGGGGTTTTAGTATGATATACTGTATGTATTACAGGTGAATACTTACTGGAGATTCTGTCTTGGCAGTTCTAGTGGTATAAAGGTTTGCATTTTTGATGGCATCATTAAGCTTGCCTATGTCCTCTTATAAGTTTGTTAGTTGGAATGTTAAGGGTGCCCAAACACCAGAAAAGAGGCATATGGTGCCTAGGCACCTGTGATTAATGGGAGCCTAAGTCATATTTCTCCAGGAGACTCACATCGGGTCCCAGGACTCCTTATGGAGATGGTCTTGGGCCAGCCAGGCCTATGCAGCCAGCTCTAGTAAATGTCGAGCAGGAGTTGCTGTCCTTTTTGTTAGGAATGTTGTATTCCAATTTTCGTTTGAGTATTCAGACCCAGAGGGTAAGTATTTGACTTTGAAAGGCTCTTTGGGGGGTTGTCCTATTACTTTGGGCTCAATTTATGGTCTTAATATTGATGACTCCTCCTTTTTTACTTCCCTGATAACTCTTAAATTTCATGGCCTGCCACCCATCCATTTTGAGGGATGATTGGAATCTGGTGCAGGACTCCCACCTGGACAGATCTCCCTCACAGTGTTGGGGTTTGACACCTGTTCAGAGGGCCCTCTCTGAGCTTATACATATATTGGGATTGGTTGATCCCTGGAGAGTGCGGCATCCCATCCAGAAACAATACACATTTTATTTATCTCCCCAATTTATGGTCTTAATATTGATGACTCCTCCTTTTTTACTTCCCTGATAACTCTTAAATTTCATGGCCTGCCACCCATGCATTTTGAGGGATGATTGGAATCTGGTGCAGGACTCCCACCTGGACAGATCTCCCTCACAGTGTTGGGGTTTGACACCTGTTCAGAGGGCCCTCTCTGAGCTTATACATATATTGGGATTGGTTGATCCCTGGAGAGTGCGGCATCCCATCCAGAAACAATACACATTTTATTTATCTCCCCATTCATCTTTTTCACGCCTGGATTACTTTTTAGTTTCACATTCACTTTTTAATAGTATTTCCTCCCGGAATTTTGAGGCTCAGGTTATCTCTGATCATGCCCTAATAACTTTGTCTATTTTTCCCCTTCTTCCCCCTCTCGAGACATGGTCTGGAGAGTCAATAATGCTCTTTTAAAAGACTTAAACATTTTAAAACAGGTAAGGGACTATACTGACTCATTTTTTCAATATAATCTGGGCTCTATGGAGGAATTCTCTACAGTCTGGGCTGCATATAAAGTTGCAATTGTGGGGGACTAATCAGGTATTCCTAAGTTATTAACAGGAAGCGTTTGTTAGCTAGTATCCAACTCCTCACCTCAGTCAGGCAGCTGGAATGGACCATTTCTGTGTCCTCCCCAGAATCTGACTGGCAAGCCTTAGTTGTGGCCAGAGATAAATATGCAGAATTATTGCAGGAGGCTGCAGAATGGGCCATCTTCTGAACCAGGTTGCAGTATGTCGACCAAGGAAAGCAGGGAAACTTTTAGCACTCTGTTAAGGCAGCAGAATACAACTCAGGCTATTCCAGTGATTTGGCAGTCCCCTGACTTCCCTTGCATGTTAGATCCTAAAGACATACTGTATCTAGCTGTTTCACCTCCTTTTATTCTGAACTCTATTTGGATGAACCCCCTGCATTCCCAGAGGTGATACATTCTTTTCTGCAATTGGCTTCTCTGTCTCAACTCCCTGAGGAGCAGAAAGAGTTTCTTAAACAACCGATCTCCTTCGATGAGGTGGACTCCGCCATTTGAGCTCTACCATTGAATAAAGCCCTGGGCCCAGACTGGTTTTCCACTAATTTTTATAAAGCCCTTCAGGATCTTTTGATACCCTAATTGACTTCTTTTTTTTTTCAGAAAACCTATGACAAGGATAGAATTCCTTTGTCCTTTCAAGAGGCTTTCATCAATCTTCTATCCAAGCCATGTAAAACCCCCAAGCTAGTGCAAAATTACAGGACTATATCCCTACTAATTACTGATATCAAGATCCTGGCTAAAATTCTAGCCCAGAGGTTGTTGCAGGTCTGCCAACGCCTGATAAGTCCTGAGCAGTCCAGGTGTTTGCCAGGTAGACATTCTAGAAACCATTTGAGTAAATTGACTTATCTTATTCTGTGTTGAGGGACTCCCAAACCCCTGTGGTTCTGGTGTCCCTCAATGCAGAAAACGCTTTCAATAGGGTTTCCTGGGGGGTTAATTTGAAGTATTGAAGCATTTGGGATTTCCCTCGGAGTTCATATCATGGGTGAAACTTTTATATTCCCAACCCACTGCCTGTATCTATTGCAATGGTTTTCTTTCTTCTCTTTTTTTCTGAAGAAAGGTACCCATTAGGACTGTCTCCTTTCCCTTCATTATTTAATTTGTATTTGGAACCCCTCACATGTTCTATTAAAAGACATTCACACATCCACGGGATCCAGATTGCGGGGCTGTCATACACCATCTTGACTTATGCTGATGACATTTTTTGCACCTGCAATCCCTAGCTGTCTCTCTGCCTGCAGTTTTTGAGGTTTTAAGATCATTCGGGGCTATTTCACGTTACAAATTAAATTTTGACAAAACAGTTTTTATGACCCTAAACTCTTGTACCTTCTGAGCTGAAGTCATTAATTGGGAGGGGGGGTTCTTGGGTACCTGATGCATTAGGCTATTTAGGTAGTGTGGCTCAGTTGGTAGCACATCCGCCTCTGGACCAGAAGGTCATGGGCTCTCATCCCATGCTGGGAATAGATGCATACCTAAAATGCTGGCATCTGAGTGCAATATTGGGATGTGTTGTACTGCTGAGGTGTGCCATCCTTCGGATGAGACGGTAAACCAAGGTCCCTTCTACCCTTCTTGGTGCTGTCCTGCTGGGTGTCCAGGTGAAAGTAAAAAAAAACAGGGCACTCTTTGCAAAGAGCAGGGGACATTCCCGGTGTCCTGGCCAACATGCCCCTTCCCATAAACTAGATCATGCAATTGTTCAGGCTGTGTGAGGGTGTTGATGTGCAATATGGCTGCCACTACACATTCAGTCACTTCACTACCAGTCTAGCATTGCTTGTAAAGCACTTTGGAATACACTGTATATGAAAAGCACTACATAAATGCTGATTCTTCTTCTATTAAAGTTTGTAGGACTACATAGGCTATGATCAAACAAAACCTCACAGGCCTGTTGTTTACCTTGAAACAAAACCTGACTCATGGGCTTAAACTCCCATTAATGATCTGGGGTAGTATTAAAGTTATAAAAATGAATGTGCTTCCCCACCTCCCATGTCCTCTTACCCTAACTGGAGTCTTTTTACTGAAAAGATGGTTTCACCCTCAGATGGTTTGTTATCCAATTTTTTATGGGTGGGAAATGTCCAGAGAGGGCATACGCAAAACTGGTTCCAGGCAAAGAATCGGGGGGGGGGGGGACATGGGGTTAAGCTTGCCAGATATTTTCCTTTATTATCTAGACAAGCCTCCCATTTCCTATGGTGGACTCAGACCTCTGATTTGGTGGCTTCAGAGGTTCAACTACCGGCCTACAACCCTATAGAAATTGCCATGGCTAAATTACATCAGTTGCAGTTAGACTCCCTTATGTTTAGTATGTATCAGCAACTTCCTGTTGTATTACATGATTATCGGATTGGAACATTGGTTAAGGTTTGTGATCAGTTATGTACATTTTTAGGTACTAGTCCTTTGTTGGACTGGTCTCAACTGATTCGTTACAACTTGAATTTTCATATTGGTTCATCACCAGTCGGGTCTGCCTTTTTATCCAGAACTAAGTTGGGCACCCATTCTTCTTTTATTCAGAATGGTTGCTTTTTACCTTTTAATGTTTTCAAAAGTACTTTCGCGTTAACAGATAAAGTTGTGTTCCCTTTTATGCAACTGTGTCATGTTAGTCACAAAGCTCTGGGTCCTCCTCCTTGGTCCTTTCACAATACGGAACTATGGGACGAACTTCAAAAAGTTGCCAGTCAGCCTCTTGTTATTTCCAATCTTTATAAGAGATTTCGCTTTTATGCTACTGCTAAACTGGACCTTCAACTTTCTTACTGGACACCTAATTTTGCTGAACTGGAGGACCAAGCACCAAGGTTGACTGTGTGGCATAATTTGCATTGTTTTATTAACTTTGATGGTCTTAAACTGTCTCAATATAAAATTCTTTGTTATATATATATTACACCCCTGACAGGTTGGCTGAATTTTGGTTTGTTGATTATGTCATTTGTAATAAATGTCGGGTAGGGAGGGGTACTCTCAAGCACATTTTTGGGACTGTGAAGTAACCCAAAAATGTTGGAGAGATATACGGATACACCTAGATCCACCGTTAGGCCTTCAAGAAGCCTTTTCCCTCATACTCCATCTAACAGGCTGGGGGTTGGAATGGCTGGTTGGACTGCAGTGTTTTCATATGGCTCTGATTACAGCTGTTGCCAAGCAGATTATTGCACGGCACTGGCTTGATGAATCCCAGCCCTCATACAAAGAATGGCAGGAGGCTATGTTTGATGCTTTACGTATGAAGTGTACCCTTTCTAATATTTGGTACTCTGAGAAGACTTATCATTCTCATTGGCTAACTCTCCATGCTCTTCTACAGTTGCAGTAAATAGGGGATGGCTTGAGGGTAGCCCACCTCTATTGTTTTCCTTTTTTCTTTGGGTTTTCTTTTTTGGGTTGTATAATTGATATTGGTGTGGCGTCCATACAGAACCATGATGTTTTGTTTTGTTTTTTTCACGATGGGAATTCTACACCTTCTTTCTGCTTCTCCCCTTTTTATTGTTGTTTCTTTTTTTTTTTTTGCATCTCAATTTCTCCTGGCTTTTTTGATATAGGTTTAATAAATGATTGTTTATTATTTGTTATTTATTGTTGATCACAAGTTGTTGTTCAATTATTGGTTTTAAGTTACTGGGTGGGGGTTTAGTGTTCATAGTTCTTCCCATTCAAGATTCCACTCAGTCTTTGATAACTGTTCGTTATCCCTTGTTATAGGACTGTTAGTTTTATATTAGGGGGATACTGTCTAAAACCTTTTTTTCCTGTTTACTGATAAGCAACTGTCTCTTATTTTCATTTTCTCAGTACCTAGACATAATGATAACCTGGTAATACACTTGTTTACTCATATTCTGTCCATATGTTATGACTGCGGTTTCTATACTGTTGATGTTGTTTGTTCTCAAATATGTTAATAAAGTTTACTTCATTAAAAAAAAGAACAGATGGTGGTTCCTTATTCAAACATGTTCTACTTTTTTTTCCTTTACAGCACATCTTTATTCTTTTTTTGGCATCATATGTTTGTTCAGATTTTCAAATAAACAAACAAACAGGCCAGACAAGCCAGTCAAGACAATAACAACACAGACAAATATGTACATCCAGTACTTAACTTATATACACAGAGATCCAATTTCATGACAGCAGTAATCAACTTGTTAAACTAATGTAATACATTTATTGATAGGGTGGCTTGTTTTTACATTATATTATTACAATTCCATTCAATATAGCACCATCCACTGTTCCCCCCCCCCGTTGTACCTAGCCTTTCCCCAATATCAGGCTCTCTGCTGGTGTTAGAGCATTAAGGTATGGTTTCCAGGTATTATAAAACTGTTTCCCCTGTCTTGCATCTAGAGATGGTAAGTGACCCCAATTTGCTCCAGCAAGTGGGATGTGGAGTGGAAAGAGATCCATGGAGTGCTCTGCAACGCGTAAGGAGTATCAAGATTATTAATGAGTAACGTGAAGTCCATTGAAAACAATGACTTCACGTTACTTCCACCTTCCCAAATCACTACTCCACTAATTTTTAAGGTGAAGTACATTGAAAACAATGTACTTCGCCTTACTTCGTCTTGTTTTTATGCTCCAAAGGTGAATTTTGTAGTGATTCATGGGATTTCAGGTCACATGGGCGCTAGATTGTTCTGCACAGCCTCAGTTTGGGGTAGTGTGTGTAGGAAGCTGTAGGAGACAATCTGCTCTGAGAGCTCTCTGTGATTCAAACCTTCTAAAAGCTGTTAAAAAAGCTTTTTGAGTCATTTTTTTTTTTTGCTGAAACTTTAGGTTATCGATTATAGGAAACCCTCCTGTGCTTATATCATCGAGCGTTTATCGTTTGTGTGTGTATTTTGAATGTTAATGTACAACATTCAGTCTGTGTACTGAGAGACAGTGGAAGTGTGCTTTGGGGGAGGGGCGTATCTGTGGTGTAGGTAGATTAACTTGGAGAAAAAGACAGTGCTTTCTGTTTTGGTGATATTTCTTGTATAACTGTGTTAATGTACACACAGTAATATTTTTAATAAGTCTTGCCATTTTTTTGCTGATTGTTGTGGTGCAGCAGTGCATAATTTTGGTTTGTTTAAGATATGTGGTTATATTACTGAAGTTTTCAATTTGCTACGCATTACTCAGTGTGTGTGTGCATATGTGTGTAACGCATGTCATCAAATCAGACACCTTTTATTGTGCCACCTAATTTCAGCAATGTGAACCTGCTATCCAGTGCAGCTGTGTAATTTTTTGTACTTCTTTGTGGTATCTTTACTGGTAGTCTTACTAGTGACTCTTACTGCAGCAGTGCAGTACACTGACCCCCACCCCGAGGCCCTCCCCAACCGGCAAAGATATTCTTTTCCAGATTTGAATTTCTGATGGTGAGCACTGGTTAAGTGTTGTGCCTTTGCATCTGCATCTCTTCAGTGTGCAGCACAATCTTAATCTGTCTGTACATTTGCATCTCTTTAGGGCCCAATCTCCATCTCTAACTTAAGCCACAGTTGTTTCTTTGGCTTCCCTTCAGAGTACTGGACAGGTGTGGTGCATAATTCAGCATGAACATTGTACTCATTAATATGCGTTTTTAAGTCAGGACCATCATCAGGAGTCACTCGTGATACAAATCACATTCTTCATCATCACAGTCACAAATGCAGTCACAAATTACGATTTATGATCACGTCACTAATCACAACAGTATTTTTTTTTACTAGTTACTTGGCTGTATTGTAAGCCTGTTTTGTAGTATCTCTTAATGCTTCACCACCCCACCATTGTACTCATTAATGAGTGTTTTTAAGTGGGGGAGTTTTGTGCCACACCTATTCTGGGCCCGGGGAATTACGGTCGTAGGCATTTGCATTTCTTTATCATCATGGTCACAAATGCAGTCACAAATCACGATTTATGATTACGTCATGAATCACATTAATATTTTTACTAGTTACTTGGATGTTGTAAGCCTGTTTTGTAGTATCTCTCCAGGTTTCACCACCCCACCATTGTACTCAATAATAAGTGTTTTTAAGTCAGGTAGTTGGACAGTGTCTGCAGTACATACACAGACTGGAAAGAAAACTGCACCCATGCAGTTTAGCACGGTATACTTCCACTGCTCAGAATACATACAGAAGACAACAAAAAAAGCGCATAATTACATACAAGGGTCGGGGATGGTGGAGGAATACATTTTATAACACAGCAAGGAAGGTGTGGGGGGGCACATGGTGTGAGGAAAAAAAAACTAATGTGGGATCCCATAGTGATCCAGCAGCAGTTCCAGCATGGACATAATTTGCAACTGATGTCCCTCTATGTATGAAAAATAAAATTTACAGAAAGAACAAATTAAGTAAATAAGAGTACAGACAGAAAAGACAAAAACATTTAGCTTTTAAAAAAGCTGTTGGCTCTAAATCAAAGTTTAAATCTCCTCCTCATTCTGATCTCAAAGTATCAGCAGTCACAAAACACACTCCTCTCTCTCTCTCCATCTGCACAGGAGAAAGCAAAAGTGTCTGCTTGTATGATTCACTTTCTTCCTGCCTAGCAAAAGAGCACGTGACTTACAGTACTGTAAGCCATGTGATGTGTGGGGGGGCTTCCAAATCTGAAACACTAAGTGGATCACTCAGAATCATAATGGGGAATCTTGAAGTCCATTAAAACAATGACTTCACTATGCCCATTGCTATTCCACCTTAACGCAAAGTGGTAATGACAGGGGGGAGTGAGCACTTTGCATTGCCCACCCCGCATAGCGGAGTGGCAACATGAAGTGCCCACTTCGCATTCACTTTGCTGGTGGAATTTAAATTCACTGCATCTGTACTTGCAACACATAGGTGAGTCTTTCCTGGGTAAGGGCCTGTAGTACCAGTGTTTTCCACTGTTGTATGTTGGGTTTATTTGCAGATACCCATGTATTCAAAATACAGTGTCTGGCCATCACCAGTATGACCCTAAGCCATCTAGGAAGGGGGCCCCAATCCTCCTCACCCACTTCCTCCACACCAAACAGCATTACTAGGGGTGACTGCAAGAGGATTCTACCTACTAAGGTCTGAACCTCCACCATCACCTCTTTCCAAAAGTTCTGTAAGATAGGGCAGGTTGAAAAATAGTGATAGTAGGAGGCTAAACCCGCATTGCAATGAGGGCACACTGTTGAGACTGAGGGGTTAAACTTACTAACACTCATTGGTGGACAATATCGTCTATGACAAAACTTATAAAAGGATTCTTTATATTTATTAGAAATTAAGATACCCTGGTACAGCTGGGTCATCATCTTCCATGTGACCTCTGCAATGGGAACCCCTATATCCCTTTCCCAGAGCTGCCTGGTTTTCTGCGTCATATCCGGAAGCAGCTGCCTGCCCGCTCTAGCTACTCTACATATGGTACCTTTAGGATTATACCTCCCTTCCTGTATTAGTTGTTCCAGTTGCTCCCATGCATTGTCCCTACCCTGCCTTCTCCCCAGAGAATTACAATATGCTCGTAGTTGGAGGTATCGGTAAAAATGTTTGTGCCCCAGCCCAGTTTTATCTCATATATGATCAAATGTATCTAACCCTTCTCTGTTATACAGATCTTTTATACACATTATTCCTTTCTGCTCCCATTCCTTAAAACCTGAATCTGCCAACCCTGGGACAAAGAAAGGGTTCCCAGCAACTGGGAGAAGCAGGATCTCCCCTTGATCTATCCCTCCACATCTAGTTAGGTGACCCAACCCCTCTAATACCAACCTAACTAAGGGATTTGGCTTAGATAGGTTCATATACGCCTTATAGCCTTTCCCTGACAAATAAGCAGTCACTCGACCAGGGCATCCCCTCTCCTTCAAATCCAGCCAGTTCACCTCCCTTGGTCTACCCACCCAGTCCTGCAGATAACGACACTGTATGGCAAGATGATAATTTTTGAGATCCGGGAACTGTAGGCCTCCACTGTCCACTGAAGATTTTAGATGAGCAAGGCTCATGCATGGTCGCTTTCCCTGCCATAAGAAGTCTGAAAATGCTTTCTCCAAATGTTTTATGTCTGCTCGGGTAAGTCCCACATGGAGCATCTGCATGCCATACAGTAGTCGAGGCAGGGCATTCATCTTAAGCAGGTTAATCCTGCCTAACCATGTTATAGGCAATCTAGCCCACCTCTCAAGGTCAGTTATGATTGTGTGCAGTAAGGGGCTATAATTTATTTCATATAGAGATTTTATATTTTTCCCAATTCTAATACCCAAGTAAACAAATGATTTACAGCCCATCCGAAATCCCCAATCTTAGATCTCTTCTCCCTCCTCAGCCCTCTTTTCTCCTATCCTAAGTTCCTCTGACTTAGTTAAATTTAGTTTATATCCTGAGAATTTAGAAAATTGATCTATGAGGTAAAAAAGTGGTGGCATAGATTGATTTGGTTTAGTAACATACAGGAGCATGTCATCAGCATACAGAGAAAGCTTGCATGCTCTTCCCGATTGACCCACCATCCCATATATCCCAGAATACTTTCTTATTGCAATGGCTAGGGGCTCCAGGGCCAGTGCAAAAAGAAGGGGTGATAAGGGGCATCCCTGTCTGGTTCCCCTTCGCAGCTCAAATCTGTCTGGGACAGCTCCATTAATTAATACTCTAGCTGTGGGTGCACTATATATTAAGCATATCAGCCCCACACATTCATCACCCAGATCAAACCAGGTCAGAACCTCCATTAAATATGGCCATTCAATTAAATCAAATGCTTTTTCAGCATCCATAGATAGTATATGTACTGGTTTATACCCATTCGAGGCACCCCAAATTACATTCAGGAGGGTTCTCAAATTATGGTACGAGTATCTGTTCCGTATGAACCCAGTTTGGTCTGGATGAATCAGTTCTGGTAAAAGCATATACAGACAGTTGGCCAGTACCTTAGTGATAATCTTTGAATCACAATTTAATTATTTTATTTATTTGCTTTTGCTTACCGGGTAAGTCACACTAGACAGCCAAATGCCTATTTTCAGTTGCGATCCGGGAGGGTTACAAGCAAGAGTATACAAGTACAGTGAGGAGTCGAGTTTACATACAATGAGATAACAGGTGATATCAGAATTTGACAACCAGAAAAAGGTCACAACCCAGGGGGGTTGCAGACGACCCGGGAGGGTTACAAGCTAGAGCATACACGAACAGTGAGGAAGTCTAGTTTACATATAATGGGATAGCAGGCGATACCAGAATTTGACATCCAGAAAAAATGACATGCTTAGCAGGTTTTGAGTAGGTAGTTAACAGCATTAGAAATGATTTAGGACAAGATAAGTACAATGCACATAATTACACAACACAGGTTCATTCAAATGCAAAACCAAAGTAAGTGCCAGCATGTAGGGCGGGGCTGGGGAACTGGGAAGAGCCAACGGGGAGGGAACAGGAGGCCTGGTGATCTCATTAGGGAAGGATGACGGGGAGTCAGACTGGAGTAGGGATGCCATTTAACTGTTACTTGACCAGTTGACAGGAGAATAAGTGCAGTGGTCCCTGTGGGCACAGAGACCCCCCATGCATACCTGGTGCTGAGGAGCTACGAGGTACATGGACAGGTGGAGGATCCTGTCAGGTAGTTCCAAAGGGAAGTTTTAAAGCCTGGATGGGAGGAGGAGGACCGAGTAAGGGCAGGGAATGAATTCCACAATTTAGGGGCATAGGTGGCAAAAGCCCAGTCACCCGCAAGGGTGCGTGTCCTAGGAACCAGATGATTAAGTGTCGCCCTCGACCTAAGATGGTAGGGAGAGGTGTCAGAGTTGAGGGGAAGGGCGAGGGCAGCAGGGGTGGCTGATCTGACGATGTTGTCAATGAAGTTCCCAACTACAAAGGTGCGGTGCTTCTCAGGAGGGAGCCACTCTAAGCGTGTGTAGAGGTCACAGCAGTGTGTCAGGGGAGGGGCAGAAAGCGCAAAGTGGCAGATGCTATTGTAGGCCATGTCCCATTTCAAAAGGCTGGATTTAGGCACTAGGGCAAAGGTTACTAGCCCATAGCAGAGAGAGGGGAGGAGAACCCCCCTGGCTAGGGCCACACGAGCAGCCGGAGTTAGGCAGTTTTTGGCTCTGTAGGCGAGACCGAGTTTACCATAATAAGGATATCTGTCTAAATGATGCACATTCAGGTAAATCCTTTCCTTCCTTTGGTATCAAACAAATAACTGCATCTTTCCATGTTTGAGGTACTGAACCTTCCCCCTCCCTAGCTTCATCAAGTACTGCCTCTAAATGCTAAACCAGATGCAGCATCATAGCCTTATAGTATTCTGTAGAGAAGCCGTCTGGGCCACTGGCTTTACCCCTCTTTAACCCGGTAATGGCTTTAGCTATTTCTTCCTCTGTAATTTTAGCATTAAGCCATTTTTACTGTGAGGTAGATAATTTAGGCTTATTCCCCTACTCATAAAAGTGTTTACACACAAATAAACATGTTTTCCACGCCTACCCTAATAGCAAATTATTTAATGCTTCGCAAATGTTTATTCTAACAAACCTTACTCGTAGTCTCAAGATCAAAGGGGATAAGGGGGCATCTGAGGAGGAGGACTATGTAAAAGCATCTATCCTAAATAGATACTTCTGCTTAACATTTACTCTAGTGAAGGTATGGCAGGGCCCACAGCTCAGCACCATGGACACAGGGGGGAGGGAGGTGTGCACTAGTCCCTTTACAAAAGAAAGGGTCCTACAAGAGCTCAATAAGCTCAGGGTGGACAAGGCAATAGGACCTGATGGCATACATCCCAGGGTACTAAAGGAGCTAAGGGCGGAACTAGCAGAGCCATTATCAGAACTATTTAGTGAGTCTCTGAGCACAGGAGAGGTCCCAGAAGACTGGAGAAGGACTCATGTGATCCAGGTCTGCAAGAGTGGTAGCAGGGAGGAGGCAGGGAACTACAGACCAGTCAGTCTTACCTCAGTAGTAGGCAAGATTATGGAGGCACTCCTTAAGGAAAGGATAGTGTGACACCTGGAAAACATAGGCGCACATGATCCAAGACAGCATGGGTTTACAATAGGAAGGTCCTGTCAAACTAATCTTATAGATTTCTTTGACTGGGTAACCAGAGTGGTGGACCAAGGAGGAGCAGTTGATGTCACCTACCTTGACTTCAGCAAAGCTTTTGATACTGTTCCACATAGAAGATTGATTAATAAGCTGGGTAGGCTCAGGGTGGGTCAGAAGTTGATCAACTGGGTGGCAAACTGGTTGACAGGCAGAAAACAGAGAGTGGAGGTAAATGGTATGCAGTCAGAAGAGATGCAAGTCACAAGTGGGGTACCTCAGGGATCAGTCCTGGGGCCAGTCCTTTTCAATATCTTCATCAGTGACATTGCAGATGGACTGGAGGGTAAGGTTTGTCTGTTTGCAGATGACACCAAGATCTGCAACAGAATAGATGATCCAGATGTGGTGGGCAGAATGAGAAGAGATCTGGATAAATTGGCAAAATGGTCAGAAGAGTGGCAACTGGGGTTTAACCCAAAGAAGTGCAAGATCATGCACATAGGGAAGAGAAACCCTGAAGCCACCTATAGGCTGGGAGGGGAGTTGCTGGCAGTCACAAGGGAAGAAAGAGACTTGGGCATCATCATCACAGATGACCTGAAATCATCCAAGCAGACCACTAAAGCAGTAGGTAAGGCTAGGGATGCTGGATATGTGAGGGTATCACGTTGTAAGAAGGAGGTATAATCCTCTTACAAGACACTGGTTAGGCCCCATCTGGAGTGCTACGTGCAGTACTGGAGGCCACACATTCACAAGGACATTAACCAAATTGAGGCAGTCCAGAGAAGGGCAACTAAAATGGTGCAGGGACTGCATCAGAAAACATATGAGGGCAGACTAACGGAGCCCAATATGTATACCCTAGAGCAAAGGATGGAGAGAGGTGATATCATCGAAACATTCAAACACCTTAAGGGCATTAACAAGGTGAAAGAGTCTAACATGTTTCAATATAAGAAAAATAGCAGGACAAGAGGACACAGCATGAGATTAGAGGGAGGCCGATTAAGCGGTAATGTGAGGAAGTTCTTTTTCTACAGAAAGGGTGGTGGATGCATGGAATGGCCTACCTCAGGAAGTGGTGGATATGAATACAGTGCAGGGCTTCAAACAGGCATGGGTTAGGCATAAAGGAGCAATACAGATGAATATGAATAGATAGACCATTGACAGTGCAAAGGTCGATGGCACATTCATAAGATAGAAAAAGAAATGGGCAGACTGGATGGGCCTTGCAGTCCTTATCTGCAGTCACCTTTTATGTTTCTATGTCTGAGTTTACTTGGCCCTCACCCCCTTACCAATTTCTTACATAATGCTTCTGATTACATTCTAAAGAGTTTCCACTCAGCATGCTGTCCTCTTCACTGTCAGAGAGAAACACCATCTGTTCTGATGAAGTGACATAAGCTAGCCATGAAATGCCAACTTTGCATATGCGGTGGAATAAAATCATGGATTAAAACAAGCCTGTTATGATTTGAGGTTCAAAGCCAAAAAGTGCAAAAAGATGCTGATTGGTAAGAAAAATCCATGCACTGAATACTTCATGGAGTTCTGTTGGCCACAACAATGGAGAACAGGGATCTGGGGGTAATCATCACAACACCTCAATCTTTAAGCCAGTGCAACAAGGCAGAGAGCAAGGAAACCAGAATGTTGGGATGCATAGGGACAGAACTCAACAAGAGGAGGAGGGAGGTGATATTGTGCCTGTACAGGTCCCTGGTGAGGCCCTATCCAGAATACTGCATCCAGTTCTGAAGCCTGTACCTGGGAAGAACAGAGATAGGCTGGAGACTGTACAGCCAAGGGTCACCAAGATGGTCCATTGCCAACAGTGGAATCATATGAGAAGCAGCTGGTGAACCTAAACTAGTACGCATTGACGGTCAGGAGAGAGTGAGAGAGGAGCTATGATTGAGACTTGCAAGGTCTTAAGGGGTAGTAAATGGAGTGGACAGCACTAAGGATAAGTAGAGAGAGAGAACAATTATCACATTGCCCAAGGCTAGACTGAAATCTTTAGGGGTCCATGCTTTTGAAATCACTGGTCCTTTAGCATGAAACTCATTCCCTGTAGCCCTGAGAGAGGCCCCCTCCGTGGAGCCCTTAAAAAGATGCGTCACACATCTTTAAAGAAGCTTTTGATAACATATGATAGCCCCATCTGACTGTTTAATTGATTTAAGCTGCTGATGCCATTTTATGTTTTTATGATGTGTTTAGTTTGTCATTTCTTCCTTCAACCAGTCATAATTAGAGTCAAGATGATACGGTACCATTACATGTTGAGGGATGCCACCTCCTGGAATGGCAGCAAGATGTTAAAAATATACCGTCCACTCTTTCTCCTCAAAATGGTCACATGTTACACACAAGAATGTCCATGGAGTAGCATCCACCACTATGCCAACAGACCAAGAGGCAAACATAATTAGTTTTGTTTACATTCCACCAAGAAACATATGATAATGTTGTTTTTGCCAAAGTACACAAAATGGACTTTGAGCTTTGTCCTAGTTATTAGAATGTCTCATTGTTTTTATTATGGCATTAACAATATACATATAGCAAGAGCGTTGTGGCAAACAAATATCAACAAAAGCTTCAATATCAAGGTGGGCTGCTGGTACAAGAGGTAGCACTTCCGCTTGTGATGCTGATGACCCAAATATGGAACAAGTATGGAGTCTCAGATGATTGGCTGTTGGGGGGAGGATGAGTGTTCGGAGAACTGCTCTCCTCCTCTATGTGGGAAGATCAGGACAGTAGGCAATAGTCCAACTCCTAGTGGAGACTAGGTGTGTGTGTGGTGACACCCTGTGTGCATGCGGGATTAGGGCTTGGTGGGCACCAGCATGCACAAGCATGGGAGTATGTGAGGCATGCCTCTGACACCACTGTACATCCAAGCCTCAGAGGAACTCCAAAGGAAAAACCATCCTGCTAGGCAGCATGATGTCCAGGGATTCTTAGTAACTCCCAAGCTGAAACAACACCAGTGTAAGATGCAGCTGGATGAAATAGGTCTCAAGGGTAATGTTGGTCTCTCCCTACAGGGATCCCTTCCATGAGGGATACGTTATGATTCTTCTGAACCGAGCAGCGTGGGGAAGTGCCAGGGAAGGCTGGGAAGAGAAACTCTGGAAGATATGGGGTAAATTATCTAGCCAGGCTGGAGTGTCTGGAAGAAAGTTAACAAAAAAAACACATACACAAAAAAAAAGCTTCATGGTCACGCCAGTGCCACCACCCAGCTTGGCTGTCACTCAGGGTATCTTTAGATGAAAATCCCACTGCAGACACAGTACAGTGACCCTTCCATGTCGCACATGATCCACTCCTTTAGTCACAGTTGGGCACACTTTGCTTTTGACAGTTTAGTAGCCTGTTTCTTTGGAAATGGATCACATACTTGCCAGTTATCCCAGGTTATGTATACCTTAAAAACTCAGTCACAGAAGGCATGAAATATATAAACCTAACATTTAATACTCTATGATATTTACAAATGTTGCAGGATTATACATACTGATGACTAAGGGGAAGACAGTACACTACATAAATGAGAAAATAAACATTTGAACAAGACAGAATTCAGAATAACCTAAGAACTAACTAAATTCTAAGAAGAATCAGAGTAGACACTCTTAGCTTGTACCCAACTGGGATCTTGTGAGTCTTAGCAGAGTGGACCACAATGGTGAGACTTCCACATACCAAACAAGACTGAGTTACTCAGAGTGAAACAAGACAAAAATAGCTGCAGCAGACCAGCCCACTTGCCTGCATCATCAGCCCTTTGTCTCTGAAATTACATCCGGAACATTTTTTTTGAATTGTGGGGACCTCCTCCATAGCCAAACCAGTCCAAACTGATTGTATATACGCGGGTTCTGTCCTACTGTTATCATGGCTGTCTGCTCAGCAGAAAGCATCTAAGCTTTGGCTTGGCCTCTGTTTATGCCCAAATCATAAGAGTCTTTAGATGAAAGGAACTCTGTTACCCAAAGAAAGAGACATTAGATGACCAGCATACCTCTCAACTGTCACGCATTATGAGGTGCAGCACTCATTTTACCTCTCAGAAATTCTTTGTCCCACATTGGGAAGGTGATATACTCATTTACCACTGTGAATTTAAGGCAGAAATTTATAATAATCTATTATGTTCAATTATCAGCTAACAATATGAATGTTAGGACAATAACAGCCATAGTGTTCTGAGCTTGCAGTGCTATGTTAGATGGTATAGCACACATTTTGCACATCTGTCACATATCTTGTCACATATTTCAGTGAAGAAAGGCTGAGAGGTATGATTAACAGGAACTCTGCTGTCCATACACAAGTTGTTCTCCCCTGGGATAGCAAATTTGAGAGAACCTTGTATCTTAGTCCCTACCTACCTCTCACATCAACTGAAATATTTTACAAAAGAAATAGTTCTGGCAGCCACCACTGTCTCTAGCCACCTCCAATGTCCAGGGCACTAATCCTGCACTGGTTACCCCCACACACACACACACACACACACACATATACCAGGGCCAGAGAAGGAGGGCTATCCTCCCACCTGGTCCTTTTTAATGTTTTTATAAGTGACATTGAGGAAGGACTGGAAGGAAAAGTATGTCTCTTTGCAGATGACACAAAGATCTGTAACAGGGTTGATACACAAGGTGGGGTGAAAAGGATGAGAAGGGACTTGGCCAGGTTGGAGGAATGGTCAAATTTATTGTAGCTTAGATTAAATGCAAAGAAGTGCAAAGTAATGCACCTGGGAAACAAAAGCCCAGGGGAAGAGTACACAATGGGGGGTGAGATACTGACAACAAAAAAAATGGAAAGGGAACTGGGGGTAGTTATATCAGATGACCTAAAGGTGGGAAAGCAATGTGAGAAGGCAGTAAGGAGGACTGATGCGATACTGGGATGCATAGGGAGAGGCATCACCAGTAGAAAACAGGAAGTTGTTATCTCTCTGTAGAGTTAGTTGGTGAGACCCCATCTGGAGAACTGCATGCAGTTCTGGAGACCCCATCTCCGCAAAGACATAGACATGGTGGAGGCTGTCCAGAGGAGGACAACTAAAATAGTGCAGGGTCTGCACCAGAAGACACACGAAGAGAGATTAAAGGAGCTTAATATGTATACCCTCAAGGAAGGGAGGGAGAGGGGGGACATGATAGAAACTTTCAAGTACCTCAAGGGAATCAACAAAGTCCAAGAAGGTAGCATCTTTTAGAAAAAGAGATGTGCAAGAACAAGGGGGCACAATTTGAAGATAGAGGGGGGATGGCTCAGAGGTAATGTGAGGAAGTATTTTTTCACAGAGAGGGTTGTGGATGCATGGGAAAGCCTTTCTGAGGAGGTCGTGGAGTCAAAAACAGTGGGGGAATTCAAGAATGCATGGGACAGACATAAGGCAATTCTAAAGGGGGGAGTAGGAGGAAGTAGGCTGTTGGTTAACTAGGATCTGCAGTTTATCCATTAGGTAGGGAAATGGGCAGACTGGGTGGGACAAGTGGTCCTTATCTGCCATCAAGTTCTATGTTTCTATGTTTCTAGTTACACATCCAGACTTGGCCCCTTTGGAATGGAAGGCTCACAGCACCCCAGACAGGGCTTCATGAAGCCTATCCCCATGTTTCAATTTTTTTCTCCCCTTGATAAGCATTAAATGTGCAATGAGTATGTTGTGGGAGCTCTGTTGCATGAAGACACCCCTCGTACTCTGGACATGGAGCCTCCCGTATGGTGTACCACGCATGCACCTCCACTTGAAGTCCTCCAGGTGACAGTCGAGTGGTGGGCCACAGACCCCCCCTTCCCCAGGTGCAGCAGCATAGGCAATGAAGGAAAGTACAACATCTCAAAAGATGATACATAAAAGAAACAGAGGTGAAGTAGTATACACGGACTCGATAGATGTACAATAAGTTTGAAATAGACGGATGGACACTTGGAGCTTATCATGGAGTTACAATAAACTGAACTGAATGAAACAAGATGGGTAACAATGCTGTTGCATGTGAAGTTGCAGTCACAAGAAAGAGTGAGAGAGGATGTGGAAGGAGGAGAGGGGAGAGGTGAAGGGAAAATGGTAGAGGCCTCTAGAGACAGGGAGAAAGAGGGGAACAAGGAATGAGGAAAAACAGGTGGCGGAAGTAAGTGTATAGTTTGTTAGGGTAGGTAGGTACATGTGGTGGTGGGGATTAGTGGAAGCAGTGCCACTCTTTAGCAAGGGCCCGCTAGCCCCTCCAGTTAATACTGAGCAAAAGTAGTCTTTTAGCAGAGTTGTTTTCTGCCTGTCCTCCTCTATTTCCCTGCCCCCTCCATTAGCCTGACAATTCACCCTATCAGCTTTCTTTTTTTCCTCTTACATATCTAAGGCACTGTTTTCCTCTCCATTGACCACGTCTAAAATATGTAACTCTGTGTCTGCCTTTGTGAACCTACTGCCCTCCTGGTCTATTCCATTTTCTCCTAGTAGTCGGCCCATTCTTCATCTCCCTGCTTTTCTATAATCCTTCTAAATGTCATCTTTTAGCCATCACTGCCTCCCTGATCCTTTCAGACAGCCAGATTGATCTCCTATACAGTACTTATTTCTCTTGATGACTGTTCTTGTGCATGTTTTTGTTGCCTCAAGAATGGCACCTTTTATAACACCCCATCTTTCCTTCACTCTTTAATGCTTTGTGCCACAGCTAACCTGTCCAGCTCTAGTTCCCTTATATGGTTGAAATCTGCCCTTCTGAAATGTAGCACAGCAGCCTTAGATGAAGGTTTATAGGTGCCCAGGGCCAACTCTAACCATACAGTACTGTGGTAGCTGGACTGCAGTGGTTCCCTGACACGTACTCCACCTACTCTTTCTGAGTTGGGGTGCATTACATTTAGAATGGCTGACTGTCTAGTGGGGTCCCAGGCCAGTTATACCAACATGCAGCCCTGCAAGACATTAAGCAGAACTTGACCTCTGGTGCTCTTGGCCAGCTGGGATATCCCCATTAATGTCTGGCAAGTTGAGATCTCCCACTATTACAACCTCACCCTTTGTGCCCCTCCATCATTTCAGCACCCAGTTCTGTATATCTCTCTTTGACCTGTCCTGGTGGCCTGTAAACCACCCCATGTGGGTCTTCCTGTCTGATGACTCTGTGAGCTGAACCCACAGTGTCTTCCCTCACTTTCTCCCCAGTAGTAACATCCTCTACTGCCTCCATCCTATCTCTGATGTTCAAAATGTCTCTCCTAGTGAAACTTTTTAAAAATAATTCAATAATGCAAGGTGTAGCCTGGGATCACTATGTCCTAATCAATGTTCAGACTGGCCAAGATTCTATAAAGTCTACTACTGTAGATCCCACTCAGAATCTGCCACCAAATCCTAGAGCTTACTAATCTTATTACCCAGACTCCTGGCATTGACATATACAGTAGACTCCACCTATGGTGGACACAGATAGTGCAGACAATCAGGAAACACTGACAAAAACAGAAAACCCAAGCCATTCCCATAGGCAGTGATATTAGTGTTGCCTGTTTATATGAACGTTGCATGTTGGCAATTGCTGACAGCTGACGGGGGTGATTAGCGCATAGTGAGCCATTCAAAGCATATGGCGGTGATAACAGATTTAGTTAAAAAGTCATAAATGTGAAAATGCTGGCTATTAAACGAGCATTACTAAAGCACTACCAGGCATAGCTGGTTAGGTTACCTGATGACAACTGTTGCTTGGTCTGTCTGTCTGTGATTCTGATTCAGCTTCTTTAAGTAAATTGTGCAAAGCTGTCTGAAAGCTTTAAAGAGCACAAGCACAAGTACAATCACAGGCATAATGAGGCACACAAGCATGCAATTTGATAAGCAAAACCTTTTGCTAACTCAGTCCCAGAAACAGTGAATGTTGTTGTGGCACTGTAGCAAAGTTTCCCTTGTCCCCACTTTACAGTACAGTACAGTACAATACAGTAACCACCAGACCCTACCAAGACACACATTCAGTGTTGTACAGTGTTGTACATACTTTAGTGAACTGTTCCATGCTCCATCTTTGGGGTATAGTTTAGTTAGAAGCTTGTTAGAGCTCTCGATGATGTTTTTTGTAAAGTGCTTTAGCTCCGAATACCACAAATACCACGAGCGGCATTTTGTTAGGCAATGCTGCCCCCTGCCGGCAACTGCAGACATTGCTTTAGGCAGACAAAATGAAGCTGCACAAAGTTGTCCATGGTAAGTGATTTGCACTGTATGACCCTACAACATGTGCCCGCATCTCTATTAGTTCTCGCTTGTCCTCCACGATCACCCTTCTCTAACAATGTTAGTGTCTTGTGTTTCCTCATGCTTTCAATCTACTGTGTCTACCCTGCCCTGTCCTATGGACTCATTTCTGTTATCTGTCATTCCCTAAACATCTTACCCCCATCCCTGAGGGAGTCCTGTGTAGGTTCCCAATGTTCATCCCTCCACAGTGGAATCCCCAACAAATATCTATGATGTGTGAATGTTGGGGGGGGGGGGTCATACGCTTTTTAAATGAATTAATTCTATTTTTATCTATACCCCAACATTTTGCCTGCTTTTGTCAAGCTTTTTCAAATGGATTTAGTTTTGTAGAAAGTCTAGAAAAACAAAAATATGAAACAATAATATAAAACCATTTTTCACAGTAGTCGTACATTTCTACAGCATATAATTTCATTCGTTCATGACTACCTTAAGACTGCATCTTGCTGCTTTTAGCAGAAACCCCTTTGCTTGTATCTTACTATACTTGACAGGCTGTAACAAATACAGATAAACAAAATAAAATATACATACTATATAAAAATGAAGCTGCAAATTTAATTTCTGGCTCTCATGAAAAAACATTAAAGTTCAAGTCTCAAACTCACTAAAAAGCATTGTTCACCCTTTGGCCCAGTCTCTTAGACCCGGGGTCCTTATAATGTTTCATTACTCTCTTCCCTTTAGCCAGTCCCATTTTACTTTTTATACTGACAATATTGTACATTACTGTCCATGCTACTAAACATTACTTCTTATTAAAGTAAAAATAAATTAATATAAGCTCTGCAGCTAACGTACCTCTTTGGCAGTATGTTAAATCCAAAAATCTTTTTTGTTTGGTGTTCTTCTGTGCAGCTCTACTGCTACTATGCCCTAAACACAAGAAATGGCATTTATCTCGTTAAACATTGCTTGTGTAGAAAATGATAATAAGCCATCATATAAACTGAGGTAGTACTTCCGGGAAGAGCTTTGACGTACTGTATTAAGTACATTCATAAGGTCTCTCTTCAACCTTTGATAGCAACTGAGATGGGATTTCTGAGCAAAGCACTTCTCACATTTATACATTTATAAAGCTTTTACCTGTATAAATCTGCTATAGGATGTAAGAAGGTCCATCTGAGGAAACTTTTCTCACATTCTATACATGTATGCAGTTCCTTTTTAGTGCATATATCCATTGGTGGCATTTGAGTTGGGACACTTGAGTATGAAGCTTCTTAACATTATGGAAATTTGTAAGGTCTCTCTCTGTTTCTCTCTCTCTCTCTCTCAATTTCTCTCTCTCTCTTTAGGGTGAATCCATTTGTGGCATCTAAGTTGAGAGGACTGAGCAGAGATCTTCTCACATTTTGTAAATTTGTTAGATTTTTTCCCAGTTTGAGTCCACTATTGAAATCTGAGATGCGGACATTTGAGAAAAGCTCTTCTCACATTTTGTACATTTATACTGTATCTGTCCAGTGTGAGTCTGTTGGGTGCGTCTAAGCTAAAACTTCTGAGCAAAGCTCCTCTCACATTCTGCATATTTATATGTCCTAATTTCAGTGTGAATTTGTTTGTGGTGTCGTTTTTGTGACACCAGAGAAAATATCTTGTCATATTCCGTACACTTAAATTGCCTCTCTTCAGTGTGAATTTGTTGTTAGTGTCTGGGCTTGAACTTCTGAGTAAAGTTCTTTCTTCTCACATGCTGTATATTTATAAGGTATCTCTGCAGTGTAAATCCAAGTGCAGCATCTGAGTTTAGATTTCAGAGCAAAGCTATTCTCACATTCTGTACATTTATAAAGTCTACCTTATATTGTCTCCATACCAGTAGCACCCTACAAGATTGTAGAAATGTATGTGAAATGTAATTTAAACAAGGTGGATGAGCCTGGGTTGAGCTTGCTACTCTATGTCCTTAATTACACAAGTCTTAGAGCAACTCACAGAGACCTGACAGAGAAGAAACTTACCAGAACAGCAAGAAGGAAAAATTCTGGCTATTTCAAAGGGATATGCCCAACAGAAAAAAGGAGTGAGATATAAATATAGAAACATAGATAATGACAGCAATGACCTCTCTTTCCTCTGATCAGACCCCATTCACCACAACTCTCTGCTGCCTTCCCCCCAACCAACTCTCTACTCACTTTACTATTTTCTTAGCTGTTTCCAGGTCCCCAATCATCTTCAGCAGCCTTCAGTGTTGCACTGTGTGGAATGCCTTGCTGAAGTCAAAGTAGAGCAACTCTACAAGATGGCCCTTATCAACTACCTTAGTTACCCAGACAAAGAAAACTATCAGGTTGGTCTGACAAGACCTCCCAGTCATGAATCCATGCGGCTTACTATTCTGAAGTCAGTTTTTCTCCAGGTATTTCACTAGATATTCTCTGACTAGTGTCTCCATCAGCTTCCTTAACACAGAGTTGAGGCTTATGGGACTATAGTTTCTCGATTACTCCTTGGCCCCTCACCTGTGCAGCAGAAGCACATCCACCACCCTCCAGTTCCTAGGAACCACCCCTTCCTCCATAGAGCTATTGAAAAGTTCCTTCTATGGGTTTGGCTAATGCTGATGCCAATTCCCTTGGCACCATCAGAGGCATCTTATCTGGCCTTAGAGTCTTGTTTACCATCTGAGCTGCTAGACCCTTTTCAGCTCTGTCACCAGTAAATTTCTGCAGTTTCTTTTTTGAGACCACTCTATCAGCTGTCGTTATTGTATTTATTTATTTAACTTTGTTGACTGGGTGAGTGCACTGGCAGTGAGTGCCTTTTTCAGGCATGACCCGTGTGCAGCAGCACTGGCAATGAAGGAAAGTACAATATCTCAAAAGATGATACATAAAAGAAACAGAGGTGCAGTAGTATACATGGAGTCGATAGATGTACAATAAGTTTAAAAAAGAAGGATGGACACTTGGGGCTTATCATGGAGTTACAATAGACTGAACTGAATGAAACAAGGTGGGT
This sequence comes from Neoceratodus forsteri, assembly GCA_016271365.2. Classification (NCBI taxonomy): domain Eukaryota; kingdom Metazoa; phylum Chordata; order Ceratodontiformes; family Ceratodontidae; genus Neoceratodus; species Neoceratodus forsteri. The sequence goes on along the minus strand of CM057449.1, from coordinate 569,184,214 downwards.
AACAATGCTGTTGCATGTGAGGTTGCAGTCACAAGAAAGAGTGAGAGAGGAAGTGAGAGGGGAAGGGGGAGAGGGGAAGGGAACAAATGCTAGAGGTCTCCAGAGAGAGGGAGAAAGAGGGGAAAAAGGAATGAAGAAAAACAGGTGGTGGAGGTAAGTGTATAGCTTGTTAAGGAAGTGGTGGTGGGGATTAGTGGAAGCAGTGCCTCTCTTTAGTAAGGGCCCGCTAGACCCTCCAGTTAATACTGAGCAGAAGTAGTCATTTAGCAGAGTTGTTTTCTGCCTGTCCTCCTCTATTACCCTGCCCTCTCCAATAGCCTGACAATTCACCCTATCAGCTTTCTTTTTCTCCTCTTACAGTACATATCTAAGGAACTGTTTTCCCCTCCACTGACCCCTTCTATAATATGTAGCTCTGTGTCTGCCTTTGTGAACCTACTGCCCTTCTGGCCTCTTTCATTTTCTCCTAGTACTCGGCCCATTCTTCATCCCCCTGCTTTTCTTTATTCCTTATAAATGTCATCTTTTAGCCATCACTACCTCTCTGATCCTTTCAGACAGCCAGATTGGTCTCCTATACAGTACTTATTTCTCTTGATGGCTGTTCTCATGCATATTTTTGTTGCCTTGAGAATGGCCCCTTTTATATCCCAAATCTTTCCTCCACTCCCCTAATGCTTTGTGCCACAGCTAACCTGTCCAGCTCTAGTTCCCTTATATGGTTGAAATCTGCCCTTCTGAAATGTAGCACAGCAGCCTTAGATGAGGGTTTAAAGGTGCCCAGGGCCAACTCTAACCATACAGTATTGTGGTAGCTGGACTTCAGTGGTTCCCTGACCCGTACTCCACTTACTATTTCTGAGCTGGGGTGCATTACATTTAGAATGGCTGACTGTCTAAAGGGGTCCCAGGCCAGTTATACCAACATGCAGCCCTGCAAGACATTAAGCAGAACTTGACCTCTGGTGCTCCTGGCCAGCTGGGATATCCCCATTAATGTCTGGCAAGTTGAGATCTCCCACTATTACGACCTCACCCTTTGTGCCCTTCCCCCATTTCAGCACCCAGTTCTGTATCTCTCTCTTTGACCTGTTCTGGTGGCCTGTAAACCACCCCATGTGGGTCTTCCTGCCTGATGACTCTGTGAGCTGAACCCACAGTGTCTTGCCTCTCTTTCTCCCCAATAGTAACCTCCTCTACTGCCTCAGTCATATCTCTGATGTTCAAAATGTCTTTCCTAGTGAAACTTTTTAAAAATAATTCAATAATGCAAGGTGTAGCCTGGGATCGCTATGTCTAATCAATGTTCAGACTGGCCAAGATTCTGTAAAGTCTACTACTGTAGATCCCACTCAGAATCTGCCACCAAATCCTAGAGCTTACTAATCTTATTACCCAGACTCCTGGCATTGACATATACAGTAGACTCCACCTATGGTGGACACGGATACTGAAGACAATCGGGAAACACTGACAAAAACAGAAAACCCAAGCCATTCCCATAGGCAGTGATATTAGTGTTGCCTGTTTATATGGATGTTGCATGTTGGCAATTGCTGACAGCTAATGGGGATGATTCGCGCATAGTGAGCCATTCAAAGCATATGGCGGTGATAACAGATTTAGTTAAAAAGTCATAAATGTGAAAATGCTGGCAATTAAATGAGCATTACTTAAGCACTTCCAGGCATAGCTAATTAGGTTACCTGATGGCAACTGTTGTTTGGTCTGTCTGTCTATGATTCTGATTCAGCTTCTTTAAGTAAATTGTGCAAAGCTGTCTGAAAGCTTTAAAGAGCACAAGCACAAGTACAATCACAAGCATAATGAGGCAGACAAGCATACAAGTTGATAAGCAAAGCCTTTTGCTAACTCAGTCTCAGAAATAATGAATGTTGTTGTGGCACTGTAGCAAAGTTTCCCTTGTCCCCACTTTACAGTACAGTACAGTACAATACAGTAACCGTCATACCCTACCAAGACACACATTCAGTGTTGTACAGTGCTGTACATACTTTAGTGAACTTTTCCATGCTCCATCTTTGGGGTATAGTTTAGTTAAAAGCTTGTTAGAGCTCTCGATGATGTTTTTTGTAAAGTGCTTTAGCTCCGAATACCACAAATACCACGAGCGGCATTTTGTTAGGCAATGCTGCCCCCTGCCGGCAACTGCAGACTTTGCTTTAGGCGGACAAAATGAAGCTCCACAAAGTTGTTCATGGTAAGTGATTTGCACTGTGTGGCCCTACAACATGTGCCCGCATTTCTATTGGTTCTCACTTGTCCTCCACGATCACTCTTCTCTAACAATGTTAGTGTCTTGTATTTCCTCATGCTTTCAATCTATTGTGTCTACCCTGCCCTGTCCTATGGACTCATTTCTGTTATCTGTTATTTCCTAAACATTTTACCCCCATCACTGAGGGAGTCCTGTGTAGGTTCCCAATGTTCGTCCCTCCACAGTGGAATCCCCAACAAACATCTATGATGTGTGAATGTTGGGGCCGGGGGTGATACGCTTCTTAAATTAATTAATTTTATTTTTATCTATACCCCAACATTTTTCCTGCTATAGTCAGACTTTTTCAAATGGATTTAGTTTTGTGGAAAGCCTAGAAAAACAAAAATATAAAACAATAATATAATACCATTTTTCACAGCAGTCGTACATTTCTACAGCATATAATTTCATTCGTTCATGACTACCTTAAGACTGCATCTTGCTGCTTTTAGCAGAAACCCCTTTGCTTGTATCTTACTATACTTGACAGGCTGTAACAAATACAGATAAACAAAATAAAATATACATACTATATAAAAATGAAGCTGCAAATTTAATTACTGGCTCTCATGAAAAAACATTAAATTTCAAGTCTCAAACTCACTAAAAAGCACTGTTCACCCTTTAGCCCAGTCTGTGACATCTGGGGTCCTTCAATGTTTCATTACTCTCTTCCCTTTAGCCAGTCTCATTTTACTTTTTACACTGACAATATTGTACATTACTGTCCATGCTACTGAACATTACTTCTTATTAAAGTAAAAACAAATTAATATAAGCTGTGCAGCTAACGCAGCCCTTTGGCAGTACATTAAATCCAAAAATCTTTTTTGTTTGGTGTTCTTCTGTGCAGCTCTGCTGCTACTATGCCCTAAACACAAGAAATGGCATTTATCTCGTTAAACACTACTTGTGTAGAAAATGATAATAAGCCATCATATAAACTGAGGTAGTACTTCAGGGAAGAGCTTTAACATACTGTATTATGTACATTCATAAGGTCTCTCTTCAACTTTGATAGCAACTGAGATGGGATTTCTGAGCAAAGCACTTCTCACATTTATACATTTATAAAGCTTTTACCTGTATAAATCTGCTATAGGATGTAAGAAGGTCCATCTGAGAAACTTTCTCACATTCTATACATGCATGCAGTTCCTTTTAGTGCATATATCCATTGACGGCATTTGAGCTGGGACACTTGAGTACGAAGCTTCTTAACATTATGGAAATTTGTAAGGTCTCTCTCTGTTTCTCTCTCTCTCACTTTCTCTCTCTCTCTCTCTCTTTAGGGTGAATCCATTTGTGGCATCTAAGTTGAGAGGGCTGAGCAGAGATCTTCTCACATTTTGTAAATTTGTTAGATTTTTTTTCCCAGTTTGAGTCCACTATTGAAATCTGAGATGGGCACATTTGAGAAAAGCTCTTCTCACATTTTGTACTTTTATACTGTACCTCTCCAGTGTGAGTCTGTTGGGTGCGTCTAAGCTAAAACTTCTGAGCAAAGCTCCTCTCACATTCTGCATATTTATATGTCCTAATTTCAGTGTGAATTTGTTTGAGGTGTTTGTTTTTGTGACATCAGAGAAAACATATTTTCATATTCCATACACTTAAATGCCTCTCTTCAGTGTGAATTTGTTGTTAGTGTCTGGGTTGGAACTTCTGAGTAAAGTTCTTTCTTCTCACATCCTGTATATTTATAAGGCCTCTCTGCAGTGTAAATTCAAGTGTAGCATCTGAGTTTAGATTTCAGAGCAAAGCTATTCTCACATTCTGTACATTTATAAAGTCTAGCTTACATTGTCTCCATACCAGTAGCACCCTACACGATTGTAGAAATCTAACTGAAATGTAATTTAAACAAGGTGGATGAGCCTGGGTTGAGCTTGCTTCTCTATGTCCTTAATTACACAAGTCTTAGAGCAACTCACAGAGACCTGGCAGAGAAGAAACTTACCAGAACAACAAGAAGGAAAAATTCTGGCTATTTCAAAGAGATATGCCCAACAGAAAAAAGGAGTAAGATATAAATACAGAAACATAGATAATGACAGCAATGACCTCTTTTTCCTCTGATCAGACCCCATTCACCACAACTCTCTGCTGCCTTCCCTCCAACCAACTCTCTACTCACTTTACTATTTTCTTAGCTGTTTCCAGGTCCCCAATCATCTTCAGCAGCCGTCGGTGTTGCATTGAGTGGAATGCCTTGCTGAAGTCAAAGTAGAGTAACTCTACAAGATGGCCTTCATCAACTACCTTAGTTACCCAGACAAAGAATACTATCAGGTTGGTCTGACAAGACCTCCCAGTCATGAATACATGCTGTTTACTATTCTGAAGTCAGTTTTTCTCCAGGTATTTCACTATATATTCTCTGACTAGTGTCTCCATCAGCTTCCTTAACACAGAGTTGAGGCTTATGGGACTATAGTTTCTCAATTACTCCTTGTCCCCTCACCTGTGCAGCAGAAGCACATCCACCACCCTCCAGTTCCTAGGAACCACCCCTTCCTCCATAGAGCTATTGAACAGTCCCTTCTATGGGTTTGGCTAACACTGATGCCAGTTCTCTTGGCACCATCAGAGGCATCCTATCTGGCCTTAGAGTCTTGTTTACCACCTGAGCTGCTAGACCCTTTTCAGCTCTGTCACCAGTACATTTCTGAAGTTTCATTTTTGAGACCACTCTATCAGCTGTCTTTATTGTATTTATTTATTTAACTTTGTTGACTGGGTGAGTGCACTGGCAGTGAGTGCCTTTTTCAGGCATGACCCGTGTGCAGCAGCACTGGCAATGAAGGAAAGTACAATATCTCAAAAGATGATACATAAAAGAAACAGAGGTGCGGTAGTATACATGGACTCGATAGATGTACAATAAGTTTAAAAAAGAAGGATGGACACTTGGGGCTTATCATGGAGTTACAATAAGCTGAACTGAATGAAACAAGGTGGGTAACAATGCTGTTGCATGTGAGGTTGCAGTCACAAGAAAGAGTGAGAGAGGAAGTGAGAGGGGAAGGGGGAGAGGGGAAGGGAACAAATGCTAGAGGTCTCCAGAGAGAGGGAGAAAGAGGGGAAAAAGGAATGAAGAAAAACAGGTGGTGGAGGTAAGTGTATAGCTTGTTAAGGAAGTGGTGGTGGGGATTAGTGGAAGCAGTGCCTCTCTTTAGCAAGGGCCTGCTAGACCCTCCAGTTAATACTGAGCAGAAGTAGTCATTTAGCAGAGTTGTTTTCTACCTGTCCTCCTCTATTACCCTGCCTTCTCCAATAGCCTGACAATTCACCCTATCAGCTTTCTTTTTTTCCTCTTACAGTACTTATCTAAGGAACTGTTTTCCTCTCCATTGACCCCTTCTAAAATATGTAGCTCTCTGTCTGCCTTTGTGAACCTACTGCCCTCTTGGCCTCTTTCATTTTCTCCTAGTACTCGGCCCATTCTTCATCCCCCTGCTTTTCATTTTTCCTTATAAATGTCATCTTTTAGCCATCACTGCCTCTCTGATCCTTTCAGACAGCCAGATTGGTCTCCTATACAGTACTTATTTCTCTTGATGGCTGTTCTCATGCATATTTTTGTTGCCTTGAGAATGGCCCCTTTTATATCCCACATCTTTCCTCCACTCCTCTAATGCTTTGTGCCACAGCTAACCTGTCCAGCTCTAGTTCCCTAATATGGTTGAAATCTGCCCTTCTGAAATGTAGCACAACAGCCTTAGATGAAGGTTTATAGGTGCCCAGGGCCAACTCTAACCATACAGTATTGTGGTAGCTGGACTTCAGTGGTTCCCTGACCCATACTCCACCTACTCTTTCTGAGTTGGGGTGCATTACATTTAGAATGGCTGACTGTCTAGTGGGGTCCCAGGCCAGTTATACCAACATGCAGCCCTGCAAGACATTAAGCAGAGCTTGACCTCTGGTGCTCCTGGCCAGCTGGGATATCCCCATTAATGTCTGGCAAGTTGAGATCTCTCACTATTACAACCTCACCCTGTGTGCCCCTCCCCCATTTCAGCACCCAGTTCTGTATCTCTCTCTTTGACCTGTCCTGGTGGCCTGTAAACCACCCCATGTGGGTCTTCCTGCCTGATGACTCTGTGAGCTGAACCCACAGTGTCTTGCCTCTCTTTCTCCCCAATAGTAACCTCCTCTACTGCCTCAGTCATATCTCTGATGTTCAAAATGTCTTTCCTAGTGAAACTTTTTAAAAATAATTCAATAATGCAAGGTGTAGCCTGGGATCACTATGTCCTAATCAATGTTCAGACTGGCCAAGATTCTGTAAAGTCTAATACTGTAGATCCCACTCAGAATCTGCCACCAAATCCTAGAGCTTACTAATCTTATTACCCAGACTCCTGGCATTGACATATACAGTAGACTCCACCTATGGTGGACACGGATACTGAAGACAATCGGGAAACACTGACAGAAACAGAAAACCCAAGCCATTCCCATAGGCAGTGATATTAGTGTTGCCTGTTTATATGGATGTTGCACGTTGGCAATTGCTGACAGCTAATGGGGGTGATTCGCGCATAGTGAGCCATTCAAAGCATACGGCGGTGATAACAGATTTAGTTAAAAAGTCATAAATGTGAAAATGCTGGCTATTAAACGAGCATTACTTAAGCACTTCCAGGCATAGCTAATTAGGTTACCTGATGGCAACTGTTGCTTGGTCTGTCTGTCTATGATTCTGATTCAGCTTCTTTAAGTAAATTGTGCAAAGCTGTCTGAAAGCTTTAAAGAGCACAAGCACAAGTACAATCACAAGCATAATGAGGCAGACAAGCATACAAGTTGATAAGCAAAACCTTTTGCTAACTCAGTCTCAGAAATAGTGAATGTTGTTGTGGCACTGTAGCAAAGTTTCCCTTGTCCCCACTTTACAGTACAGTACAATACAGGAACCGCCATACCCTACCAAGACACACATTCAGTGTTGTACAGTGCTGTACATACTTTAGTGAACTTTTCCATGCTCCATCTTTGGGGTATAGTTTAGTTAAAAGCTTGTTAGAGCTCTCGATGATGTTTTTTGTAAAGTGCTTTAGCTCTGAATACCACAAATACCACGAGTGTCATTTTGTTAGGCAATGCTGCCCCCTGCCAGCAACTGCAGACATTACTTTAGGCAGACAAAATGAAGCTGCACAAAGTTGTCCATGGTAAGTGATTTGCACTGTATGGCCCTACAACATGTGCCCGTATCTCTATTAGTTCTCACTTGTCCTCCACGATCACCCTTCTCTAACAATGTTAGTGTCTTGTGTTTCCTCATGCTTTCAATCTACTGTGTCTACCCTGCCCTGTCCCATTGACTCATTTCTGTTATCTGTTATTCCCTAAACATCTTACTCCCATCCCTGAGGGAGTCCTGTGTAGGTTCCCAATGTTTGTCCCTCCACAGTGGAATCCCAAACAAACATCTATGATGTGTGAATGTTTCGGGGGTGATATGCTTCTTAAATGAATTAATTTTATTTTTATTTATACCCCAACATTTTGCTTGGTATAGTCCGACTTTTTCAAATGGATTTAGTTTTGTGGAAAGTCTAGAAAATCAAAAATATAAAACAATAATATAATCCCATTTTTCACAGCAGTCGTACATTTATACAACATATAATTTCATTCATTCATGACTACCTCAAGACCACATCTTGCTGCTTTTAGCAGAAATCCTTTTGCTTGTATCTTACTATACTTGACAGGCTGTAACAAATACAGGTAAACAAAGTAAAATATACATACTATATAAAAATGAAGCTGCAAATTTAATTTCTGGCTGTCACGAAAAAACATTAAAGTTCAAGTCTCAAACTCACTAAAAAGCATTGTTCACCCTTTAGCCCAGTCTCTTAGACCTGGGGTCCTTATAATGTTTCATTACTCTCTTCCCTTTAACCAGTCCCATTTTACTTTTTAAACTGACAATATTGTACATTACTGTCCATGCTACTGCACATTACTTCTCATTAAAGTAAAAACAAATTAATATAAGCTCTGCAGCTAATGTACCGTTTGACAGTATGTTAAATCCTAAAATACTTTTTGTTTGGTGTTCTTCTGTGCAGCTCTGCTGCTACTGTGCCCTAAACGCGAGGAATGACATTTATCTCACTAAACATTACTTGTGTACAAAATTACAGTAAGCCATCATATAAACTGCCTCTTTCAAAAGGTATTTCAAACATTTACCTGTTCCACTATGGATTCAGTTATTCTGCCAAAGAGGGCGCTGACTGAGACACTGCCGCTCTTAAGCCTGCACTGCCCACACATGCAGTGTCATGTCATGTGAACACATGCATGTGAACATTGGCATGCAAACATTGGTTGCTAGGCATCTGTAAACCTGGGTCTCTTAAAGATCTGGGAGGGGAGGTTTGTGCATGCCCACAGTGAACTTTAATGTTCTGAGAATACCAAATGCCAATTCTATTTAACACTGCATTACAATTCTACAGCTTTTATATTCAGTAATTGTGAATATTGTCAACATTAGTCTTTTAAAGGAACCACACACAAAGAATATTAATATGTGGGATCTACTACTGAATCCCAACAGTCAGTCTCCTGAACTCCATAAGCCCAAGTTTAGCAGACCAACGGCCAGAAGACTGACAAGGTGTTGGTGCTGTGCGGGGGGCAAGCACCCCACACCCCCCATAACTAAAATAACCAACTCCAAGGGGGAGCAGACCTTGGAGTAGGTTAAAACAGTTTACAGGGGCAAAAGAGTGCCACACAAAAGTGGAGAACTGGGAATAGAACCCAGGTCTGAGCACACCGGTGGCCGAGCTGCTAGTGGCTTAGCCCTCCACGTCACAGGAGCAGCTTGGCCAACCGCTGGATTTTTCCCCTTCTTGTGGTGCATGGCTAGAGGCAGGGTAGCAGTTCCTCACATCTGCTACCTTAACCCTGTTAGCACCAATGTCCGTCTGTCAGGGAGATGTGCGTCCGGTAGATGAACTCAGGATCCTGAATGTCAGGATCCCGACTTTCGGCATTTCATCGTACTCCCAATATGTGCTCATAGAATCACTGCTCCATTAAAAACGTATTTTAAATTAATTCCCTGAGGGTTTTGCTTGGGACCTTCCATGTAAAAGCAGGTGAATTCCTCCATTTACTTTTAAATGAATTTAACAGTAAGACCAATACTAACAATATTTTACAATTATAACTGCCATACAAGAATGGGGAGGAGGGGAGGATGGAGGAGGGGAGGAGGTGAGGAGGGCTGGGGTTTGAAGGTTTAGACAGGTTTACCTAAGGGCCAGTATCTCTTCAAATCACTTTATAATCAATAAAAGTGCAAATGACAAACGTTGTAATTCCTCACATGGCTGGGGGGACACTAGGATGTATAGGAAGAGGCATCACCAGTAGAAAACATGAAGTTGTTATCCCTCTGTACAGACAGTTGGTGACACCCCATCTGGAGTACTGCATACAGTTCTGGAGCCCTCATCTCTGCAGGAACATAGACAGGATGGAGGCAGTCCAGAGGAGGGCAACTAAAATGGTGCAGACTCTGCAACAGAAGCCATACGACTAGAGACTAAAAGTGCTTAATATGTATATCCTTGAGGAATGGAGGAAGAGGGGGGGACATGATAGAAACTTTCAAGTACCTCAAGGGAATCAACAAAGTCTAAGATGGGAGCATCTTTCAGAAAAAGAGATGTACAAGAACAAGGGGGCACAATTTGAAGATAGAGAGAAGAAGGTTCAGGGGCGACGTGAGGAAGTTTGTTTCATGGAGAGGGTGGTGGACACATGGAACCACCTTTCTGAGGAGGTCTTGGGGTCAAAAACAGTGGGGGAATTCAAGAATGCATGGGACAGACATAAGGCAATTATAGTGAGGAGTAGGAGAAAGTAAGTTGTTGGGTACCTGGAATCTACAGCTTATTCAATAGGTAAGGAAATTGGCAGACTAGGTGGGCCAAGCGGTCCCTATCTGCCGTCAAATTCTATGTTTCTACATATCCCTCCATAAATGTTCAGAATCCCCCTAAAAATGTTGCCATTATCTTTAAAGCAAAATGGACTGGCACTACATCAATCAGCCATGACATCTATATTTATTAATGTGTAAATGTATCAAACTTATATTCATTATATAAGAATGTGTTGGTATCCATCTCCCACAAACACTCTGCCCAGAATACCAGCAGGCTTGCCAACTGGTGTCAATATTTATACTAATATTAGGTTCTAATACTTTTAGGTTAAACGTCCACTTCATTTCAGGCCTGTCTAACCTTTTGATGTAATCCCCACCTCTCTTTGGTTTATGCACAACCTCAAGGCCACAAAATCTGAATGATGTTCCCATATGCCCCACTGCTTCAAAATGTTGTGCTACTGGGGACTATTCATTCTGTCTTCTTATATATATTTTTTATTTTTTGACCAGGAAAGGAGGACTAGACAATTCTGCCCATTTTCAGCCTTGTCCCGGGGCAAAGGGATACAGATGGATGCCAAATGACATTGAACTAGATTAAGCTGTTCCCTCATTTTCCTGGATTCTTACCTTTATGGCTCTATGTGTCTTCCCTACATACAATGTATCACAGGGGCACTGTAGGACATAGATTACTCCTTGTGTATTATAGTCTGTGTGTTCTCTTATTGGGTACTCACTCCCCGTATGTGGGTGTTTAAATATTTCTTTTACTGGTGTGTCCACACACTGAGCAGCACCTATGAGAGAGCAACCAAGCTTTCAAAGGTTCTAGTAGGAGATGACATTTTTCTTGTTGTGCTTTAGCAAATTGTAAATAGACTATTTTGTCTTTACTTGTTTTCACTTTCTTTTCTGCTATAATTGGTTTCTCTTGGAATACCATGACCCCTGGTTCTCCCCAACTCAGCATGAACTAATGGTTTTTCACAATTCTTCTAATGTTTCTGAACTTATGTTTACACTTGGTTGCTAATGCCAACCAATTGCTCTGCTCTGCTCTGCTGAGTCCTTCCTCACCAGAAGCTCCTCCCTCTCAGTACTTTGTATTCTCCTTTAAGAATTCCTAATTATCAGTATAATTCCATCTAAACCTGGTAAACTGTGAATATGGTATACTCTGTATGAATAAGCTATGCAGTATGGTATTATGGTGTGTGAGTTTCCTGAACAGCTTTGTTGTGATTTTACCATTAAGAAGGTGGATCTTTAAATCTAAATAAGACACTTTTTTTTCTGTCTGTACTCCATACTAAACCTCAGATTTGGCTTTCTGTTCATAAATTTTTCAAACTCCAACAATTGACTATCTATTCCTATCCAAATGGAAAAAAAAAAGATCATCTATATATCGGAGCCAGGCCCCAATATACTGATTGTGCATCCAAAATGTATTCCTTTTCAAATTCATAAACATATACATTAACGCATGCTGGTGCCGTTGTACTGCCCATAGCAGTCCCCCAAGCTTGTTCAAAAAAGATGTCCTCAAATTCAAAATAGTTTATTTCCTTAATAAAGATAGCCAATTCCTGCAATATCCAAGTGCATAGTCTTGCTGTATCTTCTCTTCTACTTAGCATTGCTCTCATACTTGTTACTCACTTTTGATGTAGTGTAGAAGTATATAACCCTGCTACATCACAAGTGACTAACCAAGCATTTTCTCAAATTCCCTCATCTGATAAATGTTGAAGTTTTCTTATCATGTCTGTATTATCTTTGACATACATGGTCGTTAGCTCCACCTGTGATTGTAGGTGATAGTTGATAACCATTGCTATGGGCTCAAAAACTGATTCCATGCCAGATACAATGGGCCTACTTGTTGGTACTGCTTGATTTTTGTGTATCTCTGGGATGCAGTAGAATGTGAGTACCTTCGGAAATGTCTACCAGAATTTCCTCCTCCCACTCCCTCAAGCATATATTGGTATTCTTCCAACATCTCTCTAATTAATGTCGATAGTTCCATTGTTGGTTCTTGAGAAAGAACCCTATAATCTGTCCTATCCTATAATAATATTAAACTCATGTCCCTATACTGTATCATGTCCTGCACCACAACACCACTCCCCTTATCTGCAGGTTTGATAACTATGCTTTTATCTTTTCTGAGCTATACCAATGCTTCTCTTTCCTACTGTACCTACTTAAATTATTGTATTTCTGTACTAAATCCTGTGTATTCTTGAGCAAATTAATTATATCTTTTTCCAACCAATTTGCAAAGGTTTCTATTGCTGCACTCTTCTCAGGGGATGGATTGTAGAAGGGCTTGATATTTAGGGATTTTTTAACTTTAGTGCTTTCTTGTTTATCTTTTTGTCCCTCATTAAAAAAACCTTTAGTCTTAGAGTATGAAAGAAACGTTGTAAGTCTACTTTTAGATGAAAAAGATAGACTGGGCAGGATGGGGTGAAGAACATACTTCTACTCAGCATTGATATTTCTGAATGACTTAATGATCTCTTGCTTAAATTGAAGATCGATATTACCTCAGGTACTGTGGTGTCCATTTTCCATGGCCCCCCTGTTGTCTGGGCCATCTGAGGCCTGGTTCTGTGGCTGCCCTGCTTGTCCTCCTACTGCCCCTTCCTTTCTGCCTCCTGTTACATATTGGACTGGGGCTTGCTGTGTAAATCATATCAGGGTTCTGTGTACCTTTTCCTGTACCTCTCCTGCTGCTGTGTACCCTCTCCCAAAAAAGGCTGTGTTCTCTGTGCCTGTGGCTTTTGTGGATCACATGTATAGCTGGAATTACTCATAGTCCCACTATCTGTGGTATAAGTCTTTCTTTTTTAATTAAACATTTTGTAACTATAAACCTGGTTATCCCTGTAATCAATTGCATCCCTCTGAAATTTTTTTATTTTTGTCTACTTGATCTTTTCCTCATACTTTGCCAATTTCATTTTTATAGCTTCCTGATTAGATTTAAAATCTGGCTTTTCTAATCGTGCTTTTAAGGAGTCCTGCTTATTCTTGATTTATGCTCCTATTTTAGTACATTCTTCTAATATAGCCTCAATGGGAGGGGGGCATACATGAAGTCACAACTAACCTTGTTACAAGTGCCATCCCAACTATTATGCAATTTCTGTGTATTTATAACAATATTAGGCTCAGTATTAATCCTTAATCCCCTTGGAATTTTTTGATTCTTCAGATACTGAGTTAGTGTGAATCCAATCCATTCTTAATGACAGTCTCTGAACCTCAAATTCTTTCTGTGCTACATTTTTGGTGGTTTTGCCCACCTAAACACTAAATCCCTTCCCATCTCATCTGGGAAAATAATCGCTCACTTTCATCTTCCATGCATGGCATAAAATGAAGTGCATTCTACACACTATGTCCTGTATCAGTGAAGGCATTTAGTCCCTTGGTTTCCATCTTGGAGTCCTGCATAAGTAATGTGTTACAGGTTAAAGCACTAAAATGTATTGCTTTCCTGAGGGGCTATTCCCCTTCACAATCAGGTGATCATGTGATCTGTTGTTTTACTATGCAAGGAAGTGTAAAAGTACTTACATTCACAAGAAGGTGACCGACCATAGAAAAGGGCGGGTTGCTGCTGGTCACCTTCACCATGCCTAGAGGCCCTTCTATTAATGACATTTGGGTGCTGGGGAAAGGAAGGTGGGAGTTAGGTGCTGCTGTCAGGGTGTGGGTGGGTTGTGGAACTAAAATTATTTGAAAAGGCTAAATGAGAGATGGCAGCTGGCCATGGAGATGGGTGGGTTGCTGATGGTCACCCATTGGGTGAATTTCTTTAAAGTTCATATACCTTAAATTGTGGATGCTGGGGGGAGGAGGGTGAGACTGGGCTTGTAGCAGAGGGTGTGGGAACAGGGGTTGTAGTTTAAATGATTTGCCTGGGGAAGAGGGTGGGGCCTTTTTTTCTTTCTGTCTTTCTTTTGTTTATCCCAACTACCATAGACAGGAATAGTATCACTATTCATTATTCATACCAGAATTATGAATGTGTATTATTCATGGTATTCAGGAAATACTATTCATAACTTGCACACCCCTACTTTCTAGGTCTTTCTCAAGTGGGTGTAGCCCATGGATGACCCTAGCCCAGGCCCTCCACCACATGTTTAACTGTCCTGGGATAAAGGCCTCAAACTTCTGTCCCAGTGCTCTTGCTCCCGTCCCTGTGGGACAAATGCCATCTAGCTTAAATAGATCTTCATCTAACCAAAAGGAACCCCAATCCTAGATGAAGTAAAATTTCTCTAGTAGACCATCCTTTCAACCAACCATTACACTGGAAGAATTTCAGCTTCCTTGACTCCCCGTCCTGTGTACGGTGAGAACCCCTGAGAAGGTCACAGTACCAACCACCCCTTGAGACTGACCCCCAGTGCCCTAAAACTGGTTTTGGCTGCCTCTTGTAGTTTCCCACCCAGATCTTTCTTCACAGCACTGACAATAATATCTGACCTCCCTACACTTCCCTAACTAACTGTTCTTATTGTAGGGAGTGCCCTATCTGTTGTCATCCATGGGAGATAGCACACTACCCTCCCCACTTGGTCTGTGTTATAGACCACCATCTCAGTGCTCTAAAAATTGAGCCCCCCACTTTGAGTTCATTTTTCACACTTCACCCTAACATAGCAGGTTTAGTTATTTATTTATTCATGTTTCACTTATGTCAAATGTATTTTACTAGCCAGACCAACAGTGTACATATGGGCTTGTTTCCAGTTGTTATCTTGTGGAGGGAAATGGGACAGCAGAGGTAATAAACACAAGAATATACAGTAAACATAGAAATTTACATTCATAAAAATGCAGAAGTAATAAATACAGTGATACATAGCAGATAGAGAATTTACATTCACAGATAAAATACAGGCACAGTCTCCAGCAGAATGAGCTGCCAAGGTCTCAGGTGTGGCCAAGTGGGGAGTCCACAACATGGTACATTGCAAAAGTCACAAGCTTACTGAATCAAGATCCTTTGAATGGACACAGGTAATGGTTACACTCTGAGATAAAGCATTACTTAGGAGACAAGGCAGAGGAGCAGTGTACCAGGTGAGAAGAGTGAAGCGATAATAATGCGGGTCAAAACCATGCTGTAACAATAGCAAAATTCAATACAGCTACAGGGATAGAATATTGCAAGTCAGGTTAGTGCTATCCTTGTAGCTGTATTGCTGTCTGGGAGTAGAGGAGGGGAAAAGGGATAAAACTTTTGCTGGGAGGGGTTCTGCTGACAGCTGCTGTGGTGCAGAGGACAGAGCCATAGGCAGGGAGGACAGTGGCACATTGGTGGCCCAGGGTTCAACTCCAGGGATGTTTGCTTTTTTTGGTTGTCTCCCCTCTCCTGTCTTGTGTTAGTTTTCTTCCCCTGGTCAACAATTCCCCCCCTCCCCCAAGGTTTCTTTCTTTCCCTGAGTTACCTCCCCCCCGAGGTAGTTATTTTTAGTAGGGCGGGTTCAGGGGGTGAAGCCCCAAGTAACAGGGTGTGCGGGGGAGGGGGGAGAGCCCCCCCCCCCGAAAACTGAAATTACTGTGTGTTTGGGTTTGTGATGGTAGCTGTTGTTATGCCCATGGACCACTACCATTGACACTGTTCCTGCAGTCGCTGTTTTGGGGTGGGCACTGTTATTGAAAGTGCCGGTTTGGTGCCACTGTTTTTTATGGCACTGTTGCTGTTTTCACTGTTCTGACCTAGTGCTGAGGAGCAGTTATCATAACAACAAAACTACCTGCAGTCAATATCAGGATTTCATGGTCTGGGTCCAGGTAACCACCTAAGCTGAGAAAGTTAGTTATGTCCAGACCAACAATATTACATTACATTGGTTGCTGATTTGAGGAGTACGGCACCAGAAAGCTCCACAGTGACAGTTATGACAAGACAAAGAAGCCTTAGAGTATTCCTTGATCAGAGACACAGCAGATTGGAATTGAAGGGAGGAAGATAGTGTTGGAGGAAGGTTGTTCTAGATATCAGGGAGTCTATACCTCATACAGGCTTATTGTGGGGGGGGGGTGAAAAGGTCCCTAAGATAATCAGTTAGTTTGTTCAATCAATATTTAATGCTGAACAGTATGATATGGAGGGGGTGTCTCACAGAGGGAGCGGTCCAGCCTAGCTCCATATACATGATGCAGTGATGGGTATGAGGTGGACAGGCCAAGGTGAATCTTAATAGGTCATTAAACAGTGGGGTGAGTTTGGATAGAGTAGCACTGGAAGCTTCAGAGCAAACAACATTGCTCTCATCTAGCAAATGAATGATCAGGGGCCTGATAGTCAAAAGTTTGTATGGGCACAAATGGGTGTTTGCCCACGCACACCGAGTTTTGTGCCAGAGCGCAATATTCAAAAGTGTGATTACATGGGCAAATAGGGTTAGCACCCCCACAAAAAATAACATATGTGGGTGGGAAAAGGGGAGACAGGGACAGGAGTACTTATACAACTCCATATTCACTGCATTTGTGCTTAACAAAAGAGGTTGGCATGGTCCTTTTTGCACAGTGCAAATACTGTACTACTGAAACAAACCCAGTCTTACTCCGGGCAACCCTAGTTGCTACCAGAATTACTGAAGCCAACTACTAAGTTGGCCAGAGGGGGAGCACACCTTCTCCCTGGTACCCAGTGGACCCACCCCCCCAATCACTGGCCCACTAACACAGTGTAGTATCTTTGGTGTGTAGTGGTCTCCCCTCCAGTTACCATCCCCCTGCCAAGTAAGTCACCCCTGGTGCCTAGTGGTCCCCCCTCCTCCCGAGCACTATGTCAAGTAAATTATCTCTGGTGCCTAGTCATCCCCACTTCCTCTGATCGCTGGTCATGAAACAAATATAGTCCCCCTGGTGCCCAGTGTTACAACTCGTCCCAGCCGGTTAAGGGTCAGAGATGTCCCTGGCATCCAGTGATCCCTCCTGTTCCCCAATCTCTGCCCCATTACGTAAACCAGTTCCCTGTTGTCCAGTTGTCCCCCCCAGTCACCAATCCCCGGCTCTGTAACACACATAACAGCCAGTCCTGTGCTTATGCTGTTAGTATGCTTTACTGTGCAGGGCAAAGAAAAAAACTATTCCCTGCTGTGTCCTGGTAAGCCCCCGCCATCGCAATTGCTGGTACTGCCATTGTCAATGCAGTAATCCCTAGTGTCTAGTGCCCTCCCCACCATGACACTGACCACCCACCCTGCCAGCCCCCATTACCTTAATTGTCAGTGATGCGGGAGCCCATACAGTGACTGTCACAGCCCTCCTCACACCTACCAGATGGCCAACATATGCAAATCCACAGAGAGTGTGTGTACTATGTACTGTACAGGGCACACATCCTCTGTACTGTACATAGGATGTGCACTCTGTACAGCACATAGGACTCATGCTTTCTGTGGCTTTGCATACAGTGCCTGGCCGGGGAGTTGTGAGGAGGGCTATGCTGGTCACTGTATGGGCTCCCACAGTACAGATGATTCAGGTAAGGGGGAGTTGGGAGGGTCAGTGGTCAGTGCCACAGTGGGGGGCCGCTAGATGCCAATGATTACTGCAGTGACAATGGCAGCATGGGGGGGGGATTACCAGGACACACCAGGGAATAGTTTGTTTTCTTGCCCTGCATCATAAAATATACTAATATCATAAGCACAGGATTGGCTGCTGTGTGTGTTACAGAACTGGGGATAAGTGACCGAGGAGGGACACTGGATGCCAGGGAATATGTTTACCTATTGGGTCTGAGGATCAGAGAATAGGAGGGACCACTGGATGCCAGGGAACTCTCTTACCTTTAACAGGCTGAGACTGGAGGGGGTGTTGGGACAATGGGCACCAGGGGGACTATATTTGTTTAGTGACTGGCAATCAGATGGAGGGGAGAACAACTGGGAATCAGGGATAACTTCTTTAGCACGGAAACAGCGATCAGTGGGAGGAGGGACTACTAAGCTCCAGGAATAATGCCTTGGGCATGGGGACAGCAGTCTGTGGGGAAACAGACCACTAGACACCAGGAATTACTGACGTGAGCATGGGGATGGCAATCAGAGGAGGGGGGACCACTAGGCACCAAGTATAACTTACATGGGCACAGGGATGGTGATCAGTGGGAGGGTGAACCACTAGGCATCAGGGAATTCCATACCTCTATGGAACTGGGTGCTCAGAGCGGAGGAGGTGCCATGCTTACCTGCCAGGCTTCCCATGCAAATGAGCCCATAATGGGCATGCAAATGACCCCTTAGCAGCTTGCATGCCCAATGGGATCATTTGCATGGGTCCCTTTGAAAATCATGCCAAGCAGTCTGGAGCTGTCAGGTCTGGTGCTGCTGTTCCCTGCACATCAGGGAGCCATGTTAAGGCAGTCCTATTTGACTTAGCCCTGTGCCAACATGCCCCATATTCAGTCGACTAGTGTCAGAGTGCTATCAGACTGAATATATCATGTTCAGATTCTTGAGCAAAAGCAAAATGCAGCACAAAACTTTACACCCCACTTTGCCCATTTTTGAATATTGGGCTCCATGTGTTTAACTACTTGTTTCCTAATATTTAGGGGAGGCAGTGATTCATCCTGTATAGGGCATCAAGCTTGGCAAAGCACTTTGCTGTGGTGTGAGATATGTGATCAGAGTAGTGGAAATGTTGATCAAGATGAAAAAGATGAGAAAGCACTATGAGCATAAAACATCTGGGTTATTTTGCTGCTACTGACTTATGCATTTTTAAACCATCTTACATGTGTAACTGTAATAAAGTTTTTACACTATCTTTTGCACTATATTGTTGTGCTGTGCCATTTCTTCAGTTGGTGAGGAGTGCTAAGTTTTTGACTGCTGGAAAGATGGAGGCCTAGATATTTCTAGGAGGTTACCTAGTCAAGAAGGACTCCTAGGAGCAAGTATATCTCCATGGAGGGAAGGGAGTTGCTCAGCCAGCGTTTGGAGCCAAACAGCATAGGCACTGTTTTCTGTTTTTTTCTTGGCTAACTGATTTGCTCAGAACCAATTTTGAGCATTAAGGAAATCAAGCTATAGGACCTGTTCAATAGAGATGGGGATAGGGACTGAAAGAAGATAATCGCATCATCTGCATACAGTACATGTGAATTTTGCAAGTGAATAGGGTGCTGAGAAGGTTGTTAATAATGACGGAGGATAGTAGGGTGCCAACAGCAGGGGTGACCTGGAGGGAAGAAGAGGTAGTGGAACTCAGTTAACCAGATTGAGTTCAATGTGACAGGTAAAGCTGAAAACATTACAGCATAGAAGCAGAGACACCTAAGGAAGTAAGTTTGTTTAGGAGCAGGTGGTGGTTTACAGTGCTGAAATCTTTGGCAAGGTCAATGAAAATAGCCCGTGTACACAACCCCACATCCATGTGAGAGTGGATATGATCAGTTATTCTAAGAAAGGAGATGAAGTTAGAGTGGTCAGTGTAGAAGTCAGATTGACATGGGTAAGAATGCCTGAACTGCCATAGAAATTCGAGTTGCCTGCTAACTGCTATGTTATTAAAAATGCACAGTCCAGATTAGGGCAGTTAAATAGATTAAATAACTCTATCAATTCGCTCAAGGAAGGCATAATCTTTATTGTTACCCATTGTTGATTATGGTCTCCCAATTAATTCTTCTGCTACCATTACTGCTCTTCATCATGTGAAAATACTATATCACTCAGTCTGTAGATTTGCTAGTTCTGCTTCTTGTATTACTAGTCATTGTACCTTGTATAATATTTTACGCTGGTTATCTTTTGAGCAGAGAGTAAATTATTTTAGCTTGTTAATATTTTAACTGAGTTAGTTTTCTCAAATATCTTTTTCATCTATGTCTAATGCATTAATTAGTTCTCATTCTCACTGAACCAGATCAGTAAATAATGGGAAATGGAACCTCGCCTGCTATAGGTCTTCATTGGGTCAGAGATCTTGGCTCTATCAAGTCATAAAATTCTAGAATGACTTGCCTAATTGTATTTTATCTTGTAACTCCCTATGTGTTTTTTTTTTAAATGTGAAGCAGCATTGTCTTATTAATTCTACTTTTTTATAATTAATCCCTTTGTCTGAATTGTATTGTTATTTTCTTTGTGTCCAGGTCACCCATAAAAATGGGTATTTGATGCTCTTGAGTTTTATTAGTGATCCTGTCAGCTGTTAGCAAGCTACTCAAAAAAGTGGTGGCCTCCCAGCTCACACATGCATCCACACCCACGGCCTTCTCTCCCCAGTGCAGCATGGATTCTGCAAAGGACATAACACTTCCACTACCCTTGCTCAGGTCTCCTGTGTGATCAGAACTGCAACTGACCAAGGCAAATTAACTGGCACCATCTTCATTGACCTGCCTAAGGCCTTTGATCTGGTCAACCACTCACTCCTGAGCTCCACACTTCGGTCCCTTGACCTTTCCTCTCCAGTCCTAGCCTGGTTTGCCAACTACCTCATGGGCAGGCAGCAGTACACCAAGTTCCAAAATGCCCTCTCCAGGCTTACACCAGTTACATATGGGGTGCCTCAAGGGTCCATCCTTAGTCCTATACTGTTCTCCCACTTCATCAATCAGCTGCCCTCGGTCCCTGCCATTGGGCACTCCACCCTGTATGCCGATGACCTTATGCTGCTAACTAGCTCACAGGACATCAATGTCATCAACTCCAAACTAAATACTGACTTCAACTGCATTATATCTTGGCTGAAGGCCCGTAAGCTAGTTGTCAACCTCCAGAAAACACTGGCCATGCTATTTGGTTCCCTGGCCAAGTCTAGAGCATGCCCTACCTGTCTCAAAGTTGTTGGAATGGATAGTACTCCCTTACAAGTGGTTGACTCATTCAAGTACCTAGAGGTAACCCTTGATCCTCAACTTGACCTCTCCCTGCGCATACGCAACTCATGTAAGGCCACAAGCTGAAAGCTGGGCCTGGCTTACAGAGCTAAAAGTTGCCTCACCCCTGCTGCCTGACTTGCCGTTGCAAAAGGGGTTCTACTCCCCATGGTCTTCTATGGGCTCACCTCCTTCTTGAATGCCTCAAAAACCTGGATCACTAAATGGGACACAGCATACAATAACATATGTCACTTCGCCCTGTCAGCCCCCTGCCTCATGCACCACTGTCAGCTCTACTCAAGGCTTGGGTGGCTCTCTCCTGACAACCACTGAACCTTTGTCATGGGAAACCTCACTGACAATATTGTCAGAATGTCCATCACTCCAGCACTTACAGAACTGCTCAAGCCCGCCCCCCCTCATCTACCAGCTGAGGTCCAGTGACTCCCAGACCCTCAAGGTCCCCAAAACATGCTCCCTTGTCTTTGCTGCACTAGCACCCCAGAACATGGAACCTTCGTCCTGCCCACATTAGATCTTCCCCCCTCTCACACCAGCTTCAGATCCTCCCTCTGGGGCCACTTAAAGCATGCATCCTCCTGCCCCTGTACCTAGTGCCCCCACCTTGAGAGGTGGGCCCAGTGTCACTTGGCCTATGTACAGATGCTGCATGTGTCTAGGGAAAATACTATGTGCATCCCTGAGCTCCCTGGCCATGTCTTGCTTAATGCCATAACTTATTATCTACTGCTTATGTGCTTGATATACGCTGATACACCCTGTTCGGGTTAAGGGACCCCCTCCTGCCAGGAAAAGCAGCCATGAGTTTTATCCCATGCCCCCCTTCCTCTTGTTGCAACTCCTTGCAAATGTTTCTCTCCTCCCTTGTTGCACATGTACCACTATTCCCTGCCCCCTTATGACACGTGTCCACTAACTGGGTATCCTCACTTATTTGCCCAGCTGCTATCTGTTGTTATTATTGACTGTACCTTATTGATTGCTGTGCTTTGACTCTGCATTGTTATTGCCTGTACCTTGTAATTCTCCTGTGTCGCACCTGAAAATAGGCACTTGACTGTCTAGCGTGCTTACCTGGTAAACAAAAGCTAAATAAATACCTGGTTACTAAATATTAAATAAAAAAAAACAAATAAATACCTGGTTACTAAAATTAAATAAAAAAAAACAAATAAATAGCCAGCATCTCAAGCACCTTGGACAGGATGAGTAGCAGAGATGTTGTGCAGTAGTTAGTTAGTTAGTGTGTCAGTTGGGCCAACTGTGGATATATGAACTACCAATGCATGCTCTCTTGTTATTTCTTGTACCTGACTGTTCCTTGTTTATTGCCTTGCCTTGACTCTGCATTGTTATTGCCTGTACCTTGTAATTCTCCTGTGTCGCACCTGAAAATAGGCACTTAACTGTCTAGCGTGCTTACCTGGTAAACAAAAGCTAAATAAATACCTGGTTACTAAATATTAAATAAAAAAAAGCAAATAAATACCTGGTTACTAAATATTAAATAAAAAAAACAAATAAATAGCCAGCATCTCAAGCACCTTGGACAGGATGGGTAGCAGATATGTTGTGCAGTAGTTAGTTAGTTAGTGTGTCAATTGGGCCAACTGTGGATATAGGAACTACCAAGGCATGCTTTCAGCTGGTCAAAAAGGAGCGTGTGGTTATAGATCTATCAAAGATGTAAGTACTTACAGAGGCTAGGGCTGAATATTTAGGGGATATTCTATCTGCTCATCTGCTGGAAGGGATGATTGAAGTGGCTAGTCCTTTTCAGAAATTGGCTACAGAAATAGGAGAGAGGCTGAAGTTACCTGACGGAGAGAGAGAGTGGGTGACTGATTGAGGCTGGGGCAGGAGAAAATAGAATCATGGGGCTATCAGTAAAGAAGTAATTTAAGCATCAACAGATAAGACAGAGAGTCAGTGAAATATTGGGAGCCAGCTGGTGAGAGGGAGGAGTTGAGGAGGTACTATATATATCCCAATCCATCATGACTTAATAACTAAATGGATTCTCCCAGTTATGGACTACGCTGACATTGTCTATGGCTCAGCGCCCACCTCCTCCCTCACTAAGCTTGATGTGCTTTTCAATGCTTTCTGTCATTTTGCCTCCAACTCCCCTCCACTGATCCACCATTGTGACTTATACTGCATCCTCTCTGACTCTCTCCTCCCTTCAGCAAAGACGATTGGCTCTCAGTCTTACTTTCATCTCTAAATACTGGTTTGAATCCCTCCTGTCTTATCTCTCCTATCTCCTCTCTTGCCACCCCCTCCTCCTACCCCCTGCTCTCCTGTCTTTCCTGTACTTTCTCCCTTCCCTGAGTCCACTGTTTGGTCAGCCAACAAGCCTTCTCCTTTTAGCATCCTTCCCTCTGGAATAAACTTCCCACTTCCTTTCATCTTGCCCTTCATTTCCAGATTTAAAGCGCCTGCTTAGACCACCTCCAGTAACCCCCTGCTATTGCTCATGAGCCCCTAATCTTTTAAGTCTTAACCCTTCTTACCTCTCCTCACCCAACCTCTTCAGCTATTTTTTTAATTAAAGGTTATTTTGTTGGTTGTAATCTGCCTTAATATTTCACACACTGCACTGCTGCATTGTAAATTATTTTTTTTCCAATCATCACTTTGTATTCTGTATTCATCTGTGTGTAAATTGAAAGTTATGACTATGAACTGTGTAGTTATCATTATGTATTTTGTATCATATGTGTAATTGTCACCCTATCTTATTATTTTATTCCTGCTCCCAAATCTTCCCCAGGTCGCACTTGGAAATGAGTCTCAGCTCAGTGTGCCTTTCCTGGTTACCAGTCTTAAAAAAACTGAATTAATATAGCTGTCCAGAACTTTAAAGGATCAGAACTAGGGATGGGCAGGTTGGATGTGAGCTGGTTCTGATTCCGACTATGATTTTTTTCCAAAAGGTTTGGATCTACTCTGATGAATTGTAGACCAATGTGTGTCTATTTGAGTATGAGAAATGTATCAGTATTATTCTTTTAGATCCCTCTGCTTAAAAAATGTACCTTATTAAAAAAAATGGTATTTGTATTTTTGTGTCATTTGGTCAGCAAAGCAGCTAACAGCAATACAAAATAAATATATAACAGTCACCAGTATTGCAGTAGTGAGTCAATGAACAAGGAGGTCAGGGCAGGGTACCTAAAAATTAAAGTGGCATGATTTGTGACTAAGTGACATGAAACAGAAGATTCATGTACAGGGTTGCACCCAAAAATTAAGTGACATCAAACAGAAGATTCAATAACACTGAAAATCACTAAACATGCTACAGAAAGACACTGACAAAATGTTTATTTAAACAAGGATGTGAAACAGAAGATTCAGTAAACAAACAGGGTTGCACTGAAAAATTAAGTAGCGTGATTCAGGAGGATTGTGACTAAGTGACATGAAACAGAAGATTCCGTAAACAGGGTTGCACCCAAAAATTAAGTGGCATGATTCATGGCTAAGTGATGTGAAACAAATGACAGGGTTGAACCCAAAGAATAAGTGATATCAAACAGAAGATTCAATAACACTGAAAATCACCAAAACTGCTATAGAAAGACATGACCCCCCCCCCCCAACCTTCACAAATCTGTATGGCACTATTACCTAGTAGTAGTTCAGGCACAGAGATGGGCAACACAGAGTCTGAGACGTGACACCCCCCCCCCTCAAAATATGCAAGGCACTATATGACCCAGTAGTAGTTCAGGCACAGCGATGGGCAACGCAGAGACTGAGATGTGACTCCCCTCCTCTTCACAATCCGTATGGCACTATGTCACAAAGATGGGCAACACAGAGTCTGAGACATGACACCCACCTCTCAAAATATGTGAGGCACTATATGACCTAATAATAGTAATAGTTTAGGCACAGAGATGGGCAACATAGAGTCTGAGATGTGACCCTCCCCCATATCACAATCTATATGACACTATAGCACAGAGATGGGCAACACAGAGTCTGAGACATGACACCCCCCTCTTAAAATACATGCGGCACTATTGGACCTAGTAGTAGTTCAGGCACAGAGATGATCAGAGAGTCTGAGATGTGACACCCTCCTTCACAATTTGTATGGCACTGTTGCACAGAGATGGGCAACACAGAATCTCCAACAGTATGACCTTTCAGGGTAGCACAGAGATGAGCCACACAGAGTCTAGGGCAATATGACCTTTCAGGACAGCACAGAGGTGGGCAACATAGAGTCTGAGGTGTTGTTGGTGTGCCCCCTTCAAAATTTGTATGGTACTATACACCCCCCTCAAAATTACTGAGGCACTGTGACCTTCAGTTAGAGTCCTCCTATCCTGTCTGACTCTGCTGCCTGCAATATTTTTTTTTCGGCACTTTGCTGTTGTCTGCTATTGAATTCATTGGACTCCCTCTCTCTATACTCTCTCTCTCTGACTAATAAAAGTGGGTGTTTTTATTATTTTTCCATGGCATCTGCAACATTTGCACTCTGCTGCTGTCTACTCTGTACTCTGCTATTGAATTCATTGGTACCTCTACTCTCAACTCTCTCTCGCTCTCTTTCTCTCTCTCTCTCTCTAACAAAAAAATAATTTTCAATACTCTGCAGTGTGCTGCAATGTGTGCACTCTGTTGTTTCTTGTCTGCTACTGAATTTCGCTGGTCTCTCAGTCTCTACTGTCCTTTTCTCCCTCTTCCTCCCTAACAAAATGATTTTTGCTGGTTAAACTGTTTTGGGGGAGGACTCACCACACAAACACACTCACACACACACACACACACACACACACACACACACACACACACACAACTGTTTCCATTGAATGCAAAGCCCTAAGTGTGCTCAATACTGAGTTTCTTAGGGAGGTCCTGTGCCGACTGGCTAGAACATGTGTCAATTACAGAATAGAGACCCTCATTGGTTTCCACCCTTCAGTGCCCCAGGATCACAAGTGTTTCCCTTTGTTGGTCATGTGAAAGTCCAGGGACTCAGGAGTCTATGGCAGAGATCGGGGAAAAAAAGAAGCACTTTTTCTTTTTTTTCTGTACTTTTCTGCACCCTGCACTGCTTTTCCATGTAATTCTAGACTGGACTACACTTCCAAACTGGGCCAACACAGCAATCTGGGTCAAGCCATGAAAGGCTTGGTTTTACTAGTCAAAGCCAAGTCGGTCCGGCCCAGGGGGATTTGGAACTGCACCAGAGCTGGTTCACCCATCCCTAATCAGAACCATTTCTTATCAGTTTATTCTGGAAGTAGGCAGGCTTAGCTGAGTATAAATATGTGATACATTAGCTGTGGGGACTACTGAATGATTGCCTATCAGATATAAGCCCAGTAGATTTATGTCTAGTCCAGGCTGCATCCCTTAGATGGAAGAGATCAATGAAGTTAAACTAGATCCACGATAGGTGAGGTCCCAAACTGATGATTACTTGAAGGTTGTGTGTCTATTGCAGACTGGCTGGAAAGTATAGATAAAGTGGCATGAAACTTCTTTTGGATTTGGCAAGGAAATAATTTGATTTGATTTGTTTAATTAACCTGGTAAGACCACAGGCCAAAGACCTATTTTCAAGGGTGACCAGAGTACAAAAAACATACAATTAACAAACCATAATATAAATAACACATTACACACCAATAATACTTAGGATACAGAATAATAAAACACTCAAAGAGTAGGGTATCAGTCAGCAAAGCAGCTTCAGGATAATGTGTACGGACTGTGCAGTCTGACTTAGTGACTATTGTATTGTATAATCACTTTGACCTCTGTGGTCACCACTGTGTATTGGATTTTTGCATTTGACATTGTATTTTGCTTTATGTTATACCTGCATACCTTCCTGCAACCTTGTAATCTTTCTCTGTATTTATTTCTGTGAAATGACTCCCCACTGTTTTGCTTTCTAACTCTTCTGGATCATACCTAAAAATAGGCATTGCAATTGTCTGCTGTGATTACCTGGTCAATAAAAAAACTAATAGTGAAAAGATTTGAATAATCTGAATAGAATAATTCAGGGGAAGGGGGTGGGGGCTGTAATCATTTAATTTTCCTCACAAAAAAGGTCCTGCAATGGTCACTAAAGGTGTCAGGTGGAGTACTGGCTTCCAAGATTCCTTGAAGGTGAGACATTAGCACCCTGTCAATTGTTCTGTGGCAGGAGTATCTGGGATTGATGCTTGTGAGTGAGGATATCATTTGGGATAAGTTCAGGGCCTTGATTTTAGAATGCAGAGTGGAAAGAGGTTAGGCCATAATACCAAGAACAAAACAGGATATGTATGCACTGTGGCTGGGAACCTGGTACTAGGCAAACGTGGCCAGCCCCCATACAATTAAAAACAAGTTCAGGAAAAGCCTAGCACTCCTGAGAAGGTTTAAATCAGAAAGCCCTCATGAACCAATTTTCAATGCTGTTAATATTTATTGCGGTGAGAAGACAACTTAAGCAAACAGTGATGACAGAGAGCCCCTTCAGCCTCAACTAGCCCAGCCACTTTCATTGTAGTACTTGTCATGGAACTGGATTAATTGGGCTACCCCAGCCCATTTACAGCACAACCAGGCACTACAGTTCATTTCTATTGGATGCTCTATTTACATTTAGTGACTGCTGTGGGCCAGTGGTTCTGGGAGGATTTAAACAAAGGAACAAGTACCAGTGTTAAATTTTACAGAAAAGGATGTATCAAATGAGTATACTATTTACACTGTTAAAAATTGATAATCACAAACAGTAAGAGCTCTTTGTATGCCAGAGAGAATTGATTCAGTTTTGTGCACATTCAGCAAACGTACAGGCAAACAAGTACAGGTTATTGTGTTTCACACTATTTACAACCACTTATTTTATACTTACTTTCTGCTTTTTGCATTCTATTGCAAACATTCTTGCCTAGTTTTGAAAGATGGAAAATAAGTGAGATAATGACATCTTGGATGGCAGTGATCTCCCTAGCGGGATTATCAGGAACCTTTTCAATTGTGGGGGATCTGCTGGTCCAAAACCTCAAACCACCAATAGAAGGAGCTGAAAAGAAAGAAAAAAAAAAGAGTATGCATATTACATTAATAATTTTTACATTGATCACAATTCTATTCATTATTTACATGCTTTTCTCAAGTTTCAATAATAAAAAGGGTTTTAAGTCCCATTCTTAATTCAAACCATGTGGCTGTATGGCTTCTAGTGGAAAAAATACAGTAACTCTCCCTCTGTAATGCTTTTGTGAGTCTATTTTCCTTTCAGGGATTTTTTACAACTTCCAAACCCATAAACGTTGCACCTGATGGGTTCTGCTGGTGTGAATTCATAAAATGTCTTCCTAGGGATGTATCTGCCATTCCTGATCTGATTCTCTTGTTATGCTCTTGGATGCTTTGCCTAAGAAGCCTAATAGTGCTGCCTAGATGCAGTTTTGGACAATTGTATCAAACAGCATAAACCACAAAACTGCTGCTGCAGCTAATGAAACTCCTGATTTTCACATTATTTCTGTAGCCTTCTAGACTAAAAGTATTGCCTTGGGGGCAGTAGGTGCAGATATTGCACCTGCCACATTTACGCATACAATTTTGGGGGCAGGTAACCAACTTCTGTATGTTACTGTGGGATATGATTGCTTCAACTGGCTATGAAGGTTGAAATCTTTTAGCACTGTAAATAGTACACTCCTTTGATATGCCATTTTAGGTAAAATTTTACACTGGCATTGGTTGCTTTATTTAAACCCCCCCAGAACCACTGGTACACAGTAGTCACTCACTGCAAACAGAGCATCCTATAAGAGTTAACTGTACTGTCTAGTTGTACTATAAATGGGGTGGAGCATGCCACCTAACTCAGCCCCCTGGTGAAGACTATAGTCACAGAGCGAGGGCTGGTTCAGGCAGAAGCAGCTCCCTATCAGCACTGTTTGCATAAGTTGTCTTCTCATTGCAATGCATTTTGAGAGCAGTGAATCTTGGTTCATTCGGACTTTCTTTTTTAGACATCAGCCTAACCTCCTCCCAAGTGCGAGGCTTTTCTTGGACTTGTTCTTAACACCAGGAGTGCATTTTACATTGAAGTCCACTAGAATGATATGCTCAACCAAGGAAGAGGGATCCAGCACATTTTGAGGAATTCCAGCAAAGTGTAGGGGGATTTACCAGGAATACAGGATATGCCTGAAGTTGGTATAGGGATGGAATGGAGAAAGGAGAGCATGCCTATCCGTACCTCATGGGACATAAGGATGGGCTTCTGTAAAGTGATGGTTAAGCATAGATGAGAGGCAGCGTAAATAAGGGTTCCTCTCCCATTCTGGGAGTAGTCTTGTCTATGGGTGACATAAACTGGAATAGCTATAGCTAAGTACTTGAACTGTGGAGATAACCAGGTTTATGAGAGGATGAGGGTATTAGGGCTGTTTTGTGTTACCCAGAATCAAATTTGATCTATTTTTGGGAGTAGGCTCCTCATATTTATATGAAAAGCTTTGAGATGTTAAGGTAAAGAGTGCAGCTGCCAGACCAGCTGTAGTGGGACCAGGACTGACCTCCACATCACCTCTGGGGAGAAGGAGAAGAGTCTATAGCAGCTGTATGACTCTTGGGGGCTTTCTTGACAGAGGGGCAGTTTGGATATGAAGTTGGGGGATGCAATACATAAACCTTATCAGGGCCTCTTTGTGGAACCAAATGCGGAGAAGACATGAGTGTGCATCTAAATAATGAGAAATGAGGTTGGGTTGTTGGTAGCTGCTTGGGTCCTGTAGACAACAAGTTGATCTCCCCGAATGAGGCAGTAGCATGCATTGCTTTCCTCAGAGGAAAAATGGTTGCTAATTGTTTAACTCACAGCCTTCTCCTGAAGCAGTGATCCTTTGGCCTTCCCACTTTTCCCACCACTTTCCAACTCCTGTAGTGTATCCTAAAGGTATCCTGAGGGACAGAAGCAGTAGTGGACCCCCTGGTGTGCAATCTTACTTGATCTGCAACTGTCATATTATGGCCTATGCTGCAGTCAGTGGAGTACCGGGTTCTTCTGGCAGATTGGTCAACCCCCATACCTCCATAATTCCCTGGAAGAGTGCAAGGCTCCACAGGTCCTGAAGCTAACTAACTAACTCACTCACACTCCCAAGGACTTTTCCCCTGCTTGCTGCCAGTGGCTACACTTGGTCCACTCTATGAGATCATAACAGTTCTTCAGATTATAACTAGTTGCTGCTGTACCCCAGATAGGGTTATGCTTGGCTATCCTGAATACTAACCACAATGCTGGTACAATCCCTATACCGTATCCTATCCAAAAAATGGTTTAGCTATGCACTCTACTGACACTAGCCTGCTGCCACAGTCTTCCCTGTATGGCTTTGAAGATTAAAATATTTACAGAGTTACAACCACATATGATTATCCTATGATGTTGAACTTACCTAGAAACAGACCAGAATGTAACCCAGCTCACACCAATAAATATACCACTGTCAATGTACAGATATGTTACACACAACTCAGTTGGAGTAATCTGCATGAGTGAACCAGATGTTCCATACCTTGGACTTTAGTGTGCAAGAAAAGCCAAAAGAAATGCAGCCCTTGTGAACTCCATGGACCCTCCAACTGAAAACAGACTAATGAACCTGGTGGCTTAGCAGTCCCTACAAAAGGTCTCTCCCAGTTCCCTGCAGGACTCCCAACAACTACTAGCATGGCAGGCCTCTATTGGTGCTCTGCACAAGTGGAAAATAAAATCCCAATTTTCACAGACATGGCGGGCCCCTCCTGATGTCAAACAGGAACAGTAAACCAAACATCTGCCAGAAGGGTGGTCCTATCCTGTTGTTCTGCAGGAACTGGAACAGAAAATCCAGCATCCACCAGAACAGCAGGCATCTTCTGATGTCCCACACCAGCAGGAGTGGAAAACCTGGCATACACCATCATGGTGGGCCTCTCCTAGTGCCCCATGCAGGAGTGGAAAATGAAAAACCAGCACCCCCAGGCTGGCTCAAGTAGTGGTTAAGTCATAGAGTGGTTTTGAGATGGCTCTAGAACTTTCTCTGACTTGAAAAAAGCAGTTGCCATTGGACCCTTTACCTGTGTCCGGGACTCCAGATGAACTACAGACCAACCACACCATCAGATAAGCAGGCATTGTCTATTTAAGAGTGACAAATGAAGAAGCATCCATGAAGATTCTCCAGCAGCATCAGCAGAGAGTGAGTAGTGATGCTAAAAAACATAAACCTAAATGCAACAGCCACCCACTAATTTAATACATTATTTGGCTGATTTATGTTTTTGTATGGTATTTAATATATTGCATACAGTGTACTGTAGGTGGGACATCAATTATGCATTTTGTTAGGGGAATCTTGAGGTCTAAGGTTGTCCCTAGGTGTGCAGTGGGAAAATCAACTCTACTGTTTGCATCTGCCCCTTACAGATTGTGTTAATTACTTGGGGCATGGCTTTGTGTTTCCATAATCTTGTTACATCCTGAGTCCTGATAGATGCTGTGTTTCAGACCCCAGCTCCCAAGCCACTTCCCTTCCAATGCCAGGGGAAGCCTGTCAGCATTCTATATGGCAACATAATTTCACATTTCACAGACCTTTTTTTGCGCCTTTGTTACCATGTGCACTTTGATTTTGCTTTTAGGTTTCTCTAATGTTGGCTTTCTTCTGCTTGATATTTATTGTTATAATTGCTGATCAGTTCCTGAGCCTGGTGATATCAGATGAGTTGGGGTTGTATTAAACTTGTACTTTGAGCTTCTGCTCACCTGATGTCACCAGGCTTTGTTACTAATCAGTAATTATTTAAATGAATAATAGGCAGGAACAAGGATGGATTAACAAGCATTCCCCCCCAACACAAAACAAAAACAAGATAAATCAATTTGTGTAAAAGAAAAATCATAAAGTGCAGTGTGGAGATTAAAGAGGATATACACATGCCAGAATTTCCAATTATATGAAAAAGGGACTATGAAGAAATTATGTATGCTCCATTTAAATTATTTTTGTAAGAATAAAATTACTAGATTTTCTGACATCCATGGCCACAGTTATGATGATTAGTAATTATTATAAAGGCAACATTAGAAGTTTCTGGGGAAAAAAACAGTTGAAGAAAGCAACTCTTAGCTCACCAATTTGTGTCATCAATTCCAGCAGCATTATTTGGTTTGGGCTACAAGTGGCTCAGGCTTAGTTTTGCTTTCCCTGCTAGGCAGTTATCCACAATAGTGGAGCTTGTTATATTTTTTAAAACATTGAACTTTTAAACTTTGTTGAGCCATCAAGAATCTATAAATAAGGTATTTAAGAAATCATAATGGAGAATGTACTGATGATTCATTTTCAAATAGTCTTTTTTGACAACCCATCCTTCTATCTTGAGATGTGCCAAATTACACTGTTAATTAATTGTTTTAATGGGTTTCCAAGTGTTTACGGAATGGTGTGAGGTTTTTTTTTTTTTTTGCTTTTCAAAAGAAACTGTGTTGATCCACTGCCCCCTTGTGTCAAGTTTCTTTATTGCAACAAGACAATATACTCACTCTTTCATAAGCCAAGAGGAACAGTTCTTTCCTTCTTTGTTTCTGGTCTCTGTTTTGTCAGGAAGGAGCCAGATTACTGTAAATCTTTAAAACATGTGCACTGATTTTAAAGGCCACTCACAGTAAGAGTGTAGTACAAGGGATGATGATGATGCTGCTGCAGTTGTGCAAAGGTGGTACACTCACACAAGTGCCCTATTCTCTACAAGGCTTTCTCTTCATACTGTGAAATGTCTAAATATAGCTTTAGGCCTGCCACTTGGACTTAAGCCTTGCCTTAATGCCGTGCCATGTTGCAGAAGGAAAGTGAATGGGGAAAATGTATCTAGAGAATAGAAGGGACATTCTCTCTCCTACTCCAGCAACTGATTCTGGTATTCTGTAGCAAAACAAGGAATTGATCCCTAGTCCAAATAGATTCTGTGCATGAAATTATAAAAAGATTTCTGTGTTGCAACTCTGAGAATATGCCCAATAAACTGTAATGTAAATTTGCATTGCTGTCATGTAAACAATTTTGTTTGTGATATTTATAAAAGATAAACAACAGCACAGCTATTTAAATTAATCTGAATCAGTTCTCTGTTTTATTATACACACATTGTCATATGTAAAAATGAGTCACTGTAATCATACAGTGTCCATTTTAACACCCTTAATCATAGAAACATATAAATCTAGGTGTACCCACCCCGACATGCAAGCTGCATGACTAGCTGGGGCACAGTTTCTTAACCTTTGTGTGAATGGTGCCAGGGTTTGGGGGTAGTATTTCAACAACTGAATGGTGCAAGGCCTCCACCTCTGTAGATCCTTTTAACAAAGGGAAATGAAAATATCATCTACAATGACAAGGAACCAAGCAGCATGCTTACAACTAATATGCTCATGCCCACACTTATCACTGTAAGCATGCATGCATGGTATTAAATGTAGTAATACACAACCCAATAACATCAAAGAAGATAGTAATTATGTACAAACAAAGTAAGCAGCTTTATGTGGGGGTACAGGAGCAAGGTTCTGGGCTGAAATAAAGGCAAGGATTAAAAGAAAAACAAATATAAAAATCAGTGGAAATCTCTTTCTTAGTTAACCCACCAATGTCCAATCATGCAGTATATTTCTCTCAGCAAATACCTGTCCCTCCCCACTGATGCAGCAGTAGTCACAAAATCCAGCCTGGTGGCTTCACAGCCTTTATAGTGTGCACATAGGTGTTCTCTGA
Source organism: Neoceratodus forsteri (assembly GCA_016271365.2). Lineage (NCBI taxonomy): Eukaryota > Metazoa > Chordata > Ceratodontiformes > Ceratodontidae > Neoceratodus > Neoceratodus forsteri. The sequence continues at coordinate 569,150,297 of CM057449.1, read as the reverse complement.
TAGGAGGCAGTATAGCACAGTGGTGTGGCTCTGAGCTGCAGCTCTGGAGACCTGGGTTTGAATACCACAGTTACCTAGGTGCATACGGTATGATCCTGAGCAAGTCACTTTACTTCCTTGTGCTCCCAGGTCAAATGTGTGCTACTCCTGGTTAAACAATGTTTACTCTTTCCTTCCCTGACGAAGAGGCAGTACACCCTTCAAGTGCTGGGGAGTTTAAGTGTCAGACAGATTACTCGCAAAATACATTTTTGACATGAGGTTGGAAATAAGTTGGTGTCTTCATATAGCACTGAGCACTAAGCACTTTGTAATATTGTGCTGTGTCCTTAAAGAGCCATTGATGCCTCAGGGAAAACTGTTGAAAAACTAATAGACATAATTTAGCTTGTATTTCATATAGCTTTCACACATTCCTTCTCTCCTTTTTTATTAGTGAAGAAATGTGCAAGAGAAATCAAAAAACAAGATGTTATATTGTAGAGTTTATTTTCCCTTATAGTTTATTCCCAGCTTGAAGTCATATCCACTGTTGTAACATCACAGTCTGTTGCCATGGGAATAACTGTGATGTAAGCACTAGGAGCTGATGAACTCACAGTAAGCAAAGATCCTTGTGTTCATGCATATGACCTTATTAATTAATAAAAGGGAGGAAAAACATACATGGCTAATGTGAAATATAATCTGAATTGTATCCAAATATTATGTGTTTCAAAGTTCACATGGGGGTGTTAGTGGCTGTATAAATTCTGAAGTTATTGGTGCTACTAATTGCACTGATTTGTACTTGCACTTTGGAGACTTTCATTAAAATGTTCATGTGCAATGTCCTGAGTTTCCAGCTTTTTTAATATCTTCTGCACCCTAAATGCATATGCCTTCTGTTTTGCTTCAGGTGTCTGAGGTTGCAGGCATGATTACTGTTGAGTGTGGCACTGGTAGAAGATGGATGTAGGGATCCCAGAAAGTATTTGACCATACAATCACTTGTTAATCCTGTGCTGACATGGAATACCTGGCAGCTAAGCATATAATCTAAGTTCATAAAGAAAGGCCCTGATATCTATCTATAATATGTTTATCCCAAGTTGTACATGGATAGCTTTCATACTGTAACTAAAAAAACTGTTCTGCCACAGTTCAAAGGTCATAGAATGCCGTGGTACCCTTCACTTAAAAAAATGTCTCTAATTAAAAAAGGAAACTTGCGCCACCTGCTATTTTACCCCTCTTTAAATCTTCTCTTCTTTCAAAATTTTAATAAACTGAAATCTGCCTCTTATCTGTGTAGGTTTTCAGAAGCTGGGTGAGGGTGTATTTCTGTTTCTGTTTGTTTCTTTAAATAAGTAATTAAACAAAAGATTGTTTGGAAAAATAAAGCAGTATTTTTTCTTATTTATTGTTTCAAATTATATACCATAAAAAAAATCACAAAGCAGCCATAGACAACTCAGCAGTGTTTACATCTATGGAGTCCGATGACATCAAGGACCTCTCCAGCTTCAATCTCATAGTCTATATAATATCATCAGAACCTCTAGATGTACAGTACACATTGCCTTCTTGGGCACTGTTGCCCATACATTATTCTCGTTATCATCTATCTATCTATCTATCTATCTATCTATCTATCTATCTATCTACTGTACCTACCTCTCTATTATCTATCAAACTATAAAGCAGCTGCAGGGCAGAGCCTTGGTTAAGTACTCACAAACCAAATTTATTAGTAGATGAAGCAGATACCCTGGAGTGTTCTCCTTGGTAAACTGCATGGCAAAACAGTTGTGCATCATGCCGACAGACTTACTACACTTCGAGAATTGAAGGAGTGAAAGCCATGCTCAAAGCCCACTCCCTCTATGATCATTTGCACTCCCACAGGAGGTCTTTTCCCCACATTCCCAAAAGCAGTCACACAGGGCTACAGTGGCCTAGCCCTCTACCCAGACAAATCCAGGCAACAGTATCTATGAGGGCACAGCTGACCTCCCTCACAGAATGGAGTTTTTAGCAAGGCAACCACTTCTTCAAAAATACTAAAGCATTCTGCAGGTACTTTTGTGTAGAACAAATACTGTCTGGGAGAAATCCCATACAGGGATTTCAGCCTCGATTCAAACATATGGCCCAGCTGCAAAATCATGTCTGTACTCTCCTCTCTATCTCAGGCAAATTTAAAACTGCAGACTGAGCTTCTAAGAACTCTACAGATGTCTCACTCTCCAGCATCAGTGCCAGTTTGTGGTTGCAATTGCAAGGTGAAAAAGAAGCTCTCAAAATGTGTCTACTTTTGGTGCCCTATCCCTTAATATTTAATTACAGGCCTCTGCCCTTCCCTCCCTCTCTGCAGCATGTCTCTGATTAGCTAATGGATGCTCTGCCCTTGGCCCTTCCCTCAGTCTTGTGGGCCATTTTAACCAGAGTTGGTGCCGCCTATGTGTTTGGGACTCACTTCATTTTAAAACAAACTGCAGTTTGGTTGGCTTCTGTCACTTTGTTGCATCTCTGTGCAACTGGATAAATGTTTTGGTTGCTGTCCTCTGTCCAACCACTCTGCTGACTGTAAGGAGGTCAACATCAGCTGGAGCGTCTTGTGTGACTTCTGTGGTCTTTTGACATGTCATGATCTCTCTGTGATCTCCTGATGTTTCCAAGCGAGGGAGTAGAGATGTGCAAAGCTGGGAAACTTCACTGTGCAAAATACTTCACAAAGTTTCCTTACTTTGCAAAGTGTGAAGGGCCTACTTCAGCTAGTTCTTTATGTAGCAAACTTGCACTTTGCTCATAAAGTAGTATGTGAAGTACGGTGTGAAAGTCACTGTTTTTTTACATTAAAAAAAAGAACCATCCCATCCTCTGTAGCATTTTTCCAAACCCCCTCCCTCCATATTATATGATTCAAAATAGAATCCCACACCCATCCTCCCACTAGGCCCCACTTCCCCCCCATGACCAGAAAAGTTTTAATAGTTTATAGGTGCTGCCACTATTCTTTTTGCCCATTCGCAAAAGCAAGTTCTCCCACCTCACCCCTACTATCCCTCGTTTTCATCAGAGAACCCCCCCTTTACTACCCTCTTTCCAAATCAAACCCTTTCCTCCCACCAAAGCCCTCAAACTCCATTTTTAATTGTAACACTGGTAAAAAAAGAAAAGCATGCCCACTCTTCAAAGTCTGTGAGTCTAAAGTATGCTGAGTGGCATATATAAAGAATTCATCCAAGAGAAAGGTCATGTGTATGAGTAAATTCTAGAGCCACCCTAACTGGAGCTGCCTTATATTGAACACAAAAAGGTTGTAAACAGTGCAGGCATATCCTAGAGGCTCCTTGACTGGGATAACCTTATAGTACAATTATAATTTGAAAAAGTTACACTGAGCAGGGGAACATAGGGATACCCTAAGTGGAATAACACATCAGTGATAGTGTGAGTAGTTACAGAGTACAGTGTCATTGGGGGCTCAAGAACCACACAACACACACTTCACTAAAATAGCAACACAATGTGGGGAGGTCACTAGTAGCAACAAAGTGAGGGATGGGGCGCTTTGGTAGAATGTGGAGTGCAAGGGGTGTGAAACAGTAGTACACAACAGAGTGCTCTAGGAGATTGGCCACTGCCACAACTGTAGGAGGTTCCAGACTATCAGTGTGGGACTGAAAGTTGTAAGGGCTAAAATATATCACTTGAAAGCTGAAGCCACCAGCTCACACAGGGCACTCATGACATAACCACCTAATAGGCCACTTCAGGCCCAAGAAGATAGCTGGAGTGTAGTCATGAGGGGGAAGGGAAGAAGGTGGGAACCACAAGCCTCAGAAACCAGGGCTGTCCACCAGCCATAGGTTCACCATGTTGCAACAGCAGGTTTCTCACTCTCTCAGGAAGGGGAATGTGGGAGTCAGCATGCCTAGTAGGTAGGCTCTGTAGGAGAGCAAACTGGAGGGAGGTTCAATCCCCAAAGGGTCAAGAGAAAGGTACACATAGGTGGGATCTGAATAGTGAGAGGCACTGTAAGGTAACTAGGTCTCACCCCCCGATCATCAAGAGGTGGTCTGCTAATATCCTGTGGCAACAGGTGACAGATGTATTTCCAAGGTGGTGGAACTCATGGGAGAGGAGGTGGAAAGGCCAGATCTGATTGTGCATGTGGGCATGAATGATCTGAGCAAATGGAGCATAGAACAGGTAAAGGCAGACTGTGCTCTAAGAAAAGCAGCAAAGGAAAGAGCAGGAGTGGTAACCTTGTCCAAGGTGCTACACTGCCATACCTGAACCAAAGGGAACAGTTCCACATGTTCCAGTTCAGTGCATGGCTAAAGGGTTGGTGCAGAGAGGAGGGATTTTGCTTCCTTGGGGACTGTGGACCAACTTGGAGGAGTCTGAATCTGTTCAAAAGGGAAAGCTTGCACACCAATGAGGAGAGCTAAAGGGTGCTGAGAGATAGGTCGGCACAACATATTTGTTTGTTTTTTGTTAACTGGGTAGGTACACTAGGCAAATAAATGCCCATTTTCAGATAGAACCTGGGAGAGTACAGTAGAAGGCAATATACAACTAGCAGGATAAATTACAAGATCAACATTCCAGATGGTGAGATCAAGCTCAAAAAACAACCACAACAATGGAACATTACAATTAAAGTAACAAGTTGTGCATAATTGGGGTAAGATAAAGAAGATAAGATAAAATAAGATGAGGTGAGGTGAGATAAGATAAGGGCTACAACTTGGTTTCATGAAATCAAAGTATAACAAAGATAAGAAGTACAATATTGTATTAATGATAATGAGTACATAACCACAGGATAATAAGATGAGCAGTGGTCACAGCATAGGTAGACGACTTATGCACAATCATATATGCTTAGGAGAAAAGGTCTGGGCAATGTGCAATTACAAACAGAGGCTGAAAGTAAATGGTTCCCTAGAGCCCTTTTGAAGAAGAATTTAGTGGGGTACTTGAATATGAGGCTGGGTAGTGAGTTCCAGACCCTAGGAGCAAAAGATGAGAAGGCCTGATCACCAAGGCCACTGTTTTTTACTTTTTACCAGAAAATCCGGTAAAATTCCAGAATTAGGACTGCCTGAAGACCAGTAAAAACAAAGATTCCATGGAATCTGACATTTTATATCAGGATCAGTAAATCTACAAAACCTGTGTTTTTCTTTTAATTCCTTCCTGTATTATTTTCGATTTGCTTTATTTAATGCTCTGTATATTAGGCCTTCTTTAATTCTGATTATGTATGCACATACTAAAAGAATGATGCAGAATCCCAGTAAAATTTGGAAATTAGAGTAACAATCACCGGTGCAATTCCAGAATCTGAAGTCTTGAAAATGGAATTTCATTGTTTTAATCTCCATAAATCAGTGACCTTGCTGATCACTCATTTTGATGGCACATTTTCTAAATTTATTTTATTTGAAAATTGGTAACTGGGAGAAGCACACTGAGCCAAGGCTCATTTTCAGGAGTGACCCGGAGGGTGGGAAAGCTGAGTAAGGAACAACAGTACTATACATAGAAGCAGAACACTGGAACAGTAGACGGTACCGAACTGGTACAAAATAAGAATAAATATTAAACGTAGAGGATAATGTATGGCCCACAATCAGTAACAAATAGGTGTAGCCATTGAGAAGTTGCCATGGTGACTGTTTAAACTTCAAGAGTGAAGCTTGAGAGATCGTGGTCAGCTTGGCAACCTTGAGATGGCAACACACGCTTTGTTGCCGATAGTGGACCATACATTGTCTTTTGTAGTGTACGGTCCACATAAACAGCAAAAATACAGACGCAGGATCCTTACTTTTGTGTTTTTATTAATCACTATCGCTCTCTTCTGAGTCCAGCTCTCACCACCGAGGCTGGTTCAGGAAGACCAGAGGTTCGCATAAAGCACATGTGCGAACGCATTCCATGTTGTTATACCATCAATGTGACATACTCCCGATGGTATAACAACATCGTGATGTCACATCAATGGTACAACAATCCAGTGAATCAACAGAATTTAGCTAATAACAACATTCTACTCTGCATTATAATCATATGAGCAGGGAGTAAAGTGTGGTACAGCACAGTAAGAAATGCCTAACAAGTCCATATTCAGAAGTGGCAGCAAATACTTGGTGAACCAGAACATATTGCATAACAAGTGACTAACCTGAGGGTGAGTTATTGCCTGAGCCCATAATGAAGGGAAAGGACTATGATGGTGTGGAAGTTTAAACAAGGCATGAGAGATGACACTGCTGACTGCTTATTCTGATGACTATGGCTTGACCATGGTTGTATCAGGAGGAAGGGTAACAGGAACAGGCGAGGAGGGGTTGGAGTTTCAATTGATGCCTGAGGGAGCCAGGGGATGGGGACAGGCAGAGGAAGGAGGAGGAGAGTTGGTTCCAGAGTTAGGGAAGTCAATAAAAGAAGGCAGACTAACTAGCAGAGGAGTAATGGTGTGGAGTGGCAAAAGTGTGATGGTCCCTGGAATGAACAGGAAGTAGTGGGGAGTTGGGAGGAGTTGGAAGAGGACAGGTAAGAGGGAAGGAAACCAAACCAGTATTTGGATATGAAGGAAGTACAGTGAACTTGGCAACAAGTGGGCAGAGGGAGGATGGATTGCATTGAAAACAGTGAGCAATGGTGGGTGGGAGGGGACACATTTGAGGCAAAACAGCAAAAGGAGCTGCAGAGGGTATCCAGTCTGGCTATGGAAGTAGAAGGGGCAGCACCATAGATTACATCAATGTAGTCGTAGACAGGGAATACCATTTTGGTAACAAGCTCCCTGCATGCGGACATGCACAGATGAGTAGCCTTTATTGCAGTACAGGGCACTGAGCTTGGGATGGAGTTTTGCATGGATGGTGTCTATGTGGGTTGGGAAGTCAAGATTACCATCAAGCCACACTACAAGGTACTTGAAAGACTGTACTACTTCAAGGGCCATGCCATCCAGAGTGGTGAAGAAAGGGGGGCGGTGAGTCTGGCCAGTTTCTGACTTGTACCAAAGGTCAAAGACACCTTTTTAATATTGACTCTGAGTTGGTTGGATTGGAACCAGTGCAGAGCATTGTTAAAGTCCCATAGGGGCGGGTCTATCACAGCTGTAGTGGAGGAACCAGAAGTAAAGATGACTGTGCCATCTCCATACATGTGGATCTGCGAGTTGGCACAAGTAGAGCGGTAGTTGTTGAGAAAGATGGAGTAAAAGGAAGGAACCCCGGATGGAGCCCTGTGGGACCCCAGCCTGGCTAGGATGGGGGGTGACAGGGTGCCTCCAATCTGTACTGACTGTTGACATTTGGGAAAGGGGTGAACAAATCCACAGATCTGAATGAGTAGGATGGATGGGCAGTTTGTAGCTTATGGATATCGGTTTCAGGAGAGGTGGACCCAAGTACTGAACATTATACAGTATATGAAACACCTTACTGACTAGGGACATGCAGCAGAAGGGGAGAGCCAACACAGAGTAGTGTATAAGGAGCAATGTTAGATAAGACATGCGGAGGAAGAGGCCAACCAAGAAATAATGTTATAGGCCACATCCCATTTGTGAAGGGATGTTTTGGGGCATCTGAGCAAATAAGAGAGCTATACTGCATTCAGAGGAGAAGAACACCTTGAGATATGGTTAACCTTGCCTTGGTATTGAGGAAGTTGCAAACCGTATAAGCCAAGCCTAACCTGGAGCTCATAGATTTTCAGGTGGCAGTGATGTGAGTAGAGAAGTCATGGGCAGCGTCAAGGATGACACTGAGGTGTTTAAATTAATCCATCATAGATCAGAGAGAATCATTAGACCAGCTGATGGATGGGGGTTGGTGCATGACAGTCTGCAAGCCTTTGTCCCAAAGATCATGGCTATAGCTAGTTTAAACTAGTAAGGGGGTGTCCAAATGGCAAGACACACACAACATGTTAGTGTACCCCCCTGTTACCCTGGGTTACTAGAATTCCAGTAAGACCTAGTGGTAGGCAGGGAAGGCAGCTTGTGAAACTCCAGTTAAATGGATTTCACACTGTCTCACTCTGTTCTCAGTCTCAGCTGAGACTGAGGGATGACATCATTTTAGAACTGCCGCAGCTACATAAGCCACACTGCAGTTGGAGGTTAGAGTAGAACATTGGGGAATTTTGAAGTCAGTTCAGTAGAGTCTCTGCAGTCTGAAAGAGGTGCTCTGCTGTAGACAGGCCCTCAGAGTTCTAAGCTCTGTCAAAGAGCTATTTTTTTGGGGATAGGTGTGTGTTCTCACCTGAAGAGGAACACAACAAGAACACATTGAAGCGGTAGAGACTGCTTTCAGTGGTTTAGGGCCCCATCTCTGCGGGAATGGGGGGAAGGAATCAGCCTGCTTCCAGGGGTAACCACCCGGTCCAGCTAGGGAGAAAAGAAGCTGCCTGATTTAAGTTCATGCTGAGGCACCAGAAGTTCTGGACGAGATTTCCTTTGAAGAGAAAACACCTGTGGGGCACCTGCAACCAAGGGGTGAGTTTGCTCTGCTAAAGGGCCATGTGTTTTCACCTGAAACAAAATGAAACTAAAGTGACTGTTACTGTGGGGTCAGGAAAAGACAGCCAAGTACAGTTTGGAAGATGTGGGGATTGGACTGCTTAACTCTGTGGGGGGTCTAGAGTAATGGACACAGCCACTTATTTAAGTATGTTCAAGTTCAGCACAAATGGGATGTAAAGACAGTAGACTGAATGTGAATACATTTAGAAAGAATCTACACAGCAAAGTGTTTTAAAGGATGAGGTGTTACAGTCCAGAGAAATGGCCGTGTATGAATTATGGGAGTGAGAGGTGGGAGACCCCCCCATCAGTAGTAACCAAATTCACCTCTATGGGTTTACTTTGGGACACCTGTTGCTTTCTCTCAGGTACATGGCTAGTGCCTGAGAAAAGTACCCAGATGTGGGATTGATGAGGAAGATTCCCTGATGGAGCAGAAGTGCTCATAGGTGGTTTAGGGAGCCACCAGTAAATGTTTCCTTGCTATATGGAAAGTGTCCAAAGGGCTGGCAAGGGAGCTGAGCCAGGGAAAACCCAGAGCAGCGTACAAGTTTGGGCTGTGTGCCCAGTGTGTTTCAGAGCCTGAGGGCTAAAGTGAATGAGAATGTGTTCTGATCTCCATAAATCTGCATTACCTGGAGTGTAGCCCCGTGGGGGTCCATCTATGCTTTGTTTATTCTGTTGGATGTGAATAAAAGCCACACTTTAGAATCCCACTTCTGGTATTGGACATTACAGTTGTTGCTTCCTTTGTCCGGAGTTACTTGGGTGCCCCTGTTGCAGAGTAGCCAAACCTAGCCAATGTGCCGAGTGACATATTCCTCCCCGAACCCAGCCCACCTGGTATTGCTGTCAAGATGGAAACGGCATACCTAGGTGGGGGTTACAAAAATGGAGGCACCGCTGAGGATTTTGGTTTGGAATTTAGGGAGGAATGTAAGAAAGGTTGCTCAGACATTGGCTAGCATTTTGGTTATCTGGCAGTGGGTAGCCCAAAACAACTGAAGCAACGTTTAATGTGCCGCTGTGTGCTGTTATCCATGTGCTGCTATTAAAATGCCAACTGTTTACCAAGGAGCAGTAAAGCCTGAGAGTATATGGCCTTGTCCTGCATCAAATTACAGCATTTGCCAGCTCTTAAAAGTGTTTGTGACAAAGAAAAGTGTGGAAAACTGTGGGTGGCAAAAGGAAAATTATGCCCTAGACATTGGAAATGCTTTCTGTGAGAACTGAGAGACTCGTTGTGCTTAATGGCCATGGAAAATGGTTGAAATGGGCTCCCATCGAGGAGCTTCAGTTGAAAAAAAAAAAGCGTGTTTTGCAGTTTAAATTTAACTGCTCAACGATCGCCGTGAGGAAATGAGCACAAGAGGAAAGATGCTCATTTGCATGGCGTCAAGTGATTGGTGAGACTGCAATCAGTCTCACCCCCAAGCCAGCTCTAGAGCGACTGCACAGCATTCGAGAGGGAGAGTGAGTGGAGTATGCGAACTGGCTTACCTGGAGGAACATCGCTGTGACTGAAAGCACTGTAAAAAGTTTAAAAAATGACTTTTCTGTTTAAATTCGGGCTCAACCCGCATCTCGATCGACTGGACTATGAGTGTGGTGTTCAGAGGGATGATCAGCAGGACTGCCAACCTGCTTCTTTCCAGAGGCCTCCAAGACTGGCTGCAGGCCGTTTTCCATCGCAGCAAACAGCTACTGGTAACAGTGAGTTCCAACAGAAATAATTGCTCAAACTGTGTGATTTCACCAAAAGCCAGCTGAATCTGTGTGTAGCAGTGTAATCGCTTTGCAAAGAAGGACTGTGTTAAGTTTTACCAGCAAAAGCAAGAACTCTAAGCAATCAACTGTGAGCATAATTATAGGTTCAGCATCAGTATAATTTTCAAAGCCATGTGAGAGACTGTGAGTTGTATCAGATATGCAGCAAGAAATACAGGCAATCCTGTGCTATGAAATACTGAGGCTTTAAGGGACTGTAAGCTACAGCAATGTCTTCAGTGAAGTAAAAGGTCTGGTAAATCATATAAATGTGCTAGGAAAAAGAACAGTGCAAGTTTGTGCAGTTTGAGCAAAGTTATCAGTAGAGTGTACAAATCGGATGCGCAGTGGCTTGATCCAATTGCAGAATATTGATGCATAGGAGTGCTGCCGCCACCATTACAGGGTGGGGTAGTAATGTAAACACAGCAGCAGAGAAGCCATTTTGAAAGAGAAAGAAAGTTTTCAGTGACGTGGGACTTGAAATAACAGTGAGCGTTGTTTGTTTTTTCTCTGCATTCGTGGCTTCAGGACCAGCCCACTACCCGGATCATGCCCGCTGTGATAGCAGTAGAAGTTAACAAGTTAAGGGACATTGAGAGATGTTACTATGGAGGATGACTGCCTCCTCATGTGGTGATTCCTGGATATCCAGTGCGAGTGTGTGTGATGTGCTTAAATTCTGGAAGGGACATCTTCATGGTACCTCACTGTTCTGGGTGCCTAGTGAAATATGGTTTATTTAAAGCACCCAAGATTTTTTTGGCTCCCACATGGACAAAAGTTCACAAATCTGCAGTTGGCAGCGCACAGCACCAGGCGAAGTCTGTTGGAGAAGGCCCCTCAGAGTTTGGCACAAAGCAAGAGGGTGCAGATTTACAGACAGAACAATGTGCTGATGTTTCAGAGCCTGAGTCGCAGAGAGACATTTCAGGAAGAGCATCAGTAGACCCTTGGAGAGAAGGGCCTAGCCCAAGTCTCATAGGTGAAGCCGAGATGAGGGAGGCCTTTGAATGGGAGGTTTCGACCTCTGCGCCCAGTGAAGAGTGGACAGTCTCAGGAGTGAGGATGACTGCTCACTCCTGGGCACAGATTCTCAGTGAGGAAGAAGAAAAGGGGGAACCTATGTGGCCTTGTGAAAAAGGAAATAGTACACAGCCTCAAGCTCTTGCCTCAGAGGAACGCATGAAAGAGAGTGGTGATTCCACTGCCCTGGCTGTGCAAGAAGGAGCCAGAGATCCATTTTTTGTGTAGTTAAGAATGCGTAGCTGGTAGAACCAGTACTGGCCACCCCCAAGCCAGGCCAGAGGTCTCAAGTTGACCAAAGCTAGTAAAGAGGAAAGACTGGTTCATAGGAAAGCGAGTGAAATCTATGAGATGTACTTTCCTACCTTTCCTCGGAAAGTCTTGGAGGAGATTGAAAAAAGCAGAAAATCCTGGATTTGGGAAGAAACAATGAAATATATGCATCCTGGTGCAAACAAGCACATCAAGAACAGAATGTTTCAAGAAAAATACAGCCAGTGGAAAAGAGTCAGGACACTGTTTATGGACATTGTTCGAATTGTGGATGGAGAGGGACATGAAACCTTTCACAGTGTGAATTATGAGTGCCCAGATGGGGTGATAATTCAAGCACCTGACCCGTTGTGCTATTAGCCACAATGCAAAGACGTTCCTGTGAATGTGCCCATGCCTACCAAATGGAAAGCAGAGCAGCGATAGCCAGTGCTGCCACTCCAGCCATTGCCATGCCTATGTTGTTCTGCCAGTCTGGACGTCCAGGACCAGGTGCCCTGCATTCATCAGTTCTACAGTGTACTGGCTTTCCAGAATCCATCGACTGGCCCAATAGATGACTTCAGATCCAGAGAGGACACCAGCCCAGCTGTATCCTGATTCATCGCCTGGGTATCGGATGACTTCAGACCAGCTGTTTTCCTTCTGTTCCTGTTCCAAGGTTCCATCTCCAGAGATGACATCACCCAGCAGTTTTCCAGAAGATGTCCACTCAGCTGTATCGGAAGAATGCTGCCAGGGAGAGTCTTCAGCTGAGGACCAGGTGTGGTACCATTTTCATTCTACAAGGGACTGGTAAGTCCAGACTTTTCTATTCTTATGATATTGCAGTACACATCCTACACTAGCAGACTCAAGATATTTGAACTGTCCTCAAAGACTCACCCCTTCGGGACGTTGGCCTGCTAGAACTGTGCTTCACTGGGCTCCAGCCCAGGAGAGACTCTTTAATGGACTTGCCTTCGGGCACTGTGGTCACTAGATGGGACTTTTAGGGCACTCCATCCCCCAAATGTTGTGTATTGTAAATAATGCCATTGTTTTATACTGTTTTCTAATGTTTATACTGTTTTTTCTACTTTTCTAAAAAAATATTTTTGGGATTCTCCAGTGTTTGGATGGTAGGGGTTTAGATAGACTTTGTATGCAGATTAGGAGTTTGTGTTGTCTTTCTTTATCTTGCAGGTGTTCCTGAAGAAGACAGAAGAGAAGACAAGAAGAGGAGGAGAAGGGACTCAGCAGAATTCCTCAGTAGTACTTTAGAGTGTAGTGTTTAAAGTACTGTTGTTGTTGTTGTTACTGTGTGTAGTTTTTTCTTCCACAGGTATGGTTGTGGGGGAGTGTGGGAGAAATGCATAGCGTATGGTATTAGCTCCTCATGGTGGTTACATGGTGTCCAGGGTCAGGGAGGACCCCTGTTTGTTTTGTTTTGGGAATTTTAAGTTAGAGGCAGACAGGTTTTCCCTAGAGGGCTAGGAGGATAGACAGGCTGTGGTCCTGAACGTCCATAAGGGCCGCAGTACTGATCTAATAGGGCTATGCTCTGGACAATTCTTCCAGAGCCACTGGGTATCCATAGTCAGAGGGAAGAGTAGAGGCTGATACGTCAGTCGATGGCCTCTGGGCCCTTAGTGTTGCCTGCCTGTGACTAGCACATGGTAGGGGGGGCCTGATCACCCCTTTCTGTAGGTAGCACATAGGGTAGGATGGCCTAGGTCGGGTAACTAATGACTGCTGACAGTCATTTTCCTGGCTCAGGGTGAGTGTAACCCCCACCTGCGTTACCTGGGGTTACTAGAATCCCAGTAAGACCTAGTAGTAGGCAGGGAAGGCAACTTGTGAAACTCCAGTTAAATGGATTTCACACTGTCTCACTCTGTTCTCAGTCTCAGCTGAGACTGAGGGATGACATCATTTTAGAACTGTCGCAGCTGCATAAGCCACACTGGAATGTTGCAGCTGGAGGTTAGAATAGAATGTTGGGGAATTTTGAAGTCAGTTCAGTAGAGTCTGTGCAGTCTGAAAGAGGTGCTCTGCTGTAGGCAGACCCTCAGAGCTCTAAGCTCTGTCAAAGAACTATTTTTTGTGGGGGATAGGTGTGTGTTCTCACCTGAAGAGGAACACAACAAGAACACATTGAAGTGGTAGAGACCGTTTTCAGTGGTTCAGGGCCCCATTTCTGCGGGGATGGGGGGAAGGAATCAGCCTGATTCCAGGGGCAATCCCCCCTGATCTGGCTAGGGAGAAATGAAGCTGCCTGATTTAAGTTCGTGCTGAGGCACCAGAAGTTCTGGACGAGATTTTCTTTGAGGAGAAAATGCCTGTGAGGCACCTGCAACGAAGGGGGTGAGTTTGCTCTGCTAAAGGGCCATGTGTTTTCACCTGAAACAAAATGAAACTAAAGTGACTGTTACTGTGGGGTCAGGAAAAGACAGCCAAGTACAGTTTGGAAGATGTGGGGATTGGACTGCTTAACTCTGTGGGGGGTCTAGAGTAATGGACACAGCCACTTATTTAAGTATGTTCAAGTTCAGCACAAATGGGATGTAAAGACAGTAGATTGAATGTGAATACATTTCAAAGAATCTACACAGCAAAGTGTTTTAAAGAATGAGGTGTTACAGTCCAGAGAAATGGCCATGTATGATTTATGGGAGCGAGAGGTGGGAGACCCCCCCATCAGTAGTAACCAAATTCACCTCTATGGGTTTACTTTGGGACACCTGTTGCTTTCTCTCAGGTACTTGGCTAGTGCCTGAGAAAAGTACCCAGATGTGGAATTGATGAGGAAGACTCCCTGATGGAGCAGAAGTGCTCATAGGTGGTTTAAGGAGCCACCAGTAAATGTTTCCATGCTATATGGAAAGTGTCCAAAGGGCTGGCAAGGGAGCTGAGCCAGGGAAAACCCAGAGCAGCATACAAGTTTGGGCTGTATGCCCAGTGTGTTTCAGAGCCTGATGGCTAAAGTGAATGAGAATGTGTTCTGATCTTCATAAATCTGCATTACCAGGAGTGTAGCTCCATGGGGTCCATCTGTGCTTTGTTTATTCTGTTGGATGTGAATAAAAGCCACACTTTAGAATCCCACTTCTGGTATTGGACATTACAATTATTGTTTCCTTTATCTGGAGTTACTTGGGTGCCCCTGTTGCAGAGTAGCCAAACCTAGCCAATGTGCCAAGTGACATATTCCTCCCTGAACCTAGCCCAGCTGGTATTGCTGTCAAGATGGAAATGGCATACCTGGGTGGGGTTACATTACAAAAAAGGGAGGCCTTGCTAGTCTACCCCCACTGATGAATTTAGCTAGGACATGGCCTGATGGCAATAACAGAGATTTGGCAACCTTGCACCATGACATGACCATACCAGGACACATGCTATCCAGAAAGGACAGGGCAAAGGATAGGGGAGGTGGGTAGTGCTGTACATTAGAGAGGGGACTGAAGCAACAGAAATAGATAGCTTATGGGGTCAGGGGAATGAGAAATCCTGTGGGTACTAGTAACAACAGGGAAGGGGAAACAAATCCAGATCAGGGTGGTCTACAGGCCACCAGGTCAGGAGCAAAGGGAAAACAGGAAATTGGGAGAGACACTTAAAACAGCAGCCACTCTAGGTGAAGTGGTGGTAGCTGGGGAATTCAGTATGCTCGCTATGGACTGGAAAGCTCCAACCACAGCAAATATTAGACCTCAGATTCTGGTGGACGCCAACCAAGAGGCATTCCTTGAGCAACTGGTTTAGGGTTCAACAAGGGTGGAGGCCCTGCTGGATCTGCTGCTCACTAAAAGTGAGAGGATTCAGAATGTAGCAGTCCTGGAGTCATTGAGTTCCAGTGATTATAGGTCAGTAGCATTGGAGGTACAGGTGGGGACAGTCAATGGGACAAAAGAAAAAAAGAGTATGGAACTTCAAAAAAGCAGACTTCAACAAAATGAGGAAAAATTAGGGAAATGCATGAAGAGTACAGTGAAGGTAGAAGGTACAGAACAAAACTAACTGCCATGTAAAATGGCAGCGATAGTGGCAGATATGTTGTTAAATTTGGCTACACTTTTCATTTCTTTCCCCTTGACACTTGTTTTTAATCTATCTTTTTGAACACAGCTACTGTAGCTCTATAGGGATGTGTGTCAAAAGTCTATAATTGTTCCTAAACACAAAGGAGGACCTAAAGTTAACACTGACAACTACAGACCAATCTCTATTTCTCCAACAGTGGCTACAATTCTGGACAAAATCATCCATAAGCATGTGATGGAGTACATTACAAAATACAGCCTATTTGGGGTGCACCAGCATGGCTTTTGGAAGGCCTATGGGACCAAAACCACCTTGGTCAGGCTGATGGATGACCTGTACCAGTGTATGGACAATGGCCATCTCACTGGTGCAGTCTTCCTAGACCTGACCAAGGCATTCATTCTCATGGACCTTGGAATTATTTTAAAGATGTTATCTTGTTTGGGTTTTGGCATTTCTGCTGTAAATTAGTCTAAGCATTACAGTATTTGACAAATAGGGCCCAGTGGGCTGGATTTTTAAAGGCTTTAGATTAATGTTGGGCAAGCCAGGAATTTTTCACCATGAGCAAATCCAGAGCCAAGCCAGGGGTCTGACTTGACTCTGCAAGCCAAAACATGAGCCAAGCCATGGCTACTCTGTGCATAGTAAATGAATGTTTCAGACACTACGATAACTGCTCAGGATGACAAGAATGCTTACTTTGGCCACAAATTACTCAGCTTGACCTTGGCTCTCAAGTGTTTATGGAGATTGAGCTGAGCCAGGCTCGAGCCTGCTCTGGCTTGCCCACCTCTGCTTTAGATTGCCTCAAGCCTCAAGTGCACCAAAGATATGGTGCACTGGGAGTGTGGCAATCTCATGGGATTTTTCAGCCTGTGCAGCAATTAATGCAAGTTATACCATCTTTTTTGTGGTCTAGCTTGCATCAATCTTGGAGACAGTTTTTACGGAGCCTGTGCCATAGATCTAGCACAAGCTGCCATAAGTCGGGGAAAACTGTCCCGGCTGCACCCGACCTTAGAAAATCTGGCACCACTGCAGCAAAAGGAACTGGCGCATTGGAGATTTCAAAGTCTTGTGGCGGAGGGCTTGATGCAAGCACTGCAGTACCATTTGAACATCTGACCCAGGTGGTTTAATTTAGGGGTTGTATATCTGCAGAAAGGATGGCTGATTGTGGGGTCCCACCAGGATCAATTTTGGATCCAGTTTTACTTTCTGGGTGTACTGATCCCATTTTGAAAATTGTTTGTTAATTCTAGGTCATTGCTCTATGTAGATGATGCGGTACTTTATTTTAATTCAAATTTTATACATAAAATTCATTTGAAATTGGGCTCTGACTTTGAATTATTACAGCCGTGGAAATGAGATAACAAATTAGTTTTGAATAAGACAAAGACTATTCTGTTTGGCACTTCATGTAGGCTATTCCAAAAGAACTCAGAGCTATGGTAAAAACTTTTGATCGTGCTCCCATTACAATATTCATTCATTTAAGTATCTAGGGATTTATTTAGACACAATTCTATCATTTTCCTCACATGTCAAACACATTAGTTCCAAAATTCATAGTAAATTGGGAATGTTATATTGGATCAAACAGTTTTAGCATCATGACACTCATATTGCCGTAGCCAGCTCTAAACAGTCAGTGTCAGTGGCTCAGCAGGTAGCACACTTGACTCTGAGGCCAGGAGATCAGCAGGCTGTGGGTTCTATCCCCACACCAGGCACTTGAGTTAATATCCCAATACTGACACTGTAGTGCAGCATGAGAGGGGTACTGCATTCCTGAGGTGCCACCTTTCAGATGAGATGTTAAACCGAGGTCCCATCTGCCTGTTCTGTTGGTAGTTCAGGTGGATGTTAAAGATCCCATGGCACTTCTCAAAAAGAGTAGGAGAATTTCCCCGGTGCCCTGGCCAAATTTCCTCTCATTCACTAAAACTACCACCAACAGCTTAATCTGGTTCAAGGTCAGCTGGCATTCATCTGTATCCCCTTCCCCTGGGTCGTGCCTGAAAATAGGCAGGATTTGTCTAGTGCACTTACCTGGTCAACAATGAATAAACCTTTGCCTTTGCTAAACAGTGGTACAGTAGTTTAATAATTGACCAAGTGCCACAGTCAATTTGATCAAACAAGGAAAGATACAGCATCATAAAATAGGCAAATGTGCCTTACTTGCTTCTTGGAAAGTGCATCATTGCTCAGTACTAACTAGCCTGAATTAACTTCTCTATGATATTAATGTGAAAATTGTGCAGCTAAGCTTTTTCGGTAAAATAATTTTATCCAGACAACCTTCCTCAATTGCTAGTATACGTGTGCTTAAGAGTAACACTATTTTGAGATCTTCTACTGCAAATAAATTAGTGGTCCTTTTATGCACACCAGCATTGGATAAAGGTTGTTTTTGTTCAGTGATTCAAAAAACTGGAATGACTTACCAAGTGATTTAAGAACCATTGTTAAACCCAGTCATTTTTATGTTGCTTGCAAGCATGTGCAAGAAACATAGTGCCATCATCGTAGATTTCGGAGGTGTGTCACCTCCTCCTCCAATTCAGGCAGTGTCCTGGCAGGCGCGGCCCCTGTAAGCCAATGCATTTTGGGCTATCTATGACACGCTCCAAAATGCAATGTTCTCCCTGATTGAAGAGGAGCTATGCTTAAGTGAGCAGCGATAAGAAGCTGCTCATCGAACTCCCAACCGCAGGCGTGCCCCCCACACACACTGGACAGCCGACGGAGTGCCCAATCCCCGTCGGCTGAGCTGCATCGCTCTCCCCTCCAGTAGTTGGAGCACGCCGGAGCCAACCCAGCGTGGCAATCAGTCCTTTTGCTGACGGGATGCCCAATCCCCGCCGGCTGAACGCCCACAAAATTCTTATGCCACGCCTGAGCCCACCCCAGCGTGGCAACGGTCCACAACGCCTTTTTTTTTTTTTGTACCTGTAAGAGAAAACGGTCCAGCTGTGCATCTCGACCCCCCTCCCACAACCTGCACCCACCCACTGCGCACCCAGGCCTCACACCCTCACCCCATACTTACTCCGAACCTGGCGCGACGATCTTCGGTGGACCGGGAACACGTCTGCACTCTTCAAAGCCGACCGTGAACTGAGGAAATGCCGGTAAGCTGTATAATGGGCTAGATAGGGGGGGGTTCAACTTTATTGCATATCTCAGCCATTTTTGGGAATTTTTGCACCAAATTTTCAACATGGGGTTTTTGGGACCCCTTCTCATGAATGATGTCACTGTCATGGTGTTATTCAGATCAGAAGGGTGATTTTGCGCAGTGACTGTGAAATCACCCTTCAGGCCCAAATACCGCCATGACAGTGACATCATTCATGAGAACGGGGCCCAAAATCCCATGTTGAAAATTGGTGCCAAAATTCCAAAATGACTGTTTTATTTAGCCGCAGGCTATAGTTCCTACGCAGGTCATTGTAAGTTCATGAATTTCAATATTTTCACTCCAGATTTTCAACATTGCCATTTCACCACACCTTCTTGTGAGTAGTACAGCTGTCATTTTTCACCTCTCACCTAAAATGTGTTTCCACCCATTTAGTGCAGAATGGCGCAGTCGGTGTGCGAAATCAATGTACGGGACAAATTAAGAAAATCACAGTGACACTGTTCATGAGCAGAGGTCTTAAAATGGCTATGTTGAAAATTTGGTGAAACAATTCTCTAAACTGTTTTTGTTTTATTTAGCGCATACGCGAGTTCCCACGCACGTAGGTTTGCGACTTTCAATATTTTACTCCAGATTTTCAACATTGCTATTTTTCCACACCTTCTTATGAGTAGTACAGCTGTCATTTTTCACATCTCACCCAAAACATGTTTCCTTCATGTAGCGCACAATGGCGCAGTCGTGTGCAAACTCAATGTATGGGACACATTAACAAAATCACAGTGACACTGTTCATGACCAGAGGTCTTAAAATGGCTATGTTGAATATTTGGTGAAAAAAATCCTAAAAATGACTGTTTTATTTAGCTATGCGCAGTTCCTACGCACGCTTGTAAGTTCGCAAATTTTCAATATTAACACTCCAATGACTTCCAAATACCTAAACAGCACATAGAAGCAAGCAACATTCGGCATTGACAAATGCTTGTTTCATCTCATCTTAAGAAATATTTTTCTGGACAATTTGTATGCAACTGCTGTTTGCATGTTATTGCAATGATTTTAAACTGCCAGTTTTGTATTACTGTAAGTCTGTATGAATTGTTATCTCATGTCAACCCTGTAAAATACATTGTGGTGCCAGTGGTCCTTACCTGGTATTTACAACAAATGAAATCAAAGAAAAACAACAAAGATAGCTAAATTGCAATGGTATCTAAAGAAACAAGCATTTGTCAATGCCAAATGTTGTCGCACTGGCATTGGCTTTGGTAGTGCAGTGCGGAAACACGTTTTTGGCAGGATGTGAAAAATGACAGCTGTACTGTTCATAAGGAGGTGTAAAAAAATGGCAGTGGTGAAAATGTGGCACGTAAGTATTGCAAATCATGGGTTACAAGGGTGCGGGAAATGCGCAATGCACACTTGTAACACAGTCATTTTATGGAGTTTCGGCACCAAATTTTCAACATAGGCATTTTAGCACCTCTGCTCTTGTACAGTATCACTGTCATTTCCTCAAACTGTCCCAAAAAGTGATTTCGCACAGTGACCGCGCTATTCTGTGCCGTATGTGCGAAAACACATCTCAGGCAGGATATGTAAAATGACAGCTGTACTGTTCATCAAGAGGTGTGGAAAAATGCCAATGGTGAAAATCCAGAGAAAATATTACAAATGCACAACATTATGAGCGTGCATGCAAACTGCAAAGCACACACTCATAACACAGTCATTTTATGGAGTATCATCACCAAATTTTCAACATAGGCATTTTAGGACCTCTGCTCATGAACAGTGTCAATGTCGTTTTTGTAATCTGCCCCAACACTGATTTCCCACAGCAACCATAGTATTGTGCGCCGGAAGAGCGGAAATACATTTTGGCCAGGATGTGAAAAATGACAGCTGTACTGTTCACAAGGAAGTGTAGAAAAATGCCAGTGTTGAAAATCTGGCATGAAAATATTGTGAATTCATGAAGTTACGAGCGTGCATAGCAACTACAAAACGCATGCTTGTAAAACAGCCATTTTGGGATTTTTTTCCTCCAAATTTGTAACATAGGCTTTTTGAGAGCACACCTCATGAACACTGCCACTGGCCTTGCATTAATCAGTCCCAAAAAGGTGATTCCATGCAGTGACTGAGAAATCAAACTTTCAGGACTGATTAACGTTATAACTGTGACAGAATTCATGAGGAGGAGTCGCAAAAACCCCATGTTGAAAATTTGGTGCAAAAATTCCAAACAATACCTGAGATATGCATCAAAGTTGAAAAAACCCTATTTATTCCATTATACAGCCTACCGGCATTTCCTTAGTTCGCAGTCGGCTTTGAAGAGTGAAGACATGTTCCCAGTCCACCAAAGATCGTCGCACCATGCTCCAGAGTTAAGTATGGGGTGAGGAGGCTGTGGGGAGGCAGGGTGCGCAGTGGGTGGGTGTGGGTGGTGGGTAGGGAGACAACGAGGGACCATTTTCAGTTTACAAGTACTAAAAAAACAACATTGCTGATGATTTTCTTTTTTACAGGTGGATTCTTTTTTGGGGGGTACAGTAGCCGACAGGGGATTGGGCACCTCATTGGCACAGAAGAAGGGGATCATATGCTGAAGGGGAGGGCTCTGTCGGCACATTAAAGTGGGAAAGGGGAAGATGGATGCCGACGGGGATTGGGCACCCCCGTCAGCAAACAATGAAAGTGGGGGGACACATTCTGCCAACGGAGAGTGGGCTGTCCCATCGGCACATACTTTGAGGGGCAGGGTAAGCCGACCAGGGGATTGGTCACCCCTGAAGTTGGCAGCTTAGTGGCCACTGTGCCGCCATGTTACTAGCAGGAGAGCACGTAGGAAGGGTCCGCTGCATGTGACAAGCTTTTTTTTTTTTTTTTTGAAATTTAAGTTTATTAAGTTTAAAAAACAAAACAACAACACTATAATACAAAACACACCAAGAAAGTACCAGAAAACATTTAAATGAATGGTACAGATGGCCCGTCGGTGCAGTGGTTGGATTTCCACTCACGACGCCGGCGACCCGGGTTCGGGAATGGACCCGAGTCGTCGGAGGGCCGGCCGGGGGGAGATGGATCGAGCGTCCGTTGGACTGCTCTCCTTCTCCAGGGGGAGGGCTGAGGCAGCATCCGGGGCGATGGGGACTCCTAGCAGAGGCCAGGAATACCCATGCTGCCGCGCTCAAAGAATATAGAAGGCGGGGCGGATGTCAAGCATCATTGCACGACCCCGCCTTCCCCAGAAAAGAGGAAAAATGGACGGTTTCCGGCCGCTCTCCATAAAGCCTGCGCGGGCTTTGATTAGCCCCAGGGCCAGTCCTCCGACCAATTACTGGTCTCTCGCGGGATGTCTCGCCTCTCCATCCCGCTGCCCCAGGGGGAAGCTAGGCATCGAGGACCCGAGGCTGATTTGGGGGTTGAAGTCACGTCTGCCGGACCGGCTGAAGCATCGGTGGCGCAGCTAGGAAGGTGGTAAAAGGCAAATTTAATAAATGAGCGTACAACCAAAGAACTACCACTTCGCAACGTCCCAACCCCTACAAAAAAGACAATAAACAAAATCCCACCCACCCCCAGACCCCAGACCCACTCACAATCCCATCCAGCCCACCCAACCACATATACACAAAACATTATTCAACACTGAGTATCCAACCTCCACAACCATACCCTCCCCACCCAGGGTGCAACAAAACCAAGCCGTCTGGACATGATAACATATCACCACAAAACTTTAAAACTTAACATCTATAAAAGAGCAATACAATCTAGAAAACAAGGATTGACACAAATCTTAAAATAAAAGGCAGACAAGAGGAATTGGGTCCCAAAATTATATAAATTAAGGCAGACACAGGGCTTGGAGTTTACGCCATCTCCTCTGAAACAGGTCCAAACGACCTTTAAGACTCGCAATCAACCTCTCTGATTGAAGGTATGAAACCAATTCAGTCAACCTAATCGCAAATGACAAGGCCAAATGGTCAGTCCAATGTCTTAAAACCAGTTTTTAACAGCCATAGACACCAAAGCCATATGGTATCTACGTTCAACACTATCTATACGGGAAAATTCCCCCAGAATACATATCTCAGGACAGAAAAAAACGGACAGACCCAGAAGAGGATCAAGATAATCCTGGACCAGAGACCACAAGGGGGCAACTGTAGGACAATCCCAGAACATATGGATTAAATTGCCATCACCTTGTAAACACCTAAAACACTTTGAATGAGAGACCTTTTTGAGCTGAAAGAGTTTAGCAGGTGTAGTAGAGGTTATTGACTAATACAATATTATGCTAACTGCAACCTATCCTGGTATGGTATCTATGGAGATCTTTCCATACACCAGACCAGTCTGGGGAAATATCAGGAAAAAGGTGTGCCCACACATTCGAGCCTTCAACCATCTCCTGCAAATTATAATTCAAAAGGAAAGAATATATCAAAGAGATAGGATGGGATTGGGAAGTGAGATTAATAATTCCAGAAAAGAAGGGATAAACAACCGAGTCCCTAAAATTAGTACCAAATCTCTGGTTGATCAAATGGCTCAATTGATAGACTTTGAAAATATCTCTCCTAGGTATATCAAATTTCACCAGAATATCACCGGAAGAAAGAAGTGAGTCCCTGCTAAAAAAATGTTCAAGTCTGGCCTCCCTGATTTGCGGGAGCCATTCCGAGGTAATCCATGAAGTACCCAGCTTAACATTGGGATTACGAACAACCGGCTGTCCCAGGTCTGAAATAGGGCAAATACGGAAGGACTTTAAACATTGCGCAAGTGACTTAAGAGCAACCATCATGACATTATCCTGCACCCAATATGAGAGTGTTTTTGGGGGTATGTAAAATAGAGCATGCCTATCCAGTTTGATCTCAGAGAGAGAGGTGCGTTCGAGCTGGAGCCAAATTGGGAAAGATGAGTCTGGCTCCGTAGAGGACCATCTTCCCAGCTTAGAGAGGTGAGCCGCCCAATGGTACAACAGGAGATTAGGTAATCTAAGACCACCCTTCTCTCTAGGAAGCGATAATTTGGCATAGGAGCGCCTAACCCCCCTCCCCTGCCAAATAAAATTAGAAAAAAGCACATGAAGCTGCTGAAAATAGGAGGTGGGAAGCCAGAGGTTAACCAAGTTCAACGGGTAAAAAATCCGAGGGAGGACGTTCATTTTAAGAATATTTATTCGACCCCAAAGTGAAATGGGAAGAGCTGACCATCGCTGTAAATCCTGAGAGACCGAGTCTTTTACTCTATCCAAATTTAACTTTTTCAAAAGAGAAGAATCAGTAGAAAAATAAATCCCTAAATATTTAATAGATCTAGGGGTCCATCTCATCCCAAAAGAGGAAAATTCATGTTTATTAGTATATACATTAAGAGGAAAGATTTCAGATTTGGAGATATTCAGTCTATAACGAGAGAAAACACCGAACCGTTCGATAATACCGATCACCGCCTTCAAAGATTCAGCCGGATCTATTAATTGTAGAAGAATGTCATCTGCATAAGCAGAAAAAAACAGTTCCCTTTGATGTAACCTGAGCCCCTTAACCTGGGGAGAAACCTTAAGCCTTATGAGCAATGGTTCCAAATATAAATTAAATAACAGAGGAGAGAGAGGGCATCCCTGTCTGGTACCAGTATATAAACGAAAAAGGGGAGAAAACACCCCATTACAATAGATTCTAGCAGAAGGGCAACTATAAAACATCCGAATCATATTTAGAAAAGCAGGCGGAAAACCCATTCTCTCCATACCTGCCCAGAGAAAGGACCAATCCACGCGGTCAAAGGCCTTTTCAGCATCGAGAGAGACCAGAGCAACCGGATAAGAAACGGATTGGGCATATTGAGAGATATGTGACAGGGTCCTCAAATGGTCAGCCGCCGATCTGCCGGGGACAAATCCAACCTGCTCAGGGCTCAGCAGACCAGACCAAACCGTCCTAATTCTTTCAGTTAATATTTTGGCAAGAATTTTCATGTCATAATTTTGAAGAGAGATTGGTCTGTAATTTGCTGGATCCATGAGAATCTTATCAGGTTTAGGAATTAAAACAATTATAGCCTCGAATAGTGCGGGGTCCACCTCTGAAGATACAGATAGGTACTCATATAACTTAAGGAGAGTAGGTACCAAGTCCTTGGCAAAGACCTTATAAAAATTGACCGGGAAACCATCAGGACCCGGTGTTCGGTCAGAAGCAAGGGAAGCAATGGTTCTCTCAATCTCCTCCGATGAGATAGGGGCCAACAAGATAGCCTGCTGGGCCTCTGATAAGCAAGGAATATCAATCTCCCTCAAATATTCGTTTAACTCCAAGGTAGAGTGCGATACAGGAGACTTACTGTAAAGGTTCAGATAGTACTCCTTAAAAATATGGGCAATTCCTCTGGGTGAAGGGACAACCGCACTGGATGGAGAGAGCAAAGAGGGAATAATCCTAGAGCTTTCCAATGCCCGTAGATGCATAGCCAAAAGTTTACCGGATTTCTCTCCAAAATCAAAATATTTAGCTTGAGTTTTTAACAAGCAGTATTCCGTTTTCTCCTTCAAAAGATCCATGTATTCACTCTTAACTGATAAAAGCTCTTTAAGATCAGTTAGAGAAGAAGTTGAAGAATATTTAACCTCCAAGTCCCTGATATTACCCATCAAGGATAGAGAGTTTGTAAGCCCCTTTCTCTTCCTGATGGAAGCCATTTTAATAAGCTCACCCCTGAGATAACATTTCAAGGCAGACCAGACCATGTCCAGCCTTGGAGTGGAGTTAAGATTATCCGCCAGAAAGAGGGAAATCAGGGAGTTGATATCTGACACATTTTGAGGATCCTTCAAAAGTTGAGTATTCAACCTCCAAACCGAATCCCGGGAGAAATCCGGGGCTATGGAAAGCTTGATCCAAACAACGGCATGGTCCGATAGGATAATTGGGTCAATGCCGGATAAACAGAGACTTGAGAGAAAAGAAATACTAATTAAAACCATATCTAACCTAGATTTAGTACCATGCGATTGAGAAAGAAAAGAAAAAGCTCTGAGAGATGGATTAGCAAGCCTCCATGGGTCACATAGACCCAACAGCGACCTCAGTTCCAGAAAGGCTCTATGAGCCGGAGAAGGGGAACGCCTGTCCTGAGGGTCCCTATCTAGAATAGGTGAACAGGGAATGTTCCAGTCACCTCCCAAAATAAACTGGGCAGGAAGAAAGTTAGACAACTTATCAGCAAGGGACATGAAAAACCTCTGATCACCCCCCACCGGACCATATATAGAGCCCAGAACAACATTACCTCCATTAAGAGTACCTTTGACCAAAACAAACCTCCCTTCTGGGTCTGATACAGTCGTCTCTTTCACAAATAGAACATGCTTCTTAACAAGAACCGCCACCCCTTTACTAAAACAAGAATTACCCGCTAGATAGGATTGAGAAAAACCAGAACGAGATAAGAGCTTGGTGTCATCATGGCTTAAATGCGTTTCTTGCAAAAAAAGAATGTCAATTTGCAATAGCGAACAATGATTAAACATCTGCAACCGTTTGACCCGATCCCTAAGTCCGCGTACATTCCAAGAGGCTATTTTGAGAGTGTTCATAGCCATTTTAAATACAATATACAAAACCAAGTATCCAGACACATTCAAGAGTATAAAGAGGAAAAATGTACCCCAAATGAAAAGGCTGGGAATACCTTATAGTACCCAAACAAACCAATCTTTAGCCCCACAGGAGAACCCCACCATTTTAATCTCCCAGAAACAACATATTGAGCTAAATTGGTAAACTAAGCGGGCCCCCTTATACATCCCCAGCCCAATATTATTGTCCCCACAATAAACCCCAATCCGAAACAAACCCAGACAAGGATTATAAAAAGCATATACCCCCCCATAACAGCGTGCCCTATTTAACCAGATGCTGTGTAAAATATAGAGAGAGCATTCACCCATTCCTTCCCCTGCCCACCCATCAAAAGCCAACCTCCAAAAGCCCAATGCAAGATCTCCAATGAAAGATCAACCCCCACTCCCAACCCCAACTCTGATAAACCACCAGCAAACTACATTCACAAAACCCACCGACCCCCAAAAATCAAAAAGACCCCGAACACCCACAACCAACAAGTAACTATTTACACCAAGAGGCCAGAACAAGAGTAATCCTTTAAACAAATCAAACTCAGAGGCTCTGACCCCCAACCCCATTTGCGAACTCCAGAAACCCCAGTGTAAAATGCACACAGGAATTAGAAAACCTCCAGAACAGGCCAGTGAAAACATGCGCCCGACACCCTCTGTAATGAAAGACCAGCCCCACCACCGGGAGAGAAGCGAACCCCTCTTCATTTGGCTCACGATACCACATCTAGCAGACAAGCACCCGCGGACCTGAGCCCCCCCCCACCTGCCAGTCACCAGCAATGACAGGGATAAATTATGAAGAGGAGATTTAGTGAGGGGAAAGGCAGTAAAGTCTTATAACCAGAAAAAAAAAAAAAAACAGAAAAGGCATCCCTCCACAGTAAGAGAAAACATTATCCACTGAAATACATGCCCTAGAAAGCACACCACTTCGATAACCCAGAGACAAAGAAAATGAGAAGATCACCTACCAGGCATCCGCAACAGCCCATAGGAAAAACCCACACCCCGAAAACTCCAGCTAGTAAAAGAATCTCGACATTAGGACGCTGTTTCCGAGGGGACCCAAAAACTAGCCGGACCAGGATCGGTCCTCCCGCCAGGAAGTCCCCCCTGGAAACAGGAACAGACAGAAAAAAGTTCCACCTCACACACGAATGGCCAGGCCCATCGAGAGGGATCCCAACACCACCCCGAGGACACCCCTCACCCGTTCAGACCCTAGGAAAACAGCCAAGGTAAGAAAGAAAATAAAAACGAGAGAAGGAAATTGAGTAGAGTAAACAAGATAATTAAGTCAGGGAGGGGGTCAAGGAAAGCTTAGTCCGCAGGCCCAACCATCCAGACAGCCCAGCCCAAAGAAAAAGAAAGGCCCCAACCCATATAATAATAATAAAGCAAAGTCCATTCAGTAAGATTCAAACACAGGATCGTCCAAATGCCAAAGCATAGCGAATAGAAAGGCATTCATTCATCCGGCAGATTTAAATAGCTCTGGTAGTCTGGAGGCTAACTCCTTTGAAGCCGCTTCAGGAGAGTTGAAACTGTGTGCTGAGCCTCCCACCGTGACTATCAAAATCGCCGGGTAAATCATCCGAAAAGGAATGGAGGCTGCTATTAGCTTCTGAACAACTGGATGATAGGCTGCCCTTTTTTCTCTGGTCTCTTTAGGAAGGTCCTGTGTGACACGAATTCTGGATAAGCCCCAAAGGATCTCTTTGAGTTCTCGGGATTTCGAGTACACATGTTGCCTCTCAATATAACTTAAAAATTTAATGATAATAGGTCGTGGGGGAGAACCAGATGGGGGCCTGGACCTTAACGAACGATGGTCCCACTCCAGATGGTAGGAGGGACTGATAGGAGATGGGCCTACGATCTTGACCAAAAACTTCTGCAGAAAGGCCATAAGGTCCGGCCCTTCCTCCATCTCCGGCAGGCCTAATATTAGTAAATTGTTCCGGCGACTACGCCCCTCCAAATCCTCCGTTTTCGCTTGCAACTTTTTAATCTGTTGCCTGAGCTCAGTAACTTCCGAATCAGTTCTGGATCTCCATTGCTCTGTTGAAATAACTCTGGCCTCCATGTCTGAAACTCTGGTGGAGACTGACGAAAGATCACTACGCAGTGATTTCAGCTCCCCAGCCAGCTCCTTAAGAATATCCTTCACAGGGGTCAGCTGTTGGAGAAATTTATCCTCCATCAGAAGAGTAATCAGCTGCGGTCTGTCCCCGCTCCATTCCAATTTAGCAGGGCCTTGATTGCGCTGTTTCTTTGATAACTTTTCAGGGGATGCAGGGGGAGTGTGTTTAACCGAGGCCTGCTTCCCATCCACCTCCATCCCTTCAAAGTAGTCGATTTCTTCGGAGACAAAACTGAATTACTGATAGTAGACAGGATGTCCAAAAACCTCCAGTACAAAGTTTTGAGTTTGGTGCCCAGTTGACACGAAAAACTGGCAAAAGACTGCGACTGAAGGGGAGAGCTCAGAATCAAGCAGCCGCGTAGCCAGATGCCATCACGTGACCAATGTGACAAGCTTTGCTTGCATTGCAGCGGACCTTTCCTTAGATGTGCTCACCACATTAGTATGCATGGTGTGGCTCCGGCATGCAGGCTGATAGGGGAATGAGGAACGCACCTACTGGTACGTGCCCTGCATTCACCCAACAGTGACCATGCCTCCAAATCTGCACTACTGCAAGATGTTGGCTGCGTGAGCGCGCCAACATAAAAATGGTGAAGAGGCCATTGTGGTTCACAGCTGATGTTAAGGCAACAGTAAGAGCCAAGAAGAGGGCTTTCTGTAAATATAAAAGAAGTCAAAGTCCACGCCGTTGTTCCCCTCCCTAGGTCTACCATCGTGAGCAATCATTATACCCTTTGTCCTGTCTCAGCCATGCTTGAAACTGTTTATGGTTTTGTCACCCTCCACCTTGGTTGGCAGACTGTTCCATGGTTCCACCAGCCTTTTTGTGAAATAAAACTTTATCACATCCCTCTTGAACCTCCCTCCCATTAGTTTCCACTCACGTCTCTATGTCCTTGAACTGTTACTCATGTTAAATGGTACCTAAAAGTTAACATTGTTTGTTTCTTTCAGGAACTTGCTTGTCTTTATCATATTACCCCTCTCTCGCATGGTGTCAAGGGAGCACATGTTTGGTGTCTTAACCCACCACCATAAGCTCTGTGTCCTGCTGGCCCTGAATTATATTGATTACCCTTCATTGCACCATCTCTAGCCTATCCTTATCTTACCTGAGGCGAGGACTCCAGAACACGGCACAGCACTCCAGATGCTGCGTCAGCAACAATCTACAAAGAGGTTGTAATACCTCTGTTCTTCTATTCTCAGTACCCTTTCTGATATATCCCAGCATCTTGTTTGCCTTACTATAGGTCTTGTTGCACTGGCTTGATTGTTTAAGGAAGACACTTATGATTACTTCTAGGCCACTCTCCTCAGCTATAGTGCACAGCTTTACCCCTCCCATCCAGTACTCTGTCACTGGGTTCTTGCTCCCTAGGTGCATCACCTTGAGATTGCTGGTATTGCATTTCAACTGTAAACCATAGAAAAACTCTCTAGCCTTTGCAGATCACTCTACATGTCTCTAATTCTCTCATCACTCCCTACTCTCTCACAGAGCTTTATATGTCATCTGCAAAGAGATACAGCTTGCTCTGGATTTATTCTCCAATGTTGCTGATGAACATATTGAAGAGGATAGGACTGAGGACAGGACCATGTGGCATCCCACTCATGACCTCCCTCTGTTCTGATTTGACACCATTAACCACAACCCTCTGCTGCCTCTCCTTCAACCAAACAACTATATTTTTGGGTGCTAGGGTAAGTTACAAAGGATGAATTTTGAAAGGGGGTAGAAATGTGTACATT
Source organism: Neoceratodus forsteri (assembly GCA_016271365.2). Lineage (NCBI taxonomy): Eukaryota > Metazoa > Chordata > Ceratodontiformes > Ceratodontidae > Neoceratodus > Neoceratodus forsteri. The sequence continues at coordinate 569,119,933 of CM057449.1, read as the reverse complement.
ATTTAGCAGTTGAAATTATGACATTTAATTTGCATGATGGAGAAGTGTTACTGTCAATGTTAAATGGTTTTAAATGTATGCAATTTAGTATTACAAGACATAGGAGAGTTTGTAGGAAGAACAATGGCTAAGAATGAGATTGTTAATGAATCTGCTGTTGTTAATATCAGGGAATGTTCATATCAGCCCAGGTCCAGATAATACAACTGCAACTTTAAATGAGAAGAGGCATGGTTTACACCTGGTTCATTTAAATGTACATAGCTTTTTATCAAAATTTGTTTAATCCTGTCCTTGTGTTGGGGTGCAGAGACCTGATGTTGTCTTTTTAATTGAAATTTGGTTAACTCCTGAAATAGATGATGCAGAGGTGGCTATGGAACATTATACAATAATCCACCTGGCTAGACAGATAAAGAGTGGAAGAGATTTCATGATGTATGTGGCAGAGTTACCCCCCCCCCAAGTGGAGTATAAAAGTAGGTACCTCGAGGCATTCTTCTCTCCCTTTACCCCATTTCATAGTCTACTGCAGCAGCGTAGGTTCTTACTATCTAATAGGTCTAATTTCTTTCCACATTTCCCCTACAGTGGGATGGCCTCCTACTGTAGTTTCTATGTCTATCCCTGCCCCCCTTGTCTTTCTCTTTTTGCCTTTGGTATCGGGAATTATGTAGGTTGCTAGGCACAAAGGTAAAGAAAATGTCTAGGAAACCCATTCAGCTGCTCTCTTCTGTGTCCTGTTACCTAAAATAGCTTTATGACAGTAATGGACCAGAAACCAGCTGTAAAACATTTGTATTGCTCCCCATTATATTGCACTAATGCAATGGTGTCCCAAGAGTCTCGTAGTGGACAAACTACAAAGGTACACTGAAAGCACGTATAGTGCAAAGTACAAGGTGAAAAATAGCATTGAGCTTCTGTTCTGTGCGCCGGCACAATCAGAGCAGTGACATGTGTTCCCCGTAGCTGTAGATAAATGAAATAATGGGGAAAATATTAGAAAATGCAACCTGAACTAAATTTGTCACAACCGTGACTGCACAGCAGGCTGTGAGGAGCTGTAAAGGCTCCGGTTCTGGTGCTGAGTGCGACTGGAACATGTGTATAGAATGTAGCTGGATAGTGGCTAATTCGGGTGTGCAAAGAGATGCACGGCACAGTAAAGGTCAAACAAAGGGAATGAACAAACTGTTACTGCTTAATGATTGTCTAATATAAAATACATTACAAAGTTACCGAAGAGAAAAAGGGCCTGTTTGAAAGTGACGCCTGTCAGCTGCAGATTTCAGCTTACAGGACAACAAGCTGTTAATGCCTTTTGGATAAATACCTTAGAAACTATTTATACTGTTCAAATTGTTCAGGGATTCTACCCAATTGCTGAATAAATGTGTAATGATTCTATTTCACTCATTTTCTTAGTTCTTACCTGGTTTCTGTTGCTAGGCTGTGGGATGGGGTTGCTATTAGGAGGCAGGCGTCCCAGAATGAGGCTTATTTCTAGGGTGATGGTACAGTATGACACAATCCTATGAGCAGACCCTCACCTTAATAATGAGCAATTTGCCATGCAACCCCTGTTACTACCCCACCTTAGAATCTTAATGAATGTAGTACATTGTATAACCTTGCAGGGAATTAATTCTAATGTCTTTTGTCTGTTTGATCCCCAAATTCCATGTATTAGTGCAGGAAACATATTGTATTAGAATTAAGGGTGGATGAAACAGACCTTGTGACCAGGTGATGTCATAGTTAGTCCTTATAAAAATGGCTGTACCACACCGGTTCAACATCTCTAATGTGGACCGGCATTATAGTGACAGGAATCATGTCGACTGCAAATCGTGGTCGGCATGATTCCTTGAAGACTCCTGGGCCTGTTTTTCTATTGGAGGCTTTGTCCCCCCAACCCCCCCCCTGACTAAAGGATTGTTAACTCCAGTCGGAGGTAACTTGGGGCAGGGGTGCAGGACCGGGAGACAGCATGCCCCTGTCTCGGGCACACCAACACAGTGACCTGTCAGCAAAGTGTTGATTTTGCTGAGAGGAGCGTAGTTCACTGTGCTGGTATCGCCGTACTGGGGGGCATACCTATAAAAGTACCTGCAAGGCTCAGTTGAGATCAGATGCATTGGAGGGCAGTACTGCTAGTAAGTAGAGCTGTGATTGTTATAGAAAGACACAGATGATAGTTGAGCACTGAAGCCTGATACCTCCACACTGTGTTCCTGAGAACTACTAGAGAAGAATAGTGCTTCAGCTCTATTGTGAGCTAGGATTTATTTTGTTTATTTCTTTTTATTCTGAGTTAAAATATTGTGGTCACATAAATAAAATTCACACAAGAACCTATTGTGTGTTTTAAAACATATCTGCTGTGTGGTGTCTCTACTGTGTCTCTGTGTTATCTTTTCCCACACCCGATCACAATGTACATAAGTGATCATTTATTAATAGACAAAGTAAATATTTCTGATAGTAAATTAAAGTGTGAGTTTTTAGCTATCACTTTGGTCTTGGAAGGGAATAATCTCAGTGGTCATTCCCACATCTTATGTAAATGGGCTATAAAATGGATAAACTAAAACCAGAGGCTGTTAGTTAAAAAATATAAACAACTAAATACAGCCTTTAAACAGGCATTATGAGATGTAGATTGGTCCTTTATGGAATGTATTCCTTCAGCGAACTTCACCTTAGGTGATTTTTGTTAACAAATTTAACAAAGTATGTAACAGGCTTGCACCAGTAAGGAAACAAAGGAAAAAAAGAGGGGGTCTTAAACTGGCTAGCAGAGGAAGTTAAGCAATTAATGAGGGACAGAGACAAAGCATGGCTGAGATTTAGATGCAGTGGGTTTGACAAGGATAAAATAATTGATGAACAGTTATGTAATAAATGTAAACTTCTAGTTTGCAAGGCCAGTGCTGATTATTTTCAGCATAAGTAAAAGAAGGAAGCAAATAATCCTAAAAGGTTTTGGAAGAGTATTAATCAAAGTTTTGGGTAGGAGCAAAAAGTTGATTCCTAAAGTTGTGCAAAGTGGAGGGGGTAAATTAGCTGATCAATATAGCCAATGGGCAGGATTTTAGAAGAATGGCACAAGTCGCCACCAAAGGTGACTTGCACCAAATGCAGCTGAGACATGGACCCTGCGTCCTATTCTAGAAGGGGCAGGGACCCCGTGTCTAAATCCTGCGACTTGCAACATACAGCCAGGTACACCGAACAGAGGGCATACCTGGTGAGGATGTCACAAGCCGCAACTGCTATCCCACTAGGCACAAGTGCCCCCCTCTCCAGGCCAGAGCCTTGACAGAGCCCTGCAGGGCTAGAGATCCCCTACCCACCATTATGCCACCAAGGTTCCTCCAACCCCTATCCGGAGCACCATGCGACTGTGTACTGTACAGTACATACAGTACACGTATTCTGATGTCCCATACAGAAATGGGACTATAGGGGCATATACCTGGTTGGTCTAGTGGCCCACCACCCCCCACCCAGCAATGCCAGGCCACCCCACACCCCACAACCCATCCCCAACTGGCAACTGGCACAGCCCATATCTCACTTCCATGGCCAGCCACCGACTGTGCTCGTAGGAGCACTTACCATATAATTGTGCTCACTGTATTGTGCGTGATTATACAGTAAACGCTACTATGAAGCTCAGTCAGCAGCTGGCCATGGAGGTGAGGGGTGGGCTGTGCCAGTCACCGGCTGTGGATGGGTCAGGGGTGCAGGGTGGCCTGGCACTGCTGGGTGGGGGGCCATTAGACTACCAGGGCATGGGTGCCGTATGGCTGTGCCAGTTGTGGCACTGTGTCTTGGGGTCTGGGCATGGGTGGGGTGGACAGAGCTTCCTGCAGGGCTTTTAGCAGTTTGAGGGTTCGGGGCATGGGAGAGTGTGGAAAGCCCTCCGGGGCATGTACTGTTCAGGGGATTGGGGGAAGGGGGTATGATGCCCAGTGGATGTTCTGGGCATGAGGGGGAGGACACATGGATTGGGTGCTGGTCTGCTGGTGGGTCTATAGAACCCCTGGATGGCGTACGTACAGTTGGGCCAGCTAAATGATGGTGTAACTTACGTTGAGAGTTCTCCTCCAGGGGTTCTTGTAGAATCCCGACATTGAGGACTTTGTTGCCACCCTTCTAGAATAGGGCGCAACTGCTGCCATAAACCCTCTAGTGCCATGTCATAGGGGTTTTAGAGGCGTGTGCAGCTACTTGTCTATTAGTACTGAAGTGGTTGCGGCATGACACAGGCCACTTTGTAGAATCCCGTATGTCGGAACTCCTGGAGTAACTTGCTACAGTACTTGAGTCATTTCTTGTGGCGCAAGTCAGGTTTCACCAGGCATAATCCTTCTAGAATTGGGCCCAATGAGTTTAATACCTTTTTTTAGTTCATTGACATCCCCAGCAAATACTTCTACTAATGTAAATGATAAAGTAAGGCAGAAAACCAAGGTTGCTAGGAAATTGTTTGCAAACAAGTTTCACAAAGGGAAGTAATTAAATATTTGAATAAAATGAATACTAAAACAAGAGTAGGAAGTGAAGGCTTGGACATTAAGCTTCTGAAAATTACTATTGATAACATGGCAGTACCCATAAGGAAAATGTTCAACCTATCTTTCTGTTCCCAGGATATACCTGAGCTCTGGAAGCAAGCAGTGGTGGTTCCAGTATGCAGGGAGTGATGACTCAGTTACTGATAACTATAGGCTGATCTCAGCCCTGTCCCCCACTGTCCAAGGTATTGGAGAGAATCTTATATGACCAATTAATGATGTATATTGAGGAATAGGAATTTTGACAGATGCACAACATGGATTCTGCAAAAAATGCAATATTGTGAATGCATTGTTGGAGTATACAGGGTTTTATGTTGATGCTTTGGACTGTGGGGACATGGCTGGATCAGCCTATATTGATTTATCAAAGGCATTTGACTTAGTGGACCACCATCTGCTTGTTGAAAGGTTGTATGATTTGGGTTTGGTGAGGAATGTATGCCCATGGTTTCAAAATTACCTGATGAACAGAATAAAAACGAAAAAGTAGGTGGTGGTATTTCACTACCAAAAACAATTAATATTGGAGTGGTGGAGGGGTCATTTTGAGATCTCTGCTGTTCAGCCTTTTTTTTAATGATCTGCCTTCTGTTTGCCAGGACTGCAGAGTCATCCTTTATGCTGATGATTCAGTCCTGGCGACCAGGGCAGATCTGTTATGGAGTTAACTAAACCACTTCAAGAAGATTTTAAAAGAGTTCAGGAGTGGTTTATAAACCATAAATTATTTATGAATGCAAAAAACCCCCAAAACCTATAGAAATTTGTAGTAATAAGAACAAACAACAAGCATTTCTCAATGCTGAATATTTGCTTGCTGGTATTAGCATTGGAAATGCAGGAGGTAGACAGATGCAGAATAATAATGGCAGTGAAGTATTGAACTTCACGCCAACCCCACCTCCATCCTGTAGAGATTGACAGGCATTGGGGTAAGTGTTTGGGTCGTCACCCATGATGTTCATGCTATGTCACCTCACCCTATTCTGCAGACACAGACCCTGTTGAGGTGTGTCTTGGGGTGTTTGTCTTTACAGTCACCCCATTCCATAAGGACATATGCTGAAATGGATGCAGCATAGGATAATAGGGTGAGCTGTGGGGCCGAAGAGTCCAAGGTGCACCTCGATGCCTGTCAATGGGTGGGGGTGGGATGGCATGAGCAGTACAGTCAGCAATCCAAAGCACACCCCGATGCCTGTCAGTCTGTACAGGGTAGGATGTTATGGTAAGAAACCCTAACAAGCATACTGGACTTTAGAAGGGCTGACTTTGGCAAAATGGGTGAATACCTGAGGAATACACTAGCAAATGGCCAAAAAGGAGGGGTGGAAGAACAATGGAGAAAAATCAAAACTGCCATCATAGAGGCAACAAGCCTTTGTGTGAAACAGATAAAGAAAACAAAGCGGAGTAAAAAACCACTATGGTTCTCAAAAGAGGTGGTAGAGAAGGTTAAGGAGAAAAAGGCTGCATTCAAAAAGTATAAGGAATCACAGAAGGAGCATGACAGGGAACTGTATCAATTAAAGCAGAAAGAAGTGGGGAAGGCAGTCAGAATAGCAAAAGCCCAAACCGAGGAAAAAATAGCCAATTCAGTTAAGAAGGGGGATAAAACCTTTTATAGGTACATTAGGGAGCATAGAAATGTTAAGGGAGGAATAATGAAGATTAATAAGGGAGAGGCGAGGTGGGCAGAGGGAGACAGTGAAAAGGCAGAGTTACTGAATGAATACTTTTGCTCAGTATTCACAAAAGAAGATGAGGCGGAGTTACCTAAACCAGACAATAGAAGCACTCTGGGTAGGGGGGGTTGACACCAGTCCATTTACAGAAGAAAGAGTCCTGAAAGAACTCCTAAAACCCAAGGTGGACAAAGCAATGGGGCCTGATAGGATTCACCCCAGAATCCTAAAAGAACTAAGGGAGGACCTAGTGACACCACTGACCACACTTTTTAACAAATCATGGGAGGATGGGGTGGTACCTGAGGACTGGAGGAGAGCAGATGTGATTCCCCTACACAAAAGTGGGAGCAAGGCAGAAGCAGGAAACTATAGACCTGTAAGTTTGACCTCAGTGGTAGGGAAAATGCTGGAATCACTTCTGAAAGAAAGAATTGTTGAGTACCTAGAGGCCAACGGGGCACAGGACCAAAAGCAGCATGTATTTACAGCAGGAAGGTCATGTCAGACAAATCTAAAAGGTTTCTTTGACTGGGTGACCAAAGTAATAGACCAGGGAGGGGCTGTGGATATGGTCTACCTAGACTTTAGCAAGGCATTTGACACAGTCCCACACAAAAGATTTATAATCAAGTTAGCCAGCCTGGCAGTGGGTCCTAGGGTGGTAGCCTGGGTAGCAAACTGGCTGCACAACAGGACACAGAAGGTAATAGTGAATAGAACACATTTCGAAGAAAGGGGGGTCACTAGTGGAGTACCTCAGGACTCAGTACTAGGTCCAGTCCTCTTTAACATCTTTATAAGTGACATTACAGAGGGTCTGGAGGGAAAGGTATGCCTCTTTGCAGATGACACAAAGATCTGTAACAGAGTTGATACACAAGGGGGGGTAGAAAGGATGAGAAGGGACTTGGCAAGGTTGGAGGAATGGTCAGACATATGGCAACTTAGATTCAATGCAAAGAAGTGCAAGTAATGCACCTGGGAAACAAAAACCAGGAGAAAAGTACACAATAGCAGGGAGGCACTAACAACAACAAAAATGGAAAGGAACCTGGGGGTAGTCATATCAGATGATCTAAAGGTGGGTAAGCAATGTAAGAAGTCAGTAAGGAGAGCCAGGGGGATACTGGGATGCATAGGAAGGGGCATCACAAGTAGAAAAAGGGAAGTGGTTATCCCTCTGTACAGACAGTTGGTGAGACCCCATCTGGAGTACTGTGTGCAGTTTTGGAGACCTCTTCTATGCAAGGACATAGACAGGATAGAAGCAGTCCAGAGGAGGGCAACTAAAATGGTGCAGGGTCTGCATCTGAAACCATATGAAGAGAGACTGAGGGAGCTTAATATGTATACCCTTGATGAAAGGAGGGACAGGGGGACATGATAGAAACATTCAAGTACCTCAGGGGATCAACAAAGTCCAGGAGGGTAGCATCTTTCAGAAAAAGAGCGATGTGTAGAACAAGGGGCACAATTTAAAGATAGAAGGGAATGGTTCAGGGTAATGTGAGGACATTTTTTTTCACAGAGAGAGTGGTGGACGCATGGAACCGCCTTCCTGGAGAGGCTGTGGGGTCTAAAACAGTGGAGGAATTCAAACATGCATGGGACAGACATAAGGCAATTATAGTGGGGGGATGGCAGGAAGTAGGCTGTTGGTTAACTAAAATCTGCAGCTTATCCAGTAGGTAGGGAAATGGGCAGACTGGGTGGGCCAAGTGGTCCTTATCTGCCATCAAAGTCTATGTTTCTAATGCCCTGGGCATTTTTTAATATTTGCACTACAAGTTTTCAACATGGCCTTTTTGTGACCCCACCTCCTAAAATCATTTGGGACCTCTTCTCATGAAGAGTGGCAGTGTGATTTTGTCAATGTGTCCCGAACTTTGACTTCTAACAGCGACCATGCCATTCTGTGCCACATGTATGAAAACACAAATCAGACAGGATATGAAGAATGACAGCTGTACCATCCATAGGGAGGTGTGAAGAGATGGCAGTGTTGAAGTGGGAATAGTACAAATGCTTGTACTTCCAAGCATACATGGAAACTGCACAACACATGCGCGTAACACAGCCATTTTTTTGGACTTTCATCACCAAATTTTCAACATAGGCAGGTTTAGGACCTCTGCTCATGAACAGTGTCACTGTGATTTTCTTAATGTGTCCCGAACATTGATTGCCCACAGCAACTGCACTATTCTGCGCCAGAAGTGCAAAAACACATTTCAGCCAGGATGTGAAAAATTACAGCTGTACTGTTCATAAGGGGGTCTGGAAAGATGGCAATGTTGAAAATCTGAAGTGAAAATATTGCAAATTTGTGAAGTTACGAGCATGTGTGGAACCTGTGCAACGCACGCTCGTATCACACTCATTTTATGGACTTTCGTCACAAAATTTTCAACATAGGCATTTTAGGATCTCTGCAAATGAACAGTGTCAGTGTGATTTTCTTAATGTGTCATGAACACTGATTTCCCACAGTGGCTGCGCTATTCTGTGCCAGAAGTGCGAAAACACATTTCAGCCAGGATGTGAAAAATGACAGCTGTACCATTCATAAGGAGATGCAGAAAAATGGCAATGTTGAAAATCTGGAGTGAAAATTTTACAAATTGGTGAAGTTACGAGCGTGCGTAGCAACTGTGCAATGCTTGCTCGTAAAACAGTCATTTTTTTTGATTTTTCCCACCAAATTTGCAACATAGACTTTGAGAGCCCACCTCATGAACACTGGCACTGTTGTTTCATTAATTGGTCCCAAATGGTGATTCTGTGCAGTGACTGAGAAATCATCTTTCGGGAGTGATTAACCCCTTGGCAGTGGCTGAATTCATGAGGATGGGGCCCAATAACCCCATTTTGAAAATTTGGTGCCAAAATTCCCCAAAATGCCTGAGATATGCACCAAAGTTGAAAAAACCCTATTTATGCCATTATACAGCTTACCAGCACTTACTCAGGTTGCAGTTGGCTTTGAAGAGTGCAGTTGTGTTCCCGGTCCACCGAAGATTGTCGCACCGGGCTCCGGAGGCAAGTATGAGGTGAGGGAGGGTGTGGGGAGGCAGGGTGCGCAGAGGGTGGGCGCAGATTGGGGAGGGCCACCAGACTTGACGAGGGACCGTTTTCTGCTTTGCAGGTTAAAAAAAACAAACATTGTGGGACGGTGTTTCTTTTACAGGGGCATTTGGCACTCTGGGGTGGGCTCCCAGCATGCCACCCGAGTGGTTTTATGGGGGGGGCTGTAGCCAGCAGGGGATTGGGCACCCCCATTGGCACATGGGGGGGCAAGAGCTGAGGGGGATTGGGAACCCCCTCAACACAAACCAAATGTTTGGGGGAGAACCATTATGCTGACAGGGAGTGGGCTCCCCCGTTGGCAAACTACACGGGGGGGGTGAAGCAGACAGGGATTGGGCCCACCATGGGCAAAACAATTTTCTTGGGAGCACATGTTGCTGAGGGTGATTGTTCACCCTCTCTGCACGGGGGGGGGGGAGTAATATTGTTTGTGAACATGGTGGCAGCCTAACGCCGCATTCATAAACAATATTACGATAGGCAACGTTCTGCCCAGCAATGAACGATCGCTCACTCATTGCAGCAGAATGGCTGATGCTGCAATGATGAGGCAGATCCTGATTGCTGCAGCGAAAATGTTTCAACCTGGTGGCACTTTTGGAGACCAGTGTCATCAGCACACTGTGCCGCCATTGGTCCACCAGTGCCAAGCTCCCAAACATAGTGCCTCCGTTGACTGCTACAGTCCTGCACCTCCACAACCCGCTTCTAGCCTAAGCTGCTATATAATGTTTCTTACGCATGCGCGCAAGCAAACATAAAAATGTGGTAAATTGAAAACAACAACTAGCACTGGTGAGGAATTGAAACAAGTGCCTTTTTTAAATATCTAAGTGTTTACTTTGATAATGCAATGTATTTTGCCATGCATATCAACCATAAAGAAAATTAATACAAGATTGGGACTGTTGTATAGAAATAAAAATAATTTTAATCAGGAAGCCCACAAGTTAGTGGCCCAAAGTCTGTTACTTTCTCTGATAGATTATGGTCAGCCTATTTATGCAATGGCAACTGACAGTGTATGGGACAGAATGTGAGTTGCATATAACAGAATCTGTCAACTTATGTTTGTAACTGTTAGATGCAAATAGTGATTGTCACCACTGTGATCTTTGTCAGAGGGAGATTCTCCTGGAAAGTAACACACAGACAACTTCTTAGTGGGTGCTCGACTGGCAATTTATTTTTTGCATCACATCACCTTTACCACTTTAAAATTTACATATTTACAAACATTTCTTTTTCTTTTCCCACGTTATCCATCATAAAGTCCAACAGTTAATATTCTGTTCAATCACATAGTTCAATTGTCTTTTGTAAATGTCTCTGGTTCTCCTGTTATCTTCTTGGGGTCCAGGCGTTTGTAAAGCCCGATTCCCCTTCATCGACTTTCCCTTGAACAGTCTGTTGTCTGTTGTCTTCTTGGGGTCCGGACGCTTGAAATGCCCAATACCCCTTCTCCTATTCCCATTGCTGCCCTCTCTTTGGGTCCGGTTGCCAATGGCAACCATCCCCCCCCCCATATTTTTACTTCCTTAATCATATGCCTCCTTTTTCCTTAATCATATGCCTCCTTTTTCATCTGCCTCCACGTCCCGGCATCTGTGCCCGGCCCGTGGATCTTACCTGCTCCCCCTTTCCACCCCCCATTTTATTTTTTCCCAAAATTTCCACTAGCCCATCTCCAGCTTAGGCGATGGAATGATGGGTTTCCCCCCACCCCACCCTTCTTTTTCCAAAATTTCTACACTATCTCACAATTGTAGCACATACGCTGACATCCCCTGGTCTGTACTTCCTTGGGTTGGTAAATGCAATGTCTTTATGGGCTTTTTATATTCCCCCTACCCATTTAACCATGCTGCCACCTGCCTGTTGATCCTCTTCTTAGCCTGCTCCACCCGTTTTATGTCCCTGGCCTGCCGCCAAACCATCCTAGGTGCCATCTCTGACCATGCTGTCCTCACCTGCGGCCAAACTGCTGAATTGCCCCTAGGTCCCTTAGCATTTCCTAGCACAACAATCCCCATAGTTGCTCTCCCAAATCATTACCTCTCAAATGTATTATCAGCTGGTCTGTCTGTGATCACTTTTTCGTCAGCTCCTCCAAGGTTGGCATGATCTGTGCCCACCTCGTGCCCCAGACCCCTTTCCAATAAACCATCACTTTTGTCGGAGTTCTGCCCTTGCTGTTTTTCTCCCCAGTAGACGGCGGCCCCATCTCTGCCCAATAAATGTAATAATGCCAGAGGATCCAGACCTGCCTGCTACTTCCCTGCCCTGTAGAAGACAGAAATACACAGGTTATACCAGTTCCCACATATCTCTATATAGCAATTAGCCCACCACCTTCCACATTCTTAGTATGTCCCCAGTGTGTGGACAGACCAGGAACTCCTATATAGCAGTCAGACTGATTGACATGTTTAGTCTTAGCCCCCACAGCACCAGTCATCTCAAAACCCTGTTTGTTGGCACAGAGTGTCCTCCTTGCCAATTGATGAACTCCACTACCACTCTGTTGTCACCAAAACATTATCTTCCTGTTCCTTAAGAACTCCTCCCACGTCAGCACTGCCACCCATATGGGAAAATCTCCAGCCATGTTATGTCCTGTAATAAACGACTCTCTCTTCAAGACTCTGGCCATGATTTTGCAGTCCACCTCCCCCTAATATATGCCTCCATTCCAATAGACCCTGATCCATCCCTGTACAGGTCACGATCGTTATTCCCTAGCCACTCTCTACCAGAATGTGATCCCATTGTAGTCAACTAAGAATTGTTGCCACACCTCCAGATCCTGTCTTATCCCCTGTGAAATGTCCACCCAGTGGCGGAGCAGTTTTGCCCCCTCCCGGGTTGCCCTGGCTAATCTTCTGGTGAAACACCCTCCCAAGAGCCACTGCCCTGCATGCAGAATTCAAGTGCCCCAACAGCTGTTGTACCTGACCCAATGTGACTCTCCTCCTCTTCTTGACCTCTTATATTATTTCCTTGAGTCTGGCAACTTTCTGATGGGGTAACCTGAAAACCTACTCTTCTGCATCCACCTCGATTCCCAGGAATTCCAGCTTCCTAGCTAGACCTTTCATCTTCCCTTCCGCAAGTGGTTCCCCCCATCTTCTTGCACAAATGTTCAAAATCCTGTAACCTTGACTTAGTCTCCTTCCAGTTCTCCCCCACCAGCAGGAAATTATCTAACTAGTGTACGACCACACTGTGCCCGTATCTTTTCCCAAATACCCACTTCATCCAAGTGCTAAATGCCTCGCACTTCACACAGCTGTGGAACAGCCCATGAGCATTGCCTTGTCAAAAAGGAAGAACCCTTGGAAACCGAATCCCAAAAGGTTCCAGTCTTCCTTCCTGACAGATATTAACTGACTCAGTGTTGGTCTTTGTGAGCCATACCCCTTCTTTTGTTCTAATCAGCCCCACTACCAGTTCCAATTTTGCATAAGAAAACTACGCTACATTCACCAGGGATGTGATCGTTCACCAATACCCCTTCCGGATATGACAGGTGGTGGATAAGCCTAAACACCCCCTGCCACTTCTTTGGCATCAGCCCCAATGGTAAAACCCACAGATTGGGTAAAGTTAAGGTCTGAAATGGACCCTCTATCCTCTTGGCCTCCCCTTCCTCCCTCCCTCCCTTATTTTCGTTTTTGCTATATCATCTTTCCCTTTAATGAGACCACGTTCTTGCATCTCCTACTCCTTCTCACCCCCTGATATTCTAGACTAAAGCCCCTTTCAAACGCCTCCACTAGCATCTTCCTTGCCCTCACATCTGGATATCCCATTATCCATCCTTTCCTCCTGCAACAGTTGGGATCCTGACTAACTTAACCCCGTGTACTGATCTCTCTCGTTGGCTCCCATGCCACCGACCCATACCCTTGTCCTTGCCACTCATGCCTCCCTTGGCCTCAGGTTCCTCAGCCTGTTTGTGGTCCAGCACCTCCTGTGGTGTCCTTTTCTCAGATCTTCCTGGAACCCTCTGCTGGTGTCTTCCATTTTTATGAAGTTTCCGCCACTTTCCTTCTACTTCGCTGCCGCCAAACAAACCCTTACCAACACAGCATATCCTTCTCCCTCAGGCTTTTCCCCCGTCCCCTCCTTTCTTTGTTTATTGTTCTTGTGGCCTTGTCTCCAAGGTCCTCACAACACTCCTCTTCTTTCACACTGTCCCCCTACCCCCCCTACTCTAGCTTTATATGTTGCTTCCCTCTTTTTTTCTACCTGTCTATGGCATGTGGAAATATATGTATCCACACATAAACACACACACACACACACACACACACACACACACACACACACACACACATATATCCACATTTTTTTTAACCATTCCTCGTGATTCCCTTGTAAATGTCTTGTTTCATGCTCCCGTGCCCTGGCTACCCACCTGCAAGCCCCGAGTTCCGATTTTATTTTGCTTCCCAATCGAAGTGCTGAGCTGCTCTTTTTCTGCCCCCAATTACCTTGAGCCTCTACTGCTGCATGAGCTTCTTTGTAAGTAATCCTTGATAGGCAATTTTATATATATATATATATATATATATATATATATATATATATATCTTACACATTTAACCCTCCCAACCAGCCTGTGCCTCATAGTAGTTTTGCATTCCCTTGTAATTCCAAAGCGTAGCAATTACTTCTCAACCGGTTTAGTATAAGCGCTTTATTAACTTCCGTGCTGACTTTATAACAGAAACCATTGGGAGCAGCTGAAATTCAAACCCTGCCTTTTTTTTTTGCTAAACAAATCTTTATTTATTTTCCAGACAAAAGACAAACATACAAAGACCTGGGAACCCCAGGGTACACAGTCCCAAACTGACTGTGCAAACTATACACAATCCAACTATATACACACACAGCAGGTAGCACCACCCCTTTAAACTAAAGCATAAACCTGTTTCGGCTATACCATAAGATGAAATAGCAGGACTGCGTAAAAATTGGGCCCTCTTCTATTAACCCCCTATATCAACCCTCCTACAGCCCACCAGTCAATCTCTGACCACAGACTCCTCTTAGGGAGCAATCTATCCATGAGGTGGCGCCCCTCTGTGCCCCCTGGAAAGAGAGAGAGTCCCCATCCCCCCATAGCAACCCGGCAGACCCCTAACAGCAAGCTATTACCCTTATCTAAGAAACCATACCCGTTCAAGTACAATCACATAACGATCATTTAAATCACTCTAGTGCCACAAGTATCTATTACTCATTCCAGCAAGACTTCCTTCCGCTAATCGCAGCCCGACAGACAGACCTGTGTTTGAACATTTGCACCTTGGTGTGAGTATATCGCCTCTAATGCCACCCATCTTTTAGCATATAACCCTTTTCTCCCCTCTGAATACAGATGCCTCTTTATTCTACCCAGAGCCCCATGTGATCTCTTGCTCACTGTTCATAAACATAAGCTTGATCATCTTTCCAATGCTGTACCAAGAAGGATTTAATTACTGCAGCCATCAAGGATAGTTGATATTTAGGTGTAACACCAGAAATTTGCAACAGATCGCCTAGTACACATATCTCTGGTGTTAAAAATTCTGAGTAGTCCGCATTGGGTCCATCTGTCTTTTAATTTCGTCCCAAAGTGGCGATATTTTGCTGCAGTCCCACAAGACATACAGGAGATCTCCTCTTCCCAATTCACACCTAAAACACAGGTATGTCTGCCTAAGGTTTCTATCACATAGTTTCACAGAGGTAAAGTACATATTAGAAACAATAAAAAAATGCATACTCTTGTACTTAGGTATAGCCATATATTTGCTACTTTTCCACATGTTGCCCCAAGCAAGGCAACGAGGGGCCATCACATTATCCCAATATGCAACTCTTATAGGAGAATTTGGACTAAGAAAGTCTAGAAGTATTTTATATATTTGCGATAGGGAGCTAGAT
The DNA here is from genome assembly GCA_016271365.2 of Neoceratodus forsteri. NCBI lineage: Eukaryota > Metazoa > Chordata > Ceratodontiformes > Ceratodontidae > Neoceratodus > Neoceratodus forsteri. Next base: position 569,104,629 of record CM057449.1, on the reverse strand, counting down.
TTAGGATCAACCTCCTTAAGCATATCCCATGTAAAGGAGCAATCTGTGAAACCCCCTGACCTCTTCAGCATCCCCTCCAACATTCGTGTGAGCTGTAACCTTGGAAAAAAGGGCATCCCACCACATTGGATCAGGAGGACCACACTAAAATCCTGGATAACATCCTTTATTTTCAAGTCCAAAACCTGATTAGCCCACCTCCCACTGATTACTTGACCCCCAATAGCTAAGTTGGGATTGCCCACCAGTAGTTGCTCTTGGGCCCTCACTTGATCCTTTTTCTGAGTCGGAGTCAGAAATGACCACCAAGCTTCCGCCGCCTTCAGAATTGGGTTCCCAAACCCCCTTTTAAAACATTTGCCTATATTGGCATACAGCGGTGCCTCTGGAGAAAGGCCAACTTCTTTTAACATTTGGATCTCTAATTGTAGCCAAGTTGGAGTATAGGTCTCCCCCTCTATACTTCTACCCCATCGAGTCATCAGACCCAACTGTCCCGCCACATAATATACATGAAGATCTGGCAGCTTGATCCCTCCCAGTGAATACGGTAACCGCAAAGCATTATACTTTTTCCTAGGGGGTTTGGAATTCCATAAGAATTCTGACAATAGCTTCCTAATTATATTGAACCATATTTTGGGGATACTATATGGGGCTAGGTACACCGGATATAGCAGCCTAGGTAGTAGATTCATCTTAATAAGGCCCAGCCTAGCCATAAAGTTCAAAGAAAGCTTATTCCATCTTACTAAATCACCCTTGATAGCTGATATAGTCCCATCCATATTTATTTCAGCCCCCCTCTCAATATTCGCTGTAATCCAAATACCCAGATATTTAATCTTATCAGCCACCCATTGAACTCGTAGCGGAGCAAAATCTGCCCTATATACGTGTGGCGTCAAAGGGAGGATTTGAGTTTTAGTCAAGTTTAATTTATAATTTGAGACTTTAGAGAATTGCCCTATTAATTCTCTAATTCTCTCAAAACCAGACGCAGGATCTTGTAGAATGCAGAAGTACTTCGTCTGCAAAAACTGAGAATTTTAATTCCCTTCCTGCTATCTCAACTCCCTTTATATGCCTGTTTATATTAAATGCCCTCAACAGGGGCTCTAAATAAATGTTAAATAATATCGGAGAGAGAGGACATCCCTGATGGGTCCCATTTTCCAGCAGAATTTCCTGCGAGATATAGCCATTACACAAAACTCTGGCCATCGGGGCGGCATATATATTCTTGATACCTCTAAGCAGGCCCTCCAGGAAGCCCATCCTCTCCATTATAGCAAAAAGGAAAGGGTGGGAGACCCTGTTGAAGGTCTTTTTGGCATCTAAAGATATCAGGGATAGGGGTAATTGGGAGTCGGGCGCGAGGTTCAAAATATGATGTAACTTCCTCAAAGCATCATGTGCCCCCCTCCCTGGCATAAATCCAACCTGTTCCTGGCTGATTAGGCTAGGAGCAATCCGTCAAATTCTATTGGCCAAGATTCTTGTAAGAATCTTAATGTCCTGATTCATTAAAGTTATAGGCCTGTAGTTACCTGGCAAATCCCTAGGCTTATCTGGTTTGGGGATTAATGTAATATACGCCTGATATAATGGGGGATGGAGCACTCCATCCTGCATTATTGTGTTAAAAAATTCCTGAAGCATGGGTAGTATAGTATGGATATGGGCCTGATAGAACTTCACCGTGAGACCATCCGGCCCCAGTGTTTTACCAGCAGGCAGAGACCTCACCACTTCAGTGATCTCCGCTGCGCCTATAGGAGCCGCTAATTCCTTAGCCTGAGTAGGGTCCAAAACAGGTAGGAGAACTCCCTCCAAGTACGTCTTGATTTCTTTCTCCCCCACAGTGTTCCTAATTTGGTATATTTCTTTAAAGTAAGACGCAAATGCGTCCGCCATTTCCTGGGGGTCCGTTATAAGCTTCCCCTCATACCGTATGGATGTCACCGTTCTACTCGCTTCCCACTCCTTGACTCTAGCCACAAGCAAATGTCCCGGAACATCTCCTAGCAATAAATATTTGGCTTTAATCTTTTCCAACCAAAATTCTACTTTGCCATAAACAATATCTGCCAGTTCCCCTCTTAAACTTTTAAGTTCCCTGTCGATTTCCCCTGAGGACCCTTCCAGCGGCGTCAGCGAGTTAATTGCCCCTAGAATAAATTCCTCTTTTGCCTTCCTCTGTCTACTTCTTTGCACTGCCAGCCCCTGGGCTACTCCTGTGTATAGCACCTTACAAGTTGGCCACGCCAGCTTTTTGTTTTGCAACATAGGAAGTTGTTGCTGTACAATCTCTAATAGTGCTTCCTCAAGCTTGCCTTGCGTTGAGGTCTCCATCACTAGGGAGTCATTCAGTCTCCACCGATACAGTCTGGGAGGGCCAGGTCTTGGTTCCCAGATCAATTGAATAGGAGAGTGGTCCGAAAAGGTTCTACCCCCCGTTGTCATATCCCTGATTTCCTTAAGTGCCTCCCTGTTTACCAGGAAGAAATCAATTTGAGATTGGCTGTTATGTGCTGCTGAGTAAAATGTCATAGTATTACCCCCAGTAAAGTGGGTCTGAATCGGATCCACCAACGCCGCAACCTCGAGCAACCTATTTAGGGCAATTTGGGCCTTAGTTAGAGGCCCTCTAGCAGGTGGAATCCTATCTTCCAGGTTGTTAGAGTAGGTATTCCAGTCCCCTGCCAGAATAAGGGAGTGCACAGGAAAAACAGCTATGTCCCTCTCTATTGATGCGAAGACTTACGGATTGAAGGGCGTTGGCCCATAGATGGAAGCGACCGAGATTGCCTTGCCAAACAGTAAGCCTGAAATATAAATCCCTCTGCCGTCTTCCCTTGCAACCACTTGCTCTACCTTATATGGACAGGTTTTCTTTATTAATATCGCCACCCCCTCTGAAGCCCTTTCTTTACCTACCCCATAGGCTTGCCCCACCCAAAGTCGCTTGAGACCGCTCAGCTCCTCCGTGAGTAAATGTGTCTCCTGTAAAGCAGCAATATGGGCCCCCATTTGTTCAGTATGTCTCAGTATTACCATTCTTTTACGTCTACCCCTGAGTCCTTTGACATTCCAAGAAATTATTCTAACATTCGACATAGACAATGCAAAAAGTTATTTTGACTGAGTTTCCCCTCTGAGCGCTATCAGGGTCTGCCTCCTTCCCTCTTACCGTGATGGACTCTCTCTCTTTCCAGCTCCCCATTATCCCCCCTCCTCCCCTGCCTCCAATCCCTAGATCGTCCGCCTTCCAAGTATCGGATCATAGATGAACTCCTTCTTGTGCTACCCTCCAGCCCCTCCCTAACAAGAGCAACTCCAGGATCTAACCTAGGAACAAGAAAAAATCTGCTGTATAACTACCTTGCTCCCTGATCCCCCCTTTTCTTCTAACCCATCAAACCTCTCCCCTCCTCCATGCTTCGTATGTACAGGTTGAAGGTTACCTTAAAGTCCTATAAAAAGAAAATTAGCTAACCTCCTCCCGACTCCCATTTGTTGAAAGACAATAATATCTATACGTCTCCCACATCATTGTTCCCCTCCATTTGTGCAGTCCCTCCTATTTTCTAAAGACAACCCAGAAGCCCATGAACCTCTGTCACCCTTCACATACACACCACATAACACTACCATGGTACCCTGTGATAAGGTAGTGAGGGTATTGGGTCATCTTGAAGCATGGTGCAAATCCGCACCCAGGAGGTAAAAATGCCCTATGTGCTCTCTCTAAATTGTATGCTTCCCCATATGGAGTGGGGCCAAACAGCTTAAGCAGCATATCTTGCATAAAGGATACACACAGTCCAACCCTTCAGCCCTCTCTGGTAGCCCTGCCAGTATCAAATCATTCCTTCAACTCCTCGATTCTTGATCATCTATTCTCTCTTCGAGCTTTTTAACTTGCTTTCTAACCACCACTAGCTCCTGTTCAGTCATTGAAACTTTCCTTTCCTGAGAGGAGATCCGAACCTCAGCGTCTCCCATTCTCTGTGCCAATGATTGCAGCACCGGTTTCACTGCTGCAAAATCGATTACAAGCCCCTGTAACATTTGCTTGATTTCTTGTATGTCTTCAATGCTTGAGTGGGCTCCCTCTTCGTTTACTGCCACCTCCTCCTGTTCAGTAGGGGTGGGGGATTGGGGCTTCGGTCTTTTGGTAGCAGGGGATCTCCCCGCGAGAGGCTCCACCATCTCAGCTTCCATCCCAGTGTTGTGCAGCGGCCTGCTGCTACTGCCAAGCACTTGCAGCTTGCAAAGTCACCTCTCTTTATTTTCTCTCGATCCTGCAACCACTCCACCAAAATTCGAGCCCACAGTACCTCACCAGTTAGGTATGTGTATTTTAGTGTGATTCAGACTGATCCCGGAAAACTTAGAGCCTTTTATTTATCTTAGGGCCTCGGAGCAGCACAGAAGACGTCTTCTCCAACTTAGCTCATCACGTGATCCCCCCCCAAACCCTGCCTTTTAACCAATTGGTCCCTACTGACTGTACCCTTGAATACATTGTTTTCCTGTCCCTATACTCTTAAAAACACTGCCGGTACCAGGCAGCACAATGCTATTGCCTCCCTTGCATTTTCCCCTACTCTTTTATTCATTCAATCATTTTATTTGTATATTCCTTCATTTATTATTATTTTTGTTTGTTTTCCTTTCAAACTTGTTCCCTTATATTCCGTGCATCCAGTGCGATTACACGCAGCCATACCCCTTTTCTGTGCCTGGGACTACAAACATGGCACCCGCCAGCCGGCCCATGCACCCGCTTTTCCCACTATCATGCAGGTGCAGCCTGTTGCTGGTGCCAATGCCAAGCCCACATCTCCCTGGCTTAGGAACACAATCCCACACCCCTGCATGGCTGTTCCTTGGTCAGTCATCCCCTACTGCACCCCCTGCTTCCCAGCCCAGGAGTTGCTTGTAAGAAACCCACTGAGAAACCCCCTTGCCCTTCTTCCTTAGGTTGTGGTGCTGGCCTAATGCCCCCCACAACATGATCACTGCTCTGCTAGGCCACTTCCCCTTCCTCCGGTAGCAGGCTGCCTGAATTGGAGAATGAGACCACCCAGCATTGTGGATCGCCTGCCGGACTGCTTCTTGCAGGAGCCCATCACACTCCAACTCAATTGGGCAGCATAGAGGAGCCAGTCTTGCACCAATAACCCCATGCAAAACCCCAGTGAACAGCCACACAACTCTCCAGTTCCCACCAGTGCGATGCCTCCTCTGTTGTTTGGGTACCGCAACCAAGCCTTGGTTCTGTAAACAAGCGAGTCCTGCTGCTCTGTAAATAACCCTCACTAATAACAATCTGCAGCCCATGAAGCATTAAGTACCCAACTCCCGACATCAACAAAAATGGGCCCTGCTGCCTTTGAAGCTTAACCCCGCCTGTCTGTGCACCTTATAGCCTATGTATACAGTGGTTTAATACTGTGCTTATTCCTTGTGAATTCAAAATCAAGGCACCTGCCCCCCAGGTTTGTGTGGTATAAGCCTTTATGTGTTTTACTGCCACAATTATAGGAGAGAAAAACATTTTGGAGCAGCTGAGAGTCAACCTGCCTTTAATCACTGCAACCCCTCCTTCCATTATCCTGCTGATTCCATCCTTTCAACAGCAAGCCCTAAGCCTTTTCTGGCTCTATTGCTTCCCATCTGCATCCCATGGCAGTTTTTACGTGCTCTCGCCTGCACGTGGCATTGTGTTCCCCCCAAACAACTCCAGGTTTTGTTTGTTTTTTTTTGCTCCTTCCTTTCCATTTTATTTCCTTAGTTGGCTTGCTGCCTTAAGTCCCCACTGCAGGACCCTGATAGTTGACCAGCTCAATGTACAGTGCCGTTTTTTTTTATATACCCCAAATGTTTTGGCATTTTATTTATATTTTATTTGCTAACATTTCATTCCCTCAATGGCTTGCTGTCTTAGGTCCCTACTGCAGGACCCCCGATAGTTATCCAGTTCAGTGTACCCTGCCCCTGTTGCAACTTCCCTTCTCGATTTCACCAGATGTTCTTACCTTCCTGACTGCTTGACGAAAAACTACCAAAATGGCCTCCCTAGCCTGCTGCGCAAGCACGTCACTCCCTTACCACACTGTGCATGCACAGACATTGCATTTCCCAGCCCCCCCATGGTGTCTGACCTCACTCAGGCCTATCTTCGATGCCAAGCTCCTCACCCCCCTTTGTGGCATCTTGACAGCCACCTCCACTGTTCTTGTCCCTGGCCATGCCTGTTTCAGCACCCAGACCTCGGACATACAGCCGCAATCAAGGACCCACTGAAATCAGCGCTCGCCCATGTGGCCTATCACCCAGCAACCTCTGGGCTGCTCCCAGAAATCATCCTCCGTGGCAAAAAGTGCTCACTCTATCTACTCAGCCAAGGAGGGCACTGCAGCCCACACCCCAGAACGAGCTCCCAACTCCCTCCAGCAAAAGTGACTCCCTGGCCCTAAGCAGTGGGCGCTCTTGTCTAGGAGTCCCCAAAGCAACCGCTGCGGCCCAAAGAAACATTTGCCTGAATCTCTACTGTGACCCGCCCAGCACCACCACATGGGCACTACAGTCCCTGAAGCCACTGCTGCAACAGCAGCAGCCCAAAGAATGACAGTATGTGTCGCCAGAGGAGAATCCTGGGCCCCTGTGCTCCTTGTGTGCAGCCCTATCCAACCCTTGACTCCCGGAACTCTTCGCGATCCAGCTGCATCTCAGGTACATTTGTTTTATTGTTTACATAACAAGATGGAATAAACTCCCATTTTCCCATGCTTTTTACCCACTTGGGATCCCCTCCAACTGGAGACCGAATCCCCCACTTTGGTAACTCTGCCCTTACTGGTCACAATGTTCCTATCCCCCACAATGTGGTCCCAAATTCCAAACCTGCATTTTGCCTCTTCAGTATTCTGGCTACCAAGATCAACAGCCATTGCACTTAAATTGCAACCATTTTTTATTTTTTTTTGGTATTTCTGTATTAATGTGTCTCTACCACAGGTTTGGCTGTAAGTGGCCTCCCCTAATAATTATTTTACTCACCCCCGCTACTGCCTTCCAGCCCATGCAGCCTTGCTAGGCCCCCATGCCCAAACTCCCGACCATGTGGCCAGGCCTACTTTTTCCCCCATTATGCCTTACCTCAAATCCGATCCTTAATTCCTCACTTATGTGAAATACAAACAGGGCAGCAGTGCTCTATAACTGTTATATACTCGGTTATTTAGAACAACTCCCATATAAATACCTACCAAAACACTCCCTCAGCATCTAATTCATGAGGGAACCTAGTACAAGGTTATTAAAGGGGCACTGTAAGCTTTTCCCTTCGATTTGTGCTCAATTTCCATCGGACAATCTACAAGCACATAATTGTAAATTGGTGACTGTAGAATGCCTCCAAATAAAACCAAAAGTAAGCAGCTTACCAATTTTCGCGATTTAAACACTATTCACATTACTGGCATCCTGACTTTAAACCTCCATGCCCCCGGAAGCCGTTCCGTGTCGAGAACACGCATCTACTGGGACCGCGGTCCCGACCAGCAAATTTTAACATCAGTATGCCAAAAAATATAAAATCCATAACAGAAGGGTATGTTAAATCGTTCAATGTGTTTGCAAAGAAAAACAGAGGACTAGTTCCAGCGTAAAATACTTTGAAAAGCTGGTGCCCAAATCCGCACATGCATGGGAGCATGGAGGTTTAAAATGCGACACCAGTAATGAATAGTGTTTAAATCGTAAAATTGGTAAGCTGCTTACTTTTGGTTTTATTTGGAGGCATTCTACAGTCACCAACTTACAATTTTGTGCTTGTAGATTGTCCGATGGAAATTGAGCACAAATTGAAGGGAAAAGCTGACAGTGCCCCTTTAAACTACCTCTCTACATTTGTCATATGATCACAGTTCCTGTCCAAAAACAATCCTCTGTGTAGACAATACAAAAAAGGAAGAACAGAAGCCAAAGACGCTTTCCCCAGTGGTACTATTACTTTCTAAATTGCCTAAAAATGCATCTGCTGATTCTCTATTTACTGATTTATATAAATACATAATTTTTTTTCTTGCCAAGCCTGCTAACATTGTATTTCTACCCATTAACAGATCTTGCCTCACATGGCTCTAAAGTTCCTCTGCTACTTGCTGTAATTCCTGCAATTGTTAACCAAATTGAACTGTTTCCTTAATTGCAGGTTATGTGCTGACTGTAAAACAATCAATCAATCAATCAAATCTTTATTTATTCAGGCAAGCATCATTGAGCAAGGCTCATTTACAAGACAGACCTGATAAGGTCAAGGTTCAACAGTTGATATACAACAGATACATCATTACACTTATATAAACAGTTATACATACAGGGGAAAAAAACATTTATAAACACAGTGATGTACAGTAAAATTCACATGATAAAATGGGTTATAGGAAAGTTAAGCTAATATTTACAGTATATACATATCCCAGTGGGGGGCATGGCAAACACACAGCATAATGTAATACTAGGATGGTGGAAGGTATTACTGGGTGCCATAAGATGGGGTGTCTGCCTGGGAGGGGAGAACTGAAGAACAAAGATTATGCCATATATGGTGAATTTTTGGGAGGGAGATTGTGAGATGACAAAGCTAGCTCTAGCGGTAGCAACTGCATTTCTCTGTGAAGAAAACTGTACAGCGCTGTTTAAAGGATGCAAATGGTATAAGATTGGGCAGTTTTAGGGATTTTTGTAGGGTGTTCCAAGCTATAGCTAGAGAATAGCTGACTGCTACCCTCCCTAGCCAGGTGCTGAATTTGGGCAATTTGAACAGGATGATGATGTTGTTGCTTCTTAGGGCATAGGAACTAGGAATGGTCTGGGTGAAGCAGTCCAGAATATAGTTTGGAAGTTTTTTTTTGATAACGCTCTGTAAGTCCATAGAGCTGCATTTCTGTTCCTTCTGAGGTGTAGGGAAACCCATCCAACTGCAGCATAAAGAGAGCAATGATGGGTATGAGATGGCAGATCTGTTATGAATCTTAGTGCTCTATGGTATAAGGTATCCAACTTGTGTAGGTAGGAGATGGGGCAGTGACTATAAAGGAAGTCTGCATAGTCAAAAATGGAGAAAAACACCTCTAGGGAAAATCCCAGCACAAAAGGCCTGCCACTAGCACACTGAAAGTTAACTTCCTTGCCTAGTTATTGCTCAGGCCGCTCCCATGTGGCCAGGCCTACCCCACGTGAAAAAACCTTACCTCAAGTAGTTGAATTGCCAGTTGAAGTGCTGAGCTCTGGTCATAATTCAGATCCCAACAAAAAGAGTAAGACCCCCTCCTCTGCTGGCTCCTAAATACCCCCAAGCCACCCCCTTCCCCTCCATCCAATCCTTTCCTGCTTACCTGTCCTGTCATATTTGTCATTGAGGGATGACATCATGAGCCCCCCTCCTTTGCCTGGGCCTCCCTTCCTACCTACCATCCCCCCACCTAACCCTGAGCCTACCTAACCTAACCTGCCCCACCTCCCCAGCCAGTCCTGTCCCCCTGTGCCTTTTTGCCTAAGGAATCCCCCTGACAATTTAGGTTGTCCTTTAGGGGCAACCACATTTATTTGAAACTGAATTGGCTTCCATTGAGTGTTAGAATTAACTACGTTGACAGTATCTGGAGTCGGAACATAGTCAGTTGCCAAAGAACAAACAATTTAAATAAGCTACAATATCGTCTAAGTGCTCCAATTTATGCAATACTAGAAAAACACAATATCTGCCTTTTTTTTTCTTTTAGTCTTTGGTAACTCAGTAAGGCCCACATGCCTGTTTTCAGGGGTGACCTGGGAGCACTGGGCAGTCAAGTGACTTGCTCAGAGTCACACAGTATGCAAGTGGAGGTCGCGAGAATCAAACTCAGGTCTGAGCTGCTGGATGTACCAAGTTCATTCACACCTCGTTTCTCTAACCTCTAGACTATACTGCCAGGCCATTTATTTAGCTATAACAAGGTGTGAAACTTCCCTGGGACAAAGATCTTTTACAAAAAAGATCAGTGAAAACCTGAAATACTCTTCCATTGAATGTGTTTCACTGTAAGAACCTAGGGACATTTATAAACGCCCTGAGACTGCATCAAGATGACATTTTATAGTGACATGGTATTTAACACTGAATGCCTTGTATGGTGTGAAAATTAATGTGTATTGTAAATTGGCTGGGTCACCTTTCAAAATAAACACTCGTGCCTGAAGGTTCTTTCCCTATCGATAAAGTCAAACTCAAATTTCCTACCCACCTTACTACTGTATGTTTCTTGCCACATCAAAATTCTCTGTCTTCTTCAGCAGTCTACTTTGAGGCACCAAGCTGAAAATCTGAGTGACATGATGCAGGCTGTCTGGTGAGAGCTGTTTAGCAGTGCGCCATATCTTGGGCCGAAGAGTTACTTTAAAAGTACACTTCTGCCAAGCTAATATTTATTAGAGACTTTGGGTGGGATATTCAGAAGGGTTGCGCATGGCGCAACACAGTTGGGCCATGCGCAACCCATTGATGCGCCCCGGCATGATATTCAAAAGGGGAAAATGCATGGCACAAATCCTGATGTGCCAAGGTGCATCAGTAATATATGCGGCGCAAGTGGGGGTGCGTGCTCACGCATACCCCCGCACATGCCAATATTCAGCCTGGGATGTGCAGAGCCCTTGCAGGCGCAACCTCTACATGCGCCGCATACAGTTGTTCCAAAAAATAAAGGAGCAACAGCCAGCTACCCACAGGTGAGCTGCCATATTGCAGGGTGCAACATGGCAGCTGCCAGCTGTGGGTGGCCACTCAAGCTCCAGCGGCACCCTTTGTCAGGTAGCGCCCCCCCCAAGCCCAATCGCAGGCAGAAGTAGGAAATAAACAGTCCCATATCCTTGGTGGTCCAGTGGACCGCTGGCAGCCCGATCGTGGGCATATGTATAAAACTAAAACGTCTTATATCCCTGGTGATCCAGTGGACCGCTCGTAGCCCGGTGGTGGACAGAAGTCCAAAAAAAGATGAAATCCCATCCCTGGTGATCAGCGGTCCCTCCTCCCACCCTCCCACTGAGCCTCGCCACCCCGCTCCCCGGGTCAGCGGTGGGCGGCAACTCCCCACCTCAAGCCGCTTGGATGCCTACTGACTGACTGTGTACAGTACAGCTGTACACCCATTGGTCCACAGCGTGACCCATGAGCATGCGAACCATATTGGCTACCAGTCCAGATATGAATGAATCCATTCACATATCTGGACTGTGTAGCTGTCAGTCTGACCCATTGGCCCATGCTGTGGACCAATGTTGACAGCTGTACTGTATGCAGTCAGTTACGGGTTGGCAAGCGGCTTGCGGGTGGAGAGTTGCTGCCCACCGCTGACCGGGGAGGAGCAGGGTGGCGGTGATCAGTGGTAGGGTAGGGATGGGGTTATCGCTGGACCACCAGGGATGGGATTTAATCTTTTTTTGGACTTCTGCCTGTGATCGGGCTGCAAGCGGTCCACTGGAACACCAGGGATATAGGATATTTTATTGTTATACATATGCCCACGATCGGGCTGGGAGCAGTCCACTGGACCACCATGGATATAAGAGTGTATTAGTTTTATACTTTTGCCCGTGATTGGGCAGTGGGGCACTTTGCTGCTTGTGCAGGGGGCGTCATCCCCGATGGCTGCAGCCTGGCAGGGCGCCAGGCGCAAGTCACCGGGGATGGGCGCACCTGCATGCAAATGAGGCCATAATGACATGCAAATGGCCGCATTTGTGCCTTGCATGCATTGTGGCCCCATTTGCATGTGCAGTTTTGAATATCGTGTTTGATGCACCTAGCGCAATGGCACTTGCGCTGGCGCATTCCCCTACCCCTCTCTGGCCACTTGCGCTGGTGCAGTGCCACTGTGCCATGCACAATGCGGATGGCCACAGAGCGATATTCAATGGTGCTGAGCCATGGCACAACACTGTTGAATATCACCCTGTCAGCACCCTGGCACATATCAGTTGTGCTGCACCCAGGCTTGCCCCACAGCCTGGCGCAGTCTGAATATCCCACCCTTTGTACCCTCTCTGTAGAGCTTCCTCAGTACACGGGACCTGCTCAAGATGGAATTTGTGGAGTACTCGAAGAATTCTGTTCTTCAGCCCTCAAGAGCTGATGAAGAGCCACTGTTTATGCTTGAAGCCAAGCGGCCTAGGAGAAGTATCTCCCTAGACTCTCTCCTACCAGCATCTGTGAGCCAGACAGCAGAAGAGCCCTCAAATGCCCAACTAGTCATAGATCTTTGAGAAATTAAAATAGCAGTGTTTGCAATCTTGGAGGACCAGAAAGATATCAAACCGACCCCTAAAGAGCTGGTAATGCGGGTCGGAGATGCTGAAGCACGCATATCTTCCATAGAAGATAGACAGGCGAAGATGGAACCCGACATTATGGCTTTAAAATGCTCCTTGTGGAAATTGGAGGACAAGGTTAACGACTTGGAAGGCCATAGTCACTGCAAAAACCTTGTCCTCCTGGGGCTACCTGAGGGGGAAGAAGATCCCAATATGATAGAGTTTGTACAAAAGCTGTGTATGAAATTTGCGGGTCCTTGCCCAAATGGACCAAGCTACATTATTGAAAGAGCTCACCGGGCACTACGAGCAAAACCTTCACCTGGTGAGTCCCCCAGGCCTGTTATTTTTAAGTTTTTTAATTTTTCAGACCACGACCATATTTTGTGGCCAGTGAGGAAGGTAGCCTCAGTCCAATGGGAACGCAAGCTGATAAAAATAGTCCCTGACCTTACCCTTAAAGTGGGCCAGGCCCACCAAGCTTATCGGCCAATTCTGTCTATGTTGTGGGCCACACATATAAGACACAGACTTCTTTACCCAGCTTGCCTGGAACTTACTCTTAACTCCAGAACCCATCACTATGAATCAGCAGACTTGGCCTCTAAGGACCTTTACAAACTTTTGCCTGACCTATTGAGAAAGAAAGGTACATAAGGATCTACTGGCTGGCTGTGATCGGCAAGTCCTGAATCAGAGGAGCATTGGGCAAGGATTTTTTCAAGACCCTTCTATGTAAAAATGATCAGCTGGCTACAGTTCGGAAGAGAAAACAGTAAGCCCAAGTTGATAGATGGCTCTACGAAATTCGTACAATTGAGAGGCCTTTGTCCACCTCTTCCACAGAGGAGGACCGTGTGAAATTAGTGAGGCTTTGCTCAACATACTCGGCCCACTTACTGGAAAAGGTGGACAAGGCAAATTTCAGATTAAAAGCCACGTACACTGATCAGGGTCAGAAGGCCAGGAAGTTACTGGCATTACACCTGAAACAAGTTAATATTTCTAGGTGGATCTCAACCCTGGAGAGTCCACAAACATCCTCAATCACCAACAATGCCAAGGAGATGTTGGATCTATTTAAAGATTTTTATCAGGATTTATACTCCCCACACATTGTGTTTCCCCATCTAACAATTCTCTTATGAACAAATTTTGGATCGAGCTTGGTTGCCTTGTTTACCTCAGGAACAGCAAGCTCAGTTGCAAGGGCCCATAACAAGGCAAGAGGTTAGTCAAGCCATATATCTACTTCCATTGGACTAAGCCCCTGGGTCTGATGACCTTTTGGCCCTATTTTCTAAAACTTTTAAAGATATTCTCACCCCCCTATTGGCCGATTTGTTTAATTATTGGAGTTCATTGGTTATTCATGAAAAATCACTTTTTGAAGCCCAAATAATTTTACTGCCCAAACCTGGGAAAGACCCTCTTAAACCTGATTGCTATAGCCCATATCATTGCTAAATAATGATGTTAAACTTTATGCTAAAATTCTGGCACTTAAACTTTCTAAAGTATGGTTGCCACTTATAGGCCCGGAACAAGCAGGATTTGTGGCAGGCAGAAATGCAAGTGATCATTTTCGCCAACTCTTCTACCATATCTCTGCACCCAGGGACCCCAGTTTCCTCGTAGCTTTGGTGTCCCTGGATGCAGAGAAAGCTTTTGATAGGGTGGCATGGCCATATCTATTTACAGTTTTAGCACGGTATCAAATACCTGAGGAATTTATACAGAGAATACGAGTTCTATATCAGTTTCATTCTGCCTGAATCTCATGTAATAACGAATTGTCAGATTTGATATGGTTGGGGACTGGGATGCACCAAGGATGCCCACTTTCTCCCTTCTTTTTCAATCTGTATATAGAACCCCTAATTCTGAATATTAACCTTAATGCTCGAGTCCAGGGTATTGTTGTTGAAGGAAAATAGTTTAAAATATTAGCTTTTGCAGATGATCTTTTACTTTACATATCGAATTGGCAATCTTCTTTCCCTATAGTGTTTGACATTATTAATCAGTTTAGTTTATTCTCTGGGTACAAGCTAAACAGGCACAAAACTCCAGTTTATTCCCTTTCGCCTACTTGTACAAAGGGGGAGGTAGAAGATCTGGGCCTGCAGAGGGAACCTACATTGTTAACATATTTGGGCATCAATATATCTAAGGATTTTAGCCAATTAAAACTGCTATATCTTGAACTCCTGGTTAAGGTCCTAGAAGGGGACCTACATCGTTGAAGCAAGTTACCACTTTCCCTTTGGGGAAGGGCTAATGGCATAAAGGTTTTTTTCGCCTGTTACTGTATCGTTTTTCTATGTTAAATCTTCATCTCCCCCAAAAATGATTTACCTCTCTCCACTCAATATGTTCGGCTTCTCTATGGGCCAGGAAACCCCCTAGAAGGTCCTACTTAAAATTATGTAGACCACAGTTGTTAGGGGTTTATGAGTACCAGAGTTATAGTGCTATTACTTAGCTATACATGGCGCCAACTATTTTAGATGGGAGGTCAGAATGCAGCATCAGAGGGCTCTGTTGAATGGGAGTGCATTGAGGCAGCACTACTGGGGAAGCATAAACTTGCCTCATCTCACTACTATACACTGGGTGGTCCAACACCCCTAAACTGATAAAGGACTCTCCAGCTGGTTGGGACATTCTAGCCCATTTGCAGTTTTGCAAGTCCTTGCACTTTAGCCACTTCAAGGATCCTGCCCAACCGATTATTAGTAATGTCAATATTCATATTGCAGGTAAACCGTTGGTGACTTCCTTCAGTAGAGGCCTGGCATCCCTTGCCCTCAGGGACTTAATGGAGGTATGGCACCCTGTTATCTACTCAAGCAATTCTGCATAAATTTAATTTGGACAGTAAGGACTATTTTAAGGTGATGCAAATCAGGAGTTATGTATCTCAATTTCTGGGCCCGGCCCCAAGGAACTTCAGTGCTGGTACCTGTTTCTAGGACTACACATCTCTGGTATTTAAAGACAAACCTGTCTCTAGATTATATAAAGAATTATGTGCTAGAACCTGGAAACAGTTTCCACCGTATTCTTTTTACTGGAAAAACGTGTTTCATCTAGAGCTACTCCACTCCTTTTGGCAAAGAATTGCAGGATGTACTGTTTTGTTAAGCAAGACAGACTCCACCTCCTTCAATTTAATGTGTTACATGATCTATATATCTCCTCTGCTCACCTTTTTAAAATGGGTAAACTAGTGTTGCCTTTTTGTGACTCCTGTGGAAGAGAGTAGGTGACACTATACCACAAGCTATAGACCTGCCCTATGGTTGAACGTTTCAGGAACCTAGTTAAAGATAAAATTACTGCAGTAAGGGACTATAGCAATTATGTTAGTGCTGAGGTTTGTCTTTTAGGGGAATTTTCTACCATTACTTCTACTGGTGACAAATATTGTATGGCACTGATATCAGCGATAACAAAACTAGTGATATTACAGCACTGGAAAGGAACTTGGACCCCTTGTTATGTGGAGTGATTCAGGAAATTTTAACTGCATTGGCAGTGGAACGAGTAGTTGGTTTTGCCCAGGGCACTTGGGTAAGCTTTCATGACCATTGGGCTTCCTTCTCTACATTTTGAGAAGCCCAGTATAAATTATTGTTTTTGAGCTGCACATGGGCTTAACGCCTGTACTCCCTTCATTGACATTCCATTGTGATTCCGAACCACAATCCCTTTTCAGTCTTTTGTGTAAGGGATATAGGCTGCATGAGGAGGGGAGGAAATGTGGAGGGGGAGGGTAGTGAGAGAAGATTTTGAGAGGGGTTCTTTTTTGTAGTGTATGGGTTGCCTGGTCTTCATTTATTGTAACGTTCTTTTATGTATTGATATCGCTATATTATTTTGTCTGTGTTGGTGTTGTTTATATGGGAAATATATTAATAAAGATCTTATATTGCAACCAAGCTGAAAGCCTTGCAGAAGTCAAAGAAGAATAAATCCATGGTGTTTCCCCTTTCCAATAGCCTCATCACCCAGTCAAAGGGAACTATCAGGTTGGTCTGACAAGCTCTCCCTGCCATCAACCCATGCTGTTCACTATCCTGGAGTCTGCTGCTGTCCAGGTAGTCCACAAGGTCCTCTTTGACCAAGAACTCCATCAGTTTACCCATAACAGAGATAAGACTGACAGGTCTGTAGTACTTTGCTTGCCCCCCACCCCCACCCTGTGCAGCAGAACTATTCCTGCTGTCCTCCTGTCTTTTGGATGCACCCCAAACATTACTTGATGGTTCAGTGTGTATTATTCATTCCATTGAATATTATTTTTATACAGTCTGCTGTATAACTCCTTTTCTGCAATAGACCTAACGAAACTAGTTACCCACCCTACCAGGACTAACCCCAAGACAGGCTCCAGTACCCTGCTTGATGTGGTACTCACCAACCACCCTAATCGGATCCCCAATGTACAAGTCCTCCCAGACTCTCTCAGTGGTCACTTCCCCATTCTATTCCACTGGTCATCCTCAGTCACCAAACCCATAGCACAGTCCACATGCCGGCGGCGTCTAATACCTGGTGGACTGATAAAACTTAGAACTTCTGTCCCAAATTGACTGGTCTCCTATACAGGCAACTCCTGACATCGACACAGCTCTCTCCTTCTTTACCCGAACTTTTAATAATGCCTGTGATATCTTTGCCCCAATGTTGACCCGCCGTTCTAAAAGGCAGAATGCCCCCTGGGTAACCCCAGCTTTGATCCACCAACACAAACATAGGTACAACCTATGGCACCGTGCCATTGAGACTGGCCAGCCCAGTGACAGGCAGTTATATGCTGCCGCCCAAAACAAGTGCACTCGGGCCATCAGAAACGCCAAGTCTGAGCACTATGGGTCCTCACTCACTGCCTCATGGAGGAACCCCAGAACCTTCTGGGATAACATTAAACAGTTAGTAGGAGTGCACACTCCCCCACCCACCAGATCAACATTAATGGCGTGATCTCCTCAGACCCAGCCCTCATAGCCAACCACCTCAACACCTCATTCACTGACCTTAGCCCTATCCTCCTACAAATTTTTTGACCCTTCTCCCCAGCTCCTGCCGTAAATTTTTCTATGCCTTATTTTCTCCTCCGCTGTGTTTCTGCCCAAGAACTTAGCGCACCTTGTCACTGCCCTCAAGAGTAATAGTACAGGCAGTGACACCCTGGATCCCTGTATCCACGGCTGGTCTTAGACACAGTCCTTACCCCGATCACATGCCTCATCAACCACTCTCTTTGCCTGGGGAAGGTTCCAACTGCCTGGAAAGTCGCCACTGTCACCCCTATCTTTAAAGGTGGTGATAGGACTGTGGCTGGAAACTATCGGCCAATCTCCATTCTCTCTCTTGTCTCCAAGGCCTTGGAAAAAGTGTTGGCCTCTCAAATCTCTGACTACCTCTCCACCTACAATGTCCTATGTCCTGAGCAGCATGGCTTCTGAGCAGGCCACAGTACCAACACAGACCTCCTAGAGTTCTCCAACTTTCTCCACTCCTCCTTAGACACTGGTTCTCTGGCTGGTGCGGTCTTCATTGACCTCTCTAAAGCTTTCGAATCTGTCTCCCATCCCCTCCTTCTTGATGCCCTTAGTCTCTCTGGTTTTGCTGCTGGGCCTATCTCCTGGTGCACCAGTTATCTGTCTGACCACTCACAGCGTGTGAAAATTAATGCGACCTACTCAGACATCTGTCCCATCTTTTCTGGGGTTCCCCAGGGCTCCATTCTGGGCCCCTTACTATTCTCCCTTTACCTTAACACCCTTCCACACTCTTGCTCAGGGAACATTCTATTGTACATTGATGATGCAGTCATCTTTGCCTCAAGTCGTAACCCTATTGCCCTCTAGGACTCGCTGCAGAAGTCCTTCGCAGAAGCCGAGGGCTGGTTCAGGAACATGATTGGTGATAAATCTTAAAAAACAAAAACCATGTTCTTCACTCATCCTCAAAACAAGTCCTGCAACTTCAGACTCCTCATTCACTCTGGGTCCTCTTTCCCCTCAAACAAGTTTGCTCCTATAAATACCTAGGGATCCATTTGACCCTCCTCTCCTTCCATGGACACATAGCTGCCCTAGCCACTGCCACTAATATCCGATTGGGCATCTTACATCGGTATAAACACTGCCTCCCCTGGAGATTCTTCGACTACTTGATCACCTCCTCTATCCTGTCCCTAGTGGACTATGGACTGCCGGTGTATGGTGCTGCTGATCAGACCGCACTCCATAAAATTCGCACTACTCTGAATAAGGCCTGCAGGTTAATTACTGGGGCACCTAGGCTAACACACACCTGTCTACTGTACGCTAAAGCGCTGGTACTTGATCTTGACGAGCACCTCAAATATCTGACCTGTACCCTTACAAAAAAGACCTTCCTTGGGCTATCCCCACCAGGATTGACCACCACCATACGCCGCTCTGTCCCACTAGTTCATAGTCGGACCTCTGGGAAAACCTCTCTTGTTATCCCTAGAGCTAGGACCTCTCACAGCCAAAGAGCCTTCAGCTTTAGGGCCCCCTCCTGGTTCAACACACTGCCCCCCTCCATTTCCGATGCTCCAACTATATCATGCTTCAAAACTTCCTTGCACAACCACCTTATTAACACCCAAAGCTGTAATTGCCACTAGTCAAAGCCGTACTCAATACTTATGACAAAGCTTACTACTAAGCTGCTAAGGACAACATAACTCTGGTATTGTTTGCATCAATCCTACCTGTACCAACTTGTTTGTATCTATGTCTTAAGTTACTGTTATACTGTGTTGTACTGTTATACTGCGTATTGTCGTTTGTCTTACTGTGACAAGGTACCTTTGTAAATGAGCCTATGGCTCAAAGGTTTTCCAAACTGCTGTTTAAATAAATAAATAACTTCATTCTGCACATGTGGTTCTATTATGCTCTTTTTGAGCACTAATTACATGTCATTGTCTTTATAACTGTACATTAGCAATATTGTGAGAAAATGAGATAGGTGTATATAGTTAAACATGCTATTGCTAATACTGTGTGTGCATGTACTATTAGTAACTGCAGTTTTGAGTTGTGTTCTGCTTATAGTGGTTATATTTAGTCAGTGCAGCATTAAGATGTCATTGTTTTTATCTACTGCTATCAGTCACTGAAAAAACACTTTCCATTAGGAATAATGTATTTTATCTTTTGAGTTAAATCTTATAATTTTGATAACTATAGATAGGCTTTTTCATCACCTTGCTTAATATTTTGCACTTTATGCTGTATGTTTTCTATGAATTTTTACAATATAATCACAGTTACTCATTTTCTGTGACGCATTTTCTGGTTTTATATCTAAGGCTCCACAAGCATGCACTTATATATGTCCTGGCATTACTTGACTGCTCTGTATGTATTACCTTTCCCATCGTAATTTATGTGGCATTTAATTTAATTTAGGAGGCAGTATAGCAAAGAGGTTTAGGGCTCTGAGCTGCATACCTAGAGACCTGGGTTTGAATCCCATAGCCCCCACATGCATACTGCGTGACCCTGCTCAAGTCACTTAACTTCCTTGTGCTCCCAGGTCACACATAAAAAAAGTTTCGGCTTAGTGTGCCTTTCCTGGTTAAAAAATCTTTCCTTTCCTTATGTCAACATTGTTTGCCACATCCTGCACCCATGGATCTGAAATGCCTGTTTTTATCACTAAGTGACTTATCTTGCAACTCCACCAATAGCTACAAATCAGTTATTTTGACATAAGATCATTCTGCATAAGTTAGACATGCTTCTGTAAGTATATCCCAGCATTACTAGTTGGTGCAGCTTTGATTTCTTTCTGCTTGTAGTTGTTTCATTTAGTCAGCGCAGGCTTGAGATCTCACTGTTTCTATTCAATATCATTAGTCACTGACAGAAACCTTTTTACAGTGTATTAATAATAATGTATTCTATCTTTTGAGCTAATTCATTTATAGGTTTAATACCAGTATGTCATATTTATACTGCTATCTTATCTTCTTGTTCTGTGTGTTATTGGAATTAATTGACCTCATTATGTATGAAGCATTTTACATTGAATGTTTACATATTCTCTGAGCATGAAATCTGTCAGAATGAGTACAGGCTTCTACCATACTTGGCTTTAGAAAATAGTTGTAACTTCATGGCGCTTGTTCAGAGATGTTGCTATAGTGTTGCAATGTACTCCTTTTTTAGTACCTTGCTTGAATGTTTTCACCTTCTTGATACCTGCACTTTTTATATATGTGTTGCACCTGTCAGTAGTTAATTACCACAGTATTTAAATGGGTTAAATCAAGTGGGCAGGTACCTTGACAAACTACATGTACTCACTACAGTAAATGTTGTGGTTAGTTGTTACATGTGTTATGTTGCTGTCTGTGCATTATTAAACTTATTCTGCAATGCTGGTCGGCTTGAGACCTTTTCTTTGGAGTGGAGTAAGTTGAGCGTACAGCCTTTCTGTTTCTGTATTGCCTTCCCGTACAGAAATAATTATGTGAAATTTTTGCATGCTGTGCACACAAAAACTATATATGTGGCATGCATGCTGCAAACATGTTTTTCATGTTAAAATGGAACCTATTGCAAACATGTGGCATGTGTGCTGCAAGCATGTTTTTTATGTTAAATTGGAACAGATTGCGTGCATGTGGAATGTGTGCAACATGCAAGTGGTCACTTATAACTGCACAAATAAAACTTTTAATGACTAATTCAGGATTGCACATTATACAAGTTGGAGTTAATGAGATTCAAACCGAGATCTCCAGGTTTGCAAGGTCTCCAGTTTTGCAGCTCAGTGCCCTTATCCACTACGCTATACTGTCTGCATATATATGGCTCGCTTGTGCCGTAATACAAATCTGCACGAATCTGCACGCATATGGCATGCTTATAGCCACTGCCATATTTTTTAGTTTTCATGTCCCCCCATCTCAGCTGCATAGCTGAACTGTAGTACACATACTATCAGAAACACATGTGATTCTTCCCTCCCTTCATACACACACTGATTCACAGAACTACTTAATCTCTTATGTCCAGCCTGTACTCCTGCTATTTTCTCTCCATAGTTCTGAATGCTTCCAGGCAAACAGACTTTAAGGGGCAAACACAAAAGTAGCAATAACTCTGACCCACCCTCCACCGTCTTCATGGCTAGGCCCCACCCCACATACATACACACTGTACAGATGCTGCCACACCATTACAGACAACCCACCAAGTATAGGTATAAGTCGAGAGTCTCTTACCCAAGTACTAGGGAGCCAGAGGCAGGCATCTTTAAGAGATGATGTCCATGGGACAGAGTGTGGGGGCGTGCCCCTTTGAAATCAATTGTATTTTTTTCTTACTATTTCATTCATTATGATGGTGAGTTGGAGATTAATGACAGCCACTGTTCAACTAACAAGGCCCTTGTTGGTCGAGCGGTGGCCTTCATTAATCTCCAACTAACTATTGTAATGTATAAAAGAGTAATACAAAAAATCTCCATTCATTTCAATGGGGCACACCCCTGTACTCTCCCTTGCCCTATGTCATAACATGTCTGAGCATGGGGATGTGAAGATCAGCTTCACTGGGGGGAGACATATGCATGACTATAGTAGGGCTCCAATATTCTGTGCACACCACACCTCAGCTATCCCTGATTGTGAGGGACATCCCTCATTTTACCCCTGAAAACTGCTCTGTCCCTCATCCATCCCTCATGGAAAACATGATGCTCACACAGAGGATTTCCAGTAAATTTAAACTTTAAGGGTGCAATTTCAGATTTCAATGGGGGCAACAGCCAGTGGAGATCAGGTGCCAGTTAGCCCCTAGAAGGCAAGCTCTACAACATCTGGAATGTCTCTAAAATGTAAAAAATATTTGTTGTGATTAAAAAGTGGTATGCAAAACAGGAAAAATTGAAATGAATAAGATTCATCCATCTACTGAGGGACAAAATCTGAGACTGTAACTGTAACTGTAACTGCCCATCAAGAATCTCTGCACATTTGCACAGGCACTGTTTGTGCCCTGCTTGAGCAGGCAGCAGCCACCTGCCTGCTCGAATGTACAAGCTGATTCCAGCTCAAATGTTCAGCTCTGCAGACTGGGAGAGCCTGCCCGGCCCGTTCCACTACAAAAAAACAAAAGCACCCTTTTATTATCTGGTCAAGGTGCACCACACACTTACTTGCAACCTTCATTTCACTATAAATGTTACTAAACATTAACAAATTTTAATTAAGTGACCTTCCTGTTTCAGCCACTGCACAGACTCTCGAGTCTCTCTTGCTGCATGTTCAGCTGTCTCTTTTCACTTCTTTCAGTCAGTAAGTCTCTCTCATTACTTAGGATTTTTTGATTTAGGCATTTGGCACATTTTATCTTTCTCTCACACAGACTCCAAGCCCATGCTCTAGAGCAGTGCATAAGATTTGGACTTAAACCCACCCAGTTACTAGCCATTTTATTTTTCCCCAGCTGAAGTTCTGCCCCCTATAAAAAACCTTACACCGATCTCCCTCTCTAATGTTATTACATTCAATATCCATCCCATATGAGTCATGAAGCCTCCCAAAGGTACAGAAACATTAATTATTTACTTTTACTTACCCGGACGTCTGGCCAGAACCTGCAGCCTGGCCCAGTGTGCCACCAACTGTTTTCAGCCCACTCCTCCTCTGTCCTTCTGCCAAAAGTGAGATGCTGGAATGGACCATCCCAGGTCCTGACCGTGGTCTGTGACCAAGTCACCTCACCTTGCTTCTTGCCTGGTTGCCACTTTAGCTGCTGCCGCACTGCACTGATCAAAGCCTGTGAAGGACACCCACACTGCTGTGACCACTGCTGCTAGGGGAAGCTTGCTGCAGCAGGGTACCTGTGCTTTCTTTATTGTGAGGTGAGCCTAGAAGTGTAGGTAGACAGTTTAGTCATTGAGCTAGCTTCTAGCTCACCACCTGCCCCTTCAACCACTGAGGGAGATGGAGAATCACTAAGAGTAGACCAAAAAAAATATGCTGCAGCAATGAAACTATTGAAAGCTCAGTGCTCACCAGCTCCTGTGAGCTGTAGTGTATAGCCTGTCTACTCTGTGGCAGCAAAGACTGTGTCATGGTCATGTGACTTACATGCTCTAGCTTGCTTAGAGCTCCCCCATGGCATGTGTGATGGCGCCACTGCTAATAGGTAGAGAGAGCGGACAACACAATACAGCCACAGTTGACACAGGAGTGCACCAGCAGCTACAATATGAGTGCACACAAGCCAGTGGGGAACTTATTGTGTGAAAGATTAAATCCAGATTTAATGCCATTATCATCACACCATAAGAACAACCTAGGCACAAATGCTGGGGGGGGGGAGGCAACTGCCCCCTCTGCCCTGCCTAAATGGTGCCCCTGCTTTATGGTAGAAATTCTCAGGTGTTAATATTTGTACAAGTAAATATAATGGTTGCCACTGTGTTCTGAGTTATCTCCATGTTTCAGGATGTGTCCCTCATTATGAGGGTTAGTGTCCCTCATTGTCCCTCATTTTTAGTGTCCATGTCCCTCATTCCAGTGACAAAAAAGTGAGGTATACTGCATGCTTCCAGGGCCCTACTCAGCACAAAGTGCTGAGCATGGCCATAGTGATGCTCCATTCAGAATGACAAAGGGAAAGTAAGTGAGACATAACAGTCATAGAGAAATACATATGGGGCACTAACTATGCATAAGGGGATTTGCATAGCCCAAACCAAAAGGTCAGGCTTCACACCACAGGAGCCCCTCTTTGCACATCTAGAATCAGGGGTGTTGGCCGACTATTGAGAGCAAAGATTAATGGGATTGTATAGTAGGCATTTAATGCTGTAAGCAAACAATACTTTACAAATTAATGGCAATTTAATGACAAAAATCAAAAGCCATTAAACAATTTGAAAAACAATTCAATGTTGAGAAGTAATAAGTTTACCTAGTTTTAATGGGAAATCAAAGGAGGTAGTATTTTAATGGGTCTAATTGCTAACAGTAGCATAAGACATAGAAACTGACGTGTTTTTTAGATGAGATTTGCACCAGCATAGTTGCTGCACGCATGTCAAGTGTTCAGTATGTTAACCTGATGTGATTTTTAAATGATGTTCACACCAGCTTAGCTGCTGCATGCATGTCAAGCTTGCAGCATGTGAAACATAGAAACATAGAATTTAACAACAGATAAGGACCGCTTGGCCCACCTAGTCTGCCCATTTCCCTACCTAATGCATAGGTTGCAGATCCTAGTTAACCAACAGCTTACTTCGTCCTACCTCCCACTAGAATTGCCTTATGTCTGTCCCATGCATTCTTGAATTCCCCACTGTTTTTGAGTCCACTACCTCCTCAGGAAGGCTGTTCCATGTATCCACAACCCTCTCTGAGAAAAATACTTCCTCACATTACCTTTGAGCCATCCCCCCTCTATCTTCAAATTGTGCCCCCTTGTTCTTGCACATCTCTTTTTCTGAAAGATGCTACCCTCTTGGACTCTGTTGATTCCCTTGAGGTACTTGAAAGTTTCTATCATGTCCCCGAACCTGATAAGCTTTTTAGATTTGGTTCACTTAGGTTCATTTTGTGTATGCTAACCACATGTAAACATTGCCTATTTAAGCATGTGGCATGCACTGTGCATGAACGCAGAACACTTATATTTCTATAAGGGTTAAGCTCTAATGGAGAGCACTGACAATGCATCTGGGAGACCCTGTTTTGCAATTTTTGACACTGCAGCAGGGCAGATTGCAAAGCAAGCAGAATGTTGGAATGCACAGGGAGAGGGATAAGCAGTAGTAGCTGGGAGGAGATCTTCCCACTTTGCAGGTCTCTGGTGTGATCGTACCTGCAATAACATGCAAGGTATTGGAGTCCATATTTGAAGAAAGACTGCAACAAGGTAGAGGCAGTACAGGACAACTAAGATGGTCCATGGCCCTGGGGAAATGAGGTACAAGGAGAGGCTGCATCACCCTTTATGGCCACACATTGAAACAACCTTGTTTCCTTCAGTAGGTATGGTGTCAGCTTCAGGCAGGATCTACAACAAATGACCATCCTGCCACACTATGCTCCTACTTCAGGTAAAGTTCCATGAGGAACCCCGCCAGGATCACTAGGATTTGTTGCTCTAGGACAGGCCCAGAGTCATTACTAAGCCAGGTCTCATTGAAGCATACCACATTTCTAGAGAAATCTTTGATACAATCTGATAACACAGCTGGGTTTTTTTCCCTTCAGGGGTCTGGCATTGCACAACAGACCACGAAGGGGAAGAGGTGTTGTAGCTAGTCATTCTGCTATCTGCACCCTAGTCCAATGGGGCTGCCTGGAGATCAAATGACAGCAAAGAGGCCCTTACTCTGTATAATTCCCAAACCAAGAGTGTCTACTCAGTCTGATGCTCCAAATCTCCCTCACCCTGACATCTACACCTGGGTCATGCTTCCACCTTGTGCTCCACCTTCTCAAAATCTCCAGTCCCCTGTAATGGTCATAGACCACCTCAGGGAGAGCTAAGGTATGGAAAAGATGAAGAAGACAGAGCAGTCCTTGGGAGTAGGTATGCAAGAGGACTGCTGTACCACAGCACATAGCTTCTTAAAGGATCAAAGTCAGCACTAAGAGGTCCATACCTGAGTGTGGGGCTAGCCCCAATTTGTACTTTGTGTGCAAAAACTTTTTTTTTACTTACTGTATATTATAGTATAGTAGATTGTATCAGACTAATTTTGCTCACTTCCAGGATGACATTTACTGTAACAACAAATACCAGAATCCCCTGCAGCTGAAATCAGAACAGGACTGCAGCAATGAGAGATTCAATAGCCTGCAGTGCAAGTTTGATTTTATATAAGCTCTGATCTTTTGTTTATTGGTTCCATTGTCCTTCTGGGGTCAAGTATAGTCACAGAGGATTGCACTTAGCCCCAGGAGAAAAGCATGACCAGAAAACATCTAACGGGAGCTTATGAAAGTTACAGCATGCACTGCAGGCTGTTGAATCTCCCACTGTTGCACTCCTGCTCTAATGTCATCTGCAGGGGATTCTGGGATTTGTAGTTACAGAAAATGTCAACCTGGGAGTAAACAACATTAATCTGATGCAATCTGCTTACTATACTACATTAAACGGTAAGTGAAATAAAATGCTGTTACACACAAAGTCCAAATTGGTACCACTCCCGCACTTGGGTGTGGGGTCTTTGGTGCTGATTGTTCCCATTTAAAATTACTTAAAATCCCAAACATTATCAATACCCTTCTACAATCCTTAAAACATCCTTATCACCACCCCTAAAAAACTCCACCCTAACTCCTCAATCAATCTCACACTCACCCTACAAATACAATGCAAACCTACTGTATAACCATTCACACATCCCCATGCACAGAGACAGAATAAAAGACTATATCATACAACTATACAAATAAAGAAAACAAAACAAAAAGACAGCAAGCAGGGGGTGTAAATTGCCCAGTAAAAACAGAGTTATGAACTAAAATAAATATCAACCAATACTGTTCAAAAGTTGATTTAAAATAGGTCCCCCAAGCTGCCACCAAGTATAGAGATGACTCAGTCAATGGAAGGTGGACCATGTGTCTGAGCCAGAGGGAAAATCTAAAAGGTATGCTTGAAGAAAACATAGACACCTAGAAACTGATGACAGATGAGGGATGCTTGGCTCCTCCAGTTTGTCCTTTTTTATGTTGACTTGCATGCACGCGCAAGCAGCATCTTGTGGTACAATAGTAACACATTTCAGAGGTGTGTCAGTGTTGGCCAGTGCAGGGGAGGCTTTAGTGGGTGCTTCCATCAGCCAACAATCAGTGAGCATACTGCCAATGACAGCAGTTTCAGACAGAGCCAAAGAGTTGAAATAAATCTGCCACTGCAATCAAAGACAGGCTTGTCATTGCAGTGGCAGATGACACGCCTCCATTATGTGCCTTTCCTGGTGAGACATTTCAATAAATATGGCGGCTCCTGCCATCTGCCACAAAAACCCCAGAAAGACGACATTAGGGTGCCCAATCCCATGTCGGCATGTTCTCCCCCACACATTATGTGGCACACCTTAACATGGCAGCTCCTGCCGGCCACCACACACTCCCGAAAAGCCGACATCAAGGTGCTCAATCCCCTTGTCAGCATCCCCCCTCTCAGTGTATCTTTCCTGGTCAGTTTCCCCTTTCCTTTCTGACACCAGGATGCCCACTCTCAGTGTCAGATGCTCACCCCCAACCCATCTATACGCCTTGCTGACATCAGGGTGCCCAGTCCCCATGTCAGCATCCCCCCCTCTGAGAATTGTGGCACACTGGGAGCCCACTCCATTGTGCCTATTTTTTTTGTGTGTGTGTGTAACCTGTAAATGAAGAAAACCTTCCCTCACAGTCTTTTATTTTTTTTCGCTGCAAACAAGAAAACGGTCCACTGTTGTCTCCCTCATCCCCCTCCTCCATCCCCGCCCTCCCTCGCACCCACCTCCCCACACCACCCTTCGCCCATACTTACCCTGCAGAGGTCGGGAGCCCCAGTCTTCTCTGAACCAGGGCACATCTGCACTCTTCAAAGCTGAACTGCAAACTGAAGAATTGACGGTAAACTATATAATGGGAAGCAATGGGGGGTTTCAACTTAGGTTGATATCTCAGCCATTTTTTTGAATTTTTGCCCAAAATTATTAACATGGAGTTCTTGGGAACCCACCTCATGAACATGTTACTGTCATTTAGTTTCTCGGTCCTGAAAGGTGATTTTGCTGCTACTGCACGGAATCACCTTTCGGGACCGATTAATGAAATGACAGTGCCACTCTTCATGAGGGGAGGTCCCAAAAAGCTGTTGTTGCAAATCTGGTGAAATAATTCCAAAAAAAATACCGTGTTACGAGCGTGCATTGCCAGTTTCTATGTACTCTTGTAACTTTGACAATTTTTTATATTTTCTCTCCAGATTTTCAACATTACCATTTTTTCACACTTCCTCATGAACTAGCTGTCATTTTTCACATCCTTCCTGAAACATGTTTTCACACCTGTGGCGCAGAATGGTGCGGTCGCTGTGGGAAATCAACTTAGGACAGAGTAACAAAATCACAGTGCCACTGTTCATGAGGACAGGTTAAAAAATTCCCATGTTCAAAATCCGGTGAAAAAATTCCAAAAAATGATTGTGTTATAGGCGTGCATTACGCAGTTTCTACGCATGTTTGTAACTTCACCAATGTTTCATATTTTCATTCCAGATTTTCAACATTGCCATTTTTTCACGCCAACTTATGAACAGTATAGCTGTCATTTTTCACATCATGCCAGAAATGTGTTTTCACATCTGTGGCTCCAAATGGCGCAGTCACTGAACAAAACCACCTTTTGGGATTAATGAATTGATAGTGCCATTGTTCATGAGGTGGGGTCACTAAAAGCCCATTTTTTAAAATTTGGAATGAAAATACCAACAAACAGCAGGGGCATAAGGGTTTCCAACCATAAGGCCCTACTCTGTAGAGACTGGCAGGTGTCGAGGGTGTGACTTGGGATCGACGGTCATAATGCTTACCACATTCCACCCCCACCCTGTAGCCAGTGATAGGCATTGAGATATGCCTTGGGGTCTTCGGCCCCAGTGTTCACTCCATTCTCCTATGCCACACCCATCTCAGCATATTTCCTTATGGAATGGGGTGAGTATAAGGCCCAAAGACCCCAAGGCACACTGTGACACCTGTCAGTGTCTGCAGGGTAGGGTGAGGTGAAATGGCATAAGCATTATGGCCGACAACCCAAAGACACCCCCCAAATGCCTGTCAGTCTCTGCAGGGTGGGGGTGAGGTTGGCATCAGTTCAATACTTCACTGCCATTCCTATTACAGTATGCATCTCTTTAACTCCTGCACTACCAATGCCAATGCCAGCAAGCCAACATTCGGCATTGACAAATGCTTGTTTGTTGTGTTGCTTATGCTGTAGACCCTTCTGGGTCTATGGCACTGTCTCTTTCACCCCTTACTGTACTTATCCCATATGATTCATTTGTGCTTATCCTAGGATTCTTTGAATCTCACCACTGTTTTCGTTCCTACTACCTCCACTGAAAGACTGTTCCAGGCATCTATCACCCTTTCTGTGAAGACATATTTCCTCACATCTCTCTTGAACCTGCCCCGCTCCAGCTTCCTATCATGGCCCCTTGTTCTAGAGCACCCTTTTCTCAAAAAAGTACCTCCAGCTTGTACCTTATTCACCCTCCGTGAGGTATTTAATGGTCCTGATCATATCACCACTCTCGCTCCTCTCCTCCAGGGTGTAAATGCTTAGTTCCTTTAGCATCTCCTCATAGGACTTTTGATGTAGACTCTATACCATCTTGGTAGCCATCTTTTGGACAGCTTATACCCTCTCTATGTCCTTCCTAAATGTGGCCTCCAACACTGGACACAGTACTCCAGGTGAGGTCTTACCAAAGACTTATACAGTGGTAACACCACTTCCCTCTTCCTGATGGTAATACCTCTACCTATTCACCCCAGCTTCCCACTAGCTCTTCCGATCACTTCATTGCATTGTCTGGCCACCTTCAGGTCATTCAATATAATTACCTCCAGGTCCCTTTCCTGCTTGATTGTTGCTAGCAACTTTCCCCCATTTTGTACTGCACCCTCAGGTTTTTGTGACCCAAGTGCATTATTTTGCACATTTTACATTAAACCTTAGCTGCCAAACTTTTGACTACTCCTCCAATTGTTTCAAATCTATTTTCATCCCTTGCACCTCCTCCAGAGTGTCCACTCTGTTGCAGATCTTGGTGTCATCTACTAAGAAGCAAACCTTCATTTCCAGTTCCTCCACTATGTTGCTAATGAAGACATCAAAGAGGACTGACCTCAGAACTGACCCCTGTAGTAGACAGACAGATAGATAGATAGATAGATAGATAGATAGATAGATAGATAGATAGATACTTTATTTATAAAGAGCCCCTTTCCAGGGAGTCAGAGCACTGTAAAATAAAAGAAACATGTAAAAACATAATAGTATAAAAACATAACAGCAGCCGGGAGACATTCTTCCAATGAAAACTATCTATCTCATAATAAAGCAACAGTATCCCACTGGTCACTCTCCCCTCCTCAGAGTGAACTCCATTTACCACCATCCTCTACCTTCTATTCCATAACCAGTTTCTTACCATGGTTACCATCTTATTGCCCACGCCATGCTACCCAACTTGTTTAACAGCCTTCTTTTTGGAACAGTGTCAAAGACTTTGCAGAAGTCCAGGTAGGCCATGTCCACTGCCTCTCCCTGATCCAACACCTTGGTTACCCAGTCAAAAAAAATCTATCAGATTTGTTTTGCATGGTCTCCTCTCCATTAAGCCATGCTGCCTTGAATCCTGCAGTCCACTGGATTTCTAGTGTTCCATGATTCTTTCCTTTCATAGGGTTCACATCAATTTCCCTACTACGGATGTCAGGCTGACAGGCCTGTAATTTCTCACTTCCTTCTTGCTACCATTTTTGTGACATGGGACTACATCCACCCTTCTCCAGTCCTCCGGGACCATGCTGGTCTCCAGTGAACTATTAAACAAGTTTGTCAGGGGTGCAACTAGCACCTTCCTGAGTTCCTTCAGCACTCTTGGATGCACACCGTCTGGCCCTGTGGCTTTGTCCACCCTCAGATTAGCGAGTGCCTTCCTAACCTTCTCCTCAGAAAAGGGACTGGTGTCCACTCTCTTCCGGGTTCTTGGTGCTTATTTGTGGTCTCTTGCCTTCTCCCTCAACTGTGAACACTGAGCAGAAATATTTGTTTAAGATTTTTGCCTTTTCTTGGTCCTCCTCAGTACAGCCTCCTCCCTCCTTTTTTAACTGTGCAATCCCTCCCTTTTTTTATGTTGGTGCGCTTGTGCAGCCAACATCTTGCAGCAGTGGGGATTTGGAGGCACGGTCGCTGCCGGGCGAATGCAGGGCACGCATCAGTAGGTGCGACCCTCATTCCCCAATCAGCCTGCATGCCGGAGCCACACCATGCATACTAATGTGGCGAGCACATCTAAGAAAAGGTCCACTGCAATCGAGCAAAGCTCATCGAACTGTGGACCCTTCCACATGCTCGTACATTGTCAGCATGGCGGCGACGCTAACTAGCCGACTCGGGGTGCCCAATCCCCTGCCAGCTTACTCTGGCCGTAAAGTATTTGCCGGCAGGAGGCCACTCCCCATCGGCATAAAGCATCCCCTCCATGTCTTATATATGCTGAGGGGTGCCCAATCCCCTAGGCTCTGCCTCCCCCACTTTCCTTGTGTGCTGTCGGGGTGCCCAACTCTTCGGCATAAATTAACCCCCCTTTTGTTGTGTGCCAACAACAGTGCCCAATCCCCCGGCAGCTGCAGCAAGCCTCCCAAACAGTTAGGTGGCATGCTGGGAGCCCAGCCCTGCATGCCAAGTCCCCTGAAAAAAAAAAAACTGTCCCGCAATGGGGTTTTTTTTCACCTTGTAACACAAAAAAGTTCCCTCGTAGTCTTCTTACCCACAACCGCACCCACCCACTGCGCACCCTGCCACCCCACACCCTCCCTCACCCCATACTTACCTCCAGAGTCTGGCGTGATGATCTTCAGTGGACCAGGAACACATCTGCACTCTTCAAAGCCGACCACGAACTGAGGAAATGCCGGTAAGCTGTATAATGGAATAAATAGGGTTTTCAACTTTGATGCATATCTCGGTCATTTTGGAATTTTGCACCAAATTTTAACATGGGGTTTTGGGACCCCTTCTCATGAATTCTGTTACAGTTATGACATTAATTGGTCCCAAAAGGTTATTTTCGCAGTCACTAGGTGGAATGACCTTTTTGGGACTGATTAGTCTGAAGAACAGTAACAGTGTTCATGAGGTGGACTATCAAAAGCCTATGTTTCAAATTTGGTGGAAAATCAAAAAGTTTGGCTTTATCGACTGTGTTGGCGTCAGTTACAGCACGTACACAGAATCTCGCGAACAAGAATATTTTCATGACAGATTTTCAACATTGCCATTTTTCTATTCACCTCCTTGTGAACAGTACAGCTGTCATTTTTCACATCCTGGCAGAAATTAGTTTCTGCACTTCCGGCGCACAATACCGCAGTCGCTGTGGGGAATCAGTGTTCAAGGCACATTACAAAACTGACAGTTACACTGTTCATGAGCAGAGGTCCTAAAATGCCTATGCTGAAAATTTGGTGATGATACTCCATAACATAACTGTGTTACGAGTGTGCATTGCGCAGTTTGCACCCACGCTCGTAAGTTTGCAAATTTATAATATTTTCACTCCAGATTTTCAACATTGCCATTGTTCTGCACTTCCTTAGGAACAGTACAGCTGTGATTTTTCACATCCTGACCAAAATGTGTTTTCGCAGTTCGGCGCAGAACAGCGTGGTCACTGTGGAACATCCATGTTAGAGACACATTATGGAAATCACAGTGACACTGTTCATTAGCAGAGGTCCTAAAATGCCTATGCTGAAAATTTGGAGCCGACAGTCCATACAATTAGTGTTTTACGAGCATGTGTTGTGCAATTTGCACACACGCTCGTGACCGTGCATTTGTAATATTTTCACTCCGCATGTTCAAAATTGGCATTTTTCCACACCTCCTTATGAACAGTATAGCTGTCATTTTACATATCCTGCCTGAAATGTTTTTTCGCACTTCCGGCGCAGAATCACGCAGTCGCTGTGTGAAATCTGATTTCAGGGCAGTTTGAGGAAATGACAATGACACTGTTCATGAGCAGAGGTTCTAAAATGCCTATGTTGAAAATTTGGTGCCGAAAGTCCAGAAAATGACTGTGCTGCAACGTGCGTTGCGCAGTTTCCACGCAGCCTTGTAAGTTCATACATTTGTAATATTTTCATGCCACATTTTCACCATTGGCATTTGTGCACACCTCCTTATCAACAGTACAGCTGCCATTTTTCACAGCCTGCCCAAAACGTTTTCCCGCAACTGTGGCACACAATGGTGTGCTCGCTGTGGGAAATCACCTTTTGGGACACATTAACAAAATCACAGCGCCACTGTTCATGAGGAGAGGTCCCAAAATACCTTTGTTGAACATGTGCCTAAAAAACTCCCGCAAATAATTGGATTGCGGACGTCTGCTGTGCAGTTTGTATGCATGTTCAGTGCTTCACCAATATTTCATATTGCCACTCCAGATTTTCAACATTGACATTTTTTACGCCTCCTCATGAATAATACAGTTGTCATTCTCCACATCCTGCCCAAAACTGTGTTTTCGCCCCTCTGTCACCAAATGCCACAGCCGCTATGCAAAACCACCTTTCCGCTAACAAAGTGATTGTGCCGGTTTTCATGAGGTGTTCTGACAAGCAGCCCATGTTGAACATGTAGAGTGAAACTACCACTACATACTTACGGTGTTAGGGTTTCCAACTGCAGCACCCCACCCAGTAAGGACTGACAGGCATCAGGGCTGTGACTTTGGTTCATCGGATGTAATGTTCACGCCATTCCACCCCGCCATGCCACCCTGCAGCCACTGACAGGCATTGTGGTGTGTCTTGCACTGTTCAGCCACAAACTTCACTCCATGCTCCTATACTGCACCCATGTCAGCGTATTTTCTTATGGAATGGGGTAAGTATAATGCCCAAAGACCCCAAAGCACACCATGACACTTGTCAGTGTCTACAGAGTAGGGTGAGGTACAATGGTATAAGCATTATACCTGATGACCCAAAGGCACACCCCACTGCCTGTCACTCTCTACAGGGTGGGGGTGGGGTTGGCGCCACTTCAATACTTCACTGCCATTTCTATTATGTGACTCTAGCTCTGCCACTGCCAATGCCAATGCCAGCGTGACAACATTCGGCATTGACAAATGCTTGTTCCCTTTCTCACTGATATACCTGAAAAATGTCTTGTCCCCCATCAATACTATCTGGGCTATTCTTTCTTCAGCTTGTGCTTTTGCACTTCTCACTGCCTTGCCTGCTTTCCTCCATTTCCCCAGCTACACTTTTTTGTCCTCTGCTCTCTGGATCTGCTTATGCCTTCTGAATGCCATTGCTTTTACCCTTCCCTTTTCTGTCACTTCCCTTGAGAACCATAATGGTCTCTTCTTCCTTCTGTTTTTGCTTATTTGCCTGACATACAGGTTAGCTGCCATTACTATGGTCTCTTTTAATCCGGCCCATTTGCCCTCCATCCCTCCTTCTACATCTCCCCCGCCAAGCCCTCTCGGAGGCATTCCTCCATCTTTGTAAAGTCAACCCTTCTGGAAACCAGGACCCTCGCCCTTGTGCAGCTGGATTCCACTGTTGTTCCTGTAGTAAACCATACTGTGTGATGCGTACTAGTTCCCAGATGAAATACCATGTTGATGTCTGCAACACTGTCCCCGTTCGTAAGTACAAGGTCCAGTATTGCCCCACTCTGAGTGGGTTCACTGACAAGCTGCTTTAATAATGCCTCCTGCAGGGAGTCCAATACATCTTCTTCTTCTAGTTGATGCTGCAACAGGTAGATTCTACTCTTTATCTAGCAGATAAAGTCCCCTATTAATACCACCTCACCTTCTTAGCCATTTTGCCTATGTCTTCCAACATCTCCTTGTCTAAATCTTCTCCCTGTGTCAGAAGCCTGTGTAACACTTATATCCAAATGGTGGCTCCATTTCCAGATTCAAGGTTAACTCACAACACCTCAATCCCCCAAATTCCCTGTACCACTGTAGCTTTGAAGTTTTCTTTAACATAAAGCATCGCTCCTCCACCTACCCTAAAACAGTTACCAAATTCTCCTCATCATGCTCACACTGGGCTGGGCAGTAAAGAAATCTCACAGACAGATAATTTGCTCTGGCACTGTCTCACTGCACTTTGGCTGAACCATTAAGAAAAGTTAGTGAAAGCCAGCCCAGTGGCACTGAAGGCTGAGGCGTCTAACACCTTAACCCCTGCCATGATAGTGATCTGTATTTGGGAACAAGCATGGGTTGCCAGGGGTTGGCAAGGTGGGAGAGAATTGAGCACTCCACGGACAGATCTCCTCTCCCAGGGAAGGGGTGGCAGTCGTAGTGGCCTTTGAATGACACCTGGTGGAGCCACAGTGGCAGTGCAGGCAACAAGCATCCCAGGGGTGGGACCACAGATCTCCAGGATGTGCGCACCTCTACGTACACATTTGTGATGTGAGGACACAGCTGGGGTTTGGGAGAAAACAGAAAAGGGATACTGCTGCAGGATGAAACCATGTGCTGCTCCCAGAGCCACACCACCCCGTGAATGCCTGGAGCCAAACAGGACCTGGGTACTGTGGGGGAGGACAGCCCTCCCCTCTCCACCCCACCACAGGGGGAAATCCATGGAGGAACAAGTTCCAGCTCAGTCCAGGAGCTGTGGGTGTCGACTGGGGGGGGGGGGCAACAGGCAATAAAGAGCTCTATGACAGGAGTAAAAAGCTAAATATAAAAAAAGAAGAAAAGTAAATGAAACTGACAGTCTCTGCCTGGCAACCACCACCCTCACCATGCAGATGCCAGAAGTTCATGCTACAATTTAGCTTCCCACCAACCAGCACACTCTTTGCAGTGAATGGGAAAGCATCATGTATACTGAGCCAGATAGTTCAGCAGCCAGAAATCCCTTCTTTCTTCACTGGTAGCAGCATGGACAAGTCCCCAAGAATCACAGTTGCTCCAAATTAGTATCTGATTCAATACTAGCCACTCCATACAGTATATCTTGCAAACTATCAGAGCGAGGAACTCCCTTAGCCACCAAATCACTCCTGGAGGGAGGAGGGCTGAATGATCAGCTCCCAGGCACCCAGGATAGAAGATGCCTGTGAAGCAGAGATGAAACTAAAGAACAGTTACATACTTATGGTAACAGTAGATCTTTGAAAGAATGTATTCCATTAGGCCACAACTTTGGAACTATGCCCACAAGAGTGCTAGGACCACATAGAACTATTGCTAACCGTGAGCAATCCACGACAACACCATGTATCAGAATCTATATAAACATGGGCGACCCATATCTCCTCAGTTCTCTGTTACATATTAGACTCAGGGGTCCTCCACCCATGGGAACCAGGAGAGGAGACCAGCCCAGGCATACAAGGCAAGGCATAAGCCTGGATATATGATGCATGGATAAGGATCAGGCACAATACCTTATGTAACTCTCACTGAATCAGAAGGGGGTGGAGGGAAGGATGGCATGGCCTAATGGAAGAGATTCTCTCAAAGATCTACTGTTACAGCAAGTACATAATTGTTCTGTCTTCTTTGAGGATATCTCTTCCATTAGCCCACACCTTTGAAATGATTCCCAAGCAGTCCCAAAACAGTAGAGGGAGGCTGGTACATTCTGATATATTCAAGACAGCAAGCCTTACAGCATGCTGCACAGTAAGCCCAAATCCAGCACATCTATGACAGACTATGTCCAGACTGTAATCTTTAGGTAAAGTGTGGACAGTGCTCCATATGCCTGCAGTGCAAATGTCAGCAGACAAAACATTTCTGAAATACGCAACAGAAGTGGCCATTCTCCTTGTGGAGTGACCAAGAACTGCATCAGGATTTTCCTTACCGTCCTTCCTATAACAGAACATAATACCATGTGCAAGCCATTTGGACAGGCACTGTTTAGACACATATGTGCCCTCTTTCCCAGGACAAATGAAAGAAAAAACGGAGAGGACTTTCTGTGGTCCTTAGTGCAATTCACATAGCATATCCTATGCCTTAGCAGTGCCATTCCCCACCACCCCAGCATTTTCTCTAATTCTCCTATTCTGTCTGACACATTTGACTCTTGGTCCCACATCTACCCCCGTTGCCATTCCATTGAGTGCTGTGGAAATCCAGATTCAG
The DNA here is from genome assembly GCA_016271365.2 of Neoceratodus forsteri. NCBI lineage: Eukaryota > Metazoa > Chordata > Ceratodontiformes > Ceratodontidae > Neoceratodus > Neoceratodus forsteri. Next base: position 569,067,301 of record CM057449.1, on the reverse strand, counting down.
TACTGACACTCTTGACCTCAAGCTTCTGTACCTCGCACTTAACGCTGTCAAATCCCCCCTTACCAAACTACTAAATCTGTCACTCTATCTAGGACAATTCCCTCAACAGTGGAAAGCTGCGGTAGTGACCCTAGTCCACAAGTGTGGTGATAGGGCCGCCCACAGCAACTACAGCACTATATGCATACTTCCTCCTCTGTCTAAAGGGGTTTACCTATGACGAATCGACAACACTGTTGTTGAGGTTCGACATAGCGACATCCCCAATGTCAACAGGCAAATGTATGCCTGTCTGACATTGGTGTCTTTCACTAGGGGGCTGTGCCCCCTGAACCCCCATGCAGGTGGCTGTGCCCCCCATGCCCACCCCTGCTAAGGATTATCAACTCTGAGTAGGAGTTGATTTGGAGGGGGGGTCAAACACTGCAAAAGGGCAAATGTTCACCCTTGAGTCCCTCACAGCCGCAATCTCAAAACCTGTCGAGATTGTCACTATGAGGAATTTTGTCGTCTGGGTTTCGCTTTGCGGTTGGCACACCTGTCTAAAGCCTTGGAAACGATCATCTCTGATCAACTGTCTGAATACCTCACCAAATATAATTTGCAATGTCACCAGCAACATGGCTTTAGGAACGGGTACAGCACCAGCTCAGTCCTTCTTGAATTTACTGATGTTATCCATAAAGCTCTTTGACCGTGGTCATATCATAGGGTCTATTTACAAAGACCTTATGAAAGCTTTTGACATAGTTAACCATACCCTCCTAGTAGCTGCCCTCCCTGTCATTGGTCTCTCTCAGGAGGCTACCTCCTTGTTCTCCAATTACCTAAGTGGGAGAACACAGCGTGTTAGAATCCTCGACACTGTCTCCACTAACCTACCCGTTTGGTCAGGAGTCCCTCAAGGTTCTATTCTCGGTCCCCTTCTTTCCAGCCTTTCCCTCAACACCCTTCCACAAGCCTGCTCCAGCAATCTGCTCCTCTATGCAGATGATGCTGTCATCTTTTTCAGTCACCCTGATCCCCTCCCTCTGGAGAACACCCTTCAAAGGAGCTTCACTGAAATAGAGTCCTGGTTTGCACTCCACAAACTTATAATTAATTATAAAAAACTAAAGTAATGATATTCACCAACCCTCAAACAAACATAAGGGGGGTGGGCCTGAGCATCCTCAACAGCCACCACCTTCCATTGGAGCAAGTTACCAACTTTAAATATCTTGGGTTAGCCCACAACTGTTCTCTTTCCTATCACACATTAACCTAGTCTGTAGGGCAGTGAACACAAGAATTGGGCTACTCTACAGGCACAGGTACTGTATGACCACAGATGCCCTACTCCTTGCAGTAACAAGCTCTGTCCTTTCCATAATTGATTATGGGATTGTCATTTACTGCTCAGCAACTGACACTGTACTTAATAGAATTAAGGTTACCCTAAACAAAGCCTGCTGGCTGGTCACAGGTGTGTCCAGGCTCACCCACACCTGTGACCTCTATCACCAAACAAGCTGGCTTAACTTCAAAGGTAGGTTTATCCACCAGTCTGCCTACTGGCTAAAAAGATTTGCCTTGGTCTCACTCCTCTCTCAGCACAGAAACTCCTTACTCAGTCAGCTACCCCCATGGTTTGAGGGGTGCCACCAAAGCCTCTTACCAAGTTCCTTTCTGTAGGACCGCCAAAGGTCAGCAGGCATTCATGTATAGAGCACCTGCTTGGCTTAATGGCCTCCCTTCTGATGTATTTTCGGAACCCAAGCTAGGTTCTTTTAAGTCCAAACTCTGACACCATCTACTTGATATCAACAGCTGTGATTGCCTCTAGCCTGGGCTGCTGTCCAGCCCTCCAGCCCCTCCCCCACCATCTCCCCTCAACTTGCCACTGGTGACTACGTCAACTCAGACGGTTTCTGCTTGGCAAGGTATTTCCCCTACTTTACCTGTACTCTGACTTTTCTGGTAATTCCCTTCTTTTGTACTGCTTCTAGTCCATGTTTTTATGTTGTCTTGCACCTGCTCAAGAAACATGTTGCAGTAACTTTGGAATAGCAGGCTTTGGAGGCGCGGTCATGTTGTGGCCAGTCGCACCACTGCTTTTTCCGGCTGGGCTCTGTGGCATGAATTAGATTGCACGCTGCCTATAACAGCAGTGCAAAAGCATGCCACCAACTTGAAACAAATTAGCCGCTGCACTAAGGGAGTGCCCCCCTCATTGCAGGGTGTGCCTTCCGTTGTGTAACATTTCAATAAACATGGCAAGCTTGCTGTTGGCCGCTCACAGTCCCTAGAAGCTGACTTTGGGGGTGCCCAATCCCTCTGTCAACATATGTGGCCCCTTTAGTGTTGTGCTGTGCGAGTGGGTGCTCAATCCCCCTCGGCATCGTGCCACCAACACACAGACATGCTTGCTGACAGGGGTGCCCAATTCCCCTGTCAGCATGTTGAAGCACCCCCATTGCTCTGGCATTTTCCTGCATGGCCCCAACCCGATGGCCTGATTGTGTGCCACACTGGGAGCCCACCCCAGTGTCGCTAACATGCCCCCCATAAAACCAAATGTGCCACACTGGAAGCCCACCCCAGTGTGGAGAAAACCTGTAAAAAGGCAGAAAATGGTCAGCTGTGTTTTTTTTCTGTTACCTGCAACAAAGGAAATGGTCCCTCGCTGTTGGATCCCCTCCCCCCCGCCTGCACCCACATTCTGCGCACTCCATCTCTCCCCCACCCCAAACTTACCTCTGGAGCTCGGCTTGACAATTTTCGGTGGACTGGGAACATGTCTGCACTCTTCAAAGCCGACTGTGAACTGAAGAAATGCCGGCAAGCAGTATAATGGCATAAATAGGGTTTTTTCAACTTTGGTGCATTTCTCGGCCATTTTTGCAAATTTTGGTCCCAAATTTTCAGCATGGGGTTCTTGGGACCCCACCTCATGAATTCAGTCATTATCATCTCATTATTTGGTCCCAAAAGGTGATTTGGCAGTCACTGCATGGAATCACCTTTTGGGACCGATTAACGAAACAACAGTGTGACTGTTCATAAGGTGGGCTCCCAAAAAGCCTATGTTGCAAATTTGGTGAAAAAATGTCCAAAAATGACTGTGACATTACGAGTGTGTGTTTCACAGTTTCAATCCACGCTCATAACTTCAAGAATTTTTTATATTTTTACTCCAGATTTTCAACATTGCCATTTTTTCACAGCTCTTTATGAACAGTATAGCTGTCATTTTCCACATCCTGCCCAAAATGTGTTTTCGTGCATCCAGCGCACAATGGCACAGTCACTGTAGGAAAACAATGTTCAGGACAGAGTAAGAAAATCAGAGTAACACTGTTCATGAGCAGAGGTCCCAAAATGCTTATGTTGAAAATATGAATACAAAATTCCATAAAATGATTATGTTATAAGTGTGCATTGCGTAGTTTCCAGGCACAGTCATAACTTCGAGAATTTTTAATATTTTTACTCCAGATGTTCAACATTGCCATTTTTGCACACCTCCTTATGAATAGTACAGCTGTCATTTTTTACATCTTGCCCGAAATGTGGTTTTGTACATAGATACATAGACAGTGTCGGCAGATAAGGGCCTATGGCCCACCCAGTCTGCCCATTTGAGCTTGTAAGTTCAGTTTGTTTTCCTAGAAGTCTGTTTCCCCTTACCCCTGACCTCTAGAATTCCTTTATGTCTATCCCATGCATTCTTAAATCCCATGATTGTTTCAGCCCCCACCACTTCCTCTGGCAGGGTGTTCCACTTGTCCACCACCCGTTCTGTGAAGAAATTCTTTATCATGTTTCCTCTGAATCGTCCTCCCTCCAACTTCATCCCATGCCCTCTAGTCCTGGAACATCTTTTTCGAATAAAAATAGTGTTTTCCTGCACCCTGTTTCTCCCTGTAAGATACTTGTATGTCTCTATCATATCCCCTCTCTCCCTCCTCTCCTCCAGGGAGTACATGTTCAGTTCCTTCAACCTGTCTTCATAGGACTTGTGATGCAATCCATGCACCATCTTTGTTGCCCTCCTCTGAACCTTCTCTACCCTGTCTATGTCCTTACGTAGGTATGGTCTCCAGGACTGTACACTGTACTCTCAGGTGGGGCCTCACTAGTGTCTTGTATACCAGGAATTATGACCTCCTTTTCCTGCTGGTGATGCCCCTGCCTATACATCCAGCATCCTATTTGCTTTACCTGATGCCTTGTCACACTGTTTCCCTACCTTGAGGTCATCAGAGATGACAACCCCAAGATCCCTTTCCTGCTTGGTGCATGCTATATCCTCACCCCAACTGATATATTGTGCCAGGGTTTGTGTCCCCCATATGCATTATCTTGCACTTCTCTGCATTGAATTTCAACTGCCAAACCCTTGACCATTCTTCAAGTTTCTGCAGGTCCTTCTCATTCTGTCTACACCCTCTGGTGTGTCTACTCTGTTACAGAGCTTTGTGTCATCAGCGAACAGTGAAATTCTGCCTTCTAGATCCTGCGCAATGTCACTGATGAAGATGTTGAATAGGACCGGTCCCAGCACACAGTCCCTGTGGTACCCACTGGTCACTCTTCCCTCTGTGGGTGACAGCCATTTACCACCACCCTCTGTGTCCTGCCACCCAGCCAGTTACCTACCCACCACACTACTGTCCTGCCCACACCCATATTCCCCAGTTGTGTAATAGTCTTCTATGTGGCACAGTGTCAAATGCCTTGCTGAAGTCCAGATAGGCCATGTCCACTGCCATCCCCTGATCCACCTCCCTAGTCACCCAGTCAAAAAATTCAATGAGGTTGGTCTGACATGACCTCCCCCTGGTGAAACCATGCTGCCTTGGGTCCTGTAGTCCATTGACAACCAGATGTTCCACCAATCTCTCCTTCAGTAGTGCTTCCATGATCTTTCTCACTACCGAGGTGAGGCTGACTGGTCTGTAGTTCCCTGCTTCCTCTTTGTTCCCACTTTTGTATAAGGGGACTACATCTGCTGTCCTCCAGTCTTTGGGTACCTCCCCTATTTCCAGTGATTGGCTAAACAGGATAGCCAGAGGTTCAGCCACCACCTCTCTCAGTTCTTTAAGGACCCTGGGGTGCACCCCATCTGGCTCCATTGCTTTGTCAACTCTTATTACTTCCAGTTCCTTCAGGACCCTTTCTCGTGTAAAGGGACTTGTGTCCATTTCTGCACCATTCTCACCCCTTTGTCCCCTTCAGACCCATTACCCCCTCTTCCTCAGTAAAGACTGAGCAGAAATACCTGTTCAATATGTCAGCTTTACTGTTGTCATCCTCCATGCTCCCATCCTCCCCTTCAGTCTCACTATCCCTCCCTTTGTCTTTGTTTTTCACTTATGTACCTGTAAAGGTTTTGTCCCCTTTAACCACTGATTTTGCAATGTGTTCTTCTGTCTGAGCTTTGGCTTCCCTTACTGACTTCCCTGCCTCCCTTTGTTTCTCCTGGTACTTCTCCTATCCCCTTCTGCCTGTGTCTTTTTGTATTGCCTGAATGCAATCTTTTTGGCTTTCACTTTCTTTGCTACCTCTTTGGAAAACCATAATGGTCTCCTCTTCCTTTTCCTCTTGCTAACCTGCTTAATGCATAATTCTGTTGTTCTTATAATTCCCATTTTAAATACTGCCCACTGTTCCTCAACTCCTGATTCCTGTCCCATTCCCTAATGCTTCTTTCAAGTATCTCCCCATTTTCCCAAAGTCTGCCCCCTAAAATCCAGGATACGTGTTTTTGTGTGGTTTGGTTCTGCTCTTTCTGTGATTTCAAACCACAATGACTGGTGGTCACTGTTACCCAGGTGCTCCCCCACTGTTACCCCCATCACACTGTCCCTGTTTGTGAGCAGAAGGTCCAGTATTGCCTTCTGCCGAGTTGGTTCCATGACCAGTTGCTTGAGGAAGGCACCCTGAAGGGAGTCCAGGATAAATCTGCTCCTAGTTGATGCTGCTGCTGGGATGCTCCAGTCCACGTCTGGAATATTGAAGTCTCCAACCAGTACTACCTCACCCTTGTCTGCCATCCTTTGGATGGCTAGCATCAGCTCCCTATCTGTTTCTTCCTCCTGGGCTGCTGGTGGTCTATAGACCACACCTATGCGGATGGCTGGCCCCATTTTCCTTTCCAGCTTAACCCACAGTATCTCTCCCCCATTTTGTTCCTCCCGGATCTCTGTGGCCCTTATGTCATTTTTCACATCTGGTGCACAATGTCGCATTCACAGTGGGAAATCAATGTTCAGGACAGATTAAGAAAATCATAGTGCCACTGTTCATGAGCAGAGGTCTCAAAATGCCTATGTTAAAAATTTGGTGAAAGAATTCCAAAAAATGACTGTGTTACTAGTGTGCATTGCGCAGTTTTCACACACGCTCGTAACTTCAAGAATTTTTAATATTTACACTCTAGATTTTCAAAATTGCCATCCCCTCACACCTCCTTATGAATGGTGCTGTTGCCATTTTTCACATCCAGCCCAAACTCATTTAAATTACTATTTTCACACATGGCGTAGAATGGAGCAGTCACTGTGGGAAACATTCTGGACAGATTAACAACATCACAGTGCCACTTCATGAACAGAGGTCCCAAATGCTTTCATGAGGTGGGGTCACAAAAAGGCCATGTTGAAAATTTGGACTGCAAATACCAACAAACGCCTGGGATGTTAGGGTTGATAACCATAATGTCCCATCCTGTACAGACTATGTGCCTTTGGATTTTCAGCTGTAATGCTCACACCATTGCCCCTCCACCCCCACCCTTCAGACATTGACAGGCATCAGGGTGTGCCTTGGACTCTTCAGCTCCAAAGTTCACCCCTTTCTCCTATACTGCACCCATCTCAATGTACTTCCTTATGGAATGGGGTAAGCGTAAGGCCCGATGACCCTAAAGCACAACACAACACTTATCAGAGTCTGCAGAGTAGGGTGAAGTGAAATGGCATGAGCGTTATGGCCGAAGACCCAAAGGCACACCTCAATGCCTGTCACTCTTTACAGGGTGGGTGGGGTTGACATTGGTTCAGTACTTCACTACCATTCCTATTATGCATCTCTCTAACTCCTGCACTACCAATGCCAACGCCAGCAAGACAACGTTCGGCATTGACAAATGCCTGTTATTCCTTATCTCTGTATTTAACAAAGTCCTTTTTGGAATGCCTTTACAATACCCTACTGCAATTATAGTATTTTTCTTAAAATTTGTTTCCTGTAGCAATAGTATGCCCTCTGCCTCTACTCCCCCCCTTACGGACACCTAAGTGGTCATTGCTCAGGGAACACACCCAGAAGCGAAAGGCTCTTGCCATGGCTAGACACCACCTTATAAAGTTCATTCTGCTATTCCTTATATGCTTGGGGAATGTTGAAATAAACTCTAGCCCTCCCAGCCCTCTCACCTCCCCCTTAGACTTCACCTCTGCTCCCGGCCTTTATTTATTTATTTCAATCTAGGATTACAATACCTTTGAGCCGAGGCTCTTTTACAAAGGTTCCATGTCAGCGTGTGCAACAGTCATCATTTTTAGTTACAAACATATAGTCATTGACTTACAGACATGTAATAACCAGTACAAAGACTTGAGCTATGAGCAAGATAAGGGAAGGGGGGGTTGGTGGTGGGGGAAGTGAGGGTAGGAGATCGAGGGGGGGAAGGAGGTGCAGGGGTAAGGGGGAGTAGGGAGGTGGTTGGGGCAGGGGCAGGAGTGGAGATACGGGGGGAGGTGGGCGAGGGCGGGAGACAATGCAGCCAGGGGGCCTTGTCGAGGGAATATGACAGGTAAGGTGCTAGGGGTGCAAAGACTGATTGCAAGTGCTGGGTGCTGGGGCATTTGCAGCTGGAATGGTGGAAATGTTAAGATGGACAGTCACAGGATACAAGCAGTGAGAGGCACAGCTTGGACTTGAAGAGGCCGAGTGTTGGAGCGGTTGCTATGTTGCTGCCAAAAGAGTTGAGCCAGTTGGATGCCCGATAGGTGAATGATCTTTGTCCTTGGGTCGTGCGACATCATGGGATATGTAGTCGATGGGAATTGGATCTCCTTGTAGTGACGTTCCTATGTCTAGGCTTAAGAAGGGCACAGACACCAGGTGAGGCAAGCCCCAATATAATTTTCTTGGCCGTGATGCAGGTTTGGTATTTTATGCATTTGTCCAGTTGAAGCCATGCAGATTGGGAATAAAGGTCACACGTGTGGGTATGACGACGTGAGCCAGCGATGAGACAACAGGCCTTATTCAGGTAGGTTGCGATACATTTGACAGCAGTGGTAGTTGCAGACCCATATATGATAAGACCATAGTCTATGATATTGACGATGGAGCTTCGGACAGCCACTGACAGTGCTTCTGGGGTTAGGTGTTTCCTGTGCCGGAATAATATTCCGAACCTCACATTGGCATATTTTGCAACACTGCTAATATGGACAGCGTATGAGAGGTGGGGATCAAGGGTGATGCCGAGGTACTTGAATGATTGTGTTTGCTCTAGCATGGCTCCTTGTTCGGTTGCAATCCAGAGGTGGAGTTGTTTGTTTTTGTTGTGGGGGCTGCAGAAGACCATAGGCTTGTTTTTTATCTGATTGAGAAGCAGTTTATGATTTAGGAACCAGTATGCGATGGAGGAGAAGGCCTGCTGAAGTTTATTTTGTAATTGGATTGGATCAGGGTCCAAAGTGAGGATCACAACATTGTCAACGTAGAGAATTATTTGTTCTGGGCAGCTGTCTGGTAGTGAGTTTAAGAATAGGCTGAAGAGGAGGGGTCCCAGAATGGAGCCCTGGGGGACTCCCGAGTGGACCGGTCTAGGGTCCAAGAGTGTATCAGTGATTCTTACTGTTTGGGGCCATTCTTTAAGGTAGCTCTTAAACCAGCCAATGGAGTCAGTTGACAGCCCAGTGTTCTGAAGCTGGACAAGTAGGAGGCAGTGATTGACGGTGTCGAAGGCTTTAGTTAAGTCAATGTAGATTGAGCCTAGTAGTTCACCGGAGTCAAGTGCATTGTGGATTGCGCCAGTGAATTCAAGCAGGGCTGTGGAGGTGCTGTGACCTTTGTGGAACCCATGTTGTTGCTTGCACAGGATGTTGTACGTATCCAGGTATTCTGTGAGCTGGTCCGAGACGATGCGTTCTAGTGCCTTGGAGATTGGTGGTAGTAGGGAGATAGGTCTGTAGTTATTGTGGGCAGTTTTGTCACCACTTTTAAGGACTGGGGTGACAGTGGCCAATTTACATCTGACTGGGAACTGGCTAAGGCTGAGGGAGAGGTTGAACATTCTGGTCAGAGGACTTAGCACTTCATCAAGTGTGAGAGGCAGGATTTTGAGATCGAGGGAGTCGTTACTGAATCTTGATTTACCAAGGGCTTTGGTAACATATTTGCGTACTTGGTGAGCCTTGACTGCTTTGAGGTAGAAGCGGGGGGGGGAGCTGGTGGGAGTAGTGTTTATTGCAGACAGAGGGGCTTCACCATCTCTGAAGTAGTCCTGAGGTAGGACAGCTCTGAGGTCGGTAAAGGCTTTGTTAAAGGTATCCGCAACGGTTTTTGGGTTGAGGGTTGTGGTTCCGTTGATGTTGAGTATTGATGGGGGTGTTTTGGTTGGATTCCCGGTGAGTTCCTTTATGTTCTCCCAGAATTCCTGACCATTGCCCCAGGAGTTTGTGAGGGCATGCTTATAGTAGGTGGACTTCATTTGCCGGATGGTTTTGGTGCAGTCATTGTGGGCACGTTTGTAGTTTAGGATGTAATTTTGCCTTCCCGAGTTTCTGGCCAGCTCCCATAGGTGGTCTCTTGTTTTTAGCATGCTGAGGAGGTCACCTGTGAGCCAAGGGTTACTGAGTGATTTGACTTTGCTTTTCTTAATAGGAGCATACATGTCACAGGCCACAGTGAAGATGTTTATGAAGTGGTCAAGAGCAGTGTTTACGTTGGTTGTATAGAAGATAGGGGACCAGTCTTGATGGAGGAGGTGGGATTTGAGTTGAGGAAGGTGGCCACTGGGTAGAACCCTGCTGGTGATAGCTTTTGGTGGTTGTTTGATGAATTTATTTGACGAGGTGCAGCTAACAGGGAAGTGGTCGCTGACAGTCAGGGAGGACATTAGTGTTAGATATCTGCGATGGGTGACTGGTAAGGATCCAGTCCAAGAGTGTGCTGGTGCCAGTCCTGTAATTTTTCCTGGTTGGTGAGTCAACCATTTGTGTGAGTTCACGCAGCATTATCCTGTGTGCACTAGCATCGGCCGCAAGCCAGTTGATGTTGAAGTCGCCTAGGAGGATGGATTCGGTGTCTGGTGGGAGTGATTTTACAAAGTCAAGAACAGCTGCTAGACCAGTTCCCTGTTCTTTTGGAGGGATGTAGATGGTGGCAACAGTGAGGGTTTTGTTTTGGGCTCCGAGGAGGATTCTCACTGGCAGTATCAGCAGTTGTGGGTTGGAGTGAGGTAATGATGTGGTACCCCTGTATGGAGTCTTTTAGGTAGAGAGTGCAGCCCCCACCTCTTTTGGAGAGACAATGCAGTCTAAAGACATTGTAGCCAGGAAGGCTGATTACATGGTCTGGTACTGATGGCATAAGACAGGTTTCGACAACTGCCAGGATGTTAGGGCAGTGCTGGTTGTGAAGGCCTGTAGGGCATTCATTTTACGCATTCTTAAATTTTTCAATTGTTTTTGAATCCACAATCTCCTCAGGAAGGCCATTCCATGCATACACTAATGCTGATAAATGCAGGGAGCCTGATCAATAAAATTGACCAACTTCAAGTCTGAGCAGCTCACACCAAGCCAGATCTCATCATCATAATCGAATCCTGACTTAAGCACTCCATTTCAGATCAAGCGATAGCTATACCTGCCTACAACCTACACCATGCAGATAGGCCCTCAAGGGGGAGTGGAGTGGTCATTTATTAAAAAGCAAATTTAAAGTATCCGATATCTGGGCCTCCTCTGTGCCAGAAGAATTTGAATATGTGTCACTAAAATTCCATCTTCCATCCTCCAAAATCCTCCATATCATTGGTTGCTACAGGCCCCATCCCCCAGGAGGAGCAATGCAGTCATTATTACCCTCTAATTATTGATCCAGAAGCAAATGATTTAATACCTTTTAATGGACCAACATAGATGTAATAACAAGAACAAAGTGCTCTAGCTTTCAGACCAACCAGTCCATCTTCAGAAGATGGACTGTTTGGTCCAAAAGCTAGAGCACTTTGTTCTTGTTGTTACATCTGTGTTGGTCCATTAAAAGGTATCAAATCATTTGCTTCTGGATCTATTCTTGCAAGGACCAATACGGCAACTACTAAATCTAGATTTCCTCTAATTATTGGTAACCCTTAGCAGCAGTGAGACCTTAGAAACATAGAAACATAGACTTTGATGGCAGATAAGGACCACTTGGCCCACCCAGTTTGTTCATTTCCCTACCTATTGGATAAGCTGCAGATCCTAGTTAACCGACAGTCTACTTCCTCCTACCCCCCCCCACTAGAATTGCTTTATGTCTGTCCCATGCATTCTTGAATTTCTCAATTGCTTTTGACCCCACAATCTCCTCAGGAAGGCCATTCCATGCATCCACCACCCTCTCCATGAACAAATACTTCCTCACATTGCCCCTGAGCCGTCTGCCCTCTATCTTCAGATGTTGCCCCCTTGTTCTTGTACATCTCTTTTTCTGAGAGATGCTACCGTCTTGGACTTTGTTGATTCCCTTGAGGTACTTGACAGTTTCTATCATGTCTCCCCTCTCCCTCCTTTCCTCGAGGGTATACATATTAAGCTCCTTTAGACTCTCTTCGTATGGCTTCTGGTGCAGACCCTGAACCATTTTAGTTGCCCTCCTCTGGACTGCCTCCATCTTGTCCATGTCGCTGTGGAGATGGGGTCTCCAGAACTGCACACAGTATTCCAGATGGGGTCTCACCAACTGTCTGTACAGAGGGATTACAATTTTCTGTTTTCTACTGGTGATGCCTCTCCCTCTGCATCCCAGTATCCCCCCCAGCCCTCCTCACTGCATTCTCACATTGCTTGCCTACCTTTAGTTCATCAGATATGACTACCCCCATGTCCCTTTCCATTTTTGTCATTGTTTGTAACCCCCCCCACACTGTATACTTGTCCCCTGGGTTTTTGTTTCCCAGGTGCATTACTTGCACTTTTTTTGCATTGAATCTAAGCTGCCATACTTTTGACCATTCCTCCAACCTTGCCAAGTCCCTTCTTATCCTTTCCAGCCCCCCTTGTGTATGAACCCTGTTGCAGATCTTTGTGTAGTCTGCAAAGAGGCCTACTTTTCTTTCCAGTCCCTCTACAATGTCACTTATAAAGACATTAAAAAGGACCAGTCCCAGTACTGAACCCTGTGGTACCCTGCTAGTAACCCCCCTTTCTTCAGAGTGGACTCCGTTTACTATTACTCTCATTCTTGTTGGCCTAAACCTTGACTGGTTAACATCTAACTCAAATGCTTTAAAAGAGCTCTGTGATGAATTCTGCTTTTCCCAATTTATCACAGAACTTACCAGAGAAAATTCCAGAAACTGCAGCAACAGCTCTATCCTTGACATCATCCTCTTGAATCACCCCCACAAAATTCTGAACACTGCAGTGTTTCACAATTACCTGAGTGATCACAGCATTGTTGTTTGTACCAGGACCCATGAGAAACATCTCTCCTTTACCAGATACATAACCAAATGCAGCTTCCATAAATTCAACGCTGGTAACTACCTTAATGACCTCAAGGCGACTAACTAGGAAAGCCTATACCTTGCCAAAACAGTGGACGAGGCAGTATCAACCCTCAATGCCCATCTCCTGCTACTAGCTGACAAGCACGCTCCCTCACCAAAATCAGAGCCCATAAACATCCCCATCCCTGGTTCACCCCAACCCTAAAAGTTGCGCTTACCGCATGGGACAAACTATTTGCCCAAGCTAGGTGCACTAAATCCCAAACCGACTGGCAGGCTTTCAGAACTGTTAGAAACTCCCGTGTCAAACTTATCCACTCAGCACAATCCAACTACTATGTTAACACTCTTGAACAGGTCAAAGGTAGTTCAGTCAAAACCTGGCGTACTATAAAAACTGTGTGACAGGGTGACTCAGGACCCTGTCCCATTTGTTATGGAGAATGTGTTTAAATGCAAGGATCTTTCCTTTTTCTGTCTTTTCTGTCTGGTTGCACAGCCCAATTTTCCTATGAGACTTCGGACTTGATCAACCCCAACAGTCTCGCAATTCTCTGCCTCTCTGTCTCTCAGTTTTTTCTTGCTGTCATTTTTCTTACTTGCATATCTATATCTGCTAATATAAAAATTCATACAAATCAATGTATGGAAATGTAGTTGATATTAGGATCTCTGTTTAGAAAATATTTAGTATTACTGTTGAAATGTTTATTAATTGTAGAAAATTAGAGGTTACTTGAATGCAAATGCTTGAGACCTTTTAGGAAAAGGGGTCTCAGAAACATCCTGCCTGATATTTATGAGAACAGAACATTTTGCAAGGACAGGATGTTTGCTAAGGTGGAGGTTGAAAAAGACTTATAAAAAAGCTAAGATGAACTGCAATGAGGGAGATTTACAAGAAAGATTTTATTTTGCCTCTGTACATAGTTCTTATGAGCAAGTTTATATATTTTTTTTTATGTTACTGCTACTATAAATAAAGTTTTGGTGAATTTTACAACTGCTCCTGGGTTTTCCCTATGCTTCCTGACCAGCTGGGAAAACACTGTGGAAAGCGACCAAGTACTGGTGTCATCTGCATCCACAGGGACACTCGATACTATCCCACCACCCAAGTGACTCTGACCATTATGGGTATGTCGCACCAAATGAAAGTGGGGGTAGTACCTAAGTTACCTGTACCTGTGATTATTGGAAATTACTTTCCAGGATTTACTGAGCTGATCAAAGAGGGAGTAAATTGGAGATTTGTTCCCAACTTTGCTGAGTTAGCTACTTCCCTCACTGAACTCACAGAGAAACGGTACCCAAATAATGTGAAATGGACTCCAGAATGTGATGAAGCTTTTCAAGCCATAAAGGCTGCATTATGTTCAACACCTGTTTTAAGAAGTCCAGATTTTGAGAAACCATTTCTGCTACAAACAGATGCATCTGAGGTAGGCCTAGGTGCTGTCCTAAGTCAAAATATATACGGGAAAGAACATCCTAGTCTGTATATAAGTAGGAAGTTGCATGACAGAGAGAAAAGTTACTCCACTATCGAGAAGGAATGTTTAGCAGCGAAGTGGTCCATGGAGTCCCTCAAATTTTATTTGCTAGGAACTGATTTTGTTCTTGTAACTGATCACAGCCTCTCTGTTGGCTTAACTAGATGAAAGATAAAAATTCCAGATGCACAAGGTGGTACCTGGCACTGCAGCAATTTAAATTCACAGTGATTCACAAATCTGGTAAAGAGAATAGTAATGCTGATTTTCTTTCAAGGTGTCGATCAGGAATTGAGGGTTCTGAAGGTTGAGAAAAAAAACAACTGAATGAGTTTGAACTGTACAGTTTGCTGAACTGTTATAAAAAATGGATACACGTGTTTAATGTCTGAAAGCAACAATTGTTATTAGAGAATAAAAAGTTTTGGAAACCTGTTTAATAAAACAGGTTCCCTCTTAAGTAGGAGTGTATGTGACAGGGTGACATAGGATTTACAAGAAAGATGTTATTTTGTCTCTGTACATAGTTCTTATGAACAAGTTTATATATATTTTTTATGTTACTGCTACTATAAATAAAGTTTTGGTGAATTTAACAACTGCTCTTGGGTTTTCCCTATGCTTCCTGACCAGTGCCTCAATGACAAACTGTAGAAGAGCAGAAAGCGGAACCCTCTGTACCCCACAGGATCAAGGACAATGGAGTTGTTCTCGAAGATCGCATTCTTATCCTTGAGAGAATAAACTCTCATTTTGCCACTGCCAGGCTAGTATTTGACTCCTCCACCTATGCAGGACTGTCCTGCCTCACTCCACTTTCCACTGTCCCTCCTACACCCCCTTTGCTGCACCCCCTCCATCTACTTCCCATAATATATAAGGACGTTGAAGACCACCTTCGTAGACTCGACACCAAGAAGGGTTGTGGCTCTGATGAGCTCGATTTCTTCTTTCTCAAACTTAGCAACTACTATCTCACTGCCCACATCCTCCACATTTTTAACTTATCTATCTCTACTGCCCCTTCCCACTGGAAATCAACCCAAGTATTGCCCCTCTTTAAATCCGGTGACCCCTCTGATCTGAACAACTATAGACCTATTTCCATCCTCCCTGTGGTGCCCAAAATTATTGAAAAACTTGTATATAATCAACTGAAAGAACACATCGAAGTCCACTCTCTCCTCAGTCCTGCTCAATCTGGTTTTAGATGTAACCACAGCACTATCTCTGCCCTAGGTAAAGTCACCAGTGACTGGTTTTCTGCCTGAGACTCTAAGCAAGTAACTGGTGCAGTTTTCCTTGACCTGAGCAAAGTATTTGACATGGTTGGCCATAGTCTAACCCTGCTTAGCCTCTCCAACCTAGGTGCCACCTTCTCCACAGTCCGCTGGTTCTCCAGCTCCCTTACCGGGTGCATTTAGCAAGTAAAAGTGGACAGTCTTCTATCCAATCCCATTCCCATCACCAGAAGCATCCCCCAAGGGTCCATACTAGGCCCTATCCTCTTCTCTATCTGTATCAACACCCTTAATTCAAACATCATCAATTCTAAACTGCACTTCTTTGCAGATGACACAGTACTGTACTCCTCCAAGCCTCGCTCATCGAAGTCTGTAATGAGCTCCAAGCAGACTTCCTTCAGCTCAAACATAACCTCATTAGTGTCAAGCTTTTTCTCAATGTGAAATAAACTAAGATAATGTTCTTCTGTCACAACAACCCCCCCCTTCCCTTGTCAGGACCAAGGCTGTCATTGCAACTGTCACAGTTTCCCAAGGGGAACCAGTTGAAGTTGTTGACAAGTTCAAATATCTAGGAGTTTGGATTGACAACAAACTCTCCTTCAACACCCACATTGACAGCCTCTCCACCAAGCTTAAAGCCAGGCTAGGTTTCTGTTTTAGACACAAAGTGCTCTTTCCAACTGAGGTCAGACTCAGACTCATCCAGGCAACTTTTCTCCCACTCTTAGACTATGATGATATCATATACAACTACACATTGGCAACCAGCTTGCACAGGCTCAATGTCCTCTTCCATCATGTCCTTCATTTTATTACAAAAGTACCCCCCAGGACACATCACTGCGACTGATATTCTATGGCTGGACTGACATCCCTAGCTACCAGAAGACTGCTCCACCTTGGTACTTGGACACTTCAAGCACTACATAACAAACTCCAAGAGTATATCACCTCCCTAATCAACATTTCGCACTGCACTTACTCTCTAAGGAAATCTGCCTACCTCCTCCTGGACATCCCTAGAACTCAGACCTCCCTTGACAAAGGAGCTATATTACATTCCCTCCCTGTGGCCCGGAACTGCATTCAAGCAGTACTCAAGCTCAATGGCCTGGTCAAGATTAGCATCTTTAAGTCACTCACCACAAGGCATTTCACAGCTGTTTGCAATTGCCAGAGGGTACAGTAAAGCTTTCATGAATTCCTCCTCCCCTCTTCTCCCCTCAGCTCCTTTCCTCTCCTTCCTGTCCCACCTTAATAGTTGATCTACCAGCTGCCTCAGTCCCCTACTCTTTCCTGTAGCACTCCTTTCTTTACTAACTATCTCATGTCTCATATGCATTTCTGCTCATTTGCCTGCTGCATCCCTTGTCTTCTATGCATCCTGCCATATATTGTCACATTACTGCATTATGTCAATGCCAAGACCTGTTTTGGTTGACAGTATATTGTGATGTATAAATCCCATTGTTTTATGCAATGTATGTGCCGTACTTTAAGTAAGCCTGTTTTTGTACACCTATTTTGTTTGTACCCGATTTTATGTAAAACTGTTACTGTACCACCTTTATGTACTAGGATCTCCTTGTCAATGAGTCTGCTCAATGGAGTTTTCCTACAATAAACTTAAACTTCTGTGATTCCTACCAATGTCTGTATTTTAGTGCCAACATATTCACATTGTATCATGTATATCATTGCTCTCATTTTTTTATTCCTTACCTGAACCCTTTTGTGTAATGTAGTTTCTGTATTTTTGCTGTTGTACTTTTGAGCACTTTCTGATGTGGAGCCTTTGTAAATGAGTCTCTGAATCAAAGGCATTGTAATCCAAGACTTAAAATAAATCTCAGTATCCTATGTATATCCAAAGTTATGGAGCAGTGCTTCACACTGATCAACATTCTCAGGGTAATAGACAGGAAGGTGTATCATTTGATTCAGCGTAAAATCAGATACCACCTTTGGTAGAAACTTAGGATTTGTTCAAAAAGAAACTCTGTCTTTGTGAAGAATCAAATATAGTGGCTCACACAGTAGAGACTTCAGCTTTGAAATCCTTTGATGAAGAGTAATTGCAACCAAAATTAACATTTTCTATGGCAGAAAACATGGGCCACAATTCATGGCCGGCTCAGAAGGAGTCAACATCAATTTCTCAAGGACATAATTCAAGTCTAAAGGCAGAACTGGATTCAGGATAGGAAATTTCATAAGAAGAATACCTCTGAAAAAAGTATGAGGACACCTCCAGTTGTGCAACCATACGGCTATCAATAGGAGCATGGAAAGCTAATATAGGAGCCAAATGCACCTTAAGTAAGGAATACAGTAGACCAGAGTCTGACAGAGATAGTAAATATTCCAGCACTGCATTTACATGGCATGTAAATGGGTTTAAAATCTTGGAAGGATCCCACAAAGTGAACTGCTTCTACTTTAAGGAATGGGTATATCTGGCAGAAGGTTTTTGAGCCACGACCAGAGCATCAGCAACCTTATGGCTAGGGATACACCAAAATGTGTTATGGCTATCTTCTCAGGAACCATGCATACAGATGAAGGAACTTCAGGTCTGGATGGACCAGGAATCCATGGCCTGTGATAACAGACCCCAATACAAAGGTAAGGGTACTGGAGGCCATCTGCTGTAGAAGTGGAAACCATATTTAGTTAGGCCAAAATGGAGCAATGATGATGAGAGTGGCATTCTCCATCTGCAGCTCGATTAGCACTCTGTATTAGTAGACTTGGGGGAAGTGCATATAGGAATTTCCCTTTCCAACAGAGGCACAATGTGTTTTGCCAGAAAGCTCCAGGCCCTGAATCAAGTGAGCAAAGCTTCTGTAGTTTCATGTTGTGTGCGGACACAAAAAGGTCCAACTCTGGATGACTCCATTTTGTGAAGAGGTCAGCAACCATTGTGGTTAGCAGTTCCCACTCATGCATTTTGGACTGAGACCTGATTAGCTTG
Organism: Neoceratodus forsteri; assembly: GCA_016271365.2. Classification (NCBI taxonomy): domain Eukaryota; kingdom Metazoa; phylum Chordata; order Ceratodontiformes; family Ceratodontidae; genus Neoceratodus; species Neoceratodus forsteri. The sequence continues at coordinate 569,048,863 of CM057449.1, read as the reverse complement.
TCTGTCAAGACATTTTGATGTCCTGGAAAATGCATGGCTGACAGCTGTAGGCCACAAGACAGAGCCCAATACCATAGTCTCATTACTTCCCTACATAGTGGGTAGGAATGAACTCCTCCTTGTTTGTTGATGTAATGCATCACACTGGCATTTTCAATATGTATTAACAGAAGACCGGGGCTTAGACACTTCTAAAAGGCCTGTAGACTGCACAGAAAAGCTTTCCTCTCCAGGACATTTATGGGTAACATGGCCTCTACCTTGGTCCATAACCCCAAGCCTGGTAATGGCCCAGATGAACTTCACAGCCAGAGCCTAAGACATTCATGGTGAGAATCTGTACAGGAGCTGGTACAAGGAATAGAACATCCTTTAACAGGTTTTCACAACCCATCTGCCACAACAGAGCTCTGCAAAGTGGGGACATGACAAGAACCATTTAGTCCAGCTCATCTGTTAACTGTTCTAACTGGACCCTGAGTGTCCACTGGGGAATTCTCATATGTAAAAACAGGCTAGGGACACTGTCACAATGGCTACAGCCATAAGCCCCAGGAGAGGTAACATTGTTCTTGCAGAGACATAGTGGCTCCCGTATGTCAGCTGTGCTTGAGCAATCAGGTCTTCTGCTCTGCCCTGAGGCAGGAAAGTACATCCCATTTCTGTGTCTAAGACTGCTCCTATGTATTGCAGTATCTGAACAACCAACATGTCCGAGACAGGGCATGTTTTAGGACTTGCTTGGAGATGATTTTCAGCAGCCAGTCATCCAGGTAAGGGAAAACATACAGACCTTCCTTGCCAAGGACTGCTGCCACTACTGCCAAGCTTTTGGTAAAGACCCATGGCACAGAAGACAAACCAAAGGACAATTCTCTAAACTGCACTTCTTCCTTCAGGAGGGACAGATGTCCTGGAGGATAACAGGAAGGATGTAGAGGATGATCTGCAGGGGGGGTGTCTGTTAGCTCTAGAGTATGCCCGTACTCCCCTTGCAGTTATCTCCAGTGCCCACTTGTCTGTTGCAATCTTCCTCAATTGTTCCAGATGCAGAGAGAGTCTGCCCCCATAACCACCCCTGGAGGCATTTGTGGAAGTGGAGGTAGGTACAGGAATGAGGCAGGCAGAGCCGGTGGAGGCACTGTAATCAGCAACTGCTCTGGGTGCTTTTGTAAGTGCACCTTGGGGGACGGGACCCAGCAGGGGACTGGTTCCTTTACCTCAGTCTTTTGGATGGAAACCCCAACCACATCTGGCAGCAGGATGATGAAAGGATCCCCTCACATGACCTCTAGCAGGAGTGTGATACAAGAATCTTACAGACCTCAGAGTCATCTTGGATTTCTGCAGCCCTCTAAGGGCTTCCTCAACATCATAGCAAAGATGTTTTGGGCATTCAGAATGACCAGCTGCACATCTATGGCAAGTTCTGCCACTCTGATCCAAGAATATTGTCTCATATAAATGCCAGAGACTGCAGCCTTGGCAGAGACATCTGAGACATTGCATGTTGAGTGGAGCAAATGTTTGCCATCTTCAACACCTGAAGTTAAAGTTTTAATCAACTAATTCTTGGTTGAGCCTTCTGGAAAAGCCTGAGCTGTAGCCTTGACAGCTTTCCATAGGCTACTCTGATATTTAATCATATGGGCCTGATAATTTGTAGTCCTAAATCCCAGTTATGCAGAGGCATTAATAGTCTTACCTATTATGCTCAACCACCTAGATTCTTTATCTCGAGGTAGGGTACTCATACATTTAGGTGCCCTAGATCTATCATGGGCAGCCATGATGACAACAGAGTCAGATTTGGGCTGGTTAACATAATAAACCTCAGCAAATGGAGCAGGATACTGCATATCAGTCTTTCTAGGAACTGCAGGCAGTGAGTAATGTCTGTACCAGGCAGCAAATGTAGCATCCTTGAATGCAGGATATATAGGTGGAATGATTGTGTAGGGAGAGATTGGAACATCCAGGAATTCCATCAGATTCCTCTTTGTGGAATCCTCTTCTTCCACTGCAAAGCCCATGGCAGCTTGCATTTGCTGCATTATGACTTGAAAAGTAGAATCCCCAGGAGGAGATATCGGGGTATACACCCCCAAGTGCTCACTGCAGGATGAGAGGGTACAACTTGAATGGAGTACCACATTTTGTAATCCCTCATATTCCTCCTCCAAATTCTCCTCTAAACCCATGAGGTCAGGATTACATTCCAACTCATCATTGATGTCTCTGTCAACAATGGGGGCCCCAGAGTGTGTAGATAACGTGAAGGCTGAGAGGCAGGAATATGCGATGTGCTGGTAGGCAGAATTGACAAAGGTTGACTGCCCACAAGCCCCTTCGATGGTACAGCCTGTATAGGTAATTCAAGAAAGTATACATCGTATCTATTCTGAAAACTATGCCAGCACAGTTTAAGAGCTGACAACACCCTGGCCAGCGACCGTGACTACTTGTGTCGATGACGGCCTTGGCCCCATAACGATGGCATCATATTGTTGATAATAGGTAATCCAGCATCTAAGCCAGCCCCAATCTTGGTGTCCTATCAATGTTCAAGAGGGCTGCTGTCAATGCCATTGGAGCAGGTGATGACTTGAGTGATTTACCATGACTTACTGGTGACCATGACCTCACCAGCGCAGAAGACCTCTATTTATCTCTATGCTTGTGTTTGTGTCCTGACAATGAGGATGGCCTCAATGTTGACATTTCTTTGTCCCAATCCTTCAATTTCAGTGGCCATTTCTCAGCCAGTGTAAAGGGAGATGCCGATATTGGGCCCTGACCCTTGTCCATTGCAGTTAATGTCTTAAGAAGAAGGATGTTTTCTAGAGCTTTCTTGTGGCATCGCCTTGTAGCCTTAATGAAGTTCTGGCAAATCTCACAAGCCTCACGTTGTGAGGCTCGTGCAAACAACACACTCAGACTTCATGGGTATCTTCCTTGTAGATTTTATCTCCATACTTACAATCCTGAAATAAACCTATTGGCAACATGCAGAGATGACAAAAGTCACTGAACTACAAAATAAAAGATAAACAGCAATTAGTTGATGACATTTCCTTCAGTAGGTCTGACAAGGTTGATCAATGGAAGAAAAAGAACTGAGGAGATATGGGGCCACCCACATTTATATAGATGCTGACACATGACATCATTGTAGGTGGCCCCTGGCTAGCAAAAGTTTCCGTGGTGTCCTAGCACTGATGAGGGTATAGTTCCAAATGTGTGGCCCAATGAAATAAATATCCTTGAAGAAGACCTGCTGATGTGGCTTACAGGAATCAGTCACCAGTATTACATTCATAGAAACATAGAAACGTAGACTTTGATGGTAGATAAGGACCACTTGGCCCACCCAGTCTGTCCATTTCCCTACCTATTGGATAAGCTGCAGATTCTAGTTAACCAACAGCCTACTTCCTGCAACCCTCCACTATAATTGCCTTATGTCTGTCCCATGCATGTTTGAATTCCCCCACTGTTTTAGACCCAACACATCTCCAGGAAGGCGGTTTCATAAAATCCACCACTCTCTCCATGAAAAATAATTTCCTCCACATTACCCGAGCCATCCCCTCTAACTTTAAAATGTGCCCTTTGTTCTTAACATCTCTTTTCTGAAAGATGCTACCCTACTGGACTTTGTTGATTCCTTGAGGTACTGAAAGTTTCTATCATGTCCCCCCGTCCCTCCTTTCATCAAGAGTATACATATTAAGCTCTCTCAGTCTCTCTTCATATGGTTTCTGATGTAGACCCTGCACCATTTTAGTTGCCCTCCTCTGGACTACTTCCATCCTGCCTATGTCCTTGCATAGATGAGGTCTCCAAAACTGCACGCAGTACTCCAGATGGGGTCTCACCAACTGTCTGTACAGAGGGATAACCACTTCCCTTTTTCTACTTGTGATGCCCCTCCATATGCATACCAGTATCCCCCTGGCTCTCCTTACTGACTTCTCACATTGCTTACCCACCTTTAGGTCATCTGATATGACTACATCCAGATCCCTTTCCATTATTGTTGTTGTTAGTACCTCCCCTGCAATTGTGTACTCTTCTCCTGGATTTTTATTTCCCAGGTGCATTACTTTTCACTTCTTTGCACTGAATCTAAGTTGCCATATGTCTGACCATTCCTCCAACCTTGCCAAGTCCCTTCTCATCCTTTCTACCCCCCACTTGTGTATCAACTCAGATCTTTGTGTCATCTGCAAAGAGGCATACCTTTCCCTCCAGACCCTCTGTAATGTCACTTATAAAGATGTTAAAGAGGACTGGACCTAGTACTGAGCCCTGAGGTACTCCACTAGTGACCCCCCTTTCTTCGAAATGTGTTCTATTCACTATTACCTTCTGTGTCCTGTTGTACAGCCAGTTTGCTACCCAGGCTACCACCCTAGGACCCACTGCCAGGCTGGCTAACTTGATTATCAATCTTTTGTGTGGGACTGTGTCAAATGCCTTGCTAAAGTCTAGGTGAGCCGCATCCACAGCACTCCTGGCCTCATCACTTTGGTCACGCAGTCAAAGATGATTAGATTCATCTGACATGACCTTCCTGCTGTGAATCCATGCTGCTTTGGGTCCTGTGCCCCACTGGCCTCTAGGTACTGAACAATTCTTTCTTTCAGAAGTGATTCCATCATTTCCTCACCACTGAGGTCAAATTAACAGGTCTGTAGTTTCCTGCTTCTGCCTTGCTCCCACTTTTGTGAGAGGGTCCACATCTGCCCTCTCTAGTCCTCAGGTGCCACCCCATCTTCCCATGATTTGTTAAAAAGTGTGGTTAGTGGTGTCACTAGGTCCTCCCTTAGCTCTTTTAGGATTCTAGGGTGAATCCCATCAGGCCCCATTGCTTTGTCCACCTTGAGTTTTAGGAGTTCTTTCAGGACCCTTTCTTCTGTAAATGGACCGGTGTCAACCCCACTACCCAGAGTGCTTCTATTGTTAGGTTTAGGTAAGTCCTCCTCTTCTTTTGTGAATACTGAGCAAAAGCATTCATTCAGTATCTCTGCCTTTTCACTGTCTCCCTCTGCCCACCTCCCCTCTCCTTTATTAATCTTCACTATCCCTACCTTAACCTTTCTATGCTTCCTAATGTACCTATGAAAGGTTTTATCCCCCTTCTTAACTGAGTTGGCTATTTTTTCCTCAGTTTGGGCCTTTGCTTTTCTGACTGCCTTCCCCACTTCTTTCTGCTTTAATTGATACAGTTCCCTGTCGTGCTCCTTCTGTGATTCCTTATACTTTTTGAATGCAGCCTTTTTCTCCTTAACCTTCCCTGACACCTCTTTTGAGAACCATAGTGATTTTTTATTTCGCTTTGTTTTCTTTATTTTTTTCACACAAAGGCTTGTTGCCTCCATGATGGCAGTTTTGATTTTTCTCCATTGTTCTTCCACCCCTCCTTTCTGACCATTTGCTAATGCATTCCTCAGGTATTCACCCATTATGCCAAAGTCAGCCCTTCTAAAGTCCAGTATCCTTGTCTTTGTATGACTTGTCTCCATGGTTGTGTTTATTGTGAAGCACACTGTGCAGTGGTCGCTTGTTCCCAGATGTCTACTGACTTCTAAATTTGTGATCCTCTTTCCGTTTGAGAGTACCAGGTCTAATACAGCTCCCTCCTGAGTGGGTTCCACCACTAGCTGTCTAAGGCATGCCCCCTGTTGGGAATCAAGAATGATCCTGCTCTTGGATGTGGCTGCAGTCCATGTCGTCCAGTTAACATCTGGCATATTCAGGTCCCCCATCAACAGTATCCCCCTTTTTCAACCATTTTCAGAATGCCCTCTTTCATTTTCTTGTCTATTTCCTCCCCTTGAGATGGGGTCTATATACAACCCCTGTGAGGACTGTGATGCCATTCCCTGTCTCCAAGGTAACCCAGAGTGCCTCTTGTCCTCCCCCTTTACTTTTTAGTTCTGTAGCTTTAATTCCTTCCCTTATGTAGAGAGCTACTCCACCTCCTCTTTTACCCTCCCTGTCCCTTCTGTAGATTGTGTACCCTGGTATGTTGACATATCAGTCATGGTTCTCCATGTACCATGTTTCTGTGACTACCACAGTATCCAAGTGTTCCTCTTCCATCAGGGCTACTAGCTCTGGAAGCCTGTTTCCCAGACTATGGGCATTGGTACTCATTGCCCTCCATTTAATGTTGGCTTTATCCTTTTTTACCCCATCACTGCTCTTATTGCCCTTGTCTATTTTTCCATTTACCCCTGTCCTGCCCTCTGTCAAGCTCAGTACCTCAGTGTTTACCCTACTACCTGCCATATTTTCCAACCAAAATAAGGAGTTAGGGTTCAACTAAAACAGGTAGGATGCTGACCTAAATAATGCACCCATGCTAGCAGCCCTAAAACTAAAAAAACAGTGCAGTACTTGCTTTCCTCCTAACATTGCTCACTAAGAATTCTCTGGCTATACTTGGAGTGGTAGCAAATTAATAACTGTGTTACAGTTTCTAGGAAATGACATATATTAGGCAGTAACACAGCAAAAGGAAAAAGTGTAGCCCTATGCTAAGAGGAGCTAAGCTGATAGGACCACCCAACACAGTGATTGTATTTAAAAAAAAATAGAAAATATAAAAATTACAAAGTTCACATCAAGACCACCTATCAAAGAATCATCCATAAACTAAACCATAACTAAAAGGAAAACTTCAGGTTTGAACTCAGCCATTTGTGGACTATCAGTGAGCAAAATATCTTAAAATATATTTTATGTAATTTAAATGTTCTAGAACCCGGGCATTGAAAAGCTCCTCATTGACCACCACAGCACCCAGCGAACTAGAAATTCACAACAACTAACCTTCCTTGTCCCCAGATGCAGGACTACCATGGGCCAGAGGGCCTTTGCCCACACAGCACCACAGTGGTACAATACTCTCAACAAAGAAACTCTTACTGCTACTGCTCTTGGCCCTTTTAAGAGACAACTCCGACTTCATCTCATTTCAACTAGTCGTTGTGACTGCCTCGCCTAATCAGGGGCCCACTGTTCACTGCCCTCCACTTCAGTCTTGACAGCTACCTGTCCCCACCTTGCCCCCTTCTACCTGCCTACCCCCTTGCCCCCACTCCCTTTCCTCCCCCCGGGCATTTCCTGACTTTTATCCCTCCCCTCTCCTCCCTCCCCTTTAGAGCTCTTACCCTCACACTCTACCCTCCGACAATGGCCTTCCTGCCTGCACATCCCCTTCCCTCTCACCTGCAGTGCTTATTTCCAAGATTGTCCTTGGCTGGTATGTCATGCTACCTAACATTTGGCACATTTTGAATTACTGGAATTTCCTAAGCCTCAGTCTCTTACTTCTTTTTATTGTGTAACTATGTATTATTATGTTGACCTTTGTGTGTATGTATACCCCCATTCCTTCGACGTGGGACCTTTGTAAACGAGCAGTTCCTGCTTAAAGGTATTTGTAATCCTAGATTTCAATAAAATAAAAAAAAATAAAAAAATAGAACTTTGAAACCATAGTATTGTTCATCACCAGCTTTTTAAGATACGTATATCTTGGCACAAATATATGTGATAAATTTAAAGTTAGTCTGTGTGGGGACAGTCATGTTATTAAGATGCAAAACTATCAGATTAACATAGAACAACATTAATTATGCATTTCAACTTTCTAGAATATGTAAATCACTATGGTAATCATTACCAACTTTGCAGGATGAACAGATCCTAGCAACAAAAATGAGCATGCCAAATTCCAGGTTATTACATCCAGGGATGGCTGCATCATCAAGATACAAAAATAGAGGTTTAACATACAACAGCATTTCTTATGTATTTCAACCTTCATGAACTTAAAACACCATCACTGACTGTTACCAATACTCCAGGATCCAGAGATCCTGAGCACCAAAATGTGCATGCCAGATTTCAGGTTATTCCATTTAGGAATGGCTCCATTATTTTCAAAATTGGGGTTAAACATAGGGTTGAAAAACACAAAATGTACAAAGCAATAAAATAAAAAGATTTGGTTCAAAGTCTTGTCGGTCTTGCTAAATTGGTTCCTTCGTGTTCCTCAGGATTTTCTGGGTTTTTTTTTTAGTATTTTGTATTTCCCTATCACAAGTCATCCCTCATTGGCAACAGCCCTCCCAGTCCTGGCCATCATCCATCTTCTTTGGGAGTTAATCCCATTTGCCTAGTCCCCATAGAGCTGGGCAGAATATATGAATTCTGAATTCACAGAAAGTTTGTGAAATTTCATATTTCATGGAATTTTCTGAAATTCTGACTTTTACGAAATCTAGATCTTCTAAATGTGTTTGGCAAGTTTTTGTCTCATTCCACAAATGTTTCGGGCTGAACTGTGCAATAATACACATGAACTGCAGAATGACAGTTCTGAGGTATTTTATTCCATAGTTTAAGGCATCGTTCCATAATTCATGTAATCATTCCACAGTTCAGTGATCAATTCTGTGGAATTTCTTTCTGCAGTATAATATAGCAATCCACAATCCACATATACAGTACATTCCACAGTTCAGTGACTCACTGAACTTCAGAATATATGAATTAAGAATTAATACATTAAACTGCGGAAATAAATTCCACAGACCTGAGCACTGACAGTGATCAGTTCTCTGGAATTTCTTTCCACAGTATAATACATTAATCTGCAATTCATTTATTTATAACACTGTGCTAAGTCAGAATTTCCAAGAAAGTTGCCAAAATGCATTCCAAAATTTCACAGAAAAAATTCCAGCTTTGGTGGAAATTCAGAATTTTATTTTCACATATACCTAGTCCCCCACCTATTATTCCCATAGCAGGGACATTGGAGCTGGCCAGGCCACTCTGAAGCACTATCCAAATCCTTATGGAGGGCCCAGTCAGTGGTGTGGGGCTTGCTAGAAATCAAAGATTCATCCTGCTCAATCAGGCACTTTTGTCCACCTCCATTTCACCCCATTGCTACCAAGTATGCTATGTGTGCAGATGCACACACCTGTATATCAGAATCACTTGGAAAGCTCACTTTAATGTTGATGTTCTTGCTATGCTGTTACCAGGCATCTGCCAGGTGACAGGCAAGTAGTGAAGTGACCTGCCCCCCCAAGAGAGGAAAGCAATCCTTGGGATTCTCTAGCCTCTCTCCCTTACCTGGCTCCCATGCAACCCAAGTTTGTGCCTGAACCAAGGTCACAAGCACAGCAGCTGTTAGCACTACTGCTGTGCTACTGGGCTTGCACTATCTTCCTTGGAATTTTTAACCCTAGGTCCTACCCCCTTAACCAGCCCCTAGCCTGTTATGGACAATCTATGGGTCTAGGTCCATGGCCCATTGGTTTGCTGCTTCAAGCTGCACTTCCAGAGTCATGTCCACCAACTCTGCTGCTCTACATAGAGCCTTCAGAATTGATAGAGGACCCATGTGAAGCTAGAGATCATATAACATCTTCTTTGCAGTACACTGTGGGCCTGGCAAAGCAGGGGCAAAGATCATAGCTTTTTTTGCACAGGACCCAAAGCAGGAGATTATTCTTTAGTGATCATTCATTACTTTCTTTTGTACAGGGAATGCATGAAGTGAAACATTGATCATAACTTTCTTTGTCCATGGCCAAGTGGGTCCTGTGCAAAGCAGAGGTTCGAGCAACTGGCCCAACGTGTAGCTTGTCCTGTGGTGATGAGGCTAGGGACAGAGGAGGGGAAGGGGGCATTAGGGTTAAAAAAAAAAACAAGAACACCACCCCACCATTTGCCATGACGCATGAGATTTTGAACTCTAATTGTTCACTTCCTTAATATACCTTCTTTGCATTTTTCAACCCTAATATATACAGTACATAAACATTTTTTGCAAATAATGTGCTTACTTTTTGAGATAGTAGAGTTGAAACTTGTTTCTGACTCTGTACAAGACAGGAATTAGCTCCTAACCTGCTTCATGCAGTGACTGTCACACCCTGCATGACTCAGGAGCTGTGCTCTAGCTTATTTAGTTTTCTGTGTATATGCTGCCACTGGAGAAGATCATTGGGAGGTACAATGTGGAGTTTCAATGCTATGCAGATGATATACAGTTATACCTGTCTTGTTCTCCTGGTGAAGAATCTGCAGCTACTGTGCTGAGTTGATCTCTGGCTGAAATAAATGACTGGATGGCCTCAAACTGGTTATGCCTCTGCCCAGGAAAGACAGGTACATAAGTGAAAAAAGAAAGACAAAGGGAGGGATAGTGAGACTGAAGGGGGAGGATGGGGGCCACGTGGAGGATGACAACAGTAAAGCTGACATATTGAACAGGTATTTCTGCTCAGTCTTTACAGAGGAAGAGGAGGATAATGGGTCTGAAGGGAGTACAAGGGGTGAGAATGGTGCAGAAATGGACATAAGTCCCTTTACACAAGAAAGGGTCCTGAAGGAACTGGAAGTAATAAGAGTTGATAAAGCAATGGGGCCAGATGGGGTGCACCCCAGGGTCCTTAAAGAACTAAGAGGTGGTGGCTTAACCTCTGGCTATTCTGTTTAGCTGATCACTGGAAACAGGGGAGGTACCCAAAGACTGGAGGACAGCAGTTGTAGTCCCCTTATACAAAAGTGGGAACAAAGAGGAAGCAGGGAACTACAGACCAGTCATCCTCACCTTGGTAGTGGGGAAAATCATGGAAGCACTACTGAAGGAGAGATTGGTGGAACATCTGATTGTCAATGGACTACAGGACCCAAGGCAGCATGGTTTCACCAGGGGAGGTCTTGTCAGACCAACCTCATTGAATTTTTTGACTGGGTGACTAGGAGGTGGATCAGGGAGGGCAGTGGACATGGCCTATCTGTACTTCAGCAAGGCCTTTGACACTGTGCCACATAGAAGACTATTACACAAACTGGGGAATATGGGTGTGGGCAGGACAGTAGTGTGGTGGGTAGGTAACTGGCTGGGCAGCAGGACACAGAGGGTGGTGGTAAATGGCTGTCACTCCACAGAAGGAAGGGTGACCAGTGGGGTACCACAGGGATCAGTGCTAGGACCAGTCCTATTCAACATCTTCATCAGTGACATTGTGCAGGACCTAGAAGGCAGAATTTCACTGTTCGCTGATGACACAAAGCTCTGTAACAGAGTACACACACCAGAGGGTGTAGACAGAATGAGAAGGGACCTGCAGAAACTTGAAGAATGGTCAGGGGTTTGGCAGTTGAAATTCAATGCAAAGAAGTGCAAAATAATGCATATGGGGCACAAAAACCCTGGCACAATATATCAGTTGGGGGGGTGAGGATATAGCATGCACCAAGCAGGAAAGGGATCTTGGGATTATCATCTCTGATGACCTCAAGGTAGGGAAACAGGGTGACAAGGCAGCAGGTAAAGCAAATAGGATGCTGGGATGCATAGGCAGGGGCATCACCAGCAGGAAAAGGGAGGTCATAATTCCACTATACAAGACACTAGTGAGGCCCCACTTGGAGTACAGTGTACAGTTCTGCAGACCTTACCTACGTAAGGACATGGACAGGGGTAGAGAAGGTTCAGAGGAGGGCAACAAAGATGGTACATGGATTGCATCACAAGTCCTATGAGGACAGGTTGAAGGAACTGAATATGTACTCCCTGGAGGAGAGGAGGGAGAGAGGGGATATGATAGAGACATGCAAGTATCTTACAGGGAGGAACAGGGTGCAGGAATACACTATTTTTAAGCGAAAAAGATGTTCCAGGACTACAGGGCATGGGATGAAGTTGGAGGGAGGATGATTCAGAGGAAACATGAGGAAGAATTTCTTCACAGAATGGGTGGTTGACAAGTGGAACACCCTGCCAGTGGAAGTGGTGGGGGCTGAAACAATCACGGGATTTAAGAATGCATGGGATAGACATAAAGGAATTCTGGAGGTCAGGGGTAAGGTGCAACAGACTTCTTGGAAAACATAAACTGAACTTACAAGCTCAAATAGGCAGACTGGGTGGGCCATAGGCCCTTATCTGCCGACACTGTCTATGCATCTATGTATCTATGTAGGTCATGGTGATCAGACCAGGACACTGAGGCTTGGCTGATGTGGATGGTCTGGCTCTCCCTTTGGTTGGTAGCCAGTCTTTTGGGGCAGCTGATGCAGTGAAGGACCTGGGGATCATTTTGGACTGCAAATTGATGCTAGAACACCAAGTGTCAGGTGTGGTATGATGTGGCTTTTACCATCTCAGAAATATCACCAGGATCAAGCCGTATCTAGCTCAAGCAGACCTAGAGATGATCATCCATTCTTTCGTCACCTATACTGTAGGTGAGACTACTGCAACTCTCCTTACTTAGAGTTATCTGGAAGTTTGATGTGATGCCTGCAGCTGGTCCAGAAAGCTGCAGCCTGACTAATAGTGAGATTCTAACAGAGTGACCATGTTACACCGGTCTTGCATGCGCTGTACTGGCTGCCTTTGTGGTGATGCATCACCTTCAAAATTTGCTTGATACTTACAAGGCCCTATGCAGTTTGGGACCAGACTTCTTGAAAGAACTCCTTGTTCTCTACCACCCAGTTTGCTCTGTCCAAATCACCGATGCAGGCCTATTTGTTTTCTCTCTTTCTTGGCTGAGACTTTTGGGGGACAGAGACTCTGGAATGGCTGCTTCAGTTTTATGGAATGCTTTACTTCTGTATCTTTGCATGGTCAACATGGTAGGGGCCTTTAAAACCTCTCTCAATATCTATTTGTTTGAACAAGCATTTCCTAGTTAATAATTTGTGCTTTATATTTCTAAGTTTTACTTAACTGTATTTAAAGGGTTGCTCTGATTTAGTTTTTATTTAGAATTGTGTATTTAAACCATTTACAGTGCTCAGAGCATGCAGGATTGGGTGCTTTATAAATAAAGATTGCCTTGCCTTTTCCTTCCTTGCTTCTTGCAGGGCAACCCTATACATACTTGGTCTTAGGCCTTATGGTAGGTGACTGCCACAGCCCTCCCACCACCTCGACCAACCACCATCTTGTTACCTGTCCCCCTATCACAAACCTGTGAGAAGAAAGTACTAAAACAAATTCACACTCACTCAGCCCCTGGCACTTTTTCCCTCATCCTCCCCAACCATGTTTAAAGAACCCCCACCTTAAGCACTGATGCTACCATTTTCACCCTGCATTTATGCAAAATCACCCTCCCCCACCCACTAGCAGCCATGTCACCTTCACCCCACCCCCACAACAACCAACCTTGTATATATACAAGCAATAGGATTCCATGGTGGGTGACTGGAACAACCCTTCCTTCCTCTGAACCGGTTGTCATCTTCTGCTCAAATTCACACTGCTGACCACTAATCTAAAAGAGAAAACATTTTAAACACTAAGTCAGTAAAAAACCCTAATGCACATGTACAGGGACTTAGCTTTTAAAGCAAAAAAAAAAAGAAATAATTTGCTGACCCCGAAACTGCTTTTGGGCCAAATTCGAACATCTCACTTCAGTCATAGTGGGGGGAGGGGGGGGATATTAAGTACACAATCTCAAATTTGGTAAAAAAATAATTGAAAAATAGTAAAGTTATGGGTGACTGAAACAAATTCCTCAAAAAACTTCTAAGTCCAAAAAAGCATGAACTGCAAATGCTCAGGGACTGTTTTTATTTTTTTTCATCACATATAGCGTTAACATTTTTGTAACTTTTCAAGCCCAAAATCTGGGGATAGACTACTTACTTCCCCCCTTCCCCATGATCATCCAGGTGTCGTGCCTACCCAACTGGTCTTTCAGCCCCTGTAGTGCATGCAGGACACTGAACAAGACATCCTACAAGTCTTGCACTATGACTGATAGGTCCCCTGCTGTGTAAGGTGCACAGTGCCCTACACAAACCAAGCTACACATCCCATGCAATACTTGATGAATTTGCTACTTCACACTTTAGATAAGTCTGGTGCTTCATATAGGGACTGCAGAGCCCTGTGAGAAGCAAATTACAAGTCCAGTATGGTGTCCAATGGATCGGTTTCTTCACATAGGACCCTCAGGACCCTGCACAAAGTAAGATGCAGATCCAGCACTGATGGTACAACACATCTGTTGCCTTACACCAGGCCTGGTGAGAAGCAAGGTACACCTTTGTTGCCTCATGCAGATCATGCAGAGACTCCTGCAAAGCAAGTTATGACTTAACTACTATTTAACACAGGGCCCACTGGGTCCTTCATGAAGCAAGTTACAACTAGCCTACTGCTTTGCCTGTGGTGCTATGTGCTCTGCACAAAGCAGGTTTTGTGTTTGTACTATACTTTCTCAGAAAGTAAGGAAATGCAAGGAAAAACTGCATTTGGGTTACAAAGCCACAAAAGGAACAAACTTTGGCTCAAGGGTTTTCAACCTTAACTCCCACCCCTTCCCCACCCACTCCCCTCATGTTCTAAGGCCAAGCTAAAGGTTTGGGGTCCCCACAAGTCTGCTTCTTCAAGTTACAGGTCTGGGTCCATACACTATATGTTTGGAGTTATGCAACATAGGTGTAAGCTACAGGTCTGGGGTCATGCTACACTTGTTTACTGCTTTAAGTTACTGGTCTAGGCTTATGCCCCTTGAGTCTGCTTCTGCTCTTTCAGGTAGGGCCCATGGAGGCTAAAGTATAGCAAAATACAGGTTCTGGACTGTGACTCACAAGGCTGCTTCCTCATGTAGGACCTGCAGGGCCCTGCATGAAGCACACTACTGGTCCAGGGCCATGGCTTAGGGCTCTGCTGCTTCATGTAAGGCCCACAAGGCCTTGCATAAACCAATCTGCACCATCAGGACTGTACCACATGCATCTGTTCTACATGCAGGGCCAACAGGGATTGCATGAAGCAACCTACAGAGCCAGGATTCTGTCCTACAGGTCTGCTGCTTGCTTACAGCATGTAGGTTTGGGACCATGCACCATGGGCCTGCTCCTGCAACCCTAAAAAGCAAAGTGCAGGTCTGGGTCCATGCCCAACCAATCTGACTCTTTGTTTATGACCCTAAATCATATAACACACTTCTGTGGTACCTGTGGGACATGGTCCTGGAGCTGTAGTTTGAAACAGCAGACCCATGAGTCTTAGCCCTGGACCTGTAACTTGTTCTTAGGTATTGACATTAAGGGATGAGTTGGTGTTTTTTAGCTTTGAAAACCCTAATGCTATATCCCCCTCCTTGAGTGGCTTTGTTCATTTATTTTATTTATATCATTTAACATTTATTGACAGGAAAAGCCCACATTCCCATTTTCAAAGGAGACTTGGGTAGAAGTAAACACTGAATATATAACAAGAATCAATAAACTACATCAAGAATAATATTTTTATATGGAATTTTCAATACAATGTTTTTCATCTCAAGTTTTAAATCAGAATATAAACTTCTTTTGTGAAAATTGGTATGATGGCATTCCATTCTTTCATGGCTCTGTATTGCAATGAATGCTGTCCCGAGGCAGTTGTGAAACAAGGCAATCTTATGTTATGCTTCACTGACAAGTCTATGGAAGGATTAGCTTTATGTGTAGAAATCATCATTGTCACTGGTTTTTATTTTTTACTGGAAAACCTGGTAAAATTCCAAAATCTGGACTGTCTGCACACCAGTAAAAGCAAATAATTTCATGGAATTTAGCACTTTATACCACATCAGTAAATCTACAGAATGTGTATTTCATTATAATTCCTTCCTGTACTATTTTCAAATTGCTTCATTTAATGCTTTGTATTTTTATTTATTTAAACATGTGATAACTGGCAAAAGCACATTGAGCCGAAGCTCATTTCCAGGTGTGACCCGGGGGTAAGTGGGCGGTAGCTACAACAGTATACATACATAGAATAGATACATGAGAATATTACATACCATCACATAATTTTGTACAAAGTTATATACATTCAGTTGCATATATACAGTTATTTACAATCAGTTGCATGAATACAATAATATACAGTACAGCGGTTTTAAAGTTTAAACTGTATTAATTTGGCTAGAGGCCGACTAGTGGCAGTTACAGGTGGGGTAGGGGAGCTGACAAAGTTGAGATTTAATGGAGCTGTGTGAGAATGAGTTTCTGAGGGGCTGGGGAAACTGGTTCCGTAGGTAGGAGAGATGGTAGGAGAAGGCAGATTTGCCACCTGATGAGGATGATTTGGGGAGGGAGAAGAAGCAGAAGTCCCTAGAGCGCAGCAAGTAAGGTGAAAAGACTGCAGAGGTTAGTTTCTCAGCCAGGTAGGGGGGCAGTAGGTGGAACCAGAAGTTGTAAATAAAAGAAACGGAGTGGCAAAAATGGTGACAGAAGAAGGGCGCTAACCCGCGGGAAGAAAGAAGCATGCAGTGGTGTGTTCTGAAAGGGGAATTTGATACAAAATGGCAAAATGCATGAAATAAGGAGTCCAGCCTGGATAGCGAAGTGGAGGGGGTGGTGTTGTACACCATGTCTGTGAAATCAAAGATGGGAGTGATCATTTTTGTTAGCAGTCTGTGTCTAACAGGTAGTGGGCGGGAGTCATGGTTTCTGTATATTAAGCCTTCTTTTATTCTGATTATTTATACACATACTAAAAGAATGACAGTAGTATCCCAGTAATATATCGAAATTAGACTGACAATTCCTAGTGTAGTTCTCAGAATTTCAAGTCTTGAAATAGGAATTTCATTACTTTAATCATCGTAAATCAGTGGCCTTGCAAATCGTTATTTTAAAGAAAAATTTTACTGGGACCATTAGAGAGTTTCTAAAATTAATCAATGTAAAAAATAAGCACAGAGACTCAAAAGATAACCAATCCAAAGCAGTATACAAAACTTGCACACATTATTGAATAGAATTCTAACTCTGTCTAACAAAATACCACAAACAGAAGAATCCACCGGTAATACACAGACAGATAAAGAGAGGATGAGTGAATGAGTTTTTTTTATTAGAATTGACAATCTTTCAACATATAAACTATTCCAAAGCCATGGTGTGCAGATTTAATTAAAACATCAATATGACTATTGAATGATAAAATTTGTCTAAATAAAAACTTAAGTATTTAAATTGTTCAAGTAACTCAACTACACTTCCACATCTATCATTAGTCACAGCAACAGAGAAGGCTAAAGCTAATTTAGATCTAGTTTCAAAAAACATAAACTTTGTTTTCAAGATATTTAACAGTAAGCCAGTCTTAGCCAGTGAGTTAGGGAAAACATCAGAGTCTTTCTGATTCAAATTAACCAAAGAAAGAGAACAAGAACATTTAGTATACAAAACAATATCATTGACATATAGATGCAGATGGGTGCACAGAGTAGGTGAAGAAGGGGGGCCAGAATTCTCACAAAGCATGCCCCCCATGAAATTTTTTAAAACATCACTATAAATGGTGCATTTTCCTGCATTTTAGAGCTAAGTAAACTACGTTATAGTCCACCAGGATGAAACTTGGGTTATGGCATGCTTAATTTGATCAGAGGGCAGTTTGTGCCCCCCCATCCCGACTCCCAGCAGATCATACTAATGTTTGCAGGTACAGGGTGGACAAGGGGTGCATGCAGGGTCCCATCTGTAGTCACAACTGACACCATAGGAAGACTTCTTGAAATATCTGCACAATCATACAACAAGGGGTCCAGACGAGGAATAGGACATGGGAAACAAGGGTCTTCTTCCTAGCAACTTCTCTGTCTGCTCTTTGACTGTGGCTCAGCCTTGCACTCCGTGAGAATAGTTGAGATCCTCAATCATTCTTATGGAGAGCAAGGCTGAGTTCATACTGGAGTTCATACTGGATTTAGAGTGAAAGAAGGCCATAAAACTCATACTACCACTCCCCACATTAGTGAGTCCACTTATCCCTATTTTTATCCAGCCATTTATCTATTTTCTATTTAAAGCTGTCAATATTCCTACAATTTACAGTTTCTTCTGGTAATAGATTCCAGATCCTTGCAGTCCTGTTTAGGAACGAAAAATGAATACTAATTTTCTTTGCTGTATATATTCTGATTTGCCTTTTATGTCCTCTAAGACTTGATAGTTTGTCACAGAGATTTACATTAATTTCCCTGGTCAGTTCCTGATCTCCCATCATTCAAAACAACATTAATAAATCTCCCCTTACTCTTCTCTGTTCCAGTGTGAACAATCCTGTCTTCTTAAGTCTTTCTTCATAGGGAATTCATCCGAGAGAATCTATTTGATTGGTAAAACTTCTCTGGACCCTCTCTATCCTGGCAATTTCTCCTATTTTACAGGGGCACCACAACTGGACTTATGCATTTTCAATTTGTGGATTAATTCTCTAACCTCAGAAATATTTATGGTAAATCCAGTTGGTGACAAATATTTTTTGATATTCTACATTTGTTATCAATTTTCACTTCAAATACTGAACCAAAATAATAATTGAACACCTCTGACATATCCTTGGGGATTATAGTTTCCTCCCCATTAACCTTGAGAGGTCCAATTTGTTTTTTATTTCCTTTCAAGTTGTTTACATAAGCAAAAAAGCCCTTATCATTATGAACACAATGTGATAGATTAAACTCAATTTTATTCCTTTCAAATCCTATAGCAGTCTTTAACAATTTTAACACATGTCTATAATTGGTTATATTTTCTTCTGAATCTAGGGATTTCATTTGTTGATATGCCCTTTTTTTCTGCTTGATTAGTTTCATAACCTTGCTTGTACACCAAGCAGATCTTTTGTCCTTTTTATTATACATTGCTTTATTGGGCACAAAGGCATCTTCTAACTGTCTTAATTTGTTTTTAAATTCTATCCACACTGTGTTAGTGTCTTTGCCATCAATATCTTTTTCCCAGTTCCACTCTTTCAGTTTTTGTTTTATTTTTAAAAACTCTGCTTTCATATCATTTTTACCATGGTGGTACCCCTATTCTTGACTCAAGTGTTTTTTGATAACAAATTCAACTCTACTATGATTGCTTAATCCCTCTTTAGTCTTAATTCCAGTGATATTGTTTGTTCTATTTGTGCTGATTACATCTAACACGTTCTCACCACGTATTGGCATATAGACGAGTTGACAGAGGCCTGTTGAGCACAGCATATCTAAAAACTGATTATTATTATTATTTATACAGGTTGCAGAATCTGGGCCCCATTGTATCTCAGGATGATTAAAATCACCCAAGATCACAACATCTCCCTTTTGTGTCATAAAATCTATTTCATAATCTTCTCATCCATATCTCTGTTACTATTTGGGGCTGTATAGTACAAACCTAAGAAGAATTTTCTTTCATTGTTCTCCTGTATTGCTAGCTATTATGATTTGGTCCGTTGGTCACTGGGAAACTCATAAAGAACCCCATCAGTGCCATTCCTCATATAGATAGCCACACCCCTCCCCTTTTATTTCCCCAGGCTTTTTCAAAGAGTGTGTAGCCATCAATATTTTTATTCCATTCTATTCCATTAACCCACCATGTTTCTGTAATCATGCATATATTAATCACTTCAGAATTCATCAATGCCTCTTATTCACATTTTTATCACTATTTAAGCTCCTAACATTTAATGACCATAATTTTAATTCTGTACATTTAGTCCTTCTTATATATGTGACTGGTGAATCTTTCCCAGCATGTTTCATTGTTTGGGTTTCTTCCCTTGATAACTGTTTATTTTGCAGCCCTCGTCCCCCCCTCTCCCCATTTAGTTTAAAGCTTTATCAACAAATCTTCTTAGTGATATCCCTAATTTTCTGCTACCTTGTTTGCTCAAATGTAAACCATCTTTACAATAATATGCTGCTTCAGCACAAAAATGCTCCCAATGAGTTACACACTTCATATTCTCTTGAAAGCACCATAACCTTAACCAGTTGTTTATTTCTTTGATTTTTTTCCATATTGATTTTGTTATCCCTGGGGACTGGTAATATTTCTGGCAATATAATATTACAGTTCAGGTTTTTATCTTTTTATATTCATTTTTTAGCTCTCTCATTCCTTGACTTCTAATATTGTTCACCCCTGCATGCAAAATCACAGTAGCTTCTCCATTTTTCTTCTGCACTATGCTATGTAGCATGCCTCTTATATCACCTATCTTAGCCCCTGAAAAATAACTAGTCATGACTTGTTCTTTATTTCCTTTTGATGTGTACCTGTCAGTATATTTGACTATGGAATCGCCTAAGACGTAAACCATTTTCTGAGAATTACTTAAGTTCATTTCCTTATCCTGGTCATTCAGAGTAGTGGCTGTAGTTTCCATAATGCCATCATCAATGGTTCTATTACATGTCTCATTATTTATTGCCTTAGGCAATTGAAATACTTCATTTTTCTCTGAACTATCCCTGTTTTTCTGATCAATATCTGTACCCATGCTGTTCAGACATGCACCTTCATTTCCCTGTGCTTCATCGTCCTCTGACCCCTTCTGTGGAGATAGTGTCCCACTTGCTAATAATATCTTATTAGCCTGTCAAGATTCTTGTACCTGCAAAATACATTCATTTAAATTTCCATTATCTGGGTCTAGTATAATTAAAGGTTCAAATCTATTCTGTGTCTCTAGATTAAACCCTATAGCTCTTCTTCTCTCCTTTTTGTGATTTCTCTGTTCAACTTCCCAATGATCATTGTCCATATATTCTTTGGAATGTTTTTTACTGAGACTACTTCCTAATATAGTATGTTTTACACCCTCATGGTTTTCAGTCATACTATTATGCAGCACCAGGTTTTGTTTTGCAGTAATAAGCTGCATTTCTAATGCTAGAACTTTTTTCTGTAACTCTTTTATTTGCTTATATTCCTCACAATTATATATCAGTACTTCCTGACCTACCTCATTACTAAACTCCCTACATTGTAGGCATCTGATACCTAGTAGGCCCCATTGTAGCCTCACTATATTGGTGTCCATAGTTTCAGGTACTGCCAGGAATCCTAGTACCTCTAATGTAGTACAAGGTCTAAATGGCTACTATATCCCCCTGTATTCACACAGCTGTTTGGAACCTGCATGCCTCTCACCTCTCTTCCTCTGCTGATGCTGTGCATGTCTTAGCATGCATCTTTACGTGCATCAAATGTGCACACCCTGCACGAGCTCACCCCACTCACTTGGGGCTCCAAATTTATCTCCCAAATCCAGAAGTATCAATTTAGTCTCACCACCTAGACTGGCAGTCTCGCAGCATGTGGACTAACCAATGTAGCCCATACTCTCATGTGAGGCTCCAAAGATATCTCCCAAACCTGGAAGTCTCAATTTAGTCACAAGAGCTCCTCTCAGTGGCACCAAACAAAAGCCCCTAAAATTAAAAACCTAAAAAGCAAGTATTATCCTGAATACTCTATAGTGTATTTCCATGGAAAACAGCCACCCCTTCAGAGAGTTCTGCACATATATCCCTGCATTATGTCAGGAACTGCTGTAGTCCTAAGCACAGTTCAAAACAGTTCAGAACTACACTCTCCTGGTGATGCAGTGTTCCCCACCCAAAGTACAGAGCTCCTAGGATGTCACAGATGTTTTCATTAAAATAGACACACAATAAAGCTGAGTGGATGAGCAAAGTTAGCCAGATCTGCCACACCACCTAGACCGGCAGTCTCACAGCGTGTGGACTAAGCAATGAGTTAGGTTCATTGCAGAATACTCTCACCAATCACGATCTCCTAATTGAATCTCTCTGATAAAACAACCAAATGGGAATTACTGGCCTCGATGAGCTGACAGCTGTACAAGAAAAGTGAACGAGAGATGCAGGGAGCAGAAGGGGCAAGCATATCCCAACCCAACTTATCAGTATAGGTGAAAAGGCCCAGTGCATAACAGATACAGTAATGATTAGTTCTGACACATCTCTGTCCTCTTACCTCTTGCCCTGGCTAGTCCTGAGTGTGTTTGGTGCCACTGCCAGCCTGCAGGATCATTAGGTTCCTGGGGCTTCTGAACCCCACTGCTGCCCCACGGATACCTATCATTGTGCACGCAACCACGTTCAGATTCAAAACCAGGCTTTCCTGTTGAGAATTTGTTGTCAGGCAGACATAACAGAAATAGGCAGGGTTTGCAAGACTCATAGGAGGGGAGGGACACCGCAGAACTTCAAAAAGTTATCCACTGGAAGGCAAGCTCAGGCTGTCAGTCAGAACTAGTTTGACTCAAACAGAGGACACCACAGGCAAAAGAAGGCACTTAAAGGGATAGTTTTATTTTTAATGCAAACAAAAAGAAGGGGTGTTTCAGAATTTTAATGGGGGGCAGGGCCAGGAATGCCCCCCCTGCACACGCCTATGTATGGCAAAATGAACAGAAATAAAATAATTTCAGTTTTCATTTCATTTTTTTTTTTTGCCCATTTTCACATGTGACCAGTTAACAACTATAACGTACAGAAAAATACATGCATAGACTAAGACATTTTGCAAAGTATACAGGCACACATTAATAACATTAATAACATTTATGATCTGATCAGCTAATCAAAATTTCTTTAAGTTTATTTTAAAAAGAAAATATGATTGCCAGCAGTAGCTGATGAAGAAAGGTTGTTCTCTTGGTTCTGCTGAGTCTGTGTAATTGCCTTATGTTCTCTTGATTCTGCTGATTCTGTGTAATTGCCTTATGTTCTCGTGGTTTATTTATTTTATTTATTTAACAGACTTTAGGATTACAATCTTTGAGTCAGGGATTCATTTACAAAGGCTCCGCATCAGAAAAACAAACATAAACACTTAATAAGTATAGACATAGAATGGCAGCTAAAGGTTACAGTTTTTTTAGTTACACAATATTGCAGAATCAAGATCAGCTATACATTGCATTGAACATGTTACCAAGAGTTGTATTTTACAGTTTTCAAGAGAATAATGAGTTTGCTGATAGCGGGAAGGAGTAACAGGTTTGATATTTACAGCGAAGTAGAGAATTAGACAGATACCTTGTGAGTGCAGCCAAAGGAGGCATTAGTAATAGGTAATGTTTGGTAGCCCTATCGGTAGGAGCTCATTGGCGGGTTGGTCCTGTAAGATGATAGATCAATGACCCAGCACTAGCTGGTTTATTAGCAGCGCCATGAAGCAAGAATGTGCTCTTTGAGGGCTGATTTGAAAGGTGCTAATTTGGAGATGGAGGAGATGTTGGAGGGAAGTTTGTTGTACCAGGCTTGGGCCCTGTGTGGAAATGACCTTTGGGCTAAGGAGGTTCTAACCCTTGGGATGGACCACACCTGTTGGTTGGCAGTACAGATGTTCACTGAGGTGTGGGAGGATAGGAGAGAGGCAGAAACCCCCCAAGGGGTAAGCCCCAGGTGTATTTTCTTTGTGAGGAGACATGTTTGATAAAATATCCTTTTATCCAGGGTGAAGAGATTTGTCAGGGCATATAGGGTACAGGTATGGGTACTCTTGTCTGCCCGGAGAGGAGTCTGCATGCTTTGTTTATGGCAAGGTGGATTTTGTTAAGGGTTGTGTGGTCAGCAGCCGAGTAGATAGTGAGCCCATAATTGACTAGGGAGAGGACTGAGGAGGTGACAGCCAGATTAAGGGCTTCCAAAGGTAGGCAATCCTTGTGCTGATACAATAGGCCTATACGGACATTTATGGCTGATGATAGAGTGACAATGTGTGAATGGAAGGAGAGGCTGGAATCAGATGTAAGGCCCAAGTATTTATATGTATGGACCTGTTCTAGAGGAAGGAGAGTGTGGGAGAGGATTGTTAGCTGTGCATTCTTGGCCTTATTCTGTCGGTGGGCAAAGAACATGGTCTTTGTCTTTTTTACATTGACCACAAGTCATTGTTCTATGAACCAGTTTTCAATCTGGTTAAATGCATGTTGGAAGGAGGACTACAATACTGTGGGATGTGGGTGTGAGGCAAAAAGAACTGCGTCTTCTGCATAGAGTAGTAGGTTGCTGGAGCAGGAATTAGGCAAGGTGTTTAGGTAGATGCTGAATAATAGAGGGCCGAGGATGGAGCCCTGGGGAACCCCAGAGTGGACTGGCAGGGTGGTTGAGAGGGTGTTGTTTATTTTGACACATTGTGATCTAGCTGTGAGGTAACTGGTAAACCAGGAGATGGGTCCTTTGGACAGACCAATGTGGCGGAGTGTGCTTAAGAGTTAGGGATGGGAGACTGTGTCAAAGGCCTTTGATAGATTGATGAAGACAGCTCCAGCTAGGTGTTTTCTATACAGGGCAGAGTGAATAAAATTAGAGAACTCAGCGAGAGCCATAGTTGTACTGTGCCCAAATCTGAAGCCATGCTGCTCCCTGCAAAGTAGGTTATGAGCATGCAGGTACTCAGTGAGTTGGGTGGCTATAATTTTTTGGAGGGCCTTTGAGAGTGGTGGAAGAATGGATATGGAATGGTAGTTATTGGGGGAGGTGCTGTCACCACTCTTCAGTATTGTTCTGCTGATCCTGTGTAATTGCCTAACTTGTATCATGTGGTACTCTGTATGAACTTGTATTTCCTTGTACTCTTTCCGGTCGTACCTACAAATAGGCAAATGTCTTGTCTAGTGTACTTACTTGGTTAGCAAAAGCTAAATAAATAAATAAATAAATAAATATTTCTGTTGTTCTTGAACTAAGTGAATTTTGACCTAGCTTAGTATGAACAGTGGAGTATTAAATGTAAATCTATTTTGTGACCTTGTATTGAATGAATGAATGAATTAATTAATTAATTGATTTAGAAAACAATTAAACAATGCAATCTGGCAACTGATTAAGAATTACTTTGTACAAAAACACAGAGGATTTATATTCCAATCGACTCTAAAAGGAAAAACAATTTTAAGATTTATAGAAGGCACAAGGATGTGTCCTTCTGGGGATACCTGTAACGAACTTAATGATACTGTGACATGTCATTCTCAATCACAAAAAATCTCCCTCAGATGCTGACACATACATGAGAGAGCCATAATCCATTGAAGAAAAAAAAGCTGTTAGCCAAGAGTAGTATTGTCTCAGGAACAAGGGACTATTTAGCTCTGTGAAGCATTCCCAGTCTCTGATGGAACTTTTTTGTAAGGCTAGTTACATGAGCCTTATAACACAGACAATAGTTCAGAAGGACCCCATGTACTTAAATTGGAATACCTTTTCGATCTCTTCACCCTGGATATATGTAATTTTAAAAACAAATTTGATGACCTTGTGAGGTCCTGAAAAAATCATCAGTTGTTATCTTCTTTAAATTCAGTACTAATCTATGGAAAGAAAACCAGGATTGTAGTCTGTCATAGCCCTCCTGTAGTTTGTGATTTAAAGCAGAAAGCTCACCAACTTTGCAGTACAAAACTGCATCATCTGTATAGAGTATAAAATCTCTATGAAGATGAATTTTAGAAAAGGAGTTAAATAAAGTAAATAAAAGTAGACCAAGGATAGATTATTGGGGTACTTACACCATACCAGCATGTATTTCTAGGAGAACACTGCATTTTAACTGCACTGATAGAAGTAACTGATTCACTCCATGAGGCCTTTGAAAATGGGGACATGGCAGGTGCTTTATTGTTGGATTTATCCAAAGCTTTGGATATAGTTCACTATAGACTTCTGCTTGCAAAGCCTAGGGCCATTGGGTTATCTGATATTGCTGTAGTTTGGTTCAAGTAATGACTAAGCAGGGTATATCAATCTGAACAGGGTATATTCCTGAGAGACAAGCTGCCTGGAAGAAAAAAAATAAGGAAAAAAGAAGAGTGCATATGTGTCAACTGTCAAATCTCTTGCTTAAAGGCTGGATAAGTTGTAAGCAGACACATATTCCAAAATAACATCAGTAATTAAAGTTAAATTTCATGAGCTTTTGTAAAATCATAGAATGTTATGATACTTATGTCAAAGTCATGTCCATGCATTTTGCTCAGTCATACACTTGAGTTTCCATTGTAGATGATGATAAAGGCTGGGTAAAGTGGCGATGAGGTAGCATTCATAGGAGGCTCCACAGTAAAAGTATAGTGGTGCCAAGTGTCAGATCAACATCTGGAGTCATGAATCCTGAAGAATAGGCATGGACTTCACTGTGCACTATCCTCAATTCTTGCAATATGCCAGATAACCACTAGAGCTCATGAACTTAATGACTTGTGGAAGCACATGTATAAGCAGCACTGTTTTTGTACAATTTATTTATTTATTTAATTTTGGTAACCGAGTAAACTCACTGAGACCATGACAGTCCCTTTTTCTTGCTGTGACCTGGGGTTAATTACAGGAAAGACAATCAATAAAGTTACACAACAAGTACATGCTCACATTTCATAAGTTAGCACAGTTTTCAGCAGACAGTAGTGCAGTGAGCATAGAGTGGTGTACACCAAACCATTGTAGTGTATATAACGCAAAATATAGTTTATAGTTTTGACAATTTTCAGCAGTCAGCATAGGTTAACAATTAGGTTACATTTGTGGTTACAGATAAAAAGTTGCAGTAGGGAAATACAGGTCACAGAAGAGGGTACAGTATTCAACGGCAGCAAGTGTATTGATTAAGCTCTAACAGATGAGCCTTAAGTCCCTTTTTGAACCCCCCCCCCGAGGGAATTACAAGACTGTACATTAGCTGGGAGAGCATTCCAGAGGGGCGGAATGCTGGAGGAGAGCAACTTCTGTCCCAGGGATGACCTGACTTTAGGCACAGTGAGGAGTTGCCGGCTCGAGGATCTAAGGGGCATGCTGTTAGTTTGGCATATAAAGTATTAGCTAGGCTAGGTGGTGCGTAGTTTGGCCTTAGCTTGTAGGCAAGGCATAAAGATGGGTACTAAAGATGTCCTTTCAGTGGAGGCCAAGACAGGGCTTGGAGCATCTGGCAGTGGTGCTCCCTTGGCTGATGCCCAAAGGTGAACCAGCTCATCCTGTGATAAAGGGTATTACAATTTTGCATTTCCCCACCTTTTACTGTGAGTAGCACTGGTGACCCATACAGCAGGGTGGGTAGCAGGGTTCTGGTTACATTACTTAGCCGGGAATCCTGTGTGAGGAAAGGGCTAAGGCAGTATAGTAGTCCCAGTTTCTGATTCAATGTCTTAGCAGTTCAATGTTTATCTTGAAAGTGCAATTCCGGTCTAAGGTAATGCCTAAGTACTTTACTATATCTACTACCTCAATCCTTGTGCCACTCAAGAGGCTTGGAGTTAGAAGTGAGGCTCTGTCCCCAGGCTTGTCAGGCCAAATAGAATGGCCTTATTTTTTTTACTATTAAGCACTAGTCTGTTGCTGGCCAACCAACTCTCGAGGAGTTGCAGGTCACTTATCAGAGAAGTGTTCAAGGAGCTCAGGTCCTTGAAAGACCTGTAGAGCACTGCATCATCTGCACATAGGAGTATGTTCCCCTCACCCAGTGATTTGGCATGTTGTTTGCTTATAAAAACAGAGAATAGTAAGGGCCCCAGGATGGATCCCTGGGGAACCCCATCAAGAATTTGGCCTTTTTCAGATTGCTCACCTTGCCATCTGACAAATTGGGATCTCCCCTGAAGGTAGTCTGTAAACCACCAAACTGTCGGACAGTCTAGGCCTATAAGTTTGAATTTTGCTAGGAGTAACTGATGATCCACCAGGTCAAAGGCCTTGGTGAGGTCTATGAAGACAGATCCAGTAAACTGGCCTTTGTTGAGAGCTCTGAAGAGGTGATCAGTGAGGCAGACAAGTGCAGTGTCCATGCTGTGGCTTTTTCTAAAACCATGTTTTATAGGCGTAAATATGCTGTTCCTCTTAATATACTCTGTTAGTTGGTTATAGACAGCCCTCTCCAGTACCTTACTTAGGATGGAGAGATTCGATATGGGACAATAGTTTTCCACGTGTTCCCATGATCCCCCTTTATGGATGGGTATGACCAGGGCAACTTTCCAGAGTGTTGTAACTTTCCCTCCAAGAAGGGATCTGTGGAGCAGCCATGAGACAGGAGCGGCAATGGCTAGGGCTGCAATCTTGAGCAGTCTTGGTTCCAGCTTGATGTGCCCCGCTGAGCCATGGGGTTTTTTGTTTGTAAGTAGTTTTAGGACCTCTTTTTAGACAACAGCTTGAAGTGCAAGTTAGGGGAAGGGGTAGTGTTATCAGAATTAGGTTAGGAGGGTAGGGGAGCACCGGTAAGGTGAGTCTTAAACTTATTTAAGTCCATGAAGACAGAGTTGATTGCATTGGCACCATATTCAGGGTTCTTTAGGCGGGTTCCATTACATATTATAGCACAGTCACCCTTGGCGGGACTACCTTTGATGAGGGTGTTGTTCTGTGACCAGAATTTTCTAGGGTCAGAGAGATTTTTTTTTCAGAGATCTCTGATGTATAATTTTTTTGCAGATTTGAGATCTCTTTTACATTTATTTCATAATTCCCTGTGGTCCTGCCAGGCCTTGGGTTGAGGGGTGGTTTTAAAACTCCCCCAGGCCCTTTCTCTCTCCTTCTTGAGTTTTTTCAGATCCCAGGAAAGCCACCTAATGTCCTGACCTTTTACCCTGATATGTTTCAGTGGAGCATGCTTATTAGCTGCAGATAGGAAGTTATTTATGAAGAATTCAAGGGCAGCATCTAGGTTTGGAGCATTTTTGATGTACTGTAGGTCCAATTTACCTCAGATGATGTGTATAAGAAGGATCCTGTGACAAAGATAGAGAAGCCCAGAGTATTCTGGGTGGGGGGGAGCTTGAAAATTATTTCTCCATATTGCTAACACTGGTGAGTGGTCGCTTAAGGCATTGTTAAAAGCACCTGCCAGTCTAATGCTATCTGACTTTGAAGCCAGGATCCAGTCTAATGTAGAGTGGTTTCCTGTTTTGGTGTTCAGTCTGGTGTACTCGTGAATTAATTGAGTTACTGTAGATTGGCTTATAGCAGTAGGTTCTTTAATTCTCCATTCATTTAGGGTCCCTAATAGATATTAAAATCACCCTTTATCACCTTCTCCCCCTTGAGGAGGTCAGGCAGCACCATGAGAAGTGAGTTTAGGACTGCATCAGCTGCATTGGGGGTTATAAAGGCATCCGATCATCAGGGCTTTGGTGCCTCCCAACAACAGAGTTGTGAATACAGTTTCACAGCTGGTGTTGTTCAGGGCAGGGGTTTCACTTTGGAAGCAGTAATGCCACCTGCTAACTCATCAACAATCCTGTAGATAACAATGTATATTTTTACTATTTGAAAACAGTGGCAATAAGTGATGCCAAGCCTTACAACCAGTTGCCACTTAGGCCTTTGTGACACAAGTATCTTGATATCTTTAGTTATGATGGGGCATGATGCCAAGCATCACTGTTGCAAGAGTGTTGAAGGGCTATTGCAGGGCCATGATGCTAGAGTAAGGGAAGGTAATTCAGTGGTGTTAAGTGCTTTATGAATGTTAAACTCCACAAGTGACATACAGATTTACTTTAGTTGCTGTATTGATCCCTGTAAGAACAGATCCAGAAGCAAATTGTTTGATACCTTTTATTGGACCAACATTGATGTTACAAAAAGAACAAAGTGCCTAAGCTTTCGGACCAACCAAGTCCTTCCTCAGAAGCTTACGGCAGTTATTTAGAAAATCAGATACTATTAACACCCAGATCATACATAAAAAAACCAGAAATAATTCTCATTTGTTTAAAATACTCATTTAAACCATAACTGAAGTTTAAATAAGAAGAACCAGATTTCTCCAGTTTGCTATTAGCTGAGAAGCCTTCCAAGGTCAAATGTCCACAGAATAAGATAAGAATCCTTCAAGCAAAACATTCCACTAATTTAAAAACTGAATGTCTAAGTGTGTTATGTGACTACAGTCTGTTAAAATGTGATACTATTGTATGGTAAAAAAAACTATATAACAGAAATGTTCTATATATGGTATTAAGTGAGTTTACAGTAAAATTTACTTAATGTGAGAAACTGTTTCACACATTTATACATTATTAAACCTATCTAGAGACGTTTTCCCAACTATACATTCAATCAGTTAGTGTATTCCATAAACACTGAGATCTTCAGAGCTATAATAACATTTTATACAAGATGATATCAAATGTCAGTATAAGTGCCAAATTAAAAAACAAACCTGTCAAGAACCCCCAGGTAAATGAGACCATGCATCCTGATATGTTCAGAGTTCAGAAATGTGTCACTATATAATCAAACTATTATATGTACAGAAATATTATAAGTAATCTGAATAAAAACACAATGGGCCCTATTCACATATGTGCAGAGTGGGTATGCACTGTGTAACTCTGGCGCTTAGCCCTCTGCACACCCACCACACCTACTACACCCCCTCTGTGGCAGTCTCGCAACACTTACACCCACAATGCACTCAATCCCCTGGCTGATTGCGGAACTCCTTGCATGGGTGGGCCAGGGCAGAGCAGGGGAGTGGCAGCACTCCACGCAATGTACAAAAGTGTGAAGTGCTGTGTGGGGGAGGGCTGGTGGCTACACCAACTCTGGGCAGATGTAGCCCCAGTATACACCCCCTGAGTTGCTTCTGTCAGGTGCAGCAGTGTCGGCAGGGATCCACCGACCCCCACTATGGATGCCCCTGACATCGGGGCACAGTTCTGTGGGTGGTGGGCAGTGAACATGGCACAGGCCCCCTCCAGTGCAGTTGGCACACTGTGCACTGGCTGGAAACATGGCACCCCATGGGCACAAGTGATCCACTGTGGGGACCCAGGCAGCCAGTGGATTGGTCACATGCCCAGGTCCTGCACTCTGCACCTGGCTGCCCTCAGGGATCCTGTGCACCTTGGGGGTGTGGCTTAGTAGAGGCTGGCATTGGTGCATATGGCTCATGCATGGAACCCCTATGGGTGCAGAGCTGTGCACTCACCAATGCACCACTTGTGCATCTTTTGGTGCATAGTGCCCACTGAAATTAAACCCTCCCCCTCCCAGGGAAGATAACTAGTTAGAAGGAAGTAAATATACACTATGTATGTGAATTAAGAGTCCAACACACTATAACATCATTATGTCAAGTACCTGAATATAAGTCATACCTAAATATAACCATGACCCCCACAGCCACCACACTCACATAACACCCCACAA
Source organism: Neoceratodus forsteri (assembly GCA_016271365.2). NCBI lineage: Eukaryota > Metazoa > Chordata > Ceratodontiformes > Ceratodontidae > Neoceratodus > Neoceratodus forsteri. The sequence continues at coordinate 569,017,838 of CM057449.1, read as the reverse complement.
AAAAACCCATATACCTACCCCCCACACACACACACACACACACACACACACACACACATATAGTTCTTTGATGAGAAACCAATATGTTGTTAACTGGTTAAAAAGAGCTCTATAAATATTAAAACAGAAAACAAAGACACACTGAAGTTCTATTATAAGTCCATTCTTAGAAGTAAAGGTCTGTGTAAGTTTAAGTATGATAATGTGACATAATCCCCAAATCAATGTTCATGCCATCTTCCACCATATTGAGAAGTAATATAAGCCTAATTTCAGAAGCCCATCTCTGATGTGTACTTTTGAAATGTCCTTTTAAGACCATTACTGACATATCTGTGATTCAGTGGTCTGTCTGAGAGAAGTGCTGCCCCACTGGTTTTTCAGTCCTCTTTCATATTAATAGAACTCTTAAAACTGAAGGTGGATAAAGCAATGGGGCCTGATGGGATTCTTCCCAGAATTCTAAAAGAACTAAGGGTAGAATTAGTGACACTATTGACTACCCTCTTTAACAAATCATAGGAGGATGGAGTGGCACCTGAGGAATGGAGGAGGGCAGATGTGATTCCACTTCACAAAAGTGGGAGCAGGGCAGAAGAAGGAAACTACAGGCCTGTTAGTTTAACCTCAGTGATAGGGAAAATGATGGAATTACTTCTGAAGGAAAGAATTGTTGCGTACCTAGAGGCCAGAGGGGCACAGGACCCAAGGCAGCATGGATTCATAGTGGGAAGGTCATGTCAGATGAATCTAATAGATTTTTTTGACTGGGTGACCAAAGTAGTAGATCAGGGAGGCTATGGACATGGCCTATCTAGACTTTAGCAAGGCATTTGACACAGTCCCACACAAAAGAATAATATACAAGCTAGCCAGTCTTGGAGTGGGTCCCAAGATGGTAGCCTGGATGAAGAACAGGACACAGAGTGTAATAATAAATGGAGTCCACTCTGAAGAAAGGGGGGTTACTAGTGGGGTACCGCTGGGTTCAGTACTAGGACCACTCCTCTTCAATGTCTTTATAAGTGAAATTGCAGAGGGACTGGAAGGAAAAGTATGTCTCTTTGCAGATGACACAAAGATCTACAACAGAGCTGATACACAAGATGGGGTGGAAAGGATGAGAAGGGACTTGGCAAGGTTAGAGGAATGGTCAAATATATGGCAGCTTAGATTCAATGCTAAGAAGTGCAAAGTAATGCACCTGGGAAACAAAAACCCAGGGGAAGAGTACACAATGGGGCGTGAGATACTAACAACAAAAATGGAAAGGAACCTGTGGATAGTCATATCAGATGACCTAAAGATGGGCAAGCAATGTGAGAGGGCAGTAAGGAGGGCTGGGGGATGCTGGGATGCATAGGGAGAGGCATCACCAGTAGAAAACAAGAAGTTGTTATCCCTCTGTACAGACAGCTGGCGAGACCCCATCTGGAGTACTGCATGCAGTTCTGGAGACCCAATCTCTGCAAAGACATAGACAGGATGGAGGCAGTCAAGAGGAGGGCAACCAAAATGGTACAGGGTCTACACCAGAAGACATCAAAAGAGACTTAAGGAGCTTAATATGTATAGCCTTGAGGAAAGGAGAGAGAGGGGGGACATGATAGAAATGTTCATGTACCTCAAGGGAATCAACAAAGTCCAAGAGGGTAGCACCTTTTTGGAAAAGAGGTGTGCAAGAACAAGGGGGCACAATTTAAAGATAGAGGGGGGCTGGCTCAGAGGTAATATGAGGAAGTATTTTTTCATGGAGAGGGTTGTGGATGCATGGAACAACCTTCCTGAGGAGGTTGTGGATTCAAAAACAGTGGTGAAATTCAAGAATTCATGGGACAGTCATAAGGCAATTCTAGGGGGTTGGGGTAGGATGAAGTAGGCTGTTGGTTAACTGGGATCTGCAGCTTATCCATTAGGTAGAGAAATGGTCAGACTGGGTGGGCCAAGCAGTCCTTATCTGCCATCAAATTCTATGTTTCTATGTCTGTGCGAGTTAATTCTAGAGCAGAGTGTTTTTTTGTCTCTTCCACATACCCTGTTTGAGGACATTTCTTGCATTGAATGAAATAAACATTACTTGATTTACATTGATAAGTCCCTGTATCCTGAATTGTCTGTTTTGTGATGTAACCACACAATCAAAAGTGGAGATGAGCTCACAAAGTCCTACATCTGGATTGATTACAGGGTTATGTACCATTTAGAGTCATGGTATTGTGTTCTGGTGCAAGTTTACTCCTAACAATCAGGTTGGCTAAATTAGGTGATTGTTTAAAAGATGGTAGTGGTAGTTCTTGAAAAATACAGTTTAGGGTCTAATCCTCACTGAATATTGGGTGGAGGTCCTTAATAATCTTACATAGAAGTTCTCGGTTAGAATGATACAAGACTACTAAGGATATTGTGTTGGTAGTGGTCCCTTCCTTATACTGAAGTAGTTGTTCCCTTGGTACCTATGTTGCATGTTCTACTGCTTAGTCAATTTTTCTAGAAGAGTGTCCATGCTCAATAAAGTTTTTTTTTTTTCAACATAGCCAAATGCGTATCTCTGTCTTCCTCATTTGAGCAGATATGGTGATACCGAAGTGCTTCACTGTACATGACAGATTTTTTTGTGTGGCTCAGGTGATTATTATTCCTGTATAAGTATCTCTGTCTGTCTGTTGACTTTCAGTAAATACATGTATGTAAAGCTGTGCTTACATGGCTGATCTTGCTCCATCTTCGGAGCATTGCAGAGATGTTCCGACCCAAAAGATGCTTGGCAAATGTGTCTACACAGCCCCCCTCAGCGCAGATGGAAGATGTGCTGGAGAGGATCTGGGAGTCGGGTCAGTCAGCAGATGGAAGCACCTGCAAGTGGAAGTGAGTGGTGCAGCCTGTCCACATGGTCACTTAAACCGCTTGCTCCCAAACACATCCCCAGACTTTCTGGGACTGCTGAGCGGCACAAGGAGCAGCTTATCGTAATTCAAAAAGTGTCCACATGGCGGCATTTGCACCACAGCAACTCGAGCACTCGGGTTGCTGAGGTGCAAATGCCACTGTGTAAACATGGCTTAAGGTTCCATCCTTGATGGTGACAGTGGTGTCCAGAAAATTAACACTGGTGGCAGAATATTCCAGGAAAAGCTTTATGGTTGGGTGGAGGTTATTAAGTGCCTGATGAAAATCCTTAAGTGTGTCAGTATCCTCTGTCCAAATTATAAATAAATCATCAATGTAATGGAAATAAGCGAGTGTTTTTTGTATACAGTGCCTTAAAAAGTCCTCCTCCAAATTCACCATAAAGAAATTAGCACACTGTGGAGCCATCCTGGTGCCCATTGCTGTACCCACAATTTGAACATAATGTTTACCATTGAAGTTGAAGTTGTTATGTGTCAGAATGAATTCAGGTAGTTTCCCCACCACTTCAGGGTTGACGTTTTGGTCTAATCCTTTCTCATGTAGGTATTTAAGGCAGGCTGAAATACCATCTGTGTGTGGAATATTAGTGTAGAGAGATGCTACATCCATTGTGGCTAAAATGGTATTAGATGGTAAGTCCTTATAACCAGAAAGTTTTCACAGGAAGTGTGTAGTGTCCTAGATGTAACTATTCCTTTCTATAACCAGTGATTTTAAAATGATTTCCACAAATCCTGAGATCATCTCAGTCAGAGTGCCATCGCCAGAGGCTATGGGTCTTCCCAGATTTCCAGGTTTATGTATTTTAGGTGGCATGTAGAATGTCCTTGGCTTGGGTTCAACAGGAATGAGGTCAGTTAGTCTGTCTTGGACATGGTTTGGATATGATCTAATTAAGTCCCATAGTTCTCTTGTATAGTTTGTAGCGGGATCACTTTCCAGTTCTCTGTGGTAGGTGTGGTCACTTAGCTGTGTGTTGGCTTCATTAATATTGTCCTTTCAGTTTAATATCACCACTGCTGAGCCTTTATTCACTTTTTTATGACAATGTTGTGGTTCGATTTAAGTGTATTGCCTTCTGTTCCAATGGAGAGAGGTTGTAGCAGGACTGCTTTTTCCTATTAAGGATCTGACCAGGATCTGATCTGGCGAAAGCAATGAATGTAATTGTTCAATTTCTTATTACGCCCACTTGGGGAGGTAAAATCAGATGATTTCTTTTTCTTACCCATTGAATTATTAGTGTTTGTGATTTCTTCTCCGCCATGAAAGAACTCTTAAAGTCTCAATCTATGGAAGTATTCATCCAGTTCACCACAAAACTATATTCTGTCCAGTGGTTTTGTTAGGCAGAACGTGAGGCCCTTAGAAAGTACACTTAATTCCCCAGCAGTCAGTATGCAGTTGGACAAATTAATAACTAGAAGGTGCCCATCCGTGTGGCTTTGCTGTTCAATCACGTTATTCTGTTCGTCATGGTTGTTAGGAAATATGGTACATTGAAAGGTATCTAGCTTCCTGTTTTTAATGGGCATGACTTTTCTTAAGCTCCTTTGGTAGTTCATGTGTATGTTATGCAGGATGTCTGGAATAGGCTCACCTGACATCCTCTAGTGTGGTAACAATTCCATCAAACTGTTTCTTAAAAAATGCTTTCTTGACATTTGATCAATGGATCCTGTGATTTCTCAGTTTCTCAGAGGTCCTACGACAGAGCTGTTCAGCATACGTAGAATTATTTGTTTTTTAATGGATTCCATATAGTTAGACCTTTAAGGATAATGTTGTTCCTCTTGCACTGGCTGAAAAAATAGATTTCACTGTCTAGATGGGACAGTTCCTTCTTGATGTTGTGTAACTGCCATATTCTCAACATATCAGGATGAATGATCTCATTTATTTGGGGGTCCCTCACAGGTTAAATTCCATTGGGTAAATGCTGTAGTGATTGGTGTAAATGATGGTGTGTTAGGACTCTTGGCTCTCATACATTCACTAAAAATACCACCAACAGCTTAATCTGGTTCAATTTCAGTTGCTTACCATCTGTATCCCCCCTTCCCCTGGTTGCCCCTGAAAAAGGGACTTCTAGGCCCAGTGGGCTTACCAGGTCAACAAAACTCAATAAATAAATATACGTTTCCATCTAACTAGTTATCTTTCCTGGGGGAAGTAATTCCATTGTGTTTTTATACAGATTCCTTATAATGTTTCTGTACATATAGTAGTTTGATTATATAGTGACACATTTCTGAACTCTGAATATATCAGGATACATGGTCTCATTTACTTGGGGTTCTTGACAGTTTTTTTTTAATTTGACACATACTGACATTTGATACCATCTTGTATACAATCTTATTACAGCTCTGAAGATCTCAGTGTTTATGGAATATACTTACTGGTTGAATGTATAGTTGGGAAAATGTCTCCAGATAGGTTTAATGATGTATAAATGTGTGAAACAGTTTCTCACATTAGGTAAACATAACTTTAAATCCACATAATGCCACATACAGAAATTTCTGTGATATAGTTTTTTTTTTTTTTTTTTTTACATACAGTGATATCACATTTTATCATACTGTATTCACATAACACACTTAGACATTCAGGCCCAGATATTCAAAAGGGTTGCGCATGGCACAACAGTGTTGCGCCATGCTCAACCCACTGATGTGCCCCGGCGTGATATTCAAAAGGGAAAAGTGCATGGCACAAATCCCAATGCGCCGGAGCGCATCAGTAATGTATGCAGGCACAGGTGGGGGGACATGCCCATGCATAACATGCACAGCCCGATATTCAGCCCGGGATGGGCAGAGCCATGCATGCGCAACCCCTACCTGCGCCAGCACAAAGTTAAGCCAAAAAAAAAGGAACAACTGATGGCCATCCACAGGTGAGCTACCGCATTGCAGGGCGCAACATGGCAGCTGCCACCTGTGGGTGGCCACCCGAGTTCCGGCTGCACCTGGCAGTGCCCCACCATGCCCAGTCGTGGGCATTTGTAAAACAAGACTTCATCCTATATCGCTGGTGGTCCAGTGGACCACTTTCTGCCTGATCACTGGCATCTGTATTAATAAAAACCCCATCCTATATCCCTGGGTGGTCCAGTGGTGCCCCTTGCTCACCTGCCCACTGAGCCCACCACCCCTTCCCCGGTCAGCTGGCGGGTAGCACCCCACCCACCTGTTCACTGCTGCCGTGACCGATTACCCTCGGTAGGCTGCATGCCCATTGGTTCACAGCATGAGCCAACGGGTATGCAGTTTGCTATTCATACTACACATTCCAGATATGTGAATGAATTATTATATTTCTGAATGTGTAGTGCTATAGGGCTGCACATCCATGGGCTCACGCTTATGAACCAATGGGCGTACAGCCCTACCGAGGTGTCAGTCAGCAGGCGGTGGGGTGGCAGACGGGTGGGGTGCTGCTGCCCTCTGGCTGACCGGGGGGAGCAGGGTGGTAGGGCTCAGTGGGAGGGTGATGAGGGGGGTACAACTGGACCATCAGGGATATAGAATGGGGTTTTTATTAATACAGATGCCCGTGATCTGTCTGCAGGGGGTGTCGGTCCCTGACGGCTGCTGCCTGGCAGGCACCAGGTGCAAGTCGTCGGGGATCGGTGCACCTGCATGCAAATGGGGTACTATAATGACATGCAAATGGCCCCATGTGTGCCTTGCATACATTATGGCCCCATTTGCATGTCAACTTTTGAATATCGCTGGTGCTGTGCATGACGCAATGGAACTTGCGCTAGCGCATCTCCATGCTCCACTCTGGCCACTTGCGCTGGTGCAGTGCCACTGCGCCATGCACACTGGGGGTGGCCAGGGTGCCATATTCAAAGCTGCTGAGCCATGGCACAGCTCCTTTGAATATCGCTTAGTCCACACTCCTGTGCAGCCAAGTTGAGCTGCGCCCATGCTTGCGCCACAGCCTGGCGCAGTTTGAATATATGGGCCTCAGTTTTTAAGTTAGTGGAACTATCTGCTTGAGGGATTCTTATCTTATTGTGTGGATATTTGACCTTGGAAGGCTTCTCAGCTAATAGTATACTGGTGAAATATGGTTCTTCTTATTTAAACTTCAGTTATGGTTTAAATGATTATTTTAAACCAATGAGAATTCTTTCTGGAGTTTTTATGTATGATCTGGGTGTTAATAGTATGTGATTTTCTAAATAGCTACCATAAGCTTCCAAGGAAGGACTTGATTGATCCGAAAGCCTAGGCACTTTGTTCTTTTTGTAACATCAGTGTTGGTCCAATAAAAAGTATCACATCATTTGCTTCTGGAAACTCCACAAGTGGAATTCTAGTGGCATTACCTATTATGCTTCCATGAATGTTTCAGCAAATTTTGCCTATTAGTAATTTGTAAAGTATCAGCAATAAATTGTAGCACTTCAACCACATTTATTCAGCTTAATTAGATTCAAGGACATATTTACTTTGTTATGCATGGCACATCTTGAGTGTATACCTGCAACAGCAGTGGAGTTATAAACATCCAAATATTCTGAAAACTTTTCACACAGTTTAACAAATAAATTGTCAAATTTTGAATGACCGTAACTTACAGTTTACATAGCCGATTAAATCTCTATTTATCATTTTCTATGATTCTTCCATGAAAGTAGGCATACACATTTTCAATTATCTAGCTTCAAAGGTGGCTAAGTTGTAAGCACAGAAATATTTTCCAAACTTTTCACATAAATAATAAATTGCCAGACTTTGAATCCCTGTATCTTCCACTACCTTAATGCAAATGTCATGCAACTTGGCACCCAGTTGGGGCCTCTCCCATAGAATAGCTGTGCAAAACTTCAGATCTGTATGGACCAAGTTATGATGACCAATTAAATAATTTTGGAAAATTCAAAAAAAATGTGAAAACTCTAAAAAATTGGAATTTGCTTATTTTGCCCACCTCAACAGTAGTCCCAAAAAATCAGACTCAATACCTTCAACATGTGAGACCATTTTAATAACATCACAGAAGCTGTCAGTGGTGACATCCAGAGGCATGGTTAACTCACCTCTAGATGTCACCAGAGAAGAAACAGTGGATGTTTTGAATTTCCTCATCAGGTTGTTTGAAATTCTTGAATTTTTATGAGGTGCATTAACATCAGTGATGTTTTTAGTCATATAAAATGCCTGAATTCAATGTCCTGTCCATCTTTACAATAAATTCATAGGCTATGATATTCACAGAGATCAGTAGAAGACCATCTGGACATAAATGTCTTCCAAGTTCTAGCACCAACTGAATAAGCTCTATTGTCACACAGTCTTGATGTTTGTTCCTCACCCTCAATTTTCACAAAGGGGCAAATTTATTACATACAGTACAGTTATACTAACAAATTCAACTGTTATAAAATTCAACATTTGTATACACACCAGGAATGGAATATAAATATGTCTATTCAATAGAGGCAATTTGATTCCTGAATTCAGTGATATCTAGGTTGCATAAAGAACATGATAGAATATCAGTTGGTGGAGGATGTTGTCTTTGGGCCCCCCAGACACATGGTACAGGATTTCAGTCATTCAGAGAGTCTGAAATGGGGTACGTTTACAAAATTCTATCTGCTCTAGTGGTCAGTATCCAATCAGTCAGCAATTTGGACCCTAACTTACAATTTACACAGGTAGGGAGAGTAATAACCTGTTTTAAATTAAGCCGAGGTGACAGTGCTGACAAGAGAGTGGGCCATTCTGGACCTAGTGCTGACAAATAACAATCAAGTTAGAAGCATCAGAGTCACTGAACCCCTGGGAGGGAGTGATTACTGGCCATTGTGGTTTCAGGTAGATTTGAGACAAGACACATTGGACATCAAAACATGTGTTCATGACTTGAGAAGAATGTGGATTTTGTGTGCAAGGGGGCAATATTGGGGAATGACTGACAGCCCTTGAGCGTGAGATGGGAGTGGAAGAAAAGTGGTTCTACATCCAGGAGGGGGTCCAGGCTGTCACTGCAACCTGTCTTAAACAGAGAGAAAAGAGGGATAGGACCAGGAAGATGCTGTGGTTTAGGCAGGAGGTGGGTATAGCCCTGAGAGAAAAAAGGGCTTTGTTTAGAAAGTACAAGAAGACCAAAAAAGAAGAAGACAAAATTAAGTACTTAGAGAAAATAAAGTCAACTAGCAGGGTGGTAAGGCATGCCAAGGTAGAGATGGAGCTGCAGAGAGAATCAGGAAAGGTTAAAAGACCTTATTTTATATAGGCAGTAGAAAATATAAATAAGGAAAGGCATGGTGAAGCTAAAGAAAGGGGTGGAGTGGGTGGAGGGCAATAGAGAAAAGGCAGAAGTATTAAGTGAATACTTTTGCTCAATCTTCACAAAGGAGAAGAGGGAACAAATTCCATAGAGGGACAAAGAGATGGGGGGGCAGTGAGGATAGCAAGGAGGCAATTACAGAGGACAGATCATTCAAAAAGCTCAAAGTTCTTAAGGTGGACAAGTCCCCAGGGCCAGATGGCATGCACCCAAGGGTGCTGAGAGGGTTATCACCAGTCCTTGCACCACCCCTAACTGACCTGTTCACCTCCCCTTTGGGCAGTATGTTGTGCTGTGCGAGTGGAGGACAGCTGATGTGGTACCCCTACACAAGAGCAGACCAAAGGATGAGCTGGGGAACTATTGTCCGGTCAGTTTGAAATCAGTTTTTTGCCCCTCAGGCTTATGGCCTTATTATCTAATTACCCCATGCCAGGTTGGTGTATTTTCTTGTATATCACATAATACATTGCTGGCTCTTTTCCCCCATATAAGACATTATCATATATTTCCCTGTATGTCTCACCAGTTAAGCCTGCATATGTCCCAATTAAGGCTGTATACATCTGGATAGTTACTTGTATATCTCCAGAGGTTTGCAGCCTGTAAACATTGGTGAAACAACCCTCTGTCTCCCCCTCCAGGACTTCAACAAAACTGCAGGGAAGAACATACCTATAAAAGAAACCATCCCCCATGAGAAAACACCCTCCCCCCCCCCACACAGGGCACTTGAGGAACATGCAAACAAAAACAGTTGGAGGGCACACACATGAACCCCTGCAACAATCCTGGAACTTCTACAAAGAAAACATTTGGAGGCTAGTTGCAGGATACACACAAGAGCCCATCCCCCTCATACTTACCAACTGCCTTTTCCCTAGATGCTTCAGCTCTATCCATGACCATCATGCCCTCCATATTGCTGCCACCATCTCCACGCTGCTCCAGACCAATGACCATCTCCCTCCTGTCCACAATCACCGATGAAGCCACACAATGCACCTGACTACAAGTCATCCTCCTGACTGCCAACACCATTCCACACTGACACTCCATTCCACCACACCCCTGCAATCCATGACCCCACCAACTATTTAAAGGATTGAAACAAAAAGAAGCTGTGCACACACCAAGGCTGAAAATAATGAAAGGGTTTTGTTTAGCTGATTTCACAAGCATGGCAGACTACTGGGCTAACACCCCTACATATCAACCCAGTCACATGGGTCTTCCTCAGGGGGTCTGACTATTTAAAGGATGACTGGCTTGGACATGCCCCCTTTTATACAGGAACCCTGCACTGCAGAAGCAAGAATGGGCCAAATGAGAGGCCATTACCAAAATGACACTACACTATAGAAACACACATAGTGACAAGGCAAACCTAGAAATGGTCCCAACCACAGTTTGCCAAGAAACCGACATGTCACCAGACAACAGGTAAAATCAACACAAACCTGCAATGTATTACATAAAACATATGCTAGGTATATGTGGCATACTAGGTCATATACCCACTTGGTGGGAATAATTAGATAAGAAAGCCATTTGTCCTTTGGGCTTGTGGCCTTATTTCTAATTAACCCCCACCAAAAGAGGTTAATTAGATTATAAGGCCACAAGATGCAACACAGTAGCCACCTACAAGATTTAAAACATTTGAAATAGGATTCACTAAGAAAACTATTAAATGTTCAGTGAAAATGTAAACAACCCTAGCTACTGACAGCAAGAAAGAAAAATAGAAGTTAATCGCTTGCAAATACTACTGCCACTTATTCAGAAACATAGAATTTGACAGCAGATAAGGATCACCTTGCCCACATAGTCTGCCCATTTCCCTACCTACGTAAACTCCATATCCTAAATGATCGGCAGCTTACCCTCTTTTTCCTACCACTAGTGTTGCCTTCTGTCTATCCCATGCATTCTTGAACTCAGCAATCATTTTAGCCTCTATAACATTGGAGGCTGTTCCACACATCTACCATCCATTCTGTGAAAAAATACTTCCTCATATTACCTCTGCGTCTCCCCCCCCCCAAGTCTCCTATTGAGAAAGCTTGTTCTTGCACATCTCTTTTTCTGGACGATGCTGCCCTCCTGAACCTTATTGATTCCCTTGCGGTACTTGAATGTCTCTATCATATCCCCCCTCTCCCTCCTTTCCTCCAGGGTATATATATTGAGATCTTTCAGTCTTTCCTCATATGTTTTCTGGTGCATTCCTTTCACCATTTTTGTTGCCTTTCTCTGGACTGCCTCCATTCTGTCAATGTCCTTCCAAAGATGCGGTCTCCAGAACTGAACATAGTATTTCAGATGTGGCCTGACCAATTGTCTGTTCAGTGGCATCACCACCTCTTGTTCTCTATTGGTGATACCTCTCCCTATTCACCCCAGCATCCCTCTGGCCCTCCCCACTGCCTTTTCACATTGCTTGACCACTTTTAGGTCATCCATTATGTTTACCCCCAGGTCCCTATCAAGTTTTGTCACTGTTAGTATCCCCCCCTCAATTTTGTATTCCTCTCCAAGATTCCTGTGGCCCAAGTGCATGAATTTAAGCTGTCACTCTCCTGACCACTCCTCCAATTTGGCTAGGTCTGTTCTCATTTTTTCCACCCCGTCTGGAGTGTCTACCCTACTGCAGATCTTGGTGTCATCTGCAAAGAGGCTTACATTTCCATCCAGGCCTTCTGCAATGTTACTAATGAAGACATTGAAGAGGAATGGCCCCAGAACCAAGCCCTGTGGCACCCCACTGGTCATCCCCTCTCCTGAGACTGACCTCATTTCACCACCGCCCTCTGTGTCCTATTACTCAGCTAATTTCATACCCAGTTTACCACCTTGTGACCTTCTTCCAAGTTGCACAATATGTTTACTAGCTTCCTGTGAGGGGCAATGTCAAATGCCTTGCTAAAATATAGGTAAACCATGTCCACCACCCCTCCCTGATCCACCACCCTGATTACCCAGCCAAAAAAATCTATCAGATTTGTTTGACAAGCTCTTCCTACTGTGAATCCATGTTGCATTGGGTTTTGTGCTCACTGGCCTCCAAGTATGCCACAGTCCTTTCCTTTAACATGGATTCCATTGTTTTCCCCACCACTGAGGTCAAGCTTACTGGCCTGTAATTATCAGCCTACACCTTGCTCCTACTTTTGTGTAGTGGTACCATATTTGCCATTCTCCAATCCTTTGATACCACCCCCTCCTCTAGGGATGTGTTAAATAGGTCTGTCAGAGGTGCCCCAAGTACCTCCCTGAGTTCTTTCAGTATTCTGGGATGCATCCCATCTGGCCTCATTGCCTTGTCCACTTTTAGTTTTGAGAGCTCCTTTAGGACTCTCCTCCGAGAATGGACTGGTGTGCACCTCCCCACATGTGTGTTTCTACCTCTAATTTTGGTCCCTCCCCTTCCCCTTCTTCTGTAAATACTGAGCAGAAATATTCATTTAGAATTGTAGAATTTCTGCTTTTTCTAGGTCCACATCTGCAACCCCCCCACCCCCATTTAACCTCATAATCCCTCCATTGGTCTTTTCTATTCCCTGATATACCTGAAGAAGGTCACCTTCTTTTACTGATTTTGCTGTTTTGTCTTCAATTTGTGCCTTGGCACACCTGACTGCTTTCCCCACCTCCTTCTGTTTTACCTGTTACTTTTCCCTATCTTCCTCCCTCTGTGTTTCCTTCTACTTTCTGAATGCCTGTTTTTTCTCCCTAACTTGCCCTGCCACTTCTTTTGAAAACCATAGTGTTTTTTTTTCTTTCTTTTTGCTTTGTTTACCAGCTTTACGCAGAGGCCTGTTGTTTATGCTATGGCTCCTTGAAGTTTCTCCCACTGTTCCTCCACTCCCCCCCCTCCCTCTTCACCAGGATTCTCTGGAGGTGTTCCCCCATTTTTGGAAAGTAGGCCCTTTTGAAATCCAGGACCTTTACTTTTTGTGGCTTGACTCTACTATGATATTCACCTTAATCTGTACTGTATGGTGATCGCTGGACCCTAGATTTGAAGTCACGTTTATTTGAACTTGCTTTTGATTGCTCTGTATAGGATTGTTATTTGGTATTGATGTTTTATTGGTTTATTGTGATCTTTTGGAATAGTGCCTGTTTTATAAATAAAGTGAACTGAATTGAATAGATGGCTGCCCACTGATAGATCTGTTATTCTGTCACCATTTGTGAGAACCAGGTCTCGTAGTGCTTCCTTCCTTCCTTGTGGGCTCCTTCAACAACTTGTAGTACCTTTTTGAAACCCAGATGCAATCATAGTAGGGAAAAGTAATATTCCTAATTAGCTAGTGTCATCGAGGCACAGGTCAGGAAACATAGGAAAACCAGGGGAAGTTTCAGAATTCACAAATAGCATTTTTTGTTTCTCAATAACAGCAAAATAAAAAAATACCAAATTATTCAGTATAACTATTTACAAAGGCAGTATAAACAAAGAAAACTAAGTCCTTCTTCTGAGGGAATCTCTAAATTCCAAGTCTTAGTCTCTCAGTCTCTGACTCTCCTTTTCTCATTAGCAAAAGCATTGCTGCTCTTTTTTATGTTCTTGTAAGTTTACAAAATGTTCTTGTCAGTTTCATTCCTTGCAGGTGCAGTAAAACAGTACATGGTGTCCCAGAACTAACATCTTGTTGACAATTCTGCAAAGGGCTTGAAAGCTGCATCTCAGGTTAACCACGTGAGTTCCAAATAGCTTTTTGTAATCATTTCAACAGTATAACTATATACAGTTTTAAACAATGGGATACATTTTCAAACAAAGGGATCCCAGTTTCACTTATAGTTTCACACAAAGATTCACATATGTTTTTATAGCTACAGATATGCAATGGAGAAGAAAAGACAGAACAGCAAAAGAAGGCAGAGATATAGTGAGAGGTGAAGAACTGCAAAACCGTCAAAATGATCAGTTCCTAAGTCTCACAAGAAAGTTTGATTGCTTAACCAGAGAAGAGACAGAAAAGGAGAGGATAGAACAGACCTTTGCATTTAAACTCTGTCTGTATAACAAATGGGGCAGGGCCTTATTCAAGCTTGTCATCGCTAGTTAAAACAAAATGACTGAGAGTACTGGCTGAAGGGGGCTGAGGGATGAGAGGAGATTTAACTTGCATGTTTTATCCTCAACATTTCTGTATGAACATACTTTAAAACAAAGAGGAAGGACATCTGTAATTATTCTGATGCACTTGACTGAGAAATGCAGTATATTTGGTCAGGGCAGACTCAGAATCTATCCACTCAAAGTGCCCTGTGACCTTCTAAAATATATGCCATTCTTCAGAGTCTGTGCCTTGTAGCCATGGTCATTTTAGAGGCCTGTAATTGCCAGTTCACTCCTTCGCATGTGTACTCTTGTGTACAGAGAATTAGGCAGAGCCTGCTAAAACTCATTAATCTTGAGAGAGTTTACTAACTTCTAAAGTGGACTGATTTACAGCACTTTCACCTGTCTGAAATCTGAAGTCATATGAAAGCTATGCATCAACCCCATAACTCTGAAAATAAAAGCAGCACCAAAGTCTCCCCTGTCTTTTTATGAGAAGTTCATCATATCCCTATATTTTCTTTTTGCTATTAAAATGAAATTGGCCATCTATCATCTTTTTTTTATTACAAGTGTTCTTTAAAGTTGTCACAGGAAATATTATGTTTCACAGTCACAGCACTATTGCTCTGAGCTTTTTTGCAGTTAATCTTTTTATTAATATTGTAAAGGCATATATCTGTAACACAAGCATAGCGTAGATAAGGTAAAAGAAAGTACAGAATACAAGTTTGATCACTATCCAAATACAGATCAGCAATGTGCAATAAAAACAAGAGTACAAGATCTCATATATGCCTAAAACAACTTTTAAACTATAACAATTTCAATAAAAGAAACAAAGTAAACAACACAACCAAGACAAACAATATGAACAGCATTATTAAACTCCATAACCAAACTACAGTAACCTGAGAGATATAATTTACAAAATCAGGTAGCAGGATTTCTTCGAACTGAAACATAGAATCTGTTCACAAAAACAGCCCCTTGGCCCATAATGTCTGCCTGTTCATGCTCAAATAATGCAGAATGAGAGAGGTCTTGTGGTTCTTCACTCTCCCTTTCCCCACCTCCTTTCCGATGTGGTCTGTATTAAGGGGCCCAATTCCAAGACGGCTCACGCTGGTGCAAGTTGATTTACACTGAACCCCATACTGTAAATCGCAACCTACGCCATGCCTTACACCGGGAGTGATTCCAAAAGGCGCCTTGCGCCATGTCGTATGCAGGTTGCGCCAAATGTGGGATATGCCACCCACTACCCTGCAACCCTGCAAAAACATAGCACAAGGGTGGGTTACAGAAGCAACTGCGCCCCTATTCCAAAAGGATGGCTGCCATAACCCATTTACACTATTCTAGGAGCCACAATGGAAAGGTGGAGTTAAAACATACCAGAGATGCTCTAAGGGGCATCCATCAGTGCCATTCTATGGATGCCCACTCCGAAGCACCGTGATAGGCATACCACTGTGCTATCCATGCCCCCCTGAACACATCCATGCCCTCCCCAAATGTCAGGGACTCCTGAGGTATGATAATCATTGTGCCCCCGCAAACGCCAGTGCCACCTGGCCAGCCCCCCCAATGCACCCTGGTGCATGCAGTGATATTCCAGGTTGTGGGGGCTTGGGCAGGCAGTTTGCAGCGGGCTGTGACTTGCAGCATGCAGGGCTATTGTGCCATGCCCGTGGCACTTGCCTACGCCTGCTGCAAGTCACAGGTCATAGGTGCCGGGACCCTGCCACTCTTGGAATATGGCGCAGTGTCCCCAGAGCAACAGCGAATGTTGCAACTCGCATATGTCTGCGAGTTGCAACGTTCATCTTGGAATCGGCCCCAAGGTCTTGTATCTGTTTCACTCTTGCATCCCCCACTGATTTTGAACAAATCACCTACTTTGGCAGCTTATTTCACCCAACAGCCACCCACTCAATGAAAAACTACTTTCTGGTATCTCTCTTAAAGTTGCCCTCTGTCAGCTTCATGAAGTTGCCCCGGGGCATTGTATTCCCACTCAGTCTGAACAATTCTCTGCTATTCCCTTTATTTACCCTGTGGAGCTATTTGTAAGTTTCAGCCATGTCCCCTCTTCCCCCATCTACCCTCAAGCATGTGCATGTTCAGGACTGCCAACCTCTCTAGTTATTCCCTGCTGTCCTTGGATCATCTTGGTTACCCTCCTCTGAACTGCCTCCACTCTGTTGCTTTCTTGAGATGCAGCATCCAGAACAGAACACAGTACTCCAGGTGAGGACAAACCAGTGACCTATACAGTGGCATGACACAGCTAAATTTTTTTCATTGTATCACTTTTCCTCTCCTGCCAAGGTTGTCTCCCACTTCAAGATGCTCTTCAATCTCCTGGCCCAGTTACTACTCTCTGTGGTGAAGAGCTAGAGACTGTAGTCAGCCCCCAGTCTGACAGGCCATGGTGTTTTACCCACAGTACTTTTTCCTCTGCCCCCATCCTCCTCATTGTGACACTACTAGTGTCACTGCTGACCTCATCAGCAGACAGTTTCCCATGTGCATGAATCAAACCTCTCTTGGCCCACTGCAAGGGCTACCTTGACCATGGAACAAGGTGCCACCCTCTACTGATCAGTGCTTCCACCACAGTAGCCTTGTCATGAAGGACCCAGGCATGCTTCCAAACACAGATCATTTGCTTGGTATCACAATGCGTCTCCCCAGAGCTATAGGGCAACCAATTTCAGCTCCATTTTAGAAGGAGTTCTAGTATGCCTGTCCATCAACAGGTTGTTTTTTTTTGTGTTTGTTATTTTGCCTCATTTTCTTTTTGAAGTTTGACACTTCTTCTAAAAGTGCAGATACCATTACTCACTTTCATATTCTTCTCATCTAACTCCTTATGTGCCTCCAGGACTTACCCTCCGGGCAGAACCAGCTGGCATGAGCATAAACACCATACACAATCAAAATTGGTAGAGGATAGTGGCTGTGACCCAGAGGTTTGTAAACCATAACTGGGGAGGAAGGCTGTGGCAGCATCATCCTCCTGAGCCCCATCCCCTTTTCAATTTTTCTTTCCACTATAGACCCTCCCCTTTTAGTGTAGCCTGTCATGTACCATCTAGTTCCCCCTCTAGGGATGATGTCTGACTGAATGTGAGATATTTGCATTCTCCACCTTCCCTCAGATCAATGCCAGATCTTGTCTTTCAGCAGGAGGGGTAGATAGTATGGCCCCACGACCTTTCTAGTAACACAATACTATTTTACTATGTTGCTTATTTCATTAGCAGAACTGATAATTGCACTATAAATTCCTGCTCACACAGCCCCCAGCACTAGAGGCAGCCATGCACTGGTGGCAAATGCCACCTGCCCACCATTAGACAGGTGGGGTCCAACTGAGAGGCGGCCCCTGTATCAGATGGCCCAATCTCAGAGTCCTGAGCTTTGTATATAAATCTGGGTCACCTGCTTGATCAGTGAAGCTTACCACTTCACTGTGTGACTGGTTAAAAGATGCTTACGGTAGTTTAACCTGTCAAAGTGCTCATGAGAGGGTATACTGCATAGATCTACTGGTTTTCAGTTTAGTGAATATGCTCGAGCTCCCAAATAAATTGTATGGTAATTAGTTCAGCTTTTGTCTTAATGAACACACTTTTAACTTTAAAGAATATAATTGACTACTTTCTCCTGGAAGTTCGATTCCTTATAAAGCTTGTTTCATTCTTTCCTCCAGTCTTCCCCTTACTGCTGTGTCTCCAGAGGTAGATCTGTAAACTGTATAGCCCAGCTTGTAGCTGCTTCTACATTCTGGTTGGCAGCTACCACCAGACCTGGTATGAAAACACCATAATATCTTTAATCACTCAGCAAGTCCCATGAACCTCCCTGCTCTTCATACTCATATCCACTGTTAACTGGGTAGAAGGAGGACTCTCAGCTTACAGGGGATGTTGCTTCTTGGCTGAACTGCCATGAAGTAAATAAAATCTAGGAACGAGAACCATACAAATCACCTCATATAGAGAATCTACCCTACATACTTGGAATTTTATCAGTACAAAGACTTTTCTCTGTCCAACTCCATTATGTAAAGTTTTCATTGAATGCTTTTTTGTTTGAATTCTGTTAAGTGAACACCTTTGCCGAGGTTTCTCATCAGAAATGTAAACTATAACTGCCGCCACAGTAGAGACCATATGAAAAAAATGGAAACTAAAACATCTTCCATAGAAATTACATTTTCAAGTTGCTGTTGAATGTAGGCTTTTTGAACACAATGGGTCAGGTCCCTTGCCACACTAGTAGCCAAGCAGGAAGAACTGCATAGTCCATTATCCCTTGTATCATTATCAGCTTCTCCCTCAAGCTAAGTCAGAGTTATTGACTGGCCCAGTTGAACCACATGTGAGACCAAGGTTCACAGGAAAGTCATAAAATCCCACAATGGATCTGACTGGGGGTCGAACACACTGTGGTGGTTAGGTGCTTGGCCCTTGGGAAGGGAAGGTGTGGGCTGTTCAACATACATGCAACTAATGCCATGTGACCTTTTTTATGTTCTCTATTTTCCATGTTCTGTGTCTTGTTGCAACAATTTCAGCCACAGTCACTGGAAGCAGCAAACCTGCTACTTTTTAGTGCAAGCCTTCCCTGACAGGTGTGGCCTGGGTGGCCAGCTGTTGATCCCAGTGAAGGATCTGGCATCTGGCAGATCAAGTGAGTTCAGCACTGCAGGGCTCATGGGCAATACAGCACTTTGTTCCACACTGCTGGGGTACAGATACCCGAGAACTGACTGCAGTACCCACAAACTTCCTAAGCAGTCCCTAGTGAGAGTCTATAGTTAGCACACACAAAGCAAAGACTAGACTCAACAACCACAACTTAATCAATAGTAAGAAATCTTATAGGTGATATCACCTGGGGATTGTGCCATCATGTAGGTCAGTTTCTTGGCTCTCAGGAATGGTGGCTGCTGGCCAACTGGCACTCATACTGACTGCCAGTCTACCAGTAAGTGGTATTAGTGTCAACTGTGAAGAAAGTCCCTTACCAGCCCTTTTGGCTGAAGAAAAGGTGCATCAATGGAAACATAGATCATCAGGAGGGGAAAAGGAAAATATAATACAAGAAATATTGCAAGGAAATGGTAACCCACTTCAGCTGCTTAGTACACTACTGCCAAAGAACCACATTTTTTTATGTATTTAGTTTTGTTGACTGGGGAAGGATGGCTAGGTGTTCCTGCCTATTTTCAGCCTCCTCCTGGTGTGGAGGGGGTGCAGATGCAAACTGACATACTGAATCAGGTAAAGCCATTGGTAGTATCTTAGTGAATTGGGGGATATTAGCCAGGCCACCAGGGAAATCCACCAACTCTTGCTGCGGGGGCATTGTTAATTTCCTGCAGGAGTGATGAAGGATTCCAACATGGTGGATGATGACAATGATGGTGGTGGAGCATCACAGACAGGGGAATTCGCTTCTACCCTAACCCCTATATCATCCCAAACTACAGGTACTGGTTTTGAGGATATTACAGATGCTGATCTTCTTGCTGCTGATCAGAAACTAAAAAATAATTTACAAGCAAAAAAGACAACTGATGGCCATGATGGAAGAAGAAGAATTAAAATTCTTAAAAGAAAAAATAAGTTGAATGAAGAAAACAATGTAAGCGACAACTGTGCAGCCCTTAATATGTCCCTGGAAAGAAATTTCAGCAAGGAGACCATTAGACAAACTTTAGCTCCACAGATCAAATTTTTTACTCAGCAAAATAGAGAGTACAAATCCTTCAAAAATACCTGATGCACCTTGGTCTCATGAAGTAGCTTTGAGCAATGCTGGATGGATTCACAATGAAGCCAAGAAATGGATATCAGATCCAGACATTCCCCTGCCAGACTCCAGCACAGATAGCCTGACTACTACAGAGGATGCTGACAGCTCAGCTGAGCTGCTGAAACTTCAAAGGATGCTGCCACCAGCTGCTGCAGCCACACTGAGCCCCAGGAGGGAGAACAGGGAGTCAAACTGCACAGGTATGGCTGTTTCAGACATTGCTGTATTTATAAATGAAGAGCTAGCTTCAGTATGTAGTGTTATTGAGTAACACACAGCAGAAATCAGTCTCTATCAAAGGCAACACGGAGCAAATCCCCAATTGTCTGGTTGCTATGGAAACTGACCAGGCTGAACTTCTGGATTCACTGGAGTCCACACCCTCGACAAGCTATGCAGATAATTCCCTTATTACAGAATCTTCAATACCAACAGCTAGAAAAAAATATTATAACTAGGCCAGCCTCTTTCACCATCCTGTGAAACCTGCAAAATGAAGAAATGCTGTAAACCCCCAATACAAAGGTGGCATGGAAATATCCCATGACAGAGCATATGTTAGGAAAATGCTTATAAAACAGTCATTACAGTTTTCAGCTTCAAATGTGTATGTAGTAATTCATTCCCCAGGAGAAAGTAGCTTTGACTTTAGTTTTAAAACAGCATCTTTCCTAGAACACTTTTGGAGCCAATAACGCTTGTTCAAAAGTACCCCACTTTGGACACCTTTTACAGGTATTCAACTTACTAAACCTTTTTTAAGTATGTAATAATTATTTTCCAGAATTAAGGGGTTAACATAGCAGACATAATTTACTGGTTGGAAAAGCATTGCAAAATACAAAATACTGCAGAATCCATTATGGAAAGAAAGGATTTCTGCACTGGAGGTTGGAAATTTACTCTGATTCAGGCATACAACATCTGTCAAAGCACTTTTTTTCTGGGAAGAGACAGAGGAATACTCTTTTATCCCAGACACCCTAACTCTTGTTATAAATGCAGCTCCATTCAACACCTGAGCAATGCTTATGAGCAAATTAAATGTACTTTTTGTGAAGACCTTGGCCACTCTGGATTTCGCTGCACCTTAAATCTCCAATGTAATTTATGTGAAGAAGAAGGTCATATCTTGCGCCCATGAGCAGCCCATAACAACTCACTACATGAAACAAGATTTCTGTATTCACAAAGCTTCAAAACCAAAGCCATCTACTTCGCGTGGACAGTCTAGTAATATATCCCCAGCTAGTAGCAATATCAGAGATAGTGCATCCCGTTTTTTTTTTTTTTTTGAAATTTCTATTTTTTCTTCCCACTGACCCACAGAGCTATTCCATCTGGAGCACCCATGAAGCCTGCCCCTGCCAGCACCTACCTGCACCCTCCAGTCCCTCCATCAAGCCACAGAAACCCCCCCAGGTGGGGGCTGGATCGGGCACCGGAATCTTGAAATCTTGTCAGGGTCCTGGGTCGCAGGCAGGCACTGGCACATCAGGACCCAGCTCGGCTCTCCGTCATCCTGGCTCTGTGTTTTTTTTTCCCAGGTTCCTCATAGGACGCTACATGCCTGAGTGTCAAGGCATCTGCTGGGATCCGCAATGCCCTCCCATTCCACAAAGGAGCAGCCTCCGTGGATGATTGGCTGCCAGCCTATGCCTGCAACCAGTCATGACCCTGAGACTCCAGCTTGCCATTGCTTCCCCCAGCCTCTGCCAGGGGTCACCGCTTGCCGGTATGGAAGTCCCCCCTCCCCCCAGAGAAAGCGAGCTGTCCCCAGACGCTCCAGCCTATCTCCCCCCGGCCAACCCCTGACAATCTGAGCTCACTCCCGAACATTGCATCTGATTCTAAGCCAGCTGAAATACAGGAGACCAGGAATGGCACAATTTCACACCTAATGAGATGTCTAGTGTGCCTCCTGCAAAAACCACAGAAGAGCTACTACTACCTCTAACCTTCAACTTTCAGTTTCCCTTTTGGGAAACATGACAACCCCTATGGAAGCCACACCAGAAATAACTTCTCCACCCATCCCTACAACTGAGCACTTCCAAACAGTGGGAAAAAGAAAAGGAAAAAAAGAAAGGAAGTTATTACACCAGAACCAATACCACCAGAAAAAAAATCACTACTCTTCAAAAACAGGGAGACATTGAAAAGAGAAAAGCTGTGACATATTGTATCTTCAATAGCTTCTTCTGTGATGTCATCACAAAAAGAAATTTTCTCTGATATAGAAGATACCGATCCTCATACCTTTCAACCATCCGCCTCATAAATCAGGGACAAGGCATAAAAAAATCAGGGACAAAGGACCAAAATCAGGGACATATCTTTAGAATTAGAGATATCCACCCAGAAAGCTAGTAGAATATGGGGCTTAGTGCAAAATGCATTTTCTAAAGAAAAACATGTCTGTAGCTTTAATGTTTGACATTATTTTGTGCTTACAATCCCCCCTTTTTAGCCACGGAAACACAAATTTTAGGAGGGACAGAGTAAAATTTTGAGTCAAAATCAGGGACGTCCCTGAAAATCAGGGACAGTTGAGAGGTATGCCGATCCTGCTAGTTCCTAGTCCAGGAAGGAAAAATGGGAAATGAGATCTGGAACAAATCTACATGAAAGTAACTTACCTCACACAATCGTATGGCTACCCCTCCCAACCTGGCCTTAGCCTCTCTAAATGTAAATAGCATAATGGCTGTAACCAAAGTGGTTACCACTTTTGCTATACTTGAACAACTAAAATATGACATTTTTTTTGCAAGACATGAGTCTAAGGTCAGTTTAAGACATACAAGCTGCTCAGACAGCCTGGATTGTGGGGAAATCAGTTTGGTCCATAGGACAGGATCTTTGTGGTGGAGTTGGCATTTATTTTAAAAATTGTGATATTATTGTGAATCATGTGCTAGACATACCATCTGGCTATGCCTTATCATTGGATATTTCCCTTCATCATCACATTTTCAGGCTAATTAATGGTTATGCCCCAGAAACTAGAGCTTCTTAAATTGATTTATTCAAACAAATCCAAATGTTTTTGTTTACAGCTAAACCAATATTATTAGGAGGATATTTTAATTGCAGTTTAGTAAGTAGAGACAAAGGTGTAACAACAAAAAAGTATTTTGCGACATATCAATTCTCAAATATCTGATTTCTCAAGCTAGATTAATAGATTCTCATCACAACCATAAAATGACAATATCTAAACATACATATTTCTATGGGAACTTATCTACCTGCATACTGGTACTGCGTACTGGTTTATCTCTGCTGATCTCCCCATTAATAACATAGAGGTCATTCTAGTGGAAACCTCTGACCATGGGTTAGTAAGTATGGAGTTATAAGATCTTTCAGATATAACAATTGGAAGAGGAATGTGGTGTTTGGATGCTAGTTTACTAGAGGAACCACAGGTTATGATGGAACTTAAGCAACTCATAGAAGCAAGAAATTCAGTAATATACATCTATGACTATCCCATTTACTGGTGGGAAGACTGTAAAAATGATTTTCAACACTAAACAGATGGGAAAATCAAAATACCATAAACATTTGGATTTAAGGGAAAATTTATATAAACTTATGACACTACAAAATTCAGGAATACATGACTATTCCAATCAAATCTCTGAAATAAAAAAGAAATGACAAAATACCAATATGATAGGTTGAAATCTTTAAAAATAGAACAAAAATTTGCACAAGGAACATGGGCAGTCATATAGGCAGGGCCCTTGGGCCTCACACAATCAGATGGATGGGCTCAATTGGGAGGACCTCATAGGAAGAGGTCAAGCACAGGGAGCAGCATGAGCCTCTGCTAGAAAGGAGACAGAGACAGCAAGATGCACTTACTGTCTCTCTGTCTCAGCAAAAACTTCCTACAGCAGGTATTGAGGTACAGCCCACCCCCTCTGGAGCCAAGGGCAGGGCCTCAAACCCTAACAGAGAATCACGTTGAAGAGGAAATAATTTCTGAAAGTAAGGAACTAGTTCCCAAGAGCCATATTGATGACTTACAGTGACAGCATAGCACATAGGGAGCTTCTGTTATAACTGGGAGTTCCAAGGAGGATATAGTTTCACCAGCAGGTAATGAAATGCCCCCCCCCCCCGTAAAGAGGATATGCAATTAGTGCAAGAGAAGAAAAGTGGCAAGTGCAAGTTATGACCATGCCCACCCACCCAGATAACTTTTAAAAATAGGTTTGTCTCTTTACACAAGTAAAAATAGTGGAGGGATATAGAGGAGGAAGTTAATGATTCTGAAGCACTGTTGGTGTCTTCAGTAAGAGATACCTATGTCTTCAGTAAGAGATACCTTATCAGAATGTGAGAACATTGCTTAGGGTCAGAGTATGTGTACAGAATAATGGAAAAAGGCTAGATCTCAGTCAAGGAAAAAGCTCCTCCACTTCATGAAGATTCTTTATGTGCTGAGGGACTACTCTATTTCCCATGACACTTAATGTGAAAAGTGTCAAATCCAACCAGAAGAGAGTAACTTCCATGGCAGTTCTGGCATCTTTGCATAGCAATATTGTTTTTATACAGGACACTTGCATAAAGACCTTGCATGAATTAAAGGCTGTCTAAAGATTATGGCTGTATAGCCCTTCATACTGGTTACAAGGGAATGATAGATGTGATGGGATTGGGATTTTGAGAGGTAACAATTTCAGTACCGTCATGTATCTAGAAATAGTTCTTGGATGTGCTATGTTGTTGGATGTCAAATATAATAACCATGTACTTCAGCTTATTAATGTATGCTTCTCAAACTAAGGCTGCCAGAGTATCTTTGTTTTGTGAAATTTTCCCATATCTTCATACTAGTAAACCAGTAAGTCTGAGAGATGATTTTAATTATGGTTTATCCTAATCTGACAGGGGAGGAAAGATGCAAAAATTTATAGCAATTCCACATATCTGAAAGAAATAGTAAGGATAGCTGGACTACAAGATAACAGCACAGACAGTTCCACAGCAAAATTTATTAAAGGTATACTAGCAACTATAATTTATTTTTTTGGTTCTGTCACATAGCTTTATAATCAAAGGGGCAAGGACTATTGCAATAGAAATATCAGTTCATCTGGTGTTTACATGTAAATGTAATTCAGTTTTAAACAGCACCCAGGGCACCCCCTGTGGTGCCTAAACTTCTCGCTACTGGATTAGCCAGAAATAACGAATAAGTGGTATGACTTATTTCTGGCAACATTAACAATTTTAGCAGCCTATAATGATTATTTGCAATGATGGGAAGATATGTGGTGGGGGGGGATTCTCTTCACTGAAAGTGGTGATGAGCAGGCTACCACAGGGATTGATACTGAGGCAGGTGCTGTTTGGGATTTTTATTGCAGATATCTCACACAGGATCTGAAGCAAAATCAGCCTGTTAGAAGATGATGCCAAGATGGGGGCTGTAGCTGATGATGCGGAGAGGTGGAAGGGGTTGCAGGAGGGCCTGACTAAGCTGCAGGAGTGGGCAGAAACATGGCAGTTGGGGTTCGACACCAAGAAGTGCAAGGTTATGCACTTTGGAGCCAGGAACCAGGGACATATTATCACTTGACTGGGGTACATTTGGGGAGCTCCACAGAGGAAAATGACATAGGAGTGATCATTATGGGGAGCATGAACAACTCTGCTCAGGGCAGGAAGGCAGCAGCAAAGCTAACAAAATGCTAGGGTGTATTGCAAGAAGGATCTCCTCCAGAAGGAGGGAGATTATCCTGCACCTGTATAGGTCATTGGTCAGGCCCCACCTGGAGTACTACCTGCAGTACTGGTGTCCATTCCTGAAGAAGGACATCAGATTGTTGGAGAAAGTGCAGCAAAGAGTAACAAAGATGATCCAGGGACCGGAGAGAAAGCACTATGAGGAAAGGCTGGGATAGCTGAATATGTATTCACTGGAGGAGAGGAGGGATAGGAGGCACATGATCGAGACCTTTAATAATCTGAAGGGGATAAATAAGACCAACACAGAAGGGATTTTTCAGATGAGAAGGGGGAGGGACATGAGAGGGCATGGACTGAAATTGGAGGGGGAAAGATTCAAGAGGGATATGAGGAGACATTTTTTCATGGAAAGAGTGGTGGACAATTGTAACACCTTACTAGACCAGATGGTGTCCTGTAAGACGGTGGACAGTTTCAAGAGAGGTTGGGACAGGGGAAGGGGAAGGGGTACAGGGAAGGGGGAGCGGGAGGGTCAGCTGCATGATGAGGGGCTAGCTGCACACTTGAGCAGACTCAATAGACCATAAGACCTGTTTCTGCTGGCAATTTTGTATGTTCTTATAGAAAGACTTATTTGAGACACTTATTTCCAACATGTGGGAGGAAAAATAGAACAAGGCAATATTTACAATATTTCAGTCCTAGGAATAAAATGCATAAACTAATATCATGCTTGCAGGAAAAGACTGTGTATTTGACTGAGCAGATTGAAAAAACTAAGATGGCTATGAAACAAACACAATATAACTGAGCGGTGACTTCAGAACAAGAGGTTTGGTACTCAAGGGAAGTCTCAGCATTTGGATCGATTTAATAGTTGTCAGGAAGGGTAAACAGAAGATCGATGGATGGATGGATGGATGGATGGATGGATGGAATAACGGCAGCACCAGGAGAAAATATTGACACATCTTAGGAAAAGATGGCAGAGATAGTTAAAGAACAGGTTTCAAAAATTTTGGGGACAACATCAAGGGTGGAATAGTATGAAGAGGTCATGGATTTATTAGAGATTCCTGAGATTTCTAGGCAAGAAACTGCTAGATTGACAACATTGATCCAGTTAGGAGATGTGGATAAGGCTATTTAAAGTTTAAGGTGAAATGTTGCACCAGGTACTGCCTCCTGAAATGTATAAGAGATTTTTAGATTGTTTTGAACCAGTACTGAAGATCTTATATAACAATATTTTGGTGACTAATTATTTTCTGGTGTCTAAGACATCAGTGTTTTTTATATATTTATTCAAGAAAGGGGACAAGTTAAATATTAGCAAATGGAGGCAATTGTCCTTGCTGAATATAGATCAAAAGATTCTGTTTAAGCTTTTAGCAAATAGGTTAATGAACATTGCTCCATTGGTCCTCTCTCCATCCCAGACATGTGCAGCAAAGGACAGATCAATTTATGATAAGCTCATGGTACTGAGAGAGTTGATTGAAAGGGGTTGAATGGGAGCAGCACCAGGATTTCTCTTGTCCATAGACAAAGAAAATGCCTTTGACTGTGTCCCCCATAAGTACTTATTGAATGTATTAAAAGTGGTATGGTATTCCTGAGAAAATGGTTGAGTGGATAGCTTTGTTGTATGAAGGAGAGCAAATGTTATTCCTTTGCTAAATTTTGGCAGATGTCCTGTTATTTCAGTAAAACAAGGTGTTAGGGATGTCTACTGAGTCCCCTTCTTTATGTGTTTTCACTATACCTTCTGTTATGCATGATTCACAATAAACCTGAGAACAAAGGCATTCAACTATCTCCATATACTGTAGAGCTGAAAAGATGGCATACGCTGATGACTTGTGCATTGTGTTAGGAGACACAATATCTATTAAAAGTGTACAAGTGGTGTTGGAGAATGTTTCACGTATGTCAAGGTCTAAAATGAACTTTAACAAAAGTACAGGGACAATAATTTGGGAGGACTACCAAGCTGAACTAGGGAATACACAGGCTGGTATTAAGTTGGCTCCTCCCCCATTGAAGGTTCTAGAGGTTATCATTTGGTTCTCCAGACTCAGACATAGTAAATTGGGATAACAGCATTCAGCAAGCAGAATCTAAGCTTCCAATATGGAAAAACAGGATTCTCTCCAAAGCAAAAAGATTTTTTTCTGATTACAACTCTATTAGTACAATGTTTTCTATATATACTGTAAGCACATTGTTCCCAGTGCCATATTAACTCAAAATGAAGTTATATAGTTTCTTTGTTCAGGGTCTTTGGGCAGTCAGCTCAATCCAATTAAAAGGGAGTGGATATATAAGAGCAGGCAAAATTGGGGGGTTAACACAATTAATCCAGTATGTTTTTAATGGCAATGTTAATTCCTATAATATTACTCCAATACTGAGGGAAGAGGCTAAGCAATGGAGCCCATTGATAGAAGAATATATTATCCCATGGTGATCAAACTGGGAAAAAATACTTTCCTGGCTTTAAATGCTTGACTGCCTCTGTGATTCCAGGGTATATATTACAGATAGTGGTTAAAGTAAGGAAATGGAAAATTACAATGGAAGCAGTAAAGTGTTTGTCTAGAAAACAGTTATATGCATGTAAAGTAGACACTCATTTTTTAGTGGCAGGGAATTTATCTGAATGCCTAGTAGGATAAGAAACAGAAGCTATGAGGCACTTAAATAATGGTTGAATACCTAGGCAGATATGGGATGTGTGTTTGTTGGGAGTTCATGATAGGACAACTGAACACAGAAACATAGCTGTGTAGAGGAGCACATGCCCATGGAAATCCTACACAGGGGAAGTAAAAACTCAGACTAATTTTCTCCTTCAGCCCCGTGCAATGGTATTTTGGTAGGCTCTAGCCAGATTATGGGAGAACCATTATTCAATCAAATAATGTATACAGAAGTTATCTTATGCCTGTTCTCACCAGGATGAAATAAATATGTACTGTAAATAGTAGTTTGCAAAAAAGCATGGCATGTTGTAAATATTATTTATGGCAGCCCAGATGTTTCTCCAGAGACAGTGGTGAAATAAGTGCATTCAGCTGTACTGAAAATATATGAATCTGAAAAGATGTCTCTGTTGAGTCACGTGATGCCTGAGGAGTGAGCAATTCACTGGAGGAGCTCCATCAAATATCAATAAAATATTCACCTTACCTTTAATTTTGTGAAAGCATCTTGCTGCCATTTATTTCCCTGTTTAGAGAGGTTGTACCACAGGATGAGATGGCTGCAGAATTGGAAGATAATCTTCAAGATTTAGGGCTCCATCTGGAAGATTCGGAGGAGGAGCGGGAGGCCATAATAGAGACGGAAGCTAAAAGGCCTCGCAGGAGCTGATCGCCGGCAGACCTGGTTTCAGGCACAACTTCTAACATAATGACAGAACAGATGTACTCAGAGTTTCAAACCATTAAATCAATATTATTTACTTTGATTGCTGAATTTCATGATTGGAAGCCAATGGTTACAGAGTTGGGGCAGAGAGTGGCTGACACAGAAGCTCACATTTCGTCAATGGAGGACAAGCTAGAGAAACTTGAGCCTGAAGTAGTGGCCCTGAAGAGAATGATCAAAAAACTTGAAGAAAAGGTTGATGACTTACAGGATCACTCCATGAGAAATAATCTTTTTCTCCTGGGGCTCCCCAAAGGAGAAGAAGGCACAGCACTGATTACCTTTCTTCAAATATTTTGCACCAAGCTAGCGGGCCCTCTCCACATAGCCTGATGTATGTAATTGAATGGTCCCATCATTCAATATGACTCAAACCGGCTCCTGGAGAGCCTCCATACCCAATAATTTTTAAAGTCCTTAATTATCTGGCTAGAGATCATCTCCTGAAAGCTGCCCATACTGCCGACAAAGTGGAATGGGAAGGCAAGCACTTGAGGTTGGTACCAGATCTTATGCTCAAAGCTTCGCATGAGTGGGCCGCTTGCAGACCTTTGCAGTCAAAATGCTGGGTGGCTAAAATGAAGCATAGAATGCTTTACCCCTCCTGCCTTGAGGTTATGAACATTTCAGGGACATTTAGATTTGATTCTGCTTCTCAGGCAGCTACTGAATTGAGCCGATTGCTGCCAGATCTCTTAGGGAAATGAGGGTGAAGAGGTGTACCAGCATTTAAGAGGTGACCTGAAGTTTTGCTTCTACAGTTCTCAAATGTTGGTGCTGTTAACATAGGAGACAGATGGAACTATCTTTGATATTTTTCTAGACCTGGGACATTAAGAGGAGTAGTTTTTCTTTTGGTAATGACTGCAATGGAGCAGCCATGAGGTGCTGCATTTTTCTGTGAGTCAAGATTTTCATGGTGCAGACACATAACCTGCTATTTAAAGAAACTCCTCCTTGTATTATGTGCATATACTAAATAGGAAAGTAGTAAGCAAAATATCTTTGATTCTGGACTGTTGGGTGGTGCATGAAGATATTTGCAGTGCTACAAGCTGTGCTATTGCCGACTTTTAATTATTTATTTTTTTTGATTGAAGCAGAATTCTGCATTGCATCAACTTTTTCTTTTTGCTTAGATATTTGAGGAGCCTTCATTGGCGAGAGACTGTGTCATCTTTCTTGTCCCTGGCTGGTTTCTTGTAGCGGAGATTCCTGCCTTATTTATAATTAAGTTGGAGACTAATCTGCAGAAGTTGTTTTTTTCCAGTGTTTCATGCTGGCTTACTGCAGAAATGTAATTTGACTCATTTGAAGATTGGACCCGCAACAAGAGTGTTGCTTTTCTGACTTTGAGTGCATCATGTAAAGTGACAATTTACAGAGACAGTCTCACTCTTTTTTTTCTTTTTTTCCTGTGGAAGACTTTTATTTACAGATTTAGGTTTCTTAGTGTGTATGCTGCAGATGTTCGTAATCTAACTCAGCTTTTTTTAGAACCCACAGATGGACAGTTACTTAGATATGAGGGCAATTTAACCTTTTTTTAGACAGTTATGATGCTTAAATCATTTCTGTTTTTATTAAATTTTGTTCCTTTTTTTAGATCTATATATAAGTCATGTGTTTTGGGGGCTGAGACCTTTCTGAGCAGAGCAGAGTCCATGCATTGAGTAAGATATTAGGAACACTTTATCTTATTTTATTATTTTATTTTAAGGGTTATATTGATTTTATTTATCTCTTGCCCTCAGTATATAAGTTGGGAGATGGTTAGGTGGCTCTAGGACAATCATTTCTCCTATAATGGGTGAGTGGGGTAGTACCAAGGTGTCAGAGGGATGGTCATATTTTTCTTTTGTAAGCATGATGTACATGGAGTAATCAGTGTTCCTCATAGTCATAAAACAGCTAGGAGGGGAGATGGTATGGTGGCCTTTTTTTCCTAATGTTGTGAGATTCCTTGTACTATCAGCTTTGGGAGTGGGGAAATGAATTTTAATGGATAAAGGAAATATTCTTTCTCTTTTTCACATGAGACACTGTCAGCCAAGGATATACACCTGTGGTTTCTTTATTACTATTGCAGTATTTTAAAAACCCATTTAGGTGGTTGTTTAAACAGTTTGGAGTGGTTATGATAGGAATTCATATCTAATGGAGATTTGTGTAGCGATTGGGGGTCTGGCTTATTTTAGGTGGTATTTATGCATTGATAAGGGGTTATAACCAGGATTTTATTTAATATTTGTGTCACATGCAAAGGAGGGAGAATTTAGAATTAGATTTTTGTTTTTGTTTTACTTTACTTCTAGTAGTAGAGACAAATTGGGGGGACACTTTAAGGTAGGTAAGGCTCCAGATTTGTATGATTTTTAGAAGTAAGGAGACTTTGGCAGTATTCTTCCTCCTCGGACATCACAGCCTTGATGTATAGGAGTGGGCACCAGGCCAGGAAGATAGGTACAATCAGGTAGGGAGGAGTGGGGGGGTCAGAAAATGTTTGACTGTCAGATAGTTGGGGGGGGAGGAAGTATGGGAGGAGGGTGGTGGTTAACTTTTGGGGCACACAGGAAAGTTTGGTTAGGACTGGATCTTTTATATTATCATGACAAATAATTTTCATATCATATCTTGGAAAATTAAAGGGGGGAAGGATAATTCTAAAAAATATTGTATCTTGCAACATCTACATAGGTATCACCTGAATGTAGTTATGCTCCAAGAAACTCACATTCCACTGGATTGGCTAAGTACTTTTTTTATTTATTTGCTTTTGTTAACCGGGTAAGCACACTAGACAGCCAAGTGTCTATTTTCAGGTGCGACCTGGGAGATTACAAGGTACATACATGAACAATTTTCAGGTGCGACCCAGGAGATTACAAGGTACATACATGAACATCAGGCAAAAACAAGTGAAGGATTACATTAAGGAGAATTAGCAGACAGGGACAATACAAACAACAGTACCAGCAGGGATTTACATTGCAGGCAGTAGGAAGAAGTACAGTGTGGTTTCATCGTTCCAAGCAGCAATGCTGTAAGGCTTGCAGGTAGGCAAAGAGGAGTAACATTGGGATAGAGTGGGCCCAGAGCAAGATAAGGGAGTGCACAGTAATAATGCTCACCCTGTTGGGCAGGTGGGCCTAAGTGGTCTATTTTTGTAGTAAACTGTGAGTACAGGAGGTGTATGAGCGCAGATGTACTCTACCCAAGTCATATTGTTTAGGTAGGATCTCAGTTTGTTGGGGTATCACAGGCTGAGAGGGTTTGTCTAGTGCAGAGACAGGTGGAGGCCATTTTGAGAAAGCCCCAAAGGGAGGCTTTAAAGCTCTGGTGGGAGGGAGAGGAGTGAGTGCTTGATGGAAGAGAGTTTCAAACCCAGGGCGCATACACAGCGAAGGCTCGGTCACCCATTTATGTGCGAGTTCTGAGATTCTGATTCTAGAACTCTGAGCTGAGTGGCTGTGTTTGAGAAGAGCTCCCAAAGCTAAGTGCTTTTTGATATAATTTCCAGTTTAAAAATTGTTTTGTTTTATGTAAATTTAGGTGATTGTGAAAGATAACCCTGTAGGCTCCAGGAAGATATAAAATTTGTGCGGTAGATATTCGTTGGAAGTCAGAAGGATCAACACATTTATTTAGTGTGATCTTTCTACTCTGATGTGGTTAATTTTAATACTATTTTAATACTATAGTTTAAACCCTTTCTGTATGTGCCTTTGGTGGTGTCTGATATTGAGAACCTAAGTGTCATTTGTGGGTATCCTGTCTGTTTTGGTAGGTACTTTATTTTCTGTTAAACAACTGAGTATACCTATTGCCTAATACTTTATAGTACATTGTATCTTTTTGCTCAGCCTCTAATTTTTCTCTTCTTTCTCCAATGTTTTAGAACTGTTTAGTTATTGTGGCAGAGGTGTGGTACTGTGTTATTTCTTGTAGTTCAAGGTGCTTTTGGAACTGCTGATTTCTATTGGTTTAAACAATAACATTTTTCTTTTCTATTTTAAAAAAAGCTACATCAACTTGGTATGTTGTCACCTGTTTGTTATTGCTAAGTAGCAGATGTTTTTGCATAGTGCTCTGATTCTGTGATAGAATCTGTATTAGTAGAAGGTAGATTATTGTGATTGTAGTTACCTTTTGATTGTAAGGATAAAGAGCTTAGATAGAAGTGTATGTATTTTCAAATATTATAGCAGAACAGTGGCAGGATTTTTAGGACAGTAAATTAATAAAAAGTTAACTAGGAGAGCTTCAGTAGCAGACAAGTAGTGGAATTGCAGTATAATGTGGGGAGTGGTGCAATGCAGTGGCTGTGGGACAGCCATATTCAGGCAGACCTTCTGGACACTGAGGTGCTGCCCTATCTGCATGCATCTATCTGGACTGCGGGATGAGGTAGCCAGACTCAGAGCGGAAGTAAACTGGGTCAGGAGTACCATCACCCCCTATCCAGGGACCACCCAGTCCAATGCAACTGCCTCAAAGGATGCCGAGAACGAGGAGCACTTGGATGACAGTGGGCTCAGGGAGGGTTAGAGCAGTCAGGCAGAGGCACATCCCAGATCCTATTCCACTCAAGAACTCATATGCCACACTGGCAAACAAGGACAACCAAATACAGGTACCCAGAGAAGTGGAAGGAAAGGATGTGGAGGTTAGCCAAGGAGGTGACCTCAGCGGGGAAAGCAGTGGACCCCAGAGGAGGAGGAGG
Organism: Neoceratodus forsteri; assembly: GCA_016271365.2. NCBI lineage: Eukaryota > Metazoa > Chordata > Ceratodontiformes > Ceratodontidae > Neoceratodus > Neoceratodus forsteri. The sequence goes on along the minus strand of CM057449.1, from coordinate 568,983,840 downwards.
AGAATCCTGGTGGGGGACTCCATCATAAGAGGGATCCAGCTAGGAACACAGGAGGGGGAGGACAGGGAGGTGAGGTGCCTACCAGGTGCCACGGCATGGAGGATGGAAGGAAGATCCTGGGGATCACTGGGAAGGCAAGACGGAGGGTGAGCTGGATGTCATTATCCACCTAGGTACTAATGACCTGGCAAATGGGGAGCCAAAGGAAGCTCAGGAAGAGTTTAGGAAACTGGGGAGGGTCTCAAGCAAGTAGCTACTTCTGTCACTTTCTCAGAGTACCACCTGTGAGAGGCAAGGGAGAGCAGGAGTGCATGCACCAGGAACTTTAACTCATGGTTGAAGAACTGGTGCTGTGAGGAAGGTTTGGATTCATTGGTGACTGGGGACCCACCTGGAGGATGGAGGTTTGTTCAAGCCTGACGGCCTGCATCCATCCTGGAGGGAATCAAGCACTCAATGATAAGTTTAAATGCTACATTGACAAGCATTTAAACTAGCAAAGGGGTGGCAGGCCAGCAAGGAGGGTACCTACTTGCTCACCCCCACAGCTAGCAGTGGAACCAGTGAACCAGAGGAGTGGCTATCTCTGCAAAGCAGTGTGCAAAAGATGGAGATTAGTGCCCAAGAGGTGGATAAGCAGAAAAGGGGCAAAATTCAGCAGACGTGCAGACAGCAAGGAGAACCAGGGATAAATGACAACCAAGGAAGGGGCTGGAGTAGAATAGTGAGACAGTCTAGAGAGGTCAAATCATGGAAAGCCATGTGTGCAAATGCCAGGAGCCTTAGCAACAAGATGGAAGATCTGGAGGCTGTCATGGTGCAGTCAGACCTGGACATTGTGGCCATCACTGAAACCTGGTGTAATGATAACCACGACTGGGAGATGGCCATACCTGGCTACAACATATTCAGAAGAGACAGAGCAGGCAGGAAGGGAGGAGGGGTGGCACTGTATGTGAAAAATGACATAAGGGCCACAGAGATCCAGGAGGAACAAAATGGGGGAGAGATACTGTGGGTTAAGCTGGAAAGGAAAATGGGGACAGCCATCCGCACAGGTGTGGTCTATAGACCACCAGCCCAGGAGGAAGAAACAGATAGAGCTGATGCTAGCCATCCAAAGGATGGCAGACAAGGGTGAGGTAGTACTGGTTGGAGACTTCAATATTCCAGATGGACTGGAGCATCCCAGCAGCAGCATCAACTAGGAGCAGATTTATCCTGGACTCCCTTCAGGGTGCCTTCCTCAAGCAACTGGTCATGGAACCAACTCGGCAGAAGGCAATACTGGACCTTGTGCTCACAAACAGGGACAGTGTGATGGGGGTAACAGTGGGGGAGCACCTGGGAAACAGTGACCACCAGTCATTGTGGTTTGAAATCACAGAAAGAGCAGAACCAAACCACACAAAAACACGTATCCTGGATTTTAGGGGGGCAGACTTTGGGAAAATGGGGAGATACTTGAAAGAGGCATTAAGGGAATGGGACAGGAATCAGGGTTGAGGAACAGTGGCAGTATTTAAAATGGGGATTACAAGAACAACAGAATTATGTATTAAGCAGGTTAGCAAGAGGAAAAGGAAGAAGAGACCATTATGGTTTTCCAAAGAGGTAGCAAAGAAAGTTAAAGCCAAAAAGATTGCATTCAGGCAATACAAAAAGACACAGGCAGAAGGGGATAGGGAGAAGTACCAGGAGAAGCAAAGGGAGGCAGTGAGGTCAGTGAGGGAAGCCAAAGCTCAGACAGAAGAACACATTGCAAAATCAGTGGGTAGAGGGGACAAAACCTTTTACAGGTACATAAGTGAAAAAAGAAAGACAAAGGGAGGGATAGTGAGACTGAAGGGGGAGGATGGGGGCTGCATGGAGGATGACAACAGTAAAGCTGACATACTGAACAGGTATTTCTGCTCAGTCTTTACTGAGGAAGAGGAGGGTAATGGGTCTGAAGGGAGTACAAGGGGTGAGAATGGTGCAGAAATGGACACAAGTCCCACACTCCAGAAAGGGTCCTGAACAGGAACTGGAAAGTACAAGAGTTGATAAAGCAATGGGGCCAGATGGGGCGCACCCCAGGGTCCTTAAAGAACTAAGAGAGGTGGTGGCTGAACCTCTTTCTATCCTGTTTAGCCGATCACTGGAAACAGGGGAGGTACCCAAAGACTGGAGGACAGCAGATGTAGTCCCCTTATACAAAAGTGGGAACAAAGAGGAAGCAGAGAACTACAGACCAGTCAGCCTCACCTCGGTAGTGGAGAAGATCATGGAAGCACTACTGAAGGAGAGATTGGTGGAACATCTGGTTGTCAATGGACTACAGGACCCAAGGCAGCATGGTTTCACCAGGGAGGTCATGTCAGACCAACCTCGTTGAATTTTTGACTGGGTGACTAGGGAGGTGGATCAGGGGAGGCAGTGGACATGGCCTATCTGGACTTCAGCAAGGCCTTTGACACTGTGCCACATAGAAGACTATTACACAAACTGGGGAATATGGGTGTGGGCAGGACAGTAGTGTGGTGGGTAGGTAACTGGCTGGGTGGCAGGACACAGAGGGTGGTGGTAAATGGCTGTCACTCCACAGAGGGAAGAGTGACCAGTGGGTACCACAGAGATCAGTGGGACCGTCCTAGTCAACATCTTCACTGTGTGACATGGCGCAGGACCCAGAAGGCAGAATTTCACTGTTCGGCTGATGACACAAAGCTCTGTAACAGAGTAGACACACCAGAGGGTGTAGACAGAATGAGAAGCGACCTGCAGAAACTTGAAGAATGGTCAGGGTTTGGAATTGAAATTCAATGCAAAGAAGTGCAAGATAATGCATATGGAGCACAAAACCTGGCACAATATATCAGTTTGGGGGGTGAGGATATAGAATGCACCAAGCAGGAAAGGGATCTTGGGGTTATCATCTCTGATGACCTCAAGGTAGGGAAACAGTGTGACAAGGCAGCAGGTAAAGCAAATAGGATGCTGGGATGTATAGGCAGGGGCATTACCAGCAGGAAAAGGGAGGTCATAATTCCGCTATACAAGACACTAGTGCGGCCCCACCTGGAGTACATTGTACAGTTCTGGAGACCATACCTATGTAAGGACATAGACTGGGTAGAGAAGGTTCAGAGGAGGGCAACAAAGACGGTGCATGCATTGCATCACAAGTCCTATGAAGACAGGTTGAAGGAACTGAACATGTACTCCCTGGAGGAGAGGAGGGAGAGAGGGGATATGATAGAGACATACAAGTATCTTACAGGGAGGAACAGGGTACAGGAAAACACTATTTTTAAGCGAAAAAGATGTTCCAGGACTAGAGGGCATGGGATGAAGCTGGAGGGAGGACGATTCAGAGGAAACATGAGAAAGAATTGCTTCACAGAACGGGTGGTGGAACAGCCTGCCAGAGGAAGTGGTGGGGGCTGAAACAATCACGGGATTTAAGAATGCATAGGATAGACATAAAGGAATTCTGGAGGTCAGGGGTAAGGTGCAACAGACTTCTAGGAAAACAAACTGAACTTACAAGCTCAAATGGGCAGACTGGGTGGGCTATAGGCCCTTATCTGCTGACACTGTCTATGTAACTATGTATCTATGAGTTTTTGGTACCAGGAGGGCATGAGAGTCACTGGATTGCAGGTTATAGGAGGAAGTAGCTAGAATGAGGGACTCTGCAAGTTTAAGGGGGGTGGCAGTTCTGACAATACTGTCTATGAAGTTGCCCACGACATAGGAGCTGTGAGTTTCCAGTGGGAGCCATTCAAGCTGGGTGTAGAGCTCACAGTAGTGAGTGAGGCGGGGGGCTGAGAGCACAAAACGGCATATGTTGTTGTATGCTGAGTCCCACTTTACTAGACTAGTTTTTGCAATGTGAGCAAAGGTGACTAGTCCATAGCAGAGCATAGGTAGGAGGACTTCCCTGGCTAAGGCGAGACGGGCAGCTGGAGTGAGACAACCTTTTGCTCTGTAAACATGTCCCAACTTGCAGTTTGAGGCCTTACATGAATTGCGTATGTGCATGTTCATATCCAGTTGTGGGTCAAGAGTCACCCCCAGGTGCTTGACCGAGTCTGCAACTAGCAGGGGGGACCCATCAGCCCCAGAAATCTGTAGTGAATCCGGGGCGGCTTTTAACTTGGCTGCTGAGCCAAAGAGCATGGCCTGCATCTTCTGTAGGTTAATCATAAGTTTATGGTCCTGCAACCAAGTTTGGATTTGGTCGAAGTCCGAGGTTAGTTTGATGTTGATGGTAGAGATGTCCTGGGAACTGGACATAATGACCAGGTCATCTGCTTACAGCACTGAGGACCCAAGAGCCAGAGCCAAGGGTAGCTCATTTACGAAGCGAGAGAACAGGAGAAGCCCCAGGACAGAGCCCTGGGGCACTCCGCAGTTTACCTGGGCAGGCTCAGACAGGACCTTGTTGAACTTGGTGTACTGCTGTCTGCCTGTGAGATAATTACTGATCCAGGTAAGGGCTGAGGAGGAGAAGCCAAGTGGTAGGAGAGAGGAGCACAGTAGTGCGTGGTCTACCCAATCAAAGACTTTCGAGAGATCAACAAAGATGACCCCAGTCAGTTCGCCTCAGTTAGCAGCGGACCTGATCTCAGAGGTAACAACTGCTAGGGCCATGGAGGTGCTATGCCCCTTTCTGAACTTTTGCTGTGCAGGGGAGAGTAGATTGTGGGTCTGTACAAAAACAAAAACTATGGGTGGGCCAAGTATTTGGTGCGGGATCAAGTGCCAGACGGGGTTGAATGGTGTTATTGATACATAAATCAACCCCATTTATGTTGATCAAGGAGTGGTATGACTTAGAAAGGTCAATACATAATTGTTCATGGTAGGCTGGCCAATGTAGAAGTTGATTTTGCTCAGTCTATGGCCCAAATGTTGATACTCCTTCCTTTTTTCCTCCCCTGGTGAATATTCTGGCTTCTCTCCAGGACATTACATGTTTACTAGGAGGGATTGGTACTGTGTTTTTTCCAATTATATGGACTGATCTTCCTATCATAGAGTAAGGCTCTCCCCAGCTCAGTGAGGGTTATAACAGATTCCGGTTTGGATGACTCTTGGAGAGTGTTTCATAAAAATGTAAGGGAATATACATATTACTCTCCTCCTACCAAGTATACTCACATATCAACATTTTCCTTCTTAGTGTTGTTCATATGAAGGGAGTGGATGATGTGGACATTCATCCCAGAGTGTTATCTGATCATTCCTCAATTTGGATCTACCTGGTGCTAACACCCCATACCCCTTGACTTGGCATTTGGTCCCTTAATACCTTCCTTTTGACTGGTGCACATATTGTAGATCATATGAGGAGTCTCAATAAAACTTCTTTGCATGAATATGTTTTTTCGATAAACTGCATTGATGTTATATGGGGGTCACTTAAAGCTTTGTGGTGAGGGGAACCAGAATTAAAGAACTGGAATTTAGTTTGTCTCAGGAATCAGATGGCCATTTATGGTCAGAACTCACTACCCTATGGGTTAAATATTCAGTGTATCTTCTTGATAAAGTCATCCTCTCCACGAAACAGGTGAAGGCAGCTTATATAGGACAGGGTGAAAAGGCAGGAAAGTTTCTGGCTGCTAGACTGAAGCAGCAAAAAGCAGCCCACTAGGTCACAGCGTTATTAGATCCAGGCTCATGGACATTGATTTCAGACCCCTCTCAAATTGTGGAGATTTTTAAAAATGTTGTAAAGTTCTGTATGCTGCACCCCCTTTGGTGGATGGCTATGCTGATTCTTTAAAGGACTTTTTTGCAGGATGTTGATTTATCTCAGTTAGTTGAGGCTCGGCAACAACCATTGGCTGGTACAATATCTCAGTAGGAAGTCTTGGAAGTTATTGGTCGTCTTCCAATTGACAAGGCCCTGGGCCCTGATGGCATTCCAACTTGTTTTTATAAGTCTTTTAAATTAGAACTGGCTCCTATTTTGTGTGACCTTTTTAATTACTTGTCTACCCACAAAATTGAAGAAACATGTCTCTTCAAAGCCCACATTCTAGTATTACCAAAACTGGGACGGGACCATGCATTTCTGGACAACTACAGGCCTATCTCTTTGTTAAATACTGATATTAAAATATTGGCAAGTATTTTGGCATTTATACTTAAGGAGGTATGAGGGGATGTAATTGGACCAGATCAAGTGGCGTTTGTGGCTGGTAGATATTCAAGAGATCATTTCCGTAAAAGTTTCCACATTCTCTCCACATCTGGGGAAGGGAGCGCTGACAGGGTGCTTGTCTCCCTGGACGAGGAGAATGCATTTGACAGGGTGGCATGATATTTTTTGTTTGATTTTCTCCCAGATTATGGCTTGCCTCCTGATTTTACCTGATGGATTAAAACGTTCTATCTCTGTCCTTCTACTAGAATTTTTATTAATGGGGTAGTATCGTTGTTATTTCCTTTAACTAGGGGGAACACGTCAAGGGTAAACTCTTTCCCCTATGCTTTTTAATTTATATATTGAACACCTAGCTAGAAAACTCAATAGCTCCCTAAGGGTAAGAGGTATTAAATTGGGACCATAAGAGTGCAAATTGTCGATGTTTGCGCAAAAGGTACTGCTGCATCCGTCGAATTGAAAGGCATCACTTCCTACTGCCTTGGACATAATAAAAAGTTATGGCAACTTAGCAGGATATAAATTGAATCACCACATAACTAAAGTTTTAGCTTTGTCTAGTTCATGTTCCAACGCAGATGTCGTGTAGATGGGCCTCAAGTGGGCTTCTCCTTCTCTCTCTTTTTTTTGGGTATGCAACTTACATCAGATTTGCATTCACTGAAATCACTAAATCTTGACCCACTAGTCAAATAAATAGAACAAGACCTTTCCCATTGGAAACATTTACCTCTTACTCTCTGGGGTAGAGTTAATATTTTGAAGATGGCAGCATTACCCCCGATTTATGTATCCTCTTTCAGTGTTAAATATCCCCCTTCCAAAAACATGGTTTCAGAAAATGTTCACAATCTGGTCAAATTTCCTTTTGTTGGGGAAGCACTTTAGGAGAGCTATTAACAAACTTTGCCGACCAAGAGAGATTGGGGGATTAAGGGTGCTGTATCTTTTCCTCTATTAGCTCGCTTTTCACAGTACCAAATATTTGAAATGGTTAATTTGTCTGGAGGCAGACTCTTCTTCCTCCTCTGCATGGTGGAACATAGAAAGCTATAGGGTATCAGTTCATGATGTAACATTGTCATCACTGTTATATATTCCCTTCAGAAAACTTCCTGAATCCCTGAGACAAATGCCAATTGGCTGGTCATTAAGAGCCCATCAACAACTCAGCAACCTTTTTAAACTTAAAGCTGAGAAAGATTCGGGACAACCACTTTTCAATAATTTGAACATATTGAGGGGTAGTAAAGTGGTTATACCCTCTATATAGAAGGACATAAAGCTCCATACAATAGCAGATTTTTTTAAAGGAGGTATGTTTTTACCTTTAACTCAATTTAGGGAAACCTTTCACCTCCCTTCTTCTTCAGCTTTTGGATATATGTAGATTAAGCATTGTATATATTCATCCTTGGGGGCACATCCATGGTCTGACATGGCCTCTCTATGGTTTCTTTCATTAGCCTTGTTGGTTACCCAGAATAGACCCTTCTCACAGTTGTACAGGGAGCTGGGCTCTCAGTTTTTGAAGCTCCCCTCCCCTCTGGCCTATTACTGGCAATCAGCAGCTGATTTGTCATATGACACAACCAGGTGGAGGGCGATCTCATCTGATATTTATTTATTTATTTTTTATTTATTTTAGTTTTTGGCAACTGTGTAAGGCCCACTAGGCACAAGTGACTGTTTTCAGGGGTGCTCTGGGAACACTGGGCGGTTAAGTGACTTGCTCAGAGTCACATAGTATGCAAGTGGAGGCTGTGAGAATCAAACCCAGGTCTGGTCTGCTAGATGTACCAAGCCCTTTCATAGCTCATTACTCTCTCTCTCTCTCTATATATATATATATATATATATATATATATATATATATTAAACAGGACAGATTATGGCTTAGACAGTTTAATATCCTTCACAATCTTTTTACACTCCCCTAAGACTGTACCGAATGGGCAAGCGAGCAGATCCTATTTGCCACAAATGTCATCAGGCAGAGGGATCTATGATCCATATGATATGGGCCTGCCTGGGGGTGACCTCCTTTTGGAATATCATTAAAGCTGAAATGTCACTGTTTTTTTGGTCATACTAACTATTTCTCCCTAGAAGTATGTATTATTGATAATGACATATTCATTTCCAAATCGCCTCACAGGGCCTTTATGGCACTTTTCCCAGTGGTGCCAAATTGCTAATTCTTAGACACTGGATTAATGATTCCTTCCTGACTAGGCAGGAATGTATTCTGGAAGTGTTAACAGCACTGAATGCCAAGAAAGCCACTGCAAAGCAATATAATTCTCTCATTAAATTTCAGGCCCTGTGGAAGCCCTGTCTGAGTTGTTTAACAGGGAGGTGAAAGGATACATCTAGACCTTTTTAATGGTCTTTCCTCTTAGTGAAAACATACTGCATCGTTGCTATGGAAGATCATGGTTTGCAGTATTTATTTTTTTTTGTCTTGCTGTCTTCCCTGGTACTCTTTAGACAATAGATTTGGGAGGGAAGGGAGGTTGAGGAGTCAGGGATCATGGGGAGAGAGATGGAAGTGTGATGTGGTGTTTTTTTTCCTTTTTCTTTTGGTGATTGATATGTCCTGGGATATTTTATGTTGACATTTTATTGTATTTCTGTGTTGGGGGGGGGAGGGGAGATGGAGTTTGTTCACTATGTGATTGTATAATGTATGACTGTTGGAATGTGTATCTTGGTTTATAAAATTAATAAAATTTAATTGCAAAAAACAAAAGAAAAAAATGTAAATCACAATATATTGTGGATAAATTATGGAAAAACCACAAATGGGTAACATCAAGATGAAATTACTGATGTGAAATGATGTACTGCTAGAATGTTGAATGTTTTGCTATGTATCAGTTCTTTTGATTTTTTTTTTGATTGATCTGTTTTTGGCTGGGGAGTGCCGGCAGTCCTTTGGCTTCACACCTCTCTTACCCCTGTTGACCAGGACACTTCTATGGGACACCTCTCTAGCCATTTGTGCCCCCAGGGCTTCCCCCACCACCAGCAAGGGCTGTGGGGGTCATAGCCGCACCACCACACTTAGGATCCAGCTACATGGCATGGAGGGGGCCCACCATGGCCAGGCATGCACAGGGTGGAGGAGCTAGCATCATTCAGTGGACTCCTCATTTTTAACCCCGTAGACCCTCCCCGAAGGCCACAGACATGCAATGATGTCAACGCAGCATGCGCTTGCATCCATACACATGCCACAGATGTCTGCTGATAGTCCAGACCTTCTCTGTGCATCCCAGCCTGGTACATGCCCAGCCACCACTGGGCAGCAATCAAGTGTCAGACCACAGTAGATCCCCCCATGGAGGTGGAGAGTGGTCCAACAGGTACTCTGCCAAGCCCCCCACCCCGGCCAACAATTGGACTCCCGGGTTCACTGCCGAACAGTTCTTTTGATTTTAAATGAAATTCCCTTTCTCTTGATATGTTTTTGTGTCTATTTAGTTGTCTCAGTATGAATAAGTTTTAATTTTTCATATTTATTTGTATACACTTGTTTTGCTTTTGTCTTGTTTCAATAAAAATGTCCCATGCTCTTGTAGGGTCAGTCCCCCCTTCCTGGGTGGACAGTGAATTCTTGGGGTGGATGTGGAAGAGGTGGCCGGGGCAGAGGAGCTTGCCACCCTCCCCTTCCGAAGAAGTGAGAAGGTAACGTTGCAAATGGTTCTTGAAAATATTGAAAAGGCTGCAAAAAGTATGGAAATGGATGCTGTGCATGAGACTCCTGACATGGGAATTGAACCCTCAGCTCTCACGACTGAGGAATTGTTGGAGAGAATGGGGGGGAAGCTAGTTTACTAGTATTAATGGTGGAAGAGGAAAGGAGGTTTGCTCTACCCAGGACAGCTGAAGGCATATTATAAATGTGTTGCACAGACTCACTTGAGCAATGCCTGTCATAAGCTTCAATGTGAGCTGTGCAGGGGATTTGGTCATGTGAGTATTTAATGTGAGAACATAATGAAATGTAATTTGTACAAAGAAATAGATCATGCTTTTAAGAATGATCCTTGGGTGGCATATAACTGTTCAGGGCATTTGAATCAGGATAGCATACTAGATAAAGCACAGTGCAAAAAAAGTTATAACCCCAGACCCCCCCCCCCATATTTCTTTAGTTTTGGCCCCTGCAACCACTGTGTGGGAGATTCAGTGTCTCATTTGAGTTCCACTACCTAAACTGAAGAACAACTTGCTTGACCTCAGCTACAACACCAGTCTGAGTCAGTTACTGGTGTCTTCAAACAATGATATCTTACCTGAAGGCTCACATGATATTATTATGGAGACAGTCTCTCAGAATCAAGTTAAAGAACCAGATTTGTCTACAGCTTCAGAAGCAAAAATGGCCCCACCACCTCCTCCAGTTTCCATTGAGGAAGGTTCTTTTTTCAGAGCGTGAGAAGTCCTTCCTGTGATGTTGAGCAATAGATTTGACCAGCTGCAGAAGGGAGCAACCTGGGGTAATTCAAATGGGGAAGAGTCAGATGGCTCCACTCTGACCTCTTCCCAGCAAAATCTGTCCACTGAGGCAGAAGAAAGTGTTCATGAAAAGCCTGATGATGGTAGGGCACATCAGATGAATACAAGGAGTGGGTCTGAGTGACAGAATAAGAAATGAGGGTCATTTTATTTGGAGTTTTTTCTCCTCTCTTTTTTGAAGTCCTGTGTAACATCAAAATGAGCTACTCTTAATACTAATTGTATTATGAATGGGAGGAGGAGGATAACATTTTCAGCAATCAAATCACTGGGGTATAATATTTGTTTTTTCTAGATCAAGACAAAGCTTTTGATCGCATCTCACATTCCTATTTGTTTTCAGTTCTTATGCATTATGGGTTTCCAAATACAGTACAAGTCACATTAAACTGGTCCATCAACTCACTGGTGTAGCACTCTTTTTTTTAATGCTACTGGAATGGCAACTCAAACTGTTAAAGCTTTAAACTATTTTCCAACCATCCTTCACTGCCTATTCAACTCACATGTAACTGTTTAGTGAAACGGCAGTAGTTGCATTTTCATGGCACTGTTTATAAATATCGCTGCATTCCTTAAGAGCATTGTTTATAAATATCACAGCATTCCTTAAGAGTTGTTTAGTCTGCCTTCTGAAATGAAACTCATAAGCACCCAGCAGAAAATAAAGCTTGTAGTACATAACAGCTAAATGCAAACCAATACTAACCTTTTACTAATTCATTGAATTAAACCCTGCACAGATTAGGAAACGCATTGAACAATACTACACCAGTGAGTTGAGGGAACAATTTATTGGGACTTGTACTGTACTTCTATCTCACAAATCAAAACATGTTATAGAAATGCTATTGTGATTCCTCGTAATGTGAATGGTCAGCTGAGTGATAGAATTTGAGTACTGAAAGGAGTCAGGCAATAGTGTCCTTTAAGTCCCCCCTTGTATGTTCTAGGGATAGATCTGTTACTTCAGAAAATTAATCAAAATAGAGCCATAGGAGGAACTGGACTTATGTAAGGGGTTACACTGAGTAGAACTTTGACTTACACAGATGATCTTTGTTTATTTCTGGATTCAGAACAGTCAGGGCAGGCAGTAGTTGTGGAACTGGAGATTTTTTCAGATGGTTCAGGGACACAGATTAATCAAACAAAATGTGTGGGGCTGGCTTTAAATATTCAGGAGCAATGACAGTCAGTAGCTAATATTTCCTTGGTTCCAGGTCCTATTAGATTAGGAATATGGTTTGGTAGCCAAGATGATACAACCTATAACTGGGTGAAGAAATATCAGGAGACTATGGAGTATGTTAATAGATGGAAACAACTTTTGGCTTCAAAAAAAAAGAGGGTGTATTTATAAAAACATTTCTGCTAGTCATTTTTTCATATCATAGTTATGTGTACCCCACTCCGGTATCTATGTAGGTAAAGTTGTGTAGTCTTTTTTCAGCTTTTCTGGGATAGTAGATTAAATCCAGTAAAAAGAAGAATCACTTATCTGGCAGTAGCAGAAGAAGGAGTTGGAATGATAAATCCAGTGCTTTTTTATATATAGTATATTTTTTTCTGAAAACTTTAGTACCTTAATAAATGGTAAAGGGGGGAGGTGGGGGCAGTGTCTCAGTTTTTTTCCAGAACTGGAAAGCAAGAAACCTGCAGTAGAATATGATTGGTAAAAAAAGGGGTCTGTTCTCCATTAATGTTTAAGGAACTGTTTGAAAGAAACTTAGAATTCTGAATACTACATTTTCTATTTTGCAGGATAAGCCCAGCCAGGAAGGTACTGTATCACTATATGTTAAGCGAGCCATGTTCTGTAACAATAAAGTTTGGACCTTGTCCTCAGTCCCATTATAAGACATTTTTTAACTAGGTTAAGTGAAAGGAGGACTCCTGCAAGAATGTGGGATGTTTGATGGCTTTCCACATAAGGAAATACAAGCAGAAACAATAATAAACATAAACGCTTAGAGGGAGATTTTGTCTTAGGGAGCACTGTGATAAAAGTTTGGAAACCAAAGAACATCTATAGAATTGTAAACAGGATTCAGGCCTGCACCTAGGAACTGTGCTTGGTGGCAACAAGTCAATCAAAGAAAATCAAATGCCAGCACAAGTTGCAACCACTTTCCCACAGTCCACAAAGGTTGTCAATTTCGCCATCCGTAATGAACAAAGGAAGCAAGAAAGACTTTCTTTAGAGTGCTAAAAAGTGCTTCATTTTATTTGTAAATGCACCCTGCTTCCATAAAATGCTGTCCTGTCTTACAGCATAATGTTCCTAACATGTTTCTCACCCCCTGGCGCTTAGTCATAGGAATAATATCCAAACCATAAAGTGCCATTAAATACTTTGTGTTCTTAAAGTGCCAGTGCAACATAACTTACTTCTAATTGATAAAGACTACTACTCCTCATGTCCATCCTCACATCTGAGGCCTCTTCCTCCCTGACTAATGAACCCTCTGGTACCTCTACTACTTCCTGTCTCCCACCCAAACTCACTCCCCCCCTTTTTTCCCTGTCCCCTCTCACTTACTCTCCCGCTCACCACCTTTCCCTCCTCTCTAGCCTCCTTTTGGCTAATGATCACCCTCTCCCTGGAAGTTTCCTTAACCTCGAAATTGTCTACCGCTTGAACCTGTTATAGCTTGTTTTTCTATGAAACTTAAAAACGTTACTGCCTTAAACTGTTAATAGCAAATTTATGATGTAACTTTCCTGTCTGGTTTTACCTGTAATGTGTATCGTGCTTTGTTAAATGTTCTTTGTGACATGGAACCTTTGTAAAAGAGCCCTGGCTCAAAGGTATTAATTCCTAGACTAATAAACTAAACTAAACTAATAGGACATACACAATCACAATTAAAAAACAATTAAAACCATTCTCTGTACTTGTCCACTGCAAAATACTGTTGCATTATATTATTAATGGTTAAAAAATAACTTAGTTTATCAGTTTAACTTTAGTTTTAATTTTTCGACTATTATTTTTGTACATCAATGTCCTCTTCCAATTTCTTGGAGATCCACTTTGCATTCAAGTGTTTAGCAGAAGTATCTATAGAAAATAAACAGGAAATGCAAATTAACATACATATCTTGCTGTTAAGGTGCTTTCATACATTGATTATATATCATACTATACCAAATCTATTAAACAACAGGCCAAAATAATTATTTCTTTAAGAAAAGTTTAAAATCAATTCTTTCATTTAGCCCTGGTCTTTCTGACCCTCCTGTAGCAAAAATCCAGTATTGTTTTGTTTTCGCTTTAGCAAGACATTGTCGTAGTAACCCTCCCTTGGGCTTTTTATAGGCTTCTCAATCCTTAAGAAAGACCAAGCATGTTCCTTTAGGTTTGTTACCTTCCCCATATGAATTGCAAGTGCATTCTTAATGTCACCATTCTTTATTGCTCTCAGGTATTCCCCCACTCTTTCCTTCAGTTTTCTTTTTGTTTTACCTATATAAAAACATCCACATGTACATGTGGCCATATAAATGGCCCCTTCTGTTATACAGGTAATACACCCTCTAACCGTTGTCTCTCTTTTTGTTTTGGAGTTAATGAAATTCTTAATCTGTGTCAGTGATTTACAGAATTTGCAATTACCACATTTAAAGCAACCCTCGTGTTGCCTTGGTATCCACATCCATGTATATTCTTGTTTTGGTTGTACTGAATGTACTAGCCTATCTTTGAAATGTTTTCCTTTCCTGTGTACCAGTCTAGGTTTCATATTCTTAAGATCCCTCAAATCTGGATCTAGACTCACCAGATGCCAATGTTTGTTAACAATTTTCCCAGTCTCATCTGATTGTGCATTATATGTACTTACAAAATTTATTCTGAGGTCACCTTTCTCTCTCTTTTCTGTCTTTTGCATAACCTCAGACCTTACCATGTTGTTTACTTCTCTGGCTCTAGTGGTGGTATTTACAGGGTAGTTCTCTCATACATCTCTTTTCCAACTCATTAGCTCTTTTCTCATATGTCTCCTGAGTACTGCAATTTCTTTTCATTCTCAAAAATTGCCCTTTTGGAATAGCTGCTATAGTGTGATATGGGTGACTACTGTCTGCTTGTAAAAGTGTATTTCTGTCTGTACTTTTTCTATACAGATCTGTTTCTATTCCTCCTGTTCCATCCTTTTTAATTATCAAATCCAGAAAATGAATATGTGTGGAACTGAAGGACAATGAGAAACGTAGAGTTTTCTTGCTTTGTTCCAGATAATTAATAAAATCGAAGAGTTCATTCTCTGTACCAGTCCAGATGATAAATATATCATCTATAAAATGTCTATAGATGTCTATTTTGTCTCTATGTGGGTTAATCTCCCTATCTCTAATAATCTCTTCTTCCCATTTTCCCAAATACAAGTTTGCAAAATTTGGAGCAAAAGTTGCCCCCATAGCTGTCTCTTTAACCTGTATATACTGTTCATCTGTAAAAAAGAAGGTGTTAGACATTACCACAAACTTTGCTATATTTACTAACACTTCTATTGGTGGATCCTTCATATTCCTTCTTTCCAGGTAATACTCTAATGCTTCAAGGCCTCCTTCATGAGGTATATTTAAGTATAAAGACTCAACATTCAATGTCACAAACAAGCTCAATTTGCATTTCCAGTTTATTTTTTATAGATACTTCTGCTAAACACTTGAATGCAAAGGTGATCCCCAAGAAATTGGAGGAGGACACTGATGTACAAAAATAATAGAGGTAAAAATTAAAACTAAAGTTAAACTGATAAACTAATTTATTTTTTAAACATTAGTAACATAATGCAACAGTATTTTGCAGTGGACAAGTACAGAGAATGGTTTTAATTGTTTTTTAATGGTGATTGTGTATGTCCTATTAGAAGTAAGTTATATTGTACTGGCACTTTAAGAACACAAAGTATTTAATGGCACTTTATGGTTTGGATGTTATTCCTATGACTAAGCACCAGGGGTTGTGAAATGCGTTAGGAACATTATGCTGTAAGAGAGGACAGCTTTTTATGGAAGCAGGTTGCATTTAAAAATAAAATGAAGCACTTTTTAGCACTCTAAAGAAAGTATTTCTTGCTTCCTTTGTTCATTATGGATGGCAAAATTGACAACCTTTATGGATTGTGGGAAAGTGGTTGCAACTTGTGCAGGCATTTAATTTTCTTTTAACATCTATAGAATGCCTGTGGGCCAAAGACTTCTGGTAGAAGGCTGGTATCCAGTGGAGAGAGGTTTTATTCTCATCCATTACTTATGAAGAATTGTTTTTTTGGATTATGTTGACCAAGTTGGCACAGATATAACTATAGTACATTGATGGTATGGTTTGCAATTATATATTTTTTATGTGGCATGCCAGATGTCAAATGGCAATTGATCAGAAATTCATTAGAGTGGAAGAAGTAGTAAAATGGATTACAAAAACTTTACTGGATGGGCCGGATATTCAAACTGCACTATTTTGTGGTGCAAGCCCTTGCGCTGCACAAAATAGTTGAGCAGGGGTGTGGCCAGAGTGATATTCAAAGGAGTTGCACCCTTGAGCAACTTCTTTGAATATCACCTCGGGCACAGCCACTGTGCATGGCGTGAGTGGAACTTTGCGCCACTGCAAGTGGTCAGAGTGGTGCATTCAACTTGTGGTGGCACAAGTACCATTGTGCCATGTGCAAATTTCCGATATTCAAAAGGTGACATGCAAATGGGGCCATAATTCATGCAAGGCGCAGGGGGGGCCATTTGCATCTGATTATGGCCCCATTTGGATGCCATTAGTATGCAGGTGTGCCGATCCCAGAGGACTTGTGCCTGGTGCCCTGTCAGGCAGCAGCCATCGGGGACCGACGCCCCCTGCAGCCCGATCGCGGGTAAAAGAGTAAAACATCCCCCACCCCCCCCACCGGCCCAATCACCGGCAGCAAAGTGTCCCCCCCGAACATATCCCTGGTGGTCCAGTGGACCGAAAAGCCCGATCGTGGGTAGCAAATGTTTAAACACAACCCCCACCTCCTCCCGAATATATCCCTGGTGGTCCAGTGGACCGAAAAGCCCAAGTTAAAAGGACAGTTAAAAATGGCCCCCCATAGCAAATCTAGCATGGCAGTCCTTTAAAAAAACAAACAGAGAAATGCTCTGCTCATGAAATGTAGAAGTCCCCCCCCCCCAAGGCATGAATGTGCATTGTTTAGAATGTCAGTTCTTAAAAAGAAAAGGTAGCTTGCTTGTCCTTTAAAGGCTGAGGGCCTTGGTAACCTATCCCTCCAGTGATTCTCTCAGTACTTGACTAACAGGTCTCAACTGGTGAGGTGGAAGGGTGCGCAGTCTTCAAACAGATCTCTCACTGATAGTGTCCCTCAGGGTCTATCCTGGGCCCAGTGCTGTCAATGACTTGCCTGGGAACTGTGGAGGAACTCACTTATGGCTTTATGCTGATGATGCTGTGCTTTACAGACTCTCCAGCAATCCCAACCTAATCCCTATACAGCTTGCTGGTGACCTCCTAGAACTGGAAAATGTTTTTTCTACAAACAAATTGGTCCTTAATGCCAAAAAGACCAAAGCGATTCTGTTTGGTCCTAGAAACCTGGGTGTAACTAGGCAGCACCTGTAACACCCCCCCCCCCACATCTTCTGAAGCCCACATTGAGGTGGCAGAGTCTGTCGGGTACTTCAGGGTTTACATGCACAAGCAAGTCACCTTAAGAACCCACATTGATTACATTTCCAAATCCCATCATCACAAAATTGGCTTGCTCTACTGACTAGGTAATTATCTCACTAATACCTCATAGCTGGTCATTGCTAACAGTACTCTGGTTCCCCTCCTGAAATACAATGCTCCAATTATTCAATCCATGATGTAATCTGAGATCAACAAGCTCAAAATTATCTATGATATGATTGATTGCTTTGTTTCCGGGAATCCCACCCTGGGAGCATCACTGAGATACTTTTCACTCATTAAACTGGCCATCTTTAGAGGAGCATTTAAAGTATCCTTTTCTCTGCATAGCCTTTAAATAGTCAATAGTGTTCCCTTACAGCATTTATGCTGGGGGGGGTGCCCCCTTCTTTTGCCATACCCTTATGCTTTTTCAAAACTCGCATTTTCTCCCTTCATGTTTCAGACAAAGCCCTGGTTTCAAAATTAATATTGTTACCATTACAGCACTTGAGTGAAACCAGAGAAAAATAAAATGATAAAGGAGACAGAGAGCAAATGAAAAGTGTAGGAATGAAAATACATAAGGACTCAAGAAAAAGAAGGGGGGACTCACAGAACCCAAAGGAAACACCACATGTATCATGAGTACGGTATGTCACTCAACAAATGGCAAACTGGAGGCCAGGGCAGCATGGCCTTGAATTGTTAGAAGAAACTGTGAGTAAAGCATCTTATTATGCACAATCATCCTTCTCCAGTGTGTTTTAATTGCTGTAAATACTTCATATTCCATGTGTAGCCAAGCTCTTAGACTATGTTCGACAAATACCCCTGACCTTTCAATTTTTTCTTGAGCTAGCTCTGCATTTCTATTTAAATTACTAATAACACCACCTTGGAGGGGAGAGCTCCCTCCAACTTACATGTGCCAACTTGCCTACATTATGTGGGGGCCTTTCCATCATATTACTTGTCAGAACTGCTTGATCCCACATTGCAAGGTGTAATCTCACATTTTAAACCTTTCAAGCACTAATTCCCATGAAATGAGTTTGTTCAAATAGGGTGAGAAATTAGCAGTAGTCCTGGGGCTCCAAGGGTATTCCTTGAGCTACTAGTAACACAGAACACAAGGAGCCTACTAAGTGGCTCTCTAACTTAGCATGATAAACTACAGTTATAGTATCAGGAATTGTAA
The DNA here is from genome assembly GCA_016271365.2 of Neoceratodus forsteri. Classification (NCBI taxonomy): domain Eukaryota; kingdom Metazoa; phylum Chordata; order Ceratodontiformes; family Ceratodontidae; genus Neoceratodus; species Neoceratodus forsteri. The sequence goes on along the minus strand of CM057449.1, from coordinate 568,965,285 downwards.
GCCCCTTCATATGGACATGGTCTCAAGAAAACATAAGGGAAAGCAGCCAAATGTCCTTTATTTCTGACTGTGAATGCATTCAGCAAATTTTGTGGCCAATAGAGTGTCAATTTCAACATTTCTCAGACTTTTTAATTCCAGGATGATGAGGTGCCTCATTTTTTGCCTCCCCCCACACACACATTTTGTCCCTTCCCTTCAACACATACTTTTTGGCCCCACTCACACACACACACTCATTTTTCTCCTTACCTCTCCACACACATTTTGATGGATAGTGTCACACAATTTGGAGGCTGACGGATTGAGTGCTATAACCCCACCACGGTACTTCTATGTATAATGACACAATTGAGAGGGTCTCTCGGCTTTCTTTCCCTTGTTCTGCTGAATGATACTGACACAGACTCTCCACTGGGGACTCACTGTCTGCTGATCGGCTCCTATCCATCCTAGTACTACACCAGTCCTGCCTTCTCCAGACTGGTGTCAGGGCTTGGAGTCTGCTGTCCTTCCTTTGCTCATAACTTCTACAGCTTCAAATCCTCTGGAGCTCTACAAGTCCCCTTGCACCCAACCAGGGCTCTACAGTACTTGTTTTCATGTGGCCAGTCTGATTGGTAGCACAAGTGCTGTGCTAGTATCCACCTCACTCTGCTTCACTCGAAGTGGCCCCAAGATGGACAGTCAGTACTGTTGCTTGAACTCAGTTTTGCTCGGTGAGCTGAGTCATGGGTGCTGTCATGGTCTTGAGTGCAATGCCACCCGGAAGCCACTGTTTGCTGTTGAAACATAGAAACATAGAAACATAGAAGTTGATGGCAAATAAGGACCGTAAGGCCCATCCAGTCTGCCCATTTCTTTTTCTACCTTATAAATATGCCATTGGCCTTTGCTCTGTCAGTGGCCTATCTATTCATAGTCATTTGTATTGCTCCCTTATGCCTATCCCATGCCTGTTTGAAGCCCTGCACTGTATTCATAGCCACCACTTCTTGTGGTAAGCCATTCCATGCATCCACCACCCTTTCTGTGAAAAAGAATTTCCTCACATTCCCCTTAATCGGCCTCCCTCTAATCTCATGCTGTGTCCTCTTGTCCTGCTATTTTCTTATATTTAAACATGTTAGACTCTTTCACCTTGTTTATGCCCTTAAGGTGTTTGAATGCCTCGATCATATCACCTCTCTCCCTCCTTTGCTCAAGGGTATACATATTGAGCTCCTGTAATCTGTCCTCATATGTCTTCTGATGCAGTCCCTGCACCATTTGGTTGCCTCTCTGGACTGCCTCAATTTGGTTAATGTCCTTGTGAAGGTGTGGCTCCAATACTGCAGTACTATAATCCAGATGGGGCCTCAACTAGTGTCTAGTACAGAGGGATTATTACCTCCCTCTTACGACTTGTGATACCCCTACTAATACACCCTAACACCCCCTAGCCTACCTACTGCTTTAGAGGTCTGCTTGATGATTTTAGGTCATCAGTGATGATGATGCCCAAGTCTCTTTCTTCCTTTGTGACTGATAGCAACTCCTCCCAGCCTATAGGTGGCTTCAGGGTTCTCTTCCCTATGTGCATGATTTTGCACTTCTTGCATTAAATCCCAGTTGCCACTCTTCTGACCATTCTGCTAGTTTATCCAGATCTCTTCTCATTCTGCCCACCCCATCTGGATCATCTACTCTGTTGCAGATCTTGGTGTCATCTGCAAACAGACAAGCCTTACCCTCTAGTCCATCTGCAAGGTCACTAATGAAGATGTTGAAAGAACTGGCCCCAGGACTGATCCTGAGTACCCCACTTGTGACTTGCATCTCTTCTGACTGTATACCATTTCCACCACTCTCTGTTTTCTGCCCGTCAACCAGTTTGCCACCCAGTTGACCAACTTCTGACCCACCCCGAGTCTACCCAGCTTATTTATCAATCTTCTATGTGGAACAGTGTCAAAAGCTTTGCTGAAGTCAATGTAAGCGACATCAACTGCTCCCCCTTGGTCCACCATTCTGGTTACCCAGTCAAAGAAATCTATGAGATTAGTTTGACAGGACTTTCCTTTTATAAACCCATGCTGTCTTGGATCCTGTGCCCCTATGGATTCCAGGTGTTGCACTATCCTTTCCTTAAGGAGTGCCTCCATAATCTTGCCCACTACTGAGGTAAGACTGACCGGTCTGTAGTTCCCCGCCTCCTCCCTGCTACCACTCTTGTGGAGCGGGATCACATGAGCCCTTCTCCATTCTTCTGGGACCTCTACTGTGCTCAGAGACTCACTAAACAATTCTGCTAATGGCTCTGCTAGTTCCTCATTTAGCTCCTTAAGTACCCTGGGATGTATGCCATCAGGTCTCATTGCCTTATCCACCCTGAGCTTAGCAAGCTCTTGTAGGACCCTTTCTTTTGTGAAGGGAGTGGTGCCCTCCCTCCCCTGTGTCCATGATGCTTGAGCTGTGGGCCCTGCCCTACCTTCTCTTCAGTAAATACTGAGCAAAAGTATCTATTTAGGAGAGATGCCTTTACAGGGTCCTCCTCCTCACATGCTTCCTTTCTCCATTAAGCTTAGCAATACCCCTCTGGACTTTCTCCTTTCACTAATGTATCTATAGAAAGTCTTGTCACCTTCTTTACTGTTCGTGCTAGTGTTTCCTCAGTTTGGGACTTTGCCTGCCTTACTGCCTTACCTGCTTCCCTTAGGGCAGTTTGGTATGCCTCCCTATCTTCATCCCACTGTGTTCCTTATATTTCCTGAAGGCCAGCCTTTTGGCTCTGACCTTTTCTGCTACTGTATTTGAGAACCAAGTGGTTTCTTCTTCTTTGCACTTCCTTTTCTGTCTAACACAATGGGATCTTGCTTCAAGTATTGCATCCTTAATGCTTGCCCACTTTGCCTGTACCCCCTCACCTGTGTTTCTTTTTCAGGGTAGCTTAACTCTGTTGGCCATCTTATCAAAGTCAGCTCCTCTGAAGTCCCATATTTTGCCTTGGAATGGATGATTTAGATGTAGTAGCCAAATTGAACCATACCATGTGATGGTCACTGGCCCCCAGGTGACCTTCTACCTGGAGATCTGTGATCCCTTCTTCGTTAGTCAGTACTAGATCTAGGATAGCCCTGTCTCTTGTGGGTTGCTGTACCAGTTGTTTGAGGCCTCCCCTGCAGGGAATCCACTATGAGTCTAGTTCTGGCAGATGTTCCTGCTGGTATTGACCAATCTGTATCCGCATGTTGAAGTCTCCATTATCAGAACCTCCCCTTTAGCTGTCATGTTTTGTAGTACTTCTAACAGTAATGTGTCTATGTCCTCCTCTGGTCTGGGGGCCTGTAGACAACCCTAGTTCTTATGGCTGTCCCATTTCCTGTTTCCAGGGTGACCCACAGTTCTTCTGGCCCTTATGTGTATTCTGAATTTCTGTAGCTTTGATATTTTCATTAACATACAGGGCCACTCCTCCCCCCCTTTTTGCACCTCGGTCTCTTCTGAACAATACATAGCCAGGTACTGAAGTCTCCCTAGTGTGGTTACTGGTAAACCATGTCTCACTAATTGCTACTATGTCCAGTTTAGCCTCTGACATTATTGCCTGCAGGTCTGGGATCTTATTTCCCAGGCTGTGAGCATTTGTGTACATGATTTTCCATTGGCCAGATTTTGGTGTGTTAGTTGTTGGGTGAAGTTTGGCATTACCCCTGTGTGTCGTATGGGGAGACAAACCTTTTTTCTTACCTGGTGATGCAAATGAATGGCAAACATGCTGAATTCCTGTTTGACCACTAGATGAGGGGGGAGGGGTGTTCTTCCCATTCGATGTATGGGATGCTGCACCCCTCTCCCCATTTGCTAGTTTAAATATTCTACAAAGACGTCAAACTTCTGCCCCAATGCTCTGACTCCTCTTTAGTCAGATGCAGTCCATCAAATTTAAAGAACTTTGGCTCCCAGAACTGTTGCATTCCCTACAAATCTGTGTCCTTTTCCTGGCACCAGCCCTTGAGCCACGTGTTTAGCCCCTATCTCCCTTCTCTGACCTTCCGTCCATCTGCCCCTCTCCCAGACTGGCAGGATCTCAGAGAAGGAGATGCCGGACTAAATAGATGATAGTTTGTCACCCAGCCTAGTCAGGTGTTCCTGGTCTCCACAACTGACCGGCTGCAGATCATTAGTCCCTATGTGTACTAGGACATCAATGTTTTCTCCTGCTTTTGAACAATTTTAGCATGCGGTCAGTGTCTCTCCATGCTGATGTACCTGGGAGACATCTGACCATCACCCTGGTTGGAGATGGGTATCAACCTCCGAATCATGGAGTCTCCTATGATCAGAAGTTTTTGGATTTCCTTTGTGCTTGTTTTGTTTTGGTTCCTGATTTGGGTGAGTTTTGTTGTGCTAGCTCCTGTGCATGTGTCCTGCTCTGCAGTGTCTTCTGCCTCTTTATTTGATTTCAGAGATAGAGGCAGATACCTGTTTGTAATGTTTATATGGTTTTTGAGGTATGTGTTGGAGAGCAGAGAGTGATGGGGCACCTGACTTGCTCCTCCTAACCACCTGCCAACCTCCTGGACCAACTATCCTCTGCGGTAGAGGTTTTTCTGTTGGATGCTGGGGAAATGGCGGGTGGTTCTTATAATGTATTTCCTCTTCAGTATGAAATTTGAGGCGTGCAATCTCTGCCCATGCTGCCCGGAGCTGAGCCCTAAGATCTCCAAAGGCCCAGCATGTAGGACAGTGTCCTAAATCCTGTAAGACTGTCCTTCTGAAAATTGTTCCACAGTACCTGCAGTTAATGAAATCCATTCCAAATAAGTTGAGGACTGAAGCTGTGAATGCAGAACTGTGTGACTCTACCAGCGAGGACATGAATGGATTAAGTGAGGAGGGCTGTGTGACAGCAGCACAGCAGCGAGGCTCCAAAACCAACAGACCCAGTCTCCCAGACCACCTCATCTGAGCTGCGGGCATGAATTTCATAATAAATCACACAGGGCAATCTGTCAGTGGCAGCATAGTTAGTTAACATCATTGATTCAGAGGTTTAATTATACCATTCAACTAAATAGGTGACAATATTAGTGATTTAATCATGTTTGATAATGTATTTAGAGATATTGGGGCCTATTCATTCAAGGGTGGATTGCCTATGTGTTGCATTTTTGTAGAAAGTAGGCAACCCTAAGTAAGAGTGCCATTAACCAGGGGCCCAGTGGACACCCAGTGGCATTCATGGAAGGGGAACACCTGCCCCCCTTGTGCACAGGATCCCCTACCTGATTACAAAGCTGTGCTCCACAGGTCATCTGGGGATGTGTCTGCACCAAACATGCACTTCACAAAAGCACAGAGTGCTGGGCAAGGGAGGTGCAGGATACAGCAATGGGGACCTACTGTATCTTTTATGTATCACCCAATGACACCCACGACCACAGCAGGACAGGGAATCCCCTACCTTTATGTCCTGGCCCAGTAGGCTGACTGGGAGGGCAGGGGGTATCCAGTTGGGTACATGCCCATACATTTAATAATAACAGGATCAACACCTACCCAGAATCTCCTGCTCACACAAAGATGGGGATCCATTATGGGACCCAGGGTGGGCATCTGCTTGGATGCCCACATTTATCTTCCTAACTGATCCCATGATTGTGTGTACCTGGGGGGGGGCATGGACAGGTGATTTGCAGAGGTGCACAGTTGTGCATACCACGCACCCTATACCTTACCTCAGGAACAAAGCACACGGTTTGGGTATATGCAAATTGCATGTACCCAGCCACACATTTAATTCATAGCTCCCTTAGAGAATAATACGTGTGTGTATATGTGTGTGTGGGTGGTGTGTGTGTGTGTGTGTGTGTGTGTGTGTGTGTGTGTGTGTGTGTGTCTCTAAACCCAGAATTTTACACACACACACGGGTTGTGGAATGCTACATATACCCCTGAGAGTGAAGCTTGAGAGGGTTATAAAAGCATCCCACATCAAGGATATGTGTCATATTCTGGTTTACACCCACCCACTTCTTGTTTTTTAGTAATTACTAGTTAGCATTTTAAACAACTGTGGCAGTTGTGTGACTGGTGCTGGCACTGCTCAGATCATGAGCTTGATTGACAGGGTGTGATTACAACCACCCAGTCGTAATGCATAACTACAGCTAGGTGGTTGTAATGCATTATTTCAAACTGGTTATCCGAGTATTAAAAATGGTCACTAGGAGTTATTATTTTATTACATGACAAGTGCACACTATGTTCTATGACTCCCTTCAAAATAATGTGAATACATTTTTTTTGTAAAAAAGCATTATTATTAGAAAAAGTTTTGTTTGAGTGTATGAGACTCCACTGGATAGGACAAGGCTGGATTAACTGAAGAGGGCTGTGTGGCAACAACACAGCAGTGGGACTCTGATATTAGCAAACCCAGCCTCCCGGCCTGCCTCATTTAAACTGGGATCCAGCCCTTCCATTCAGGGCCTGAAAGCAAAACTTTACATGGTAGGTCTTGGGTGGGATGGGGTTACCAGTGGCAGGAGCAGGTCACTGCATCTTTACTCAGGAGACACCATCTTGGGGGCACTGATCACCACAACAGGGGCGAGAGAACATAGCCATTTGCTCACTTTCTCTCTCACTCTCTCTTTAGATCTCACTACACATTAACACATTAAGCTAGGTTGGATGGGAAAAGCTACACCAGCAGAAGGATTGAGCAGCTGACACCAGTATAGACTGGGAAGAGAGGACGCTGGATGCTGGCAATGGGCAGAAGCAGATGAAAGGATGGAGCCACGCTTTGACTGGTGCAGCTTCATCCTTTCACATGTGAGAAGTTTCTGCCTATCAGTGAGTGTTTGCAGCCTCTGTAGCAGCCTTGTCAGGGTGGGTGTGAAGATGCTATGCCTCCTGCAGGCTCAGCTGTTTTGGCTGCTTGCAGCACACACCTACCCAGCCACTACTCTGTCTGATACTGCCAATATGTAATCTTTGCTCATGTCCAACAGTGAACATTAAAAGACAATAACCTACTGTATATCTCTTTAAGTGAAATGTTTATAATGAGTTTATTTACACTATAACTTTTGCCATTAACAATGGCTCTGTTGGGAGCAGAAACTGGTATGGCTATGTCTTGTCTGTTACACTGCACTGACTAATCTGCTGTGAAATGAATTGCAACAGTTGGTAAGTGCAGTCTTGTTTACAGTCACAGTAGAGACTAGTTTTGGAAACAGCCACCTCAGTACTAAATTAGCTTAGAAACAAATGTACTGTATTGGAAGGATAAATCAAGCATTTTAGATGTCAATTTTCTAAAAGACTGGTTTAAAGCACTTTTGCTTACTCATCCCTTGTACCAGTGAAGTCCTTGCAGACAAATGCACGCATTTTATAGCAATCTGAGAAAACTCCAGATTAATAACCATCATATACACTTTAACAAAAAAAGATACATCATTTTGCTCTGTTACAGAAAGACATTAATTTTACAACCCACCATCCTCAGATTTTTTCCACCTAAAGATAACATTTAAGAGCTTCTGTGAATAGTTTGCAGTTAAAAGAAATAGAATCTCAGTCTTTCACTCTCGAGTACAGAAGATGAAAGAGAATGCAATGATTGGGTTTACATATACCATTGTAGAGATCATGTCCCCCTTTTTGATTGTTGAGGTAGTTTTTACAGTAGAGATTCACAAAGACATGGCAATACGCCCCCTCCATCCCCCCTCCCCCCCACACACACACATGATCTTAATGTAATAGTGGAAAACAACTAGTAATTCATTACACAAAATGGATATAAGTAGGACACTGAGACATGTACCTCTTAATTAAGCAAATTTATTTAGAATAAACGTACAGCAGGAGAAGAAGGACATGGGAGTGATGATTACTAGTGACTGGAAGCACTCCACACAGTGCAAGAAAGCAGCAGCAAAGGGAAACAAGATGCTGGGATGCATCTCTAGGGGGAGCAGTAGTAAGAGAGAGGAGGTTATACTGCCCTTGAACAGGTCACTGATAAGGCCACAGCTAGAGTATGGAGTGCAGTACTGGTACCCACACCTCAAAAATGACATTAACCTCCTGGAGAAGGTCCAGAGGAGGGCTACAAAGATGATAGCAGGTCAGCAGGGTAAGGCATAAGAGGAGAGATTGAGGGCACAGAACATGTACTCCCTGGAAGAGAGGAGAGAGAGAGAGGGGACATGATTGGGACCTTCAAGTACTTCAAAGGAATAAATAAGGTTGATAAGGAGGGTCTCTTTAAGCTGAGTGGCAACCATAACACGAGGGGGCACAGTCTTAAGCTGGAGGGTGGGAGGTTTAGGAAGGAAGTTAGGAAGCAATTCATCACAGAGAGGGTGGTGGAAACTTGGAATGTGCTGCCAAAAGAGGTCATCTCATTGAAGACTATGGGCAGCTTTAAGAGAGGCTGGGATAGATATAGGGGGAAGGTAAGGATCATGGGTAGAGAGGATGGGAAGAGTGGGGAGGGAGGACAAGGACGTTAGCTCAAGCTGTGGACCCTGCAATATAAGCAAACTTGATAGGCCAAATGGCCTTCTTCAGCTGGCTTCTTCGTATGTTGGTATGTATCCATGAGTGGTCTTTATTGTAAAGTATGATACTAGAACTATGAATGTCAACAATTCATAATTCAACAGTAGATCATGTCATTCTAATTGGTAAAAGACATGCAGGTGTTCACCTTACTCACTAACACAAATCTACCTCAATTTTCTAGGACCCAAACCCTAATTAAAATCTGCTTCATTCAAGGAAGAGATTGTGTCGGTTTACCTGTGAGTCTGAAGGCTGACTTATGTTCATTACAACATTCTACTTGGAAATTAACAGTTCTCTGTCTTGACTTGACCTTCTATGGCCTAGTGTTATGGAGTGTACATTTCAGATTTTCTATTACATATGACAAACAAATCAATATTTGAGCAATTCTCCTTACACCCCCCCTTATGTGGGTTATGGTCACCCTAAAGCAGGACAAAACATGCCCCGCATGTACACATGTGATACAGGTGAGCCGGTTATTAAATAGGTATGGTAGGTTGGGTTTGCACTCACATTGGATACCTGTTGTGAGGAGGATGTCTGTGGAATATTGAGTATTCTAGCCAGGCTCAGCAGTAGTCTAACTGGATCTGGAATCAAAGGGGCTGGTTTCTAATGTTTGCAGTACTAGTGGATGTACCTGGGAAATGTTCAGGTTGTGTTTTATGTGTTACTCTTTTTAGGCATATTAGGCTGATAGGTATACCTGTTGTCTTGTTTGTTAACATGGCACCACCTTTCTTATTCTGCATGACTGCTGGTTTATTTCTGTGCTTGTCCTTACCTTGCTCTTGAGCAGTTGTGTATAATTTTATTTTTTCAGGATGGATCTTTGCTTAACCTCATGGAATGTCCAGGGTTTAAACTACCCTATTAAAAGAAAAAAAGTGCTATCATATTTGGGGTTGAATAATTGTGAAATTTCTTTTTCTTCAAGAGACGCACCTTCTCTGGGTGGATGCATCCAAATTAATTAGAGGGTTGGTGGGAACCGTATACTCAAGTACTTACGAGGCCAAGAAGCAAGGAGTATCTATACTTTTCAAGAAAGGTTGCCCTCTCAGAGTGGAATGATCAGTTCTAGATAAGAAGGGACATAGTGTTCTATTGCTATACACTCTTTTTGGTGCTAGTTATTTATTGGTCAATGTATACACTCCTACTATAGATACTCCAGACTTTTTCCCCCAAATCGCCCATTCTGTGTTAGACTGGTATCATCCTCAAATGTTCCTCATTATGGGGAGTGATTTTAATTTTGTTTTAGACCCCTTTATGGATAGGGTTCCACTGACACAGGGTACTCCCTCACATCAATGTTCTATGGCTCTACTGACACAAATTAGTTCAGAGTTTACTTTAGTGGACTTCTGGAGGTTATTAAAGCATTCGGGCCAGGCTTATACCTTCCTCTCCAATAGATTTTCTACATGTAGCAGGTTAGAGTTTTTCCTAGGGAGCTCTTCCCAGTATTCTGATATATTGAATGTGATCATATCTCCTATAGTACTCTCAGATCATGCCTCTGTACATTTAATTTGGAGGCCTCAAGGAGGTGTCTCAAAATCCATGTGGTGGCAGCTCAATCCTGTCCTGTTGAGCTCCGAAGGGTTTCAGGATTAGTTAAAGATAGAAATTGATTTTTATTTTCAGACCAATACCTCCCCAGGTATTTTCCCCTCTGTTCTTTGGGATGCTTTTAAATCATTTCTTTGAGGTCAAGTCATTGCTTTTGCATCCAAGGAGAACAAATGGCAGAAGGAAGAAATATCTGTTTGAACCGATAATATTAGGACTTTTTTTTTTTTACCAGGAGTGACACACTAAGCTGAACCTTGTTTACAGGTGCAACCAGGGAGCACAAGGAAGTTAAGTGACTTGCTCAGGATCCCACAGTATGCAAGTGCAAAGTAATGCACCTGGGAAACAAAAACCCAGGAGAAGGGTACACAATAGCAGGGGAGGTACTAACAACAACAAAAATGGAACGGGACTTGGTGGTAGTCATATTGGATGATTTAAAGGTGGGTAAGCAATGTGAGAAGTCAGTGAGGAGAGCCAGGGGGATACTAGGATGCATAGGAAGGAGCATCACAAGTAGAAAAAGGGAAGTGGTTATCCCTCTGTTCAGACAGTTGGTGAGACCCCATCTGGAGTACTGTGTGCAGTTTTGGAGACCTCATCTACGCAAGGACATAGACAGAATTGAAGCAGTCCAGAGGAGGGCAACTAAAATGGTGCAGGGTCTGCATCAGAAATCATATGAAGAGAGACTGAGAGAGCTTAATATGTATACCTTTGATGAAAGAAGGGACAGGGGGGACATGATAGAAACGTTCAAGTACCTCAAGGGAATCAACAAAGTCAGGAGGGTAGCATCTTTCAGAAAAGAGATGTGTGAAACAAGGGACACAATTTAAAGATAGAGGGGAACAGCTCAGGGTAATGTGAAAATCTTTTTCATGGAGAGAGTGGTCGATCGTGGAACTGCCTTCCTGGGGAGGTTATTGGGGCTAAAACAGTGGGGGAATTCAAACATGCATGGGACAGACACAAGGCAATTGTAGTGGGGGGTGGCAGGAAGTAGGCTGTTGGTTAACTAGAATCTGCAGCTTATCCAGTAGGTAGGAAAATGGGCTGACTGGGTGGGCCAAGTGGTCCTTATCTGCCGTCAAAGTCTATGTTTCTATGTTTCTAAGTGGGGGCTATGGGATTCAAACCCAGATGTCCAGGTTTGCAACTCAGAGCCTTAAACCACTGCGCTATACTGCATCCATGGACCTTGGAAGAGACCATTTACCAAAACCCCATAGATGATTCAACAAAAATTCAAGACCTTTTAGAACTTAAATATCAGTTGAACATTATTTATCACCAGCAGGCCTCACGGGCTCTATTCTTTCTAAATTAATCCTACTGGGAGGTGGAAGAAAAGGCCAGCAAACTGCTGGCATATCTTTTGAAGAAAAAAAAGACAGAAACTCAAATCACTATTTTATAAGACTGGGGGGAGCACATAGTGATCAATCCACAACAGCTCTCCAATATGTTTAAAGAATATTATCCGATCTTGTATGCATATTCTACTTCCCCTTCTCAAGGAGATTCTGAAGCTTTCTTTTCCGGCCTTCAGTTACCCTCATTACCCTTGGATGTCGCCCTGACCTTAGATGCAGATATCTCACTTGCTGAGATTAAATCAGCAATTAGACAGCTGGCCACGGGCAAGGCCATGGGACTGGATGGTCTTAGTACTGATTTTTATCAGGCCTTTTAAGAGGAGCTGTCACACCATCTTTTGGACCTATTTTGGTATGTTAAGGAGGTTGGTCCCATGTCCCTATCAATGCAGGAAGCTGTTATCACTGTTTTGCCTAAACCCAACAAGGAATCTATGGTTTGCTCTAATTATAGAGTGATTTCTTTACGCAATGTGGACTGCAAAATCTTAGTTAAAATCTTGACTACACGCTTAGAAAAAGCTCTCCCATTCCTAATTCACAAATCTCAAGTTGGTTTTCTGAAGGGTAGGCAAGGTGGTGATAACTTCTAAGCAGCGCTCGGACTTATTCACATTGCTACAAGGAGCCTGGACTTGGCAGCTCTTGTTGCAATAGATACTAAGTAGGCTTTTGATTCTATTGAATGGGATCATTTGTGATATGCCCTTTCAGCATTGAGTATGGGCTCAGTGTTTCAATCATGGGTCAGCTGTCTATATTTCTCCCAAGACCAGAGTGATTGCCAAAGGTATCCTGTTGGACTCTTTCAATTTGTTTTGGGGCACTCAGCAGGGATGCCTATTAAGTCCCTTGTTGTTCCTTTTTTCCATGTAACCCTTGAATGCTGCTATTAGGCAGTACACATACATGGTATTTTTGGTGGGGCATCAATTGTTTTCAAAATTATTATACACAGATGATTTACTTTTGGTTGTCTCTAAAATTGAAACTTCCCTATTTGTTGTTTGGGAAGTTTTAGACGCATACAGTGTGATCTCAGGCCTAAAAGTTAATTGGGCAAAAACAGAGATTTTACCTCTTTATGCAGTAGACCCCAAGTGGGCATCTTTACATACTCATCATTAAAATGGACTCTGAGGATTACAATATTTGAGTATGTTTCTTTCTAGGGACATTCAGGAAATGTGTTCTAAAAACATTTCTGAGCTATTAATTTCATTATCTTTAGATTTTCTAAGGTGGTCAGAATTATATTTGTCACTACTGGGCAGGATTGCAGTTATAAAGTTAATGGCTTTCCCTAAACTTTTCTATTGTTTGAGTAATCCACCCATTTTTATTTCTTCAGGCGTGTGGAACAAAATTGATCGATTATTTTTCAATTTTATTTGGGAAGGAAGAATGCCAAGATTTGCTAGGAAAACTTTAAGGGCCCCTGATCTGCAAGGAGGATGGAGTATCCCTGGCCTTGGACTTGCCATATGGGGATGAATTATGTACTACAGTGGCTATCCTCCCCTCACTTGTATTCTCCGCTATGGCTAAATATTGAATGGGCCTTAGTGTGAGATATGCAGGACTTTGTTGTAAATGGGACTTTGTCCTAACAAATGAATTTCCTGTGAAAAAAATAAATTTTTAATCAATCAATCAATCAATAACATTTTCCTTATTGCTCAGAGGTGCCCATGTTTCTTTACATAATCTTACCCTTCCTATCTCTTTCACTTTACAATATTGGAGGAAAATGGGGAAGCTTTTTAAATGGGAGTATGATTATTTGGGACTTTTGAGTGCCTGTGGCACAATTCTAGGATTCAGGTAGGGTGACAACAGATACACTGGTCTGGCTTGACTTCAAAGGGGTTATATGTAGCTGAAGACCTGTTCAACTCAAAAATAGGGGTATTAAAAGCGTTTGATCACATGCAACAAGAATATGGTCTGCCCTCAAGAGACCCTGTAGAGATTCTTGCAACTGGAGTACTAGTTGATCTATCTACTTGGGGATAAGATAGAACTTACACAATGCTTATATGTTATTATTATAATTCCTAAAAATTGTATGATTAACATGAGTAAGAGGATTATTACAGTTTTGTATAAACAGTTTTAGTTTATGTGGATAATGTATAGTGTTGAGTGATGTAATCTTAGATATTAGAAAGTCTATGTGTAACAAGAATGCAATGAAAGTGTGTCCATGTGTACATGTTTATAGGTAACTTAATAAACAGGTCTGTTTTGAAAACTGGGTTACCAACCCCAACGACATGTATCCTGTATAAAAATTAAAGTTTTTACTACTTTTACTACAACTGTGACATATTTTTCATCCTTGGGTTAAAACAGACTACACACTACACCAGACTAATTTTGTTAGGCAGTTGCAGAAGTGGTCTCGACTCTCTAAGGGACAGACTAGTCATATATATAAATCCTTGTTGGACTTGTACTTGTCCAATTGGGATGTCCATCAAAATAAGTGGTCCCTAGAATTACAAGTCAACATAACTAATGAGGTATGGAAATGCTGTTGGGAAAAAGCACATTATGTTTTGCCCAGTCCACAGTTACAACTTATTCAAAAGAAAGTGTAAAGCTCGTGGTTTAGAACTCCAGCCCAATTGATCTCAGTGGGGCTTTGTATGGACAATACCTGTTGAAGGTGTGTAGAGTACCTTGTATCATATATTGTGGGAGTGTGATTTGATTAGGGTATGGTAGAGCATAACTATTAGCTATATAGAATGGATTCTTGGTATGTCGTTACCTTCTTCCCCCATATTTTTGGATTTTAGGAAATCTCCAACTACTTGAACAAGCCACAATTAAACACAAATTGCTATTATATTCAGCTACTTTGGAAGCTAAGAGGTTAATAGAAACTAGAGGTCCTCTTCTACATCTAATGTTTTTCATTGGCAGCAGGCTATGACAAAAACTGCTTCTTACTTAAGAGTATTGTACTGGAGGAAGAGAAAAACTAATTTGTTTTTTATGTTAATATGGGGCCCTTGGTTTGGGGTCACAGATCTGTTTGATTTCTTTAGTGGGCTCAGGGGTGGTTGGAGTATGATCTTGGTCACTACCTGGAAGTTTTATTTTGAGTTTCTTTAAGAACGTAAGAACGCTGACTTAAAGGTTGCGATGTGTAGTTTTGCAGTTTTACTGTTTGGTAAAGCACCTTTATTATGCCTTTTCTTTATATAATCTCTTGTATGTTTCTAAGTAATTTATGCTCCAAAAAACTTTATTCCCAGGATATATATATATATATATATATATATATATATATATATATGGCAAAAACTCCATTTAATACATTAGGGTTTGTTCCACAGCGACAAAAGTGAAATAGGGTGTTGGGTTGAAATCCCCCTTTGCCCCATACCCTCAACCAGCATTGGGTGTGCATTGGGTTATCAGCCCTAACTCTCACCCCATCACGCATGTAAAACAGCAGAAGTATAGGAGAATGGGAGAGAGTTAGGACCGGCCACCCCAATGCACACCCCAATGCCGGTTGGGGAGGTGGGCAGGGGGTCCAAGGGGGGTTTTCAACCCTAACACTGAATTTCCTCACTTTTGACGCTGTGGAACAACCCTAACTAATGCATTAAACAGAGTTTTTTTGCCTCTAATTTCCCTTCTTTTTGAGAATGATAATGAGAAATAGTGAATGTAATGCAACGGCAGGAGCGCGGGGCCCTCCAGACCCCATGCTCCTGCCACGTGATGTCTTGTGGCATAGTAACAGGAACAGCAACGTAAACAGAAGCGCTAACAGTGGCACACATGGTAACACAAGCGCAAATGAGAACAGAAAGGGTAACGCACACGGTGGCGTAGACGGGAACGGTCTGCCACGTGATGTGTTGTCACATAGTAACATGGCGCCTGCAAATGGAAATGTCAATGGGCATGGTGACGCAAAGTGAAACAGAAAGAGAAACAGTACTGTAGACACAAATGGCAAAAAATAACAGAAACACAAGCGCAAATGAAAGCATGAGATACGCACATGGTGGCGTAGACGTCAATGGTAAGTGAAACGGGTACGGAACCACAAGCAGAAAGGGCAACGGTAACAGTAATGTAAGCACACAGGCTAGTTTTCCCCAAAACCTGCATAGAGAAAGACAGTGAGTACAAAGAATGCATGCATAATAATAAGTATCGGAGCAGAAAATGAGGACTTGGAATACTAAATAGGTGATATCTCAGGAACAGTATGACATAGAAAAAAAATTTAAAAGTCATATGAATTTTGACTGCCCTGGCTAGTTTTGTCCTTAGCCCCCATTAGGGGGCTAAGTAGTTTTCCAACGAAAAGTCCGTATCTCGCACCGTTTCCAAGATACAGGCCCTGAAAGGCGCGGCAAACTCCATAATGTTATCCTATGGGAAAAAAAGAGAAGTTCAGAGCACCATAACTTTGTCTCCCTGCAATATTTTTTCACCAAACCACTAAAAGGTACATTTGTGTTCTGTTGGCTGTCTTCCCTCCAAATTTCAGGAAAAAAGACCAAACCGTTATTTTGCAGCAGGGTGCCAAAGGAGTCCTGTAATGTATCGGGCGCCGTAATGTTAGCCTACGGGGAAAATGATCAACTTTGGAGTGCTGTAACTTTGCTGCTGTGTAATATTTTTTCAACACAATACTGAAAGGCACATCTGTGAGATGTCGGCTGCGTTCCCTTCAAATTTCAGCCCAAAACGCCCAACCGTTCTTTTGCAGTGCAGTGCCAAAGAATTGCTGTCATTTTCCCACAGACTAGAAAACTACTGTCGCATTTCAGAAAGTTTCACAAAAATTTGCGACACTTTCATGAGCATGAAAGTACTTTATGAAAGTACTTTTTCCAGAAATTTGAAAAACATATTTCTGGGGTGTTTTAATCCAAAATAAAGACATGGCTAGCATCCTCAGGGTCCGACTGGGTGAATACAAAAATAATTAGGTTGCTAGAGGGTCCCAAATTTAAATGCCAAGCATTTTTCTGATCACTAACTGAAAACAAAATGGTGGATTTGCGAAAGTAACAGGGCCATTTGCGAAACTAAATATGCATTTGCGAAAGTGTTGAACTTTTTGTTAACTTTTCCCATTGACTTATAATGGGAAATTGTTTTTTGAATAACATTTGAACCTTTTAATATTTTTTCACCAAATCTTTGAAAGGCACATCGGGGACCCCGGCCGCATGTTCCCTGAAGATTTTGGGCCAGTCGCGCAAACCGTGCAACCTGTAGGCGTGACCATAGAATTCCAGAAAAAGTGTAAACGCACGCGCAGATCATGCTTAATAACTCCTCAGTTGTATATCCGACCAGTACAAAAGCTGGCAGATCCCAAGGTGTATGGTTCTTGATCCTGTATTCCAAATTTCAGGCAAATCTGTCAAATGGTTGCAAAGTTATTAAGGTGCAAAATTTAGGGTTTAGCATAGAAATGGCTCCTCAACCCTAACTATGGTAGCACTACCGTGCTAACATAATATATATATATATATATATATTGCCCACTGTTTTGATATTTGTATGTTTTAGAGTGGAATTCATCTATGCCTCCTGCTAGCTAATTCTCTCTCTTAGATGGTGTTATTGAGTTGGTGTTGCATTCATGAACTGTTTGAGTGTTGGTTTCTCTTGCCTTTGTTACATGTTTTGTGAAGTTTTTCTTACATAAAATTCAATAATGCATTTGTATAAAAAAAAGAAGACTGAGCAAGGTTATAACAGTCAAGGAGCAACAAACTGAATTAATCTCCTAAATTTCATTGATGTCTGCTACCTGAAAGGCATTTATTCATCTCTGGAGACCCTTTCTTTATTTAGAAGTTTTCTGCTGTTTCATTTCATTTTCAATCTTTTCATTTAATTAGTTATTCGGGTAAGTACACTGGAGTACAGTTCCATTTACCAGTATGATCCAAGGTCAGATACAGAGAGTTCAACAACAAATTGGGATAAATAGGGACTATAAAGTGCCACGTCAATTAACAACAGATAACAATTTGGTACAACCAGACAATAATAGATAGGGACAATAAAGTTCCATATCAGTTAAACAGTGCTATAAATTAGTACAAAGTATTAAAAGCATTCACATTTGGAACGTTCAACCAGACAGATTAATAGTGCTGTAGGAAAAGCGTTGTAAGTAGGCAGACACCTGATGTAAGGGGGTATTTAATTCCAGATGAAAGCTGCAGAATGAGCAAAAGCTCAATAGCTACTTAAAGTATGCGCAAATGGCACATTTAAAAGATGTAAGTCTTGGGAAGTACGTGAGTTGAAACTTGTTACACGGTCTGTGAGAGGCTTAGAGTAGAAGGGGTGCCTGCCTTCCAGATCCTATAAACAAATTGGGACAAGGAAAGCTTATAATAAAGGGGGACAGGAAGCCAACCCACTCTTCTAAGGATCTCACAATGATGCATGGTATTTGAGGCTGATAGCACAAATCTTCCTATCTTATGAAGGATGACTGTTTTCTTAGATAATATATCAACAGAGGCCGTGTCAGTCACTGTTGAAGTGTAGCTAACTAGAAGTAGTAAATTTTGGTTCACAATCACCATTCTGGTTTCAGGTGTTAGTTTCTAAATATGTAGAGTAGCAATTTTTGCATGAACTTTTGATGTAACTGTGTCCATGTGTGGCCCAAAGCTCAAAGTGGGGTTCAAGGTTACCCAAAGATATTTAAAGGAAGTAACATCCAGTGCCACCACGCTTAGACTATTACCATGGTCTCTCAGTCTGGACTGAGTCCCAAAGACAATTGGCTTGGTCTTAGATAAGTCAAGAACCTTGTTATTTCTACATAACCAGTTCTGTATTATACCCAGTTCTCCTGTCAAAACCACTTCCAACTTAGCAGCTGACAATCCATGACAGTATATAACTGCATTGTCAACACAGAGCTTTTGTGTCAGTAACAACCGTCATTATTTGGGCCAAAGAACAAGGAGGAAAATAAGATAGGTCCAAGAATCGAACCCTGTGGGACACTACACCCCTCCCTGATTTTTTTCTGATATACTACCTCCGTACAAGATGGACTGGTACATACCAGTCAGATAGTCATTGAACCAGTCTAAGCCCAGTTTTCCAAACCCCAGTTGCTCTGATCTTCTCACTAGCAAAATGTGGTCCACAAGATCAAATGCCTTGGTTAAGTCCACAAAGGCTGCCCCAGTGATGCATCTCCCCTCCATGCCATCATATACTTCACTCATGAATTCAACCAAAGCAGTTTCAGTTCCATGCCCTTTTCTAAAGCTGTGTTGATAAACTGACAAGAGATTGCATTTATAAATATATTCCATCATTTGGCTATACACTATTTTTCTTGAATTTTTGAGAGATTGATACAACAGAAATTGGCCTATAGTTTCCAAAGCCAAAAAAAGGTTCAGATTTATGAACAGGAATGACATAAGAATATTTCCAGACGTCTGGGACCTGTTCCAGGCAAAAGGACAGGTTGAATATTAAGGTTACTGGGTATGCTATTCCCTCGGCTATCAGCTTCAGTAGTTTTGGAGCTAGATTATCGTACCCACTGGATTTTTTAGGTTTCAGCTTCTTCAGATGCTTGAGCACCTTGGTTTTTGTCACAGCTTGTAAATAAACAGGCATTTGTCAGTGCAAAATGTTTGCTTGCTGGCATTGGCATTGGTAGTGCAGGAGTTAGAGAGATGCATAATAGGAATGGCAGTGAAGTATTGAACTAACACCAACCCCCAACCTACAGAGACTGAAAGGCATTGGGAGTGTGCCTTTAGGTCGTCGGCAATAACGCTTATGCCATTCCACCTCACCCCACCCTTCAGACACTAACAGGTGTTGCAGTGTATTTTGGGGTTTGGCCCTTATGCTCAACCCATTTCATAAGGAAATAAGCTGAGATGGGTGCAGTATAGGAGAATGGGATGAACTTAAGTGCCGAAGACCCCAAGACACACCATGATGCCTGTCAGTCTCTTCAGGGTGGGCATTATGGTTGGAAACCTTAATGCCCTGGGTGTTTGTTGGTATTTTCACTCCAAATTTTCAAAATGGGCTTTTTGGGATCCCACCTCATGCACAGTGGCACTATCATTTCGTTACTCAATCCTGAAAGGTGATTTCACACAGCAACTATGCCATTAGGCACCACAGGTGTGGAAACACATTTTGGGCAGGATGTGAAAAATGACAGCTATACTGTTCATGAGGAAGTGTGAAAAACTGGTAATGTTGAAAATCTAGAGTGAAAATATGAAAAATTTGTGAAATTACGAGTGTGCGTAGAAACTGCCTAACGCACACCCGTAATGTGGTAATGTATTGAATTTTTTCACCAGATTTTAACATGGGACTCTTGGGACCCTCCCCATGAAGAGTGGCACTATGATTTTGTTACTCCATCCCAAAAGTTGATTTCTTTGTAACCTTGCCATTCTGCACCGGGTGCAAAACACATTTCTCGTAGGATGTAGAAAAATGACAGCTGTACTGTACATAAGGAGGTGTGAAAAATGGCAAAGTTGAAAATCTGGAGTGAAAATATGAAAAATCAGTGAAGCTACGTGCATGCATAGAAAATGCACAATGCACCACCCATGACGTGGTCATTTTGGGGAATTTTTTCACAACATTTTTAACATGGGCTTTTTGAGACCCCATCTCCTGAACAGTTCTACTGTTGTTTTGTTACTCTGTCCCAAAAGGTCATTCCATGCAATGACTACTAAATCACCTTTTGGGACTGAAAAATGAAACAACAGTGACATGGTCATGAGGTGAGGTCCCAAGAACCCCATGTTGAAAATTTGGGATAAAAATTCCTTAAAATGGCTGAGATATCAACCTAAGTTGAACACCCCCCATTGACTACATTTATACAGCGCTTACCTGATTCCACAGTCCGTAGTTCAGCTTTGAAGAGTGCAGATGCGTCCCGGCCCACAGAAGATCACTGCTCCTGACCTCCAGATGGTAAGTATGGGTGAGGGGGTGCAGGGAGGTGGGTGTGCAGAGGGAGGGTTGGGGTGGAGCAGGGGGAACTGGGCAGATGATGCTAGACATTTTTCTTTTTTACAGTTTAACAAACATAGATTAAAAAATAAAAAAAACTTTGGGGCACACTGAGGTGGGCTCCCACTGTGCCACATGAGTTTGGGGGGCATGATGTCAATGGGGATTGAGCACCCCCATCGGCAAGCTTGGGGGGGGGGACATTATGCTGATGGAGATTTGGCACCCCCATCAGCAAATAAATTGAGCTTGGGGGTGGGGGGCATCCAACACATGGAGTGGGCATCCCAAATGTCAGGAAAATAAATAAAATGTCTGGGCACACTGGGTTGGGCTCCCATTATGCCACCGTGTGGCTGTGGGGGGGAATACATGCCGACATGGGGATTGGGCACTGATGTTGGCTTTGTGGGAGTGTGTAGCCAGTGGCAGGAGCCACCATTGTGGAAAGGTGCATCGCGGCTGTTTTATTTATTGAAACGTTTCACCAGGAATGGTACACCCAAGCACCTGCTCATAACTCTGGCCATACACATTACTGTGCACTGTAATGCACATAGCCTGAGTCTTCTCATCTGCTGCTGCAACTATGAAACTGCACCTGATTGCAGCAACAGATTTGTTTCAACTCTTTGGCTCTCTTTGAAGTTTGCTGTCATCGCCAGCATGCTCACTGATTGGTGTCTGAGGGACGCACCCACTAAATCATCCCATGCATTGGCCACAACACTGACACACCTCTGGAATGTGCTACTACCAAAAGATGTTTCTTGCACATGTATGTAAGCAAACATAAAAAGAGGTCAGGTGCCTAAGGAGAAAGCTCCAGGCTTAGATGGCTTTCTTAATATTTTTTATTCTACTTACAGTATGTAGATATTTTAGCCTCCTTTCTAACCCGTTTGTTCAACTACCTTCTTTCCTCCAGCTTAACTAATTCTTCCCTCACACAGGCATGGATCTCTCTGATCCTTAAACCAGGGAAGAATAAATTACTTCCTGGTAGCTACCATCCCATATCCCTTCTCAAGACAGACTTTAAAAATGTACCTAAGGTACTTGCCAATCAGTTGCTCCAGGTTTGGGACAATCTGATCTTACCTGAACAGGCTGGCTTTATGGCAGGGTGCCACTCCAGCAACCATCTCTGCAAGCTACTCTATCTGACTTCTGCATCTAGGGAGAGCAACACACCAGCAGTCTTGGTCTCTCTAGATGTGGGAAAAGCAATTGACATGGTTTCTTGGACTTTCCTGTTTGCCACTTTCCAGAAGTTTGGATTCCCAGATGCTTTTTGTAACAGGATACAGCTACTGTACCATAACCCAATGACAAAAAATTAGGTGCAACCGGGTCCTCTCTGCCCCAGTGTCACTTCAGCATGGCACCAGGCAGGGGTGCCCCTCTCCCCTTTTTTATTCAGCCTCTACCTATAACCTCTCCTTCACAAAATTCACCATAACCAGGCAACTCAGGGCATTCGAGTAGGAGGCTCTCGATACATATTGTCAGCTTATGCTGATAACCTCTGTCTACATATTGAATCTCCTGCTTCCTCAGTTCCTGCTGCCCTAGAGGAAATCCATCTGTTCTTGTTAGTGGCTGGGTACAAACTTAATCTCAACAAAACACAAGTCATTCCCTTGAATAGCCATATCTCCAAATAGCAAATTCTGTACCTGGGTCTTTGTTGGGAGCCCACCGTGATTACCTTCCTGGGTATCCATATCTCCCAACCTTTCTTAGAGTTGGTGCACAGAAACCTCTTGTCTTTACTTTCAGCAATTAAAGCAGACTTGTGGATATGGTCAGCTCTTCCTACCTCTCTTTGGGGGAGACTTAATACCTTCAAAATTAATATCCTGCCCCAGATACTGTACCCTTTGGACATTCTTGGCCCCTGTCTCCCTGAAGTTTGGTTCCTTTACCTCCAGAGCCTTCTCTCAGAATATTTATGCAAAAAAGGGGCTACTCACCAGGCTTACTATAAACTGGCATTCCCTAAAGAGAGATGAGATCTCTGTTTACCTGAGTTTTTCTTATACTACTGTGCTCTCCACAGCTGCAATATTTTCAAATGGTACCAGTCTTCAGACACTCTTCCAGCTGGGGCCTATTCCCCTCTCTGATTATCCTTAGAGTCCCAGATTTGTCAACAATATGGTTTACAACTCCCTAGTCTGCTTTTTGTCCCACCTTCTTCCCTTCCTTCACATCTATGCAACACCCCATTGATGTAGTCCCTTAAGGCCCTGAAACAGATTTGCTCATATTTGAAGGTTTATTGGTCCAAGGACCTGTCTCAACCTATTTTTTCTTCAGAAGTAGGACCCTGACCGGGCGCTCCCATCTGCTGAATCGGGACTGCAGCACATCCCCAACTGCCACCCACTCTACTGCTTCCCGCTTGCCACTCACAAAAGAAGGAGGCCCCTGACCAGGTGCTCCCACCTGCTGATCCAGGGCTGTGACACATCTCCAGCCACTGTCCACTCTATAGCTTCCCGCTTGCTGTTCACTAAAGAAGGAGGCTCCTGACCAGGCACTCCCACCTTCTGACCCAGGGCCATGGCACATCTCCATCCACTGCCTGCTCTACAGCTTGCCACTCACAAAAGAAGATGGCCTCTGACCGGGTGCTCCTGCCTGCTGACCCGGGGCCATGGCACATCTCCAGCCACCACCCGGTCTACAGCTTTCCACTTGCCACTCACAAAAGATGGAGGCTCCTGACCAGGCACTCCCATCTGCTGACCTGGGCAGTGGCATATCTCCAGCCACAGCCTGCTCTACAGCTTCTCACTTGCTGCTCACAAAAGAAGGAGGCCCCTGACCGGGCATTCCCACCTGCTGACCTGGGACTGCAGCATATCTCCAGCCACTGCCCACTCTACAGCTTCCTGCTTGCCACTCACAAAAGAAGGAGGCCCCAGAATGGGTGCTCCTGACTCCTGACCTGGGGCCACAGCACACCTCCAGCTACCACCCGCTGTACAGCTTTTTGCTTGCCACTCACAAAAGGAGGCCCCCTGACTGGTGCTCCCACCTGCTGACCGGGGCCGTGGCACATCTCCAGCCACCGACCGCTATACAGATTCCCACTTGCCACTCACAAAAGGTATGGTACCAGGACCGGCTCTGTCTGAACCTTGGCACATCCTGTTGATTGACTCATTCTCCTCTGGCTAGGTTTCCCATTGGCTGCTGCCACAAGGCATGCTGGGACCAAGCTCTAACTCCTTTTTTCTTCTATTCTACTACTGCTTTTAGCTGCCATTTTGAATTTTCTCCTGCCCTGACACTCTTTAAATACACTTTTCCCAGTCAGTATCCAATCCTCCCCTTTACCTCTTACCTAATGGCACTCTTGCAGGCATACCAACCAATCTTAAAGGGGCTGTCTCCTGACATTGATCTCATAAGTTTACGTTTTGCTCCACTCTGGTAGTCTGTCTGTGAGCCATAAGGACTCATAGCAATTTTGGGCTACTCCTAACTCTTACTGCTCTCTGCCACAGCACCCAACATTGTGAGAGTTTGCTATTGACCTTATGTCAGTGTTGGCTCCTCATGTATTTTCCATTACTATCAGGTCCTTACTGAGCATGGTGGAAGGGTTCCAACTATATAATCACAGCAGGGCTACTTTGCTTCCCTGGCAACCCCTCCATCCTCTAGTTCCTCCCCTTTCTAAACATTTTTTGAATAATCCTTCCAGAACAGTTACTGTCCTTTCATAACAATGACCCCCTCCCCCAAGCCACTATACTCACTACTCTACTATAACTCCCCTCTCTGTGGTTAGTGTACATTTGTGCTTCCCTTATTGGTAACACTCTGTGCAGCATCATGGCACTACTCCTATTCAAATTCTCCCTATTCATGGTGCTGGCTCCTCCACCGTCTACACACCCGGGTTGCAACTTACATGTACTTGGTAATAATTCCATCTTATCTCACATTGAATGGAACCACCTGACTATTCCTGAGGCAAAGCCTATGTTCTTGATGGCAAGGATAATGAACTAATATGGTTGGCACCTATGGAGCGGTATTCTTACCCTCTCCCCCCAGTTCAGCTAAGCATTTTTACAAGCAATACTGAGAAAAACAGGAGGATTACACACTCCCACTCTCAGGTCTTAAAACAGCTAAAATGGCAAACAGTTAGGCTAGCCTCGCTACTACTACTGTTGTCCAGCAATGTCCATCCCAACCCTGGTCCCACTACAAAACCTTCCATGCCTTTAAAGAAGGGTTGGATCTTAACAATTGCTTCCATCAATATTTGTAGTCTCCTGGCCAAGTAAGACTCTCTACAGGTATGGGTTGCTCAATATAAACCAGGCATTCTGTCAGTAGTAGAGATTTGGCTTACCTCAAGAACCCCAGACCTGGCTATCCAGCTGGATGGTTGCACCATTTTCAGGCAGGATAGATCTGGTAAAAGAGGCAGAGGTTGTCTCATTTACATTAGGGATACCCTACAGGGGTGTGCCATTACACTTCCTACCAGTGACTGCAAAAGTCTCTGGGTCCCCTATTGATATACAAAATTAAAAAACAGCCAGAAATTCATGCACATGATCAATCCGAAAAGCAAAAAAATCTTTACTTCAGATCTGAACTAAACAACTCCTGGGGTAACAACCATAAATTCTGGGATAATATAAAGTCCCTAACTGGAAAACCAGCAAAACACCACCCACTATGCTCAATATAAATGGAATTCTCACCCAAGACCTAAAAGTAACCACTAATTCTTTCAACAAGGTCTTTACAGACCTTAATGGAGTGCTTCCCCCAGACTTTCTAACTCCAGGAAGCAGCACTAACCCCTGCAGCAATCCAAGCCCACCTGAAGTTTCAGTATCTAACCCCAGTAGCAATCCAGCCCACCTGACAGCTCAGTTCCCCCCCTTCTACCTCACGACTGCCACCAAACATGAGGCCAAGAAATATCTTAAACAGACACTTGGGAAATCGAGAACCAGTGGAGGCACTCTAGACCTCACGTTACTTGTGATCATCCTTGATGAGGTTCTCTCCCCTCTAATTGGCATCCTTAATCTATCTCTGATCACAGCAAAATTCCTGTTGTCCAGAAAAGCAACGTTGGTCACTCCTGTCTTCAAAAGCAGAGACAGAACTAGTCACTCCACTTACTGGCCAATTTATATTCTCCCCCCTCTCTCTCGAGTGCTCGAGAGGGTTGACGATGACCAACTCATAGACTATCTTGATAAGTATGGGTTTCACTGCCTGGAACAACATGGATTCAGGAAGCAGCACATCACAGCAACAGCACTTGTGGAATTCATTGGCTGCATCTATGAGGCACTAGACCGAGGGCTCTTGGTGGGGGCTACCTTCATTGACCTCACCAAGGCTTTCGACACAGTAAACCATGAGTTGCTACTAATCCATCTGACTAGCACTGATCTTTCTGCTGAATCTGTGAACTGGTTCTGGAGCTACCTCTCTGGCGGTGTACAACAAGTAAAAATACTTGATGTTCTCTCTGACCATTGTAATGTTACTACTGGGGTTCCCCAAGGCTCAGTCATGACCCTTCTACTGTTCAGCCTGTTTCTAAATAAGGGAACATTGTTTAACCAGGAGTAGCACACTAAGCTGAAGTTTGTTTCCAGATGTGACCTGGGAGCACAAGAAGTTAAGTGACTTGCTCAGGATCACACAGTATGCACCTAGGCAGCTGTGGGATTCAAACCCAGGTCTCCAGATCTGCAGCTCAGAGCCTTAACCCACTGTGCTATACTACCTCCTAAACAACCTCCCCAAGGCATGTCAGATAAATGTCCCCTTGTATGTTGATGATGTAGTACTGGTCATAGCAACCCTGTAGCTCTAGAAAAACAAATGCAGGCTAATTTCTCTGAAGTGGAGACCTAGTTCATTAACTCCAAGCTCCTTCTAAACTACAAGAAAACAACGACTTTGCTGTTTGCCTCCACTCAGAACAGGCATAGGTCCTATCACCTCAATATCCTTAACAGTGCCAGCCCAGTGGCACAGAGGGCTGAGGCGCTGGCGCCTTACCTCAAACTATGCCAGCAAACCGGGTTCAGGAATGGACTCAGGATGCCTGGGGCTGGCAGGAGAAGGAGAGAATTGAGCATCCGTGAGACTGCTCTCCTCTTCTGGGGTGGGTTTCAGGGAAGCCTCACTCAGTAGATGCCCCTGGTGGAGTCTGGGGGCACTGCATGAGCAGCACAATGGGGAACTACAGGAAAACGGAAAACAGCTCCAGGAGCCACCAGATGATGGTTGCCATACTGATGACCCCACCAAAGCCCCCAAGGGAACCATGCAGCAGCACATCGGGGCCAAATAAAGAGTGTGCTGACCATCCCCACCCATGCCTTCTCCCTCAGAGGAGAGGGACCAATCCGGTGCAGGGTTACACTGAGTTACCTCAGGGATGGCTGCAACGTGAGGACAGAGGTTCGAGCAAGGGTAGTAGGAGGTAAGTCAGAACCATGCAGGTTGAAGGAGTGGTGGGTCCTGGAGCACGTAGGGGAGTAAACAGACCAGGAAAAAAATATGTATCCTGAACAACCGCAATGAAGCATTAGACATGCATAATAGTTATAAATACCTTGGAGTCTCTCTAGACAGCTCCTTATCATTTACACAGCATGTAGAGCAAGTTGCCAATGCTGTCAACTCACGTATTGACCAGTTATATGGGGATAGAAAAGAGAGAAGAACTTGGCTAACTGGAAGGACACAATGAATCTAAATGATAGGACACAACACATTTATTGAAACAATAGATATGAATGGACTACACGGAGTAGTGCACCCCCTCAGTCCATGAGTGTGATCGACGTTTTGCATCATCACTCTGAGCTTTTTCAAAGATGTAGGAGCATTGAATCAGCTCCATTCTTATAGTGCCCATGCTCCTATGAACCTCCCATTACTTAAAGTGACAGTGCATAATATAGCTCATACAACTTGCAGACACAGAAACAATGTGCAAAATGGCATACAAAGTGTAAAAATTGATGTGATAAAATGCTCAAGATCAAGTCAAATATAAAAATATAAAATTCAAGTACAGATTGCTACCCCTTACAAGTCATGTGCATCACTGCTACTTAAGAATTACTACTTATTACTTAGTTATAAGCAAGATTAAAAGGTTTTCAATTGCAAAATCCAATTAGACAAAGTCAGCCTCTATTCTTGAGATTAAGAGTTACTATCACTGCGACTGAAATAAAAACATTGTTTGTACTTTGATATAGAACTGCAAGCACATGGGGGGAGAAGGGGAGGTGGTAAAAAGGGGAGTAGGGCAAGAACTTACAGGAAAATTATGTAACCTTCATGAATGACTAAGTAATTAGAGCAACATAGAAAACAGAGCACTTTGTCCTTGGCTCCTGGGTGAGTGTTCACTGAGCTGCCACCTCCCTCATATAGGCATAGACACTGCTTCACTGATGAAGCCGTTAAACGTGATAGGAAACAGTTTTTAGACCACTAGATTCCCTCTATCTGTTCTTTTATTGGCTACCCACTATTCTGATATGTGTTGGCTCTACGATGCTAAGTCAACAACAAACTCATCAACCAGCATCACAGTGCCAGGCCCCCTGTTGACTGCAATTTGCAGTTGGCAGGGAGCCGTGCACAGCAGGGTCTGTTTTTTCTTCGGAGGGGCTTTGCATCCCGAACCCCCCACATGGGGGGCTCTGTCCTCCCATCCCCATATCTAAGGATACCAACTCCAGGTCAGAGCTTGTTCGGGGAGGGGGTGCAGGATGGAGGAAAGTGTTGCCAGGTCCCAGGCACAACTCCTACTGTGACATGTCGCTGTTGTTGGTAGTGACATGTAGTATGTCGCTGTAGGAGTTTCACCACAGAGGATGCATACCATATGTTTTTAATCTTTTTTGTTAAATTACTAATCTAATTTTGCTGCCTTTGTAACTACCCTGAAGCTTTCCATGCTCAGAAGTTGCTGCTCTCTGTTTTCATACTGCCTGAACTTTCTATGACATCAGAAACACTCATTCCAGGACATTCAGATGAATAGCATGGAATGGGAGTTTCTGATGTCATAAAATGTCTTAGAAATATGAAAAATCTAGAGCAATGGCTGGTGATGAGAGTGGAACGCAATGGAGATCGGAAGGCACCCCAAAGCTAGATTATTTATTAAAAAAACATCAGAACATATCAGAATTCATAACAGGCATGGAAAGGAAGAGTGAAGGGCAGATAACTATGTAAAAATCATTTCCTATCTCCTTTAAGCTCACAGTTGACAGTTCTGTACTATCAGTCATTGACTATGGGCTTGTAGTCTATGCGACAGGAACAAACATGGCACTCCATAGAATCAAATTGGACTTAAACAGGCCAGTAGGCTTGTATTAGGTGCACATTAATTAACCCATACCTGATAGCTCTATGCACACGCAGGATGGCTCAGCCTTCAAAACAGGGTACAGTATCAGGATTACCTGCTAGGAAAGAAGACCACCCTAGGCCTTACACCTCCAGAGGTACAGAGCTTTCTCTGCTTATCCACCCACCTCAGGCAAACCAGAGAAATGTGTCATAATTCACTACATGTCCTCTTCTGCTGAACTCCGCTAGGGCAAAGGTCTTTTGCACACAGACCCCCTAAATGTCTCAGCTCTTTCAATGGCAACCTACAATCTGAACCCAAACATGGCCTTTTCAAAGCAAAACTTCATGCTCATCTTGCCATAGCCAATATGTGCGACTGTAACACTTAACGGCTACACTTTTTTCCTCTGGGAGAACTTTTAACAGCACTTAGTTTCCTCTCTCCCATCTACTCCTACTTCCACCTTTCACTTTCCCTCTTTACACTGCTGCCTACCTCTCTCCCTCCCCCTTACACTCCTTGCCCCTTTACCCTTTGATTCCTGCCATTCCACCCATATCAGAGGTCTTCTCTATCATTTACCCAATCTACCCTTTTCTTGCCTGCTCCCAGTGTCTACTCCCCCATTCCACTTTGTTCGACAAGGCCCTTGTGGGCTGCTCTGCTACTTTCCTCCGAACTCGCTTACCTGTCCAAACAAGTCTGAATTCCTACCTAACTGTAACTATCTCACTATTCCATTCCTGCTCTATCTTACCCCCATTCCCCTCTAGTCTGACACCCCCCTCACCTCTTTTTCTCCTTCCTGTTACCCAGGCTTAAAATCGCATGCAACTAAGTACACCTTATTTGAAAACTGAAATAAATTGTAATTATCTCTTTTTTGAAATATTACAATGTCTCCTCTACTCGTTGTATGTATTTTGTCCTATTATGATGTGGAACCTCTGTAAATGAGCTTTCAGCTCACAGGTGTAAATCCGAGATGTTAATAAATAAAAAATAAATAAATTGTTGATAATCCAAACATACGTATAAACAATCCTCCCATCCCCTTTAACTTTTGTCCCCCACTCTGGCATGCCTCTTTGGAGTCCTTTCTCTCTAATGGCAAGGCAGTTCCTGTTCGAATGATACATCAGTTCACCTATCCAGTTTACCACCTGTTCAAGCATCTTCAACTTTCTCAGGTGATTACCAGTTTTATGGGTTCTTCAGCTGTTAATGCTCAAACCCATCCCCTCCTTGCTGACTTTTTGTCTCTGGCGGGGCAGCCGCACCCCACGTTGTTCTTGTTTCCGGTCAAATGAACCCGGTAGCCTACATGGAATCTTCTTTTACTGGCAACAAACTTCAAATCTGCAATTAGAACCCAAGGAATGGCAAGAGATCTGGTAGAAGTTATATAAATTTATTAAACAAGATAAGTACCATCTTATACAGTTTTATATGTTACACAATATTTATTACACTCCTTTAAAGTTATTTAGGATGGGACATAGGCCCTCAGCAGTGTGTTCTCACTGTGGTACCAGGGTAGGCTCCCTTAAGCATATTCTTTGGGATTGCCCCGAGGTTGTTCCTTTTCGGTTGTCCATTCATAACTTTCTTGACCCTTGGCTGGGGCTGGATTCCTTTTTCACCCCACAGGTCTATCTCGTGGATATCTTCCAGCAGACACTGTTTGGCCCCCACAAGGTGTATATGGCCTTAATCTCGATGACTGCTAAGCTAGCTATTCTTTATCATTGGATGGACGATACTATACCATCACTCCATAAATGGCACCAGGAGCTTTTACAGACCTTGGTGGTCAACAAACATATAGCTTATCGACAGGACAAACCTGAGATATATAGTATAGGGAACGTTGGGAACCCCTTGAGGCCTAATATCTGGATAGTTTTAATGAATGCTTGCACATCTGGAATTTATCCTTATTTTCTTCTACTTTCTTTTCTTTTTATTCACTCACACTCACTGTGCTCCATGCAGGGAGGGGGGAATGGGGGGATGGGGGGAGTGGGATTGATGGGGCTGTTGTTTGAGGTTATTATTATTTTTTCTTTCCCTGTTCCTTCCTTTCATGATACTTTGTTTTGTATTTTGGATTTCATGACTACTACACTGTCTTGGAAGTTTTACATGTTTACTTGTTGAAAATTTTAATAAAGTATATTATCTAGAAAATAAAGAGGGGTCTGGTTAAGGTAGTACTGATCTGCTCTGCTAGTGAAAGGCCTTTGAAGTTATTTATTTATTTATTTATTAGCTTTTGGTAACCGGGTAAGTGCGCTAGGCAACAGACCTGCCTATTTTCAGGCACGAGCCGGAAGAGCCCAGGACATTGGTTACAATATGCAGAAATGCACAGACATAATATAGGTGTACAGGAGCAAAACAAGATATACATTGGGTAGCACAGTAATAGTTACATAAGGGTACATTTTAGGCATAGATCATAATAAGGATGTAAAATAAAGCAATTAGGGTAACCATAAGACAGCTGAGGACAGTAAAGACATCAAGGTTCATAGCCACCTAGGCAAGCGTATTGCATGGGAGAACATTAGTGTAGTACTCAGGGTCAGACCCGACAGCCTGCAGTGGGACAAAGCAAATTAAGAGCATTTGCATTGGCCAGAGGCTAGGAGGTGGGTGTACAGCGAGTTTTTGAATTCTCGATGGGAGGCTGAAGTTTTCACCATAAGGGGGAGTGAGTTCCAGAATTTGGGAGCAAAATGGGCAAATGCCTGTTCACCCATTTTGTCATGCAAGGTCTAGTGGAGAGCATGGGGCAGAGGAAGACCTGAGGGTATGGGTGTGTGAGGCAGGAGTCAGGAGGTTGGCAAGATAGACAGGGCAGGGAGGTCTAGACAGGGAGTCGATAAAGCAGCCCAGGGAGTAGGCTCAAATATCCTCAGGTGACAGCCAATTTAAGCCAGCGTAAAGGAGACAATGATGGGTAAGACGTGGGGCAGTTAAGGCGAATCTACAGATGTTGTTGTAGACAGTGTCCCATTTGTGGAGTGTAGCAGAGTTTGCAGCAAAGAGGAGGGGCAGAGCATATTGGAGCTGGGGTAAGAGAATACCTCTCGAAAAAGAAAGTCTAGCGGAAGGAGTGAGGGAGTGGCGCACGCGATAAGCTCCGCCAATTTTAGCATTGACGGCACAGCACACCATATTGACATGTTTAGACAGGTCAAGTGTGGGATCCAAAGTGACCCCAAGGTACTTGAAGGACTCAGTGTTTGAGATGAGGGAGCCATCAAGGCATTGAACCCGGAGCCTGTTCGCAGGGGCAGACAGTTTCTTAGAGGATCTGAATAGCATAGCACAGGTTTTTTCTAGGTTCAGGACTTGGTGGTTGCTAGAGAGCCAGGTCTGCAGGAATTGGAAGTCATTAGTGAGAGTGGAGTTGATGGCAGCAACCGATTTTGACCCAGAGTAGAGAACAAGGTCATCTGCGTACATAAGAGTGCAGCTATGCCGGGACATGGTGGGAATATCATTTAGGAAGAGGGAGAAGAGTAGAGGTCCAAGAGTGGATCCCTGGGGAACTCCACGGGAGATGTTTAGGGGGGAGGAAAGGGCCTTGTGAAATGCTACCGCCTGAGTCCGATTGTCAAGATAGCTATGGAACCAGGAGAGGGCTTGGTCAGATGCTCCAATGGATTGGAGCTTCTTTAGCATGAGAGGATGGTGTACCATGTCGAAGGCTTTAGACAGGTCGATAAAGACGGCCCCAGTGAGTAGGCCACGGTCCATATTATTTCTGATGTCATTTGTAAGTTGTGTAAGTGCAGAGGTGGTACTGTGACTGGGCCGGAAACCATGTTGGCATGGGATTTGAAGATTAAACATGTCAAGGTGAGCAGCAAGCTGGCAGTGGACTATTTTTTCAAGCAGCTTACTGAGAGTGGGCAGAAGTGATATAGGGCGGTAGTTGGACATGAGTTTGACATCACCCTTTTTGTGTATAGAGTTGGTTCTGGCAGTTTTCAAGGTGAATGAGACAGTAGACGTACGAATCGAGAGGTTAAAAAGCCAGGTGATAGGTCTGGTCAGCCAAGGTGCATACTGCTTAAGTATGCAAGGATGGATGCCCTCAGGCCCTTGACCCCCGCATGCCGGAAGGGAGTTAAGTAGCTTGCGAACTTCAAGGTATGTGGTTGGAGCCAGAACGAAAGGAGGGGTGGAAGGCGAGGGAGGAGAAGAGGACAGTCAGGTTGTGGGCTAGTTAGAGTAGCGACTGGTGGAGAAGAAAAAGGGCATTGAAGGCGTTGGCAATGGTGTCATGGTTGGTGCAGTGAACACCTTGAATGTTCATGTCAGCTGGATTCTGTTGCTTGTCGTTGCCTAGAATGTCCTTAATTTTGGACCAGTACCTGCGTGGATTTGTAGAGGATGTTATTAGTAGGTTCCTATAGTAGGTGCTTTTGGCAATACAAATTTGTCTTTTGCAGTTGTTACGTA
This sequence comes from Neoceratodus forsteri, assembly GCA_016271365.2. Taxonomy (NCBI): domain Eukaryota; kingdom Metazoa; phylum Chordata; order Ceratodontiformes; family Ceratodontidae; genus Neoceratodus; species Neoceratodus forsteri. Next base: position 568,931,856 of record CM057449.1, on the reverse strand, counting down.
ATGCACGATAGTCTTCAAAGTCTGCTCAGAGGTGGGAGATCTTCCACCTGGACCAAAGTTTGTCCCTAGATTTGAGAAGTTGAAGCAGGGGGCATGTTAGCCACTTGGTTACTTTCCCTGCCATCCTACATGTGGTGACCGGGATGTGAAGGTTTTGAAGAGAGAGGAGGACGGAGTTGAAATATTCTGTGGCTATGTTAAGAAGTCCTCATGACTTAGGCGGGAGAGATTAGGAAAGGTTACAGTTTTAGCAGGGAGGGGAAGAATGACAGTGTTCCAGACACAGTAGATGGGATAATGGTCACTAATTGTGTCAGGTAGCACACCGGCTGAGGCAACATATTCCGTCCTGTTAGTAAGTATTCAGTCAAGGAGGGTGGCACAGTTGCCCCCACGTGAGACCCTTGTGGGTTCATGTATGAGCTGGGATAGATTTGCCTTGCTAGCTAAGGAGGATAGGTTAGCTGAGTTTTTCTGGACCAGTCAAGGTTAAAATCACCAAGGCAGATAATGTCATTCTTGCCTGTAACTGTAGGCAGAAACCCTAGAGTTCAGTGATGCCTTGTGTAGCATTTTTGGGGGATATAAGTACAAAAAATATGGAGTTTCTTTACACCCCCAAGAAGCAGTAGGGAGTGTAGGATTTCACAGTTTGGTAGGAGGGGGTCCTGCAGAAGGGTAATGTTTAGGTGAGTTTTGAAGTAGAGGGCAAGGCCATCACCCCTTTTAGTGCCAGGACGGTCGTTATGAAGCATGTTGTATCCAGGAAAGTGGCACTGAGAGTCAGGCACTGTGGGCTTAAGCCAGGTTTCTGCGATGGCGGGATGTTAGTATAGATCCAAGCCAGGAGGTCAGGGAGGTTGGCCATAAATCTCCTACCATTCAGGTGGGCGAAAGTTAGTCCATCGGTTTTAGGGAGAGTGGTGGCCGGGGGGGGGCAAGGTTATGACGGGACGCAGAGATGGACCAGGGTTGATCTCAATGTCGCCGGATAGTATAAGAGATAGGGTTAGTAACCATAGCGGGGCGATGAGGTACGCCCTGATAGAGATGCAGGGTGGCGGCTTCAGATGAAGGTGAAGGTATCTGACTATTGGGCTAATACGCTTGCTGATGCGAGCAGAGGGGGTAGAGGTAGAGGAGTAGCAGTAGCAAGCATGTTGGAGTAGCAGAAATCAAACTGAGTATAAGTATTGGCAGAAGCTGTTGATGTGTTCAAGCAGTAAAGCTCAAAGAGGATAGGAAGGCAAAGTATTCCCATGAGGAGCGCTAGGAGGGGAGATGGGGACATTTTTGACTAGAGAAAGGAGTGAGGTAGAGAGGAAAGAGACAGCAGAGGGCTCCTTTAATATAAAACCAAGTGAAAACAGCTACAAGAGAGCAGTAAAATGTGACAAGTGAGGTATTGGGAGCAAATTGCTAGAACTTAATCAGGCTCCCTCTAGTGGCAAAACAATATAAGGAGCTAATGGAGAAGTTGGGTGTGCACTTTACAAATTAACAAACAGTCCCCAGAAAGATTTGCATAGGGGGGGTTTTCAGATAGAACACAGGTCCTGGGCTTGCAGTGACTCTAAGCTTTTAAATACAGTTACAGGCAAATACAAATAGTTTTAGCTGGTTAATTTTAAAACTTTCAAAATCAGGCACAAAAATAACAGTTCTGCTCCGTTTGAGCCTGGGCAGCAACTCGAGGTGCTACTCTAGCCAGGATTCATGTGCTGAGCAGGGAGCTTGCAATATTTCAGAAAAGGCACCAGATGGCTAACGGCAGTGGCAGGCAGCCTGGATGAAGGTAGAAATTACCTGGTGTGTCTTGGGTTCAGGGCTTCTGCGGGCAGGGAGGGCTTCAGGGCAGGCCCTCGTGACCTCCAGTCTCCTCGGGGGAGGGGGGTGGTCTCTACGGGAGAATGGAGGGGGGGATTAAATATGCAGCACAGGCAAAAATGATTAACTTGCTGGGGGCGGGCTGGTAGTGGGTGTGGGGAGAAGAGCAAATGGGCTGTGGGCTATCAGGTTACTATTGAGATTCAAAAAAGAAAGGCTTATGGTGGTTGCTAGCAGGGCAAACTGAAATTCTGCATGCTGGAAATGCACTTTAGAAGTTAACAAACAGTCACCAAATTAGTTTTTCACAGGGGGGTATTTCAGTTACAACTGGAAAATGCACTTTACAAATTAACAAACAGTCCCCAGTGAGATTTGCACAAGGGGGGAATTTCAAATAGAACACAGGTCCTGGGCTTGCAGTGACTCTAAGCTTTTAAATACATGATGATAGATACCCAGATTAATAAACTGTGAGTTAAATTAATTCGCAGTTGATATGAGACTATTTTGCTCCACTTCTCCTTTCTTTGTTGTTGCATTTGTTTTAGATATTGGTTTAATAAGGGAGTTAATGGACTTCCAGAATTTCTTGGAATCAGCCAGAAACTCTGTTTGTTGCTTTTTATAAAAATCTGCCTTTGTTGAGTTTATTTTAGCTTTACAGTGGTTTCTCAGACAACAGTAATGTTCAAGGTCAGTGGTGGAGTTAATCTTCTTATATTTTACCCAAGCTCTATCTTGCTCCTTCATTAAATTTAAATAGCTCTGTTGTTAGCCATCAAGTATCCCTACCACTAAGATGCCTTTTTATAAAAGGAGCATGCGTATTAGAGATTTTTGTGAATTAATTTATGAAAAAATCCAGAGCACAGTTAATGTCAGGGATAATTTTTAGGTAGAACCAATCAACCTGAGAAAGATTTTTATGAAAACGAAGTATGTTCAATCTAGAATAATCTCAAATTTCAAGAACCCTTGGTGTAGATTTATTTTTGAATGAATGTTTCCAGAAACAAAATATAGGGTGGTGGTCACTTATGGAGTCTGCAATAATCCCAAAACTAAGTATGTGGTTAGGCCTATTAGTCAGGATCCGGTCAAGAATAGTGTGACTCTGAGTTCGTAAGTTTGACCTAGTAGGAGCACTTGTTAACTGCTGTAGGCTAGTGTCCAGGAGTGTGTTCCTATAGCTTGAGGTGACATCCCCTGACCGGTTCAAGTTGAAGTCTCCCATGACTAGTAATTCGCCAAAGGTTTTAGAAGTAATCAAATCAAAGAAGTCCTGGAGCCCCTGAGTACTAGATTTGGGTGGGTTCTTGACACGGTAGAGTGTTAGTTTTTTATAACACCCAGCTTAAGCTGTATCACCAGGTATTCACAGTGACAAGTAAATGAACACTTTAGCTTAAATTCTTCTGCAGTAAGTGAGTCTTTTACATAAAACATTACACCTCCTCCTCTCTTGAGTAGCCTGTCTCTCCTAAAGATATTATATCCAGGCAGAAGTATTTCATTACTTTGAGTGGTGGGATGAAGCCAGGTTTCACTAATGGCAAGCATATCTGGTTTATAGGATTCTATTCATGCCTCAGTTTCATGGAACTTGGAAAGCAAGCTTTGGGCATGAAAGTGAATTATTCACAGACCCTGTTTGATCGTCATGAAATAGTCAGAGTCCACAAAGATATTGGATTTGGGCAGGGTTAGTCTCGATGTCATCTGTCAGGAGAATTAAATAGATAACACGAAGGATAGTGGTAGGTTTAAACATCTTGACAACTCCCATTCTACTTCTTACTAAGTCACCCAGCTTGTATATCAGATACATTTTAGGGGTTCCCAGTATGTGAGTTTATGTTAATGAGCATTCACTCGCAATACTACTAGAATACATAGTTGATGTATGTGTCATGCATGCCCTCATACTGCGAGTATTTAGTGATCACAATGTCACTGATCAGTGTGTCTGAAATAAATAACAAGCCAACAAATAGCCCTAGCACAGCCATTGTACTATTATACAGAATCTGAGTTGTTAAAGATCAGATGGCATTCAGCACTGAGTATATCCGAGGTACAATTATCCTGGCAGTGTAAAAAGAGGAGACATAAATGGCATGTCAGGTAAACGAGAGCTAGACTGCTTAACAGAAAAATTGGGTTATAAGAGTTGGAGGTAGAAAAAAGAGAATGTAGCTGTGAAGTGGTAGTAGATAAGCAGACAGCAGACAAGCCTGTTAGAGGGCTGATTGCTTTGCAGGGTTTCTGTGGTGTTGATTAGCACTAATCATTTAGTAACAGATGCAAGACCTGTATGGGTGAGGACAGGAACAGGAAGTCAAGTGAGTATAAATGTAGGAACAGATGCTGGGAGAGCAGGAGGGAGGTGGGTGGGTGGGAGGGATCTGTGGCTACCACCTCTACATTCCCACTTGCAGTAATACACCTCTCTGCTACGCCTCCCACTTACAGTAATACAGTTACTGCAGTTCATGTAGCAGGAGCTAACAGATGATTGACAGGGAAGAAATAACTCTGAACATGTACCTATATCACAATAGTAAACCATGACCTATGGAAACCTGAAAACGCAATCATGACCACAGGATTCATACCCTGGATATGTAGTTACTGACCCACTAAACAACACTGCATAGGATGCTTACCAGCAGAAGGACAGGTGTCAGCACTTATGTAAGCTGGAAGACAGAAATGTATAAAGCAGAGTGTGGAGCTTGAGTGGGTGGGTGGGGAAGCCCTAAGCAGCGCCACTGCATGCTGAAGTTTTGTGCACTCCTGGCTTGCTGTAGTACCTGGGGTCTGACCACACTGATTCTACATCTCTGGGGAGGGCAGGGGACTTAGCCCTCTAAACCCTGAATCCTGGCAGATGGCACAGTCAAATGGCTGAGTCTGGAGAGGGAAGAGGGCAAAATTGGATCTGTGGGTAACTAGAGAAGAGCCGAAGAGGAGAGAGAGGATGTAGCCAATAGGATATAGGCTGGTAGGAGGGCAGTTCAGGGGGAAGGTGAGGAGAGAGACAGCAAATGTCAGGGAGGACAGCAGGTGAACAAGAGCTTCAGGCAGAATACAGAGGAGTTTACCAGACTGCAGAAAGCACAAATGAACTGCAAGAACACTAACAGGCTAGAAATACAGTCACTAAGGCATTATAGGCACAAAGCAAATTGCACAGTAAATACAGCAAAAGAAGGAAACAGTGCCCATCAGAAACAATCAGCAGAGTCTGCCGACAAGTAGTCAAAGGTAGTCCGAGATGGTACCACACGTCAAAGTAGCATGCAGTCCTGGCTTACTGTAGTACTGGCTGTAGGGTTTGACTGTGCTGATTCCATGTCTCTGGGGAGGGCAAGTGACTTAGCCCTCTCAGCCCTGAATCTTGGCAGGCAGTGCACTCAAATGGCTGAGTCTGGGGTCCAACCCTGCTGATTCCACATCTCTGGGGAAGGTAGCTTGAAAAATATCCTCAGTAAAAGTGGTTCTACTGGGATTATTGACAGTCAGGAACATGGAAACCTGAAGTGAGGTCCTCTTAGCAAACACTATAGGCATTTCTTTAGAAAGTGGTTTTCCCTTAAATAGAGCTATTTCTTCAGTTTTATGGTAGAGTCCTCTGCCCATATACAGTAGTCATTAGGAGTAGGCTCCTTAGCAGCATGACTGTGGAGGACCAGGGTGGAACTCAGAAGGTGAGACATCTAAAACAAAACATGCTAACTATTCTCTCTATTTCAGCAGATAAATGATAAGATATGCCCATAGCAGCTAGCAGCTTTAGACTGAACCCTGAGGAATTCTTTTAACTTCCACATGCTGCTCCAGAAGAGTAATTCTTCTTAACATAAATAGGACTGTGACCAGTAAACCCACATACATTGAAATAGCTATGCCTATGGACATGTATTGAAGGAAGTCAATTTTCAGCATCTGCTGATCTTGAGATCCAAAATTTTGGTTGATTATTGCCAATTTGACTGAGCTAGCAGTCATTTCAATGGTATAGGTCTCTTGTTTGTAATACGTAATCCAAATCTCATTTAGGGTACATTTATATCCCTTGAAAATGTCAACTAGCTCAACTTTGGCCTGGTGTAATTCCCGATCAAGGAGGTAGAGGGCCACATCACCCACGCATGCAACAGTGTCCGAAGGAACCTGTGTTATGAACTCATTACTGGGAAGCATCATCTTGGTCCTAGTGTCATGTTTCAGGTAGGAAATAGTCATATCTTTCAAAGGGGTACTAATGAGCCATCAGGCATCAGCAGTGGTAGTAGGCCTGGGCCGGATTACTTTATAGGCTTCAAGAATGGCATCGGGGCCAAACCACACAGAATCTAAGTTGTCTCCTTTAGGAAGGGTTTCCTAGGACAGACACAGTAAGTATCTCTAACTTTCTGGCACCTATCCAAATTAGGAACCAGGTAGTGTCTAAGGGATTGTTCTTGGTATGTAACAAAAGGTGGCGTCTCCATTTGTACAAAGACACCCTGCTTCCTGTCCCTACACTTTACACAGATTTCAGTCGGTAGATATTACCAATTTCCATGAAGGGAATATTTAAAAGAAAGACTACTTTGAGCTCTCCTTTGTCCATCGAATGAGTATGGTGCTTCCTAGGTTATAGGCAAGGCCCCTGGAATTCTGCAGTTCTGTGGTTGCGGAATTTGCCGCAGAATTTGCATCATGCCACAGAATATATATAGTTCTGCGGAATTCATTGTTTTTGGTGAATTTTCATATAAATTTACTGTTTTTCCATAGTGTCAGGCTTTCTTTCCCACCTCATTTATCCTGAAGCCCCTCCTCTATGTTCAGTATATGATGTCATCGATGACATCACATCATATTTAGCCAATGACAGGACTGCATTCTGCCAGATAAATGAATAAATCATGCTGCAGAAATCAGAAAATGCTGCTGCAGAAGTCAAGGAGTCCTGCCGAAGAAATCAGAAAATTCTGCCGCAGAACACCAGGGGCCCTGGTTATAGGCCAAATGTATTTGGATTGCTTCCACTGGTATGTTTGAGGCCTTACTAAGTATTTCTCTAACTACTTCCTTGAGGACGAAGTACATGGGAATCTATCCTTGAACAAAAACACTAATACTGGAGCCTACCTTTCTCAACAGTTCTTGTATAAATTGCCTGATTGCTTGCATCTCTCTTTTATCCATCTGATTAGATTTGATCAATCCTGCTAACTTACAGGCTGTCGCATTGAGTAGTTCAAATTGCATATTTGCCACCACGGCAGTGTCCTCTGCAGTTTTTTCTAACTCAGTCAGGGCCTCTTGCTGGTCAGTTCTACCTCCACATGCTTCATATAGTTGCCGTATCAATTAGAAAATTCTCTTTCCTGCCTTAACCTGTCAGAATCCTCCAATTTCTTGTTTGAAGCTGTTTTAGGGTATAGTGACAGGAAATCCCTTTTTTCCAATATCATTCTTTAACTCATCTAAACTCCAAAATGTCTTGCTTAATATTGCTTTGGGGTCCAGTTACAGGAAGATTCCTTTTACTGACAATTCTAGATTCTGTGATCAGGTACCTATGTGCATCTCACAGAAGGACACCACAATTTAGGTCTTGGTACAGCAATTTCAAATGGCTGCTTTGGATCTGCATGACTAGCATGGACTAGGAATAGCATCACCCACAACTTGTACATCTAGGACAACAAGTAACAAATTACACCATTATAAACTATACATGGGAATTCCAAAGAGAAGAAAGGAAAAATATTAAATATCATTCATTATTGAGGTAGTTTTCTAACCTGGCTCCACCATCCCCTACCAAGGATGGTGGAAGATAGAGAACAGGTCTACAACAGATATAGTTTTAAACTTCTCTGTAGCACTCCTGAATGGAGTCAGGAGAGTGCTGGGCTGGCTTGCAGGAGTTCAGCTTATTGCTATGAACCCACTGGAAATGGGGCTTCTTATGCCCTCAGAGAATCTTGGTCTCATAGCAGATCAGGTCGGCTTTGTTCACAACCACATAGAGGCCTAGCCACTTTTCTGCAAACTTCCTCCTCTCCTTTCTCCTCTCCTCCTCGTACTTGAAATAGAACACTTTATCACTTGTCTGATAATTGGTGTCAGAGCCATTCCTATCATAATAAGCCTTTCTCCCTTCTGCACTTCTCTCTAAATTTTACCAATCAAAGGAAAAACAACATTCTGTAAGTGATACTTAAGATTGCTTGCAAGGTTGTAAATACTGCATAAATGTTATGGATCTCATGTAGGATCTCTGTGAACAATTGGAATGTATATATTGCATCTAACATGTTTGCTGTACGATTGTTTTGTATCCTGATTCTCACCTTGTATCCTGTGTTTTACTGCACGTATGTATGTATACTTGTACTTGACCACAGCAGGTCCACCTTGTAAATGAGCTTGCTCAATGGTGATTGCCTGGATAAATAAAGATTTGATTTGATTTGATTTGATTGCTGATATTCTGATGGATGTCAGCAGCTGCTGCCACATTTTCAGCATCGGTTTGGTACAACAGGTGCATGGGCAGTACCATCTGCCTGCCAGTCATCTTTTTAAATGGAGTCAGCTCTGTGGATCTATTTGGGGTTGATCTCAGTGCTATTAGAGCAAGTGGTACGTTAAGGTCCAAGTCCTTTGCATTTTCTGAGACATACTTCTTGAGTATGCTCACAGCAAATTTATTCATCCTTTCTACTTGTCCAGAGGATTGGGTGTGATAGGCCACATGAAATTTCTTCTGAATTCCCAGTGTCTGACATAGGTTAATCATTACTTCCAATATAAAATGGGAACCTCTGTCTGACTTTATGCACAAAGGTAGGCCCCAATAGGTAAAAATATGTTGGATCAAAACTTAGCAATTTTACTAGGAGCTGGTAGCACTCTATCCATTTAGTAAACAAAGAAGTCACGGTAAGCAAATACTTGTTTCTTCTGGCTGAAGTAGACAATGGGCCTCTCCAATCAATCTGAATATTAGACCGGGGGAAGTAACTCCTTTCACTTACAAAGGTGCCTGGAACCTAGGCTTTGAGGGTTGGAACCTACAGCAAGTGAGACAACCTCTAGTGTATTTAACTATATCATCCTACATGCCAGGCCAATATGCAATTTTCTTTAAGGCCTTATAGATGTATATCTCCAGGGTGACAACTGCAATGCTGTCATGCATGTGACATAACATCATCCCTCTATATCCCATAGGGACCACCCATCGGGGAAGGTCAGAGGATTTATTGGTGTAAGTGAGCAGCTTTCCATACAGGCTAAACCTCTGTTTCTGGTCACACATGACTATTAACTCCATCGCCTGTTGCAGGTCTTCAGCCTTGATAGGTTGATCATCAGGATTCTCCTGGTAGTAGTATAATTTAGAGAGGGTTTTTTCTCTCAGCTGGACCTGGATAATGTCAGGGTCATGTTCTTCTCTAACTATAACCAGGGTATCTCATGAGGGTGTGTCTGATGGGGCTTGTGGTACTGGTTCAGGTTCAGCTACAGTTCTTTTGGCCTGCTATTGAATAGCTACAGCCAGACTAGCCTCAGATACAAGGTAAATTTCTAAGGGGTATTGTTCAGGGCTCCCTCCCTCCCTGACAAGGCTGTCGGCCAGGTCATTGCCTTCCTGATCAGGTCCACTGGTTTTGGAATGGCCCTCTACCATTTTGCAATTAATGGTCCTCCAGTTCTCCTGTACTAATTGATCAATAATGGTAACCAATTCAAGATGTTTTATTTCTTTGCCCTTTGTGGATTTAAACCCTCTTTCCTTCCAGTGTGGAAGGTAGGTGATAAAATTAAATCTTGCGTAGTTACAGTCAGTGCAGATTACAAATTCTGTGAGTTGGAAAGTCATTGCAGTCATTGCAAGATACCTGTTATCTCTGCATATTAGCTAGATTTTGGTCCTAGTTGAAATTTTTGGGGTGTGGAAGGTGTATCTCCTTCCCAGCATAATCCCACACCTGCACACAAGTTTTCTTCTTCATGAAAAGAGCACCCATCCACATAGGCCTTGTGTAGCCCTAGGCAAGCATTCCTATCATAAGGCAGATGCCTCTGATCTGTAGCGTTGGGCATCTCCTCAGCTGGGGCATAGATGAGTTCTTTCAGACCCAAACCTGCACATGGATGGAGGTCAGCTAGGCCCTGGGCTATAGTATTGTACTTTAGTTTTTTTTATTTATTTTATTTTAGTCTTTGGTAACTGAGTAAGGCCCACTAGGCACAAGTGCCTGTTTTCAGGGGCGACCTGGGAGCACTGGGCGGTTAAGTGACTTGCTTAGAGTCACACAGTATGCAAGTGGAGGCTGTGAGAATCAAACCAAGGTCTGGTCTGCTGGATGTACCAAGCTCATTCATAGCTCATTACTCTAACCTCTAGGCTATACTGCCAACCCTTATTTTAGTGTCCTGGCCCTGCAGAGCCAAAGTCCAAGAAGCAATCCCACTGCTGGACACCCTCCCCTCCTTTATCCAGGAGCTTACCAAGTAAGCCAACAATGGGTGACAGGTCTCCACAATCACTTTTTCTTCACAGATCATGTGAGTAAAATGTTGCAGTGCCCATACGGTGGCAAGCAGTGCCTTTTCACTCTCAGAGTACTTTCTTTCAACTTTGCTGAGTGTTTTGCTGACATAGGCCAGAACTCAGTTGTCCTGGTCATGTTTCTGGTACAGTACTGCACTCGTGCTGAAGTCCATGTGACCCATCTCAAGGAAGAACACTTCACCTCTTTTAGAAAGGCCAGACAAGGAGACTGTCTCAGCCTACTTTGGAGTTCCCTCATGGCCTCTTTCTGTGGGGGCACAACTCCCAGGCTTGGTCCTTTTTCAAGAGTTTGACCAGGGGTGGGGACAGCTGAGCATACTCCTTGATAAACTGTCAGGGGTAGTTACAGACACCCAGGAAACTACACAGTTCTGTTTTTAGGTAGATAAGTGAAAAGAGAAAGACAAAGGGAGGAATAGTAAGGCTAAAGGATGAGGGAGGGGGTAGTGTAGATGAGGACCACCAAAAGATGAACATATTGAAAAACACTTCTGTTCAGTTTTAACAGAGGAGGGGGCAGGGGATGGGCCAAGGTTTAAGGACAAAGGAATTAGGGTCAGGGAGGTGGACACAAGTCCCTTTACAGTGGAAAGGGTCCTTAGGGAACTAACAATGCTAAAGGTGGGGCCAGACAGAGTGCATCCCAGGATACTGAGAGGACTCAGAGAGGAGATGGCAGCACCTCTGACATCCCTGTTCAACCTGTCATTTGAAACGGGAGTGGTGCCAGGGGACTGGAGAAGGGTGAATGTGCATCCTCTACACAAGCGTGGTAATAGGGTGGAGGCAAGAAACTACAGGCCTGTCAGTTTGACATCAGTGATGGGTAAGGTAATGGAATCACTGTTAAGGGAAAGGATTAGTGAACACCTTGTCACCAGTAGACTTCAGGATCCAAGACAACATGGTTTCACATGGGGGAGGTCATGCCAGACTAACCTGATCGATTTCTTTGACTGGGTAACCAGGCAAGTAGATCAGGGAGGGGCAGTGGACATGACCTACCTCGATTTCAGCAAGGCATTTGACAGTGTCCCACATAGAAGATTGATAAACAAGCTGAGGAGAATAGGAGTGGGCACTAAGATTGTTCAATGGGTTGAGAGTTGGTTGAGCAATAGGACTCAGAGGGTGGTGGTGAATGGGCCCCACTCTGGAGTAGGCAAAGTGACCAGTCGGGTGCCACAGGGATCAGAACTGGTCCTGGTCCTCTTCAATGTCTTTATTAGTGACATTACTGAGGGACTGCTAGGAAAGGTATGCCTCTTCACAGAATACACAAAACTCTCTTAACAGTGTGGACACACCGGGTGGGGGGGGGATAGAATGAGGGGGACCTAAAAAAATGGAAGAATGGTCAAGAAATTGGCAGCCGAGTTTCAGCTCTAAAAAGTGCAAAATAATGCATATGGGTCACAAAAACCCAAGGGCAATATACAAACTGGGGAAGGAGGCGCTGACAGACATAGATCAGGAAAGGGACCTGGGGGTGATTATAACAGATGACAAAAAGGTTCAAAACAGTGTGACAATGCAGTGAGGAAGGTTAACTGGATGCTGGGATGCATGGGCAGGAGCATCACCAGCAGAAGGAGGGAGGTAATTATACCCCTGTACAGATCACTGGTGAGACCACACCTCAAATACTGTGTCAGGTTCTGCAGGCCCTATCTTCAAAAGGACATAGCTAGGGTGGTGGTGGTTCAGAGGAGGGCAACTAAAATGGTACAGTGAATGCATCTGAAAACCTATGGGGAAAGGCTTAGGGAATTAAACATGTACTCCCTGCAGGATAGGAGGAGTGGGGATATGACAGAAATGTACAGATACCTCACGAGGAAAAACAAGGTACAGTAAGGCAGAATTTTTCAAAGGAAAAGATGTTCAAGGACGAAGTGTCATGCTATGAAACTGGAAGGGCAAAGGTTCAGGGGAAATGTGAGGAGCACTTCTTCACAGAAAGAGTGGTAGATAAGTGGACCAGCCTACTGGTGGAGGTGGTGTGGTCAGAAACAGTTACAGGATTCAAGAAAGCATGAGATAGACACAGAGGGCTCTTAGAAGTAAAAGGGGTAGGGGAGAGGGACCACAGTCAGAATAGGGTCTACAGTGTCACATTAGGATAAAGGAGAAAATAGAGCACACTAGGTGGGCAATATGGCCCTTATCTACCAACACCTTCTATGTTTCTAGGTTTGTTTCTATGTTTCTATGTTAGATTGGTGGGTGAGTTTGAGTCCACAACTACATGCATTCGCGTGGCCTGAGGCCTAATGCCTTAAATGGATATTTCCAGGCCTAGGTAGTTCACTTTTTTCCTACAACAGTGCCTCTTCATGGTGGAAATGTTCATATCTGTGGTCTGCAACTGGGTGAGCACATGTCTGATTTCCACTTTGTGGTCTTCCTAGGTACTGTTTGTTATCAATAAGATGTTGCCTTAAACCAATATGATACATCAATCTGTCTCAGGTAAGCCCTTTTGCAGAAACAAATTGAATGCTGCAGGGGAATTTATAAAACCAAATGGCATCCTGGTCCAAGTCAGCTGGCACCTCCCAAAGGAGAAAGCCAACTTATGTTGGTCCCTGGGATCCACCTCCACAATCCAAAATCCAGTGGTTATATTGATTGTAGTGAAGAAATGGAGACCTTCAGTTTTGGCCAAACTCTGATCAATACAAGACATGGGCCACTGACAAAGAGGAACTTGTTTGTTCAGTTTTCTGTAATTGATGGTAAGTCACCACTTACCTGTGCGTTTTAATACAGGTCATACTGGAGCATTGTAAGTGCTGGCACATTCACTAACAATGCTTCTCTCCAAGAGGGATTCTGAAATCTCATGAATGGCTTCCTTTGCAGCTAATGGTATCTTATGTTGTCTAACATACACAGGCTTGCTGTTAGGTTGTATGTCAAGCCTGACAGCATGAAGGGTATTTTCCCCACAGTCTAAACTGTCTTTAAAGAACGGATTGGAAAATTCATGGAAAATCATAGCTAGTTCAGGTTTCTCTGAATCCGATATTGAACTGGCTAATGCCACATGCTCGTTGACTTATTCAGAAAACTCAGGATATTGGTCAGCTTCCCCAGTCTCTACTTTGATTTCAATCAGGTCAGATACATCCCATTTTTCTATGGAGGCAATCTCCTTTCTTTCCTTAAAAGGGAGTGGTTCAAACAAGAATAGGTAAGAGTATTTGACTTCTTACCTGTAATCATATATTTTACTAGCAAGAGGTTCTGGCTGGACCACAATCTGTCCTGAAGGCAAAGTGGTGTAACTCCCACCCACCGCCACCACCCCCATGTCCCCAATTCCAGGTATCTGTCCAACAACCGAAATGATGGGTGAAAGATCGTGAAAAGTGGAGCCCACCACCACCATTCCTATATCTGCTTAAGTGGGCAGAGAGATGGGGTCAGCTCCTAGGATATCCACCAGCAGATATGTGATTCTCCCCATGTAGCCCAGCAAATGGCTGTGATCCTCCCCACTAAGGGTTATTCCCAGTTCCCTGAATCATTTAGTGGGGTGGAAAATGTCTCTTTTCTCTGGCAAACTATGTCCCTTTTTAATATCCAGCCTTAGATATAAGCCCTAATCCTGCCTGGGATGGTGACACTCTGTTCCTTAACCACCTGACAAATCTGTGGTGTGGTCTGACCAGCTTTTATTTGAGACCTGGTGCAAGACAAAAGGCTGGGGTAATGTCTGGAGATGGATTAGAAGGGCTGGCTGATCGGCATCCAAGTGGATATTGGTTGCAAGCCTTACCAAAAAGTCTGCCCCCAAGCAACTTATTTTGTCATACATTGGACCACATATGCATAATGATACAGGGGGATACCCTCTGTGACAAAATTCAGGATTACTATTCCTTTCCATTTCAGGGGACCCTCTCCTGAAGGGGTACTGTCCAGTGGGTGGTTATGTTTTACCACTGTCAGTTCTGGATTTGTAGTTTAACTCTATGTATACATGGTATCTAATCAAGGTCCTTTCTTATGTAAGAGAAAAGGGAACATCTTTAAACTCTTTGTTTTGAACTGTTACAGGGAGTGTGAAGCTGCTGTCAGTATTCCTTTTCACATAACACAAAAGATCCCCTTTTATTTGTTCCCAGACTGGATTTCATATATCTGTTCATTAAGGCTTTCAGCATGTTCTTCATTAGTAAGGTGTGGTTCAGATGACAGCGCCAACTCCTCCACATGCCTGGACTCACAGGGGTGTGGTGTTGCAGACTCTTCCTCCATCTCTGGAGCTGTTTCTTGATTAGTTGTTTTCTGGCATTGACTGCATAACTGACCATGGAGGCCTGAATTTCCAATCAAATTTAATCTTTCACTACTCAGATTTGGTGGGAAGGCAGGGTTGGTTTGCACTGGTACATTGCTATAGGATTCTTTACGCTCTGAGGAAGGAGGTTCAGGTACAGAGGCTGCAGGAGAAACTCTTTTGGAAACTTGCCCTCCAAAGATTCAAGCAGATAAGGGTGGTCGGGTAGTTGCCGTGAATCTGTGTCTCTTCAGGTGTGATTTCAGTACCCCAGATCCCCACAGGTGTATAGGGTAGGGGTTAAGATACATCATACAATGGCAAGAAATAATCTAGCATGCTGATTGGTTAATGAGCCCCAACACAGTAATAATATTACACGATAACATCACTGTATCTAGGTCAGGCACAAAGGTAACCACACTGCAGAAAAAGATCCCTCCCTCTGTCACTATCCCGTAGCCCTTACAGCTCACCTCTGTATGTACAAGCATCCAGCCTCCTAGTGAACAGTTCACAGTGAAATCACCATCCTGTCACTAAATGTCACTTTCTTTTCATAATCCAACTTCATAAAAACAGAAACTCTTCCTAAACAGACACTAGTTCTTCCAAAAAGACACTGTGTCTTTCTGGAAGAACTTGCGGTCTGTTTAGGAAGAGTAAACACCTGCCTGCAGCTTTGTACAATAGAAGTTTGTACCTCCAGCTGCTGCTCCATGTGGCTCCATTGTTGAGAAGGCACACTTCAGAACACTCGCACTCAGCTATCCATTCCTCGAAAAAACACATATTCCAACTTAAAAAAAAGCCACCGGTAGCTGCTTTTACTTCTTCCGCTCATTAATGAGTTGGTGTGAGCATGAGCACAGTACAAATTCACACTGCACAGCTCCTGAAACACTTGACAGCTATAGAAGAAACACAATAAATTTAAAATCGCAAAAAAAAAAAAAACTCAAACACTCTCCCCTTCACGTACTGTCTGTTGTAATTTTATGCAAATGATCAGAAAGGGCAGAGGGGAGACCAATGTCACAGAACAATATATAAACAAGAAAAGGCATTTAGGACTCAGTATGCAAGATTAATGTGGCAGCAGTGCCACTGTGTGTTGGAAGATATATTCTGGACTTTTTTCTTAAAACATATACCTACACCCACAGAAATCATAGAAAAAATGGATAAAAATGTTTTTCTTTCTTTTTTTTTTTAAATTAACAAATAAGCTATTGTATAATAGCAATAAGGCACTCCAGGGATGTGTGTTATTGTGTAATAATGTCACTCCTGGGGTGGAGGAAGCACTCAGCTTCACCTCGTGCTTCAGCCCACCCCAGGAGTGATGTTATTACACAATAACACACACTCTGTCGTGCCTTATTGCTTAATTAACCCATGTCACACCCTGAGTAATACTCATTATTTATTTACTTATTTATTGAATTTTGTTGACCAGGTAGGTCCACTGAGACTGGAAGTCCCTTTTTCAGGGGCGACCTGGGGGGAAGGGATACAGATGGTGACCAACTGAAACTGAACCAAATTGAGCTGCTGTTGGTGGTATTTTTAGTGAATAGGGGAAATTTGGCCAGGACATCGGGGAACTTCCCTTAGTCTTGGGTAGGGGGTGCTGCTGTCCATTTGCAGGAGTCAGAGGAGGAGATTGTGTGTCAGACTGGGATCTAGTCCACAACCCCAGTCTGTGTTTCTTTTGGGGATGAAGGCATGATTACTTCTCAAGATGTAGAGGTGGATCCTCTACCAACTGATAATAATATGGAAGTAGATGAGCCAATGGGATCTTGTGACATGCGACAAGATGAATATTCAGCAGTGGTCAAAGAAAAAACTGAATGTAGGCAAACTGCCTCCCAGGAAAAAGGCTCAGAAAAATACAAACAATCAACAGTAAGTCCCGAAGTGCTTCGGGAAATCCAAACAACCCTACACTCTATGGGGAAACAAGCTAAAGTTTTGGTGGCAAACTACATGACTGAAAATGAAAATCAGCTACCTGACTCTGACAGAAGTTCTTTGGAGAGTCGGCAAACTTCTGAGTGACTGCTCCCTGCAGGGAGAGTTTCGACATCACAGCAGATTGCTGCTGCTTTTGGCATTCACAGAACAGAGGCTCCAACTAAAGAATCATCAGCAGAATCAGCTCTACAAAATGCAGGTTGGATCCAGAACTCAGATGGACGCTGGATCCCTGATCCACTTTGGGATATAAACTCATAAAGCTCTGTTTTCACTTCTGGGGCCCCCACAGAAGATAAAGTTGCTGACATCCCGTCTTGTAGCTACTAGTTTGGTGCAATGCTGAAACTTCAGGATGTACAGGTACCTTTACAAAATAACAAAGACTCTGCTTCATAGGATACCTTCATTAGGCCTAATGCACATTCTGCAGCAAACTCTGAATGTTCAGATACAGAGAATTGATCCCCCCGCAAGGGCAAGGGCAACCATGTACTAACAGAGGACCCACTTTTTCTGAACCTTTCTGTAATAGAATTAAACAGGTCCCTAGGAGAAATGCAGTACATTTGAGGTATGGGGGGGCCTCAAATTATGCCCTGACAGAGTATATGTTGTTAGAACTCTGCTGAAAAACTCAATGAACTTTCAAGCAGCAGATGTGTATGCGTTAATTCATGTGTCAGGTTTTAGAATAAGTATGAAAAGATGAGGTCCACATCTTTGTGGGCTCCCTTCATGGTAATTTCTCTGACCAAATCCCTTTTTAAATCAGTGACAGTATTATTTCATAATGAAGGGGTCAATATTCTTTATATATAGTACTGACTAGAGGAAAAAATGCACTATTCTGTGCCCTCCTGAAGCAATAATTGATTCTGAGGAGATATGGATAGAAGGGAGAAGATTCTTGGTCAAACTTCTTCAGAGAGATAATGAAGTGTTACATATCCCTAATAGTTTTACTTAGGTAGGGACAGAGGGGTCTGTTTCTACCCTGGCCAACCACAGGCCTTCTACAAGTGCAGCTGCAGGACCCACTTGAGTAGTGTTTGTAAGCATCTTAGATGCACCTTGTGTGGCAATTTTGGCCATGTAAACATGGTCTGCAGAAAAGTATTTAGATGTAACTTATGCAGCGAGATAGGTCATGTATATCACCAGTGCCCTTGTGTAACTAGGTAAAAAAATTACCTTTCTCATGTTCTTGTTGAAATGGCACAAAGGGAGAGGCAACAGACAAGTGGTGCACATGTAATAAATGTAATTTATTACAGGTAAATGATAATACAGGCTTACTACCAACAGTGAGTACACTGGGAGAGCTTCCAGTTTTCCTTACCTACGTAGGTGTGGTCTCTAATCTATTCTCAGAGAAGCTATGTGCTGCAAAGGATCTTATACCCTGATAATAACCATGGTTACTACTGAAGAAGATACATAAAAAGTATACAATTGGACACTGGCAGGTATCATGAGTAACCATCCTAACTAACATGAAAAGTTGCTTTGCTTGCAAAGATAGCATGAACAGTGGGATCTCTATAAGTCTCCAAGGTCACTTGCCATTATAGTGATGCACAAGCATTAATGGTGGCACTATTGCCTAACTTATAATTATTCAGTAAAAATATAATGGAAAGCATCTCCCAGGACTAAGATACAGTGGTAAAACATAATGGAGCATAATATGCATTAGTAAAATACAGTAGAACACAGATCCTGGCATTTATGCTTGTACGATAAGTGTTACTGCCCTAAGATTAGAACATATGTCTACATATATGTTGCTGTCCATGAGGTGGGGGTACAATCAGGGGTGCTGGACCATGGATAACATTCCCCCCTTGTTGCCTTCAGAAGAAAAGGCAACAACCACAGGAGAGTAGTGGGATGGAACTAAAAACTCAATTACAAGCCTGAGGCAAGAGCCTTGTAAAGGAATTTGAGTTGTTCTCAGTGTTGTCTTAGAGTACGTCACAGACAGCAAAGAGTTAGTATCAGGAAAACAATAAAAAAATGCTTGAATAATAACAAAAGCCTTAAAAGTGAGTTCTAACCAGGTATTGGATAGAGCAGTACTTAAATCACTATCATGAATAAGATCATTAAGAGCATCACCAGCCTTAGAACTATTAGTGCTAATATAAATCAAATGTGAATATTTTTTAGCTAAAAGAGATTTCAAAGAAAGAGTCAAAGGGTCAATGCACACATTAAACACTGGCAAATATTGAGACAAGGCAAGCAAGTATTGCAGATTGGTATCAATAATATCTGGTTCAGGGAGAGAAAAATGAGTAATGACTGTGTGACCTATAACTGTTTTCTGCTGTGGAGTAAAAGAGAAGTTAGGAGCTGAGATATCACAAGATTTCTGACCATAAACAAAGGATTTATGATTTGTCACTACTCAATACTACCCATCGGAACTGTAAGTAACTCTCACAGTTGGAACCCTCCATCACTGTAGACATATAGGACAACAAAAAGACTGGTTGGTGAGCCATGAAGTGAAGCGATGTACCTCTTCCAGGTAGCTTCGTGATGCACCTGTTTTGACGTCAGGCACTGAAGATGCAGCTCATGGAGATTTGGATTTGTCATCCTCATCAACATCAGTCAGATCAGATGGCAATTCATCACCCAAGGTATAAGACTAGTCAAGATGTTCTGGTGAGGGCTGTAAAAGCACAAGGTTCTTGGCTAGCGGTCCCTGGTAATCCAGTAAAGCCACCTGACACCAAATATTGTTTCAAATCAGTTGCAATTTATTAATACCCAATAAGCCCTAACAATTTTACCTCTAACATGATTAAATCTAAACAGCTAATGGCCTGTTACCACCAGGGCTACAGGTACAGAAAAAGTGAAGCAGACTGGCTCCCTCTTTCTGGGTGTCCAGCATCCATAGCAGCCCATAGGGCTAGTCTTCTGGAACACCAGGGACATGACACTTAGGTCCTGTATTTATACATAAAAAATGCATAGTGGAAATTTTCAAACTCTACAGCAAATCTTAGCCTAGACATCACGTCATTTAATAACATCATGAGACACGGTTTTAAAAGTACAATGGCCATGAGATACCTCAGTCATAAGATACATTTGACACTTTGCTAAAACATGTGGTCAGCTTTAGATGGAAAAACAAGTGATTAGGGGATTTTTCATTTATCAAAAAAAACTCACTTTAGGATACAGAAAACATATGAGGGGACTTCACATTTACTTTAAATAACTTGCTGACTAGACAGTGGCAAAAACTAGGATATAATTGTTTCTTATCAACTTTTTGTTACATATTTTTTAAACACAAGAAATTATAAAATGAGGAACTGTATCTAAGCTGCAGTGGGTTGAAGCAGCTGGACCTTATCTTGGATATGACCTTGTGTTGAAGGAAGGTTTTGTACAAAATATCTCTGCTGAGCAAAGCAGAGCTAATTTTCTTTAAAACATGTATTTTTAAACACGATTTATCCTCTTCACTTATTTTCTACAGTTATTTAAAGGGCCCCAACACCTTTTGAACCTGGGCATCTACACAGACATTAATTTGCACAGTGGTATCATTATTTGCATGGTTTCAACAATTACTCTCCAAACACATCTGCACTTACGAGGCACATCACTCTACATGTTGGTATCATTTAGCTATTTATTACTCATTTGCAGCCTCCACACTGGCCATTTTACACCTTTCTATCTCCTCAACCTTTTGGTTAGCCAATTACATATTATTGATAACAGTTTGGTTACTGGTCACTAAATTTGGTCACTGGCCACTTTCAGCAATTCCCACCTTGAAGTCAAGGGACCTTTATTGGAGACCCAAGCCTTCGCAAAAGTAAACATAAAAATAAAGATGCTAATTATTAAATAAATGTTTTTAGAGCTTACTGCCCTGTGATCCTATCTTGTGATCTCTGATAATGGGCTGCTATTACATCCATTATCAGGGAGACATAAAATAAGGACACATTAGTTTGAATGTATGTTTAAATTCAGCCATATTTCAGTGGGAAATATTTAAGACAACAGGTATATACATAAATTACACATTATTTACAAGAGTTTCAAGTACTGAAGTAGCAGTTAATTAGCTGGGGGCCCTGGTATTAAAATGGGAACACTTTTAACAATTTTGATTATGGGGGTGAGGGAAGACTGGTAAGGGGGGTCTTGAACCCCCACAGATCAGTATATAAGTTTGGTATAACTAAACACTTTTGAGCTTAATCTGTTAATTGCATTTTAATACTTTTACCTTACATAATTTCTAAGCTATCAATAATACAAGCTACAATTTTTTTGAAGCTAGAAAACAGTTTATAATTGATTACATGAAAAACCTTTTTTAAAACTGATTGCCAGCATACAGATAGTCAAGGCAAGCATGAAAGGAATTCGGTCCTGGAGTTGGTACAGAGGTGGTTACAGATGGAGCACAAATGGTGAGCTTGTAAAACAGAGTGCAGAACTCAGGGATGTCAACACCACAATTGAAAAATGTGAAAAGATGTTAACATGTGATACCACATGTAACACAATATGACATAACAATATTTGTTGATGAAGAAGAGTTCATGGAATCCACTTTGAGACTGGATAAGGTAGATGCTACCTTGTGTTGAGGTGTGGCACACCCTTGGAGCTTGATTGAAGAATCTGTTGATAAGGTCTCTTCTTAAATAGGTCATTATAGAACGTATATGACCAGTTTAGAAAGTTCATGCAAGTAGCAGTCCATGAAATTAACAGTCCATAAAGTTCATATTAGTAACCACAGGTTGGTGTAGTTACAGTACAGGTGAAATGTCATTTGCAGAATGGTGGTAACCCCACAAGGCACATGGGGCAATGCAGGCAGTAATTTAAAAAACAGAACACCAGCATAGTAGAAAAGTCAGTGTTCATGTTGCTGGCTGCTGGCTGGCTAATTGGCAGACACATAGGCCAGGGGTGTATTAAATTGTGCATTGAGTCCTTTTAATGGAGTAGCCACACACACACTGACATGGCATTTGTGTTGTGGTAGTTGATTACACCATGGCACAAAGATTAACAGTCCATAAAAAAAGTAACAGTTTACAATAAACCATTAAGAACACAGTCCATAATAGAGTAATAGGTTTGCATAAAGTACCAGCCATGTTTGGAACAAGCAGCAGTGAAGAAAATGGATGTCTTGCTTGAAGATCAACTGAAGAAAAATCTTCTGGCTGAAGTTAGGGGATTGCCCCTACCCCAGACTTAACTTCATAGTAAGCAGAACCAATAAGCTTGATGGTAGAGTCTGAATTGGCTGGACCTTTTTCAGTTGATTTAAAGTTCTACAAATAGGTGTCATTTTGCTGAAAACATTGCAGTTGCAGAGGTAATAATAACTTGATTCATGCAATAGTCCTTATATGGAACCAGTCAGGCACAAAGATAGTGATGACACTGAAGTTTTGGCAGTTGTTTTCTTTTCAGGAAAAAGATGAAGGTTTTTGCAGCTTAGATGAAGGTGTTACTGCTGTTGTACATGGAGATGTTATGTGTGCCACACCGTGGAAACCTGCAAACTTGAAAAGTGTGTTAGAAACTGAATTAAGAACACATAAATAACAATTTGCTAAATCAATAATGTTTTTGTTTTGTAAAGAGTGGTGTGACACAGCCTAAATTCTGACAATTGTGGAAAGAGAAAAATAAAAATGGGACATCAACCGCACACCTGGGGGTGCAGGCTGAGGTCCAATTATACCATTTGACCATCTGTGAATCCATGACAATGTTATGGTTACACCCTGCAGTTAAATCATGGAAGAGGTTATGACAGTGATGAACATGATTTCCCCATTGGTTTGTTGCTGGCAGGCCTAACTGAGACCTGTGTTATAAAATCTTGTAATGTTACAATAACACACTTTAAACATATAGTTTATGGCAATATGCCTGTTACACTATGCAATAGTGTGACAAATATATATATATATATATATATATATATATATATATATGTATATATATATATTGTTGGCCTATGCCAACTAATAGTAGCGCCTATTGCACCTTTGACAAGTGAAAGGGTTGTCTACCTTCTTTACCCCGTATAGTGAAATACTCCAAAGTACTGAATGAGGTAAGGCCTACTATGGGACTGTGAAGCACAGGTTTTGGAGCAGAATCTAACTTCTGCATATTATAACTGTTAAGATTTAAAATTACAAAACTTGCATGTAGTGCACTTTATTTTCCTGGGGTACCTGGAAAGGATGATACAAACAAAGCATTAATGTATCTGGGATTTTGCTTGGAACACATTTGTAAGGGTGGGTCAGCAATGCTGGCCTCAGTATTTAGGTTTGGTTATGAGCATTAAAAACATTGATAAATGTGGAGCAGTTTCTGAATACACACCTGATGCAGTGTTGCAAGATGTATATCAAATCATAATAGCATAAATCTAAAACATGAACATTTTTGCAATAGAACAATGTCAGTATTGAGCATAATGCATAAAATACATTTTAACAACAAATATAGACTGCAAATTTAAGTCAAAATCCAGGAATCTTAGAGCATTGTGACTTTACTTGTTGAACATAACCATGGAATAAGTTGCAGAGGGTGTGTAGTATAATTTAAGTTTATAAGTTGCAGTTCTTGATAAAAAATTACTTAGTTTTGGTTGAGAGAATTATTGGAGCAATCCACCACTCTGTTTTTGTTAACTTGTAAGACTTTTCAGGGTCTGCGATGCTTTAGAACTTTGAAATTATTAAAAAAAATGTTGTTTGCACTTATAGAAAGCAGATAATTGCATCCATTGCTGTAAGGCTATGAGAAGTTGTTTTACATTTGTTTTGACAGGATAAGAAAGCTGAAAAGACAATCAAAAGAATGAATATATGGAAAGACATACATAACCCCCCCCCCAGCTTGACTGATTACTTGCTGAGGGCAGAAGCCCATGTACTAATAATAGGTGTAAGTTTTAACTGTTTGCACTAGAAAAAGCAGAAGGACTTGGGCTGGGTTATACTGTTAAAATACCTTGGGTCTTTTTAAAACGTGTAAATAAGATCAATTATTAGCAAATACACATTTTCTGGGATTTACCCCTATGGGGAGACAGTAATGTACCTTGCAACCTTTGTGGGTATTACACTGGAAGGAAGGGTAGTATGCCCCCCCCCCGAGCTCCTACTATGGTGGAAGAGGCAGCTCGAATACTGTAGTGATAAAAAGGTTAGCTGTGGATGGCTACATGGATATTGAACCAGAAATGATCTGGCAATTTAGTATACAGTCATGCAGCACCTTTAAAAAGGTGTGCACTGGATTAATGGTAATGGGGTGACCCCATTGCAATCCCCACCTAATATACATTTTAAATTATAACAAAATAATATTGCCATTAGTTTAGTAAGTTTCATACCTTACTAGAAGTTGGGAAACTTCTTTTTTTTTCAGAAGAAAGAGAAGAAACAAAAAAAAAAACAGATAAACATACACCATTGTAAAAATAAAACAAGATTATTTTGGTAGGATAAAAGAAGCCAAGCGTCACTGGGTTCCCTTATCCTAAGCATGACAAAATGTCAGCTGAGTTTATATAAGATCCGGATTGATAGTAATATCATACGTACGTATCTCAGAATGCATTTATAAAAGGAAAAAAAAATGACTGCACCATGGTCACATATAAAAATCAAAGTCATTGTTTTTAACTGTAGATGGTAAACTTATCTCAAAAACAGCTGTAATATTCCTTTCTAACAGTATACTGTATATATATATATATATATACATAAAATAGTAGGGGGAGGTGATGAATAATTCCCCCTTCCAGCTCGAGTGCCTTGCATAGTATGGGAATCACGTGATATTGTTCAAGAACAAAGGAGTTGTACTTACAACCAAATGTTTGTGGAGGAAGGCTTTGAGCATTGCCTGTGTTGGCTGCAAGCCCAGAAAGGAAAAAAAAATGCTTGTCCCTTTTTACTCAGAATGCCATTACTATAATGTAAATAAAATTGTAGGGTTCACCATTGGTGTGCTTTCATGAAAACATACATTTTGTGTGAAAAGTTGTGCTTTAAGTAGGGAACACCCATCAAGTTTGAACTGGTAATAACATAACATTTTGAAACACAAGAAGGTCAAATAATCCTGCAAAAGGTCACACAGTGTGCACGCAAGGGTCGCTCAAACCCGGCTATTTTTGTAGTGTCCTTGAACACTACTGATATTAAAGTATCTTTAATAACAAAAGAGCTCAAAATAAAACTGCTGGCCAAGACAATACACACACAAACACATACACAAAAAGAAATACTTAACACAAAATAAGACTGACATTATTTGGCACCAATCTGCTGAGGTAATGCTCATAGTTTCATTAGAAAACTGCAAGTGTTTTAGGTATATGCTGCCTCCTGCCTGTCTTGCAACACACTACAACTTTTTAAACCAACAAATTTATATATATATCTCCATGCCAATTCTTTTCAGAACAAAAATTTTTTAAACACCTTCCAACTCCTTTAAAACACAGCACAACGTACCATCTGTAAGTGGAGACATCTAGTAAACAATGGTTACACTTTTTGGCGCATAGCCTAAATATGGCACTCGGCCATTTTGAAATCTTTGTGACAAATATTTTAATTCCTTTTAGCAAAAAGTTTCTGGTTTAAACTAGAAGTATGATAAAGCCATTCATAGCTGTTAATACATTACATTACATGTTCACCTAGCAGTGGCTTAGCATGTTGCCTGCAAACTACAAATCTTTTTGCACATTGCAATCTTTGACGTCATATCTCTTCACCTTCAACACCACCTGCTCTGATCAACAACTACATACAAAAGTTCTTCACTGACCCTATCTAAGCAGCACAAATCTTTTATTAAAAATAAAACTAACTAAAACAGTCAAATATGAGGCAAATAAGCTTTTTTTTTTACTGTACCATGTTCTGTGCCTAAGGCAGTCAATACTATCTTGCAACCTTGACAGCAGAACATAATTACAGAACACAGATATATGCTGGAAAATATGAGAGAGAGAGAAGGATCATTACCTTGTTTAGCGTGTGTAGTACAGAAATAAAACAGACATAAAAAAAACTTTAAAACATTCAGACTTACCCTGTACCAAGGTATTTTCCTTCTTCTTTTCTGATACGCCAGTCTGATCCAGAAGAATGACTGCAGGACCTTCATGATAATCTCCAAACGCAGCAGCTATCAACCCTTTTCAAAGGTTTTCTTTTGGCCATTTCAGTAACCTGCCAAACCAAGTCTTTTCCCAGAGTTCTGGTTTGCAGTTTAAAAATCTGTAGCAATACTAGGTGCTAGGTTGAGATCCAACTGGTGGAGATCCCAAGTACCTGGGTTTGGGATCAAATGTTTCAGCCTCTATAGGAGGCAAGGGAACTTCAAATTGATACAAAAAACTGGAAGCTGTGCAAATAGTGGAGGGGGGGATTTTTAAATCAACCCATCTGTAGTCACACCTACTGTTTATGCATCCACAGTGGTTTGTTTCTCTTTCTCTAAATGTTGCTTCTCTAATGTTACTTATTCAGCCACTGCTTTTCTACTAAAAGCAACCTGAACTGTGAAAGCCATCATCAGCTCTAACAGTGTATTCTTTTACTGACCTGCCATCTAGCAGGCACAAATTACAAGGGCAGTTGCCCTTGCTTGTTTGAGAGACTTTTCCTTAATACATCTCTCCACATATCTCTAAACTTGGGGTCCTCAGACCCCCACATACATATACATTACTCTTACCCAACTTACAGCTGCACCATAGACCTTTTCCTGTAGGTTCAAGTCCACTCGAACACACAGAGTCCATTAGACTCTTTTTCCCAGCCCCACAGTTAAGTTATGAACCTTATCTGTGAGGACCCTGTTTAGAGTAAACACTAGGCTTTACCAGATTTACCAAGACCAGAACCAGAACCACCTGCTGGCTGGCTTGGCCAATTTGTAAAAGCAAGAGGTTCTTGGCTAGTGGTCCCTGGTAATCCAATAAAGCCACCTGACACCAAATGTTGTTTTAAATCAGTTGCAATTTATTAATACTAAATAAACCCTAACAATTTTACCTCTAACATGATTAAATCTAAACAGCTGATGGCCTTTTACCACCAGGGCTACAGGTACAGAAAAAGTGAAGCAGACTGGCTCCCTCGTTCTGGGTGTCCAGCATCCATAGCAGCCCATAGGGCCAGTCTTCTGGAACACCCAGGACGTGACACTTAGGTCCTGTATTTATACATAAAAAATGCATAGTGGAAATTTTCAAACTCTACAGCAAATCTCAGACTAGACATCACGTCATTTAATAACATCAGGAGACAAGGTTTTAAAAGTACAATGGCCATGAGATACCTCGGTCATAAGATACATTTGACACTTTGCCAAAACATGTGGTCATCTTTAGATGGAAAAACAAGTGATATGGGGATTTTACTTTTATCAAAAAAACTCACTTTAGGATACAGAAAACATATGAGGGGACTTCTCATTTACTTTAAATAACTTGCTGACTAGACAGTGGCCCAAACTAGGATATAATTGTTCTTATCAACTTTTTATTACATATTTTTTTAAACACAAGAAATTATAAAATGAGGAACTGTATCTAAGCTGCAGTGGGTTGAAGCAGCTGGACCTTATCTTGGCTATGACCTTGGGTTAAAGGAATGTTTTTTACAAAATATCTCTGCTGAGCAAAGCAGAGCTAATTTTCTTTAAAACATTTATTTTTAAACATGGTTTATGCTCTTCACTTATTTTCTACAGTTATTTAAAGGGCCCCAACACCTTTTGAACCTGGGCATCTACACAGATATTAATTGGTACAGTGGTATCATTATTTGCATGGTTTCAACAATTACACTACAAACACCTCTGCACTTACAAGGCACATCAATCTGCATGTTGGTATCATTTAGTCATTTATTACTCATTTGCAGCCTCCACACTAGTCATTTTACACCTCTCTATCTCCCCAACCTTTTGGTTAGCCAATTACATATTGTTGACAAAAGTTTGGTCACTGGTCACTAAACTTTGGCCACTGGCCACTTTCAACAGCACCCACAAACAGGTTTCTCAATATCAAAAAATGTCACAGTGACACAGATAATTGTATCCCTTCTTGGTGCAACAGTTCGTGTGCAGTGCTACCCATGCTTGGAGAGCAGAATGGTAGACCAACAAGGAAGGGAAGTCAGTTCTTTCTCGGTAGATGTTGTCATCCATTTGTCCAATAGAATTTATTGCAGCCAATTTATCAAAGACAGAAGTTTCTGGATCAAAGCGTGGTAGTGACACGGTAAAGGTAATAAACATATTGTCATGTATTGATCAAGTTTTAGTAAAGTAGTGTAACCCCTCACCCCTGCCTTTTTACTAAACCGACAGGTGGCATGCTGTTGGCATTGGCAGCAATACCTGGTGGGGACCTGGGTTCGGGGAGGATGATGTTACCTGGCACAAGGGACCTAGGTTTGGCTACTCTGCACAGGGGTACCCAAGTAAATCCAACTACAGGAAGCAATAACTGTAATGTCCAGAACCAGGATTGGGATTTTTCAGTGTGGCTTTTATTCATAAACTAGCTGACCATAACAAAGCATAGATGGATCCCCAAGGGGCTACGTTTACTGTAAATGCAGATAGAGACTACAAGGTGGTCCACTTAAAGAATGAACCCATTTCTACTGTTGTCTGGCTCTGGACCCACCAGGCACTCAGCCCGGACTTGCATGCACTTTGGATACACAGCCTGACTGGCCCAGCTCCCCTGCCGGCCACTTGACTGATAGTCCATTTAAAGAATGGACCCAATTTACTTGTTGTGGCTCCCCATGCCACTTAGAGTCTGTGACTCCTAGAGAGATTTGTTTTCTTACTTCCTTCGGACTCCCATCAAACAAGGAGTATATTTTCCCAAGCTGTGGCTCCCCACACCACTTAGAGTCTGTGACTCTTAGAGAGATTTTCCAATTTGTGACCCACATCTGGGTACCTGCCTCATCACTGGCCAGGCGCATGAGGCAAGTGGCAATCACAGTAGAAATCCATAGAGGTGGACCTGGTTACTAAAGATGGGTGTTCCCGACTCCAGCTCCCACAGCCCATACCAGGCCATTTCTCTGGACAAACAGAAACTTAAACTTTGAAATGTAGATTAAACGGTGGATGACCTGTAGCACCCCCTCTACAACATTACTTGAAATCCATTCAGACTTTAAATTTTGAACTACTCCATTTGTTTGTCCTAGTACAATAGGCCTCCCAAATAGTAATTCACATCCCAGCTTTCTTCATATTTTCCAAACTGAAGAAACATATGGTTTGCCCTCTCAAATAGAGCAAAACACTCACCCTTTCATTGCAGGTGCCCCACAGGCGAAGTACCACTTCTTTCACTGTTATCAAACCAGAACAGAAACTGTAAAAAGGCAGCTTTCTTCTGTAGTGGAAATTAGGGGATTGCCCCTGGAATCCACAGAGGGACTTTGCTCCCCCCCAGAGGGAGGGGGGCACTGAGACCTGGACAGTGGTCTTCACCACTTAAAACTGGACACTAACTTTCTCCCAAGGAGGTAAACAGAAAACACTTCCTTCCTGCTTGTAGGTAAACAGAAGACTTCCTCCTTCTTCAAAACAAACAGAAGACTGACTTTGAAAACTCCCAAAGTTCTAACTTACTCCCTGTGCTGCAGATTCCAATGTGGCTTATGCAGCTGTGACAGTTCTATGGTGATGTCATCTCTCAGTCTCAGCTGTGACTGAGAAAGAGTGAGACAGTGTGAAACCCATTTAACTGGAGTTTCACAAGCTGCCTTCCCTGTCTACCACTAGGTCTTACTGGGATTCTAGTAACCCCGGGTAACAAGGGGTTACACTCATTCTTGACCAGGAAAATGACTGTCTCCAGTCATTATGCACCCGGCCTTAGGCCATCCCACCCTATGTGCTTCCTGTGGAGGGGGGTGATCAGGCCCCCTTCTACCATGTGCAAGCACAGGCAGGCAACACTAAGGGCCTAGAGGCCTATAGCTGACATGTCAGCCTCTACTCTATCCACTTACTATGGACACCTAGTGGCTCTGGTATAACTATCCAGAGCATAGCCCTGATAGATCAGCACTGCAATCCCTATGGCCGTTCAGGACCACAGCCTGTCTATCCCCCCTAACCCTCTAGGGAAAACCTATCTGCCTCTAACATAATATTCCCAAACAAAAACAAAACCCAGAGACCTCCCCGACCTTGGGCAACCTGCAACTACACCATTAAAATAACCAATTACTGCCTCCTCCCTACCCCCACAACCACACCTGTGGAAGGAAAGGGTTAATACAGTAACAACCATAACAATAACAACACAGTACTTTAAATTTCTACACAATAAAGCACTGACGAGGAACTCCGATGAGCCCATCCTCTTCTTGTCTTCTCTTCTGTGTTCCCAGGAACACCTGTAAGAAAAAGAAAGACAAAACACACTCCTAATCTGCATACACAGTCTACCTAAAACCCTCACCATACAAAAACACTGAATAATCCCCCCCAATTTTTTTTTTTTTTTAGAAAAAAGGTAGGAAAACAGTATTTACATTAGAGTACAATAATGACATTATTTGCAATACACATTTGGGGGGATGGAGTGCCCTAAAAGTCCCAACTAGTGACCACAAGGCCCGAAGGCTAGTCCAATAAAGAGTCTCTTCTGGGCCGGAGCCCCGTGAAGCATAGTTCTAAAAGGCCAAAGTCTCAAAGGGGAGAGTCTTTGCGGACAGTTCACACATTTTTGAAGTCTGTAGTGTAGGGTGTGTACTGCAATGTCATAAAGATAGAAAAAAGTGTTTTTGGACTTACCAGCCATTTGTAGTATACAAACTGCACCAACCTTGTCGACAGCCAAAGACTCTCCCTGGCAGCATTTCTTCTGGTACGGCTGGGTGGACATCTTCCAGGAACCACAGGAGGGCACATCTGGAAACAGTTGAGCTGATGTCATCAATGGAGAAGGAACCTTAGAACAGGAACAAAAAGAAAAACAGCTGGTCCGACGTCATCCGATTACCAGGTGATGAACAGGAAACAGCTGGGCTGGTGTCTTCTCTGGATCTGAAGACATTTGGTGGGCCAGTAGATGGTTGCTGAACAGGACAGTACACTGTAGACTGAAGAATGTGGAGCACCTGAGTCCTTGGTTATTCATATTGGCGGGTCAATAAGGGCACTTCACAGTCTGCTGTGGCAGTATTGACTACCACTGCTCAGCTCTCCATTTTGTAGGCACGGGCTTAATTACTGGGAGGTCCTTGCACTGAGGCCAATAGTACCGGGGATCAGGGGCTTGAATTATTACCCCGTCTGGGTGAACATAACTCACACAGTGGGAGACTTCACGTCCCTCTCCGTCCACTATTCTTACTCTGTTCAACAGTGTCCTGCCTCTCTTCCACTGTGTATACTTTTCGTGGAACAGTCTATTCTTTACATGCTAGTTAGCCCCAGGATGCACATGTTTCATTGCTTCATCCCAGATCCAGGATTTCCTGCAGTCCTCAATCTCCTCCCAGACTCTCCGAGGAAAGGTAGGAAAGGTCATATCATAGATTTCATTTGTCTTTCTACGAACCAGTCTCTCCTCTTTACTTGCTTTGGTCAATCTGAGACTGCTGGCCTGGCTTGGGGGTGGCCAGTCCTGGTTCTGCCAGCTTCACATCCTCAAAGAAATTAAAATCGGATCCCTGACTTCTTCTTGTAAAGCCAGGGCAGTGGCATCACCACTTTCTTCAACACATTCCTCCGAGGCAAGATCTTGAGGCTGTGTACCCGTTCCTTTCTCACAAGGCCACATAGGTTCCCCCTCATCTTTCTCTTCACTGAGGATCTGAGTCCAGGAGTGAGCAGTCATTCTCACCCCTGAGACTATCCATTCATCACTAGGAGCGGAAGTCGACACCTCCCATTCAAAGGCCCTCTGCATCTCATCTTCACCTGCGAGACTTGGGCTAGGCCCCCCCACCCAGGGGTCTATTGATGCTTTATCCAAACTTTCTTTCTGAGATTCAGCATCCAAAACTTCAATTTCAGGTTCAGTCTCTAACTCTGCACCCTCTAGCTTTGTGCCACACTCCCCCGAGGGACCTTCTTCCACAGGCTCCACCTGATGCTGTGTGCTGCCAACTGCAGATTCCTGAATTTTTGTCCATGTGGGAGCCAAATGAATTGGAGGTGCTTTATATAAAGCCATATTTTTGATGGCATCCAGCACAGTGAGGAATCATGAAGACATCCCTTCCAGCACTTAGCATATCTGGCATACGCACTGGATAATTAGGAATTGTCACATCAGGGTCAGTTGCCTCCATAGCACCACTTTTCAGTATCTCTCGTCTATTTTACTGCTGCTGTTACTGCAACCCGGACATGATCGAGATATGAGCTGGTCCTGAGACCATAACTGCAGAAAAAATAAACAAGCGTTCACTGTTACCAAAAGTCCCACTTTAATGAACACACTCTGTAGCTTTAAAATGGCTCCTCTGCTGCTGTGTTTACTTTACTACCCCACCCTGTAATGGCGGCAGCAGCACTCCTGTGCATCAACATTTAGAATCTGGGTCAAGCCACTGCGCATCCGATTTACACCTGCTACTGATAACTTTTACTCAAACTGCACAACTTGCTCTTATCTGGCTTCACACACATGTACAGGATTTTCCTTGGACTTTTCACATGCTGGCAACATTTACATAGAAACATAGAAACATAGAAACATAGAATTTGACAGCAGATAAGGACTGCTTGGCCCACCTAGTCTGCCCATTTTCCTACCTAACAGATAAGCTGCAGATCCTAGTTAACCAACAGCTTACTTCCTTTTACCTGCCCCTAGGACTGCCTTATGCCTGTCCCATGCATTCTTGAAGTCTCCCACTGTTCTTGACTCCACAACCTCCTCAGGGAGGCTGTTCCATGCATCCACAACCCTCTCAGTGAAAAAATACTTCCTCGCATTACCCCTGAGTCATCCTCCCTCTATCTTCAAATTGTGCCCCCTTGTTCTTGCACATCTCTTTTTCTGGAAGATGCTACCCTCTTGGACTTTGTTAATTCCCTTGAGGTACTTGAAAGTTCTATCATGTCCCCTCTCTCCCTTCTTTCCTCAAGAGTATACATATTAAGCTCTTTTAGTCTTTCTTCGTATGTCTTCTGGTGCAGACCCTGCACCATTTTGGTTGCCCTCCTCTGCACAGCCTCCACTCTGTATATGTCTTTGCGGAGATGGGGTCTCCAGAACTGCACACAGTACTCCAGATGGGGTCTCACCAACTGGCTGTACAGAGGGATAACAACTTCCTGTTTTCTACTATTGATGGCTCTTTCTATGCATCCCAGTATCCCCCCAGCCTTCCTTACTGCCTTCTCACATTGCTTGCCCACCTTTAGGTCATCTGATATAATTACCCCCAGGTCCCTTTCTATTTTTACTGTTGTCAGTATCTCACCCCCCATTGTGTACGCTTCCCTGGGTTTTTGTTTCCCATGTGCATTACCTTGCACTTCTTTGCAGTGAATCTGAGCTGCCATACATTTGACCATTCCTCCAACCATGCCAAGTCCCTTCTCATCCTTTCCACTCCATCTTGTGTATCAACCCTGTTGCAGATCTTTGTGTCGTCTGCAAAGAGACATACTTTTCCTTCCAGTTCCTCTGCAATGTCACTTATAAAGACTTTAAAGGACTGGTCCCAGTACTGAACCCTGCGGTACCCCGCTAGAAACCCTCCTTTCTTCACTGTGTACTCCATTTACTACTACCCTTTGTGTCCTGTTGTCTAGCCAATTTTTTATCCAGGTTACCACCATGGGACCCATTCCAAGGCTGGCTATCTTGTGTATTAATCTTTTGTGTGGGACTGTATCAAATTCCTTGCTAAAATCTAGGTAGACCATGTCCACAGCCCCGCCCTGGTCTACTACTTTGGTCACCCAGTCAAAGAAATCTATTAGATTCATATGACACGACCTTCCCATCATGATTCCATGCTGCCTCGGGTCCTGTGTCCCACTGGCCTCTAGGTGCTCAACAATTCTTTCCTTCAGAAGTGATTCCATCATTTTCCCTACCAGTGAGGTCAAACTAGCTGGTCTGTAGTTTCCTGCCTCTGTCCTGCTCCCACTTTTGTGAAGAGGAATCACATCTGCCCTCCTCCAGTCCTTGGGTACCACCCCATCCTCCCATGATTTGTTAAAGAGAGTAGTCAGCGATGTCACTAATTCTACCCTTAGTTCTTTTAGAATTCTTGGGTGAATCCTATCAGGCCCCATTGCTTTGTCCACCTTCAATTTTATTAGTTCTTTCAGAACCCTTTCTTCTGTAAATGGACTGGTATCGACCCCCATCTTCAGAGTGTTTCTCTTGTTTGGTTTAGGTAACTCCCCTTCCTCTTCCTTTGTGAATACTGAGCAGAAATATTCATTCAGTATCCCTGCTTTTTCACTGTCACCCTCTACCCACATTCCCTCCCCTTTACTAAGCTTCAGTATCTCTCCTTTGGTCTCTCTTCGCTCCCTAATGTACCTATAAAAGGTCTTATCCCCCTTCTTAACAGAATTGGCTATCCTTTCCTTGGTTTGGGCCTTTGCTATTCTGACTGCCTTCCCAGCCTCTTTCTGCTTTAACTGATAAAGTTCTCTGTCCTGCTCCTTCTGTGTTTCCTTATATTTCCTGAATGCTGTCCTCTTCTCCTTAACCTTCCCTGCCACCTCTTTTGTGATCCATAGTGTTTTTTTCCTTCGTTGTGTTTTATTGATTTGTTTTACACAAAGGCTTGTTGCTTCTGTGATGGCTGTTTCTGATCACTCCCTGTTGTTCCTCCACTCCTCCTTCTTGCCTGTTTGCTAGTGCTTTTCTGAGGCACTCTCTCATTTTCCCAAAGTCAGCCCTCTTAAAGTCTAGTACTCTTGCTTTTGTATGGCTTGATTGTATGGCTGTGTTTATCGTGAACCACACTGTTTGGTGGTCGCTTGTTCCCAGATGGCTACCCACTTCTAAATCTGAGATTCTTTCTCCATCCCCATTTGAAAGTACCAGGTCTAAGATTGCTCCCTCCCGAGTGGGTTCAGATACTAGCTGTCTGAGGCATGCCCCCTGTAGGGCATCAAGAATGACCCTGCTCTTGGATGTGCCTGCAGCAAAGGTGCTCCAGTTAACATCTGGCATATTCAGGTCCCCATCAACAATATCTCCCCTTTTTCTGCCATTCTATGAAAGCCTTCTATCATTTCCTTGTCCATTCCCTCCCCCTGAGATGGGGGTCTGTATACAACCCCCATGCGTATTGTGGTGCCATTTCCTGTCTCCAGGGTGACCCAAAGTGCCTCATCTGCTCCCTGTTTACTCTTTAGTTCTGTTGCTTTGATCCCTTCCTTTACATAGAGCTACTCCTCCTCCTCTTTTACCCTCCCTGTCCCTCCTGTAGATTGTGTATCCTGGTATGTTGACATCCCAGTCATGGTTCTCTGTGTACCATGTTTCTGTGACTGCCACAATATCCAGGCAACCCTCTTCCATCAAGGCCACTAGTTCAGGGAGCTTGTTACACAGACCACGGGCATTGGTACTCATCACCCTCCACTTTTAATAGCCTTACCCTTTTAGCCCCATTTCTGTCCTTACTGCCTTTACCTTTTTACATTTAAATCTGTTCTGCTCCTAATAACTTCTGTACCTTGGTGTTTACCTCCCTAATCACCATGTTTTGTGGAGGGAAGCTTGGATTTCCCTTCTTTTCACTGCCTCCCCCCTTGGCTAGTTTAAATGCTTGCCAATGAAGGATTCAAACCTCTCACCTAGGATCCTGGTTTCCCCCCCCCGGGGCAGATGCAGACCATTGCACCAGTATAGGTCTGCATCCCTCCAGGTGGCTCCCCAGTCCCTAATGAAGCCAAAACCCTGAGATCCACACCAGTTTTTCAACCACTCATTGAATTCCCTGGTGAGAAGTGCCCTAGCATCTCCCTTGCCATAGACAGGCAGCACCTCTGAGAAGTTTACCGTATGCGCTACTTGTCTAAGGCCCCTTCCCAACTCTAAAAACTCCTCTTGCACTGCTCTGATCCCATTCCTAGCCAGGTCATTTGTCTCTAGGTGGACAATGACATCCAGCTCCCTCCTTCATGCAGCTCCTCCCATGATCCTGAGGATTCGCTTCCTGTCCCTCCAAGCCGTGGCACCAGGAAGGCACCTTACCTTCCTCTCCCCCTCCTCCCCCATTTCTACCCCCTAATGATTGAGTCCCCCACCAGGAGTTGTTTCCTTCCCCTGTGGGGTCCCATGCCATCCTCCTTTGGGTCTCCTTTGTGAAGGTTCCCAGCATCCTCCTTGGTCTCCACTGCAGGTGCCTCCATAGAGGAACCACTATCCACCAGAAGAGCGAATGAATTGTGGAGAGGTACAGGCGGAGGGATGCAACTCTGTTCCACCACTCTCTCCCTCCTTGAGCCCACCCTGGTCCAGCCTCTCCTCTTTCTTGGCAACCTCTGAGGTAGTGGCATTGGCCCTGGTGGTCCCTGGGTTGGGGAGGAGGTTTCATGAATCCTAGTCAGGTCAGCCTGGAGACGGGCAACCTCCTCTCTCAGACCAGAGAGGTGCCTGCAAATAGGGCAGCATCGCAGCCTCCAGAATGTCTCCCGGAACACTGCCGCCCCACAGCCATTGCACTGCACCACTCCTATCATGTCTTATTTTGTGTCCCCTCTACTGTTTCTCTGGATGCTTACTCTCTCCTCTCCTTACAACTCTCACCCTTCCTGTTCTGGGACAGCAACTTCCTATCTTCTTCAGTAGCCTCCTTCTTCCTTGCTCAATATCAGACCACCAGCAGCTGGGGGAGAGAGTGAGCTACTTTTTCTACTTTAGGGTTGACAAAACCAATGTTTCTCTATGATCCTTTCCTTCCTACTGCCAAACAGGAAGTTCCTGTTGACAGTCAAATCCAGTGGCTATAAAAATAGAACTGGCTTTGGGTGGGATGGAGGGCAATTAGTAAGAAAAAATGCTGGCAACAAGAAGTTGTAATTTGACTCACCTGCTTTTATAGTGTCTAAACCACACCGCCAGGTAAGCTCTCTTTCCTCCTACTGGTTTAGCAAAGTCAGCTGATACAGTACCTTTCACTGCACAGAATACACACTGACCTTCTTTCTTTTCTTTCTTTTTTTAACCCTAAATAAGTCCCCTTCTACTTCTAATAAAGTTATCTGTCTATTTAATCTTAACAGACACTGACTCCTGCTGAGATATACGTTTTAAATTAAGAAAATGTAGCTTCTTTTAGTTAGCTGCTTTCTGCTCTACAAGCAAGGCTAGCAACAGGCTTACTTAATTTACAGTCCCTTAAAAACTTCAGGTTTCAGCACAGGATTGCCTGCTTCTACTAGTGTTGCATTTTTCTACAACCCACAGTCTCTCTCTGGCTGCAAACTTTAAACTGAGGCCATTTTCACTTCCATGCACACATTCAATGGCTTTACAGACTTGCACTTGCTGGCAGGACATCACACAGTCGTTACTTGCAAAGCTACTATACTGCTGCACACACATTTTATATGGCATTTCTGAAACTCACTGTTTGAGCAGTTTTTGAATTGTTTACTCACTGTTATTGCAGCAACTTGCTGCAATGGGATAAAATGGCCTGCAGCCAGATTTTGAAGGCCTCTGTACACAAACGGCGGGCAGTCTCCGCGATCATCGTTTTAACCAACAAATTCACTAATTCCACGATTGATTTGCGGGTTGAGCCTGATTTTAAACTTAAAAGTCACTTTTTGAATGTTTACGGCGCTTTGAATACTTCGCGATGCTCCTCCACTGCCAGTGCACGCACTACTCTCTGTCTCCCTCTTGAATGCTGAGGCAGTCTCTGAAGAGCTGGCTGAGGGGTGGGACTAATGGCAATCTGACCAACCACATGACGCCATGCAAATGAGCCTCTTCTTCCTCATGAGGGCTCCTCTCCTCACGGCGATCGTCGAGCAGGAAAATTTAAACTGTAGAATGCATTTTTTTTTCCTCAACTGACTCCACTGAGGGAGCCCATTTCAACCATGTAACATTGCCATTAACTCTGCAGTCTCTCTTTTTACACAGAAAGCATTTCCAATGTCCAGGGCATATTTTCTCTGCTGCTATCCCTCGTTTTCCACACTTTTCTTCACAGAATTCACTTTAAATGCATTTCAAATGTCCAGGGCATAATTTCTCTATTGCTACCCCTAGTTTTCCACACTTTTCTTTACAGAATTCACTTTAAAAGCTGACAAAAATGCTGTAAACAATTTTGATGATGCAGGACAAGGGCACACTCTTTGGCTTTACAGCTCCTTGGTAAACAGTAGGCATTTTTTAAACAGCAGCACAAGATTCACAGCACACAGCAACACACTAGGGAAATTGCTTCAACTTTTTTGGGCTACCGACTGCCAGATAGCCAAAATGCTAGCCCACTTGCCCAAGTACCTTCCTTCCCAAACAAATCCAAAGCAGTGCCTCCATTTTTGTAACCCCTCACCCCTGCCTTTTTACTAAACTGACAGGTGGCATGCTGTTGGCATTGGCAGCAATACCTGGTAGGGACCTGGGTTCAGAGAGGATGAGGTTACCTGGCACAAGGGACCTAGGTTTGGCTACTCTGCACAGGGGTACCCAAGTAAATCCAACTACAGGAAGCAATAACTGTAATATCCATAACCAGGATTAGGATTTTTCAGTGTGGCTTTTATTCATAAACTAGCTGACCATAACAAAGCATAGATGGACCCCCAAGGGGCTACGTTTACTGTAAATGCAGATAGAGACTACAAGGTGGTCCACTCAAAGAATGAACCCATTTCTACTGTTGTCTGGCTCTGGACCCATCAGTCACTCAGCCCAGACTTGCATGCACTTTGGATACACAGCCCAACTGGCCCAGCTCCCCTGCCGGCCACTTGACTGATGGTCCATTTAAAGAATGGACCCAATTTACTTGTTGTGGCTCCCCACACCACTTAGAGTCTGTGACTCCTAGAGAGATTTGTTTTCTTACTTCCTTCGGACTCCCATCAAACAAGGAGTATATTTTCCCAAGCTGTGGCTCCCCACACCACTTAGAGTCTGTGACTCCTAGAGAGATTTTACAATTTGCGACCCACATCTGGGTACCTACCTCATCACTGGCCAGCCGCATGAGGCAAGTAGCAATCACAGTAGAAATCCGTAGAGGTGGACCTGGTTACTAAAGATGGGGGGTGTTCCCACCTTCAGCTCCCACAGCTCATACCCGGCCATTTCTCTGGACAAACAGAAACTTAAACTTTGAAATGTAGATTAAATGGTGGATGACCTTTAGCACCCTCTCTACAACATTACTTGAAATTCATTCAGACTTTAAATTTTAAACTACTCCATTTGTTTGTCCTAGTACAATAGGCCTCCCAAATAGTAATTCACATCCCAGCTTTCTTCATATTTTCCAAACTGAAGAAACATATGGTTTGCCCTCTCAAATAGAGCAAAACACTCACCCTTTCATTGCAGGTGCCCCACAGGCGAAGTGCCACTTCTTTCACTGTTATCAAAACAGAACAGAAACTGTAAAAAGGCAGCTTTCTTCTGTAGTGGAAATTAAGGGATTGCCCCTGGAATCCACAGAGGGACTTTGCTCCCCCCCAGAGGGAGGAGGGCACTGAGACCTGGACAGTGGTCTTCACCACTTAAAACTGGACACTAACTTTCTCCCAAGGAGGTAAACAGAAAACACTTCCTTCCTGCTTGTAGGTAAACAGACTTCCTCCTTCTTCAAAACAAACAGAAGACTGACTTTGAAAACTCCCAAAGTTCTAACTCACTCCCTGTGCTGCAGATTCCAATGTGGCTTATGCAGCTGTGATAGTTCTATGGTGATGTCATCTCTCAGTCTCAGCTGTGACTGAGACAGAGTGAGACAGTGTGAAACACATTTAACTGGAGTTTTACAAGCTGCCTTCCCTGCCTACCACTAGGTCTTACTGGGATTCTAGTAACCCCGGGTAGCAAGGGATTACGGTAGCAAGGTGCTTGGTTTAGATATCATGAAACATCCCCAAGATTTCTAGCTGTGGACATAGAAATGTTAACAGAATTTGCTAAACACATAGTAATACAGCCATTGGATTTGCAATGAGGACAATACCATTTACCCATTCTCCTATCATGGATAAGGTCTGGAATGTGTCCTGTTTCCAAGACCCTGGAGAGATTGTTAACAGTAGCAATTACATAAAAACCATAGGTGGAGCATAAAAGTTCACGAACAATATATTACTTGTCTGCCTCGTTATTTTGAAAAATCAGTTCATTAATCTTATTCTTAGTATCATTGAACCCTTTGGCAATTTTCTGCATGTTGTATATGGTAAAACGTTCTTCCTTACTTAGACCATCTACACCATGTAATAGTGGGGTTAGTATATCATTTTTAACAGCTTTCTGAAAATTAAGTGTTTGTGCTTTAATAGAGGCTACATCTACTCTATTTCAGATAGACATGGCTGAGACAAAAAGGCAGAGATGGTGCCTGCTGCACCGGTAACATCTGCAGTGTCATGCCTAGTGCATGGTCTAGCTTTAGCATTAGGTGTGGGTCTAAAGACTCCTGCATGATCAGTGGTATGAGGTCCACTAACTGGATCATTGGTGCAAGTTTGATAAGCAGACACAATATCTGTAAGCATCATACTGAAAAATTTAGAAGTATTGGTCGTGTGACAGAGACCAATCTCAGCCATATTCCAATGTGTAAGATTGAAAATAATTGGGGCATGCATAAATTGTACATTATTAATCAGGACACACAGAAGGGAAGTGGCAGTCAAACCACTAGGAGGACCTTCCTCCTGGGAAGGGCAGTCAGTCATTTCTTCTTCGGTGGGTGGGACTACAGAAAGAAACAGGGCTTCAGTAGTTACATAGTTATGAAGACAGAAAGCATGTGACTCCTCAGAGGTGAGGCAGTCACACCAGGCAGGATCTATGAGAGCAGTAAGAATATAACAGCCAGTATGTCTGGAAGAAGTCTGTCAAATGGAGAGGGTACCATTTTTTTTTTCAATTTAAAGTTTATTACAGATTTTTATACATACATAAGACAGAGCCATATATAGTGAGTCCATACATCAGTTTAAAGAACCAGGTACAATGATTCTGCCCCCCCTTCTCCCCCTTCCCCTCTCCCTTCTCCCCCTCCCTCCCCACAGTCCACATAACTTAGGTCATTTCATAAAATATCGACATCAAGATACAAAAGTTAAAGGGAGTACAAGGTATGTAAGAGGTCCCATATCTTTTGGTATTTAGACAGACTATTATGAAGGCTTGCTATTACTTTTTCAGTTCTGACATTAGCTAATAATTCGTAAAGCCATTCAGAATAGGAGATGATTTCACTACCTTTCCAGTGTTTGAGGATAATTTTTTTTAACAGACAATGAGATCAATGACATGTGATACTTATGATTACTTACTGAAATTTGGGAATAGTCGCCCAGTAAACAGATTTCAGGTGTAAAGAATTCTGATTGCCCTAATAATTGGTCTGCTTTAGTGTGAATACACTTCCTAGAGGAGTTACTTTGGGACAATTCCAGAAAATGTGAAGAAGAGTATCTTCTTCCTGGGAACAACAGGAACATAAATTGGAGGATATTAAGCCCCATTTAGCTAATTTTCAAGGAGAATAATACAAATTGTGCAAAATGTGAAATTGCATAAGATGTAACCGATCTTGTGTCACAAATCGGTTGCAATTATGCCAGAGGGTAGTTCAGTCTATGTTCTGATGGGGAAAAAGAGTTGACTAGTATCCTGTGGGACCAAAGCATTCATTGAAGTGCCATTCATAAAAAGCTGCATATAATTTGGAGACTGCTTTAGGGGAGTTTGCCAGGGGACCCAGATCCAACTGAAAAGAGAATTTGGGTGATGGTGAACATTACCTAGCACTTTAATAAGGAGATGCCTCAGTTGAAACACCTTGAAAAAACAAGGCAAGGGAGTTTTGAATTTACTTGTAATTTCAGCAACCAAAAGCCAGGAGGCATCCTCTCTCACAAAAAGGGATAACTTTCCATCCCCCAACTGATGTAACCAGTTAGGTGTCATCCTCTTGTTATCAATTTTAATGGACAGGTTATTCCAAATGGATTGAGACGGGTCATTGTAGAACTTGTAGCGTAAAAATGCACATAATTGGGTGTGAACTCTTATTGAAACATCAATCGAGGTAGATCATAGGCTTGGTGGTAAGGAGGATAATTTTAAACATAACAACGTTGAGAGCTCTATATTACAGGAGTAACTCATGGCCAGTTCGAGTTTGAGCCAAAGTGGGAAACAAGAGGAAGGAGATGATGAAAACCATCTGAGATATTTGGAAACATGACTGGCCTAATAGTGGAGGTTAAGATGAGGGAGACGCCTTTAAGTTTAGGGGTGGCTAATTTATGATATGCTATTCTTGGTTGTTTTTTTTTGACCAGATAAATTTTGAAAGAAGCCTATGTACTTTCTTAAACCAGGTACCTGGTAACCATGCTTTGAGTAAATTAAGGGGATAAAATAAGCATGGGAAAATATTCATTTTAATTAAATTAATCCATCCCCATAATAAAATGAGAAGGGTTGCCTGCCAATCTAAATCACGACTAATGGTTTGTACCAGGGAATCTAGGTTTTTCTTGATACCAAGAGTTGGATTTCTAGTGAGTTCGACACCAAGGTATCTAAGGGAGTTCTGGGACCAAGAAAGACCTAAAGATGTAATAGTGTTCTTCAGTACTTTACGATTAAGAGGGAAAACAACTGACTTATTAACATTTAACTTACAGTTTGACAATCTACTATACTCTGCAATGATCCCAAGCATTTATGGAATTGATGTTTCTGGATGGGACAGCTGCAATAGGAGATCATCTTCATAAGTGGAAACTTTCACCTCTGTGTCTTGTATAATAAGTCCATGCACTTTCTGACATGCTTTCATCTACAGATAAGGGGTTCAAGATATATAATAAATAGTAAAGGGGAAAGAGGGCATCCCTGTCTTGTACCGGAATGTAAGAGGAATGACTCTGAAATCTCACCATTTCCTGAAATTCTAGTGGATGGAGCTTGATAAAGAGCTTAAATCCAACCCTGAAATTTGGGAGGAAAACCAAAGGCATTTAAAGTTTGAAACAGAAAGTTCCAGTTGACCAGATTAAAAGCCTTC
Source organism: Neoceratodus forsteri (assembly GCA_016271365.2). Classification (NCBI taxonomy): domain Eukaryota; kingdom Metazoa; phylum Chordata; order Ceratodontiformes; family Ceratodontidae; genus Neoceratodus; species Neoceratodus forsteri. The sequence continues at coordinate 568,888,841 of CM057449.1, read as the reverse complement.
TCAGCACCCAGGGACACCAGAACAGCTGGAAAGAGGGTGTCCCTGGACATGGCAAAAGGGTGTGGAGATGATCCACTGAGGATCTCCCCTTGTAAATCCCACCTGTAGTGAGCCTATTAAATCTGGAAGCACTGTACTAAGTCTATCTGCTAGTAGTTTAGTTAAAATATTTATATCTTGATTAAGAAGAGAAATGGGCCAATAATTATTTACTGAATCTGGATTTCTATCTGGTTTGGATAGGAGAACAATAAGAGTTTCAAATAAGGTGGAGTCAACTTGTGCACCTAACAAAATATGTTGATATAATGGTAAAAGAAACTGGATCATTTGGTCTTTAAATTTTCTTGTAAAAACTGGATGACAATCCATCTGGTCCCGGGGTTTTATCAGTAGGGAGATTCTGTATAACCTCAGCAATTTCTAGGGTCAAAATGGGTATGACTAATGCCATTTTCTGGGCTTCAGAAAGGGAAGGCAAGTGGGAGTCTTTTAGGTAAGAAGATAGAATTAGATTTGAGGGGAGGTTGGCCATAGCTCTGTATAATTGTTTATAATAAGTAGTAAATTCATTTACAATTTCTTTAGGAGAGGATTTCAAGGAGCCATCCCACTGAACGAATGGGGGAATGAATTGAGATGATTTTTGTTGCTTAATTCTAAGGGCTAAGAATTTTCCTGCTTTTTCTCCTTGATCCGTATAATAAGCTTTGGTATGGAGAATTGCAAATTCAACCTTTTCCCTGAGCAAGTCCAAACAGGGATCTCTAATCTTGGCTAAGTTTTGTTTCATATCATCAGAGGAATGAGGAGTCAGATTTGCTTGCATAACCTGAATTTGGGACAGCAGGGTTCTTAATTTTAAATCTTGGGATTTCTTTCTCTTAGAAGGTAACCCAATTAGTACACCACTAAGGTATGCTTTGAAGGCTCACCATATAATATCAGGATTAATATCGTAGGTAAAGTTAGTAACAAAAAACTGCTCAATTTTTTCTTTAAGAAGATCAGTGGTCTTTAAATCCTTGAGCAACTGGTCATTTAATTTCCAGTGTGCATTTTGTTTTGGCAAAGATATAAGGGAGAGCCGCTACATTACTAGGGAATGATTATCTGGAGGTCCAGGTTGTACTGAGGAGAACAAAACACCGGGGAGAAGTGATTGGGATGACAAAATATAGTCAATACGGGAAAAGGATCCATGAACTGGGGAGTTGAAAGTATATTCCTTGTCCTTAGGATTCAAAACTCTCCAGACGTCACACAAACCCAGTTGATTTACTAGATCACGAAGTGCATGTTGAGCTGGAGAAAGTCCTCTACGAGTGGACCCTGTACGGTCTATGATAGGATCAAAAGCCAAATTGAAATTGCCCCCTAAGATTATTGATATTGGTAGAAGGGGCAGAATAATGTTAATAAGATGCATAAAAAATTGAGGAGCATCTACATTAGGACCATATACACTGCCGTGCAAAAGTTCTGTAGTATATATAGTGACCCAGACTAGTGTAAACCTGCCCTGTGGATCTTTAATAATCTGTGTGGATTTAAATGGGATATTCTTATTAATTAAAATCATAACACCACAACTATCTGTAGTACCTTGGGCAGAAAACACCTGCCCGACTTGTTGTCTCCTCATTTGTAAGGCATCGGAGTCTAATACATGAGATTTCTGAATAAAAGTAACTTGTGACTTTAGGACATTTAAATGTTTTAGGACTTTGTATTGTTTTAATTTTCATCTAACCCCTTTAACATTCCATGAGGATACTTTAAAATCATAAGCCATATTTCCTGAAGACATAAAAGTCATGGGCAAACTTTAAAGGAAAGCAAACATCATGGCTTGGTGTGCCTCGAGACCTATGGACTGTGGTCTGTCCCTTCCCTCCCTTGCTTCCCAATCCCCAAAAACAAGCCCATATTTCAAACAATGAACCAAAAAGAATCCCCATATAGTATACAAACCCAGCCCTCACACCCCCTTACTGTTAAGAATGTCATTTTGCAGTACCCCATACTTTCGCCCCTCCCCTCCAACCATCCTAAACTGTATTTAATAATTATAAGTTAACCAACCATTGAAGAATTCACATCCCTTTCTAATAAATTGTAGCTATAAACACTGCTGTTTCATAGATACATAGATACATAGATAATGTTGGCAGATAAGGGCCTGTGGCCCACCCAGTCTGCCCATTTGAGCTTGTAAGTTCAGTTTATGTTTTCCTAGAAGTCTGTTGCCCCTTACCCCTGACCTCCAGAATTCCTTTATGTCTATCCCATGCATTCTTAAATCCCGTGATTGTTTCAGCCCCCACCACTTCCTCTGGCCGGGTGTTCCACTTGTCCACCACCCGTTCTGTGAAGAAATTCTTCTTCATGTTTCCTCTGAATCGTTCTCCCTAGGTTTCAATGTTAAACCTAAACAATAAGATTTGGAAACTTATGAAATACCCCCCGTGGACATTTAAAGGAACTATGACTTCCACAGAAACTGGTGGGTGAAGCTGCTAAAAACACCTTAAAGTGGACCATATTCTTATTCCTAAAGTGCTATAAACTTTCAATTTCAACACAGAACCTTGAATTTTAAGCTAAATCATTGTATTTCTGCCTGATACTACCTTAAAGCTACAACTGCCCCCCCCAGTAAAACCCTTTTTCAGACAGGAAAAGAACCATAATCAGTCAACGCCTTCATAAGTAAGAGGTGCTGGAATCAGGTCAAAGGCAGAGTTCTCTCAATTGCCTGAGAAATGAAATGATCCTTCCTTCAGGAATATTTTTATTTATTTATTTATTTAAGAGTTTAACCAGGAAAGCATACTGAGAAGGAGGCTCAATTCCAGATGCACCCTGGGGCGCTTGTCCCATCAGATACAATTACAATACAAACGAGCAAAATCAGTACAGGTGTAATAAACAGAGAGACACTAATCAAAACAAGATTACAGGAGAGAGCACAAATACAAAAACTAACTGGAGACAATGATGTCACCGGTAACCTGCACTTAGACTAGTCTTGCGAGGCTCACATGTCCCACAGTAGTGGTCTCTGGGCAGTATGGAAGACTAGCTAAAGCAAGTACAACTGGTGGAGAAGTGGGCGCTGAGGAGAAGGTTGAGGTGGTGGGAGTTGGAGGAGTGTCTAAATGTTAGCTGGAAGTGTATTCTAGATCTTGTGAAAGCGGTATTTGAAAGTGGCTTGACCTTTTGTGGTGCTGTTGAACGGGACAGGGAGGAGCCTGGAGTCCTTGCTTCTGAGGGGGTAGGCTGGTGAGGGTTGGGATGAGAGAGCATCAGTGAGGTAGGGGGGAAGAGACTGGGTCCAGTATTTGGCTGCGGTCCTAATACAGTGAATCTGTCTACGTGCCTGGAGTGAGGGCAATGCTAAGGTGCTGTATAAGACACAGTGGTGAGTCATGGGTGGGCAATCCAGAATGAAGTGGCAAAAGGTGTGGAAAAGTGAGTCCAGGCTGGCTAGGGAGGAGGAGGGAGCAGAGCCATAGACTACGCCGCCATAGTCGAATAGTGGGAGAAGCATCTTACAGACAATTTCCTTCTGGGCCCGGATGGGGATACTACCCTTGTTGCAGTAAAGGGCGCCGAGTTTAGGTAGTATTTTCTTGTGGATGGAATCTAAGTGGGTAGTAAAATCTAGGTGCTTGTGAAGCCAGACACCTAGGTATCTGAAGGAGGTGCACTCCTCCAGGGAAGTACCGTCCAGGGTTTGGAAAGAGGGGCAAGCGGATTGGTGGGCGAGTCGAGCCTGTGAACCAAAGGTTAGCGAAATGGTTTTCTTGGGGTTTAGGAACAGTTGGTTGGCATGGAACCAGTGCTGGACTGTGTTGAGGTCCTGTTGGAGAATGTTGGTCACTTCCCTGGTTGAGGGGCCAGTGGTGTACAGAACTGAAATATTACTGATATTACTGATATTTGAAAAGAATCACCGGTTTGAAAATAAAGCGAGGCAACTGGCCGTGCGGTTACCATCCTTTTGGAGAAGTAAGCAGGCTATTGGGTTGTCCCTGTTACATGTCAGTCCTAGAAACAGTTCCCAAAGCTCCCAATATTCTGGTTTGCTAGTCCAAACTCTCATGAATCAGCCCTTAAGTGAGTAAGTCATCTTGAACACCCTCGCTGAGTAGCAAAACCTCCTGATTCAGGTACCACGAAAAAGGTCAGCAAAGCAGCCTTAAGGTCACTATGTACAGACTCTGAATCTTCATAAGAGTGCCAAGGCCCTGAAATAAGCACCTGGAGTTTTGCTGGGTAAAGCATTTTAAATGTTAGGCTGGCAGCGATTATTTTTGTAACCAGAGGATGAAATACAAATCTCCGTTGTCTAGCAGTAATAGGTAAATCCTGAGCCACACAAATTTTTTTCCCCTCCAATTGCACTTCTTGGATTTTATTTTATTTTAGTGAGGAAATGCTGTCTCTCCAAATAGTTTAAAAAATGGAATATGAGAGGTCAGGGCTCCGCCCTGGGTGGAGGAACCGATTGGAGAGCCCTGTGAGCCCTCTCGATAACATATCGAGGACCAAAGGGAGAAGGACCCACTATTTTTTTAATTAGCTTTTGCACAAAAAGAATAGTGTCCTGTCCTTTCTCCAATTCTGGAAGCCCAATTATAACCATATTATTTTGTCGGCTAAACCTTCCAAATCTTCTACTTTTAGCTCCATCTTGGTAAGCCTTTGTTTCACTGCAACCAATTCTGGGTCAAGCTTATCAGCCCGTCTCTCTAAAGAAATTATACGTGCTTCGCAGTCTGACGTTCTAGTTGCAATGACCTCAAGTGCCTGGGATAAGGACTTAATATCTGTGGCCATTCCTCTTAGCTCTTTTTGAAATGGTCGAAATTCGGCCAAAAAGCTGGAAAGTGTTAGTGGCTCTTGATCTGGTTTCAATTGAGTCAAGCTCTGCGAGGTGTTTGTACTGGTAGCTTATGGTTTTTGGGAGGCCTTCGGTGTTACTGGAGGAGTGTGCCTCGGTGGTGGTTTCTTCATTTCCACTTCCATTACCACTTATTTATTTATTAAATTTTGGTGACTGGGTAAGCCCACTGGGCCCCGGAAGTCCATTTTTCAGGGGCAACCCTGGATTACATATCATTGGTAATATCACAGTAAGATAATGAAAATTATACAGTATGATACAAGTTATACAGCATTATACAGTCAGCTGGTTACATGTGCTGAGAACAGCATGCATTCGTGGTGGGTACAGGAGTTTAGCAGAGTATGTGACTAGACACAAAGAATGAGAGAGGAGGGTGTAAGCCACATTACATAATACGCTTTACTCACTGAGGGTAATATTGGACTGTGGGATTCAGTTGACCGTAAGGTGGTCCCAGGAGCCTAGCAGTGGCATTTGGAAATTGCAATCATGTGAGCCTTAAGCCTAGTGTGGATACTTTTGATTGACGGTGCTTTCTGCACCCCGGGGGAGAGAGTTCCTCAGGGTGGGTGCAGTGTGAGCGAAGGACTTGCCTCCCACCTTGGTTCTTACTCTGGGGACAGCTAGGAGAGTGCAATCTGTTGTGCGGAGGAGCCAGGGATTAGTCTTTAGCGCAATGAGTCCAGATAGGCTGGGAGGGGGAGTTTGGCTAATTAATTTGAAGGTTTGGCATAACAGAGGTTACTGGAGATGGGCATCCAAAGAGGGCTAATTTAGCTGTGATTGCATGTCACAGTGGTGAATCCTGGGATTTGACTGGGTGGCAAACCGGGTCACCTTATTGTACAGGGCTTGGAGTCTATTCATCTTAGTCCTTGCTACTCCATGGACTACTGGGGCCGCATAGGTGATTGTCAGAAGGAGGACGCTGGTGGCGATGGAGACCCTTGCTTCCAGTATCAACTGGTTTTTCAGTCGGTAGAGGGTGCCCAGTTTCCCATGCAAGGTTTTAGTAACTTGGTCCACATGGTTCTTGAGGGTGAAACCTTGGTTCAGGGTGAGGCCAAGGTATTTAGACTTAGACTTCTTGAAAGCCTACCTGATTATTTAGGGAGTCTCCCGATCAAGTTTGGTGAGTTTTAGTAACCTCCCAAGGGCAAACGATGAGATTTACTGGAGTGGATGGTTGGAGAGGGTTAGAGGAGCTGCCTTCAGGCTTGCTGCATCACGTGATCATCCAGAGTGTACCATTTTGTGAGATGTCTGTGTTAGGCCATCCGTGGAATGTACCTTTAGATAAATGAGCTACAGGGAGTGTGTAACCATTAAGGTCAGTTTCCCATTGTATAGCGAGTGAGGACTTGTCTGGATCTACTACCATGGTATTAAGATAGGCATCTGAACCTTCCTTAATGGTAATCATTTTGTTGGGTACATTAATATGAACTCCCATCAGGGCTGAGTGTTCAAGTTTGCTAAGCAAATGTTCTATACATTGTTTTTGTGCAGTCGATAGGGGTTTGTTCTGAGAATCAGTCAAGAATGTAGTCCCAACAGGATGAGGAGGTGAAAGATAGCCATCTTGCCAGTGTGCCTGAAAGAAAACAGAAAAGGATTGTTAAGTGAGGGGTATTATTCCACCCTAAGCGGGTTAGAAAAAGTAATTTTAGTCACCTTTGTACAACTTGAGCTGATTAGCATGGAACCACTGGTCTGTTTTTGCTGTTTAACTCAGACCCAATAAACAGCAGAATTGAATTTTGTGGCAGTGGGTATGGGCCTTCCCATTTACTGACAAATGAGTGAGTTGATTGTCTGTATTGGAGAAACATAACTTGGTCTCCAACTTGCCAGTTGACGTCTTTGACATGCTTATCAAAGTGAGCTTTAGCTTGTTGAGCTTTACCCATTTTATTGGCAGTGAACAGGTGTGTTGTCATGATGTCATCATGAAGCTTTTCAACATACTTATCTACAGATACTCTGTCTGCAGTAGAGGTGTGGAGATCAATCAACAGGTGCTCATGAAATCTCATGGCTCTACCAGTCATAGCCTCATAAGGTGCACACTGGGTAGTTGCTGTAGGAGTGCCCCTGATTGCCATAAGCAGGAGTGGCAATAGGGAATTCCAATTCTTGGGATTGTCATTGATGAATTTACATAACATATGTTTGATTCTTCTGTTTGATCTTTCTACCTGACCTGAGGATTGAGGATGGTAAGGGATATGGAGTTTCTGATCTACTCTGAGTAATTGAAGTGTCTGCTTCATCAGCTCACTGTAAAACTGGTTCCCTGGTCTGAGTCTACCTTTAAGGGTAGACCCCACCTGGAGAACAACGGATCCACCAGGATCTTGGCAGTTTTCTTTGCCATGTTATTCTTAGTGGGAAATGCTTCTACTCACTTAGAAAAGAAATCTGTGACAACAAGTGCATACTTGTTGTTCTTGCTGGAGTTGGAAAGAGGGCCAATGAAATCGATTTGTATCACATTCCATGGTCCAGTTTGCCTTTGTGGCAACAATTTGGCATTTCTTTTCACTGAAATTAGATTATTCTGGGCACACATTATGCAGTTGTCCACATAGTGCTCTACATGTTTGGCCATGTCAGGCCACCAGACAATGGTTTTGAGTCTCTGTACGGTGTTGTCTGCCCCTGGTGTCCACCAGTGGGGGTATCAAGAACCATATGGATAAATTTGGTTCTCAAAAATTGTGGTGCAACCCACAGTTTGTCACCTGTATCTTCTTTTCAATACCAGATGAGTTTCTGATCACTAGACAAGTGTATATTGTCAGAGTGTCTCTTGTATGGACTATCAACAGGTAGTTCCTGTTCAATTCCTTTGTCCAAGAATTTGAACACATCTTTTAGTTCTGGGGCAGATTTCTGTGCAGCAGAAAGGTCTATTGGAGGTCCTGGTACTGGTTTCTGCCTAGTGTTGGTGGCTAAGCAAATAGCTACCACAGCTATTTGGTGAGTCATTGTCCATGTCCCCCCCCCCGAGTGCCTACTTTGGCGAGTGAGTCCGCTCAGTCATTGAATTCATAGTAAGGGTTAGATTTACAGTGAGCCTTTACCTTGTGGATATACAGTTTGTGAGCAAATTGTTGTGTCAGGGTGTGTATATACACAAACAGATCCCTGTATTGCACAGGTTTGCCATCAGAGGATGCAAAGTGATTTTTCTCCCAGAATGGTTGAAATGCAGTAAGGGAAGAACAGACCCAATTAGAGTCTGCAAAGGTGATGGCATCCTTGTCACCATGGGATATGACCTCCAAAGCACAGGCTACAGCTGCCAATTCAGCATACTGTGAGGAGATTACAGTGCAATTTCTGGAAATGCACCTGAAATTGCCATCTTTGTCTATTATGAGTACCCCAAATCATGCTACGTGTTCTCCATCCACATAGGAAGCAAGCCATCTGCAAAGACACAATACATGGTAGTATCCTCTAAAACATCTGGTGTAGCTGGTAGGAATTGTCCCAGCTTAGGTAAGTCAGGAAGTTGGAGTGCACAGTCATGTGGCTTACCTGTGTAAAGTAAGCCATGAGCCAAGATGGATGGCATTTTTCCAGGTAGTACTTTGATGTCACTGTCCTGCAAAAGCAAAGATCAGTGGGTAAGTCTGGTGTTGGAGACTGAACCATCTTTTACCTGTCTGAAAGCAAGAAGTTGGTTGGGTTGTGACAGGTATGCAAGACAATAGATGCATACCCAATGATGTACATTAAATGTTTGATAGCCCGGAAGGTTGCCAGAAGTGTCCTTTCACAGATACTACACTTTCTGTCTACTGGGAACAGCATCTGAGATGAATAGGCAATGGATCTGAAGTATCCATTGTACTTTTGTGCCAACACAGCAGACAGGGCCACATCAGAGGTGGCAGTTTCCAAATGGAAAGGGAGATTTGGGTTAGGATTAATAGGTACTGGGGCCGAGGCTAAGGCCTGCTTAAGCTGTGTGACAGCTTCAGTGTGAGTGGGGCCCCATGTCGATGGGATGTCCTTTTTCAAAAGTTCATGCGAGGGAGAAGCCTTCAAGGCAAAGTCAGTGATAAAATCCCTGGAGTAGTTTACCATTCCTAAAAAGCATCAGAGTGTTACCACGCTAGTAGGAAGTGGTAGATCTTGCAAGCCCTGGATCTTCTTGACAGCTGGGATTCTGCCTTGGTCTGTGATATGTAGGCCAAGGAAGATGACCTCTTTTTCACACAGTTGTGCCTTAGAGGGGTTGCACTTGAGGCCTGCTCTCCTGAGGAGAGACAGAAGTTCATCTAGAAGGGCCAAATGATCTTCTTTCATTGTGGTTGCTAGGAGCAAGTCATCCACATACTGCAGGAGACACTGGGGTGTGGAGAACCCCTGCAGGGAATCCATCATGTGGAGATGGAAGAGGGAAGGGCTGTTGTGGAAGCCCTGGGGAAGACAGGTCCAGGTGTACTGGTGTCCATGAAAAGTGAAAGCAAATTTATATTGGCTTTTCTGGGCTAATGGGAGTGACCAAAACCCATTAGAGATGTCAAGAGCTGTGAACCACTTTTTGTCAGGTGTCAACAGCTTGAGCACATCAAGTGCTGAGGCTACTGTTGGGGTGCAACTGGGGGTAACTTGATTAAGTTTCTTGTAATCAGTTCCATTTGGCTTTTTCACCAGCCAAATAGGTGAATTAACAGTGGAGACACAGGTTCTAATCATTCCTTGCCGTTGCAGTGATTGGATGATCTCCTTCAGTGATGGCAAGGCTTCAGCAGGGAATGGGTGCTTCTTCTGCCTCACATGCTCAGGTCCTGTGATTTCAGTGGTAGTGTGCATCCTACCACAGTCATGCTTGTTGGTAGCAAACACATCAAGGTGTTTTTGCAGCAACAGTGCAAGTTCCTAAAATAGGTCATGACTTTTGAACAGTGACAAGATGTCATACTCCTTGTTGTTATGGTAGAAGTCTGCCACCATGTGCAAGTCTGAAATGGTGACAGCATGACATTGTCCTTTGATATGGAGAAGTAGACTGTTGACTAGGTCCACCACACAGCCGTGTAGTGCTAGAAAGTCAATTCCCAATATGCTGGGGTGATGGCATAATACCATGAGGTCAAAGACAAAATCAGTCCTGAGGTGGCCTACCAGCACAGGTACAGGAACAGATCAGTAGGTGTACAGCTGGGTACCATCTACACCCAGGGCACTGGTCTTCCAGCCAGTAGACCAGTCAGATGAGACTGGGTCCTCATCATGGAGGACCGACATGGCTGCTCCAGAATCCAGAAGCATGGCAAGTCGGCAGCGCCCAACCATGGCATTTACACAAGGCTGTCCATTTGTGTCAACAATCAAGTCATTCACAATCTGGACTTGGACCTGTAATTGTCAATCTACATTTTCAGAAACATAATCATCTTCCTGTTCCTGAATCTGAGACCTGCATGATCTTTCAAGGCCTCCTGGATGTCTTGCACAGGATACAAATGTACCTGTGATGTTACAGGCACAATGGCGGCCTGCATGGATGGTTCTCCCTTGATCATTGCATTGGTCTGGCCAGTAGCCGATGCCACAAAAGGATTCTTCCTTTGGCTGTTGGTTTTTTTCAGCAACCGAAGGCAGGAAATGATTCGCCTGACCGTATGGCTGTCCAGCGGCTGGAGCGAGGGCTGCTATGGTTCCCATAGGGTTAGCTGCTCTTTCAGCAAGGATCTCTTCCAACAATTTGTGGACGGTTTCTTTTTCATCTTTGAGACTTTGACAGGTAGGGCTTTTGTGGTTCGAGTTATACTGCTGAGCATTTGGTTTTTGCAATTACTCCTGTCTCTATTTCTGTTATTTTTGTAGTTCCATTCCCCCCACCCTTGCGTAACTGGTTGTCATCAAAAGGAGTATTGTTTTTCTGGTTGTTGCCCTCCATGGTGTAGCAGGTAGGCATATCAGGGGTAGGCTATACTGCGGCCACCTGTGCTGCCAGGACTACTATTGCAGCAGCCTTGTTGGTTTTACTAGAAGCAAGGTTACGGATGTAAACCTGGTAGGCACGCTCTGTTTTTGTAAGAATGTTCAAAAAGGAATCGGTATTTGAGTAAACATTAAGTTCAACCTTTTTCCACAAGGCCAGAGTCATGTTCTAGATGTAAAAATCCTTGTACTCAATCTGGTCTTGGTCAGCATGTTCACCTGTTAGGCCTTTGCCAGTGTACTATGTGAGCCATAACCATTGATGGTAGGCCACGGGGCTTTCTTTCACATTCTACTTAACCTTGTAAGCCAAGCGATCTCCTATGACCGACACCCGGGGAGTTGGCTGAGATGAGGGCTGCAGTGATGTCATCATAGACAAGAGTGTCAGAGTTGCGTACTGTCTCTGGGAGTTTGTCCCAGAGGGTAGGTTCGATCATCTGTCACAAAACTTGAACCTGGTAATCAGGAAACTACCAGACAAAGAGAACAGAGAAATACTACAGAGCTCCCTGCAACTAACACTGGCCCAGCTGCTACCAGTTCAGAACAACAGAGACCAGAGTTAATGTGAGGGAACAGGACCCTAGAAACAAAACTACAACAGAGCAAGATGTCACCTCTAACACAGTAATAACACCCCCAGTCCAAGGAGAGAGCGGGAGAACAAGGAGCAGAAAGTGCCCCCCCTTGCAGACCCCACCCCAGAAGTAGACTCTGAAAATACAAGTCAGGAAAATTCTATTGAAGAACAAACCAGTAGGGCAGGGAAACATGAGAAAATGGCTCCCCCAGGTAACTTTCAGATACCAAAAAGGCTAACAAGAGCTACTTCCAAACAAACTACCCCCTTATTCCTATTATAAAACTCATATCAAGCTCTTCAAGAGGATGAGCTGGGGGACTCAGAGCCAGAGTCAGATTTTTCTTCCAGATCAGGGACAATCTCTGACGTAGAGGAGGAGCAAAACTTAGGTCCAACAGAAACAAAGAAAAAGAAGAGGAGGAAAATAAAACTGAAAAAGGATTCCAGAAAAATCAAATAAATGGCTGCTCTGCATCTGGCATCCATAAATGTATGTAGCATGAAGGCTTATAAAAAGAGGATATCTATTTTGTCTTACTTCAAACATACCCATTTTAACATCATTTTTTTGCAGGAGACCAGATTTAATTCATTATAGGATGTTTCATAAGCAAAATCTTCCTGGATGTGGGGGACCCTCTTTTGGTCTTTTGGGCAGGAAGCAGCAGACGGCCTAGGCATAGTATTTAAAGGGACACTGTCAACTGGTTTTTCATTATATTATTTCTAGTTAAAACCCTACATTTTATGATTGCTTGCCTTCTCTAAAATTCATTGATACTGCTGTCTGTTTTGTCTGACTCCTTGTTTAGTAGAACTGAAATGCATGCTAATGAATATCTATAAACAACCTTGTTTTGTTTACAATCCTGGATCTGTTCTTACTGCATACTTCCTAAGCATCAGAAGCACTCTCAAACAGTGCAATCACTCGTGAGACAGTAAACACCTGAACTCCCATTACATCATGAGGGGCTAGACTGTGTTGTGGGTGATCCCAAGTCCAGGAAAGATGCAGTTGGAGGTAATCAAGCTATGTAAACAAACCTGTTTTTGTGTGGCAACACCAGTATGGTGGGCATTCAGTTTTTCACTTTTTTAAAGAAAAAAAGAATCAGACTGAAACTACCAGCCACATCAGCAATCTTTACAGAATGTTGGCAAACATAAAATCTGTTTTTGAAACTATGGACACTTTGAGACCTAAGGGGGTTGGCAGTGTCCCTTTAAGGATACTGATCTCACTGTGCATAAAATAGTGGACACAGATCCAGGCAGACCCCTCTTGGTAGATTGCATATACCATGGGTTTTCCCAAAGGTTAATAAATGCCTATGCCTCTCAAAGTAGAACTGGAAGGATAAAACTCTTTGAGAAAATCAAACCCTTTTTGTTTACTGCAAGACATGTGATTAGGGTGGGGCCTGAACTGCCTCTGGATATTAAAATAAAAGACAATATCCAGAAAATCCAGAAGATCCGTAACATCAGGATAAGGATTGGCTCTAAGGGCTGGGTCGGACAGGCTTGGGAATGAAGTGGGGCTGGGCATGCGCTGCGGCTAGACGAGGCGTTGCCTCACAGTGACGGTGACTTTGGATGCAAGCCAGGCCCTTCCTGTGGATCACCCTGGCTGTGGTGAGCGCCTGTCTCAACTGGCATCCCCCATCATCCAGCAGCTAGCAGCTGACTTAGAACTGGTGCGGACCAGGGGAATCTGACTGTTTAATTAAAACAAAACATCATGAAGGCCTGAGATGGGTGTTTACACGATGTGACTTCTGCCCAGTGCCCTGAGCAGTCAGGGTGCTCCGAATGAAGGAGGGGGGCAACTAGAGGGCATGGGTGGAAGCTGGAGGGGGCGAGATTCAGGGAAGAAAGGAGGAGGTGCTACTTCACTGAGAGGGTGATGGAGCCATGGAATGTTCTGCCCAGTGTGCTGGTGGAGGTAGAGATGGTGGAGAGGTTCAAGAGGGGGTAGGACAGGTACGGGGAAGGGTTCTAGAAGCAAAGTCCACTGCAGCGGGAATATCCAGGACTGGGAAGGGAGAAGCCAGAGAGGGCGAGGGGGGCAGCAAGGTCAGCTCCCAGGGTGGGGGGCTGACCAAATGAGCAGACACAAAAGACTGTTAGGCTTATTCTGCTGGCATTTTAGTATGTTAGTATGTTAGAAAAAAATTCATTGTGATTCAAATGCCTTGAAAAATATAATTAATTTGACTAATTTGACAGATTCCTAAAGGACAGTAAGTACGGATCCTGGTTATACCTACCATAGGAGTGCCTATGCTACCAGAACAGACTGTTTATTTACCTCCAAATACCTACTGTCTCACTTAGCAAAGGTAACACCCTGTGAATTTTCAGATCACTCTCTTTTAACTTGTAAATATAATCTTACTAGCATACCACCAAGATTTCCTTCAGTACCCAGAAGATGGAAACTAAATTCATCTATCTCGGAGAATCCCGAGATCCAACAGAGCCTTTCACAGCTGTTAACAGACAGAAACTTGATGCAAAGTATGTATGACACTGTAGGTGAATGGTGAAAAGACACTAAGGATATAATAAAATGTATTTTTTTATCTGTTTTGGTAAAACAAAAGCCAACAGAGATTATTTACAATATTTAGATTACAGGCACCAGTTTTATAATCTTATGTTTCTATCATCCTCAGACAAAGCTTCACATAAACTACAGCTGGAATTTGTTAAAGAAAAAATGTTGCAGTTTCAATATAATTGAGCCTCCACTTTAGAAGCCAAAATGAAGTTTGGATTAACTAACTAGCCCTATGCAGACCATTTTCAAGCTTGTAAACAGAAACTAGATACCAAGCTGATGGAAGGTCTTTTTGATGAGAATGGCACTCAAAGAGTTTCAGATATAGAAATGCTGGAAGTGATCCATAATTCTGTATCAGCCACTTTTGGCTCAGCCTATACATATCCAGGGTCAGTAGAAAGTATAATTAACCTTCCCATACCTGGGATCCCTCAAGATCTAAAAGATAAATTAGCAGCACCCATAACCTTAAATGAGGTTGTGGAGGTAATTACTCAGTTAAAACCTGGTATTTCTCCTGGAATTGATGGGCTCACAAATTAATTTTATAAAACCTTTCCAGAAGAATTAGGGGAATTTTTAGTTCAACTTTATAATGAAATGGGACAAAATCCATCTTCTTACCCAGATTTCTCTAAAGCTGTGGTAAAAGGGGATAGGAAATATCTACTAAATTGGAGGCCTATAAGCCTTTTAAATACAGATTATAAAATCCTTTCCACTATTTTATGTAATGGAATGAAACCTGTAGACAAGATTGTAATCCATCCTACACAAACTTGTTCAAGTCCCAAAAGGAACATCACTCAGAATTTACAATTAATGTGTGATATTTTTGAACTAAGTAACCAAGGTAGACTTGAGGGTTTTACATTAGCTTTACACCAGACAGAGGTTTTCAATAAAGTCTCTCACAAATATTTTTTAATATCCTTCAACTGCATGGTTTTCCAGATAATTTTTTTTCCTGGGTAAAAGTATTATATAATAAAGCCTCCTTAATACCCTTAGTCAATGGTTTATTAGGTAGTACCATCCGTTTACCATGAGGTGTTAGGCAAGGATGTTCTATGAGTCCCATTTTATATACCACAGTATTAGATCCAGTACTCAAACAAATTCTATGGGATAACACTATAGTTGGCATAACCCCGCGTATTTCCATACCTGCACAAAAACTTGCTGCATAGGCAGACGATGTCTGCTTGCTGGCACAAAATCAGAATTCAGGCTCAGCTGCTTTGAATGTGTTTAGGAATTTCTATCAGTTTTCTGGAGCAGAAATAAATGTGAGTAAAAGTATAGGGGTGGCTTTAGATACCCATTCCCCATTTCCTACTGATATAGCCCAAATTCCACTCTCAGCAGTTCCTATCAAGATTCTATGCCTTATAAACTGGGAAATAAAAATAGTGATAAGAGAAAAAAGTAGAGCTATGGAAGTCTTGGAAAATTTAAAAAAAGAGAGCAGCAATTACAAAGCAGTTAATCTTATATATTTTACATATGTTGGTCATATATACCCACTGCCTCAGCAATTTGACACCAGAATTTTCAGTATTTTTTTCTCAAATGTTGTGGGGGAGTTGCCTGAACCCCATAAAAAGAGAATTTACATATTTGCCCCAGAGGCAAGGAGGTCTTGCTATGATAAATCCAGTAGTATTCTACCACTCTTTCTTTTTTAATACAAAAATCAAAAGGGGGTGGGAAGTTACAGACCAAACCTGGTACCAGTGGACAATGTTTTTATTACAGCCTTTAATGGATAAGTGGTTCTCGGGAGCTCCAAAAATCATAGGCTCCCTCCAGATCCCAGAGTATGTAGAAACTTCCATCAGAAAACTCAGGCAATGGAAACTAGAGAAAACTGCTTTACTATGTCTACATAGGAATACCTTGTATAAAGAAATCATGGACCATAAAGCTGTTAATAGAGCGGATTTCCCTGTGTGTCCCCCTGAAAATATGCTAAATGATGCCAGAATCCCACCCATACTCTGGGATATTGTATGGTTAATCTGTTATGGGAAATTGGAGGTTAAAGGGAACTTAAAGCACAAACCAATTGATTAAAGAAATTGTTTTAGGACAGGATGTATTCAAACAGGAGAAACACAGGAACATTTTTTTATTTCTTGCCCATATGCAGTTCACTTCTGGCAAACTCTTGCACAGAGATGGCATTGTTTTTTCTGCAAAATATAACATACAGGAATTTAATATTAGGTTCTTATTCAGGGAGATTGGGGAAATTTCACCATAGTACCTTAAAAATTACATCTGCTTGTATTAAATATTACCTATTGCAGGCCAGGTGATAGCTTTTGCTGCAACACCTACAATCCACTGAGATATCAATAATTCTGCAAATTGAGGCTATGGTTAGACATAGAAACATAGAAACATAAACTTTGACAGCAGATAAGGACCACTTGACCCACCTAGTCTGCCCATTTCCCGTACCTATTGAATAAGCTGCAGATCCTAGTTAACCAACAGCCTACTTCCTCCTACCCCCCACTATAATTGCCTATGTCAGTCACATGCATTCTTGACAGGTTAAGAATCATGATTATAAGACTGTAGCAAAGAATAAAGCAGACTGTTTATGAGCTCATATAAAGTGGATTACCTGAAATAAGCATATGCAAAATAATTTCCTTTCTTTTATCTTATTAAGACAAGTATAATTTCAAAGATATGATTTTTTTGTTTATTCACTATTGTTTATGATTCACTGTGCTGTGTTATTGCATCCTTTTCTTTTTAATTTTTTTCTACATTATGGTTTATCATGTTGGTTGGTGCAATGTACCTATTTTTTTTGTTGTATTGATTATTATGAATAAAAAATTCTCCATCTCTTTTCAAGAAGTGCCATGGGATCTTTAATGTCCACCTGAACAACCACCAGAACAGGACCTCAGTTTAATGTCTCATCCAAAAGACAGCATCTCAGGAGTGTGGCATCTCCTCATGCTGCACTACAGTGTCAGTTTGGGGATTTAACCCAAGTGCCTGGTGTAGGGATGGAAGCCACAGGTTTCTGATCTCTCAGCCTCAGAGGCAAGTGTGCAACCTGCTGAGCCACTGACACTGAAGTGGGTTGTACCTCTGCCATAAATCTATCCTTGTTTGAAATCACTTTCCTGTGCCTTCATAAATATTCAGGAATCTACTAGAATTGACTGCTGTTAGAACCTACTCCTGCATGGCGATAGTGTTTAAATGATTTACTACTTGTGATGTCACCCGCAGTGTTACTGTAATTTTGCTAACACCATTTATGGTTGATTGTGTCCTAGGGCTATAGATCAGTGACCTACCTGTTTTTACCTGCAAATTGATAGAAACATAAAAACATAGAATTTGACAGCAGATAAGGACTGCTAGATCCATCCAGTCTGCCCTTAACCCTGCCTTTATCAGTGGCTGCTGACCCTACTTGGTCAATGTCTTTAGTCTCAACTTCCCACCTCTGGGGTTCCCTTATGCCGTTCCATGCATGTTTAAACCCCCAGACTGTGTGCTTGCCCCCACCACATCCTGTGGTAGGTTATTCCATGCATCCACAACCTTTTCCATGAAAAAAAATCCTCACATTTCCCCTTATCCTAACCCCCTCCAATTTTTATGTCTTGCCCCCATTCTTGTGCTCTTCCTGTATTGAAAGATCCCCCTTGAACCTTCTTCACACCTTTAAGATACTTGAAGATTTCTATCATGTCTCCCCACTCCCTCCTTTCCTCTAGTGAATACCTACTGAGGTCTTTTAATCTATCCTAATATGTTTTCTGGTGCCCTTCTATGAAATGCCTCCACCCTGTCTATGTCTTTGCAAAGATGTGGCCTCCAGAACTGTATACAATAATCCAGATGTGGCCTCATCAGTGTTTTATATAGTGGAATCACCACATCCCTTCTTCTTCTTCTAGTGATACCCCTACCTATGTACCCCAACATGCCACTGGCCCTCCCTACAGCCTTTGTACATTGCTTGGCCTTCTTTAGGTCATCTGACATGGTAACCCCCAGATCCCTTTTTTCCCTGGTGATTGTCAGCAGCTCCCCTCCCCATCCTGTATCTCTCACCAGGGTTTCTGAGTCCCAGGTGCATGATTTTGCACTTCTTCACATTGAACCTCAGTTGCCACACCTCGGACCATTTTTCCTGCCTTCCTAGGTCCCTCCTCATTTTCTCCACCCCATCAGGTGTATCAACCCTGTTGCAGATCTTGGTGTCATCTACAAACAGGCAGACCTTCCCTTCCAGCCCTTCCACAGTGTTATTAATGAAGACATTAAAAGGACTGGCCCCAGGACCGATCCTTGGGGTACCTCATTGGTCGCCCCCTCTCTTCAGATTGGATCTCATTTACTACAACCCTCTGTTTCCTATCTATCAACCAGTTTCCAAGCCAGTTCACCACCTTGTGGCCCACACTAAGGCTACCAATCTAAATTGATGTCACTCTTCCTTTAGAATACATGTTTAGAGTAAACTTTAGAATCAGAAAAGGTCAAATGACAGCAGTTCCAACACCAGGGTGTTAGCCTTTAGAAAGGAAGATTTTAGGAGGATGAGGGTAATGGTTCAGAAGGAACTAGAAGGGAAGGAGGACTCGGAGGATGTGGAGGAGTTCTAGGGGGAATAGAGGAATACCAAAGGTGGCAGAACCATGAGTTAGGATGATTAGCAAGAGAAAGAGGGTGAAGAAATGACTTTGGTTCATAACTGAAGTAAGGAGTGCAGTTAGGGAGAAAAGGAGGGTGTTTAAAGTATATAATGCATCACAGAGGGAGGCAGACAGGGCAGTATATAAGGAAAAACTGCGGGAAGTGGGGAAGGTGATCAGACAGGCAAAGACTGAAACAGAAGAGCATATTAACATACCAGGGTACACAACCTACAGGAGAGACAGGGAGGGGAGAAGAGGGGGAGGAGTAGCTCTCTATGTAAGGGAAGGGATAAAAGCAATGGAACAAAAGAGTAAACAGGGAGGAGAAGAGGTACTGTGGGTCACCTTAGAGACTGGAGAGGGCACCACAATCCACACAGGGGTTGTATACAGACCCCCGTGTCAGGGGGAGGAAATGGACAAGAATATGAAAGAAGGCATCCTTAGGATGGCAGAAAAAGGGGAGATACTGTTGATGGGGGACCTCAATATGCCAGATGTTAACTGGAACACCTTTGCTGCAGCCAAATCCAAGAGCAGGGCCATTTTTGATGCCCTACAGGTGGCATGCCTCAGACAGCCAGTTTTGGAACTCATGAGGGAGCAATCTTAGACCTCATACTCTCAAATGGGGACAGTGAGAGGATCTCAGATCTAGAAGTGGGTAGCCATCTGGGAACAAGTGACTACCAAACAGTGTGGTTCATGATAAATTCAGCTATAGAGTCAAGCCACACAAAAGTGAGGATACTGGACTTCAGGAGGTCTGATTTTGGCAAGATGGGAGAGTGCCTTAGAAAAGCACTAGGAAACAGGCTAGAAGAAGGGGTGCAGCAACAATGGGGAAACATCAAAACTGCCATCACAGAGGCAGCAAGCCTTTGCGTGAAGCAAATAAATCAAAATAAAAGAAAAAAACACTATGGTTCTCAAAAGAGGTGGCAGGGAAGGTTAGG
Source organism: Neoceratodus forsteri (assembly GCA_016271365.2). Taxonomy (NCBI): domain Eukaryota; kingdom Metazoa; phylum Chordata; order Ceratodontiformes; family Ceratodontidae; genus Neoceratodus; species Neoceratodus forsteri. Next base: position 568,869,169 of record CM057449.1, on the reverse strand, counting down.
GAGAAAACAATAGCATTTAGGAAGTATAAGGAAACACAAAAGGAGCAGGACAGAGAACTGTACCAGTTAAGGCAAAAAGAAACAGGGAGGGAAGTCAGAATAGCAAAGGCCCACGCTGAGGAAAAGATAGACAATTCGGTTAAGAAGGGGGATAAAACCTTTTATAGGTACATCAGGGAGCATAGAAAGACAAAGGGAGGGATAGTGAGGTTGAATAGAATGGACGATGAATGAGCAGAGAGGGACAGTGAAAAAGCAGGGATACTAAATGATTACTTCTGCTCAGTATTCACAAAACAAGAGGAGGGGGAGGTGCCTAATCCAATTAACAGAAGCACTCTGGATAGGGAGGTCAAACCCAGTCCTTTCACAGAAGAAAGAGTTCTGAAAGAACTCCTAAAACTGAAGGTGGACAAAGCAATGGGGCCTGACAGAATTCACCCCAGAATTCTAAAAGAATTAAGGGGAGAACTAGTGACACCACTGACTACCCTTTTTAACAAATCATGGGAGGATGGTGTGGTACCTGAAGACTGGTAGAAGGCAGATGTGATCCTCCTACCCAAAGTGGGAGCTAGACAGAGGCAGGAAACTACAGACCTGTCAGTTTGACCTCTGTCATAGGGAAAGTGATGGAATCACTTTTGAAGGAAAGAACTGTTGAGTACCTAGAAGTCAGTGGGGCACAGGACCCAAGGCAGCATGGGTTCACAGTGGGAAGGTCATGTCAGACGAATCTAATTGATTTCTATGACTCAGTGACCAAAGTAGTAGACGAGGGAGGGGCTATGGACATGGCCTACCTAGACTTTAGCAAGGCATTTGACACAGTCCCACACAAAAGATTAATAATCAAATTAACCAGCCTGGGAGTGGGTCCCAGGGTGGCAGCCCGGGTAAAACATTGGCTGGACAACAGAACACAGAAGGTAATTGTAAATGGAGTCCATTCTGAAGAAAGAGGGGTTACTAGTGGGGTATCGCTGGGTTTGGTACAGAGTCCAGTCCTTTTTAATGTCTTTGTAAGTGACATTGCAGAGGGACTGGAAGGAAAAATATGCCTCTTTGCAGATGACACAAAGATCGGCAACAGGGTTGTTAACACAAGGAGATATGGAAAGGATGAGAAGGGACTTGGCAAGGTTGGAGGAATGGTCAGAAGTATGGCGGCTTGGATTCAATGCAAAGAGGTGCAAAATAATGCACCTGGGAAACAAAAACCCAGGGGAAGATTACACAATGGGGGGGGGGAGTAGTAACAACAACAAAAATGGAAAGGGACCTGGGGCAATCATATCAGATGACCTTAAGATTAGCAAGCAATGTGAGAAGGCAGTAGGGAGGGTTGGGGGGAATACTGGGATGTATAGGGAAAGGCATCACCAGCAGAAAACAAGAAGTTGTTATCGCTCTGTACAGACAGTTGGTGAGACCCCATCTGGAGTACTGTGTCCAGTTCTGGAGACCCCATTTTTGCAAGGACAAAGGTAGGATGAAGGCAGTCCAGAGGGATGCAACTAAAATGGTGCAGGGTCTGCAAGAGAAGCCATACGAGGAGAGACTAAAGGAGCTTAGTATATATACCCTTGAGGAAAGGAGGGAGGTGGAATCAACAAAGTCCAAGAGGGTAGCATCTTTCAGTAAAAGAGATGTGCAAGAACAAGGGGATACAATTTGAAGATAGAGGGGGGACAGCTCAGGGGCAACGTGAAGAAGTATTTTTTCACAGAGAGGGTGGTGGACGCATGGAACAGCCTTCCTGAGGAGATTGTGGGGTCCAAAACTGTGGGATAATTCAAGAATGCATGGGACAGACATAAGGCAATTCTTGTGAGGGGTAGGAAGAAATAGGCTGTTGGTACTGAAAGATCCTGGTCTGGTTAAATATATCTATGACCAAATTACCCAGTTTATTTCCAATAACCTTAATTCCACTGGAACGCCAGATGTGGAATAGTGCGCATTTAAAGCATATGTGAGAGGTTTACTAATTAGTCTGGCTTCAGAAAGGAAAAAAGACAGAGAAGCCCGGCTAGAATCCCTTTTGCCCCTAATCCGAACAAAAGAACACAAGCTGTCTCCTCATTCCTCTGAGCAAGATAGGCAGGAGCTGATTAAACTGAAAGATTCTTATTTAGAACTATTGAGCGAAAGGGCAGCATATGCAATTCTCAAAGCCAAGGCCTCTTACATGGATCAGGGAAAAAAGACAGGGTGTTTATTGGCCTTACACATTAAACAACAAGAATCTTCCAGATTAATTGCAGCAATACGATCTATGACCAGTGGTTCTTTACTAACGTCTTCTTCGGAGATAGTAGCTGAATTTTGTATTTATTTTAAGAATTTATATGGCCCTATGGCAGACTCCCCCTCTATTCAGCAACTTGATCAATACCTGAAAGACTCGACTACCTCATTTGTCAGATATACAGCAGACCACTTTGATTATGCCTATTACAGAACTAGAAATAGATGAAGTAATTAAAGATCTCCCAATTGAGAAAACCCCTGGACCGGATGGGTTTTCCTCTAACTTCTACAAAGCTTTTGCAAAACAACTGGTACCTTTACTGGTACCACTTTTTCAACACATTCTGTTCGGGGCTGTGGTAGATAAATCCCTGTCCAAGGCCCTTATCGTTCTTCTGCCTAAGTCCAGCAAAAACCTTGAGCTGGTGTTTAATTATAGACCAATTTCACTTCTCAATCAAGATATTAAAATATTATCTAAACTTCTGGCCAACCATATCATCGCAGTTCTTCCAGAACTGATAGGACCAGAACAAGTAGGCTTCATGAAGGGGAGATCCTCCTCAGATTATTTGCATACCTTAGAGCATGTCTTCTCGGTGTCCAGGGATGCTAATTTCCCTACTGTTTTGGTGTCCCTGGATGCCGAGAAGGCATTTGATTGAGTCAATTGGACTTATCTCTTGCAAGCTCTGAACGCATTCCATTTTCCTTTCAAAAGTGGATAGGTACCCTTTATAAATATCCCACAGCCCGTATGTCCAGTAATGGAGCCTTATCTGAAACAGTTTTATTCCTGTCCGGTACTAGACAGGGATGCCCCCTATTGCCCCTACTTTTCAATTTATATTTGGAGCCCCTTATCTACAGGTTAACCACAGTGCCAGGGATCAAAGGTACCACTATTCAAGGCCACGTAGTGACAGTTTCGGCATATGCAGATGATCTGATTCTCCAGGTATCATACCCAACTTCCTCTATACCTCACATGTTAGCAATCATTGAAGACTTTAGTAAAAAGTCCAATTATAAATTAAACAGAGAAAAAATGTTAGTCTTTCCTCTTAATTATAAGGTTATGAAACACGATATCTCCAATATGGGGCTTGCCTGGAAAATAGATTCTCTGTGCTATTTAGGTATTGAATTAACAAGGAACCATGCCCACCTTCAGAAGCTTAATTTAGACCCTCTCATAAATACCATTAAACAAGACTTACAAAGGTGGCCTCTCCACCCATTATCACTTTGGGGCAAATTTAACTTTATAAAAATGAATGTTTTCCCCATCTCTTCTATCCTCTCAGTTTGTTAAATCTTTGGCTCCCATTAAAGTGGTTTAAGAGAGTGCACAAGCTTTTTACAGATTTTATATGGGTAGGGAAATGACCCAGACTGGCCTTTTCTAAACTAGCTGCTCCTAAAGGTAAAGGTGGGTTATGATTACCACATATTGGTATTCACTATTAGACCAGTCAGGTCAACAAATATCTCAGATGGATAGACCCTGGAAACCATCTAAATCCCCTTTCTTTTACACCAATCTGGCTTAAGACTGAAAAAGATCTTCTGAAAATGCAGGGGCTTTCTCTAACCTCTCTCCTATACATTAATCTGAAATCTCTCCCATCAATACTAAATACATCTTCCACTGCTGTCTCCATTAGGATTCACTCACAGTTGTGCAATTTTGTGAAATATGCTCATACCCATGATATATCCCAAACTGTATAGGGTAATCCCATTAGTAAGATAGGAGGCCAAACTCTTTTACCTGGATGGTTACCACAAGTAGGAGACTGTCCAATCCATTATTTTATCAAGGAAAATGGAACCTGGCTTACCTCTCCGGAGATATTATTTAAAGCAAATATCCCAAGGACTCAGATTTTAAAGTGTATCAGCTTTGTCGCCTTCTGGCTAATACATTTGGGCAGACTCATCAAAATCCTCTTAATTCATCCTTCTGGATGGAGCTGCAATCTTTAGTGGGGCTACCACATGCAGTCTCCAAAATTTATCTGACCCTATATAATTTGAAATATCCAGAGTGTTTTGGTCCCACTGCTTTTTGGTCCTCCCTCATTTCCAGAAAGACTATAAATTGGCCTCTCCTGTGGCAGAATTGTCACCATTTAATTACCCAAGAAAAGCTGTGACTTATGCAGTTTCAAATGTTGCATAATTTATACTCAGAAACTAGCTAACTTTGGCTACTCAGACTCTTCTACCTGTGTTAGATGTTTACATGGGGAAGGTAATCTGCTTCATATTTTTTGGACTTGTCCAAAAGTAACCAAACTGTGGACTCTCATTAAGCAGAAGGCTTGAATGTTTTGTTCAGTCCTGACATTTGTCTATTAGGCGCTCTCTTAGAGGTTCATGTATTAAATCGTAAATATCACATAACTTCAATGGCAATGTCAGTTTAGAAACTGGTTTTGAAGCACTGGAAAGACACAGCAGAAATTACCTATACGGAATGGTTAAATGAGCTTCTAGCTAATCTCAGGACAGAGAGAACCATAGCAAGCCTCAACCAGAAACTCAAAACTGTAACAAAATCTGGGGCCCTTTGCATGCGTTATATTCATTGTAAAGAGTAAACAATAGCTCTTTCTGTATTGTGCAGTGGCTCTTTGAAATTATTCTGTGCAGGGAGATTGGGATGGGTGGGGAGGTCAGGGAGGGTGGGAGGGCATTGTTCCTCCATGTCTTCTCATTAAGTATATATGTATTAAATTTATGCTGGTTCAGTGCTCTGTAATTGTAAAAGTTGAATAAACTTTGAATTGAAAAAAAGAAATAGGCTGTTGGTTAATTAGGATCTGCAGCTTATCCTGTAGGTAGGGGAAATGGGCAGACTAGGTGGGTCAGGCGGTCCATATCTGCCATCAAAGTCTATGTTTCTATATAGCAAGGGAGGCAAAATGGGAGGACAAGAAGTTTTTCAGATATGAGAGCAACAGAAGGAAGGGGAAGCATGGGATTATGAAGCTCAAAGGGGATGGGGGGTAATGGTGGAAGGAGATATAGGGAAAGCTGTAGTCCTGAATAAATACTTTGCATCAGTCTTTATGGTGGAGGAGGGAAAGTGGCCAATGTTGTAAAATAGGGGAAGAATGGGTAGTGAGGTGGACTCAAGTTCCTTCATGGAGGCTAGGGTACTAGAAGAATTAGGAAAGCTGCAGATGGATAAAGCGATGAGTCTGGACTGGATTCACTGGACGGTACTCAAAGAATTAAGATGGGAACTGGCAACACCACTCATGAGGTTATTTAACCTGTCACTGCACAAGGGAAGGGTTCCTGGGGACTGGAAGAGGGCCAAGGTAGTACCCTTTCCTAAGGGGGGAGGAAGGGAGGAGCCGTGAAACTACTGCCCGGTTAGCCTAACCTCCGTGGTCAGAAAACTAATGGAGGTGCTCATTAAGGAAAGGCTGATAAAATATCTAGAGGGGGAGGGCCTCCTAAATGACAACCAACCTGGATTCACAGGTAGTAGGTCATGCCAAACCAACCTAATTGAATTCTTTTGACAGAGTGACGGAGATATGAAACCGGGGTGGACACGGCCTACATGAACTTCAGGAAGGCATTTATTTGACACTGTCCCCCACAGGAGGCTGATAAGCAAGGTAGATAGCTTAGGAGTGGGGAGCAAGCACACAAGCTGGTTAGAACACTGGTTGGAGGGGAGGACACAGAGTGTCCTGGTGAATGAGGTACACTCAATAGAAGAAAAAGGTAATGAGTGGGATCCCCCACGGGTCATTGTTGGGACCCATACTTTTCAACAAATACATTGGGGACATCATGGAGAGTCTTCAGGGAATGGTGTGTCTGTTTGTTTGACGACTTGAAGATATGTAGCAATAGGGTTGATACAGCGGAAGAGGGGGGTAGAGGATATAAGGGAGGATTTGGTTACGCTGGAGGAATGGTCAGAAAGGTGCCAGCTGCAGTTCAATATAAAAAAGTGCATGGTTATGCATATAGAATGAAATAACCCAAAGGAGAAGTACCAGCTTGGGGAGCTGGAGGTAACAGATCAGGAAAGAGACCTGGGGATCACTATTTCAGACAACCTGAAATTCCAGAGTCAGTGTGACAGAGCTGCCGGAAAGGCACTCAGAATGCTGGCATGCACAGTGAGGGAATTCAGAAGCAGGAGGAGGGAGGTGATCCTGTCACTATACAAAACCACGATCAGACCGCACATGGAATATGGGGTCCAGTTCTGGAACCATACCTACAAGGGGACAAGGAAAGACTGGAAAGGGTCCAGAGAAGAGCAACCAAAATGGTGAAGGGGCTGCAGGGGAAGTCTTATGAGGAGAGACTGGGTGAGCTGGGCCTGTACACATTGGAGGAGAGGAGGGACGGGGGGGGATATGGTGAAAACATTAAAATACTTGAAGGCCATAAACAAGGTGAGGGTCGACAGCATCTTCAGAATGAGTAAGAACAATTCCACTAGAGGGCATGCCTACAGACTGGAAGGGGGAATATGCACATGGGACATCAGGGGGATGTTCTTTACTGAGAGGATGGTGAGGCCATGGAACAGTCTACCGGAATGAGTGGCGAGGGTGGATACAGTAGACAGCTTCAAAAGAGCCTGGGATGGGTACATGGGCCTAACAGGCAGGGGTCAGGCAGGCAATGGAGGGAGGGGGTCTTCCTGGGGGGGTACAGGCAGACTAGATGGGCCATGGAGTCCCTTTCTGCCAACAGTTTCTATGATTCTATGATTCCTTGCTACTAACATGTTCCTTGCAATATTAATGTTTCTGACCTGCTTACCCACAACATTACTAAGTGAACCTACAGAGCCCTCAGAGTTAAATGAGGCTATCTTCCTTGTTCCCTCACTGGTACAAAGGCCTTTTGATCCCCCTGAACAACCCTACAGTACCAGAGCCCCCCCCAGCCATATGCCCCCTAAACTGGACACCTAACCCTGGAGTACACAGGAGTGCTATGGGCTTGCCTGACTTGGCCATGTCTCCAGGAACACATACCTGACCCTCCTTCCTAGCAGTAAGACTCAGAGACTGAAGCACTATTTCAGAGCAACCAGAGGCCTTAAAGTAATGTCACTTCTACTTTCTGGAAATACCCACCACAACCCTGGTCCTGCTGGTAGCTCTGGGTCTGGTGCCTGCAGCCATGGACTACTGAACATAGACTCCCTAGATGTTGGCAGTTTCCTAACTAAATTTGCCCAGTCTGAAGCCTGGGTTGAGTTAGTGCAGATTGACTTTATCTGTCTAACTGAAACATGGCTCATTCCACACATAGCTAATGCCATTATCACATTGCCAGGTTTCAATATCTTCAGGGATGATAGAATAGGCAAGTGAGGTAGGGGCTGCCTTTTTTACCACAGCCTACACTGTAAGTCTCTAAAACTGTGATTAAAGACCTAACCAGGAACTTTGAGTGCCTACCAATAACGTTTTTGATAGGGCAAGGACACACATCTCTTGTCATTATGTCTGTATATGTCCCACTCTGTAAGCAGAATCTGAGCATTGAGTCATTTACCCTCTACTTCTTGCAAGTCAGTCAGATCTAGAAATGTGTTGTTACTGCTGACTTAAACAACAGCTGGAATGCTAACCCCAGCACTGCTCATAAGGATAAGGTGTCCAGCCTATTTCTCACACAGATGGTCACTGACTGCACCAGGACCAATTATAAAACAAGCACTATGACACTACTCGGCTGGGTACTAGTTTACACACCCTGATACAGCTAAAGTTGTCAAAGTTTTGCCAGATACCCTAAGTGACCACTCCCCAGTTCAATGCCTATGAGCAGTTAAACAGACAAGGCCCCCCATTATAGTCAGCCATATCCTAAACAAAATAAAGGTGCCAAAATTTAAATCTTACTTGGCCCAAACTGATTGGATCTTTTTACATGTCATTCCCGATATTGATTCAGCCCTAGAATTCTTTGGGCTCAATTCACAAAGCTCTCAGCAATGGCACAATAGGTTTGTGCACAAAAAATGGTGCAAAGTGCCTCTTGTGCCAAAAGATGCACCTGGAGCAGTACTCAAACACATGCTGCATGCACCAAAGGGGGCTTGTGCTGTCTCTGCACCGCAAAATGTGCTGCAGCATAGTGCTAGGGGCTTGCAGCAGATGTAAGCTGCTTAATCCCCAAAATCAGATCCTCCAAACTGTTCCAGAGGGTATATTTCTAAGTACTGTTAGACCAGTCAGGGCTGGTGTGCCCTATGACAGAGTTGAGCATTTTCAGCAATGTGCAGCAGTCCCCCCTCCACAAGCCCCGATCCCCTAGTATGTAGAAATAAACCATCCCTGGTGGGCTAGCAGATCCCCCTGAGCCCCAATCCCTCATTTGAAAAAGTAATTAATCTCTGGTCCTCTAGCAACCCCCAAGCCCTGATCACCAATTCTGAAAAAGTAATTCACCCTGATGGTCTAACAGACCCCCCACCAAGCCCTGATACACCATTTTACTAAGTTCACACTTCCTGGCAGTCTAGAGGACCCCAACTCTGCCAGCCACTGTCCCACCACCTCTCTCCCTATCCTGAAACAGAGCTGGTGATCAGCACAGCCCTCATCACACCACCACGTCCACCTGCCGACTGAGCTGTCAATAAGGAGCGCATACTGTATACAGAACACGCTTCCTATTGACTGCTCAGTCAATGGCTGGACAAGGTGGTGTGAGGAGGGCTGTGCTGTTTGCCAGCTCTGTTTCGGGATGGGGGAGGATGGTGGTGAGACACTGTCTGCCATGGTGGGGAGTGGGGGTCCTCTAGACCACCAGGGAAGTATGAATTTATCATAATGGGGGATCAGGCTTGGAGGTCCACTAGACCACCTGGGTGAATTACCTTTTCACATCGGGGGATCAGGGCTTGGGGGGCACTAGACCACCAGGGATAGATTACTTTTTCAAAGGGGGGATCAGGGCTGGGAGGGCTCACTAGACCACCAGGGTGAATTACTTTTTCACAGCAGAGGATAGGGCTTGGGGGGGTCTGTTAGATCACCAGGAATTAATTACTTTTTCATATGGGGGATCAGGGTTTGGAGAGGCCTGTAAACCACCAGGATGAATTACCTTATCAAAACAGGGGATCAGGGAGAGGGGGTGCCACTAGCCAACAGGGCCATGCTGGACTGGCGCACAGCCACTTCTCAGCTTGTAGCAAACCTTACGGATGAGCCATCTGTTTTGTGCATGGCCAGGGTTGACGCAATCCTAGGGACTTTGCTGGCAGGACCCTGCCAGATAGAGAATTGGGTGCAGGGTCTCTGGAGCACCAGGTCTTGATGCAAGCTGCCTTTTGCTGCAGCTTGTGCCAGTCTCAGAGCCCTTTGAGAATCAAGCCCTTTGTCTCCAGGTTTCCACTTGCCTGTGACAAATTTGAACCCCTTAAAAAACTGAAGGCAAGAGGAACACCATCTGGATGGATCACCTCCAAACTCCTTACCTGCATGAGGGAGAGGGATAATCTGTGGGTGCTGGCTAGGGAAACAGGGTCCACTATCCACTGGCAAAGGTACAAGGAAACCTGCAATAGTGCAACAGTAGAATTAGAAAGGCCAAGTCTGACTTCTTTGTGGGCCAGCAGACCCAGAGCTGGAGCAATAGCAAAAGATTCTGGGACATTGTCTAAGAGCTCCCTGGCAAGGGAGTTAAAACCACTCTTCAAATGCTTATGGTGGAGGGTCGAGAGGTTGTTGATCCTACCCAAATTATCAATTACTTCAACACAGCTTTTATAGACCTCAGTTCTGTGATCCCCAGTGAGCCTGCCCAAACCCCCTACAGGGAACCAGGTCCTGAAGCCTCCCAGATGGTGGGTTCTTAATTAAGGTACCCTAAATTGTACTTTAAGTCTGTTTCAGTCAGACACTTCAAAATACATCAGTGGAGTACTTGGCAAAACTAGGTGTGTGAGTGACTTGGTTGATATGAAACTTCTTGTTCTGGCAATAGAGGAACTTTCCCACCCCATCTCTAGAATTTATCATCAGTTTAAGAGATCTTTGTGGTCTGCCTTTGCACTCCAGTGCAATTCGACCATTAAACAATTTTATTTGGTTTCTCTCTGTACATTACCCATGACGTTCATACAAAAATTTGTGTGATTTTTTTTTTTTCAAAACTTTATGTAATTGTTCTGCCTTAAGTCCTTTGAGCCTGTCTTGACTGCATTTCTTCTGGAACTGCTTATTGTAGTTGTAATGTTTTTTTGTCTATGTATTTGATGTGGAACCTTTATAAATGAACACTTGTGCTTGAAGGTAATTCTCCAGAGTTTTCAATAAACTGAATGAGAAAGGAAAGAAAGAAAGAAAGAAAGAAAGAAAGAAAGAAAGAAAGAGAGAAAGAAGGTACTGGATGGGAAACATGAGTACCCCATGTGCATTGGGTAGCAGCTGCCAAAGTTTATTTAGTATATCTCTGGAGACAAGTACAATTTCTGCCTCCACATCTACCAGAACATTTCTTTCTTTCTTTCTTTCTTTCTTTCTTTCTTTCTTGGCCAAACATTTTCCACCATCACTTTCACATGTTCTAACTTTCCTTGGTGGACCAGTTGTCCCAAGAGCAAAGAGTTAGGTTTCACTGGGTCAGTCTCCATAAAACCCAGATGAGCTACGCTCTCTGGCAATAACCCCCCCCCCCCAATAGGGTGCCTGGCATTGTGAAGGCAGTTGGAAACTGCTCCACCTAGCCTAGCCTAGTCAGCTGTAGGTGACCAGTGTCTGAGGGGCACTGTTTTGTTGCACTGGCACAGCAGGGGAAGAGGTAGCTCCAGTTTGCTGTGCAGCAGCTGCTCTATTTCCATCCAACTGCTGTGCAGTGTGGCATACTTTTCTTTCCAGTGTACAGCATAATTTCCCTCCTAACCTTGACAGGTGCGATAGCCTCCCCAGTGGCCACCACACAACTTACTCAATAAAACCCTGGTGGTCTCCTGGTAATTGCCTCTTCCGGGAACAAGAAATTCCTCTTCAGCAAAGGCTGGGGGCTCTTCCTGGCTCCTGGTAAGGGGTAGCTTTCCTTCCAAGGAAGGAGATTAACCTCCCCCCCTCAGATTTCAAACCAGGATTGCTGTGACAAACAGCCAATACTCTCGCAGAGGCAGAGGCAGGAGCAGAGGTCAGAGTTTCATTCTCTAACATAGTGTTCCATGCAGCACATGCCATGCCCAGAATGTCTGTCATAGACATGGAATTTCTGACACACCCAATCAGGGTATTTTGGATTTCCTTCATAAGTCATCTACAGAAATTCACCCTAAACTCTGAATCTTCTACAACTGGAGCCTCCTAATTTTCGTAATAAAGTTGTCTGAATAGTCTATAAAAGTTTTGAGGGTTCTGGTTGGCCTTCTGTCTTAACTTAAGGGCAGCTGCCTTTGCATTATCACACAACTTGTTCCTTCCATACACACAGTGCATAGCAGCACACAGATTTTCAAAGGTATTTTTACACTCAGGTCTTAACTCTTCAATCCACCAGATTACTACACTGGTGAAGGTTTGTTGTACTAAACACAACTTCTCTTCCTCAGTCATACCTATTTTTTACAGAGTTCTCAATGTAAGCTTCAGGGCAGCCAGGTACAATATTACTGCCATCTCACTCATGAAATCTACCTTCACTGACAAGGGTCATTATTATCAGCCCCCCTCCTTGAAGAGGTGCATTCTGTTCCTGCATAATGCGCCTGGGGGGATCTTGACCACCAAGGTAATGGAGGTCTTACCACCCACTAACTTTGTAGCAGAAGACTCAGCATGGGAGGTGATGGCGGGATATGCAGGGCTGTCCTCAAGAGGCAAGACTACTTGGGTCTGTGAGGTTGTGGGCTATGGAGACCCTCTTGGAGGGAAGATAGGCATTACCTTTCCAAATAAGCTACAATTTTCTCCTAGGTGTTAACCTGGGCCTTTGCTTTAATCAACTTTCATTCCAGCTGGTGGACTTTGTTATCCCAACCTGTTTCCTCCTGGCTAACCACTTGGAGTTCATTTTCCAGTTTCTGAACCTTTTGTTGCAAGTCCATAATTACCTCTATTAGCTGTTTCCTTTTGTTTTTCTCCTTGCTAAGCTTATTTTTCAATCCTCTCTCACTTTCCCCAAGTTTCTTTTTCTCATGGCAAATAGAAGCTACATCCTCTCTCAGGGTGGAGATTTGTTTCTCTTTCTGCTTGACTTTCTTTTTGTGTTTGGTAACCTCATCTTCAATATCAATATTTCAAAATGGGTGCACTGAAGGTTGCTCTTTTTGGCAACTAGGCTGTACTTTCATGTTCCTTTTTACTACGGTTTTATTCCAGTTGTTTGTTATGCTTTATTCTCATTTTTCCCTTATGATTAGCTAAACTACCTCTTGAGTTGAGTTAGAGAGGGAAATTAGTGAGTTAGCTAGGTGTGGAGCATTATCGGAATGCTCGGGCTGACCTCGAAGTGTACACTGTGGCCGTTTCGATCGGCCTAGCTACCGCCCCACTATTTATTCTTGTACTGTTTTTTAGAGCGATTTACCCTGATTCCTGCATGCTGTGGCCCATTACTATTTTGTTGCTTGTGGCTGTGATTGGGAGACTAAATTTCCAGAAGGAAGTCTGTGGATTGAACTTTCAGAAGGAAGCCTGTGGAGTGAAGTTGGATAGGAATACGTTTGGAGCTGGAGATGGTGGAATTCGTAGAAGAGCTATTGTGGGCTGAAATCAGCCTATTAGGGGAACCATTTGTCAGAGGCAGGACTGGTGGCATACCATACTTGACTTGGAGACTAGTTGGTCTCTGTTCCAGGTTATTGGGAGATTGTTACATCAAGAGGGTGGCCTGCCGCTGGAGTCTGTAATTGCCCAGGTGGACCAGCATTAGATTGGCCGGGGAGATAGCCAGTAGGCCTGCTGTCTACCACAGCTTTCCTTGAGGCCAGCTGGTGAGTTGACAATGGTGGAGAGTTAAGGCAGTGGAGACAGACATCTCTAGTGACGGCACCTACAGGATAGGGTCTCTCAGCCCTTGTTTTCTCCTGCCTGGAGCTGTATTACTGCCTGAGGACTGCTCTTTCCTGCCTGGAGTTGGATTATTGCTCGAGGTCTGCTTTCAAAGGATGATGTTCTAATGGAAAGTGTCTACTACTATCTGGTCAGACTTTATATTTTCCTTTAAAGTGATTTTGTTGGGCAGTGAGAGTGCCTTTTCATTTTAAGATACCCCAGGTAGTGACAGGGCCTGGGGAGTCTAAGTATTATTTGCCATCGTGCTGTTTTCATTTACACCCTAGTGAGAGGAGGTGTTGCTTTGATGATGGCCCTAAATTAGTTATTTGTTCAGTTTTTTTTTTCCTGTGACTTAGACCTCTTCATGTGGACACTTATTTTGTGGCAGATACTATTGTCTCTCCTGGATTTGAACCTTTAACACTGAACTTTGCTCTCGTCCAAGACTCAAATGTTTCTGATTTGGAAACCTACAAATATTTATTTTTCAAAATTGTAATTTTTATTTTAAAATATTATAGTTTTATTGTATGAGATGGGGAGGTAATTAGTTTAATTTATTTCTGTGTAAATACTCCCTCAGGTGAGAGTTGTGGGGGTAGTTAATTTGTTTTCATTTCCGGTTGTGCTGGATTGGGTTTTATTCCAAGAGGGGGGGTTTTGATTGATTTGGTGTCTCACTTGGTTTAGTCTCATAATATGTGTCAGGAGCCTGCTCCCCTCTGCCCTCTGCACCCTCCACCCTTTTTTCTCTCTCCCCCTTTAGTGTTTTCAACTTATCAGTGCTGTAGAGTGCTGGGCATTGCCCATAGGGTCGGGTGTGGGGGGCATGAATGGCAGAGGGTGAATGAGCGGGGCTCTCACATTGAGGTCGTTAGGCCCAGAAGACACCCTGGGGCAAAATGGGTTCTGGAACGTGGTTCTCCATGTGTGGTCCCCATACCCAAGGGTACCACCATTTTTGGTGGCCAGGTAGCCGGGGCGACCCTGGAGACCTGTCCAACTCGAGCAGTGTTATGCAATGCCAGATCTATAAAAAAACAAGACTGTAATTACTGCAGATTTTTTGGGGTCAGCAGATCTGGCTTGCATCATTGAGACCTGGCTGGATGAAAATTCTGGCCCCACGTTGGAGGCTGCAATTCCGGCCAGGAACTCAGTGATACACCGTTCGAGATTAGACCGTGGGGGGGGGGGTGTTGCGGTCTGTTTCAAGACCAAATTGGGCCTCACTAGTGTACCAGTTGAGGAGGCTGGGTCATTTGAGTGTACTGTAGTAGCAGGTGTAGGCTGTAGGATAGCACTCATCTACCGCCAACCCAAGGATGAAAAGCAATTCCTCCAGGAGGTAGCGGACTTCATCATCAATATGGTGTTTCAGTTGCCCCAGGCTGATTTCCCTGGGTGACTTCAGTGCATGGGTCGATGATGAACTCTTGCAATTTGGACAATACTTCCTCCAGTTGATGACATCACTGGGCTTTACACAGACTGTTACCTCTGCTACTCCATCTCCATCTCAATTTGGAGGGGAAGGGAATCCTTAAGTTGAAAATAGAGGGGTTCATTGGTGAAAAGTGGGGTTTAAACTTGTGAAGGGGGGAAAGATGGGAGAAAAGGCTGTCAAGGGGGTGCCGATAAAGGAGGGACTCTGTCTCCACCCCCCTGGGGAGCTGGGGGATTGCGGGAAAAGGCCCACTGGCAAAGTGAAGACCACGGGAAAACAGAATCCCCATGGGAACACGAGCAGGGGAAATGGAACTATAGGGAAAGGGTGGAAGGTAGTTCTGCTAAATGCCAGGAGCTTGGGCAATAAAATGCCTGTGCTCCAGGCAATGCTAACTGAGGGAGCAGTGGATGTGGCAGTGGCCACTGAGAATTGGGTCACTGCAGGACACGACTGGGACCTGAACCTGGAGGGTTACACTATGTTCAGGAAGGACAGGGGGGAGGGAAGGGGAGGAGGGGTAGCAATGATAGTCAAAAACTGCATTGGCATAGGGGGAGTAGAGGAGGTGGAGGGAACCGTGTTGGCAATTTGGGTCACCTTGATAACAAGGGGGGCAAGAGAGTAAAAATAGGAGTGGTGTATAGACCCCCTGCCCTGGCGGAGGAGCTGGAAGAGAGTCTGGTGGCAGATGTTGGGAGACACTGCAGACTGGGCAGAGGAACCGTGGTGGTGTTGGGGGACTTAAACATGCCAGGAACAGATTGGGAGACTATGACATCCTCTGTGACCAGGGAACAGAGGTTGTTGGATGTCTTTCAAGACGCGTTCCTAACTCAGCAGGGGAGGGAACCGACCAGGGAGGCGCTGGTACTGGATGTGGCCCTGGTAGACAGTGACCAGATTGGGGGCCTGGAGGTAAGGGACCCATTGGCGGGTAGTGACCATGCCACGGTCTGGTTCTGCCTGGACCTAGGAGGGGTAGAAGGCTGCACAAAGACAGAAGTAACCGACTTCAGGGGGGCAGATTTTAAGAAATGGGAAGGCTCCTTAAGGAGCATTTGGATGGGATTGGGTCAGACATGGACGCTGATAGTAGGTGGGAAATCATCAGGAGAGGGGTGCAGGATGCTACCAGCACCTGTGCAAGAGTAAGACGAAAATGCAGTAGGGCCCAAAAACCCTGCTGGTGGACCAGGGTGGACCAGGGAGGTCCAGGAGGTGGTGCTGGGAAAGAAGGCAGCCTTTAAGCAATTCAAGTGCTCAAGGAGTGAAAGGGATCGAGGGGAGTATGAGTTGATGGCTAGAAGGGCCACTAGGGTGGTGAGGACAGCTAAGGCAAGGAAGGAGCAGAACCTGGCCAGGGAAATTAGGAGAGGGAATAAGGGGTTCTTTAGATACATTGGGGAAAAACGAAGGGTGAAGGGGCAGATTAGCAGGATTAAATCAGGAGAGATGGGCACAAGACCCAGGGGAGCAGGCTGAGACTAAATGAGTACTTCACCTCAGTTTTCACCAAGGAAAATGGGGGTGCTGCATCCACATGGGGAGACAGAGATACTGAGGAGGGCGGAACCTCACCGATTGGCGGGTCTGGGGAGAGGGGGAGGCATCACTGGCAGGAGGGGGGCTAAGCAGGGAGAAGAGGTACCGGAAGTGGAAATCACAGCAGAGAGAGAGTGAGGGAAGCCCTCAGCTCCCTTAAGACGGAGAAAGCACCGGGGCTGGATAAATTACATCCCAGAGTGCTGAAGGAACTTGCGGATGTCCTGGCGAAACCCCTTGTGGAGCTTTTCACCATCTCTCTGAGAACAGGGTGGGTGCCCCAGGACTGGAAGGTGGCGCATATAGTGCCTATCCACAAGGGGGGATCAAGGGAGGTGGTAGGGAACTACAGGCCTGTCAGCCTGACAATGGTGGTGGGCAAGGTGATGGAGGGCATTGTCAAGGAGAAGGTAGGGGGGACCTGGATAAGTCAGGGTGCTTGGACAATAGACAGCATGGATTCATCCCGGGGAAATCATGTCAGACAAACTTTGTGGAGTTCTATGACTGGGTGACGAGTGCCTTGGACCTGGGTAGACCAGTGGACGTTCTCTTTCTAGACTTCAGCAAGGCATTTGACTCTGTTCCTCACGTGGGCCTGTTGGATAAGCTGGGAGAAATGGGGTGGGGAACCAGATGATCAGATGGATAGGCAATTGGCTCCAGGACTGGACCCAGAGGGTCATAGTTGGTGGGATAGTCTCATCCCCAAGGACAGTCATTAGTGGGGTCCCACAGGGATCAGTCCTTGGGTCCCTTCTGTTCAACGCCTACGTCTCTGACATAAGGACAGGAATCAGGAGTGAGTTGAGTCTCTTTGCGGATGACTCAAAACTGGGGGCGGTGGTGGATGGGGAGGAGGGAGGGTGGCCTCACAGGAGGACCTGAGGCTCTGGAAAGATGGTCTAGAAAGTGGAAGCTGAGGTTCAATGTAGGGAAATGCAAGGTACTCCACCTGGGGTCCAGAAACCCAGGCCAAGTGTACACCCTGGGGGGGGGGGAAATGCTACAAGTCTCGATGGCTGAGAGGGACCTGCGGGTGGTGGTCAATGTCAAGACGAACAACTCTGAGACTTGTAGGAAGGCAGCAGCCAAGGCCAACAGGATGCTGGGATGCATCGCCAAGGGGATCACCTCCAGAAGGAGGGAAGTGATACTCCCTCTGTATAACTGCTTGGTGAGGCCGCACCTTGAGTACTGCATGCAGTTTTGGAGGCCACACTTAAAGAGGGGCATTAACCTATGAGGAAAGGCTCGAAGAGCTGAATATGTACACATTGGAAGAGAGAAGGGACCGGGGGGACATGATAGAGGTCTTCAGGTACATGAAGAGGGTAAATAGGGGAGGAACAGTCAGGGTGCTTCGAAGGAAGGAGGAGGGGGCCACTAGAGGGCATGGGTGGAAGCTGGAAGGGGAAGATTCAGGGGAGAAAGGAGGAGGTGCTACTTCACTGAGAGGGTGGTGGAGCCATGGAATGCGCTGCCTAGGGGGCTGGTGGAGGCAGAGACAATGGAGGGGTTCAAGAGGGGGTGGGACAGGTACAGGGGAAGGGTTCTGGAAGCAAAATCCAATGCAGCAAGAATATCCGAAACTGGGAAGGGAGAAGCCAGAGTAGGTGAGGGGGGCAGCAAGGTCAGCACCCAGGGTGGGGGCTGACCAAACGAGCAGACACGAAAGACCATTAGGCCTATTCTGCTGGCATTTTAGTATGTTAGTATGTTAGTACTCATAAACACGGTCACTCTCTTGACCTGGATTTCCTCCTGGGGATCAAAACATCTGATTTGGGGGTGAAACCAGTTGGATGGTTCGATCACTACATTGTGGGGTTCAATTTTTGTGCCCCCCTTCATAGGCTTGCCCCTGTGGAGATGGTCAAATACCGCCCATTACAGGATGTTAGCCCTGAAGGCCTAGTGGCAGTACTGGACCTATCGGAGTTTCCTGTGGCAATCGGGAACCCAGAGACACTGGTCTTGGCCTATAATGAGGTCATGACTACGGCCCTGGACTCTATCACTCCTGTCCATGTTCATCCTCTCTCCCTTGCCCTTAATCCCCCTGATTTAATGGGACCTTGAGGGAGATGAGGCGATTGGGATGACGGTTAGAGTGTTGCTGGAGGAAATCTAGCCTGGATGCCAACCACCATAGACTGTTAGATCATTATCAAGTCTATCAAGCAAAAATCTCCCATAAGAAGGCAGAGTTCCTGTCCAGGGAGATTGCTGCTGCTCAGAACCGACTGCGTCAGCTCTTTCGAACCCTGGACAGACTGTGCAACCCAACCTGTCTGCGGTCTCAAAGAGCTTTTTCACAATTGGAGTGTGATGAACTTGCTCGGTTCTTTGCAGATAAGGTGGACGACATCAGGTTGGAGATCTAACTGGCACACTCAATGGGAGGTGCTACTGATCAGTGCAAGGTTACTATCCTCCATCTTTTCTGGAGTTCCTTTGACCGACCAGAGTTCATGGATGTTATGCAGATTGTCCAGGGTACGTGCCCTATGTGCTGTAGCTTGGACCCAGGCCCAACATCCCTGATTATAGGGTGTTGTGAAATCATTGGCCCAGTCCTGGCAGGGATGGTGCTTTCTTGAGTCAGGGGAGTTTCCTAGCTCCCAGAAGGAGGCGGTGGTGGCACCCCTCCTAAAGAAAGCTTCTCTGGACCCAGACTGCCTTGCAAACTACAGACCTATCTCTAACCTTCCCTTTGTAGGGAAGGTGATCGAGAAGGTAGTGGCTGTACAGCTGGAGAACCATTTGACCATCCATAACATCTATGAACCCCTCCAGTCTGGTTTTCAAAAAAGGCATAGAACCAAGACTGCACTAGTTTGGGTGTTCAATGATCTCCTGATGGTGAGAGATCAGAAAAGTTGCTCCATCTTGGTACTCCTGGATCTCTCTTCAGCTTTTGACACCATATATCATGGGGTGCTGCTTGAGTGCTTGAGGTTCATCTGTGGCCTGACTGGTACAGTCCTTAGATGGTTTAAGTCCTTCCTCACTGGCAGAACTCAGAGGGTGCTATCAGGGCATTTATTCCTCCGACACCCTCTCTCTGTTGTGTGGGGTTCCTCAGAGCTCAGTGCTGTCCCCCATGTTGTTTGTGGTGTACATGCTGCCCCTCGGAGACATTGTAAGACAGTATGGGCTAAGGTTTCACTGCTATGCTGATGATACCCAGCTCTACCTGTCTTTTACACCTGACCAAGATAGTACACTCACGGTCTTTAATAACTGCCTCACTTAAATCCAGGATTGGATGAATGCCAGCTGGCTAAAGTTGAACTCGGATAAGACTGAGGTGATGGTTGTGGATCCAGATCGCCGGGTAGAGGGGTCGGGAGTTGGTCAGCCTATGGGTTTTTTCCTAGGGGGCTCCCAGCTTCTTGTCTTTGAACAGGTGCGAGACCTGCGGGTGCTGCTTGACGATGGGTTGACATTACGATCTCAGGTGTCGGCCATCGTCAAGTTGTCCTTTTATCATCTTAGGAACATCACCAGGATTAAGCACCTTGTTCCACCTGGTGACCTTCCCCATGCTGATCCATGCCTTTGTAACCTCGAGCCTTGATTACTGCAACTCCCTCTACCTAGGGCTACCAGGGGTTGATATCCACCGCCTGAAGCTGGTGCAAAACGCAGCAGCCCAGTTGTTGAAGGGGACTTCCCGGATAAGTCATATTACACTGGTGCTGCGCGAACTGCATTGGCTGCCGATTCAGTGGCAGATCACCTTTAAAGTCAGATTACTGACTTATAAGGCCCTACATGGACTCGGCCCTGACTACCTGAAAAAGCTTCTGTCCCCCTACTGCCCCAGGCTATCGCTTCGCTCGGCTGATATGGGGTTGCTAGAGATTCCAAGAGTATTTTTAAAATTATCTGGGGTCTGTGCATTTGTGTATGTGTCTCCTACCCTTTGGAATTCTCTACCCCACCAGCTTCATGAGCGCACAACCTTGGGAGGTTTTTAAACAGGCATTAAAGACATTTATGTGGCATTGGGTCTATCCCAATTGAATTCTCTGATCTTTGATTTTATTAACCATCTGTTTTATATTGCTATACTATTTCCTCCTGTATGTATTTGTTGTAAAGCACCTTGACAGCTGAAAAGCACTAACTAAATAAAAATTATTATTATTATTATCCTCCAACCTCTTTATCTGCTCAGTCAGAGTCCCTGTTTCTTGTTCCATCCTTGCCACCCGTCTGAGTCACTCACTCTAGTTAAATCTCCTGATTCTTTCTGACAAGCTCTGTGCCAACTGCTGCTGTTCCTTTTCTGTGTTTATCCAGCTGTCATAAAACTGGCAGAAGCCCCTGAACCGGGCCCTCTGCCTCAGCAGCCACCTGGGAGCCGTTCCTGCGGCATTGAATCACCACCAGCCGAGGAAGCACTCCTGGTACGGCAGCCT
Organism: Neoceratodus forsteri; assembly: GCA_016271365.2. Taxonomy (NCBI): domain Eukaryota; kingdom Metazoa; phylum Chordata; order Ceratodontiformes; family Ceratodontidae; genus Neoceratodus; species Neoceratodus forsteri. The sequence goes on along the minus strand of CM057449.1, from coordinate 568,848,470 downwards.
GTTACCAGCACCCCGCCAGCCCAGCAGAAGCCCCTGAATCAGGCCCTCCACTTCAGCAGCCACCTGGGAGCCACTCCTGCTCCCACGGCACTGAATCACCACCAGCCAAGGAAGTGCTCCTGCTATGGCAGCCTGCTACCAGCAACCCACCCCCCTGCCTGGCAGAAGCCCCTGAACTGGGCCCTCCACCTCAGCAGCCACCTGGGAGCTGATCCTGCTCTCATGGCACTGAATCACCACCAGCCAAGGAAGCGCCCCTGCTATGGCAGCATGCTACCAGCGACCCACTCACCCGAAGCCCCAGAACTGGGCCCTCCACCTCAGCAGCCACCTGGGAGCCACTCCCGCGACACCGAATCACCACCAGCCGAGGAAGCGCTCCTGCTATGGCAGCCCACTACCAGCAACCCGTGAACCAGGTAATTCAGAACTACTGGACTTAGAATTTTGGCGCATTCCTGCATCTGATTCCTGATTGGCTCCCTTTACCTTTTAGCTCCTCTCTATTGGTAGACTGTATACCTGAAGATCTGCAATTTTTAAGAACCTAGCATAGAGCTGACTGTTAAATTCATACTGTTTAAAGTTTGAATTTAAGTTTTCTTCTTTCCCTAAATCTACTTTTTACTCTGCTCAAATCCCTAATACCCACTCCCTTCCCCGAGACCTAGCTGTCATGTCTCAGCCCACACCCAGAAGCAATTAGCTGCTCTTTTGTTCTAGCAACTGCTGGTGGCTTAAATTCTAATCTTCCCCCTCTCTACCTAGGCAGAAGTTCCTGAACCAGGTCGTCCTCCTCAACAGCCACCTGGGAGCCGCTCCTGCTCCCATGGCACCGAATCACCACCAGCCAAGGAAGCACTCCTGCTATGGCAACCGGCTACCAGCAACCCGCCTGCCCAGCAGAAGTTCCTGAACTGGGCCCTCCACATCAGCAGCCACCTGGGAGCCACTCCTGCTCCCTCAGTACTGAATCACCACCAGCCGAAGAAGAGCTCCTGCTACAGCAGCCCGCTACCAACAACCCACCCGCCCAGTAATTCAAAACTACTGGACTTTGAATTTTGACGCATTCCTATATCTGATTCCTAACTGACTTCCTTTACTTTTTAGCTCCTCTGTATTGGTAGACTCTGTATACTGGAAGCTCTGCAATTTTTAAGAACCTAGCATAGAGCTGACTGTTAAATTCACACTGTTTAAAGTTTTAAGTTACGTTTTCTTCTTTATCGAAGTCTACTCTCCACTCTGTTCAAATTCCTAACACCCACCCCCTCTACTAAGACCCCTCTGCCATGTCGCAGCCCCTGCCGTGAAGCGATTAGCTGCTCTTTTGTTCTAGCAACTGCCAATGGCTTAAATTCTAATCTTCCCCTTCTCTCCCTAGGCAGAAGTCCTTGTACTGGACCCTCTACCCCAGCAGCCACCTGGGAGCCACTCCTACTTCCACGGCACCGAATCACCACCAGCCAAGGAAGTGCTCCTGCTACCAGCAACCCCCCGGTAATTCAAAACTACTAGGTACCCCGCCGGTGCTTTGAGCCAGCTACTCACCCATCCTACATGGTGATTGTTTTATATAGTGTTGACCTGTCACATGTTTTATGACTGATTGGATAAATTCCTAAGTCCCTAAACCTCCATTAGCTCCTTATATTGAGTATCCACCAGAGGGAGTCAGTTGACTTATCGCTAACTACTACCTATACAAACTTATTAGCTTTGTTAACTAAAACAGAAACCACCTACACATTGCCAGCACACTGAGTCTAATGCACCTTAATCTCACCATGGGATGGGCCATGTCAACAATAAATCATCGGGGATTGCAGATACTATTTCTCTGTTGCATGTTTCTTCTAAATGTCACTCGTTTTTTCCATTAGTCCCTATATTATGGCTTGTGAGCATGATATTAACCTCATGTACAAATCCCTACAGCTGAATTCCTGTAGTGCAGATGCTAATGTCCCAGGAAACCTGCCTCGGGAAGAGCCCCAAAACTCTCCTCTACCAGATTTTATAAAACAGACTCAGATAAAAAAAATATTGTAGCATAAACACTACTACCTTGGCAAACGTGTTTCTACTGCAACAGCATGTCTACCCTGGCACTAAATACATAGATATTGGCAAACACTGCATAAATCCTGCTTCATTAATTGCAAGCCATGCATTACTATGCCTATGGATTGCGGTCTATGTGCTATCACTCTCATATCATTATGATGCACCTTGAACACCCTCCTCCAACCATGCACTCCGGAAAAAGACTCGTCAACTTCGACTCAAGGTATTATTAGATGAACTGAAAAAATTCCTCCTTCTGCTGCTGCTGTGCTCTGGGAATATTGAGCTAAACCCAGGGCCCATCACACCTATAGCAGCACTAGCCGAAATATCACATATTAAAGATGTTTCCTTCTTGCATATAAATGCATGTAGTCTATTAAAAAAAATAGACCTCGTACAAGCTTGGATGCTTCATGCCACTCCTGATGTATTAGTAGTATTGGAAACATGGCTGTGAGGTTCCACCCCAGACCAAGCCATTAATATTCCATCCTATAATATCTTCCAGGCTGATAGGCTTACGGGGGGGGGGCTTGCAATATACATACTAAGGCCCAGATATTCAAAAGGGTTGCACATGGAGCAACAGTGTTGCACCATGTGCAACCCACTGATGCGCCCTGGTGTGATATTCAAATAGGAATTGTGCCTGGCACAAATCCCGATGCACCAGAGTGCATCAGTAATGTATGCTGCACAGGTGGGGGGGGGGTGCCCCTGCATGCTCAGCACATCCTGATATTCAGCCCGGAATATGCTGAGTCCATGCATGCGCAACCCCTACCTGCGCCAGCACAAAGTTGATCCAAAAAAAATAAAGGAACAACGGATGGCCACCCACAGGTGAGCTGCCGCATTGCAGGGTGCAACATGGCAGCTGCCACCTGTGGGTGGCCACCCGAGCATCCAAGGTGCCCCCCATGCCCGATCGTGGGCATACATAAAAATATGACACTCCAATATCCCTGGTGATCCAGTGGACTGCTTTCAGCCCGATCATGGGCATTTGTAAAATAAAACTACATCCAATATCCCCGGTGGTCCAGTGGACCACTGTCAGACCGATCGTGGGCTTAAATATGGTAAAATAAAGTCCAAAATCCCTGGTGGTCCAGTGGACCGCTCACAGCCCGATCGTGGGCTTAGGTGGAAATAAATAAATTCCAACATCCCTGGTGGTCCAGTGGACTGCTGTCAGCCCGATCTGAGCATCTGTATAATAAAACTATGTCAATATCCCTGGTGGTCCAGCAGACCCCCTCCCACCCGCACACTGGGCCCCACAGCCTGCCCCCAGTCATCAGCGGGCAGCAGCATCTCCGCCTGCCACCCGCCACCGCTGACTGACACTGTGGAAGGGCTGTACCCATGGTCCACAGCGTGAGCCAATGTGCATGCAGCCCTACCATACTACATATTCCTGATATGTGAATGGATCCATTCCATATCTGGAATTAGAAGCTGGTAGGCTGCACGCCCATTGGCTCATGCTGTGGGACCAATGGGCATACAGCCCTACCTACGATGTCAGTCAGCGGGCAGCGGGGTGGCAGGCAGGTGGGGTGCTGCCGCTGACCGGGGGGGCCGGGTGATGGGGCTCAGTGGGCAGGTGGGGAGGGGGGTCCGCTGGACCACCAGGGATATTGGACATAGTTTTATTATACAGATGCCCGTGATTGGGCTGACAGCAGTCCACTGGACCACCAGGGATGTTGGAATTTATTTATTTACACCGAAGCCAGCAATTGGGCTGCGAGCGGTCCACTGGACTACCAGGGATATAGGACTTGATATTTTACATGTGAATGCCCACGATCGGGCTGCAAGCAGTCCACTGGACCATCAAGGATATAGATATTTATTTAATTTTATAAATGCCCACGATCAGGCTGACGGCAGTCCACTGGACCACCAGGGATATAGGACTTTATTTCATTTACAAATGCCCGGGCTGACAGTGGTCCACTGGACCACTAGGGATATTGGATTTATTTTATTTATACTCAAGCCCACGATTGGGCTGACAGTGGTCCACTGGACCACCAGGGATATAGGTGTTATTTTATTTAACAAATGCCCACGATAGGGCTGACAGTGGTCTACTGGACCACCAAGGATATTGGATTCATTTTATTTATACTCATGCCTGTGATCGGGCTGTGGGGCACATTGCCACACTGTGCAGGGGGCGTCAGTCCCCGACGGCTGCTGCCTGGCAGGGCGCCAGGCGCAAGTCTCCGGGGATCAGCACACCTGCATGCAAATGAGGCCATAATGACATGCAAATGGCCGCATTTGCACCTTGCATACATTATGGCCCTATTTGCATGTGCACTTTTGAATATCGCGGTTGCTGTGCATAGTGCAACGGAACTTGCGCTAGCGCATTCCCCTGCTCCACTCTGGCCACTTGCGCTGGCACAGTGTCACTGCACCATGTGCACTGCGGGTGGCCAGGGTGCGATATTTAACACTGCTGTGCAATGGCACAGCTCCACTGAATATCACCCAGTCAACGCCCCTGCACAGCCAAGTTGTGCTGCGCCCAGGCTTGTGCCACAGACTGGCACAGTTTGAATATCTGGGCCCAAATAAATTTACAGCTTTGGTCATCAGCTCTACATCTAGCCCTAAAGAATTCAAAAGCCTCACCCTAAAAATTAGCCTTTCCCCTAACAAATACATCTATGTAATAGGCTGTTTTAGACCTCCCTCAGGAGGTCTAAAGATTTTAAGTCACCTCCATAACTTCCTGGACTCCTCCGACTCAGAAATAATTGTCATGGTCTTAATCTGGAGTGGAACTCTACCTGTTTCAAACTACTTGAGGATCTATGTGATTCCTACGGCCTGCACCAAATTATATATTACCCATCCCAATATCAGAAACCCTGCACATAGCACCCTCCTAGAAATAATTCTGACTAACAGACCACATAAAACCTCACATGCAGGAGATCTGCATAATGATATTAGTGATCATAGGGTGATGGCACGTGTAAGGTGCACAACAAAACATACTTCCAATTCAAGATTTAGCTTTTAGCGGGACTACTACACATTTAATATCTCAGCCTTCATCACTGACCTAAACAAGATAAGATGGCAGGATTTCTACCTGGTTTCCACAGTTTCTGAGGCCTTCAGTATATTCCAGAATCTCATTCTAAAAGTGATTAATTACCATGCACCACTTATAAAAAATAAGATCAAGGAAATAATCCTGTCCCTGGTTGAATACTGCACTAAAATCCACCTTGCACAACAGTGACACCCTCTGGAAAAAGGCAAGAAAAACTAAACTAGACACAGACTGGGCTGCCTTTAGAGTAGCAAGGAACCACTGCACTAAACTCTTAAGGTACGAAAAGGCAGCATATTTCCAAAACTTGCTGGACTCCTCCAAAAATAACAGTGCGAAGTTCTGGCAACTCCTAAATGAATTAGGAGGCTCAATTCCTCATCTACCCTGCCAACCAAAATAACCACAGGGGACATTACATACATGAATAAGCAAGAAGTGCTTGAAACACTCAATTTTCATTTCGTCACAGGTGGCCTAGCATTCGATACCTCTCCAGTTAGCAAATTGCTCCAACAGAAAAATTCCAGTGACCTTCCTTGCCTCCCTGCCATTGCCACCTCTCGGTCATTAAAATTTAGCTTTAGCCCAATAACTTTTAAACAGATCGAAAAAATCCTAGTCTCCTTGGACATCAAAAAAAGCACACGAGCTGATCAACTTACCCCAGCTTTTTAAAAACAGGTTATTATCAACTGTCTCCACAAATCACACACCTCTCCAATGTGTTCCTCACTGAAGGAGAACTTCTGGCATTATGGAAAACAGCACACATCACACCGCTATTTAAATCTGGTGACTCATGTGGCTTAAACAACTATAGGCCAATATCAGTGTTACCCATGCTGTCAAAACTCCTTGAAAATTGGTCAACATCCAATTGAGAGACTACTTGGAATCCAACATTCTACTAAACCTATTTCAGTCTGGCTTCAGGCCAAATCACAGTAGGGTCTGTTCACAAAAAGGGGTTGCCAAGGCACCCATCACTTTGATTGAATTGTGTTACAAAAATAAAAAAAGATTTCCTTGATACAAGTGGTGCTTTTTAAGGGTAGTTGATAGTAGAGATAGGTAACATAATGTTTTTTTTTGCAATTAAATCCCTAACATATATATTTTTTTTCAATTTAAGTTAATGTACTGCTGATTTTCTTACCTCAAAATGTGGCATCAAAACCAACGTGTTTGTTGTTTGCTACTGTGAATCCATTGTACTTCACAGTATTCAAACTAAAGTACTGTGTTGCTCAAAACATCTTGTATTAAGATATCCACACTGTCCTGACCCTTTACTTTATTCCCTTTGGCTGCAGAGATGCTCAATAGTTTCCGTTATGGGTGTAACATGTAGTGTCCTACTTTGTTACACCCATCACAGTGAACCCCACACTGACTTCCAGTCAGTTATTTAAAATTCTTGCACTTTTCCTTGCTCCCTGGATCTCTCAGCTTCTTAGAGTAAACATTGATTTTTCCATGGCCCCTAGTGCAATGACGCTATGTGGCCGTTTGATCCCCCACCTGACATGGTGTCCTAGATTTGCTTATGTTTCCACATCACAGGTGGGGAGTCAGTCTAGTAGCCCAGTGTGATGCTTGTCTTGTGCCTGTGCCAGAAAAGCAGTTTGAGTTGGTGGTAGTATAAAAGTTACATTTGTGACCAGATCTTCCTCTTTTCCTTCACATCCAGTGAGAGTTAAAGAGCAGAGTCTTTGCCACTCCTCAATGTTACACCCATCACGAGGTGAGTGACTAGTTACAACCATCATGGGGGACAAGTAACAATTACCGGACTGGGCAACCAAGATCAGTCCTATAGGATCGATTGTTCACTGGTGGCATTAGTATGCAAGTTCTCTGATTTTGGGGATGGGGGGCTTCTGAACTTGCTGGAGTTAATGAAACACACCAAAACCTGTGGTGTGTCTGATTGCCCATCACGTTCTCTCATGAGTGTCTTTAGTGAGGTAAGAAATGGAGCCAGTTAGTATACATTTTAAAAATACTGTGTCCCTGTATTGTCAAGTACGTAAGCTCTGTGGTTTGATCCCGGCCCATTTACCTGCATTTTTGTTTGTTCATGTTCCCCTTTTGAGAGAGAGTTTAGTAGTGGAGATCTCCTCTGGACAGTTTTAACTCGGAGGCATAGGTTGCATGGCAGCAACAATATTAAATGCTTGTTCAAGCATCCTGGTGTTTTGTTCTGCATGTCAGAGTTCTAGTGCAATAAATGTCATTGTGATGCTCATTGTGTGAGCTCCAATGCAGCAACAATGCATAGCCTAGAAGGTAGAAGCTGTGAATGAGCTTGGTACGTCTAACCGGCATACCTGGGTTTGATTCCTTCAACCTCCACTTGCATACTGTATGACTCTGAGCAAATCTCTAAATCCCTAAACTTCCCCTGTGCTCCCTGGTCATTCCTGAACACAGGCACCTGTACCTAGTGGGCCTTACCTGGTTACCATAGAATAAAATACATTTTAAATGTGCTATTAATTTAGTTGATGTTCTATTTTACCAGGGTATGTTTTTGTTTCTGTTTTTTTGCTGACAAATATTTTGATGTACCTTCTGTGTTCTGTTGTATTATTTTTATTTTGTATTGTTTACAATCTCCTTCCCAGGACCTCCTTGTAACTGAGCTGTGTAGGTAATGGAGTCATTTTATTCATGATCTGGTGCAAGGGTTTATCAGACGAAGGGCTAGGTCTCATTGTTTTGTCATTACAAGTAAGTGTGAGGGGGCAGTGACTGAAATAAAGTTTTGGCATTCTTTGTAATTGCTGTTCACGCATTTTGTATGGGGGTGGGGTTGGGGGCTTAATGTACTGTGAACTGTGAATGCTTTGTTTTTTAATTTTAATGTTGGAATAAATGTTGTATAGTAATAATGTATACAGAAAAAGTGAAAACGTGTTTTGACTTGTCCTGTGTGAGCATTCATATTTGGCCTTCCTGAGCACCATGTGGCTTTTCTGCTGGTGGGTGGTGTTTTTTTTGGGGGGTACTCTTGGTGCCTTTGACACTGGTCTCAGTATGGCCAAATATGAATACTCACACAACCTTGATGCTTCCGATTGTCCGAATCATTGTGTCTGGGTAAAATAAAGAAAGCGGTGTAGTTATGCTGTGGTTATTATGCTGGCCTGGGAGTGTGTCCCAGCCAGTCATTTGACTCGACCTGTGTGAGCATTCATATTCAGCCTTCATGAGCACCACGCGGCTTCCCTACTGGTGGGTTTTGGTTGGGGGAGGTACTCTTGCTGCCTTTGACACTAGTCTCATTATGCCAGATATGAATGCTTACACAACCTTGATGCTTCCGATTGTCCAAATCATTGTGTCTGAGTAAAATAAAAAAAGTGGTGTAGTTATGCTGTAGTTATTATGCTGGCATGGGAGTGTGTCCCAGCCAGTCTTTTGACTTGGCCTGTGTGAGCATTCATATTTAGCTGTCATGAGCACCATGCGGCTTCCCTGCTAGTAGGTTGTGGTTGGGGGGGGGTACTCTTGGTGCCTTTGATGCTGGTGGGGTACTTAACAGACTGTTAATCTAACTCTTGGGAGTGCCTTATTGCAAATATAAAAATGTATGCCATGGTGATCAGGCTGTGCATGACAGTGTAATGGGGTTATTGTAAGGCTTTTGGATTCCTAACAGCCAATCAGATTGCAGCATTTCGGAAAGCCTTTTTGTAATATCCCATCTTTTGTTCCATCAAACTGTCCTGAGTGTTCCATGCTGCTCCCTTGATTGAAGGATCATTTGGAGTGTGAGTGCTGACTCTTTCATACCATTAAATGGCCTTGAGTGCTCTGTTCCTCTCCTGCTGAATGGTCTTGAGTGTTCTGTACCATGTAGAATAGTTTAAAGTAGTGTAGTTATAATAAACATGTTGTTTTTTAATGTAATGTCATGTTTAAAAAGCCTTCAGTCTACATAAGTAAACCTTTTTACTCAGTAACAGTTGTGTGGTGCCCTTTATTACACTCGCAGTGATGTGTGGTATGTCTTGTTACACTCACCATGGTGTGTGGTGTGTCTTGTTACACTCATCACGGTGTGTTGTTACAATCATCACACTAGACCCGAATTTTCTTGGAAACCTTAACATTTTTTAAATTAACACATTGCAATTTTTTCACATGTGGGTCTTAGTATCTTAACCTGTATTACACAATTCATCTATGGTCACCCTTTATTACACTTGCAGTGTTGTGTGGTGTCTTGTTACACTCACCACAGTGTGTGATGTGTATTGTTACACTCATCACGGTGTGTGTTGTTACAATCATCACACTAGACCCCATTTTCTTAGGAAACTTAAAATTTTTCATCTTAAAGCATTGTGATTTTTTCATATATGGGTCATAGTATCTTAACCTGTGTTACACAATTCTTCTATGGTCGATTTGAAAATTTCACTCCCATGTCACACTTTGGTAACACTTTTTCATGAACAGACCCAGTATGGTCTCATCACTAGTCAAGGTCACAAATGACTGGGAAACCGCCGTTGACAATGAAAATCATGTTGGTGCACTATTCCTAGACCTAAGCAAGGCCTTTGATACTGTGGGCCATGACCTGCTGTTAATTATGTTGTAAAAAATCGGATTAGATGCCCCTACCTTAAAATGGTTTTCCTGTTACCTTGTTGATAGACAGCAACAGATCAAAGCACAAGGTGCCCTCTCTCCCCTCGAAACACTACTGACAGGCATTCCTCAAGGTTCAATATTGGGCCCTCTGTTATTTGTCATATACATAAATAACATAGATAATAAAAATTAACACAGCCAGCGTCCATCTTTTTGCGGCTGATACAGGGCTATATGTGGTGAGGCCTATCATGGATGCTGCATGTTTGGAATTACAGCAATAGTTCAGTCTACTAAAGAACAACTTATTACACCTAAAATTATTACTTCATGCAAAAAAAAAAATTAGGTTCTCCTCACCCTCTAAAAAACCAGATGCGAGCACGCAAAATGCTAACATCTACATTACAACAATCCTGGGGGAAACATTGGAAATAGTAGACAAATTCAAATATTTAGGTGTCTGGCTCAATGCTAAGTTATCCTTCACCCCCTCCTCCCACATTGAAAAACTTGAGAAAAAATAAAAACAAAGGCTGTGACTGTTTTACCACATTAAAAGACTGCTTACCTATGAAGCAAAAATAAGATTGGAACAAACAACGTTCCTACCACTTATCGACTATGCAAACTTCATTTATAGTCATTGCCCCAAAACTGCTCTAGCCAAGCTGGATGTGCTGTACCATAGGGCCTTACAATCTGTGACAAACTCTCCATTCAAGACACACCATTGCTTCCTCTATACACAACTTGGCTGGACCTCACTTGCCACCAGAAGGTGGAGAAATACTGCTATCTGGGCCTTTGAAGTCATCTCCAAAAAAAATTACCCCCCTATATTACTACCCTCCTTAAATTTGTACCCTGCGCTTATTCACTCAGAAAATATGCATACATTCTGCTTGACTGCCCTAGGACCAGATCCCGATTTGGCACCTCCTCACATAGTTACACTCTGCCAGTTCTATGGAATTCCCTCCAGAACACCCTCAAGTTAACACAGCTTGTTAGCCTAGCATCCTTCAAATCACTCCTAAAGCTGTTAATGAAGGAGAACTGTCAGTGCTACACCTACCATATGTACTCTCACACTTCTACCCAAGTGCTCGTTACTCCCATACCTCTTGTTCGCCCCATGTGATCTCTCATTCTCTCAGATTTCCTATTCCTATCCCTCCTCTCCAGCTATCTTGCATTCCCCCCTTCTGCTACACCCATGCTTACCATCTATCCATCTCCACTTAATCATAACCAGCTTACTCCGCCCCTCTTTCCTCTCACATCCCATGCCCCACTGCAATCCCCAGCCACGCAACTCTGCCCTATCTATCTCATCCGAATCGATAGCAGCCTAAGATTTCTCCTTGGTATAATTATTAACTGATTTTTTTTTTATTGTATTTGAATTGTCAGTGTATATTCATTTGCTTAGCTGTGCATTGTGTAAATTCGGTTATTGCATAAGTAAGCAGGGTGCAAATCTTATACTGTCTGATTTCATTGTAAATGATTTGTTGATGTGCACTTTATTTGTCTTTCCATGTATTGTAGAAAACTATGTTGTCATATGAGTACTCCAGTTGCATCCCTCCAGAACCACCTTGTAAATGAGTCTCTCAATGGTGTATTTCCTGGTTAAATAAAAATTTAATTGAATTGAAATAAAAGTGATGGACTTAGTCTTCTACCTCATGAATGCCAGTCTCCAACTCTTTACATGGTGTTCTTAAGTTGTCATGCTCTGTATGTCTGCCTGCCAGTCTGATATGGTGTGATCCAGTTGTAGCCTAATTCCTTCTATCTGTTACATTTTTCACAGTAATCTGAGTTTTCTTTCTCAGCTGCCTGCCTTTCCTTGCTCATGGATTCAAGATGTTCTTCTAGATTAAGCACTTCTGTTTCTTTTTGTCTTAATGAATCTCTGTCTACCTTTACTCTTTAAACTTCAGTCTATATTTGGGAAAAGTATTTACAGCAGAAAAGTGCAATGAGATTTATAATTTTGTTCTTAGCAAGGTGTCTTCCATCCAGGCCAAAGTCTCCTCAGGTGGCTTGTCATGGGCTGGCAGTGCTGAGGAGGTGAGGGACTTGAGAACTTTGCCACCTTGGGAGGAGTTTGATCCAGTCACAGTTGAGGTCTCCCAAGTGGTCCTGGGGCTACTCCAGGTGTACTATATTTTGGTTCCAGGGTCTACCAGTTTTCTATCAAGTTGCTGGTCAACCCTGGCTCCACTTATAGTTGAGACTGTCAGGTGTTTATTTCTGGAGGGTGTGTTCCCCACTGGACTGAAGATGGCACTGGTGAAACCCTTTCTAAAGAAACCATCACTGGACCCTGATGTTCTGGCGAATTACAGGCCTGTCTTGAACCCTCCATTCTTAGGGAAGGTTATTGAGAAGGTACAGTAGTGGCAGTGCAACTATAGAACCACTTGGAATGTTTTGAGATCCTTGAGCCGTTTCAGTCTGGGTTGAGCCTTTGTTATACTACAGAGACTGCTCTTGTCAAGCTGTTCAGTAACCTCCAGGCCAGAGGCAGCAGCCATTGTTCCATCTTGATATTGTTGGATCTATCCTCTGCATTTGACACCGTAGGCCATGGTGTACTATTTTTCTGCCTGAAACACTATCTAGGACTCTTAGATATAGTGATGTCATGGTTTGAGTCCAACTTAGCAGGCAGAGTGCAACAGGTGGCGTTGGGAGGAATTGTCTCAGATGCTGTTGCTCTTGGCTGTGGAGTGCCTTAGAGGTCAGTTTTGGTGCCCATGTTGTTTGCTGTGCACGTGCTACCTTTGAGGGAGATCATCAGGCAGTATGGTCTGGGCTTTCTCTGCTACTTAAATAAGACCGGGTCAGGTGGCTGTGGCAATGAATAGTGATGATGTCTTGTTGTCATTGATAAATGGCACCATACTATGAGCTGTTGACAGAGTTAAGAACTTGGGTGCCAATGTGGATAATAAACTGATGCTAGTACATCAGGTGACATCTATAGTCAGCAGTGCTTTTTACCATATACGAAATATTGTCCGAATTTAGACCTATCTAGCTCACTCTGACCGGGAAATACTAGTGCATGCTTTTGTCTCCTCCCATTTGGATTACTGTAATGCTTTTTACCTAGGGCTATCTACAGGGCTGGTGCTTCACTTGCAGCTCATGCAGAATTCAGCAGCCTGGCAAATAGCTGGGACCTCTCAGTCTGTGCATATTATACCGGTTCTCCAAGAACTGCACTGGCTGCCGGTGAGGTGGTGCATCAGCTTCAAGATATGTCTGCTCATATGCAAAGGCCTGAATGAGCTGGGGCCAAGCTACCTGAAAGTCCTGGCAGAATACACTTCTGTCCACCCTCTTTGTTCTGCTGAGGCAGATCTTCTTATAGTTCCAAGCTAACGGCTTAAATCTTTGGGAAACAGAGCTTTTTGTGTAGCTGCTCCTGTGATGTGGAACACACTTCTAGCTATTACTAGAAGAGCCTCCTCTTTGGGAAGTTTTTATAGTTTATTCAAAACATGCTTTTTTTAATTAGGCCTTTGGGACCACCTATGCTTTAGGAATTTTAACCTGTACCTAATTACTATGATCCTTAGTCTGTTGTACAGGAGCCTTATCTTATTGTTACCCTGTTGTTGCTGTTTTGATTGTACCTTTCTTGCTCATTAGGGTGTCTTCTCCTTTTGTTAACCAAAACAGACTCTGTAATCAAGTCATGTGATACTGATGCTTGTTCTACAATTATGTACACTACTACTTGATGCCTTATATTAATTTGTGTTATCTGACCTACTGTATGTCTTTCTCATGTAAATTTAAATTTTAGATTGTAACTCTCCCAGGTCGTGTCTCAAAATAGGCATACTGTGCCTATGCCTAATGTATCTTACCTGGTTACCAAAAAAACTAATAAATAAATATACAGTATAAAAACATTTTTTGCAGTTTTTGTTTTGCCTTGTATATATACTGTCTTTATATTTGTTGTGTTTACTTGTATTAAGTTTACTGTCTGTATGACACCTAGAGAACCTTGGATAGGCACCTAACAAATACATTAGCTTTGCATTGCCTTACCAAGTCTTTATCAAACTCTGTTTATTTAAATGTTTGCATGTCTTGCTGCTTCTCTGCCTTGTCTAATCTTTAAGCCTGTGCAGCCAATTGCTCCATTACAGACTTTACATGCTCTTACTTTATGGTGAATAGCTCCAGCATTCCCATGCTAGCACGGTCTCTCTCTGTCTCTCTCTCTCTCTCTCTCTCTCTCTCCCTCCCTCCATCCCTCCCTCCCTCTCTCTTTCTTTCTGTCTCTCTCTCTCGCTCTTGCTCTCTCCCCATTTGCGTTGCTTCAAGCTGCTGCTCCAGGCCTGCAACATACTCTTGTAAATTTGACCACCTGTGATGAAGGTGGTCAGTTTCTTTTGCAAGCTGTGTCCTTTCAATTTCCAGGTGTTAACACCCTTTTCTAAGAGCAGAGGATTCCCCTTGTTTTTCTCTTAAATAATCACACTCCTTTTTCAAGCTAGATAGTCCTGTAATTCTGATTTCTCTTCCTTTGACCTTGACATACCTTTCTTGTGCTGGGACTTTGTTGTCTTTATATGATGTTTAAAAATCAGTTTAAGCCAATGGGATTTTTAGCAATTTTTATCTGTTTTTTATGTATGATCTGGACTTTAAAAAGTGCATTTTTCCAAAGCAACTGTTATTCTTCTGATGAAGGATTCTAGATAATCCAAAAGCTCAAGCACCTATTTTATTTTTTATAACATCTATGTTTGTCCAATAAAAGGTATCAAAGCATTTATTTTTTTCTGGATCTTTTGTCACAAGGACCAATACGGCAACATAACTCATTTTCTGTGATTTCTCTTCCTGTAAGACATAGAAACATAGAAACATAGAATTTGATGGCAGATAAGAACCACTTGGCCCACCCAGTCTGCCCATTTCCCTACCTGATGGATAAGCTGCAGATCCTAGTTAACCAGCAGCCTACTTCTTCCTACCCCCATCCCCTAGAATTGCCTTATGACTGTCCCATGCATGCTTGAATTCCACCACTGTTTTTGACTCCACAACCTCTTCTGGAAGGCTGTTCCATACATCCACAACCCTCTCTGTGAAAAAATACTTCCTTAAATTACCTCTGAGCCGAGTCATATAAATCTCGTCAGTTCAATTCTCGCTGTCTGTAGCTGGGCTTCTGTTATTACTAATTGCCTTTGCAGATCATGGGCATTTTTTTCAGCTAAGCCCTGACCTTGCAGGGCTTTTCAAGATGCTTGTTTTACATCTTCTAATTCTCTTTTTAGAGGGGCAATCTGAGTGTTTAAATTTTCCTTTTCACCAGTTAACTGGCAATTCTGTGAGCTTTGTAATGTATTTTTAAAATAGTAAACTGGCAAAGTTTGCTAACTTCCCTTTGTTTATGCTTTGCTTTTTAAAGTTTTGTGGGTGGTCAATCTGCCAATGTTTTATTTAGGTCACTTTGGGAATACAACTGGCTTTTGGCTTTCCATTTGTTTACCTCAGAGTCAACCTTATCAATATTCTGATGCATCACAGATAAAACTTTTTCCTCTATGGTTAATAACAAAGCCCTCTTTACAATTAATCTGTTTCACAGACTATAAGACAAACCTTGCCTTGGAGAATGGAAAACTCAACACTTATGCCATCTTCAATTAACCCGAATAGTCAGAGTTCAAGTAGTTATCCCAGCAGCTTGCATTAACATTCACGTGGAATTTCAAATCACAGTTCAAAAGCACACACTTTTTTCTTCACAGCTTACTAAGCACCGTTTTTACTCTTGTAATGTAATGTAAAATGTATCAATATAAGGTGCCCTTCCTGAGCTCAGGGCACCCTTACAATAATCATCACAATAATTTAAAATCCATAATCATTATAAAAACATACATAACATATATCGGGTATCTTGAAATGCTTGATGAAACAAAAGGGTTTTAAGGGATATTTTTAAAATGTTCTATAGTCAAGCTATCTTGTATCTGACAGGGTAGAGAATTCCACAGGGTAGGTGCAATAAAGGCAAAAGATCTTCCTCCAGTTGTTTTCAGGGTTACCCTGAGAATCTCCAGCAATCCCCCATCAGAGGATCAGAATGAGTGGGAGGGACAGTAAGAAGACAAGAGTTCTTTCAGGTAGTGGGGTCCCAACTCATGAAGGGCCTTATAGGTCAGCAACGTGACCTTGAAGGTAATCCACCACTGCACAGGCAGCCAGTGCAGATCACACAGCACAGGTGTTATATGACTGGATCTAGGGACCCCAGTTAACAACCTGGCCACCATGTTCTGCACTAGCTGCAAGCGGTGGATATCCACCCGTCGGTAGCCCTAGATAGAGGGCATTCCAATAGTCAAAACGACTGGTAACTAAGGCATGGACCAAGGTAGGAAGATCTTCGGGCAGAACTAGGTTCTTCACCCGGGCTATATTCCTTAGATGAAAAAGGAAAGATGTGACTACAGCCAACACCAGCGCCCTCAGGGTCAGGGCCTCATCAAATATAACACCTAGGTTATGCACCTGGTTAGGGGCCATAAGTGAGGTCCCCCAAATATAAACCTGAGGACTTCCATGCCCATGCCTCCAACATCCTAACCCCAGGGTCCACCACCAATACCTCTGTCTTACCTGAGTTCAGCCAAAGCCAACTGGTACTCATCCAATCCTGAATCTCCAGTAGGCAGTTGTTAAACACTGTGACTGAGTCAGACTTCCGTTCTGGTACAAAAGACATGTAGAGCTGAGAGTCATCAGCATAGCAATGAAAACTCAGCCCATACCATCTTATAATGTCCCCCAGTGGGAGCATATACACTGTGAATAACATAGGAGACAACACTGAACCATGTGAAACCCCACAGGGCAGACAGTGATGGACCGAGGAATAAATCCCCAACACTACTCTCTGAGACTTGCCCTCCAGGAATGATTGAAACCAGCTGTGGACTGCCCCCCTCAATCCACAGAAAAACCACAGGCGTTTGAGCATCACCCCATGATCTATGGTGTCAAATGTTGCTGAGAGATTAAGGAGAACCAAGATGGATCGGGCTCTCCGATCTCTCGCCAACAGAAGGTCATTTAGCACCCAAACAAGCGCTATCTCAGTGCTATTCCATTTCTTGAAGCTGAACTGGAGAGGGTCATAGATATTGTGGCTGGTTAAATGATTCTCCAGCTGCAGAGTGACCACCTTCTTGATAACTTTCCCTACAAAGGGTACGTTCAAGACAGGCCTGTAGTTTGCTGGGCAATCAGGATCAAGGGAGGGCTTTTTCAAAAGGGGGTGAACTACTGCCTCCTTTAAGGGATCCAGAAAGATCCCTCTCTCCAATGAAACCATCACTATCCCAGTAAGGATCTGGCTGGTAACCTCTACACACCCCACTAGGAGGCGAGTAGAGCCTGGATCCAAACTACAGTATGTAGGTCGCAGAGTCTGGATAATCCTCAGTATATCCATGACTGCCGGATGGCTGAAGGTGAACCAAGTCAACTGGGCATCAGTATCACCTGATTTATCAATGCAAGGCCCAATGGGAAGACATTGGCTGATCTCATCCCTGATGGTGAATACCTTATCAGCACTGAATTGCACAAACTCCTCACACTGTACCTGTGACAAAGCTCGACCAGTCTGAAGACAGGCTGAACTATGCAGTCTGTCCACAGTCCAGAAGAGTTGACCTGGTCTACTTCTGGCTGTAGCAAGTTCCCTGGACAGGAACTCTACCTTCTTATAGGAAATTACTGATTGGTAGATCTTATAATGATCCAATATTCTAAGCCTATCAACCTCCAGGTGAGTTTTCCACCATCGTCTTTCCAATCTTTGTCCCCCTTTCTTCAGCTCATGGATCTCACCGGTAAACCAGGGAACCTCTGGGCACAGAGTAAGGGTACGAACTCAAGTTGGAACAATGACATCCAGGGCCCCCACAATGGCCCTATTATAGGCCAACACCTGGGGCCCTGGATCAGTACTATCCTTTGGCAATCCCAAAAAGTCCAGTTCCACCATTAGGCCTTCTGAGGTAACTCCTCTGAAAGGATAGAACTGTACCAACTCCTTAGGGGCAGGCCTCTTTCAGGGGGCTGCGAAACTGAATCTCAGGGCATGATGGTCAGAGCAACCAATTGGCTCCACCTCCACATCAGAGACCTCCATCCCCAGATGGAATATCAAGTCCATAGAGTGTCCCCCCTCGTGGGTTGCAGCGGTAATAACCCATGTCAGGCTCAATGAATCCATGAGTTGGAGGAAGTTTTGGTCCAAAAAGCGAGAGTTCATCGTCGACCTAGGCATTGAAGTCCCCCAGAACCAACCATCTGGGGGACTCCAATACCATCTCGGTGATGAAGTCCACAACCACCCTCAGGAAATCCCTTCCATCACCTGGTGGATGGTAGATGAGAAGGATCCTGTAGCCTGCACCTGCACCCGCCATACACTCAAAGGAGTTGGTACTCACAGCTGGCATCTCCCTGAGATCCAGTTCCTGTTTAAAACAGACTGCAACCCTCCCGCCCCTATGGTCCACTCTTGGGCAGTGAATCACTGAGAACCCAGATGGAACTGCAGACTCCAAAATGGGGCCCACATTCTCATCAAGCCAGGTCTCGGTGATGCAAGCCAGGTTGACTGAGGCAACAAGATCCGCAACTACTGCAGTTTTATTCCTAATAGACCTAGGATTGCTTAACACCGCCCGAAAGGGACGAGAGTCCAATGATGACTCCACTTCCTGCCTGACCAAGTCAGAACCCTTGGGTATGGGCGCAAGGCAAGGAAAACCTCATTCCTGCACCCATTTCAGCCCAGGGGAACTCATGGTTCTCACTGTCCCTATCCACCCACTCCTTTCCCATCCCCCCAAGAGTTCAAGTATCCCCGACCCCTTGCAACCCTCCGTCTCAAGATGCTGCAAACTCAGCATCCATTATACACTTCTGAAGGAAGTGAAGGGTATTCAAAAGGGCAGAGATCCTTCAGTCTTGAGGGGGGAGTACCGCCTGACTGTGTTACAAATACCCCAACACATGCCTCCAACACTTCTTAGAGCCCAATAGCTAAACACAACCCACGCAACAACACTTCTCCCCTTATACAAAATTATATAAAACCTTTATCAATTTAACACAGTTAAACCCCCCTCCCATAACTATAATAAAAACTCCTCCCCTCTCTCTCACAGAGAATCATGTTCAAAACAAAAAACAAATTAAGCTAAACAGCTATAATCAACACTATTAAAAAAAAAATAACCCTTAACGTCCCCCACTGACTCTTGCGATACCCTTCATGCACAGATGATAAAAAACTTCTACAAGCAGTAGTAAAAATGCTTAAGCTAACAGACTGAGGAAACAAGTCATTAAGAATCTTTGTGCCGGTTAGATCCAAAAGTTTCTGACTCTATATAAAGTTAAAATGTACCATCTTACACATGAAGAGCCGAGGAAATCCATACAAAAGTTCAAGTGCACCACCTCTCACATATCTGCACTTGAGCCTAACCAAGTTAACAAAGTGTTAACCAGGCACTCTCACTGCCTGAAATTGATCAATATTCACTAGGCCCTCTCACTGCGCAGAAATTTACCAGGAAAGTCAAATAATGAAGTGAAAAGAAAATCTGACCATATTTAATGATCCAAGTCCCAAAACAAGTTCTTATTCATTTATCCATTTGGTGAATCCAAAATTCAGTCTGCCATAAGATTAATACAGATCCCACACTCCATTTTCAAAGACCGCCACCAGAAATAATCTGCTGCCGCCAAGGCCCACGGATGGAGTCCGCCCACCAGCCGACACCCCCGAAGGCCTGGGAAAACTGAGAACCAGTCAGTTGGCTCTCCACCTGCCTCGGACCCCAGACTCCCATGCAATGGCAGATCTAGCTGTTAGCCCCGATCGAAATTAGGTCTTCATGCCACAGACCTCACCGCTTCCACAGATGCTTGATCACAACAATAGTACCTCCCAAGTTCATGTAGTGCGATGGAACAAATTCAGGCAATAAACCCAGCAGTCATCCAAATCCTCTTCAACCGTCATACAAACACCTGCACAGTGGGATAGATTTCCTCCCATAAACACCACTCTGACTCCAACTCCAACTCCAGACTGGTGACTCCTCCAGCTTCATTCCCCACTCAGTCAGCGAGCCATTCTCAGACTTCTCACAACACGGACAACAAACAACAGGTCCACTTGTATCATATAATATTGGAAGCCAGAAAAGTCAGGGAAAAAGATCAGTAACAAGGTTTTTTTCTCCTATACAGTTACAGGGACCATTTAATGTCCCTAGTACATACTATACGACATTGCAGCATTGAGGAATCCCGATAACGTTCATTCACTTACTGCATCACTTTCCCTAAACTAACACTAATCAAACTAATGTAACAAAATGATTGATATTCAACTTATGTCCTGTATCTGTTGGCTACTCTGCCTACCACTGAAATATACCACTGGTTGCTAGATAGTTATGAAACTAAATTGGGACTTCAGAGTCTACTCCATGTATTGGGATGTGGCAGCAGTATCAGATTGGATGCCTGACGTTGATGCACCGGATTCAACATGTTGAAGTACTATATTCATTGCCCACTCATTGGTTCACCAGATTTGTAGAGATAATTGCCCTCCTTGTGGTTGTTTTGTTTCTTTTATGGAAGAGATTCACAAAGATGTGACAATAACCCCTACATGGTTAAACATGAGCTCTTAATGTAATAATGGCAAACAACTGGCAATTCATTACACACAATGGATACAAATATGACACTGAGACATGCACCTTCTATTTAAGCAAATTTATTTAGAATAAATGTACAGCATAAGAGAGAGCAAGAGAGAGAGAGAGGTCAATCATGGCAGTGTAAAACACAAAAGCGTCCTGGCATCATACCCTTCCTTCTGTTGACACAGTCCTGGAAAGGAGGAAAGAAAAGAGTCCAAAAAGCTCTATTCCAGCCATCACTGTTCAGCAGCTTTAATTACAGTATCTTCTCTCCTTCTTCTTTTTTTATCTGGGTTGGCATGCAAAAGTCAGTATCGGAATTCAGGCACAAACACAGTTACAAATTTCCAGATTTAAGTCCAAAATCCAAGGTTAGAAGCTCAGCCACCCACTCAGCTGAGTGAGCCTCATTATGCCTTTACTGTAGATTTTCCCCATGATCAACCACTCCCACTGGCAAGCAGAATCCCAGCTTGGGGATTGACCACTGACTTTGGCAATTAAAGTCCTTGCATGATGCCCTTCAGTCTGCTGACATGGTCCTGGAAGGGAGGGAAGAAAGATTCCCAAAAGCTCTGTTTCAGCCACCACTATCTTGGGGCTTTAATTCTGGTATCTTATCTCCTTCTTCTTCTCTTGTCCTGGGTTATCACATGAAAGTCAGTATCAGGATCCAGGCACACATGCAGTTTAAGATTTCCAGATTTAAGTCTGAAGTCCAAGGTTCAAATCTCTGCCACCCACTTTGGTGAGTGTGCCTCAGTTATGCCTTTACTGTAGATTTCTCCATGATTAGCCACTCCC
Organism: Neoceratodus forsteri; assembly: GCA_016271365.2. Classification (NCBI taxonomy): domain Eukaryota; kingdom Metazoa; phylum Chordata; order Ceratodontiformes; family Ceratodontidae; genus Neoceratodus; species Neoceratodus forsteri. Next base: position 568,827,104 of record CM057449.1, on the reverse strand, counting down.
ACTGGCAAGCAGGATCCCAGCTCAGACATTGACCACTGACTTTGGCAATAAAGGGTCTTTACATTGGTATTGTAGGTGGATCTTGTTGACGGAAAGCTGTATTGGGTGTACAACACCTGCCTAAGAAGTAGATGCAGCACACAGCTTAGACAACAGATAAATTCAGAGGCACGATATCCTTGGATTTCAGCTTATTTTGCTTCAGCTTACCCAAGCTATCATAAGCTGGAGGATGTCAAAAGGGCTTACTTCTTAGGACTGGTGTGAAAGTCCTTTGTCTTCACTGAATTCCATGAGCCCTCTAGGAGATCAATTCCAAGTTCAGTTAGTCTCCCGGTTTGAATTCCAAATTCCATGTGTTCAGTGTCTCTTCTAGTTGGAGGGCAAATTCTTCAGACCATCTCTTTCCAATCTAATCATGAGGGGTCTTCATCAGAAGATATGATGCCAGAACTGCTAATTTCAACAATTCAAAATACATGGAGGTGTTCATGTTGCTTACTAACAAGGCAATTCCCTACATTTTCACAGGCCCAAGCCTACTTAAAATCTTCTTCATTTAAGGAAGAGATTGTCTTGGTTTAACTGTGAGTCTGAAGGCTGACTTATGTTCATATTAACATTCCTCTTGGGAATTTCCATTTCAAGCTAGTACTCTGTCTTGACTTAATTTCCTATAGCATAGTGTCATGGCATGGGCCTGTAAGGCTAGTACAATGTGTGGTGTGTACCTTTTATATTTGCTATTACTTATAACATGCAAATCAATATTTGAGCAATTCTCTTTACACCATAGTTTCCCAAGGTGAAACTGGAATTAATGTCATTAACCTTAATGATTTTTATTCAAGTTCCTGTTTACTAAATATGTAAATTAAGAGGAGGGATAAAAGTGTTTATGCTCTTCATGGTCAACAAATGCATCATGGGTGGGGGTTATGGATTTGGCAAAGTTACAAAAACAGTAACGTTTTTTTCCCCCTTAAATTTTACAATAGATTTCTTAAGTGATCATAAAAGGTGCCAGAACAGGACTGGAGACTGAAGACATCTGATAATTAAGAGGTTGCATCCCTCCATCTGATTATCCATGATAGGTACATCACAGATGGTGACAATGCAAGATCCCTTACGCTATGACAGCAATCTTGTCTTGGAGAAACCATCACATAAGTGAATGACCAGCTCAGCTCCCATGCCCATTTAATCCTTGACCTCAAAACTAAGACTGCCATCAAAAGTGCCAGTTATAGGATATGAGTTTGTATGTGCTGTGCAAGTTGATATGAGTGTCAGCTCGTACAGTTTGGGAAAGAGAACCACAGAGCAAACCAGTGTGGTTCTTTCTGTCCAAACTGCATGAGATAATGCTCTTACTGTATATGATGAGATATCTCAAAAAGTACAAATAAATGAATTATAAATCTCTTGAGTTGGCTTTAGTAGTTTATTAAGCTTTCATTTCCATGTTTTATAGTAAGTTTTCCTTTCCATTTTCATTATTAGAAAAGCTTATGTAGCCCTAGTGCTCCATCCCTGCCTCTGAAGTGCAGCTGTCCACTTAAACATTCCCTACATGAGACAACAACTGTATGCATGATAAGAGGGCCTGCAGATTTCATGGCTAATTGGCTGATATCATGTAACTGATGTATAATTAACAAGTGTGTTGGTGGACTTTTGAATTAGACACCAGTTCACCAGGAACTTGACTTGCTATATAATCCCACAATACATTTCACATAGGCCATTGAACAATATACAGATGATAATGACCATCAGTCGCTACCCAGCTGGGCTGGAATCAAACCAATGAATTATAAGATATCTTCTGGGTCACTGGATTTTATTATAAAGTCTGCTTCTATGCTAGTGTCTTTTCAGAGCTACATATTATAATGTAGCAGTAACTAGTCTTTATTTGTTTATGCCACTGTTCCACAGAGGCTCAGGGTGGGACTTATGTGATAACAGAGAACGCCGATGGGCGATTGCCATTAGGGTGACGGCACATGGTAGAAAAAATATTTTGGTGCTGTACCCCCCCCCCAGCACACAGCAAAATGGCACCGGGGACTTGGGATTTTATGCTTTATGTGGGGGGCTGCATCCCCACATCCCCCTACTTAAGGATTTTCAACTATGGGGAGGTGCATGTTGGGGGGAGTGCAAATGCAGAAAAAAAATATTTCAGGCCAGTGCAATAAAACATACCTGCGCTTGGACCCAAACCCAGCACCATTCCCACCCCAGCCTGAACCCACCCACCACACCACAGAAGCAGCTTGGCAGCTCACCGCAGCGTCACCCCCTACAATCCCTCCATCCCTTCCCAGCCCACGCTCTGTGTGCTTGCTCCCCAACCACGGGCGTAGGCATGTAGTGACAGGATGTCACTATTTCACACACCCTCCATCCGGTCACCCACCTTTCCCAGTTACCCCTTTGACAGGCACCGCGACTGAGTCGACCTTTCAGTAGGTGCCCAATTGTGGTCGCCAAAGTCATGGGATACCCCTGTGTGGCATTACAAAAATATTAAAATACACAAAATACATAAATACTGGATAGTCTCAACTCTATTCAATACAGTTAAAACATACATAAATATTTAAATAGTTATAGCTGATGTATTCATTTAATCCCCAAATGCTTGCAAAAACAGAACACTTTCAGACCCCGTTTAAAGGCCTCCACCCAGGGGGCCTCCTTCAAAGTCCTAGGCAAAGAATTCCATTGGACCAGGGCTGCCACCTCAAATGTTCGGTCCCCAGATGGTTTTAATCTTGCCTTCACAACTAACAGGAGGCCTTCCTCAGTGGAGCAGGGATGGTGACTAGGAAAGTGAGGATACAGAAGCTCTAGATTCGAAGTACTGTATGTGTTCTTCAAGAATAAACTGAATTATCCTGGCATGATAAATACCCCTTTTATCACTCATGTGTTTACTATTGAAACCCTCTCCAAACTCACAATGTTTGTTTCAGCTATTAAAACTAATTGATCACATTTGCTATGTCCCACCAACTGTTCTATTTCCTAGATGAAATTATTCTTACTAGTCTCATATAATTAGTATAGTTTAAACCCTAGACTATAAAAGTCTCTCCTTTTGTTTCTATAAATTGAATTTTTTTCCTCTGTTTTAAGTTTTGTAATGCGCCTTGATAATTGAAAGGCACAGAATAAATAAAGATTATTATTATTATTGTTGTTGTTTTGATCTGTACTTTACAGAAAATGTGTGCAGCTGGTGGCTAACAGAAAAACAAACACTGCTCAGTGTCATAGATAATTAGTATAGTTTGATATATTTAACATTTTTGTACATATAATGGCTTTTTATTTTAGCTTTTTTATTTTATTATCTGGTGAAGGCCATTTTTCTGTACTGGCTGAAGAAAGATAAATGTGTTTAAGGAATTAAGTTGCTTTATTTAATAATAAACCTGCAAACAAAAGCAATATTTTGCAACTCTTGTTCAGCAATGGAATGGGAATATGCAATCTTTCAGAGTATAGTCTATGGCTCTGCTGTTAAAAACCATCTTCAGATCTGTGACACTCAGAGAGAGATCCAATTGTAGAACTGAAAGAAAAAATGTGACTCTCACTGGGATTCAAACCCAGGTATCAGCAATCCGTGCTTTAGCTCTTAACCAACTGAGCTATGAGAGTTCAACCACTTACAGCCTCTGAGTTTTCCCATGTGAATCACACTACATTCCTTTCTGGTGTTGCAATGCGCAACCAGGAAGTCTTTTTACAGACTCAAATAACTCCTCCTGTATCTCTCTCAAGTGCAGTATATGCCACTGCGAGGCAAATTTAGAAATCCAGTTGCAGAAATGAAAGAAAAAATGTGACTCTCACTGGAATTCAAACCCAGGTATCAGCAATCTGTGCTTTAGCTCTTTTTTTTATTAAACTTTATTAGGCTTTATCCAGAAAAAAAAATACAAAATAAAACCATACATGGGACAATAGTATATCACGGTACAATAATGAGAGACAGGACATACAACTAAGCATACACAAATATCCCTCACCCCTCCTCCCCTGTCCCCCCAGGCATCACCTTTGACATTGCCCTTACAGGCAATACGGTGTTATAGACTGTATAAAGTGTACAAGGACTCCCACCTATCTTTGTCCTGGTACATACAGTTAGGAAGACTTGAAACCATTTTCTCCTCTCGTAGAATGGATAACAATTCCTGATGCCACTCTGTATAAGAAATGACATTAGCATCCTTCCAGTGATGAAGCACCAGGGCCTTACGGGAGACAGCAATCATTGACATATGGAATCTATGTTGCCTGATCCCAATTCCAGCAAAATCACCCAAAAGACAAATGTCAGGGGAAAATAAATTCTCTAAACCCAGGAAGGGGTCTGCTCTTTGTTTGATGGTCTCCCAGAGTGCATCAATAGGGGGGCATTCCCAAAAAATATAATATAAGGTACCCTCTGCTGGGATAAAATGACTACTGATTGAAGAGGGAAGTTTGCCCATCTTTTGCAACTTTACCGGAGTCAGATACATGTTCTGGAGGATCGAGAACTGCATAATCTGCCATCTGTCTTGCGTGATATGTGAGTGACAAGCCCTCCATATCCTTTCCCAGTTAAAAGTCCCCGAGGGAAATCTGTCAGACCAGTAGGGAGAGGCTCCAACTATGAGAGAGAAGACCAAATCATAAAGAGAGGCATAAATTTGAGAAACAGGTCACGTGATGGCAGCCTAGAAGACAAGCAGCAGGCTTCATTTACTCCATTCCCTGCTCGTTAAAACCATTATTTAACTACTTTTTCAGAGGCAACAGCGAGGGATTTTGGACTGGATTAACATATAAAGACTCTCTGCTACATTGTAACCACCAATTGTGGAAGTTTTCATGTGCAAAGCACCACCGTGGCACTCGCCGCCACCATCTCCTGCAAAGGATACGGCCCTTAAATGGCGTAAATCTCAGACACTGAAAGCAGCTACTGGGTCCACGCCACTTACAGAGGACTGTTTCTTGGAAATCATGAGACCCATGCAAGAATCCATTGACAACATTACTGAGGAGTTGCACCAGATTAAAATAGCAACAGACTCCCTCTCGATCCGAGTTGCAGATTCAGAAGCTCACCTTACATCGGTAGAGAAAAAGCAAGACAAGTCAGCCCTGGATCATGCACTTACTAAGCGAAGAATTAAACAACTGGAGGACAAATTAGAGGACCTGGAGGGGGGAAGTCTCAGGAATAACCTTTTAATAATAGGCATTCCCGAACAGGAAGAAGGCACATCACCCATTCTCTTCGTCCAGAAATTCTGTGAAAAAAATAGCAGGACCCTCTCCAAATGGTCCTACCTATGTTGTGGAGAGAGCTCATAGGGCACTCCGCCCACTCCTACCCCCCAGCTCCCCACCCAGGCCTATAATCTTTAAATTGCTCAATTTCCTAGATAAACAACACATTCTTTCAAAAGTCAAAGTTCTACAAGAAGTCCTCTGGGAGGGAAAATGAGTCAGAGTAACTCAAGATTTGCCACAGTCAGTCCGACTAAAATGCCAAGAGTTACACCCTCTCGTATCCAAGCTGATTGCAGCGGGTAAGCCTTTTCATGTAAAGTACCCTGCAATTTTGCAAGTTAAACTTGGAGACCATTGGCAGACCTACAAATCCCAGGAAAAGGCATTGAGTGAATTAAAAATGACGCTCCCAGATCTGTTTAAGTGAACCTACCTTCAAATGCGGTGTAAGCATTTAATTCAAATGGTAGTGGCAGCTTTTTTGTTCCAAAGCTATGAAGTATCCATTTCCTTGCAAACTGGGATGGGAGCATAATGTATGATGCGGTCAATTGCTGACGTTTTCTCCTGCTAAATACCAGTTCTGCTACTTCTAGTAACTGGATATTACAGTGTAAACTTGTCAACACTGGCATCAAAGACTCACCCATTTCAATGAAGAAACTACACTTTCTCTAGTGAGAAGCTGTTTCCACGGTCAATTCTGAATAAGACTACTGGTTTTGCCTCTTCAAACTGCAAGTACAGTGATGCTGTTCTAAAAGATTCACTTGTTTTTAAGAAGATCCCACCTGCTTCTAGAATCACAGCTTCTCCACAGTTAATCCTTTATGCTATTTGACGTTTGCCATTAAAGACTGCCTGTGACGTAACAATGCAACTACATAAGAGCTGATTATTTAATTTACTAATTATGCTACATGATATGTTTCCTCTACATTAGTATCTACAAATGATTAAAGTAATATATCTTAGCCCATTGAAATAGAAGATAATATTTCTTAAGAAAGGGGAACAGACCCCTCTAGATAAATCAATATGCTCTATCTAAAATATAAGGGTCAGCTATTTGATTTCTGAAGGTCTTACCACTGTTGAATGATTAAAAGCAAGTTAGGGGAGGAGTTTATGGGGAATGTAGATACTTTTAGGCTTGTTTTATATTCATCACCTGACAGATTAGATTGAAGAGCAGTTGTAAGAACTGGGGGTAGTTAATAAGGGATTTAGGGGGTTAGCATGGGAGGAGGGGGGAGAACTATTGGATTATTCTATATTCTTTTTGCTTATTTCTTTTTGACATAGATAAAGACATCAAGTATTTTTCTTGATTATTCTACTTGCTTTACCTTGCATTGAGACTTAACCTTAATTTATAAATAATGCTTGGTCTTACATTATTCTAAGTTGGAATGTAAAGGGCGCCAGGGATAGATGCAAACGACAAATCATATTGAAACATTTGTGGAATCTTAAGGCGAATATAGTTTGTCTACAAGAAACACCTCAGATGAGTGGATACTCCTCTTTTGCGTAAAGGATAGGTGGGGCAAGCTTACGGAGCAGGAATATCTACAAATAGAGGAGGGGTTGCTATCATATTTCATAAAAGTGTTCCCTTTAGATTATAACATGAAATTTGGGATCGTCAAGGGCGATATATAATACTACATGGACTCTTGGGCTCACACCAAATAACATTTGGTTCTATATATGGACAAAATGTAGATTCCCCAGTATTTTTTACAAGTTTGAAGGAAAAATTTCTTCTACTCCCCCCAAAACTATTTTTCTTGGAGGAGACTGGAATATCACCCCTCAACTCTCTTTAGATAGGTCAGATTTTAAGCGGTCTGGTCTTTCCCCTGCACAGAGAGCCATACAAGAATTAATAAATGGATTGGGTCTTCCTGATATATGGAGAGTGTTTAACCCCACTGAAAAACAGTATACTTTTTTTTCTTTCCCCCACCGTACTTGTTCAAGGATAGATTATTTCCTGGTAAATTCCCACATTATGCCACGAGTAATGGAGGCTATGATCCACCCATGGGTTATATCTGACCATTCCCCGGTTTCTATTACATATATACTAGGACCTGGAATTAAAAGGGATTCCATATGGAGATTAAATACGCAATTACTCCAACTCCCCAATATACAGACCCATCTCAAAACTTTCATTTCCTCCTTCCTAGACAGTAATGTTGGTTCAGTCCCTAGTATTGATATAATCTGGTCAGTCCTAAAATGTGCTTTATGGGAGGAATGCATATGTTTAGCTTCTAATAGGTCAAAAAAGTTTAAAATGAAGACTGAACCACTATTACAAAATATCAAAGCTCTGGAATTAAGTATCAGCAAAGGTTCCTCAGAAACTAAATGGATTAAACTTCATATGATACATTCCCAATTTTCAGATCTCATATCCCAAAAAGCTGAACTCTCTTTAAAACATACCAAGATTAAATACTTGGAATCTGGGGAACATGCTGGCAAATTGTTAGCTATCCATATTGAACAAGCAGATTCTACTTGTTTTGTGCCAGGACTATACCTGACCAGAGATGGCCCATTAATCACAAACCCGAGAGAAATTACTTCCAGTTTTGCAAGATATTATGGAGAACTATACCATGCTGTAGAGAAAGAGATCCCAAATGACAACTACAAACATACTTTGACCAGTTGACTCTCCCGACCCTACCCATAGATAAAATACCACTTCTGAGCTCCCCTATTCTAGAATGGGAAGTCACACAAGCAATTAAACAACTCACAATAGATAACTCACCCGGACCAGATGGCTTCCCGATTAACCTTTACAAGTTATATAATACAGAACTCTCTCCCCTCTTAACAAAAGTATTTAATTTTTGGTATGAGTCTGGCTTCTCAGATTCTACATACCTTGAAGCTCTAATTACTATTATTCATAAACTGGGTTGCGACCCACATTATGTTGAAAACTACTGTCCTATTTCTTTACTTAATGTTGATGTCAAAATATTAGCAAAAATATTAGCTAATAGTTTGGGCCCTTTAACGGATACATTAATTAGTAATGAACAGGTTGGTTTTATGTCAGGAAGATCCTCGAGTGACCATATGCGCCAACTTTTGCACCTCATTCCCCTAGTTGGTAATTCAGATGTACCAATGGCCCTTATTGCTTTAGATGCAGAGAAAGCCTTCAATTGTGTCTCTTGGCACTTCCTTTTCACCGCACTTCCCGTTATGGCTTTTCACAAGCATTTATTAAATGGGTTAGGTTATTACACACGTCTCCTACAGCCCGGATCTGGTGCAATGGTTACTTATCAAATTCATTCCCATTACTTCATGGCACTAGACAAGGCTGTCCCCTTTCCCCACTCCTTTTCAACTTCTATTTGGATCCCTTTATCAGGAGATTACTTATGATGTAGGGTTTGCAAAGAATTCTAATAGGAACTTGACAGCATCTTTTGTCAGCTTACGAAGATGACCTGTTATTACATGTGATGAACCCAGCCGACAGTATCCCAGTCCTCCTACAAGAAATAGAATCCTTTTCAGGAGTCTTCTACTATAAACTCAATTTAGCAAAATCTAATATTTTCCCTTTGAACCAGAAATCATTGTGTGCAGATGTAGAAACATTTGGATTACATTGGTAATCTAAAGGTCTACTCTACCTAGGTATTAAAATCTTCAAAGAATACTCCTGTATCATCAGAGATAATCTCATTAAATTAACCCAGATAATAAAATTGGATTTGGAAAGATGGAACACATTACCAGTTTCCCTATGGGGAAGGATCAGCACAATTAAAATGAATGTTTTACCCAGAATCCTATACTCTCTTAATATGTTGGCCTCATATCTTCCTAAATCATGGTTTTCGAATCTTAGAAATTTGCTTAACAAATTCATTAGGAAAGGTAAAGCGGTAAGATGGGCATATCACAAACTTATGGCACCGAAAATTTGTGGTGCACTTTCTCTACCATTCCTTTTTAATTATTATGGAGCAATCCACATCACTAAGCTAGTATACTGGATGTCCCAATTGTCTGAAGGAAGCCCTAGATCGTATTCCCTCTCTTGACTAGATATCGAAAAAGCCTTGGTATCCCCTACATTATGTTCTTTACAGACTTTACTATACTCATCCCAAAAATATATTCCCAGAGAGCTCTGGAAATCCCCAATAGGATGGTCACTGAGAGTCCTGAGTCAGGTTTAGCATTACCTGAATCTAAATTGGTATACAGACGGGAAGCAACCACTTTTAAATAACTCCCATTTTAGAATCCAACAGAAACCTATTCCAATAGCATTTTGGCTCTCCTTGAGCGGTCTGAGGCTCATGGATCTTGCGCCCAATGGCAGAGTACTCTCATATAATCAATTTTTACAAAGCTTTCCTGAGTTAAAAGGGTATCCTTTCAAATATTGGCAGGTTAAGCAGGCGGCCGCTTCCTTTATAGCCATTATGGGAACATCTGAATCACCCAACATGGATTTATCTTCCCTCCTCAAGGCTGCTGACCAACTGCATCCTATCTTCAAGGTATATAAAGAACTGCAGACCCTTGACACCCAACTACCTGCTGGTATATGCCACTATTGGGTTAGTGCCTTATCACTTCCATCTGTAACTGATTTCTGGCAGCAAAAATGGACCAACTTACATAGATTTGTTAAACAAGATCACTTGTGTCTTGTACAATTTAATATTATGAACAACTTATATTTCACCCCCCAGAAACTTTACAAAATTGGTAAGGTATCCTTTCCTCAGTGCCCCGGGTGTTCAGATGGAAATGGGGACCTTTACCATATGTTATAGATGTGCCCTAAAGTACAACTGTTTTGGAGAGCTATAAAGAACTCCTTGGACCCTCTGATGGCCTTAGACCCATTATTCTCTCCAGAAGTTTGTTTACTTAATCACTTTGTGCACTGCAAGTGCACAGTAACTGGAAGACTGGGACTAGTCAGCTAACTCTCACTGCTTCAAGTTAGCTGCTTTATTGTTCTATGCATGTACATGGCTGTGGGATCAAGACATATTTTCTAAGTTAGTGATTATCTGACCAAAAATAAATATATATTTTTTTCTCAGAATACTAGTCAGGCTAATTAGTGAGACTTGATAGCTCAGCATGGCTGCAGTGACTTGAGTGATTATATTTCATAATAATATAGCTTAAAATTAATACACCTTCCTGTGAGGAACAGAACTACGGCAGAAAACAGGACAAAGTACCAGAATATGTAGTTGATCCAGTAGCTGCAGCAAAGCTGCAGTAGGTGTAGAGCAGCAAGCAGCAGGAGATGGTGAGTGTACTGCAGGGTGATGCTCAAGGCAAATTCGACACACAAAATGATGTTTTATCCCATCAAAGCCTGCAATCTCCAGCACCAGTACAGTGTCGACTGACACCAGGGAAAAAAGTAAAAGCACCAGTCAAACTACTAGTATCGCTGCTAGGAGGACATTGCCATAAACTGTCACCGATACTACCAATGTGAATATGTCCTCTTTATCCCTTGTCACTGCCATCAGTACCACCAGGACATCCTCCTTAATACCATCACTGCTCTGATCCACCATCCATCCACTGTGACTACTAACATTCCAACATCTGCTGCAACAGTCCCCTGCCAGCCACTCCTGCCACTGTGACTGAGACCAGTCCTGCTTCGTTGACTGAGACCACTCCTGCCACTGTGACCCAGACCACTCCTCATACTGTGACTGAGACCATGCCAGACACTGTAACCATGATGATCCCAGTACTGCTACAGTAACACTGGCCACTACTACCACTGTGGCTTCAGGCAGTGGCACAACTATTTCCAATACTGTGTCCACCCCTACTGTGACACCTCTTGTTTCTCTTCCTGTCTCCTGTGCTGTAAAACTTGTTAGTGTAGATGAGGAGGTGAACTCATTTGGGTCTGAGTACTTTCTATCAGGAGATAAATTGCCCACTGATACATCATCTGAGAAGGCTAACCTAAGCAGCTTTGATGATGAGGCAGAGTATGGGGAGAACCTTCAAAGCCATAAAGCAAGACAGCTGGGTGGTTAAAAAATATCAACCTCTCAAGGTCACAGTGGCAGAAGAAAAAAATATGGATTTTTGCCCACAAAGAAAAAATAATGGCAAGCTACGCATCATCCCTTTGTTTAGCAGACTCCATCCAAGCCTGAACAGACAAGTAAAGCTGGAACAGGGGCACAAGTGGTGCCATGGTGGCAGGGGAAAACCCACAGATGCAGATCCAAATAAGAAAGGCTAGTGGGGGACAAAAGACTGGTGGTTGTGGTACTGGTGACACTTGCTACATGAGTGGTGTCAGGTGCAGTAAGAGCATGGTATTTTCTGCATTTCACAGAAACATAGAATGTGACAACAGATAAGGACTGCTTGGCCCACCCAGTCTGCCCATTTTTCCCTATCTCATTATTACCATGGACTGGATTTGATCAACAGCTCTTTCTCCCTCCCCCGTTCCTTTCCACTATGACTCCCTTGCCCCTCTCCCATGCATTCTTGAAGTCCACCACTCTTTTTGCCCCTACCATCTCTGCTGGAAGGCTGTTTCAGGAATGCACTACTCTTTCTGTGAAGAAATACTTCCTCACATTTCTCCTGAATCTACTCAGTCAATCAATCTGTATTTAACCAGGTGAAACATCATTGAGAAGAACTCATTTACAAGATGGGCTTGGACAGTCACATATATGAATACAAGGCAGAAATATATACAGTGCTACGAAAAAACAGGAGTACATACAGTAATGTAGTCAATGCAAGGATATTAAATAAGGGAATACACATATTATTAGGAATAATAAACTACATAATAAGAGACAACAAATATATGTACAGTAGCTGCTACAGATGACCCATGGCAGCAGGATAGAGTCAGGAGGAGGTATATAAGGAGCCAGGAGGCAGTGGAAGAGGGCAGGGAGCAGCCAGGGGATAAGTAAGGGAGGTGAGGGGGGGTGCTTTGGGGAAGGGAGGTTCATAGCTTGAGGTGGAATCAAAGTAATGCTATGACGTAAGATGAAACAGAGCACAGAAGAGATGCAAAGGTGAGAAGCCTGAGTAGTGAAATCCTAGTCCTAGGATAAGTACAGGAAAGTGCCATTAATGGAAGCAATTACAGGTTTCTTTAAATGAATGTTGGTACAGGGAATTAAAGAAGCTCAATTTCACAGATATTGCCAACTTTAGAGTTTTCTGTATGCAGTTCCAAATGACAGGAAGAGCATGACTAATTGCAGATTTGCCATGCCTGGTTCTCATCTTAGGGATAAATAGTGAGATATAGGAGAGGCTTCTGAATTTGTAATTTCCAGCACTATAGGTTGGCAGGCAACTCACAATATATTGCGGAAGCATATTAGTGATGGCTCTGTAGGTCCAGAGCACTGCATTCTTTTGTCCTCTGAATTGTAGTGAGCTCCACCCTAACCTGGTATAAAGCTCGTAGTGGTGTGTGGCACATGGGAGACCAGTTATGAATTGAATAGCTCAATGATAGAGAATATCCAGTTTGGAGAGGGAGAACTTTGGGCCTTGGCCACACAGAAAGTCAGCATAATCTAGAAGAGGCATTAATGTAGTCTAAACCAGCCTAATTTTTGCTTCCAGCGTAAATAGATTTTAATTCGGAAGAAGAGTTCAAGTCTCTGTTTCAATTTTTTTGAAAGTTCATCAATATGATGGACAAAGGAAAATTTGTGATCTATTCAAAACCCGAGGTACTTAAATTTCTCCATGAACTCCAGCGGCTCACCCAGTAGTGTGGATATCTAGGGAGGCAGATCCAGGGAAACTGTGTTTAGTTGCACTCGCCCCCTTCTAGCCTCATAGCAGGTCCCCTTGTTCTTTAGCACCTTTTTTTCTGAAAAATACTTCCCTTGTATACCTCACCTACCCCATTAGGTATTTAAAGGCATCTATCATATCCCCCCCCTTCCTCTCTTCCAGGGTGTACATACTGAAGTCCTTTAGTCTCTCCTCATAGAGCTTTTGATGCAGACCCTGCACCATTTTAGTTGCCCTCCTCAGGACTGCCTCCACTCTGTCTAGATCCTGCTGGAGATGAATTGTCCAGAACTGGACACAGTACTCTAGATGGGGTCTTACCAGTGAGCTATACAGAGGCAAAACCACCCCTCTTTCTGCTGGTGATACCTCTCCCTTTGCATCTCAGCATCCCACTAGCCCACCTGGCTGACTTGTCGCACTGCCTGACCACCATTAGGTCATCAGATATGAGTACCCCCCAAGTCTCTTTCCGGCCCGGTAGTCATCAATATCACTCCACCCATTTTGTACTTTGCCCCTGGGTTTCTGTACTTTAAGTGCCTTATTTTGCACATTTTCTTATTGAAATCAAGCTGCTGTACCCTTGACCATTCCTTTAGTTTTCTCGGGTCTCTGCTCATTCTTTCCACCCCCTGGTGTGTACACTTTATTGCAGATTTTGGTGTCATCCACAAAGAGGCAGACCTTCCCTTCTAGCTCCTCTGCAATGTCACCTATAAAGCCATTAAAGAGTACCAGACCCAGCACTGATCCCAGAGGCATACTTCTGGTCACTGTCCCTTCCTCAGAAAGAATTCCCTTTGCCATCATCCTCTGTTTCCTATCTCTTAACCAATTTCTTACCCAGTTTACTACCTTTGGACCTCCTCATAAGCTATCCAGTTTGCTTATTAGTCTCCTGTGTGGAACACTGTTGAAAGCCTTGCTGAAATCAAGGCAGGCCACATCCACCGCTCCACTCTGATCTAATTCCTTTGTCACCCAGTCAAATAAATCTATCAGATTTGTTTGATATGACCTCCCCCTTTGAACCCATGCTGCCTTCAGTCTTGTAACCTACTGGATTCAAGATATTCCACAATCCTTTCCTTCAACAGTGATTCTATTAACTTACCCACCATCATTGTCAGTCTGACTGGCCTATAATTGTCAGTTTCCCACCTGTTACCACTTTCATGTAGTTGGACTAAATCTGCCATCCACCAGTCCTCCAAAATCACTCCTGTTGCCAGTAAGTTGTTGCATAAGACTGTTAGAGGTGCAGCCAGTGCCTCCCTGAGCTCCCACAATACCCTTGGATGCACCCTGCCTAGCCACATTGCTATGTCTACCTTCAGATTAATGAGTTCCTTCAGGATTCTGTCCCCTGCAAATGTGCTAGTGTCACCTCCCTCCCTCTAAAGCTTCTGTTACTCTGTTGTGGCCCTCTCCCCTTCTCCTTCCTCTGTGAACATTAATCAAAATATTTGTTCAGGATGTCTGTCTTTTCCTGGTCCCCCTCTGCATAGTCTCCCAATTCCCTTTTTAACCTCAGAATCCCACCCTGGCCTTCCTCTTTTCACTTACATACCTAAAAAATGTCTTGCCCATTTCATTACCTTCAGGGCCATTCGCTCTTCAGTTTGCTTCTTTGTGCTCCTCAATGTTTCCCTGCTTCCCTCTATTTCCCCTGATACACCTCCCTATCCTCCTCCCTCTGCATCTCCTTATACCTTCTAAATGCTGCCCTTTTAGCCTTCACCTCTTCAGCCATCTTGTTCGAGAACCATAGTAGTCTCTTTTTTCCTCTTCCTTTTTGCTCACTTGTTTGATGCAGAGGTTTGTTGCCTTTACTATGCTGTCTTTTAGCTTTGCCCACTGTTCCTCCACACCACCCAGGCCATCCTCCCTAAATTGTCCCTGAGGCATTCCCCCATCTTTATCAGGTCTGCCCACCTGAAGTCTAGAACCCTAACCCTTGTGTGGTTCGATTCCACAGCCATTTTTATATTGTACTACACTGTATTATGATCACTGGTCCTCAGGTGGTCTCCCACCTTGAGGTCTGCAACTCTGTCTCTGTTAGTGAGTACCAGGTCCAGTATTGCCCCCTTAGAAGTGACTTCATTTACTAGTTGTCTAAGGAACACCCCCCTGCAGAGTCCAGGATATCCCTGCTTCTAGCTGATGCTGCTGTTGGGAGGCTCCAGTCTACATCTGGCAGGCTGAAGTCCCCAACCAGCAGCTCTTCCCTGCCACCTTGCCAGTGGCTTCCACCAGTACATTATCGAATTCCTCCCCTTGTGCTGGAGATCTGGAGGTCACTCCAGTGTGAACAGTGGCTCCATTCCCAATCTCCAGGGTTACCCACAGTACCTCTGCCTCCCCCTGTATTCCCTGTATCTCCATCACTTTTACATCTTCTCTCACATAAAGCACCACATCCTTTCTTTCCCTCCTACCTAGTCCTTCCTGAACAGAGTGTACCTGTTACGGCCACGTCCCAGTCATAATTTTCAGTGCACCATGACTTGGTAATGGCCACAATATCCAAGCTGGCCTCTGCCATGATAGCCTCTAGGTCCAGAATCGTATTTCCTATGCTTCTAGCATTTGCACACATGGTCTTCCAGATTTTGTTTCTACTTTGCTTGTTGATCCCCCTTTTTTCTTGGTTGCCCTCCCTCCTTCCCCCCTTTCTTTTTAATGCTCCTGTTCCCTTACCCCTTTGTCTCTACTCCCCAGCTTGCATTATCAACTTGCACCCTGGGAAATTCCTCTTTCCAAGGGCTCTTCTTACTTTCTACTTGAGCCTGTGGGGGGGGGGGCAGTTTTACCTTCCAGATTCCTTCCTCCACCCCCTTTGCTAGTTTCAGTGTTCGTCAAAGTAACATTTAAACCATCCACTGAGGACTGCAGTTCTACTCACAGATGGATGCAGGCCATCACCCCTGTATAGGCCCTTATCCTCCCAGATGTGACCCAAAGGTAGCTGAACCCCTCCTCTCTGTACCATTCCTTCAGCTATGGTGTGGAGAGACCTTTCCTCCCTCCTGTCATAAACAGGCAGCACCTCAGCAAAAGCCACTGAGGGTATTACCCAAAAAACTCCCCAGCTCCCTAATCTCCCCCTGCACTATCCCAGCCCTGTCCCTAGCCAGGTCATTAGTTCCCAGGTGGACAATGACATCCAACTTTCCCTCCTGTCCTGCTGCCCTAGCAATCCACATGATCCACTCCCCATTCCTCCAGGCTGTGGCATTGCATAGGCACCTAACTTGCCTCGCCCCCTTCCAATTCCCAAAACTATCCACCTCACAATCGAGTCCCCTCCCAGAAGTTACTTCTTCCTCCTTCTCTGGGGTCCTTTTCTACCCTCCTTGGGGTCTCCATTATGAAGGGCCCCCATACCCTCCCTGATCACTGCCAAGGGTACCTCCACCCAGCAGCCCCCTGTCCAGCAGAGCTCCATAGGAATTACATAGTGGTACTGCTTGAGGAATGTGCCTCTGTCCCACCACCAACACCCTTGCAGAGCCCACCATAGTCCAGCTGTTCCTCCTCCTTGGCATCCTCTGAGGTAATGGTGGCAGAGTTGGTGGCCCCTGGGTAGGGGAAGAGGTCCCCTGAATCCTAGCCAAACTTGGCCTATATTCTAGGACTCTCCTCCCTCACTCCAGAGAGGTGTGTACAGATCAGTCAGCACTGCAGTTTCCAGAAGGTCTCTCTGAAAACTGTCACCCCACAGCCACTGCATTGCATCACTCCCGGCATTCTCAGCTTCTGTTCTCCCTGTTTTACTTTGAAATACTTTTGTACCCTTATCCCTGATAGGGTGTTTCTAGTTTCCCCTTTTTTGTTTGTTTCTATTTGTGTTCCTCCATGCCTTCTTTAAATCTCTTTATACTCCTACCCTAGATAAGATATTGCTCCTATTCGCAGTTTGGCCTACCTTTGACCTTCCACCATACCCAGCATGACTTTTACACAGTAGTGAACAAGTGCTTTACCTAAGTCACCTGGCAGAGTCTCCTGCTTTTCTGCTTCCTTCTACTGACACTGTCGACGCCTAAGACACTAGTCACCTGTTCCACGTCTTTGCTGGGACACGAACGTGCTTGACATGTTGGAGTGGAAGTGCTTTTATAATGCTCTTGTAAGAAGGCATTAAGCCTCCGTCAACTCCACTCCCCAGTTACGCACCTGATTCACCAGGCTTCCGGAATCAGCTCAGCCCAAGATTAATCATTTGAGCTAATTTCCCCCACACAGTTACAGTTTTAAAGACAAGTTTCAAAGTTCCCCAGGGACTGCCTACACATCTCTTTTTTTCTCTCCACTTACCCTGCTGCTTTTAGTATGAAGAGAAATATAATTAATTATAAATATGCCATTAAGGTAAAGTTAGGTGCTTTCACTTCTCTCTGTCAGCAAAGTCTGTTCTTGCAGCTGAGGGCCCAACTAATTTCATCTGTTGTCCAGAGTGGCCTTTACCATCTCACAAACACCACAAACACACTCCAAAGTACAAGATTAAATATAAAGAAAGATATAAACTATACAGATCCTTGCATGCTGAGCAGCTGCTTGCAGAGGCTCAGGTCTGAGCCTAGCATGTTCCTCCCTTTACCCTGCTTTTTGCCTTTTTTAGGAATTTTACAGGGGATTAGTTTTCCAGTCGTCTCTGGAGCTGTTGTTTTGCCTGGAGTTGGTGTGTTTTTTTTTTTACTTTTGTTCATTAGGTAAGGCATTAGGTTTAGGAATTTTAGACTGAGTTAACTCATTGAGGCCCCAAGATGCCTGTAGGTGGCAGCAGAAAATATGCTCTTGAGGTCTTCAACGCCTCCAGACGTCCGGCACTTTGTGCCACTGAGGACTTTTGATGACTGAGGACATCACTGCTTAAAACTTAAATATTTCACAAACTGAAGTGAGTAGAATTGACTGCATTGTTCCCTTAGAAAGGTAATGTTTTGCTGAACAACTTTGCCACTGATACTTTGTGTCTGTTACATATACTTTAGAAGATATTCGTCTTTTTGTATGGTATGATGTTTATGGCTGACATTTCTCTTTCTAGCTTCACCTAGCCACCTTAATAAAACAGAAAAGAAATACATGTATCATATTAGAAAAATTGTTTTGTAGTACAAAATTAGTTTGTACCTCCATCTAATGTATGGATGCTTAATTTGGTGTTGATATGTTAAATATTTTCCCGCAAAAAATGGTTTCTGTTGCCTTTTTTACTGAATTTTTTTTTTGCTGTTTCAACCAATATGGAAAAAATAGGAACTACAGTATTTATATTTAATTGCATAGTACCATTGGAAAGGTAATTTTTTGCTGAACAACTTTGCCGCTGTACTTTGTGTGTAGAACTTACGGTTCATGAGGTATTCACATTTGTTTGTGACACGCTGTTATAACTTGATTTTGCTCAGAAAACTCCAGGTTGCACTGTTAACAGTTTGCAGGCCACAAGTGGTGGGACTCTTAAAGAGCTCCCAAGGCCTCAGGACCTTGTACTGAGTGAGAGTGAGGAGTTAGCTTTTTTTATTTTAAGAGTTAGGTGGTGTACCTCTGCTTTCTGTGCTGAGAGAGATGCTATTTGCTTCCCGACTTCCATCTTGATGCAGAAGTTGAATGTGGAACTTGTTTATTCCTGACCCAGAATCATGACCTGTGGCCCTGCTTCAGTTTTCAGGTCATCACAGGACATTGTTGCGGTGCTCTGAATAGAGCAGGCCCTTCAACTTGTTCACCTGGTTCAGCAAGCTTGCAGAGTGTTAAAGTTGCTGTTTTCATCTGAAGGACCTTGCTCTGTGGCACACTGTGGGAACTGGACCCTGGCTGCACTGAGTCCTTCTTCAGCTGGTTCCAGTGAGCGATTTCAGACTTTGGACCTACTAGGATAACCATGGTAGAGATACTGGCTGCCTGTGAGAGAGGTGCTCTCCCTCCTATTCCTGACCTGGTAAGTTATTTCATCCACTCATACTTCTGTGTGCACCTGTCTTGGTTCTGCGCGAGACGCCAACTATCCATCTTCCAAGACAATTTCTTTTCGGGCTGCTCTCTCATTTCAGGGACTTATTTTATATATTGTTAGCCAGTGGCTGGTCTGGGGAGAGTGATAGACTCCCCAGACCTGGGGAAGGGGTTTCTCCCTAATCTACTCTATCCTTGCTGGTGAACATTCTGGGTGCAGTCACCTATTAACATCAATGATGCGGGAAGTACAAGGTTCTACCTCCCCCTGTCCCCGGCTGCTGTGTCTAGTGAAAGAACGCACTACAGACTGGTAGTTTCTGGGCCTTCACCAATCCCAGAAAATTGGTTGACTAAAATCATATATTTCTTTTGTGAAGTCTGGACTTTGCCTTTTGGCAACAGTGACATTTGAAGCACTCCTGCCTATCTCCTGTAGCTCACGTGTTTTAGTTTAAATCTTGAGTGGGTGGGGGTTTAATGGGGGGTGTAAAATTGTATTTATTGGTGGGTGGGTGGTTTTTGCCTTTGTTTAGTGTGGATGGTAGGGTGTGTCACTGGGGTGTATGTTTGGGCTTAACATTTTTGTTTGCGTGTGTGGGAGTGTGAGTGGTGTGTGTTTTGGCACTTGTAAAATCTAGTGCATTTAGCTGATAGTTGTTTTAATCGGGGTTCTTCGGTTGGACTAGATCGGCTTGGCAGAGATGTGTTGGAACCATGGCCCATCAAGAATTACTCATGCTGCCTCACTGCTTTGTGACCTCCGCCACCTTTACCGACCTTCCAGTTTCTGCCAACACAGCTAGACATTGCAGGGAGGTCAGGATCACAAGGAGGCAATTGGTTCAATGATGGTAGAGGGCAGATGAGTAGGGTCTGGTGAGCAGCTTTGAGGTTGTCTGGTACAGGAGATGCCCTGAGTTTAAATGGAGCTTAGGGAGAGGCCAGACATGTCTGGTCTTCGTACCCGTGGTTCCCACCGGACTGAGTGGGCAGGTAGCTGGCGGACTGGCCATGTCCTCTAATCCTCTTCAAGCAGTGCTATGCAATGCCAGGTTGATTAGGAACAACACCGCCATTTTTGTGGATTTGATTACCTTTGTTGACCTGGCTTGCATCACGGAGACCTGGCTGGGCGATGTTGCTGGCCCTGTTCTAGAGGCCGCCATCCCAGCTGAGTACTCCATAGTGCACAGCCTGAGGAAGGATCATAGGGGTTGGGGAGTGGCCATCATATTTAGAGCCAGCCTGGGCTTCATGGTGCACCCAGTTGGTAACACCCAATCATTTGAGTGCATCGCCGTACGTGGGGGTTCAGGTGCAGGTTGCAGGATTCTCCTCATTTACCATCCACCTGGGTCGGAGGGGGGATTCCAACAGGAGGTGGCAGACTTCATCGTCGACCAGGTATTGGAGTCCCCAGGTGTTTAATCTTGGGGGAATTCAATGCCTGTATTGACAATGAATCCTCATGTTTCAGTTACGACCTCCTCCAGTTGATGTCTTCACTGGGCCTGACACAAGTTGTTGCTCTGCAACCCATCAGCATGGCCACACACTCAAGCTGGTGTTCCAGCTGGGTCTTGGGATTGACAACCTTGAGACTGATCAGGTCTCTTGGTCTGATCACTGCACCATGAGGTTCATATTTGGGCCCCCCCCCCAAAAAAAAAGTCCCTCACCTGTGGAAATGGTCAGCTACCACCCTTTAAGAGGCTTGCACCAAGGGGGACTATTGGCATTGGCTGACCTATCTAGAGTTGACATGGCATGTGCGATTGGCACCCGCGAGGCGGTGGCCACCTATAACAGGGTGGTTTCTGAAGTTCTGGATGTCATCGCTTCAGTCCGTATATGACCCACATCTTCTCACTTGAGATCCCCTTGGTTTGATGGGGATCTCAAGGTGATGACAATCAAGGTTTGGAAGTTGGAACTGTGCTGGTGGGAGACCAGGCTGGAGACCAACAGGCTGGCTCTACGTGCCCACTACAGTGAGTGCCAGGGGGCAATTTCCTGTAAGAAGGCAGAACTCCTGTCCAGGAAGATTGCTGCAGGGAAAAACAGACCTTCTCAGCTTTTTTGGACTGTGGAGATGCTTCTCCATTCTGCCTGTCTACAGCCGAAGAAGACGTTTCCATCCACCTTGTGTGAAGAGTTTGCTCTGTTTTTCTCTGACAGAGTTTTGTCTATCCAGTCTGGGATCCCGTCAGGGAGGCAACAGCCTCACAGTGGTGGGACAGAAAGGTTCAGAGGCACTCCATCTGTCTGGGAAAAGTTTAGGCCAGTGGAGGTGTCCAAAGTGACTAAGTTGATATTAGAGCTGAAGCACACTTATTGCGAACTGGACCCGGCCCCGATGCATTTCTTAAAGGTATGCGCCAAGGCCGTTGGCCCGATGTTCACCAGGATTGCCAGGTGCTCGATGGTGGAGGGGGTGTTCCCAGTGGCTTTGAAAGAAGCACTGGTGAGATCCCCTCCTTAAGAAACCTTCCCTTGACCAAAACGTCCTGGCGAATTACCGTCCGATCTCCAACCTGCCTTTTTTGAGTAAGGTTGTTGAGAAATTAGTGGATCAACAGCTTGAGGAATGCCTGGTGTCCTTGGACATCTATGAGCCATTTCAGTCAGGTTTTCATGCCAGACACAGCACAGAAATAGCTCTAGTTAGAGTGCGTAATGATCTGCTCAGGGCTAGAGATAGAGGTGACAGGTCAGTTCTCATGCTCCTCAATCTCTAATCTGCATTTGACACTGTATACCATGTTGTGCTTCTTGATCAGATCAGTGAGTTTTAGGACTCGCCGGTCTTATCATCAGGTGATTTGAGTCCTATCTCTTGGATAGGGTGCAGTGGGTAGCGATAGGGACTTTCTCCTCCTCCCCATTGCCACTTTCTTGTGCAGTACCACAGGGTTCAATCTTGTCCCCGATGTTGCTTACAGAGTACATGCTGCCCCTTGGCAAGATCATTTGACAATACAGCGTGGAGTTTCACTGCTATGCAGATGATACCCAGCTGTATCTGTCTTTTGCAGCCAGAACACCCAGAGCCGTTGATGTGCTTAAGAATTGTTTGGCTAAAATCAATGACTGGATGGCTTCCAGCTGGCTGAGACTTAATTCAGATAAGATGGAGGTATCAGTGATCGAGCCTGGTTGTGGGCATGATGGATTGCCACCAAGGACTAACACAGGCCTGGTCCTGGGGTCCACTTCATTGGTGGCTTCCCTGAGAGTGCAAAATCTAGGTGTGATCCTGGACAGTAAACTGACCTTTGAAGATCAGGTGTCATCTGTTGTTAGAAGTGGTTTCTACCACTCGTGGAACATCGCCAGGATCAAGCACCTCATTCCACCTGAGGATCTGCCAACACTGGTACATGCCTTTGTCACCTCCAGGCTTGACTACTGCAGCTCTCTATACTTTGGGGTCATGGAAGGGACCATCCGCAGACTGCAGCTAGAGCAGAACGCGGCAGCCTGGTTGTTGACTGGCCTTTCGAGGTCCAGTCACATAACCCTGGTCCTGCGTGCCCTGCACTGGCTGCCTGTCAGGTGGAGGGTCCTTTTCAAGGTGGGCTTGCTCACCTATAAGGCCCTATATGGTCTAGGTCCTGGCTACCTGTTAGAGCTCCTGACACCAGTGACCTCAGCTCGCTCCCTCTGCTCCTCTTCGAGGGGCCTCCTCAATGTTCCCAGGGTTTGGTTCTGGACATCGGACGATCATGCAGTTAGCATCGCATGGCCAACCCTTTGGAACTCACTTCCACCTGCAGTTCAGGAGCCTCTCTCGATTGAGGTGTTCAAGCTGAGGCTAAAAGCTCACCTCTTCAGCGAGGCCTTCAAAGCTTGCTGATCTGTGTCTGGACCACCATTTTGTTTCCCCAGCAACCTGAAGCACTCTATAACAGTGTTATGTTAACATACTGAATTTTATTGTATTAATTTTTGTTGTATTTTAACACTTGTTTTTATGTATTTATGTTTGATAGGCACCCTGAGCCTCAGGGAATGGGTGCCCTATAAATAAAATTGCCTTGCCTTGCCTTGTCATAGTTTTATTTGGAGAGCCCAAGTGAGCACTTTCCACCTTTGGTGCTTCATGTCTGCCACATGACGCACAGTTTGGCTCTGTTTAAATCATACAGGTATTAAAGTGACACTTCACATTTAATAATACATAAAAGATAATAAACTCCTTAATAAAGATGCATACAATTATACAAATAATACCAGTCACGCCATTATAAAATACCATTAAAGTGCAATATTACAAGATAACTCTGTGAGGAGTTCAAAGAAGGCATATCAACATAGACATTTTATTCAGATTATCCAAAATTAAATAATCCCAAAATTTGACTCATATAACCATCAATGTGTATGTACACTAGAACTACATTTTCCACACAGTGTTGGTGTAGTCAGAGAATCTTTAAAAAGATGCTTTGTTACAGAATGCTGCTAATAAAAGCACTCCTTGATTAAATGGTGGGATACAATCCCAAATATAAAACTTAATAGCTATCACCCACACTGAAAGAGGAAGTACTAGTGCAAATAGAACCAGTATCGATTAATATTTACAAGTCAAACAATGAGCACACAAGCCCACACGTAGCAAGATTAGATGATATTTAGAAAATCATAAATAAGTTTATTTTTATCAGACTCAAATGCAAATAAGATCACTTACTATTTAACAACTTTTTTACTCCTTATTTGAAATACATAATACAGCAAAATAAGACAGAGTACAGGTATCCTTTCTGATTTACAAGTAAAATGAAATATCAATATTTTGACTATTAAGTCCCAAAACAGAATGGGCTCTTAAGGTAAAAATCCATTTTGCTTCCTGTTGCAATAATCTTCACTTCCTATCCCCCTCCCTGTGGATGTGCTGAAACAAGTTCAAGACATAGAAATGTAAAACCCTCAGTATTCCCATTATGACATTTTGCAAAATGCATGGCCACTTGGCTATCAATTTCCATGTTAGTAATGGAGCGGAAGTGCTCCTGAATCCACTCCTTGAGCAGTCTCATTGATAACCAACATAAATTCTTGGTCAGAGGCATGACAGATCATAAATTACATATGGGGTAATTAATAAACTGGTTGATAGTCATTTTTTCGTTTAGCACAGAATGTTCATAACGTTTTGTTTGTACTCAGAAGTGGCAGATATTACATCTGCTGCATCTAAAAGATCCCAAAGGGGCAGGAGGCATCCACTGTGGTCTAATGTTCGGTTTTTCCTTTATGAGCAAACTCGATGTCAACTCATTCTTAAGATTTTTTACCCCAGCAATAGGTAACACGAGGTGCTTCACCTTCAGCCTTGTACAAAATTGGGTCCCCTTTTAAAACATTTCAGTGTTTGTTTAAAATTAATGAAATATTATGAGAAAACCAACTGTAAGGAGTAATCAGTATTACTGGTTGGACCTGGTTTCCCACACTATTTTTAGGTTTTAATAAATCCATCCTGTCTAGATTTTTTGCTCTATTAAGAGCTTCATCCAAGATATTTTCTGAGTAGCCCCTAGCTATAAAATGTTTTTTTAAATCTGTTGCTTGTTCCATATAATCATGTAAGGTTGTGCAATTTCTTTTGATTTTGGTTAATTGCCCAAAAGGAATCGACCTAATGAGGTGAAATGGATGAGTACTAGATGCATGCAACAACATGTTGCCTGCAGTAGGTTTCCTATATGTCAAACTTTGCACTTTAATTGTGTTTTGTAGTGGTATGACTGGTATTATTTGTATAATGGTATGCATCTTTATTAAGGAGTTTATTATCTTTTATGTATTATTAAATGTGGACTGTCACTTTAATGCATGTATGATTTAAACAGAGCCAAACTGTGCTGAACGCCACTTCCTGATGAAGTGTCACATGGTAGACGTGACGCGCCAAAAGTGGAAGGTGCTCACTTGGACTCTCCAAATAAAACTATGGCAAGGATCCATATAATTTGTATCTTTCTTTATATTTATTCTTGGAATTTGGAGTGTGTTTGTGCTGTGTATTAAGTTTGGATTGCACCCGTCCCCATTTCTCCAGAAGCACAGTTCTTTCTTTGTGAGTGGCTTTTACCATCTCAGGAACATCACCCAGATTTAAGCATTTACCCCACCTGATGACTTGCCATCATTAGTTCATGCTTTTGTGACTTTCAGGCTCAACTACTGTAACACTCTGTACCTCGGGGTTAGCAGAGGGGTCCTGCATCACCTGCAGCTGGTGAATAATGCAGGGGCCAGGTTGCTGATAAGCCTTCCTAGGTCCTGTCATGTGGCCCCTATCCTGCGTGACCTGCATTGGCTTCCAGTGAGGTGCTGAATCACTTTCAAGGTCAGCTTATTGTCCTATAAAGCCCTATATGGACTGTTTATTTATTTGAATTTTGGTAACCGGGTAAGCCCACTGAGACAGAATGTCCCTTTTTCAGGGGCGACCCAGGGGAAGGTAAAAGGGGAGGTACAGAGAAACAATACATAACAGCAACAGTTAAGTACAAAATAGCACTTTTACAATAGTCTGTAGAACACAATAAGTATGTGAAAGACAAGATGCATGTACAGTATTTACAAAATTATACAGACTAAGCAAATACAGAGGTAACGATTTACAATAAATAATCAAGTTGCAAGGGCAGAGATTTTTACAGTTCATACAGTCAGTTTTACAGATAAGACAGTAGGTGCTGGGCCACCATGGCTATATGAGTAACCTTCTGACTCCCTTCAATACTCATCGTCCTCTCCACTTCTCTGAGGTGTGCCTCCTAGCGGTTCCAAGAATGCAGCTTAAATCATCTGGTGACTGAGCTTCTGAGGTGGTGGCTGGCCCACCCTGTGGAACTTGCTTCCAAGATTGTTTCTGTATTTAATAATTTTTATTCAATTTTCAAAAACAAAATATACAAATAGTGGATATAAATGACATATGCAAAAAAGCATGTTATGATTTTACAGGATAGCATCAAATGTTACAGGGTACTACATAGAGTATTAAGCATAGAACGGTTGCTATGTGAGAAGGAGGTATATTAGGTGTGATCTGCGGGTTCTAAGCCTGTGTGGTACTGTAACCTGGGGATGGACTAGACTCTCAGGAGTAGATGAGAGCAACAGTACAAAACACAACCTGTTACCAGCGCAAGAATGAGTTAGCAGATCATAGAAGGAAATAAAAGAAGTACTCACTGAACCAAAACTATTTACAGAGCAGTCGCAGCTGCTCATATTGGTAGGCCATTACAAGCTGAGTCATATTTTCACTATTTTGGCTTGTGGTACTCAGGACACTACCAGAGATACCCAAGATGTGCGAGGGGGGGAAGAGGAGGAGATAGTTTCTATTGGGCAGGGGACAGCAGTGGACTGAATTATCCTATACCTGTCTGGGGGAGAGGGAGTATAGTCATAGTGGGTGTTCCAACTAGTGGACTAGATTGGCAAAGGTAGTTATGGAAGGGGGACCAGAATTTATTATATCTCTCTCCTTGGAGCTAGAAACTAGATGGGACAGCCTCTCAAACTGAGATAGCTGGGTCAGACATGTTAGCAATTCTTTCTTGGTAGGAGATTCTGTTGTACACCATTTTCAGAGCAGCAGCAGCTTGGCCTTTACGCTAGTCAGAATCACTAGGTCATACTGGGATTTCTGAATGTGAGGGATTTCCTGCCAGGAATCTAGTAGAATCAGGGCGGCAGAAGATGGTATGTGGATCTGGAAGGTCTCATGTAGGACCTCTATTACTCTTTGCCAGTATGATGTGATTTTTGGGCACATCCACAGGATGTGGTAAAGGTCACCATTAGGGTTTGCACATCGCCAGCAGTCATCAGAGGGCATAAGATGGGTGGCATTCAGCACGCTGGTGTGCAGCACCAGTAGTGCAAGACTTTGTTTTGTATGAGTCTACTGCACGAATTCCATACTGGAGCATGTGTGGTCCTCCAGCTACTGTTCCATCTAGTCTATTGTTCATGTCAAGGCTGCCTACCAATAATCCTTAGTAAGTGTTGTCTGGTCTGAAATATTGTCCCGAATGTGTGGATATATGTCACCTACTCTGCCTTTCTGTTTGGACAGCCTGTTCACGAGAGGGTATAGAGGTATGGGAGGGTGTGATGTTTTAAGACGTTTTGTTAGTGGGGTGGTGGCACTCCTAATTTGGAGATACCGCCAAAACTCAGTTTTGTGAAGGTTATATCAGGCCTGAAAGCCCTGGAAAGCATTCAGTGTAGTGGAGTTGGGCATTAGGATGTCTGCCAAGCTATGGATTCCTTTATCTGTCCACGTCATCCATTTCAGGGGTTGTCTTCCTACTTTTATTAGTTGGGTGCCCAAAAGATGCATAAGCATGGAGTGAGAAAGGTCTAGATTTAGTTACTTTCCTAAATGGGCACATGTGGCACGGAAAGCATGTATGGAAGGGGGGCCTGCCTTCAGAGTCTGTACTTCTTGAACAGGTAGGTGGGGGGGGGATGGTTTCCCAATAAGTGTAGTTCAATATTACTCCATAAAGGGTGAACTTGTTCAGAATCCAGAAATCATTGCATGGTTTGGGTTGCTCTGTATGCCCAGTAGTAGCCTTTGATCCATGGAAGGCCCCATCCACCTCTATGCCAATGGGAACAAAGTTTATTTCTATTATACCTGGGAGATTTACCGTCACATAAAAAGTGGCCTATCAATTTATCTATGCAAGAGAACCATTCACTGGGAATAGAGATCGATAGGTGTGAGAGTAGATAGAGGAGTTTGAGGGCAGTAATCATCTTTATGGCCTCTATTTTGCCTACTTGGCAAAGCTGTGAGGGTTTCCATCTGTTGAGTTCAGTTTTAAGCTTTGCTCGGAGTGGGGACAAGTTTAAGTTGCATAACTGATGAGTTTTAGGGATAACTATGACCCCTAGGTAGCACACTCGCCTCTGAGGCCAGGAGATCAGAGGGCTGTGGGTTCAGTTCCCACATCTGGCACTTGGGTTAATATCATCATCATAGGTATCATCATAGGTAATTACAAGCCAGAAGATAGTGTACTACCTTATAAGGCTTGCCAAACATAATTAGATTAAAAATTTTCTATTACCAAAAATGACGGTCGATCCCATTCTTAAATTCCGTCATAGTATTACTATCTACCAGTTCTATTGGCAAGGTATTCCAAACCCCCACAACTCTGCAACTATACCATTGTTTTCAAAAATTGTGCTCCCATGCATGCTGATACAGTTGTTTGGCATATTTCCTAGTACTAGTTCTTCCAAGGTTTCTTGTGAGCCCCATTTCTCTCATTAAATCTACATCATTCATGTTTTTATATAAAAAACACAGATCACCCCTTAGTCTACGATAAGATAATGAATAAAGGTTTAGACTGAGTAATCGTTCATAGTAATTTTTGGTTTTTAATCCTTTTATATGCCTAGTCAGTTTTCTCTGAACCCCTTCTAGTGATAAAATATCTGCCTTGTTTTGGGGAGACCAAACCTGAGCACAATATTCGAGGTGAGGTCTCACCAATGCACTGTAAAGTGGGATCAATACCATTCTATCCCTACTTACAATATGTTTGAGAATGCAATTTAGGTTATGGATTGCTTTCCTAATTTGGTTCCTACAGTGTAATCTAAATTTTATATCATTAGTAACTGTAATACCCAAATCCCTTTCCTCTGTTGCTTCTCCCAAGGTGTTATTATCTAAAATATATAATTCTGTCTTATTATTCTTACCAAAGTGCATTACCTTACATTTGTTTTTGTTTAATTCTAACTGATTTAAGAATGTCCAATTGTAAATTGAATCCAAGGCTTGCTGCAGGGTAGCTTTTTGTTGAACATCATTAACCACTAAACCCAATCTACAGTCATCTGCAAATTTGTACATCCAAATGTTGTTATTACTCATTGCTAATGAAGCGATATATATATTAAATAGACAAGGGCCCAAAACAGAGCCCTGGGGGACCTCACTAGTCACAGGGACCCAATCAGAATATTCTCCATTAATAACCACTCTCTGCCTTCTATCCTGAATCCAATTTGAAACCCATTTACAGATATTACTAGGCAAATTAATGGCTTCCAAGACTGACAGTAAGCCATTGTGGGGTAGTTTATCAAAAGCCTTGGCGAAATCAAGAAAAACTACATCCACGGAGTTTCCCACATCCATTTCTCAATTAACATTTTCGTAGAAAGACAACAAATTTATCTGACATGATCTATTTTTGGTGAATCCATGTTGTTTATGGTCAATTATATCCTGTCTTTCCTGATGTTCTATTATTATTTCCTTGATTAATCCCTCCATTATCTTACCCAGTACTGAAGTTAGGCTGATTGGTCTAAAGTTTTCAGGCAAAGTTCTAGACCCTTTTTTTAGGATAGGGACATTAGCCAGTTTCCAATCCCTAGGGACCAATCCCATATCCATAGATACTTGGAAAAGATAAGTTATAGGTTGAGCCAATTCCTCTGCCAACTCCTTCAGTATCCTTGGGTGCATTCCATCTGGTCCTGGGGATTTATTGACATCAAGGCTAGCCAATTGTTTATATATGGTATTGGGATTAAAAATAATTGACCCTGGTACTGGTGATCTTATAGATTCATATAAATCTACATCAGTGGTATTATATACCAAACAGAAATAATGGTTCTGGATGGTAGCCATTTGTTGGTTAGAAGAAATAAGTCCTGACTCAGTAGTAAACGGTCCTATATTACTGGGGGCCCTCCTCTGTTTGTTAATAAATGAAAAAAAGGATTTTTTATTATCCTTCACCTTATCTGCAAGGTTGACCTCACATTGGGCTTTGGCTTTCCTGATATTAGTTTTTATTTTCCTAAGGCATTCTTTGTATTCAGCATGAATTCTTAGTGATTTAGATAATTTTGTTTTTTTATATAATCTGTTTTTCTTATTAATTAATTTTTTTATTTTAGGTGAAAGCCAAATAGGTTTCAAAGCCCTGATACTATTGTATTTTTTAATAATGGGGATAAACTTTGTAGTTAAGCTATCAATTTTAGTTTAAAGGATTCACATATCATGTATAGATTTATTAGCAAAATCAGTTTCCAATCCCAGCAACTTAATTTATTTTCATTTTATGAAATTCTGCCTACCAAAGTTATACATTATGGTTGTACCAGTGGGTTTGGACATTTGGGATTCACTTATATTAAATAAAACTGAACTGTGATCGCTATTTCCCAGAGGTACACTTATTTCAACTGAGTTGATTGTCTCACCCATATTAGTAAACAACAAATCCAGAATATTATTGCCCCCTTGTATTGTTAAGTACCATCTGTTTAAATCCCCCATGATCCATAACATCAATAAACTGCCTCTCAAAAGGAGATGAGCCTAGACCTTTACCCCAATCTATATTGGGTAAGTTAAAGTCCCCAGTAATCAATAACCTATCAGTAGGATCAAGGTTCCCAAAAGTATCCAACATGGCCTTATCATCTTCCTGTGACATGGATGGGGGCCTATATAAAAGTCCCATAATAATTTTGGGACTATTATTGGGTAACAGTTTAACCCATAGGAGTTCAAGTTTACCTGTTTCCCATTTTATAGTTTCTGAAGGTATATCTTCATGAATATAAATTGCCACCCCCCCCCCCCCCCCTATATTTTCTACAATGGGAATACAGCTTATAGCCTTCAATTTTCTTTTTCCCAACTATAATTTTCATTCCACCATGTCTCAGTAATGAGGGCAATGTGAATTTTATTTTTGTGTAGCAAGATGTTGAACTCATCATATTTGTTCCCAGTACTGACACTGTAGTGCAGCATGAGAGGGATGCTGCACTTCTGAGGTGCCATCTTTCGGATGAGACATTAAACCAAGGTCCCATCTGCCTGGATTGGTGGTAGTTCAGGTGGATGTTAAAGATCCCATGGTACTTATTGAAAAGAGTAGGGGAATTTCCCCGGTGTCCTGGCCAAATTTCCCTCATTCACTAAAAAAACCACCAACAGCTTAATCTGGTTCAAGGTCAGTTGGCATTCATCTGTATCCCCTTCCCCCGGGTTGTGCCTGAAAATAGGCAGGATTTGTCTAATGCACTTATCCGGTCAACAAAAACTAAATAAATAAATAAATAAATAAGTAGATGATAGAGGTTGGGGCCCATTGGCGGTTCAGGGCAATGAAGGATGGTGAGTGGCAGTACTGGTTAAACAGAAGAACCTCTATTTTACTTTGGTTGATTTTTAGCCCTGAGAAGGAGGTGAAGGTTTCCAGCAACTGTAGCAATGTTTAAACAGAGATACGGGCATGCCCCATAAGCACAAGCAAGTCATCTGCATACAGTAAGGTTTTGTATTGGGTACTTTCAACTTGGATGCCTTTAATATTCTGATATTGCCTAATTGCAGCTGCTAAGGGCTCAATGGCTAAGATGCACAAGAGAGGGGAGAGTGCCCCGTGCCAAATAGAATGGGCTAAAAGAATGTTGTTCACGAGGACTTGGGCCTGGGGAGCTGAGTACATTGCCTGTAAGGTTGAGATAAAGGGAGTTTGAATCCCATGTGCTGCAGGACCGTGTAGAGGTAATCCCACTCCACCAAGCTGAAACCTTTTTCAAAGTCAATTGCTATGGCTGCAGATGGAGGGGGATCTGTCTTTGCTATGTGCATTAGGTCTAGGAAGGTGCAGATGTGATTGGAGCTGAGGTGCTCCTGAACAAAGTCAGTCTGTGAGGGGTGGATTAATTGTGGTAGGAGGGCTTTAAGTCTGTTCACCAGCATCTTGGCATAGATTTTACTGTCCACATTGATGAGTGATATTGGAGGATAACTTGCAGGTGATGTGAGATCTTTCCCTGGTTTAGAAAGAACCCGTAACAGTGGCCATAGCCATGGTGGGAAGGGAGGTACCCGTCTGTCCTATTTCAGCATACAGACATTGTAGAAATAGAAAAATATGGGGAGCTAAAATGTGGTAAAGTTCAGTAGGAAGGCCACCCCTACCTGTGGCCTTGTGGGAGTGTAGCTGTTTGATGGCGGCACATATTTCTTCTGTAATGATTGGTAAATCTAGGGGTAGTAATCTGGGCTGGGGTGAGCTTGGGGAGATCAATCGAGGACAAGAATGAGGACAGCTTTATGGGATTCAGGGTTATTAACTTCAGCCTGTGTGATACATAGTTTGCTAGAGGCATTACAGAGGGATGCAATATGTCTTTTGAATTGAATTGTCACTTTTTAATATGGTAAGCAAGCAAATTCCCAAATTTGTCACCTCCTTCTCAGTAGTGGTGCTGCAGGTGAAGGATTGCGAGCTTCACTTTCCTGGTGGTGTGAGTATTGATATCATGTCAAATTCTCAGAATTTCCTTATGTAGAGGGGAAGTAGGTGATATTCTGGGGTTGTATTTGAGTGCCTCCTCTTTTTAAGTTAGTTGTGCTTTCTAGTGTGGCTAGTACTTGCTCCCTTGGCTTATGGCAGTGTAATGCGTACCCTATGATATGCCCCCTAAGTGATGCTTTGAATGATTCCCCTAATGTAGAGACAGTGGTGTCCCCATTGTCATTAAATTGAAAGAAGTCTGCTACTGTGTCCTGAAGACAGGTCGTAAAGCAGGGGTCTAGCAATAAAAGAGGGTCTGTTCTCCAGCGAGGAGGTTTGGGGGTGGCCTCCCCATACAGTAAGTCCAGCTGGACCAGTGCATGGTCCTATATATTCAAGGGATTAATAAGTACAGCAGTGACCATGGGGGTGAGTAGGTGAGAGGTGAGCCATATGTCGAGTCTTCTGTAGGATCTGTGGACAAAGGAATAGTAAGTGTAGTCTCTGACCCTGGGATTAAGGGCGTACCAGGCATCTGACAGAGCCTGTCTTACATCTAGAGTTTGACTGCTTGAGTAGCCTGAACAGAGGGTTCAGCTCCCCCATGGCTTCTGTCCATGGAGGGGTCTAGTGTAAGGTTGAAATCTCCCCCCTAATAAAGTGGGAGTGTTAGAGTTATTAAACTGTGAAAGTTACCAACATACGAACATACTAAATTTGCCAGCAGATAAAGGCCTAGAGGTCTATCAAGTCTGCTCGAATGTGCAGCTAGCACCCCTTATTCTGCAGCTGCCCCTTCCTTCCACCCTTCCCCTTCATTAACCCTCCCCCTTGTCCTGTCCCATCCTCATTTGAAGCAGTCCACTGTTCTACTGCATACCACTTCAGCAGGTAACGCATTCCACCCAGCCACCACCCTCTGTGTAAAAAAGTGTCTCCTCATCTCCCTCCTGAACCTTCCTCGCTCCAGTTTCATATCATGGCCCCTGGTGGCCCTCCCCTCCCTTACTTTGAACAGCCCCTCTGTACCAGTCTTGTTTATTCCTTTCATGTATTTAAAGGTTTCAATCATGTCACCCCTGTCTCTCCTCTCCTCCAGTGAGTACATGTTCAACTCCTTCAACCTCCTCTCGTATGATAAGTCCCCCAGCCCCTTGATCATCTTTGTCGCTCTGCGCTGCACCCCCTGCAGTAACTTAATGTCCCTCTTCAGATACGGACGTCAGTACTGCACGCAGTACTCCAGGTGTGGTCTAACTAATGACCAATACAGTGGCAGAATCACCTCCTCCCTCCTCAAGGATATACCCCTTGCAATACAACCCAGCATTTTGTTGGCCTTTGCAGCTGCCTTCGTACATTGTGCCGAGTTGTTCATTGACCCTGTAATTTGCATAACTGGGTTGTGGAAAAACTGCAAGAATCCTTCTTAGGGTCATAGAGGCTACCAACAAAACAACTATGGGCCTTGGGGAGTGTGAAATAGGGACAGGACATAACAACCCTCATCGTCCCGTTCTGTTTTCTGGAAGGATCAGTTAGTGTTTTTATGGATCAGAACAGAGACTCCCCATTTCTTTGACATGGCAGAGCTATGTACCTCCTGCCCTACCCAATCCTTTGCCAACTTTCCAGATTCTAGGTCAGTAAGCTTCATTTCTTGGAGGAAATTTAGTTAGGTATGGAGTCTCTGCAAGTGGGTCAGTACTTGCTTGCATGTGATTGGGAAGTTTAAGCCCCGAACATTCCAACTATGGCATATAATGTCTCCTATCATGGTGGTAGGTGTGGCCACATATCTAATGGGTGGATCAGCTAATAAACGCATGCTTGGGTACTGACCTGTAGTGGAGTGGGGTGGGGCAAAAGTTTTGGTCTACTGAGGAAAATCCATCTCACATCTGGGCACTCCTGGTGTAAGCCATAGCACCTAGGACTCAACCTGTGTTTACAAAAGTTACGCTGCAAGTTTATTAGAATATTAACAAGAAGAATAACTGCGAACTTGAGCAACATATTCAAATAACTATGAACCAGTAAATGTAAGGAATTTAACAAATGTTCTGTAAAAGCAAAAACAAAATAAATAAATAAAATTACAATGGAAACTGGCAAAACTTTTAGTATAACCAGAGATAGGGGCTGGGTGTTAGTTAAGGCCCAAAGCCCTCTCTGGATGTACTGAGAAGGGACAACTGTCTCAAAAGAAATGATAATGGTGTGGTGTGAACTCTTTATGCGAGTTGTAGCGCAAGCCTTTATGCTAACAGTCCATATCAACAACAGTCTTGCTCCCCAGTCCCCAACCCATATATGCCAAGAGATAAGGCATCTTCCTTGACACCACAAGGAAGGAGAGGGCCAACATGCGGGGGAAAAAATGATACTAAGCATAAGGCTTGATTCTGTGCTCCTGGGAAAGAAGCAAGGGATAGGAAGCCCATGACAGCGAACTAGGACCACAGAAAGGGGAATGGAGTGGCGGGGGAGTGGGGGTTACACCGAGCCGCCTGCCATAACTCAGAGACTCTCAGTAGATATGATAGTGCAGGCAAGTGGAAAGGGGAAGTTCAGAGGAAGGAAACAGGTGAGGAAATTAACGTCCTAAGCCACTTCCAACCCCTGCTATTAAATTTACATGCTTCAGGAATCCAGACATTTCAATCAATAAGCAATAAGATGCCCAGAATTGCTGCGCTGGACAGCTACACATGGGCCATCTAGGTGTCAGAGGAGGGGGCTAATACATTCTGATGCCATGTCCCCAGTAGAAACCCACAATGACAGAGGGCATAGCCATGCCTCAAACTTAGGTATCAGGTACCATTAGAGAGAGCAGGTACATTTTTAGGCTTTGGGGCTCATGGGGTGTGGCTCCACTCTCATTGCAATGGTTGTGAAGTAGGAGACAAATTAAAGACGGCAGTCTGAGCAGGATGGGAAGATCATTGTATGAAGAGGGTATGCACCCCGCCTCTTTGCTCAGGGATATGAGCTGTACATGGGGGATCCAAGGAGTATAGAGGCATAGAGGCGTCTAGAATTCATCCCATAGCTAAGAAGCTATGGGTGACAAATTAAGGCCACATACCTAGACATAAAGTAGAGCCAGACTGTGAGACAAGATGAAGCAGGGGGAAGAAGACATGAGGGGAGATAAAGGGCAACAGTAAAGGTAGGATGAGATGAGTGACACAGAGGAGGGGTAGACTGAGAGGTGGAAGGGAAGAAAGTACAGAAGAGAATGACTGCATAATTGGTTGGAGAAATGTCTGGTATAACCCTAAGGGAGAGGGAATGTATATCTAGCTGACAGTCATCCAGGATATTGACAAGCCATGGCAGGTGGCTGATTACTCAAGGAGATGTGGAGGGGGCATACCTCTCAACTGTCCCTGATTTTCAGGGACGTCCCTGATTTTGCCTCAGAATTGTACTCTGTCCCTCCTAAAAATTGTGTTTCCGTGACTAAACAGTGGGAGTTGTAAGAACAAAATAATTTCAAACCTTAAAGTTACAGACATGTTCTTCCTTAGAAAATGCATTTTACACTAAGCCCCTTATTCTACCAGCTTCATGTGTTGATATCCCCAATTTTGAAGATGTGTCCCTGATTTTGGTCCTTTGTCCCTGATTTTTTTAAGCCTTGTCCCTGATTTATGAGGCAGGAGGTTGAGAGGTATGGGAGGGGGGAGCTAGTAGTGTGCTGCTGTTGAAGGAGGAGCTAGGGGAAGGCAAACTACTGAAAACACTAATTCCCAGGGTAAACAAATTACCTGAATTCTTGGATGACAAAGCTGGTGCTTGGAGATCAGATGTATATTCATTGCAAAAAACTCTGTTAATGCATCAGTTAGAGTTACTTTCACACCAACAAAAGTCTGGAAATTCAATAAGGTTACCAACCCAACCCCCTCACACCTCCCCTCCACCCTCCACAGACCAACAGGCATCAGGGTGTGTCTTGGGGTCATCTGCCCTAATTTTCATTCCATTCCATTTGTAAGGAAGCTGGAATGGTACAGTACAGGAGAATTGGGTGAGAGTTAGGCCTGATGACCCCAAGGTACACCCTGACGCCTGTTGATCTGTGGAGGGTGGAGAAGGGTGTGGGCGGGGTAGGGTTGGTAATCTAACATCAATTTCCAGACTTTTTGTGTGATATCAACCTTAACTGATGCATTAATGGAGTTTTTTTTACAATAAATTTCCCTTCTTTTTGAGAAACTGAAATGTTACTCACATGGTATTCATAGGTGGGAGCACGGGCCCTCCTGACCCTGTGCTCCTACACACCCATAAGTGTAGAGGCATACTGCAGGAGGGCCATGAGCTCCCAGTCTTGCATAAATGGATTCATAGTTAGAAGCATTGGCCTTTGGGGCCCTGTGCTCCCACCCACCCATAAGTGTAGAGACATAGCACTGGAGGGCCCTGTGCTCCCAGTATTGCAAGACGGTATCCATGGGTGGGAGCATGGGCCCTCTGGGCTCTGTGCTCTCCACCCACCTGTAAGCATAGAGACATAGCGCAGGTGGGCCCTGTGATTCCTGTTTTGCTTAATCGAATCTACAGGTGGGAGCGTGGGCCCTCCGGGTCCTGCGCTCCCACAAACCCATAAGTGTAGAGGCATAGTGCAGGAGGGCTGTGTGCTCCCAGTTTTGCATAATGGGATTCATAGTTGGGAGCACAGGTCCTCTGGGCCCTGCACTCCTACCCACCTATAATTATAGAGACATAGCGCAGGAGGGACCTGTGATTCCAGTTTTGCCAAATCTAATCCATAGGTGGGAGCACAGGTCCTCGGGGCCCTGCACTCCCACCCACCCATAAGTGTAGAGGTATAGCACAGGAGCACCCAGTGCTTCCAGTTTAGCATAATGGTATGCATAGGTAGGAGTATGGGTTCTCTGGGCCCTGCACTCCCACCTACCCATAAGTACAGACACATACAGCAGGCCTTGAGACATTCCAAGTAACCCTTTACTGCAAATGTGGCAATATCTCAGTAACCATGATAACTCTGGAAAAAATTCCTTCGCATTTGTATTCATGACCTGGCCTCTTGCAGGTGTACTAAGCTGCATTTAGCGAAAAATCCGTATCTCACACCATTTTCGAGATATAGCCACCAAAAGGAGCCACAACCACCACAATGTTATCCTATGGGAACATTTACAATTTTAGAGTGCTATAACTATGAAACCTGTGTCAATTTCTTCACCAAACCAGCAAAAGGCGCATCTGTGGGACAAGGGCTTGCTACCCTGCAAATTTCACCCCAAAAGTCCTAACCGTTTGTTTGCTATGAAGTGGCAAATAAACTGTTTTTGGTGGCTGTTTACCTGTGGAACATTTGTGAAATTCCACGGACTTTCGTGAAAGTACCATTGGTTTAGCTGGGGGAGCTTTTGCAAAAGTTCCATGGCTAAGATGGCAGTAAAACTAAAAAAACATATTTCCAGGCATTCTGTGTAAAAACTAAAGTCATGGTCGTTTTCCTAGGGCCCCATTTAGATAAACCCAACTGTTGGTGTTTACCAGAAGCAGTATTTTTTGAGCTATATAGTTTCTTCCTAACTAAAAACAAGATGGCAGCAGCACAAAAGTACCAAACCCATCTACGACAGTAAAAAGTGCTTTCACGAAAGCAAAAAGTGCTTTCGAGGGCAACATATATTTTTTCCCATAGGCTATAATGGGAAACTTTAAACTTTAATAACTTTTGAACGGATTAATATTTTTTCACCAAATCTTCAAAAGGCTCTTCCCTAGCTGTCCCGGTGGTGCTGAGGGTTGAGGCACTGGACAGCACATCTTGCGCTATGCTGGTGACCTGGGTTCGGGAATGACCTCAGGTCATCAGGATGCCAGCGGGGGGAGCAGAGCAGGATCGAGCACGCAGATGGGCAGCTTTCCTCTCTCAAGGGTGGTGATGGTGGGTTGGAGCCCCCCCATAGTTCCGCTCCCACCAGGTGGAGGTCCAGTGGGTAACATAGGCAGAGAGAGGGTGGCAAACAGTTACAGGAGGTGGAAGGGGTGGAGCTGGTCCCACGGGGTGCATAGCGTGCCTCCACACTCTCGCACGGCTGTGTGCCAGGGCCCCGAGGGGGAGGTCAGGGGAAAAAACCTGTAAAATATCTATGTGACCCCATTGCCAGTTGGCGGTAGGAGGTGAAGGGGACCAAATAGCTCTAGAGATAAAAAGTCACTTCCCTGACCCAGTCTCCATATACCCTGAACATTTCATACCAGGCGGACAAACCATTCTGGCTGTAGAAACAAGCAAAGAATTTTCCAAAAACTGAGGATTTTTCACACTTTTTCACACTCCGCAGCTCCACAACTGCAAATCCGACCAGAACAAAACTTTCCATATCCAGAGATCTATGGTACCAGACCACGCATGCAAACTTTAAGGATAATCAGTTGAATGGTTGCAAAGTTATTAAAGTGCAAAATTTTGAATTTAACATTAAAGTGCCTAGTCAACCCTAACTATACCGCACTATCGTGCAGATATATATATATATATATATATATATATAGATATATATAGATATATATAGACATATAAATATATATATATATATATATATATACATATATATATATATACATACACAAACATAGATAGATTGATTCACCTGGGTATGACCAACAGACGGGAAAAGAGTAGTAAGGGGTAACCCAAGGTGGTAGCCCAGCCCCACATGTATCCTACCCTGTAGGGACTGAGGGATAAATTCTGAGAAGCATCAGGACAGTCAGCACTATGCAGGGAAGGGGGGGATGCGTCCTGCCACGGTTCCCAGGGTGAACACCAGGGGACAAAAACTGCAAGCCTGTGATACCAAGCCATTAATTCAGACTTCTTTTTGTGAAGTACAGGCAAGGATGTGATCAGGAGGGATAAAGCTGTGCCCATTCATTGCTCCCTAGAGCCTGCTGTCCTTCAAGTATTGGCAAACAGCCCACTCCCCACAGAGTATTCAAAACCTGTAGCTCAGCTGTAGTCCCATACTCAGTCTGGCAACAGATTACAGGAAAGAGGGTTAGTAAATGTGATCTTCATATAAAAGGAAAACAACATCCCCAGCCAGTCTGAGGAGTGCCCCTTCTCAGAGCAGTTACAGTCATGAAGGCTGGTGCAATGCTGCCAGAGAAGTTCTTGGCTGTGATGTAAGCTTGTTGGAGGGTCATGCAGAAAAACAGTCTGAGAATTTAGGTTAATGGCAGCATGATGCATTTGACTGTGACTCCTAAGTGGAAGGCAAGGTTTCTGGAAAATCCCACGGCAACATACGGGGGTAAAAACATGTGAGGAAGTAGGACTGATTACATCCTCGTGGGAGATGAGGTGGGAAGCTGTGAATTATCTGGTTGGTCAGTCAGCACAGCTGGGCCTGGTGCACAGGGGGCTGTTGCAACTGGAGGAACAGTTCCCACTGTGGCAGATGTGACCCACATCAGTGGAACGGAAGTCGGTGCAGAGGATTCCTCTGTAGTCAGTGCAGGGGCTTGTCAAAACAAGTTAGCAGCATCCAAGGAATCTGTCCATTCAGGGAGGTTCACCAAGGGAGTGAATCTGTTGCTGGCTAGTGAGGGTTAAGAGTCTTCTTTGTTGTCCACTGACTCTATGCTGCAACTGTGACTCTGGGAGCAGGCTGACATGATGTCTGAGCCTTTGAAG
This sequence comes from Neoceratodus forsteri, assembly GCA_016271365.2. Taxonomy (NCBI): domain Eukaryota; kingdom Metazoa; phylum Chordata; order Ceratodontiformes; family Ceratodontidae; genus Neoceratodus; species Neoceratodus forsteri. The sequence continues at coordinate 568,786,952 of CM057449.1, read as the reverse complement.
GGGTAATGGAGATCCTTGCTCCACTGTTTGCTTTTTGGGGGCTGAGACTATGTTTTCTCTGGCTCCTGGTCTAAGAGTCCAGCTTGAGTGGTGTGAGCAGAAGGGTTACTTGGCCACCAGCTCCTTTCCACTGGGTCTTTGTCTTCTTGTGGCCACGTACTGCAGTGAGATTGAAGAACTGCCCTAGGACAACTGGCTCTGATGAATTCCATTTCCACTTCTGGGGTATTAAAATGCCTGGGGGCTACATTATCTATGATGCCTAGCTGAGCTAGGTATCTTAACGGGAAGGCAATGCTGGCCCTGTGCAAGGCCTGCTGCACTTCATTAAATGCCTGATGGCAATTAATTAAGTCCCTGAAGTAGTCTAGGAAAATCATAATCCAATGTCCCTGCTACTTGAGCCAGCCCAGTTCCTGAGCCCGTTGGAAGATGTTTTCATTGAGCAGGAAACACAGAAATCAGGCAATGATGTGCCCCTTAGAAGAAATGTGAATTCTAGTGTGTGAAACAACTTAAAAGGTTTGAGCATGCTATTTTGAATCTGTTTGAGTTTCAGGAGTCTATGATGCTCCTTTTTAGCATGCTGCCTTTGAACACCTGTGTAAAATCCTTGATGGGAGCACAGTGTATAACAGGAGCCAATTAGATACATTAGCCATTGAAGCATTGAAAAGTTAGGGACTAAATCAAGGGTCCCACCTTGACATTGGTGATTTAGCTTACTCAAATTGGAATTCCAGTCTGAAACTAAGAGGAGCCACTCCTCACATGGAGCTAAAAGTAAATGTAGACAATTTTGGTAGTGGAACGTTTAAATATGCTATGTTTTTGTGTGGGCTGCAGATTATTGCCGGAGAGCATTTACATAAATAAAAGTACTGAAGCACTATCTCATTGGAGTGCTTCAGTCCTTTCAAGTACATGAAGTTTCTGACAATGAAACTGTGGCCACTGTCATACTCAGCTTGTGTGGTCATTGGTTTGTCAGGGACAAACCCAATGTAGACTGTGACACACCTTTGAAATACCATTCTGTGAAACAAAATGTTTCTTGCGCACATGCAAAGAAACATAAAAAGGTATCTAGCTACCTGGTGTTCTGTACAATGAGTAGCTTTATTGTTTGACCTAAAAAAAGAAAGCTAACATATACTGTACAAGAATCAGGGCACACTGAAAGGGGATCTCATAAATTGCTGCAGCTGCTAACCAACCACAAAGACCCAGTGCATACATAGGAGCCAACTGTGTCAGTGACACCTGGGTTAAAGAGAGAAAAGCAAGGCTGGCATCCTTCAGTTCATAGTTTTATATGTTTTACAGAAAGGCATACATAATAACATCAAAGGTACAGTGCCAATGTAAGTATTAACACAGTGGAACCAATACAAAAGAGGACAGACTGCAAAAAGAGTTACATGCCATCTAGAGAAACTCCACTCTGGTGACCTCAAAGGGTTTAAGGTGGGGGCCACCAGAATTCACTGGTGGTCTCACTTTTATATTTTTGACCAAGACCCCCTGATATGCACCAGGTGCTCTGATGTAACACATTTCTTTTCACGCAATATACACAAAACCAAGTCCTGATATAGTTGTACTTGAAATGTATCATTGTGTTTTTATAAAGATAGGAAAGCGTCCATTCCATTATCTCTGCAACTGGGGTTCTAAAGAGCTCAGTGGCCAAACAAAATTGTGTTGGCAGCCACATGTGGCCAAGGTGGCCTCTTTTGAGAGACAATAAACTAAGGAGTGCTGGTAAGAACCAATACAAAAGAAAAATAAAGAAACAAGAGAACAGGGTGCACAAAGAGTCACATGCTGTTTAGGGAGTTTGACAGGATTCCTCTTAGAGCTCCCCAGATGATATTCATCTCATTTTGCACCCTGGACTGTTGTTTGTATTGGTTCTGCCATGTTACTAATTTACTATGCTTATACTGGCAGGGCAAGATATTCAGACTGCGCCGGGCTGTGGCGTAAGATGGGGTGCAGTGCAACTGAGATGCATGGGGCCAGGACAGGGCGATATTCAAAGGAGATGTGCCAAGGCGCATCTCCATTGAATACGGCACAGAATGTTCCTGGTGCATGTACAATGCATTGGCACATTCCCCGGACAGGGAAGACCAGAAATGCTCCAGCACACATGTAATTGTGCCATGCCAGCACCTGCAATAACCAAAAGTGGGCATGCAAATGGGGCCATAATGTATGCATGGCACAAATGGGGCCATTTGCATGTCATTATGGCCCCATTTGCATGCCTTGTGCAAGGCAGCTCTGCAAAATGCACCTGGTGCCCTACATGCTGTGAGTCCCTAGTAGTCTAGGGGCCCACATGCCTGATCGCAGGCATTTGTACATTATCCTGGTGGCTTAGTGTCCCCTCCTCCCTCCCTCCTGTATGCCTCTGATTGCAGGCATTAGTAGTAAATATCAATACCTGGTGGTCTGGTGGTACCCCTCCCTCCCACCCACAGAGGACTCTGGCCACCCAGCTCAACCTCCTCATCATCGGCAGGCAGCTGCACCTGCCAGCATACCAGCCTCCCGAGGAATGACAGCTTACAGTATGATCTGTAAGCCTATTGAATTACAGTGTGGACAGTGGGCTTGCAGGCGCACTGTACTACACAGGCACAAATATGTGAATTAACTTATTCACATAGTTGTGCCTCTGTAGTACTGTATGGTCTGCAAGCCCATTGGTCCACACTGTGCACCAACAGGCTTACAGATCATACTGTAAGCTGTCATTCAGTGGGTGGCCAGGTGGAATGCTGGTGGGGTGCAGCCACCCGCTGATAATGGGGGGGGGAGCTGAGTGGCCAGGGTCCTCTGTGGGTGGGAGAGAAAGGGGGTACCACTGGATCACCAGGTATTGATATTCACTACTAATGCCTGCAATTGGGCATACAGGAGGGAGGAAGGGGGACCACTAGACCATCAGGATATTGTAGATATTTACAAATGCCTGCGATCGGGCCTATGGGAGGGGCGGGGGGGAACCACTAGACCACCAGGTGGATTTTCAATTACGAATACCCTCGATTGGACATACCGGTGGGGGGACACACTGGGCCACCGGGGAGGGTGTGGGTGCTTGTGGACAGTGTCTCTGCTGGGTAGGTGGCCACCCACGGCTAGCGGGTGCCGTGTTGTGCACTGCAATACAGCAGCCCACCTGTGGGTTGCCTGGTTTTGAGCCTTTTTTTCCGGATCAACTTTGAGTCCCCATATGCGGCATAACTCGGGGTTGTGCCAGCATATGCGCCGCACATCCTGGACTGAATATCGGGATGTGCTGCATATGCATGGGCACACCCCCTACATTTGCGCTGCATACATTGACTTTGCACCCAGGTACATCGGAACTTGTCCTGCGCAAGTCCCCCCTTTCAATATCGCACCGGGGCGCATTCCTGGGGTTGCGCTGATGCAACCTGGTTGAGCCAGCACAACCCCTTTGAATATCCTGCCTGCAGTGTACAGGTGATGTCAATTTTTAATACTATGCCTTTTTTGTACATCAAATAAAATTAGGAACTGAAGGATGCCAATCTTGATTTTTCTTCCTGTCAATGACACTAGCAGCTCCTTTGTGTGTGCTGCAGTTGTGCAGTGGATCACCATATAAAAAGCCTGCACTGTATCTGCCCCTCACACTGTACTTAGCCCTGTGGACAGAGGGCCCCAGTCTCTGGGGCTGTCAGTCCCTCACCTTTCATCAACACATACATCATTTGAGGCTTGCACTGTACCTGACCCTGAGTGCAGACCAAGGGCCTCTGTCTCCAGTGCTGTCACTTCCTCACCTTTCACCAGCAGTAACTACATCAGTGTGGGAAGGCCTGCAATGTATCTGGCCCTCACTGTACCTCACCTAGTGGACTGATGGCCTCAGTATCCAGGACTGTCAAATCCTCACCTATCACCAACACATGCAGTGCCTAGCCCTCTGGACAGATGGAGAGGCTGAGTCTCTAGTAGTCAGTCCCTCACTTCTGCAGAACATGCATCACCATGTGAGAAGCCTGCACTGTAGTATCCCTGTGGACAGATGGAGGGGGCCTGAGTCTCCAGTGCTGTCAGTCCCTCACCTTTCACTGGCACTTGCACCACCACATGAGAAGCCAAATCTCTCAACAGTGCCAGATTTTCAGGGACATCCCTGATGTTGGTCAGTTTTGAAAGACAGAACTCTAGTAGAGATATAAGAAGCCTGCAGTGCAGCTGCCCCCACACTGCACCCCTAGCTCTGTGGACAGACAGTGGGGGGGGGAGGCTTAGTTTTATCTTTTGGGCTGGTATGGCCCTGTAAATGGGGCCCTCAGTTTAAACCTTCTGATTAGTTCATACCCCATGGCCCTGTAGACAGATGGGACTTCAGTTTCAACTTTCTGGCTAGTTCATACCCCTTGCCCTGGGGTCAGATGGGGCCTCAGTTTCAACTTTCCCCCTTGATGACTGAAATGAAAGACAAAAAATGCTGTACCATGTATTTCTCCACTGCATCTTGCATGGGCAGGCAGCAGTCTCCTGAGTGGGAGGCAGAAGGATCCTAGAGGCAGCTTTCACACTTGAGGTTTGAGTCCGGCGTGCAGAAGAACGCAATACTCACCTGTGTCTGTACCTCACAGAACTGCTGCTGCTGGGGCTGCTGCTGGGCTTTCTCCAGCAATCTCTTGAATCACCAGTTCACCCCATAATTCCACGCTGGGAACCCCTGGTGGCACTCGGTGCAGGAGGGGACATCTCCGTCACACAAGTTCTGATCGATGCAGGCTTTGCAAAAGTTGTGATGGTGGTCCAGAGCCACTGGCTCCTTACAGGACAACTAAACACTTGTTTGTGCCCTTAATCAGTTCCAAAAAGTGGCTTCACAGTAAGGTAAAGGAAAGGCTGCTGTTTACATTGATGTTAAAGCTGCATTTATATAATGAGCATAAATGCAGTTTCATAGCATTTGAAAAATGTAAACAACAGCCCTCCCATTTTCAAAACTCCCATAGGTCTGCTGTACAAAATGGCCAGCAAATGTGGGACATGTGACGTCCAAGGATAAAGAGCTAGACTGCTCTCTACACTCAGTGCTAATAGCCACATATTACTATAACTAATAGTTCATGTATTTATTAACAAACAGATCAAAATTGTGACTTAACATGTGTATTATTTAATCCAGTACACGTTAATCATGTTTTTACTTATCTGGTGCCAAATTTATTAAGTTTCATAGGCTTTTGGGGAGCCGAACGTCTTCAATGGCAGTACAAAACCACAGTGTTGCCATTTACTGTTTTCATTTACCTGGTGGGTCTAGTGGCTGTGGTATTGCCTGTGTTTCCCACAGAAAAAAAATGTATTCTGCTGTGCAAGCATAAGTCTGTAATAGCTCATTTATTTCTATGCAAGAAAGTACTGCAGTGCTGAGTGTGAGTGACCCCCCCCCCCAGCTTCCACACTCCAGTGGCAATAGAATACTGTGTTAGGGTTTACCTGGTGGTCTAATGGATGTGGCATTCCTCCATTTTCCTAAAGAAAGTGCAACAGAACTTGCCTGAAGGACAATCTTATGCTATGACTCTCAAAAGGGAGGCATAGATGAGGAAGTGAGACACCACACTACGTTAAACTGACAAACTGATAATGTTTCATAAAAGCTGGGGGAAATTCCATAATCACAACTGTTCCTTTCTAGTTTGTTTTGTATTTCACATCCATTTTAATCACCCAATGTAAAAATTCTGTGCAGTCAATGTTTTACAATCGTTCACCTACGTTGGTTGATAACCCCTTCCACTTAGATGTTCATGCAAATGTAGTAATTCATACATTAAACTAGATTAACTGTGGACTGCTATGAGAAAAACATGCACAGCTGATTATATCTGACAATGAAGAAAGACTGAATGGCTGCTGCACTCAATATGGCTGTGTGCTTAACAAATACATTTTTAACAGCCTGTAAGACAGTTCAGCACTTGTTCACATAAAATACAAAACCTTCTTGTACTATAGTTATTGACACCTGGTCATGTTTCTGCTGTTGTCATACACAGATACCCTCACCCAGACCCAGTAGTACTCCCCTTCCTGGGATACGATATGGGCTGTGGGGGTTGCTGCACAGTACCTTCTGCTGACTGACTGATCATCTGCTCTATGCCTGCCTTCTGCTCCTATTCTATATACTCTCTCATTTACAAACCTCTCGCCAGCTGGCTTGCTCTTCACAAAATAGCCAATTGGCAGAGAGGTTGCTTCCCTTTCCCAATTAACCGATCACCATGTACCTGTGGCCGTCAATCAGAATGTGTGCCGGGAGGGACTCCAGACAACCAGTATATTTAATACATCATGACTGTTGGAAGGTATGCTTGGAAGTACAGTAGAAAATGAGAAAATTAGGGAGGCAACAAATGTACTGTTTCTGAGCGCATGCCTGCCAAAGGGAGCACATGCTTTCCACCTAAATGCCTAGCACCTTTATGCAAGAAATCAGCTGGTTGGGAGGGAAGGTTGTCAGCCCAGGGTACATGTACCTAGTTCTTTGTTCTTTTCTTCTTTTGCTGTTGGTCTATAGTCTGCTCATTATCGTCACCAGTGAGAGAAGTCTTTAAATAAATCCAAGCAGGGTATTTCAATGCTGAGCGACGTCCCTGCTCGCTCACTCAACAGCCGTCATGACCACGCTCTGTTCTGATCACCGTACACCCCCATGCAGTTAAACTGGCCAATCAGGCATCCTTTTCTATGCATATTCTGTCATTTACCAGTGCCGGTGGAGCAGGAAGAGCACTCAGCATTATCGGTCAGCCTTGTACTAAAGAGGAAAGTTTTGTTTGCATTCTCAGTCCCTGTAAGAATCTGCATAGACAAGGATGCCTGTTGGACAAGTTTGACTGCCCGGGGGTGGGCAGTGATCAGAAGGGAGCATGGTCGTGATGTCCGGCGAGTGGGCAGGCGGGGGGTCGCTCAGCACTGACATGCCGTGCTTGGATTTATTTAAGGACTTCTATTGTACTTTCTTCTGGAAGATGGAGGAATACCACAGCTACTAGACCACCAGGTACATGAAAACAGTAAATGGCATCACTGCGGTTTTGTACTGCCATTGAAGATGTTTGGCTCCCCAAAAGCCTGTGAAACTTAATAAATCTGGCACCAAATAAGTAAAAACATGATCTAAACTATAGCTTAACATGTGTATTAGATTACATAATACACATGTTAAGCTATGATTTTGATTTATTTGCTAAAAAATACGTGAAGCATACAGCACATTCTTACTCTCCTGGGTTTGCCAGAAGACCCAGGGCTGCAGATTATTGACGGACGGCTTTATGCAAATGAAAGGACTGAAGGTTCTCTCATTGGAGCGCTTCAGTCCTTCCAAGTACACAACATTTCTGCCCACGAAACTGTGACCACCATCATACTCAGCTTGTGTAGTCATTGGTCTGTCAGGGATGAGCCCAATGTAGATTGCTCTGCATTTGGCTAATCCGTGATACACCTCTGAAATGCCATCCTCTGAAACAAAATGTTTCTTACACAGGTGCAAGGAAACATAAAAAGGAAAAGTGACAAGGATGCAGTGCTACTGACCCAGTGAAAAACATTACGAACTGGCAAACATACTAGGGAAAAACAAAACATGCTACAAAATGAAAGATTCTAGAGCCCAGTCCCTTGCTTCTCTCCTGGTACTTTACAAAAATACCTACTCCTTCAGACCCTCCAACCTTAACCTTCTATCCATTCCCAACACTAGGACCCAATATGGAGAGGTGGTCTTCACTGTTGCTGCACCGAAACTATGGAACAGTATAATAGCTCACATTAGACACTGCTCAGTTGCCTGTGCCTTCCAGTTTCAATACCGGACATATTTGCTTCAACGTCCAGTATGCTCCTGTTTCTAACCAGTGCCCTCAGTGTTCATGTAGCCACCTGTATTACTGCTCCTTGCACTTGATTATTCCATTACCTATTATTATTGCCAGTATATTTGTGTTTCTGCCAGTTACCCTTCTCCTATGCTTCCCTGCTATTAGACATGTGTCATATCGTCTTTCTCATCACTTTCTGCTCATATTGTTGCAAAATTCACTACCCTGTATATAATTGTACCTCTTTGGATTCTATCAACAAATGTTATTGTTGTGCACAGAAATTTACTCCTCTGGTTATGTTATTGCTTCTGTGTTGTTAACATTGTCTGTACTTCTAGTGAAAATAGGCAAATGTTTGCCTAGTGCACGTTATTCAGTAAACAAAAACGAAATAAATAAATAGAAGATGTACAATGGCCTTTGTTTTAATATGCCATTTATTTCCATGAGTGAGGGGGCGGGACTATAACTCACGTGTGGCAAAGCAATGAGTGAGTTATGAAACTCCCACCAAGTCACAAAAGGAAACGAATGGCATATTAGAACACAGGCCATTGTATGATCTAGCAGTATGTATACAATGTCTATGCTCTGTGTGACAGTTGAGGCCAGATTCATTGTGGGTAGAGATGCAGCAAATTTAAATTCCGCTGGGGAATTGAACGCGAAGTGGGCACTATGCAGAGTGGGCAATGTAAAGTGCTCACTCCGTCTTGTCATTACCACTTCGCGTTAAGGCAGAATGGCAATGCGAAGTAAGGCGAAGTCATTGTTTTTAATGGACTTCACGTTCCTCATTACGATTCTAAGTGATCCACTTGATGTTTCAGATTTGGCAGTCCCCCCACAAATCACATGGCTTGTAGTACTATAAGTCACGTGCTCTTTAACTAGGCAGGAAGAAAGTGAGTCATACAAGCAGACACTTTTACTTTCTCCTGTACAGATGGAGAGAGAGTAGTGTGTTTTGTGACTGCTGATAGTTTGAGATCAGAGCGAGGAGGAGATTTAAACTTTGATTTAGACCCAACAGCTTTTTTAAAAGCTACATTTTTTGTCTTTTCTGTACTCTTTTTTTACTTAAGTTGTTCTTTCTGTAAATTTTATTTTTCTTACCTTTATAAGTAGTTACTTGTTTGTCTGTGTGACTGTGTGTGTGTGTTGTGTGACAGTGTGAGCAGTAATTGCTCAGACTGAGGGAGCTCAGTAGGAGTGATGGACCAGGTTGAGGGAATGTCTGGGGCAGGGGCAGCTCTGGGAGAGCATGGTAGTGGTAAGCATCGTACCATGCGCATGTGTGCAGGGCATGGACACTCATTCCTGTTGGACTGCTCGATACTTGTGAGTGTCCCCCCCCCATGGAAGCAGGACTAGCACCGCCTCCTGTCCTGACTCTGAGGCAGTTGAACCACCACTACCACCAAGTCCAGGTTCTCTGGAGCAGGATGTGCCTATTCCCCTGGGCCCAGGTGTGGATCCCATCCCTGTTCAGCACCATGACCAGCCGGCTGCCAGTTAATCTGGCCATCCCCTGCCTGTGCCTGGTCCTCCCTGCACTGCCATTGTTTGGCAGTTTTTTGACTGTGTTGGAGAGGACAGCAGTGTGGTCAAGTGCCGCCTATGTGAGGTGGAGGTGCACCGTGGCCCCTGGGGGACTCACTTGGGGATTGAGGGCCAGTGCACCCATGTGCTCAATCACCAGCAGTTGGAGTGGCAGGCTGCCACAGAATGGACCATGCCTGCACCTGCTGGCCATTCTGTGGCAGACGGTGCAGCTGTGCATTGTGGCACTCATATGAAGAGGAGGGCCACAGCAGCACCTGCTGCTTCACCATCACCCCCACACCCCCACCACCAGCAGGTCAGCCTGTAGAATGTGTGGACCCCAGAGAACTGTGTGTAACACAGGCTGACTTGGCAGTTCTCTGGAATGCTGTTGAGGATAACAAGGAGAGGTGGGTGCTGTGGAGCAGTGGCTGGATCACATAGAGGAACATCAGTTGCAAATTATGTCCATGCTGGAACTGCTGCTGGATCACCATGGGATCCCATTATTTTTTTTCACACCTTGTGCCCCCACACCTTCCTTGTTGTGTTATAAAATGTATTCCTGCACCATCCCTGACCCTTGTATGTAATTATGCCCTTTTGTTGTCTTCGTGTCGTGACCTTTGTATTCTGAACGTTACCCAGGATATGTACTAAACTGCATGTGTGCAGTCAGTCTTCTTTCTAGTCTGTGTATGAACTGCAGACACTGTCCAACTCCTGGACTTAAAAACAAACATTAATGAGTACAATGGTGGGGTGGTGAAGCCTGGAGAGATACTACAAAACAGGCTTGCAATACACCCAAGTAACTATTAAAAAAAATGAATGTTGTGATTCGTGACATGTTCATGAATTGTGATTTGTGACAGCAGTTGTGATTGTGATGATGAAGAAACGTGCATGCCTACCGCCTATGGCTGTACTTCCCCGATGAGCTGTAGCTTAAAACTCCCAGACTTAAAAACATGTATCAATGAGTACAATGGTGGGGTGGTGAAGCCTGGAGAGATACTACAAAATAGGCCTACAATACATCCAAGTAACTAGAACAAAAATCAATGTTGTGATTCGTAATGTGAATGATCGTGAATCGTGATTTGTGACTGCATTTCTGACCGTGATGATGAAGATCGTGATTTGCATCACGAGTGACTCGTGATGATGGTCTTGACTTAAAAACGATATTAATGAATACAATGTTCATGCAGAATTAAGCACCACATCTGTCCAGTACTCTCAAGGGAAGTCAAAGAAACAACTGTGACTTAACTTACAGATGGAGATTGGGCCCTAAAGAGATGCAAATGCACAGACAGATTAAGATTGCACTGTGCACTGAAGAGATGCAGACACAAAGGCATAACACTTAACCAGTGCTCACCATCAGAAATTCAAATCTGGAATAGAATACCTTTGCCAGTTGGGGGGGGCATGGGGGGCAGTGTAATGCACTGCTTCAGTAACAGTCACTAGTAATAGTACCAGTAAAGATACCACAAAGAAGTACAAAAATCACACAGCTGCAGCTTTACATTGCTGAAATTATTATGTGGCACAATAAAAGGTGTCTGATTTGATGACACACGTCACACACATACTCACACACACACCAAGCAATGCATAGCAAATTGAAAACTTCAGTAATAAAACCACATATTTTAAACAGACTAAAATTATGCATTGCAGCACTACCAGTCACTAGTACTAGTACCAGTAAAGATACCCCAAAGAAGTACAAAAAAATCACACATCTGCAGTGGATAGCAGCTTCACATTGCTGAAATTATTATGTGGCACAATAAAAGGTGTCTGATTTGATGACACGTGTCACATACATACTCACACACACACTAAGTAATGCATGCAAATTGAAAACTTCAGTAATATAACCACATATTTTAAACAAACTAAAATTATGCACTGCTGCACCACAACAATCAGCAAAAAAATGGCAAGAAATATTGAAAATATTACTGTGTGTACATTAACACAGTTATACAAGAAAAATGTCACCAAAACAGAAAGCAGTCTTTTTCTCCAAGTTAATCTATCTACACCACAGATACACCCCTCCCCAAAGCACACTTCCACTGTCTCTCAGTACACAGACTGAATGTTGTATATTAATATTCAAAATCCATACACAAGCAATAAATGCTTGATGATATGAGCACAGGAGGGTTTCCTATAATTGATGAACTAAAGTTTCAGCAAAAAAATTACTAAAAAAGGCTTTTTTAACAGCTTTTTGAAGGTTTGAATTGCAGAGAGCTCTCAGAGCAGATTGTCTCCTACAGCTTCCTACACACACTACCCCAAACTGAGGCTGTGCAGAACAATCTAGAGCCCATGTGACCTGAAATCCCATGAAACACTGCAAAATTCGTCTTTGGAACTTAAAAACAAGGCGAAGTACATTGTTTTCAAATGTACTTCGTCTTAAGAATTGGTAGAGTAGTGGTTTGGGAAGGCGGAGAAATGCAAAGTCATTGTTTTCAATGGACTTCTCGTTACTCATTAGTAACGCGAAATACTCTGCTTCGCGTTGCGGAGCACTCCGCGAATTTGCCTTCACTCCGCGAATCACTCCGCGGAGCACATTGGGGCCACCCCAAGATTCTTTTCCCCTCCCAAATCCTGCAGTTTCTCTTCACCCAAAAAGTACTCATGAGCTGGGTTCCTAAGCCTCAAGTGGATAATATTGTATTTCTTAGCATTAAACCTCAGTTTCTAGGTGCGTGACCACCTCTCCAGTGTCTCCAGATCCTGCTGCAGGGCTCTTCTACCCTCCTCCCTGACCACCACCACCCCCAGCTTCGAGTCTTCAGCAAAGAGGCTCATCTCACTCCTGATAGCATCCCTGATGTCTGAGATGTAAGCAATAAACAGGAGTGGACCCAGCACTGACCCTTGGGGGACCTCACTAATGACCCTTCTGGAAGATGATACTCCCCCCACAACCACTTCCTTCTGAAAACATCTAGTAGGCCAGTTTCCTATCCACCTCACCATCCTTTCCCCTCCCCCCATTCCCCCCAGCTTGCCAGTAACCCAGGGTGCGGCACCAAATCAAACACCTTGCTGAAGTCTAAAAAGAGTACATCTACCGGCCTGCCCTGGTCCAGTGACTTTGTCACCCAGTCATAGAACTCCACAAGGTTAATCTGACATGATCTGTCCTGAACAAAGCCATGTTGGTGATCATCCAGATGGCCCCATGACTCCAGAAACACCTCCAGCCTCTCTTTCAATATGGCCTCCATCATTTTGCCAACCACTGACGTCTGGCTTACAAGCCTGTAGTTACCCGGCTCCTCCCGTGTACCATCTCTGTGAACTGACACAACATGTGCCATCCTCCAATCATGATGCACCCTCCCCATCTGAAGGGAGGAATTAAAAATGTCTGCCAGAGGTGCAGCAAGGACATCTGCCATCTCCTTTAGCACCCTGGAATGAAGGCCATCCAGACCTGGTGCCTTCTCTGTATTTACTTTTAAGGGCATCCCTCACCCTACCAACAGGAATGTCAACATTCATGACCTCCCCCCTTCCTCATTTCTCCCCTGCCTCTCCCTGTAAGGTGTTGACCCACCATCATCCCTAGTGAAGACCGAGGCAAAGTACTCATTTAGTACCTCTAACTGCTCCGCAGCCTCCACTGCCCACCCACTCCCAGTCCTCAGTCTGCTAAGCTGCCCCTTCACCTTCCTTCTTTCCCTGATATACTGAAAGAACCCCTTTTCACCACTTCTGATCCCCTGTGCCAACCTCTGCTCTGTCCTCGCCTTGGCCGATCTCACCATCCTAGTTACCTTTTTGGATATCATATCATACTTCCCCCATCCACAAACCCACACAAATGCTTGCATTGTCCATAAGCAGCTTTTTTCTCCCTCACCACCTCCTAGACCTCCCTGGTCCACCAGTTTGGCTTTCTGGCTCTATCAATCTTGTGTTGAACCTTCGTGCAGGCCTTGGTAGTTTCCAGGAGCCCTCTTGTAATAAGCTATACTGTTCATGAGGTGGTGTGAAAAAAGGCTATGTTGAAAATTTGGAGTCAAAATATTAAAAATTACCAAAGTTATGCATGTACGTAGAAATATTTCAATTTCAATGTTATTTACTATTTTTTTTTTTTATTTAGTATGCTTTTTCCCTGCTCCAGAGTCATCAATTCAGCCCCTGTCATGGCCCCCAACACCTCCACCTTTGGCAATTACTAAGCTCTCCCACAGTCACCCCTGGCTTGCCCCCCAGAGGGTGGGGTTGTGGCACTGTTCCCCTTACCAGTGCCACACTACTGGTATCTGGTCAGGAGAGCCAGTACCAGAGGCTAATCAAGACCCAAGGGAAGGGCACCATGGAGATGACCCGGTGCAGCATTTTTTTCCCCCTGTAGGCGGGGATGGGGATGTGCAATGATGACCAGTGTCTGCCCTGCCCTTGATGTCATGATGGTGCCGGTGCAATGCGGTGAACTCAGCCTCCATTGGGTGCCACTGATGTACTGAACATTTGACACCCCCTCCCTCCCAGAGAAGGAGAGCAGTCCTAGGGATTCTCGATCCTTCTCCCCCTGTCTGGCCCTCCAATGTCCTGGGTCCGTTCCTGAACCTGGGTCACCAGAGTTGCAAGTGGAAATCCAATCGCTGCACCGATGGGCCATTTCAATTTTATTTTATTTGTTTGACTTATTCAAGTCATTACAAATGTTTAGCTAAAAATCCACTAAACACCATCGTACAGTTTAAACATACAGTACTATAAATAGCAAATCCATAAGAGCATGTTTCCTATCCTACCCATATCAATCACTAAAAATAACATTTCATTATTCTTTCCTAATCATCCTTATTTAAAAACTCTAAACAGTGCAGACTCAACAGGGCCCTTCCAAATTACTTTAAAAATACAGCTGCCTACATATTAATAACCTTTAGCTATTTATTTATTTATTTACTTACTTATTTATTTATTTCAGATTGGGATTAATACCTTTGAGTCAGAGATTCATTTACAAAGGTTCCAAGTCATACAGATACATAAGATGAACAGACAGAACATAGGTAAATATAAGGTTACATAGTTTGTATGGCAAGATACATTGTATATTTACGTAGGGTCCACATTAATACAAAAATTGCAGTGGTCAAGCATTAATTCTGGACACCCAGGACACAACCTAACTAGATTAGGAATCAGTGCCTAGATTGAGAGAGCTGTTTTCATTTACAGATGCAGATTGAAACACATGGCCTTACCTGGGTAAGTACAGAGTACAACAAGAATAAGGCAAAGAAAACTTGCTTGGTGGAGTGAAGCAGCCAGAGGAGGCTTTGTCAGCTCATGGCATAGGAAATGGGGTGTGGAGGGGAGGAGAAGTGTGGGCAAAACCTGGGGGTGGAGTGGAGGGGAAGGGAGAGGAGAGGGTGGATTTGGTGGTGGAGGGGGAAGGTGGAAGAACCAATGGGTAGGCTGGGAGAGTGAGGGAGGGGTATTTCGTACTTAATGCAGCAGTCAGTCTTGTGCTATTTATCTTGTACTCTAACATACTCTAATATCTTACACTCTGATATCTGCTTCAGTCTGTCCAAGTTGAGAAGTCATCCTACATTCCAGAACTTATACTGCAAAATGCCTAGAATATATTGAAGGAGACTCAATACGCGACCATTCATTACTAAACCACAATTATTAATCCATTACTTTTCTGAGGCTTACCTTGTTTAGAAGCACTTAGCGTAATACCCTGGTTACCCTGTATGGTAACCCAAAGTATGCTAAAAGGGTTAGCTCACTGGTGTGTTGAAATCCCCAAATGAGGTAAACCAATTAGACCCCCCCCCGCCCAATTAGTCCCTTCTGGGAAGGCTTCCTAGAGAGGCTTCAATGGGGTCTTTGTATGATCCTAGGCCTTAGT
Source organism: Neoceratodus forsteri (assembly GCA_016271365.2). Classification (NCBI taxonomy): domain Eukaryota; kingdom Metazoa; phylum Chordata; order Ceratodontiformes; family Ceratodontidae; genus Neoceratodus; species Neoceratodus forsteri. The sequence continues at coordinate 568,771,571 of CM057449.1, read as the reverse complement.
CTTTTAGGAAATCAAACACTGAGTAACCCAAACAACATGGGCATAGGACAGCCATGTGTCCTGTCACTGTCTGCACAATTCACTCCCATAACATTGTTTAGTCCCAAAATTTCTGGGTTTAACATATCATAGTTGGCAACTTTTAGTGTTCATCAAAGTTACCACACATACTTTAGACAAAATTAAAGCATAACCTGGGTGTACTCATACTAGCCCCATAAGAGCAGCCATTATAACAAACAATCAAAGTAACTAAGCATCTGACTTAATAAGCGCATTTGAGCATGTATAAAAAATGTATAATCGCTCTTACCTAAATAGTACCTATCCAGAATCATGTTCAACATTTTGTAGCACCAATATGCAAAATACAAGAGACCCATTAAATATACACAACTATAGCTTCAATAAAAAAAGTAGAAACAACCGTCATAAAATCCTGCAAAGAATTCTAAATTATACTTCGTGAGTTTTAAAAAATTAGCTGCAGTCCAAGCAATCTTTTACCAGAAGTCTGTTTTTTTTAAGAAAAACACATATTGGCCAGCCTTCAGACTGTCTTGTGCTCCATTAAACAGTACTTGCAAAGTGTTACTCAGATCAAACAGTATGCTGCAATCACCCCATTTGATGTAAAAATAGGAGTAATCAAGCTCCAACCTTAAACACAACACTTTATTTTAGCGAGGAAAACATTCTGTGTCTCAGTGCTTGGAGTCACTAAGAGTAGCATCTCTATAAGCGGCAGAGCTGACAAAGTAAAAGGCTGAATGACCTTTTGAAGCATATAACTGAACTATGGACCTTATTACGCAAAGTTCAGGGCCCAAAGTTGATTCTTTAAGGTAATGGTGAATAATTCAAATTCCAGACTCAGTGGGACAAACAAATCAGCTTCGGATAAAAAAATAAAAAACAGTACCTCATGGGGGAAATACCCCGTATCACCAAAGGTTATCTATATAGTTTACCACAGGGGCCCTCGTGACAAGTCATCACACCCAAAGCTTGAAGGGCAAAATTATATTCCTTTTCCTTTGCCGAATAAATGGAGTTCAAGACCTAGTCTCCATCTGTGTAGGACTGTTCCTGCTGGATCTCATATTCTTTTATTTTAACCATGGCTGGGATAACATGAGCTTGAGACATCTGGGGAGTAAAACACAAGAACATCGCTCATCTGAGCATAATACATGTTTTATTCATTTTATTAATAAACCCCCTGCCCTTAGGCAAAGATGGCACACCTTTTCATTGTGCAATGCAAACATATCAGCACTTATAGTGCATTTATCACCAACTTCCGTGTCCATATCAGTAGTTTCCCTAATCTCCCTGGCTTCAGGCATCTCCCTGATTCCATATTCTGTCTCCGGGCGTAGACTGGTGTTCAGTGCTCACCTCAAACTCCAAGCCACCACAGTTCACTCTCAACCTTTCCTCCTCAGATCCTACTTGCTGGATTCTCCACTCTCCATCAAAAACATCTATTAAGACAGCGTTTTTGTTACACCATCTCTAAACAAATAGCACAGTTCTTGTGCTTCATTGCACACGACATCCAAAACAAAGCAACCATTTGCCCTCACTAACACTTTGGTTTAATGAGAGAGCCAGAGGGAGAACACCAAAATGCTAAAAATAATGGATGCCCATCCTGACCATTAGGGCAAGTCACTTAAGGGCTTCCAGACCTTGAAGAAGCACAAAAGCAGGGCTATAGATTAAACTAATTGAAGTTTCATTCATAAAAACATTGTATTTCAATGAGCACACATGGCCTGACCATTTTTAAGAATGTTTTCACCAAATTTTCAGCATAGACTTTTTGGGACCCCACCTCATGAACACTAGCATGGTGATTTTGTTAATCAGTCCTGAAAGGTGATTTCGCACAGGGACTGCACCATTCAGTGTCAGAGGTGTGAAAACATGTTTTGGGCTGGATGTGAAAAATGACAGCTGTACTGTTCATGAGGTGATCTGAAAAAATGGATATGTTGAAAATTTGGAGTCAAAATATTAAAAATTTCCAACGTTATGAGAGTGCATAGAAACATTTCAACATGTGCGCATAACTCGGCCATTTTGGGGGATTTTTTCCATTATTTTAACATGGATTTTTTGGGACCCCACCTCATGAACACTGGCCCTGTCATTTTATTAATCAGTCCTGAAAGGTGATTTTGCACAGCAACCACAAAATCACCTTCCAGGCCTGAATAACGAAACAACAGTCATAGTGTTCATGAGGTGGGATCCCAAAAAGTCTATGCTGAACATTTGGTGAAAAAATTCCAAAAAATGGCTTCAATGTCAACATAAATTGAAAATGCAGTTGAAATACTTTATACAGCACTTACCTTCATTTCTCAGTTTGCGGTTCGACTTTGAAGAGTACGCATGTGTCCCGGTGCACAGAAGATGGTAGCTGACAGCATCCAGTGGTAAGTATAGAGCAAGGGGGAGTGGGGTGGTGGATTGTTCCGTGGGAGGGTCGGGATGGGGGAAGGCGATGGGTAGACGATGAGGGACCATTTTCTTTTTTTCAGAGACAAAAAAAACATAGGCAGACTGTTTTCATTTTTCACAGGTACATTGAATTAATTTTTTGGGACACAGGGAGTGGACTACCCAGTATCCCACAGTACTGGGGGGGGGTTGGACATAACTGGGGACACTGGATTGGGAACCCTGATGTCGGCCAAAAACTGCTGTTAATGGGTGGGGGGGTGCCATTAGACACCAGGGAAAATGGGTGGCTGGATAACTGGATGACTCTGCAACCAGCAGGATGAGTTCCCGCTGCAGCTGCAGAAATCAAGAAAACCCCAGTGTTCTCATTACAGAGAACGGGTATGAGCAGAGGGGTATGAAAGTAAAATCAGGACTCAGCACATGTGCAAAGCAGTGGTGCTAGTGCACATGTGCAGATAGGCTACATTCCATACACATTTCAGCTCTTTCTTTTGAAGTTTTCACACAAGTCACTCGTAACTAGAAGTTCACTGTGCACATGCCATGTGGTAAACTTAAAAGGGGACTCAGAAATACAGCAATTAGATTGACTGTCAACATTCCAAGACCTTATACTAACTAAGTAATAAGCCACAAGAGGGTATAACATTTTACTACATGCACTATGAGTGTAGCAAGGCACAAGGCCAAATGCTGAGTGTCCCTATGCCCCTAGGAAGTACATTACAATCCCATAATACAAACTCTAGAGGGGCATGTTGCACTTTTATAAAATGGATAGGAAAAATACTGTATCCTGATTGATTAGGACTTCAGCATTGAGAAAGCACAACACATGGTTAAAAAGAGTGCTAGTCATAGTCTGGTAGTTCAGGATTTGGATAGAATAATAATTGAACAAGTGCAACAGTTTAAGTATCTTGGGGTTTTGTTAGATCCTGCACTTAATTTTTCATTACAGGTTACTTCAGTAAGAAGGAATGTGAACCAAAAACTTGGCATATAGTACAGATTTAAGTCTTATCTAACCTTTGAAACTAGGAAAGTGATAGCAGTTGGTACCCTTCTCCCTCATCTGGAATAAGCTGCTGGTATTTATTTCAGGTTGGGAATTAGGGAATCAATATTTTGTCAGTCATCTTTAATAACATTTGTCATTTTATTTTATTAGCTCTGTGTCATACTCATTCATCTGATTTATATTCTTAGTTAGGTTGGTTGCCTTATAACCTCAGAATTGAATATTTTTTTCTGGTTTGTTAATTTTTAAAACTATGCGTGTACTTTTTTCCTTTGTCTAACTTAATGTCTATGTTGAGGTCTTCAAATGGTTTGCTGCTTGAAACAACTTTGTGTAAACGTAAACTTGGGTCCTGTGCTTTTATTAACTTTGCCCCGTTTTTATTGGAACACATTGCCTATTTCTATCCACATGATTAACTCCAAGGTATGTTTTAAATCCATGTTCAAACTGCTTTTGATACTTATTGTCCTTTATTTAACAGCAGCCATAAGTATGCTTTTTATACTCGTATATTAAGATACCAGTTTTCAACTGACAGAGTAAGAAAATTGGTATTAGACGAGCATGTGATCTTTTTTTTGCTATTTAATATGCTTTATTAGATGCACCAAATTATACACATACATTATACATACAGTTGCACTGAACTTTTCAATGGCAAAACAAAAATTACAACTAAAACTTAAAATAAAACTCGACTCTAATCCCACTCCCTCTCCCCTCCCCCACTACCTCCCCTCTTTCCTATAGTCTTTGTTACTAAGAAACTGCTTTTATTTAATGAGTCACTCTGTACTTGTAATAGGTGATATTGTTTAATGTTATTGTATGTTTATTGTTGTTGTTGGTTTTTCTGTAATCCGGGTCGGATCTGAAAAAGGGTCTTGGTCAAGTTTCCTTACCCGGTTAACAAATGAATAAATAAATATAATAAAATCAGGACATAGCACATTAACAATAGCAATGCCTCTTTGTAAATTCCAGATTTCCTTTACAAACATGGCTACCAACTTTATTCACTAAAAAAAATCTCTTAGGTCCTAAAAATTAAACTCTCTTAAAATAAAAAGAACAATCAAACTGATTAAATGTTCTTTTTTATTATATTTCCCCACTTACAGGCATACACAGTCCAGCAGTACTTAAAATTTTCTTTTTTTGGACCTTCTTTTCTAACTATGGACTGACACCATCCTTACCAGCCTGCCAGGGAAATCTTTGCTGCTTGCTCTGCCCCAGAAACAATTGAATCCCTTGGCTCAATTTTCAAAAGCCCCTGTATGCTGCAAGCCCCAGGTGCTTAGAAGATATGGCACACAGGGGCTGTGGCAATAACCTGGCTGGGATTTTTGATCCCATGCATTAATTGTTGCAAGTTAGACAAGTTTTTCTGGTCTAACTAGCGACAATCCAGGAGACCCTTTTTTATGATACTTGCACCAAATAGTTGGCACAAGTTACTAAATCAGGTGAAGTGACACAACTGCACCTGACCTACCAAATTTGGGTGTCGTTTCGGAAAAGGTGATCTGTGTATCTGCACCAAAGAAAGGTTCTGATGCAGGGATTAATAAAAGCATTGTCACCCTTTAAAAATTAAGCCCCCTGGCTTTACTGAGGCCTTCTGTTGTGTGTGTGTGTTTTTTTTGGGGGGTGGAGAGGTGAACATCCAGCCAGTAAAATTCTGCATACATTTTAATTCCTGCATTACAAGCTAAATATTCTATCTGCTGGATGTGTGGATGGACCGATGCATGAGAGCTGAGAAGGGACTACTTTTTACTAGTTACTTTTCACAGAAGAAAATGCCTGTTTTTAATACAGAAAACTTTGCTTTTTTGTTTTTAAATGTTCTCGGTTTACCCACTTTATAAGTGCAGTAAATCACTTCAAGGTAAGCATTGTGCTGGTACAACACACTTCCAGGTGCTGCAGGCACTCCACCTGTTGTGCCGTGTTTAACCACACTTCTCTGTGTGCATTAAGCCAGCACAACACACACTCCATTGTGTCTTATTGCTTACATTAAATGGCTCTAAATAGACTTTTTGAGGAGAAAAATGAGATTCAGCATCTGATCATGCATTTATAGAGATACAACAACTGGGACTTCCTTTTTGCCAAAAGAAAACCATGGCATTATTTGCCGTGATAAAGGAGTATTTATTACGACAAACACGCAAATGGTTTTCATCGCTCTGCACATGTGCCCGCCACAGCTCTTCCTCCTGGACTGCTGGCCACCTTGGCTTTCCACACCAGACAAAACTGCCACTTGGAGTCAGTGGTAAGACACTGCCACCAACAAAATAAAAAAAAAAACCATCTCCGGGCATGGGCAACAATAAATAAATAAATAAGTTAAAATAAACAAAATGACCACCGCAGACCACTCACTCATACCTAAGCGGACCACGGCAGCACAGGAACTGTTTTTTTTATTTTATGTAATTGATGTGGCCAAAAAGGAAAACCCAGCAATTATATAAAAGGAAATATGGAGTGGTGGGTGTAAACTCAAAGTTTACACACCACCCCATTCTTTATCTTATATTTAATGCACAGTCTGGTGATGTCTCTTGACCAATGACATTTCTAGACTTTTTCTTGCCATGTTTTAATCTCTGCTACACTGTTACATACAGCTTGATTACCATGGCATGTGGATTCTTTCTGTTTGTATTCCATTCTCTAGCACTGCTGAATGACTGGCATGACGCATGATCCATCGTGATTCTGAATCAGAATTCTTTATCAGTGGGTGGATGAACTATTTATTCAAAATCCCCTTCTCAGTCAGGAAATTTTCAAAATGTACATTTCTTACTCTTTTCTTTTTGAATATTTTATAATAGCAATAAGACACTCCCAGTAGTTAGATTAAAAGTCAGCAGTCACCTAGAAATCAATATGACACTTAGCGGTACCTTGCCTGCACCTTGGGGGCATAGATATACAGACTGTTAATCTAATCCCTGGTCATGTCTTATCATAAAATAATTACAACGCAACCTTAGTACAATATATGAACTACTAAACCCCCAAAATAGCATTTTTTAAACAGTGGCACTATGTATATCACAGGTTTTTTATTTATTTATTTATTTATTTTTTGAATTTTGGTAACCGGGTAGGCCCACTGAGACAAGACAGTCCCTTTTTCAGTGGAGACCCAGTAAGTGCAGTACATTGATAGTGCAATAGCTGACACAGGAAACCATACAAGTATGACAATTGCAATAACAAGACCAACTAATAAAGTTACAGGAACATGTCACAATGCCACACAATTACGTCATACAAACATTCACAACTAGCATAAAAAAATGTACAGAGAAGATAATTACTATTGTTAAGAAGCACTAGTATAGATAGCAGTACCATAGAGTATACTATAGCAGACAGTAACATAATCATCAATCCCTATTTACAAATAATGTTGCACATAATTCAGATTTTCAGATATCATTGTACCTAATTAAGAAATCCATGTGACGCTAAGCACACAGGCAGTGGAGAGGTAGAAAGCCCGGAAGTCACTGATAGCAGGAGCAAGGTGGGGCAGTTAGATGATCTTGCAGCAAGCATTGAAATTGAGGGAGCAAAGAGCAAACCAGGACTGAGGAGGGTAATGAGTTCCAAGAGGACACAGCAGAAAAGGTGAATGTTCACTGGGCCACAGAGAGAAGCAGGTTTGGCACTACGAGAAGGGGTAGGGAGGCAGATCTGAGAGCATGCTGGGGGAGTTGACATTGGATGATATCAGCTAGGCAGGGAGGTGTGAATTGATGTACTAGCTTGTGATCAAAGCTTAGGGTGGCATAGCACAGTTTGGCCTCATAGGGCAACCATCCCAGGGCAGATAGGACATCACAATGATGATGACGAGTGTGGGTTCCCAGAACAAACCTACTCACTCTGTGGTAGACCTGTGAGAGATGAGATGATATGGTTGCTGAGGTCAAGAGAAGCAACGGGGCACCATACAAGAGTAGAGGCAGGGGGGTGGCATCTGTAATCTTGCTATAGACAGTTTATGTTTTTTTTAGTTAGTCCTTTTTACCTTGGCTTCCCAGTCTGCCTCACACGTCCAGGCATCCTGTTCCTCTGACCGCTGTCCGGTCCTCTCCTGGCCCAATGAAGCCCCCGCTGCCAATTACCCCTGCGGATTACCCCCAGCAGTGAGGTGGTGGAGTGTTCTCCTTCACTCTCCGACCAAACCAGGATCTAACAATGCCCTCTGACTGGGCGTCCCATAGATGGCCATCAAGCTGCCGTGACCATTCCGCCATGTTTTCCCTTTTCTGTGGCAGTGCGAGTGGGGCATGCAATGACACCAAGGGGCGGGCGCGCACACATCCACATGCTCTCCCACCCAGCATCATGCCCCAACTCACCCCTCCAAACTCAGTGTCAGTGCACCATCCCCCAGCCTCTGCTAGGGGCCACAAGTGCACCAGCAACTGAAGACCCCCCTCCCCAGAGAGAGAGAGAGAGCGAGAGAGCAGTCCCATGGATGCTCAATCCCTCCCTGCCCCTGGTGACCCCCACCAAGTCCATTCCTGAACCCGGGTCACCAGTGTGGAACAAGGTGTGGCATCCAGCACCTCAACCCTCAGCACCACCAGGCCAACTTTACAACAGACAGTTGAAGTAAGGAAGGCACAAATACGGTAAAGGACCCCGATTTTTTTGGGTTAAGGATTTTGGTGAGAGCTGTTACATGTGCATACAGTGTAAGTGAGGGATTCAAGGTGACCCCAAGGTATTTAAATGACTCAACAGATTCAGAGGTAGTCCCAGTACATGAGAGCACAGCCAGACAGGGGAGGGTGCATGCAGGTAATCTAGAGAACAACATGCATTTCATTTTTTTAGTGTTAAGCACCAGTTGCTTTTGAATGAACCATTCCTCAAGGTTGTTAAAGTCGGATTCCAACTTTGCATTGAGCCAGTCTATGTCAGAGGAGGAGTGGTAGAGGATAGCATCGTCCACATAGAGGTGGACTGAGGCTCCACCACAATTATTAGGGAGATCATTGATGTAGAAAGAAAAAAGTAAAGGACCCAGTATGGAGCCCTGGGGAAAACCATGGATTATGGACCTTGGAGCTTATTAGGATCCTGTCCATTTCATGCTGAGTGCAGCCACAGAGGTAGCTTTGAATCCAAGCTAGGGCAGAGGAATCAAGGCCAAGTATGTTCAGCTGGCATAGCAGCAGGTCATGGTTCACTAAATCAAAGGCCTTGGTCAGGTCTACAAATATGGCACCCATGGCACGGCCAATGTCCATGGCATAGAATTAATCAGATGTGGCTTTGACCAGGGCTGTCAGGGTACTGTAATTTTTCCTAAACCCATGCTGGGAGGTTGCAAGTAGCTGGTGTAGGTCTATGTAGTCCTGCAGGTGATCATAGATTATTTGTTCTTGTACAGTATCTTGGCTAGTGGGCATAAAATAGAGATTGGGCAGACGTTTTCTGCTATGGAGTTGGGACACAGTTAAAGGGTAAAAAAAATAACACAGAAACATAGGATATGTCCATTTAGTACACTCAGAGTGAGCATAAAGATAGTTTGCAGGGAAAGTAGAATATGGGATCCATAAAAGGATGCAATAAGATAAGAATTATGCAATTTGTTTGGTTTTTGTGTATTTCTCCAAACCATATACTGTACATACTCTTATGCCTCATTCCCAGAGCAAGGCACCATGGGTATACAAGTCTTTGCTCAAGTCATGCCAACAAGGCTGTAGAACTGACAAACAGACTTGTATGTCTTATCCTGTTTTGGCTGAGGATGACAAAGTACAGACATGTATTTTGTCCCCTTGGGGACTCCTCACCATACTGCAGTTATAATGTCAATCAGTCACCTTGTCAGAACCCTAGTCAATGTCCATTTAAGACACTCAGAGTGAGCATACTAGAGATGTAGTTTGCAGGGAAAGCAGAATATGGGATCATTAGAATGAAAATCGGAGAGAATAAATATCCAAATCATTTGATTTTTGTTTATCTCTTCAAACCATACACATACTCTCAAACCTCATTCTTAGAACAAGACATCATGGGTATGTAAATCCTTATGCACATCAAGCTGATAAGGCTTCACCAGACCAGGCTTAGAAACACAGACTGTCAGCAGAAAGAGACAGATGGTCCATCCCATCTGCCCATGTTATAGTACCTCACTTCCAAGAGTGTCCTGGTGGGTGTCCTCGTTCCCCATTCATGAACAACCCTCCCCACGGATCCCAAACATAAACTGCTATGCTGCTGGGAATGTTAAAGTATTCTAGCTCAAATGGGGAAAAGAATTAGGTACAGCATAACAGATAATGACTACCTTTACTATGGAACAAGTTACAGAAATTCTTAAAACTGGTTCACCCTATTGATTTCTCGGCATTCAGAATGCTTTATGTATGATCTGTTAAGGAGCCCTGTAACTGCTTCCCCTTATTAACAAAATGACACCATGTCACAGCTTCTCTGAGTTCCCCTGGTACCTGTTATCTTCCACACGCCTTTTCTTTATCCCTTCTTCTATATAGGTACCTATAATGTACGACAGGTGCTTAGTCTTGGAGCTAGTAAATATTACTCTGATGGTCTCACTCGTCACTTACCTTCAGAGGCTCACTATACAGGTGCCCCTCCTTTCAGGTTTCCTTGTTTTTGCCCTCCCTTTCCCTGACTTTGTATGACCCAATCCCACCCACTCATTATCTTTCTCCATTCTTACCGTCTGTTCCTTACTCATAAGGCTTCACCAAATTGCTTATCAATGTTTATGCCACTCTAGGTACCTGCCTGTGTCCTCTAGCAGCATACTGACTGTCTGAGTTAGTCTAGCTCTATACTAACCCCTGTCACTTTCCCTTATTGGACCCTATTCCTCTGTATACTGAAGAGCATTATCTTACTCTGTGTGAGCATTTTTTCTTTAATTTCATTTATATTGTATGCACATTTTATGCTATGTACCGAACTTGAACATCTATATACTGTATATATAAACCTTACTATGTGCATGAATATGTATAGCTATGTACATATGTATGTCTGAGTACTGAGTATGTATGTATATTGTCCAGGTCCACCTCAAAAAGGGAGTTTTTTCTCAGCGGTGTTTCGCCTGGTTAGATAAAGATTTTGATTGATTGATTGATTATCTACATGGGCTAATGCCTGTATGTCCTGTAGAGAGGTTCAAGGCTGAACCACCCAATTTAAAATTCTACATCATTATTATTACCATCAAAGGCATGAAAAAAATGCTGTATCTCCAACATGGACCTTGGTGGTGGTGTAATAAACATCATGCTGTCCTACTGCACATACTCTTGACTTGTCTGACTATTATGAAAATACGGAGTAAGGTGCATGAAGCAAGTGGAAAAATAAAATTCAAATCCCCTCCTCACCTGAGGTATTTTGAGTCTTAACTCACACTTAAAGAATCTAAGAAAATGGCAGGCCAGATGGATTCTAGCTGCATCTCTCTCCTTAAAGAGATTGTTACCATCATCCTGGAAAACCCCTAACTCCCTCATATGGGGAGTGGTACAATAGTCTATCAATGACAGCCCAGAATGAAAGAATCTGTTATTTACTAAATGAGCAGAAAGAAATTTTCAATCTGGTTTGGGGTGCTATTTTTTAGTTTAAAGAAGAAACCAATAACAGTTAATAGTATGACCTCAATTCTGACAAAGTCTCTTTTCAAGCCTGCATTAACAGTCTTATTACAGCTGCAGTGGGCAGTACCTGCAGCTGTCTTGTTGTAGCTCCGAGAGCAGGATACCGAAGCACAAGTATGGAGTTGCAAAACATGCTTCCGCAACTCCAAATCACTCCCTCCATTCACTCCCTCGGCAGACGCTGCTGCTGTCTCTGGTCCTGTCTCCCTTTTCCCACATTTGCTTACTGCTGCTTTGGCACGAGTCCCTGATGCTCCCTGAATCTCTGTCTGGCCCTAGGTAATGGGTTTTTTTTTCTAAAGAGGGGCTGGAGGACCGGGGAAGCAGAACCACTTTCAGCCACACTGAGAATGTGTGAGCTGGCAGTCCGCACATGAGTGGTGGCATGCATTCATTTTCTCACTGCGATAGTGGTGCATAAGGAGCTCCCGCAATGCTCCCAGACCCTGAGATCAGTTAGATAGGATCTGGAGACATGAGGGCTACAGTGGAGAGGCCACAAAAGTAATTATTTAAAGAGTGACAATGAGTGCTATGGGACTAAATGTATACATATTAATGAACTGCTCATGAATATTAATGGGACTGCCTGCCTTCTGCTCATTAGTACTCTTTAAACAAATACTTTTGCAGCTTTTCCACCACAGCCCTCATGTCTCTGGACCCCAACTAACTGATCTCGTGGTCCGGGAGCACCGGGGATGCTTCTGATGCACCACTATCATGGCGAGAAAAACAGATGCACATCAACACGCATGCGTGGACCGCCGACTCATTCATTCTCAGTGTGGCTGCAAGTGGTTCCACATCTTTGCTCCTCTAGCCCCTCTTTAGAAGGAAAAAATTACTTGGGGCAGATGGAGATTCAGGGAGCATCAGGGATTCGGGCCAAAGCGGCAGTGGGTATATGCGGGAAACAGGACTTCCGTGAGCTCGGCTGCAGCTGTTCGGGCTCTGGCCAGATTTTGTTTTTCAGTGAACCATTATTATGCAGATTAGTGGGCTATCTTACTATTTAGAATATCTGGTACCATCTTTTCCTCCCACCTTATTTTAATTATGGTCAGTTTGAATTAGAATTCACTTATAGAAGTGCTTAATATATCTTACTTTATTATAATCTAGTTACTAGAATAACGTATTTATCTACTCCGTTATTCATGCACTTTCGTATCTGGCTACACTTATATTTACTTTATCAATATTTGCTTGTAAACCTTATTTTCTGTAATCTTGAATTACTGCTTTATGTCTATTGCATAATTGAATTCAAATTGTTCATATTTTTTCTTTTTTATTAAAAATATCTTTTTTATTGAAAATAACATTTTTTAATGGCAAAAAATGTGTTCTTGCTTTGGTGCAGTACAGCCATCCCAGGTTGTCTCCATCATATATTCCCAGTGGGAATATGAATCCTCTTGCTTTGTCTCAGCCTTGTTTGAACACATATAGGGTACCTGCCCCCTCCACTTCTGCTAGCAATATGTTCCATGACTCCATCACCCTCTTAGTGAAATTCTTTGCATGCCTCCCAGATTTACCCCCAAATAACCTGAAATCATTGTGACTGCATCCATACTTTTAACACAGATCTTCACTTTTCACCTTGCTTATACCTACAGCCCTCAGAAATGTATATATCTTTATCATGTGCCCCTCCTCATATCTGGCCTCCAGCAAGTACATATTCAGGGCCTCCAGTAATTCCTTAAAGAATCTGCCTTGCTGGCCCTGGATCCTTTTGCTGACCCCTCCACTGTACTGACTCCAGCCAAAAACATGCCGCATGAGTGCCCCCCCCCCCAATCAGAGGCACATTCCACAAGTTTTGCTGGTTGTTCAGTAGCAACCTCAGTAACTTCAGTAAGTTCAGTAACTTTTAATAAATCTCCATCCTTGTGAAAAACTGAAGATGCCAGTATACAGAACTAAGACAGATGGCATATCATACATAGTTCAAATAATGGTGCAACAAAATGCTGCTGAATGTGGTGTATAATTGCTGCTGCACTGTACTTAAACCACTTTGCGCACACACAATCTATGTGTATGTAACAGTATATGTCTGTTATTTTTAACCCAAATCTAATGGGACTCAGTGGCATAGTATAGCTTGTGTAAAGGGAAACCATGCACAAAACAAATTAAATTGCTTACATATGAAAATTCACCAATTAACCAGTTGTGCAAAAATCCATGGATGTCACATATCTGGAATTAAATAAAGCTTTCGATCACACATCAGGCTATTTCATAAACCGAATAACCTAGGTATAATGGGGGTGTGATGAAATGGGGTCAGAATTGACTGCAGGATAGGAAACAGAGGGTCATAGTAAATGATAACCAATCAACATGGAAACAAGTGACCACTAAGGTCCCATAGTCTTCAATGTTTTTATAAGAGACCTGAAGGTGAACAGTAGCAGCTGGCTCTCTATGTGTGCTGACAACACCAGAATAGGAGAATTAGTTGCAATATATCATGACAAGAGATAAATGAAATGAAGAAAGAGCTCAATAGACCTAGGAAGTAGGCAGAGAAATGGTAGCTGAATTTCAAAGTTGAGAAATGCAAAGGTATGTGTTTAAGAAAGAAGAGGATGAATGCAAAATATTATCTAAATGACACAGAAATTGCACTAACAGCATTAAATGGGAGTGACAGTATTGGACAACAGCTAATTTATTGTGGTCAATAAATTCATGGCATGCATCAGAAACTTTGTATATAGGTCAAGAGGCATTATAAGTCCTGTAACAGTCTACGGGACCCTCAAGGGGGGATAAGGGAGCCTTCCTCCAGCTGGTTGCAACTGAACCTGGACAAGGCGGAGGTTCTGGTGGTTGAACCAGGTCAAGGTCATGATGGTAGTGCTTCCAGCACAGTCACTGGTCTTTTCCTGGGATCTGTGCCATTGATTGCCTCCACTAGGGCGCAAGATCTAGGAGTGATTCTGGATGATGGTCTGACATTTGAGTCTCAGGTGTCGGCCATTGTTCAAAGTGGATTTTATCACTTAAGAAATATCACCAGAATCAAACCCCTAGTTCCACCCAATGACCTGCCTACACTAATCCATGCTTTTGTGACATCCAGGCTAAATTACTGCAATGCTCTCTACTTCAGGGTCTCTGGAGGGAACCTCCTCCAGCTGCAGCTAGTGCAGAATGCGATGACTAGGTTACTGACTGGCCTTTCCAGGTTCAGTCATGTGACACCAGTCCTGTGGGCCCTGCAATGGTTGCCGGTCAGATGGAGGATCATCTTCAAGGTGGGCTTGCTCACTTATAAGGCCCTACATGGTCTTGGCTCTAGCTACCTGGCTGATGTCCTAACACCTGCCTCATCATGCCACTCCCTCTGCTCCTAAATCAGAGGCCTCCTCTCAGTTCTGAGGGCCAGACTGAGAATCTCCGGTGACCGTGCTTTCAGTGTCACTGGACCGGCCCTCTGGAACACTTTTCTACCTAGTGTGAGAGAGGCTCCATTGGTTGAGGCATTTAAAAGGAGTCTAAAGGCCTACTTATTCTCCTTGGCTTTCACTGCATTTGATTTATGATCAGTTTAATTGCTCTTCATTTGGGATACTAATATTTTATCTGAATAGCTTTTAAATGTATCTCACTGTATTGTGTCTCTTTTATCTTGTGTAAGGCACCCAGAGCCTCTGGGATTGGGCACCATAGAAATAAATTTTGTCTTGCCTTGCCTTCCTGGGTCCTGTAATTGTTTTAGATTAGGTAGTACTGGGTAGGGGCACTGCCACGTCTCATTAACAAAAACATAAAGGCAATCCAGACTTGCATTTCAAGTTGGTGGTACAATTTATTTATTTCAAGATAGTCAGCAAATCATGCACTTTTCCCAACACTAACAACAGCCTTAGCTTTAACATTTCATATACAGACCTGTACAAATGGACTATTGACCCAGCAGCTGAGGCAAGTAATGTCTCCCCTCCATAACACAATGGTCCTACCATGAAACCAAACAACCCCCCGGCAGCATAGAGAGAGTTGCAGCCTCACCAGCTTGCAGGCAATAGTGCAAGCTGCATTTCATGCAGAACTGGAACCATTCAGGCCTTAAAACATACATGAGGCTCTGGGGCACTGCTGACTGTGGCACCAGCCTGTAGGCTTCAAGGACATCCTGCACCCAGCAGTGCCCCCACCCCATGGTCATTCTGGAATCTTCTGCCACCACTCCCTGGACAGCCTGTACAAACAAACAGGCCTTCAGCCTGTAGTGAACTCAACTCTTTTTACACTCCACACCAGATAGTGTCATCCTCTCCCGTGACTGATCATGCTGGGATGCTCTACCACCTTAAACTTGAGCTTCCTACTTTAGTTTCATCACAGCAAAAATCAGTGACCTCCACCTCAGATGCTGATGTCATAAGATTGGGCTTTCTGCACCAATCACCCCATTGGCTCTCCAGTTGCTTGACCACCACTACTTCTGTGCAGGGATCCTAGAGTCTTTACCCCCTGAGGCTGAAACACAACCCTGAAAAACTCTCAGTAGGATCATCTTGAGGAGGACCCTGCCTCAGTTTCCTTTTCCAACAGTTTACCACACAACATTCTCTCCTAACCCTAATCTTATCCAGAAAAAAAAAACAATACTGACACCCACTACCTGATGTTATTGCTTACCAGGTTAATCCACTGTATCCTGTAGCAGGGTTTGGGTCGATGTCTCTCCTTGGGCAGTCAACATAATACTCTCATGTTTTAGGGGATTATATGCATTCTGTCACCTGCACCACTGTGCTTCTTTCATCTCTAAATATTGGTTTGAGACAATGCCCATGTATCTTTCTACTCTCACCTCCCCCACTCCATCCACTTTGTACTACCTTCATTCCAAGGAGTCACGCTCTTTCTCCCTCCCTCACCTGAACTCCTCAACCAGACAATCTGCCTTTACCTACTGCCTTCCCTCACTCTGGAACCTCCTCCCCTCTTCCATCCATCTCTCTCCATCCCCAACTTCCCTTAAGCATTAGCCTAAACTCATGCTCTCCCCTCCCTGCATCTGTCATCTCCCTATATGACTTGCTTTTTCCCTTTCCCCTCAGTTCATGCCCCCTACCTGGGATTGATCTCACTTCTTGTATTGTTCTTTCAACAGAGTGTTTCAGTACTTTGTTGATTTTTATCTATGAATGTTTAGTGCATCATGCTCCAGTCAGCTACTGCATATGATGTGCCTTATCATATTTGCACTACTTTTGTTTGCACTTTACGTGTATTGTATTGCTCAGTCCCAACTAAGCAAACTATTGTTTTACTGTATCCTTACCCTCACCCTGGGGATGCACCTGGAAACAAGCCTTGGCTCAGTATGCCTTTTCTGGTAACCCCAATTTTTTTTAATTAAATTAAAATATTCCCTTTTACAGATCTTTAATTAGCCCCCAGCTTGAACATGGCATGCAGTCCTGGTCCCCATAAAAAAAAAAATATTGACATAATTGTGTAGAGTGACAAAGATGGCTAATAGTTTAAAAATATGAGTAATGAGGACTAGCTGACAGAACAGAAGTTGTTTTTCATGGAAAAAACAAAAATCAAACAGGACATGGTCATGGTCTTCAAATATCTGAAAGGGGAAAAGCACTGGGCCAAATGCATTTCTTCAAAGTGCACAAGGATGACAGAAAGAGGGAACACTTCATGTCA
This sequence comes from Neoceratodus forsteri, assembly GCA_016271365.2. NCBI lineage: Eukaryota > Metazoa > Chordata > Ceratodontiformes > Ceratodontidae > Neoceratodus > Neoceratodus forsteri. Next base: position 568,754,663 of record CM057449.1, on the reverse strand, counting down.
CTGAAAGGAAAAAGATTCAAGGAAAATGTCGGGATTAACTACTTTCTACAGCAGAATGATGGATGGACTCTTGAAATGAACCTACAGAACAGGTGATATCAGTTAAAGCTATAATGGCCTTCAAACTCATACTCAGATCTTTGAGAAACAGGGGTGACAGGATATTGCTGCTGAGTTGTTGGGAGGGAGGAACTCAGTGGACCAATGTCCAAAAGCCAGACAAATATTGACCTAACTGCCCCTATTCCCTGTAAACTAGGTGGAAGAGTTTCTGACTGCATGTGACCCCTGCCCACAAGGGTTGCTAAGTCCTGGCACAAATCATTAATCATGAGACTTAGAGGGACTGTACATTGGGCAGAAGGCCCAGGTCTTGGTGAATGTAGCCATAAATGTGCTTGTTCCTTGTTAGCAAGGTGACATGGTTACTTATGTAACGGTTGCTTACTATTGCTGTCAATGCCCTGGCACTATACAGTACTGTACATAAGATGGGGACTTAGAGGGTCTGTCCTTTGAATAGATGGCCTAGCATTGGTGAACAAATTTGACTCTCAAAATAGTGTGATGCCTTAACCCAAAGCAATTCTTTTCTTGCCAACTGACCTAGAAAGGTTATGTCTTAGAAAAAACTAACTGCTGTGTGGGCACTAAATAATGTAATTTCCCTCTGGGGAGTGGGGGATGCCATAGCACGTCCATTGCATAAGTCGGAAAGCAGTGTTGGCTAACTTGGCATTTAACACATATTTGACAACTGACTCAAATCTTTGTTGCAAAACCATAAGTTCATTTATCTATATCATTGATGTACTCCAGCAATAACTCAGAATATAGAAACATATAAACATAGAATTTGATGCCAGATAAGGACTGCCTGGCCCACCAAATCTGACCATTTTCCTATTTACTTAAACTCCAGATCCTAAATGATCTGCAGCCTACCCTCTCTTTCCTACCACTAGGTTTGCCTTCTGTCAGTCCCATGCATTCTTAAATTCACCTATTGTTTTAGCCTGTATGACTTCTGTATGGAGGCTGTTCCATGCATCTAGCACCCTTTCTATGAAAAAATACTTCCTCACATTACCCATGAGTCTACCCCCTAGCCTCATATTGTGACCCTTTGTTCTTGCACATCTCTTTTTCTGAATGATGCTGCCCTCCTGAACCTTGTTTATGCCCTTGAGGTACTTGAATGTCTCTATCATACCCCCCTTTCCTCCAGGGTATTCATATTGAGGTATTTCAGTCTTTCTTCATATGTTTTCTGGTGTATTACTTTCACCATGTGTGTTGTCCTTCTCTGGACTGCCTCCATTCTATTGATGTCCTTCTGAAGATGTGGTTTCCAGAACTGAACACAGTATTCCAGATGTGGCCTGACCAATTATCTGTACAGTGGCATCACCACCCCCTGTTTTCTACTGGTGATGCCTCTCCCTATGCACCCCAGCATCCCACTGGCACTCCCCATTGCCTTTTCACATTGCTTGACTACTTTCAGATCATCAATTATGATTACCCCCAGGTCCCTTTCCAGTTTTGTTGTTAGTATCCCCCACCCGTCATGTATTCCCTCTCCAGGATTTCTGTGTCACAAGTGCAAGACTTTGCACTTATTCACATTGAATTTGAGCTTCCACTCTCTTGACCATTCGTCCAACTTGCCTAGGTCTCTTCTCATTCTTTTCACGTCATCTGGAGTGTCCACCCTATTGCAGATCTTGGCATCATCTGCAAAGATGCTTACTTTCCCTTCCAGCCCCTCTGCAATGTCACTAGTGAAGACATTGAAGAGGATCAACCCTAGCACTGAGCCCTGTGGCACCCCACTGGTCACCCCCCCTCCCAGGATTGAACTCTGTTCATCACCACCCTCTGTGCCCTGTTGCTCAGCCAATTTCTGAGCCAGATTACCACCTTAGGACCCACTCCCAGACTGTCCAACTTGTTTACTAGCCTCCTGTGTGGGACGGTGTCAAATATCTTGCTGAAATCTAGGTAGACCAAGTCCACTGCCCCTCCTTGATCCACACCCTGGTTACCTAGTCAGAGAAATCAATCAGATTTGTTTGATGAGATCTACCTGCTGTGAATCCATGTTGCTTCAGGTCTTGTGCTCCACTGGCCTCAAGGTATGCCACAATCCTTTCCTTTAGCATGGATTCCATTATTTTCCCAACCACTGAGGTCAAACTGAACAGCCTGTAATTCCCAGCATCCACCTTGCTCCCACTTTTGTGTAGTGGTACCCCATTTGCCCTCCTCCAGTGCTTTGGTACCACTCCCTCCTATAGTGATTTGTTGAATAGATCTGTTAGTGGTGCCCCTAGTACCTCCCTGAGTTCTTTCATTATTCTGGGATGCATCTCATTCGGCCCCATTGCCTTGTCCACTTTTAATTTTTTTTGTTCCTTTAGAACTCTGTCCTCTGTGAATGGACTGGTGTTCACCCCACCCCCATGTGTGTTTCTGCCACCTAATTATAGTTCCTCCCCTTCCCCTTCTTTTGTAAATTCTGAGCAGAAGTATTTGTTTAGAATGTTTGCCTTTTCCAGGTCCCTGTCGACAAACACACACACACACACACACTTTATTTAGACTCACAATCCCTCCATTTGTCTTTTTTCTTTCCCTGATATACCTGAAGAAGATTTTGCCCCCTTCTTTTACTGACTGTGCTATTCTTTCCTCAGTTTGCGAGTTTGAGCACCGGACTGCTTTCCCCACCTTCTTCTGTTTTGCCTGATACAGTTCCCTGTCTCCCTCCCTCTGAGTTTTTTTGTACTTTCTAAATGCTTGTTTTTTTCCCTAACCTTCCCTGCCACTTATTTTGAAAATCATAGTGTTTTTTTTTCTTTCTTTTAGCTTTGTTTACTTGCTTTATACAGAGGCTTGTTGTCTCTGATACGGCTGCTTTAAGTTTCTCCCACTGTTCCTCTATCTGATTGTCTCTGATTGAAAAGACAAACGAGGTATCTTTTTTGGTTTTGAATTCTGTTTCTTCACCTGCCCTGGTCAGGGCCCTCCACCACAATCAGTACCCAGACCGCTCTCCTGGCATCTTCCAAAAAGCTGCCCGACTAGTTGGCCTATAACTTGTACCCTATTGCAGGGCTCTCTTGAACAGCTGAGGGGAGAGACTGAGATCAACCAGAGACCCTGGCCAAGGCTTACACCTGGGGTGTCATTCAGGAGGTGGTTTGAGGGCTTCATGGAGCTCCGTGGATAGGGGCATTTCTATGGTTAGCCCCTGGAGCACGACCATGCAATGACATCAGTGCATGATGGCACACTCCCGTACTCATCCCATAGACATCCACTGACACTCCACTGTTCCTGGTGATCCTGGCTACTGGACATCCAGTCTCCACTGGGTGTCACTAATGTGCTGGGAAACTGCAACCCTTCCCCCCAGAGTTGGAGAACTGTCCCTAAGATTCTCAACCAACCTCCCTCTGGCCAACCCTCTGACACACCATGCTTGGTACTGAGCATGGGTCATCATCTCTGCAAGTGGTAGCACTAACGCTGTGAAAGTGGGCCAAGCTACAAACAGGGCGTCTTACATTTAGTTGTAGTTAAATAAGAATACATTTATTCAAAGTTTGTGCACAGGACTTGATGTTACTTAATTGGTCACTGGATGCACTTAACTATTGGCAGGGAACACTCTCTACCTTGGAGCATGGTCAGCATTAGGTCATGAGGTGTTCAAATCCTGTATCTGATTTCATTGCACTAGAGAACCCTTTATGGCATCCATGGTGCATACTTCTACCTCTCTTTACTAACCCTGAACCTGACAGGTGTCCATAGCAGGACTCATACCAGTCACTGTTGATTGGCAATATTCTCAACAATTCCTCTGGGACAGCATTGCTTCTTCAAATGGGAGATTTATGAATTTGGTTTCTACCTTGTAAGAGTCTGAATTTTGCTGCTGGCAACCCTTCTGTTGCACCCTCCCCTAAAGAAACCCTTTACAGTGCTGGGGTAGTTGCGAGACTGACACCAGTCTGAAAAATCCATTGTTTCATAGGAAACCAAACCCGCTGGACCATTCACAGTCACAATGTAACACTTATTTGAGACAGTGTCAAGCCCACATGCCTTCAAAGTCCACACTTTATGCCATGTGCTGATTAGGTAAGCCTTCTGAATGCAAAATATATTATGATCATAACTGAAACAGCAATCCAAATGGCTACCTCAAGGAGATCTCCATTTCTAAGTCATACACAATCAAGCAATGCTTTCATAGCCTCAGGCAAACCAGATAATTGGCTCAAAGGGAGACCTGTGCCAGACCCCAAACTCAGGACCCATAGTGCCACCCCCGTGCCTGGCATGTTTCCATAGTCCATTGTAGCTGGCACCATGGGCTCTCTCCCACTGAGCTGGAACCTCATCCAACTCTTTTTGCTCTCCTCTCTTGATTTTTTCCCACATGAGTATAAATACTCAGAGACCGTACTATGTATGTACCAGCTTCACAGAGAGGGAGGACAAGGGCTGCAACCATGAACCCCATGATGTGCCAGTGGCATTTACAGTAATTAGCCGTGTAGCATCCTTTATGGTAAAGTAACCATACCTGTAGGATTCTTCACAGAAGTCACCTTACCTGTCTGTAGTCTCTCTTCAATCTACCACTGTTCTCACTGAAACTCCTGAAGAACTAAAAATGTCGGCAACATTTTCTCCCCTACCCCTGGACTGTAAAGTGCTTTGGTGTAAGGTTTGTATGAAAGGAGCTATACCAAACAAAATTCCTTACTGGACCATCTTTTCCTGTGTTCCATGTGAAAGTCACAGAATTGCATCATTAATTTAAAGGGTAAAGAAGGTATTGGCTTGGTTACAGTATCTCTGCTGAGAATTCCATTTGTTTGTAATTGAGTCATTTGCTGGCTGGAAAACATTTTGACTGAAATGATTGCCTAGAAGTAATGTTTATTTCCAGTATATCTGAATATTGCCAGTGTTCCACTGCCTATGAGATGATCGTAGATCCATCTTTTAAGAAAGTCTTCAGATATGAAAGGTTTTTAATACTAACTTCAATGAAAAAAGTAAAGGGTAGCAGGAGACTGTAATACTATTTAATAAGGCTTATATTTCAAATGAAATATTTATGGCAAATAGCTCAGATGACTATGAAATAACACTGCACTAAACTCAGTTCTTATGAATTTTTAAACTTTTTAAAAGGCACAAGAATTACACACTTGCCATTTAAATGAATCATCATAACAAGACTGCAAAACTATTCTTAACTGGAGGCATTCTATGCAATGCAAATGGCCTTAAACATATCAGCCCATCAGCAAGCTTTTGACTTTCCAAGTATGTTATGTCTATCCTGCTATGTTGATCACCCATCCATCCTTGTGCTTTTCATCTGATTCAAGACACTTTTCTGCTTACTAATCCAGTTACATAAAAAATATATTCTTGGAGTAAGGTGCAAAGTGAAGAAAATTGAGAAGATTAGTAAATATGCAATTTTGGACTGACTCTGTTTTTAAAGTACTGATTATGAGACCATCTATAATACCTCCATATTTTTGTGTTTTTCAGATTGTCTTCACTCTTGGACTCTGGTGTGTCCCATGGCTAGAATGCTCAACATGAGGACATGAGAGTCAACTCTGAAGCTGCTCCTACTATCAATGCAATATACTGCTATATGACTGTCCAGCATATTGCTCTTTATAGTAAATTAAGTATTGCAGTTATTTAATATTAATTAGAGAATGTTGCTGCTATTTAATTTTTAACATTTTAGAATACTTACTAATCTTTTCTATTTCTTCACTTTGCACTCTTTATTTGTTGTATGTCCATTTATCATGCCACTAAAGCATGTGTAATTAACATTATGAGTACTGTCTCTTTAAACTATGTGTGTAAACACCCACTGGCCACATATCCATGCCTTTGACGAAGCACTTAAATGAGTGCTACAGTCAAAATTTGCAAAAACATATGTTGTGCAAAGTCATTTTGATTTATGTGGTTAATCCTGGTGTGGCCTTTTCTTTGTTTGCTATTAGGAGTTTTTTCTCAATTTGCTACTAGTTTTATTGCCTCGCCTTCTAGTTTTGTGGTCTCTGGAGATCTCCATATTACCATGGCTTATTGCTTTTCTTTTTCCTACAAACCTCCTGTTCCATGTGACAGTAATGCATCCAGAACCACAGATTCAGCAAGCACTTATCCACTGGGCACTGAAAACTACATTTACAACTTAGCCATTACTTGAGGTCTGACTGAGTGGATATTCTGTAAGAAGACAGCCAGAGTCCTTACTAATTATAGTGCTGATGATCTAGGGTGATTTATGTGCTGTTTTATGGCTGGGTATGGTGTGATAAAATGAAAAGCTTTAAAACAAAACATTTCTTCTGCTGACAATGATTTGACATCATCGCACTATCTGAGACCTGGTTAACCCCCAAAATTCCTTTGCACAAAATCAGGCTCAAAGGTTATTCCCTAATTAGGAAAGACAGACTCAGAAAAAGAGGAGGCGGCTGCCTATTTTTTGTTTCAGAGAGGCTGTCCAACTCTGAGCTACACCTAGACACTGCTACTTCTATGCTTGAATCCCTCTTCATAAATCTAATCACAGGCAAAAGCAACATTTTAATTATCACTTCTGTCTACGTACCCCCCAGAACACCATTTTCTGAGCTTGAATCCCTCATCACAAGCAAATCATCCTTCCCAAGTAATAGGGAATGGATTATTTTAGGGGATTTTAACTGAAACTGAGACAGTAGCCTGTCCGACTGTGTCAAAGAGCTGCTGGCTAGCTCAGGATTGCACCAATTAATATCCACTCCCACCAGACAAATTATAAAATGGGAAGCAACTCTACCATTGACTGGATCATTGCCTCAAATCCCTCCAGAGTGACAGCCATGGATGTCCTCCTTGACTCCATCAGAGACCACTGTGCTATCTTCTGTCACTGGTCAGCCAGAGCCCCTAAATCTACTCCTAACTACATCCTCACAAGTCAATTAAAAAAAGCTAATTTAGAAGAACTTTCTCTTGCTTTTAAATTAGCTGACTGGTCCTTCACGGCTGACATAAAAAACATTGACCTTGCCCTTAATGATTTTACAAAAACATTCAACGACATCTGTGACACCTTCATCCCAAAAAGAAGATAAGAGTTTGCGGGCAATCTAGTTAGTGGATTACTCCAGACTACCTCAAATTATGTGCTATAGAGACAAGATTTGGGCTAGGTACCAGAAATCTCCCTCCCCGCTCTCCTCCAACAGTATAAAATACTTTGAAACAAGTGCAAGTCAGTGGTTTGAACTGCAAAAATCAACCAGTTTAAGAATAGCTAACTGTACACTAGAGTTAACTCTGGGGGACTTTAAACTCCCTCTTGGGTAAAGAAAAAACAGTGTGAGTGGATCTCACTCCAGTCAGAAGGGAGATTAACAAACGACCCAACGTGTGTGGCCAACTTGTTTAATTCCTTCTTCAAGGACCTGGACAAGTACAAGACCCCCCCCCCCTCAGACACCACCAAACAGCCCCAAAATCCTACCCCTTCCCCAAAAGCTTCCTACCCCACTTTCTACTTCAAAGCACTCTCACCCACTGATACCATAAAACTTCTAAGAAAAAAAAAAATAATAATAATAATGCTTTATTTATTATGCGCCTTTCAAAAATCAAGGTGCAATACAGTAAGATAATAAAATACCATAAGAACAGAATCATCATCATAAAATAACAATACAAATCAACAATCAATGCAACCATATGCTTTGACCCAGAGAAAAGATTTTAGGGCCTGTTTAAAACTCCCCACGGTCATGCACTCCCTAATCCGATAGGGTATATAATTCCAGAGGGATGGGGCCGCAAACATAAAAGTGCGGGCCCCAGAAGATTTTAAGGTCACCCTCCGAATTTCTAGCAACCCCTCATCGGCCAAGCGGAGTGGTCGCACAGGGTGGTAAGGAACCAGGAGCTCTTTTAGGTAGTCAGGGCCCAGTTCGAGCAGGGCTTTATAAGTCAGTAATCCGACTTTGAAGGTGATCCACCACTGGACTGGCAGCCAGCGCAGTTCCCACAGCACTGGTGTGATATGGCAAGGTCTAGAAGTTCCCACCAGCAACCGGGCTGCAGAATTCTGCACCAGCTGCAGGTGGCAGATATCGACCCCCAGAAGCCTAAAGTACAGCGAGTTGCAGTAATCTAAACGCGAGGTCACAAAGGCATGGATTAATGTTGACAGATCACCAGACAGAACAAGGTGCTTGATCCTAGCAATGTTTCTTAGGTGATAGAAAGATGACTTAAGCACAGCTGACACCTAAGTCTGAAGTGTCAGCCACACATCCAACATCACCCCTAGGTCTCGCACCTGTTCAGAGACATGTAGCTCGGCACCCCCAAGAAACAATCCTGATGGGAAGCCTGTCTTAGGTCCTCCTATCCAGCAATCAGGATCCAAAACCAACACCTCCATCTTCCCAGAGTCCAACTTCAGCCAACTGGACCTCATCCAATCCTGGATTTCATTGAGGCAGTTATTAAATACCGAGACTGCTCCTTCCTGGTCCGGGGCCAAAGACAGGTATAGCTGGGCATCATCGGCATAGCAATGAAACCTCAGCCCACACCATCTCACAATGTCTCAGAGGGGAAGCATGTACACTGCAAACAACATGGGGGACAATATTGAGCCCTGAGGAGCCCCACAAAGCAGAGAGATGGGATCAGAGGAAAAAAAACCTGAAACCACCCTCTGAGTTCTTCCGGTGAGGTATGAAGTAAACCATCTGAGAACCACCCCAGAAAGCCCACAAATACATCTCAGGCACTCAAGCAGAACTCCATGGCCAATGGTATCAAACGCTGATGACAGATCTAATAGTACCAAAATGGATCATTTTCTCTGGTCTCTCGCCATCAAGAGATCATTGAGCACCCGAACCAGTGCAGTCTCAGTACTATGCCGCTTTTGAAAACCTGATTGGAGAGGTTCATAGATGCTATGGATGGTCAAGTGGTTCTCCAGTTGGGCCACCACTACTTTCTCGATCACCTTCCCCACAAAGGGGAGATTCGAGATAGGCCTGTAGTTTGCAAGAGAGTCTGGGTCCAGAGAGCTTTCTTCAACAAGGGTGTCACCATCGCCTCTTTTAAGGAACAGGGATATTCACCCGAGTCAGGGAACACCAGACTATCTGTGCCAGAACCGGCGTGACAGAATCACCACAACCCATAATCAGGGATGTAGGGCCCAGATCTAAACTACAGCATGAATGGTGCATCCCCTGGACAATCCACATAACATCCACAATTTCCGGGTGGTTGAAGGTACTCCAGGAAAACGGAGGGGTGGTAAACAAGCCCTGTTCGCTAGCAACTCGCATAGAGTGTGTCAAGTGGATCTCCGACCTAATGTCAGCCACCTTATCAACAAAGAACCAAGCAAGCGCATCACACTGTAATTGTGAAAACACTCTTTGGAGCTGTAGACATGTTGGGTTGCACAATCTATCCACAGTTCTGAAAAGCTGAGCTGGCTGATTCTGAGTGGCAGAAATTTCCCTGGACAGGAACTCTGCCTTCTTATGAGCGATTTCTGACTGATAGAACCGATAATGTCTTAACAGTCTAAGAAGGTCGGCATGCAAGCTGGATTTCCGCCAACAATGTTCTAACCTGTGTCCTAGTCACCGCAACTCCCTCAAGGCTTCATCAAACCACGGAGCCTGAGGTCGAAGGGAGAGAGGATGCACATGTACTGGAGCAATAGAATCCAGTGCTGAGGTAATGGCATTATTATAAGCCAAAACCAATGCCTCTGGATCATTGCAATGCACAGGAAATTGTGATAGGTCAAGGACCGTAGCAAGGCCATTGGAAGTAATATTCTGCAAAGGATGGTACTTGACCATCTCCACAGGGGTCGGCCTACAAGGAGGGGTGCCAAAATTGAATCTCACAGTGTAGTGATCAGACCAGCTGACTGGTTCCACCCCCACATCAGAAGACGGTAGATGAGAGCAATTTGATAGCCCACACCTGCTGCTACTACTGCACATTCAAAAGAAGTGGCCTCCTCAACTGGAACACTAGTGAGTTCCAATTCAGTCTTAAAACAGACCACAACTCCTCCCCCCCCCACGGTCCAACCTCGGACGGTGTATCACCTTATACCCAGCTGGAATTGCGGCCTCCTGGGCCCGCATTATCATCCTGCCAAGTTCCGGTGATACAAGCCAGATCTGTTGACCCAACAAGATCGGAAATCACGGCAGTCTTGTTCCGGACAGATCTGGCATTGCACAACAATGCCCGGGCTGGACAAAACTCCTGGGCTGCCCTGACTACCTGCCCATCACCATCGATGGTGCCCTTGGGTATGGGGACCAAGTAAGGTGGCCCTCGCTCCAAGCTCCACTTCACCCCAGGACATCTCCTGGGCTTAACCACCCTAATGAGAGCGTCCTGCTCTTCCAGCCTCCACTGTTTATGCCCCCCACCCCTTTCCCCCTCCTACGGGCAATACCCAAGGCCCGACAACATTGATAGGTGGAAAAAACCAAGGAGGGAGGGTGAAAAGGGCTGAGGGCGTGGAAAGCGGAGGCTGAATAACACGCGACTGGGGAGTAACAAGCAAACACATATCCCAGGCCCACAACCTAACCCTACATTCTAAATCTAACTAAATGATCTAAAAACAATAATATAATACCCCTAAAATCCAGCCAATCTTGAATTTCACCTCCCAACCCACAACTAAGTAACAATACCTACTACAGAAGTATCAAATAACTAACTTAAATAACTTAAGATATAAAAGCCTAACTTCCTATGACAAACTAAATTCCACCCACAGGTCCTCTCACTACCTGGGGAACAAAATATAAAAAGAACCAGTTTTAACACACCCAGGCTTCTCAATTCCTGGTCCTACTATTAAAACATAAAACATGAAAATAGAAGTGATCTGAAAGATCACCCTCCAGAGAAATCTCTCACAAATATCAGTGGGGGATGATCTTACAGATAATTAACAAATAAATAAATGCACATAAAATACATAGAGAATAATGGATGGGGAAGTGTGTGCTATGAGAATTTAATTCACACCCGAGGTGTGGGTGCTACATAAACCCCAAGGGCGAAGCCCGAGGGGTTTATCAAAGCATCCCACACCAAGGTCATGAATTAAATTCTCATATGCACACACTTCCCCATCTTTTATTTTAAATAATTTGCTGGTGACCAATTTTTTGCAAATCAGTGTTGAGATCCCCCTTCCCCCCACACAGTCTCTGTCTCTCTCCACACACACTCTCTCTCTCTCTCTCGCTACACACACACACACACACACACACACACACACACACACACTCTCTCTACCTGTATCATTTAGTGTTACCTTTACTCAAGTCCTCTGGGGCACCCAGTAGCAACTCCCCCCACTCTAAATTTCCCAGCTGAGCTGTGCTACACTCCACAGTCCCTCTGTCTCTTGCCTCACAGCACCCTCCTGCTCACTCTGCTCCAAGTTTAATCTTTTTTTTTACAATTTAATGCTAAAATCATGATTGTGATCAGGATCACACTTACCTGTGTCAGGCAGATACAGACTCATTGACGCCGCTGTTGTTTGTTGCCCAAAGCTAGCGAAGCACAGGATCAACCAGATACTTAAAAAAATGGTAGGGTCACTAAAATAGATTAAAAAAAATTTGGGAGGTAAGGATTTACCCATGGTGGCTCCTCACTAAGATACGGAGCCGCCATGTTTTCGGAACTGTTAGCCTGCCCACTCACAAAATGGGAGCCAATGAGGCCACCCTTTTGATAGATGGAGTGCATGAATGCCATAATAACCGACTGGTTATTACGGCAAATATCAACTCAGTAAGCCCATTTAAAAAATTGGTCACCAGTAATTATAAAATAATAAATTAAACAAACCAAAATAAATATAAGGAAAATAGTTTCATAATCCACCCTCCAGATAAATCTCTCACACTTATCAATATGAGGGTGGAATTAAATATTTTTTTACTGAGCCCTCTCACTGCTTTGCTAATTTCCAAAAATATAAAATAAAAAGTTTGATAATCCACCCTCCAGATAAACCTCTCACATTTAACGATATGAGGGTGAGATTAAAGATTTTTACTGTGCCCTCTCACTGCTCGAAATGATTTCCAAAAATAAAATACTAAAACTTAACAACGGAGAAATTCAGGCTGGCAATACACAAAGATTAAAAAGTATTTGCTGTCCAGAAGAGTTCAAAGAGCAAAAATGTCAAACACTGCTTTCAGTCAGTGGCTCACGAAATTCATAGTGCTAGGACAGATATCCAACAGGGTCAGGAATCAACAAATCCCAGACTTCAATTTCAAAAATTTCCGAAAGAGATCCTCCCAGGGCCCACAGATTTCTTCAGCTGCTTATAGGGGAAAATATCTAGATGATCAATGGCACATCACTACAACCATGGGCCATGCCAGCCCTCCGGCTGACCACCACACAAATCTAGGAGAGGTTAACAGAACACCTGTCCTCCGACCGACCCTCCACCGATCCAGATGGACTAGCTTTTTGCATCCTTAAACTCATAATTAATGACATTGCCACTCTTCTCACTGATATCCTTAATTTCTCCCTCTGTTCCATTACCCTGCATCCATTAGGCCTCTGCATAAAGCTGGCTGTAAACAGGAAGTAAGCAAATACTGGCCCATCTCACTTCTCTTCCCTCTATCCAAAATCATGGAGAAAATAGTTCATTCACAAATCACTGAGCACCTAAACAAATATGACATCTTTACCAAGGCTCAACATGGTTTTAGGGCTAAACACAACACAACACAGAAACTGCTCTCATTAGAGTCCACAGGACATTTACAAGGCCATGGAAGATGGTCTTTACATGGGTGCGGGTTTTTGTGGACCTTACCAAGGCTTTTGTCTTGTCTGACCACAACCTTCTCCGATCTATACTTGCCCTTCTGAATTTCTCCACAGACATTGTTAACTGGTTTGGTACTATCCTCAAGGATCTATACTTGGCCCCTCCTTTTTTCTCTGTTCATAAATAATATACCTTCTATCTGTTCCCATACCAACATTATCCTATATGTGGATTATGTCACCTTGTATTGTAAGGACGAAAACCCCTTCACCCTTCACCCTTCTCTCCAAACTTCAAACAGATTTTCACAGTCTCCACTCCTCATTCTCCACTCAGGGTATGGTCTTAAACTCCCAAAAAAATAAATATATGGTTTTCTCCAGCAAGCGTAAACCTTCTAATTTCAGTTTCAACCTCCTAGATAATGATGGCATGGTCATTGAGCAGGTTAGTGAATTTAAATACCTTGGCCTTACTCTTGATGAGCACCTCTCTTTCTGCCACCACATAACCCAATTAATTAACAAAATCCATCAGAGATGTGGGCTTCTCTACAGGATCAGACATTTACTTCCCTCAGAGCAATTTCATCATGTTCAATAAGCTCAAAACGGCATACCATAACATTATCAGATTTGTGACTGGGCTTCCCCATCGTACCCACAGCTGTGCCCTCTATGAGAAAGTACATTGGTTCTTCCTAGAGGACAGGTTCACATGGAAGGCTTCCAAGGTCATCTACAAAATCCTCAACAATCTCCTCCCGCACAGTGTCTCCTCTCTGTTCAAGAAGGCTTGCCCCACCCGTCCTACTAGGAACACTGCTTCATCCCCTTTTTGGGTTCCCTACTGCTACGCCTCATTGGGACAGAGATCACTTATTTATTTATTTATTTAGTCAGTTTTTGTTTACTGGGTGAGTGCCATAGCCACATAGTGACTATTTTCAGGCATGACCCGGGAGTTTACAAACATTAAAGGAATCATCATACAGTAAAATACAATCCAGCAGGATTTTTACATCATGTAAGGACACATCATTGTTGGTGAACAAGAGAGAAAACACAAAATACAAGTAAGTAGTAAAGAAGAGAGAAGCATACAGTCAGCAAAAGAGTACCATCATTTTACGATAAAATAGTCATGCTACATAGGGTCATAAGGTTGTAAAGGGGTTGCCATATACAGTCTAATGCAACAGTTCTCAAACTTTGTCATAGTGAGCCTCCCCTAAGCCATGAAAAAGATCTTGAGCCTCCCCTAAAATACTAAAATATTTTTGGGCCTCCCCATAGAAAAATAGCCTACTTTTCACAGTACCTCAGGAATAAATTGAAACCTCTTTGCATAGCTGGCTCTCATGTTAGTAAGTTTATTGTAACTCCTCCCTCCCCAAACAGGACAACCTACTTGCTCCAATATTTTGACTCTTGAACCACTGTTACCCCTTACTGTCATGCCTTCATGGGTCAGACTGCTTTTTCTGTTGCCCATCTATCTGGAATAACCATCCTGCCGACCTCTGCCTCTCCCCCTCTCCCCCTGCTCTTAAGCACTTCTCATGGATCATTTTGCTCCCTCCTGCTCTTATTCCTAGTACCTGTATGGTTAACTCTTGTGTTTGGACAGTTCTGCTGCCAGTCTAATTGATCAACTGTTCCTCGCATTGTTGGTTTATTGTTCTTAATTTGTTTGCACTTTTATTCATTTTGTATTGCTTAAGTATTTTGCAGTTACATTTTGAATTGTATTCTCTCACTATTCTTCCCTGGGTACATCTGAAATAAGCCATGGCTCAGTATACAGTACCTTCCCTGGTCACCGACTTGTGAATAAATACATACATTCACCTATTATCCTCTTTCAGTTTGTCTTAACCCTTCAGTTAAACTCTATAAAGTTCAAAATGTAAATACAGTACTTTTTCAAGACTTGCTTGAGCCTCCCCTAGAACAGGTTGGGGCCTCCCCAAGGAGGCTGGCCTCACCATTTGAGAACCCCTGGTCTAATGGAATTGCCATGGTATAAAAAGGCTTTGGCTTAACGAGGGCAGCAAGGGGAATTTTGAAGACCTATGGAGGGTTAAAGCAAGTGCATTGGTTACGATTGATGATATAGGTATGACGCAGGCTTTTGAAGGCAGCATGTGTGGGTGCAGAGCAAACTTCAACTGGAAGAGAGTTCCAGTATCTTGGAGCAAAGCTAGAGAAAGCAAGGGTTCCCTTCTGTGTTCTGCATCTCGGAGTATAAGGAAGTGACAGCTCATTTGAGCAGAGGCCATAGTGGGAGGACTGTGGAGGCCAGGGAGGAGGGTAGGTTGGATCTAATAATAATATTGTCAAGCAAAGTCCTACAGGCAATATGCTTGTAAGCTGATGGGGAGGGCCAGTTTAAGTCAATGTATAGTGAACAGTGGTGCTTTAATCAAGGGGAGGCCAAGGCATATCAGCAAATATTATTATATGTGGTGTCCCATTTTCTTAGGGTGCTTTTCGAGGCAGTTATATAAGTGACTGCACCATATGCCAGAGAGGGAAGGAGGATGCCCCTAGCTATGGCCAGCCTGGCTGAGTGAGTGAGCATATGATTGGTCCTATAAGCAGCACCAAGTTTCATATTTACTGCCTTACACGTGACCATAATGTGGTCATCAAAGATGAGAGCTTCATCAAGAAGAACACAGAGGTACCTGAAAGAGGTAGCAATCATAAGGGATGAGCCAGCAGTGCATGTGACATCATATAGGTTGCACTTACCTACAGAGGTACCAAACTTTTTAACACTCTACCCCCTAACCTTGTTAGCAGCCCGTCCCTTGGCACCTTTGAGGTCAAACTAAAGGAGCACCTACTCAATAAACCACCTTGCAACTGCCATAGGTAGCATATCTTAATTTTCCTACTACTGACCTGAGCAATCCCTAGGTCACTTGCTCAATTTTCGGTTAGAATTTTCCTTCTCATTTCACTTAACCTCTGTCTCTTGCCCACCTCACTGCTTCCATACCGATTTTTCCCTTCTAAGCTCTTTCAGAGTATTTCCCACCTTCTCCAGTCTAATTATACATTTTGTTTAGACTTGCTGTTAATACTGTAGCTACTGTACATAAGCCATTTTGTATATAACTGAAATTCCTGTATACATTTTTGTCTTTGTATTTTTTGAACCACGCGTCTGTATAAAGTGCATATATCCACCACTGTTAAAACCCTAAAACTGGATACTTGTGAAAATGGGCATTTTTGCCCACATGCCTTTCCAGTATAAAATAAAAATGAAATGGAAATGAAATTAAATGACTAGACTTAGTCAAACATTTAGAAAATAAAAATAGTGATTCAAAGTTATTTAGCTGAGGCCAGAACATCAGGCCTCTATCTTCAGATTACTGCTGCAGTGATTTCTCTCACTGAATCAGTGGTCCCGGAAGCCTCACTGTCACATGAGACAGGATGAATTGTAAGACAATGAAGAGCAATAAACCATTCTAACATGGAGATCCCCAGAGCCCATAAACTTGTAGACAAATTTAGAAAAAAATCCTCATAGCAAACAAAGGGAAGCACACACCAGGACTAAACACACAAATCAAAACACTCTGCAAAACATATATTTTTTGCAAATTTTGACTGTACTGCTCCTTTAATGTGAAATACATCAGGCAAGTTGGACATTCAGGGGCCTGGTTTCTAATTTTGTACCTATGGCACCTTAATGAAGAGCTGATTCACTGATACAGTGTTTGTGGCATTCTTGGTGGTGTGTGCTAGGCTTTCTGTTTTTACCAGAGTACTGTCTCTGCCCACATGGTACCCATTTCCCAGTGCAGTTCTCTTTTTCTGTTTTGTGCCACTGGCTATTTTGACACACTGGCATGAGTTGCAAGCATAAAAAAAAAAAACATTTTCCCGACCACTTTTAGGTGCTTTTTTCAGACCTGCATAGCATATCTTTAGAAACACTGCAGTTGAGTTCCCAAGAAGACGCATCCCTGGATTATGCTAACAGACTTCTTTTAAATTGCAGTGATGCAAATCCTTTTACAAGAAATTGCAGCTAGCTTGACACTGTAGAATACAAGTAGGCTAAGCATGCTGTACAAAGCTTTTAAAGAGCTGGAGAAAATGGTTCTAAAAGCAAAGCATCTTTACTGAAACACCACTAGTCTGGAAGCTTATACACAAGTCCCAAGAGGAGTAAGGCTGTTGAAACATCCAGCCCACTGCCAAGAAAAAATGAGTTTTCTGACAAAGTGGAGAGATGTTCTCCATGAATTGTCCTTAAAATGAATCAACCTCATATTAGAGGAGGGAAAGGAAATTCAAAACATTTTAAAACTAAGTTGTAAGTGAAAGAAGAACAGTTGTTGTCATTTGAGGATCACCCAGACTTTGATGCATTTAATCAAAAACTGATGGATTCAATAGCTAAGTTGGATAAAGAACTTTAGGCTCCAAAACAGAAAATATTGTTGAGAGATAAAATTGATTATGCACTAGACCAATTATTTACATGGCAAAAGCTTGATCCACATACCATTCTGAACAGCATCCTTGTGGAATTCTAACTCATAGTCAGAGTCACCTTTGGTTATAGCACAGATATCAGTGATACCGATGCTTATAAAATGGATAGAGACAGTAGAGAAAGCTGATTTACTGAAAAAGGATTCTACCCATATCTTCTTTCCAGTATAGCACTGTAAATAAAAAGTGCCAGCACATGTGGACTTAGAACCAATGTATATCAAGGTGCCACCTTAAAAATATTTGTCCGCCATTTTTTCCTAAGTGTGCACTTACTTTGAGCCCGAAACCATCAAAATCACAGGTAAAACTATATATTTATTTATAAAATGCCTCCAGTTCTTCCTCACAACCAGCGTACTGTGACTCCTCAAACTCGCACATAAACTATTTACCTCTGAGCTATGCTCTCCCACCACAATTCCCAACCTGAGCACACTGAGAACATAAGCATTTTGGTGACAATAGCATGTTGTCTGGAACACCAAAACAAAACTGCAGTCTTTCCAGTAGCCTAGTGTGGCGACCTTAAGGGTCTGCTACAGATTCATTGTCTCAACAAAGTGTAAGCCCCTATGATCTGGGGCTTACCTTAATATGCTGCTGTCCCACGACACTGTTTCTGCCTCCAGTCCCCTGAACTGCTGAAACGAGACCGGAGGGCTTCATCCAGCGGCCCTGATGTGATGTGGGAATGGTTCCCTCTCAAACTTTGTGGCAGCCTGCCACCAGAGTCTTAGTGCTTCCTCAACCCCAGGGAGATAGGGCGCCAAGGTTCACCATTGGTTTGTGCCTCCAGGCACTGGCAGAGACAATTTCACAGTTCAACATGCAGCATAAGGCTGAACCAAGAATGTAAACAACAAATAGGGCCACCATGCTGCGTTTGAGCATGTGTAGCTGGGGACCTTAAAGGAGTTGTGACTCCTAGAGTGTGTTTGGCCATGCAGCCACATTTGGCATAGATTCCTAGCTCCAGACTAGACAGCAGAGTTGGGGGATTGTAAGGGGATGCCTGTGGGTGCAATACTATTGAACTGTGCCCCTGCAGAGATGTAAAATAAGCAGTACGGTCTGCACAATCATTGCAGCCCCCATAGGTTTCTCCTGCAGCAGGGGCCACTGAGAAAAGTGAAGGGGCACTGGCAAAGCCTGGGAAAGGATTGGCCAATAAGGTGCAAGCTGGTAGGCTGCTATACAAAGCCTGCAGCCCACCAAAAGTGGGTTCCCAGAGAGATTCTCCAATAGGAGAGATGGTGAGAGGCAACACCAGTCTGATGGCAGCCTAGGTGCTAAAATACCCCTCTGAGCTCTAAATGAGGGTTGAGGAAGAGCACCTACTAGGCCATTTATTCAACAGGGAAGAAGCTGGACTGCTGAGCAGTTCTCAGGGGACATATTGAACTTGCTGTTTGTAGTGTTGCAGCCAGTAAAAATAAGTGGACTATTTAAACTTGCTCCCGTGTTTGAAAGGAGACCAACTGAGCCGAATCACAGACTGAATAAAGTGTTTCAGCTGATTCAGAGACTGTGCACCAGCCCAATCTTGTTAGAGTTCAGCTGGATGTCCAGGGTGACTCCACATCTGTCCATGCCTGCCTGCATACCCTGGATCAGCAAAAGGCCAGAAGACAGAAGCCAATGAAAGGCCAGAAGAGGTAAAGATGACAAAAGACTAACCAGGTGAGTGCCCAGCTTGCTGTCCACCACAATGTTAAAAGACTGTCTGCTGATACCAGAACAGTACTACTAAACTGTGTTCTCCAAACTCCTCCTCCCAAGCCTTCAGACTGTAAGAACCTCTGGGCTGCAGTCCAGAGGAATCCTGTTTGCAACCAAGTTAGTTAGCTAGATTTAGAAATTAGGCTAAGAAATCGCTGCACTCTGATTGGCTGATAGCCCTGCCATGGTGGGCGTCTATCAGATGACAGAGCCCAGGTATTAAGTGCCAGTTATCAACCAACCTGATGACCAGTATCGGTGTGTCCATAGAATTTTCAGTTTTAAATAGGCAACTTTTTTTCTCTCATTTAGTGAGAGATACACCCCCTGATACTGTCACAACCTGTGCCACTTTCCCATTTTTTTCCAATTCTTTAACTGTGCCAGAAAAAAATAGTTTTTTTGTTTGCTTTTTTTAAATATCATATTGCTTTCGGTAGCATAGTGCATGCTTACCTCTGAGAACAAACATAACCAGTTGCCAGATCACCGATTCCACTACAACTCATTATTTCTCCTGATCACGTGTCCCTCTCATGGTACAGCTGCCGACCCACATTAAAACATAAAAATGCAACAGAAAAGTAAAAAAGTAAAAAAAAAAACTTCTTACTGAAATGGTTGCTTCCACCACTTTTGATGCCCCGCTCACTGTCAAGTACATCTCAGCAAACTGAAGTCAGTTAGCCAACACTATTCACATTCCATCCAGAGCACAACAGATCCTGAACTGAAAATGGGAGCAAAAACCTACTTTTAAAAGAAAAGTGCTGGGACAGGACATGCAGCACAAGATTGTTTTTTTTTCTTCACTTTTGTACTATCTAACAGTTCTGGAAGGGATCCATAGTCCATTGATGCAGTGAGCTAGCCCCCCCCCCGTGCACCTCTGACTGCAGATTAAAACCAAAACAGTCCTCTGAGTTGTGATTGCACTTCTGCTGCTATCCCACCAGGATTATTGCCTTCCAGCTGCACTTATCCATCCCTATTGCTTGCCTGCGAATGATGATGATCTGGTTTATCTTTACTGAATAAAGTAAAACATATTCCATGTATGTCCACAGTGAAGTACTGTTGGGGTGGGGGTCTTCTGCTATGTGTGTTGTGGGCCTGGTTGTGGGGAAGGGTGACAGCAATCAAATAATATCTTCTATCAGTAGTAGTATCAGACACTAGCTTGTATGTTTATTACATTAAAAAACAAAAGTGCTGCTTGTGTGTGTGGTTTGGGGGAACAACACAGACACTACAAAAGACAAGTAATTTAATAAATGTTGGGGGGTAACCATGACAATCATATCTAATGCAGGCAAAGGGACTATTTTATTACAAAACAACAGTTTTAACATTTTTCTTAAAATTATTAACATTTAAAAAATTTTTTCCCAAACACATTTAATACAGTGGCCCATTTTGTAAGCACAATAATACCCTCCAGGGTGGGCAATATTGTGCTATACCAGACCTTTCAGGGGCTATAAGGCCCTTCGCCTGCTGCGTCAGGCCTCGTTACACTCCTGAGCAGTACAGTACAGCACAATATTGCCCACACTGCTGGGTGTTATTGCTTATAGGTAAAAACCGGGTGAAGTCCTGTGCAGGACTTTGTAATCTGCAGAAATGCCCAGGCAGAAGAGTGAAAGTTTACTATTTGCTTAATTTGGGCCCCCCTTCGAGGTTCTGCAGTTCACATTTTAAAAAAACTGTTATTGTACTGTATCCCAGTGTTCACAGTGCACCTACCCTGCATCCACTGGTTGGCCTCCAGAAGCACAGTGAGGCACCCATCACAACAGATTAACTGTTACCACCATTACGGCTGTAGGAGGGAGGAAGCTGGATGCACCCACGGGGGGACTGGGACTGTGTGGGGTACAACTGTTAATCAAAGCTGTTTCCAGAAGTTGATGGTTTATGCTGTTTTATTCCCCTTTACCCTTCTCATATAATAAATCTGAGATTAGTTTATGTTACAGTTTGGTATTCCTGGTTATTGCTATGAGTTTATCATCACTGTGTGGGGAAAAGGTCTCTGTGTGTGGGCAGCTATTGTATTTTTCCTGGGGGAGGGGTAACCTTGTGTTTTATCTGCTAGTTACCCCATGCCATTGCACCAGGTCAAGGCACTATGCCATTCTACTCCAGTGTAGCTTGTCCATTAGTGAACCCAGGCCAGCCCCCTCAAGAGGTGTGTGCAGTGTGGACCCTCTGAGCCCCGGAATAGTCAGGTGGTAAGTCAGGAGAGCAGTTACAAATGTGCCCCAATGATACCTGATAACATGCCAGTGCCACTAGTAACAGTGGAACATGTGCAGGAAGTGGAGGAACTATTTATAATAAAATCAGACATTTTAAAAAAATTTTACTAATTTTTTTAAAGAGCTGCTGATGCCTCAAAGAAAACATGGGGCTGGATTCACAAAGCTCTCTGAAGGTGCAGAACCTTCCCTAAGTCCCCAAAACTGCCATAGCTGTGGAAACAAAGGGGAATTTGCACTGAGTGCTATTCACAAAACCCTCCGCAGCTGCAGAAAAAAACACTACGGAATGTGGAAAAAAAGTGCAGCTGCAGAAGTCCCTGAGAAAAAAAAGATGTGAGACAAGTAAGGCACATCCCCTGAAAGGCTATTCACAACCAGTTCTTTTCCACAGTTGCTGAAAAAATGTCACACACAGTGGAATGAGGTGTAACTCTCCCTCAGCAAACTGCAGTAGTGCCCCAACAATTGGAATCAATTAAGGTGGAGGTGAGGCACAGGTAATATCATCCCAGTGAGTATAGCAGTGGCTGATGTTACAGCAACAACAGCACACATTGCCATGATATGGCAACAAGCAACAACCACCAGACCCAGTGCAGCCCATGACAGAGCCCCACAGGCAGTTGAGCCTGACCAGCCTGCAGCAAATGCTACCCCTGCAGGCAACAGGAACACCTCAGGGAGGGAGGACCAGCAGTGGCTGGTACCTGTGGTGCTGCAGTGGTGCCAGTTGAGGGACTGGTTGCTGGTCTCTTTGTGGGTGCTTTCAGCTTCATGCTATGGCAGCAATGTTAAAGTCTGCTGCTCCAGCTAATTAGGTTCACTGTTGCTGTGCCTCCTAACCTATTTCTGCAGCTGTGGATCCACAGTTGCGGATTTTCAGCACTTGCTCGATTTCTGCAGCTGAGGTGATTTTATGGAATTCCGCACCTGCTCAAAATATCTTTATGAATATCATGCAGCTGCATTTCCACAGTGCTGCAGGCTTTTTTCCCACAGCTGCAGGATTTGGGGCTTTCTTTGTGAATCCTGCCCTTAATATTTAGGTATAATTAATCTTGCATTCGATATGTATTCTATAGATTTCTCCTCAATATTTTTTATTACTGAGGAAATTTGCATGAATACATGATCTTTATACCTTACAGTTCATCTGCCTCTTTAGCGCACTCCCTACTTCACAGCATAATCCTGTGTTGTGACATACTAAGGTGCATACTAAAAAGTGAGGAGCTAAGGGGGCTTTGGGCCCATATGAGCTCTTATTCATTAATCATAATATTGAAATTTGTTTCCCTCTAAAATATACTTATCCAGATTCCTTTTGAACTGTTCCTTATTTGTACTACTTATTATTTCTGATGGTAAGCAATTCCAGGAATTGACAACCCTCTGTGTGAAAAAAGCTTTTCTATTTTTCTGTATTGAATTTATGAGGTTTTAATTGTAGTTGGTGCCCTCTTGTACCATTGTTGTTATTTTTAATAGTTCGATTCAGTTAATTTTGGAGTTGGCTATCTTCCATTATATTATAGCAAAACATTAACTCTCCCCTGATCCTTCTGGTTTGCAGAGGCATCAGTTGTAACTGTTTTAGCCTTTGTTCATACGATATAGGAGGCAGTATGGCACAGTGGGTTAAGGCTCTGAGCTGCAAATCTGGAGACCTGGGTTTGAATCCCACAGCCCCCTAGGTGCATACTGTGTGACCCTGAGCAAGTCACTTAACTTCCCTGTGCTCCCAGGTTGCACCTGCAAACAAGCTTTCAGCTTAGTGTGTCTCACCTGGTAAAATAATTGGTAAAAAAAAAATATATATATATCCCTGCAATCATAAACCATCCTTGTTACTTGCCTCCATACCCTCTCCACTCTATCTGTACCTCCTCCCTTTATTGGTCCCCATAGCTGACTACCATAATCTAATAATGGCCTCACATAGGATCTATAAAGTGGCATTATTACTCTTTTTTCCTAACTTTTAATATTTCTCTTTATTGTTGATAATATCCTTTTAGCTTTTGCCACTTGAGAGTTAGTGTGAGGTTTGTATGTAAGTTTATCTGTGATTATTATTCCTAAGTCCTTTTCTTCTGTTGTTATTCTCAGAGGTATACCCTTCATATGGTAGTCAGCTTCCCTGTTATGTTGCTTAAGAGCATTACACAGCACTTGTCTATGTTGAGGTACATTCCTACAGACTCTGCCCATTACACCATACTATCAAGATCTGATTGTAATATTTGCTGATCCTCCTGATTTATGACATTTGATAACTTTGTGTCATCAGCATATTTGCTTATCCATCCTGTGGCATTTACTCCTAACTTAGTTATGAATAGCTGAAAAAGTATTGGACCAAGAACAGATCCTTGTGGTACTCCACTGGTTACTGGTACTATATCTAACCCAGGCCCCACAGCAACAAAAGTTTCCATAGCGTCACCTGCCCCCCAACTCAGTTTCTCACCAAACTCGCTCCCAAACAGTTTCTCACCAAACTCGCTCCCAAAGGGCCTCCACATATTCCACATAAACGCCAGGAGCCTTCTCCCCAAATTAGACGCCCTCTCTGTCTGGTCAGTACAGTACAAACCGGACATACTTTGTATCACAGAGATTTGTCTCTCAGCCAAAATCTCCAACCCCTCACTCACCATCCCAAACTATGTCTTGATCCGGCAGGACCGTGGCAAGCGAGGCGGGGGATAGCACTCTATATCAGACACTCCATTAAGTGCACGGTTACTTTCAAAGAATCCCGCCCATCCTCCCATGAATCTTTAGTCGCCCACCTATCCTTCCCCTCATCTATCCCTCTTTACATAGGTGTTCAATATACCCCTCGTAAGCCTTCACCCGACTCGCTCATCTCAGCCGTCTCCTCCATCTCTTCAACCACCTCAAATGGCGAACTTATTCTACTAGGCAATTTCAACCTAAACTGGCTCTCCTCCTCCACAAAACCAGCAGCCCTAAGGATCGAAGCCCTAAATCTCACCCAGATAATCCAGGAACCCACCCACCTAAATCACCGATCACAAAAACACACCCTTCTTGACTGGATTCTAACCTCCCACCCCCACAGGATCACCGCCTCAGGTATCCTTTCTGATGCCCAAAGCGACCACTGCATAACCTATTGTATCCGAAAAATCCATTCACTCCACTCCGGCCCCAAATTCATCATAACCCGCCTCCTACACCTCCTTGACAAATCCGCCTTTCAATGTGACCTGTCAAACACAGACTGGCTCCCAGTCCTTGCCTCACACGAGGTCGACTCCACCCTCACCCACTTCTGCAGTATCTTCCTAAGCATATGGGACCGACACGCTCCGCTCAGGAAAGCCAGAGTTAGGAAATATCACCACCCCTGGATCACAGCTGACCTCATCTCCTTGTGTCGCATCAGAGACAAGGCCTGGAGGCGTTATAAAACCTCTCTAGCATCCAGCAACCTCCTATCATACAAAATTCTTGGAAACAACTGCACCAAAGCTATTTGACAATCTAAGGCCCAGTATTTTAAGGCCCAACTGGCCGCTCACCAAGCCTCCCCAGCATCCTTCTGGAAGGTGATAAACTCTCTCATCAACCCACGCTCCAAGCAAGCCAGCCCTAGCCTAAACATTGACGGCAAAATAGCCTCTGATCCTGCCATAGTCTCCGAACTCTTCAACTCTTTCTTCATCTCCTGAGCCATGCCTGACTCGCCCCCCCCAACCTCCTCCTCAAATCCCCCACCCACATACCACGGCTTCCACTTTCCCCCATTCACACCCATGGAAGTCTACACTACTCTCACCTCTCTGAACCAGTCAAAATCCAGCCCTGACAGCTTGCATCCCAGCCTGCTCCACATCTCCGCAGCGGCCATAGTCGCAACTAAAACCCACATACTAAACCTCTCGATTGACACAGCCACAGTCCCCTCTGCCTGGAAACTTGCAAAAATCCTACCTCTCCATAAAGGTGGAGACCCCACCCTCCCAGGAAATTATAGACCCATCTCTCTCCTCCCGTCCCTTGCCAAGATCCAAGAATCCCTCATGCTATCAAAATTGTCCCCCTTCCTCTCTTCAAACAGCTCCCTCTCCCCTTTTCAATCAGGTTTCAGAAAATCTCATTCTACCACCACCGCCTTACTATGAGTAACCGACACCATTCTCTCCGCCATGGACACCGGGCAAACCACTACTGCCATTTTCATTGACCTGGCTAAAGCCCTTGATTCGGTCTCCCACCCTCTACTGCTGGGCAAATTGAGCTCTTTCAGCCTTGCCAAACCGGCCATAAACTGGTTCCATTCCTACCTCCAAAACAGGATGCAGCAAGTACAAATAGGAGACACCCTCTCCAACCCTCGACCCATCCTCATGGGCGTCCCCCAAGGCTCCACCCTTGGCCCCATCCTTTTCTCCCTATTTATAAATGACCTCCCCGCAGTCTGTCTCACCACTGATGTGCACCTATATGCTGATGATACCATTATCTACGCCTCAGGCCTCTCCCATGTCAGTGTTCACCCAAACCTCCAAAGCGATTTCAACCGAGTACAAGCCTGGCTCCTGAAAAATCAGTTAAAACTCAATGAAAAAACTGTTTCCATGGTATTCGGCACAAGACAAAAATTCGCTTCCTCCCTGCCCCCGATCTCCACCCTGGATGAATTACCCTGAGTCTGTACCCACTTTTAAGTACCTGAGTGTCTGGCTGACCTAAATCTCAACTTCTCCACCCACATCGACGCCATCTGCACCAAACTCCAGCCCAAACTTGCCACCCTCTACTGCCACAAAGACTGCTTCCCCCTCCCTATTCGGAGTGAACTCGTACGAAAAACCATCCTACCAGCACTGGACTACGCGGACGTCATTTATGGCACAGCCCCTTCCTCCTCCGTTGCAAAACTCAACGTTCTGCTAAACTCCTTCATGCGCTTAGCCACTGCCTCCCCCCCACTCACTAATCATTGCCAACTATTCTCAACTCTATCTCTGATGCCACTCTCACATAGGTGGACCACCCACAGCGCTTCACTCACAGCTAAATATTGGCTTGGCTCCTTTCCCCTCCACATCTCCTCCTGCCTCTCTCAAGCCAACCCCACTGGCTACTCACTTCGCCATAGACACACACGCACCTTCCACCTCTCACGCCCCCTCTCAGCCTCTGGGCAAGCTGCCTTTTCCTACCGGCTCCCACTCCTATGGAACAACCTCCCACCCAACCTCCACCTGGCCCCCTCCCTATCAGCCTTTAAACAGCTCCTCAAGTTTCTCCCTCCCACTCCCTGCCGCAGCTGTGCACCCAAATCCCTCCTTACCCAGACCTAGCACTATCCTCAGTAGCCTCGCCAGGTTTTTTCGGTTAATCCACTACTGTAAATATGTTAAGACACGCACTTGTAAATTACGGTAATATGGTCTAGAAATGTAATGAAATTATTTTTTTCCACTCTGCTGTTTTAAACAAAAGTGAAACCTCACTACCAAACTCTAAATGTAATATACTAATACTGTATTATTCGTCTGTTACTTGAAATTTGCTGTATTTCTCTGTCTCCCACCTTGTTCTACTTGTACCCGGGTCACACCTGGAAACGAGCCTCGGCTCAGTGTGCCTTTCCCGGTCACCAATTTTAAATAAATAAATAAATATCTGACTGACACCCATTTATGCTTACTATTTGAATTCTGTTATTCAGCCATTCTTGGACCCATTTCACAATATTGTGATTTAGTTTACAATCTACTAGGGTTTATATGACCTCTTTATGTTGGACTTTGTCAAAAGCTTTAGCGAAATCTAAATATATGCAGTCTACAGGTTTCCCCTTGTCCAAGGCTGATGATATCTTTTCATTGAAGCATAACAGGTTTGTCAGGCATGACCTTCCTGTGACAAACCCATGTTGGCTGTTGTCATGAACACTAAATTTCTTTAAATGGTCTTGCATTATATCCTTTACGAGGGATTCTAGAATTTTACCTGGTACAAAGGTAAGACTAATAGGCCTGGCATTTGTATAATTGGTTCTACTACCCTTCTTATGTATTGGCATTACAGTGGCTGATAACCAATCCCAAGGTAATTCCCCCTTTTTAAAACCACTTTAAAAACATACCTATTTGGGCTTGCCTTTGGTGATAATATGTTAAGAACTGACTATAATGTTATGACTGACATTTTTACATGTGTTTTTATATATTTATTGTAAGGGCACTATGATCTTTGGAATTATGCCTTTTTAGAAATAAAGCAGATTTGATTTGATTTTGTGATAGAATTCATATAAAGAAGCCTCAAGGGGTTGATATTTGTGATGCCACCAATTTTAGAATTTTTGCTGAGATATTGTCTGGTCCAGCAGAGTAAGTATTTTTTTATGTTCCTATTTTAGTTTTTATCTGTTCAGTAGTTATATGAATGCTTATTTCTTCTCCTAGTTGTATATTTTCCATGTATCCTGATTAAGGTGTAAATACGGAACCAAAGTCATTATTAAAGATGTTAGCTATTTTCTACGGTTCTTCTATCAGTGTATTATTATACTCTATTGATCTCAACTCTAAATTCTTGTTTTGAAGGGAGTTTACAGAACTATAAAAACTTTTGAGATTGTCCCTATTTGCTGTTCTGGATATGTTTTGTTCTACTCTCTGCATGCTTTTATGAATCATCTGTTTGTTCTGTACAGTGACATATTGTTACAAAAAAATGAAACGGTCTCCCCCATGGTTCTCTTTTTAATTTCTAAGCTGGACTTGGAAAAGAATTTGAACTGTTAACTTAACAGGGGGAGTGCCTTAGCTCTGGTAGAAATCATGTATGTACATATGAAAAAATAAGACAGTCAACCCCAGAGTGATTTATAGAGTTTTTCTTTGTCTCTTAGCTTTCCAGAAAGTATTTTCCACTTTGCTTTCATAAAAGAACCATTTTCTCCAAAAATTGTTCTCCACTTTGATATACAACTTCCAATAGTATATAAAATCATAGCTTTCAATAGGACATGCAAACAATTTCACTTAGTAACGTTTCAAGACCTTCCTGTCTCTTCATCAGACAACTGTAGTGAAAGCTGGAATAAAATAAACATAAAGTTCATTGTGAATAATTTCCAATTCCAAGGGCTACTTCAAATAAAGAATCTATTTTAATAGAATATTTAATTACATTGGAGGGGAGAACTAACCTGTGTGATATCTCAATAGATATGTCCTGATTGCAGTTCTCTGTGACCTCTGAATGTCCTAATAAATGAACATTTGTATATGTTACTTTTTATATAGGGTTCATTTTTGTAGTTTAGTTTATAAAAAATCAATTTATGTGGGTAATATTTGTTAATTTATTTTCTTGCTTCTCTACATATTACCACTTTTATGTTGCTAAATAAGCTTACATATCATTGCCTTAAAAAAAATATTTTTGGAATGGAGCTTGCCTTCATAAATGCTTCATTTTGTGAATCTGTAAATACAGGTGTTTTCACATTATTTACCTTTGTTATAGATTAGCATTCTCAAAAGTAAATACA
This sequence comes from Neoceratodus forsteri, assembly GCA_016271365.2. Classification (NCBI taxonomy): domain Eukaryota; kingdom Metazoa; phylum Chordata; order Ceratodontiformes; family Ceratodontidae; genus Neoceratodus; species Neoceratodus forsteri. The sequence continues at coordinate 568,725,671 of CM057449.1, read as the reverse complement.
TTTCAGCTTTAATTCAGCTTCAATTATGCTTTCTGTGAATAAATCAGAATGAACTTCTCAGTTAACATTGTATAAGAAGACAGATAAAAAGTAATGCACAAAAATGAACATGTTTATCTTTGTAACATACCACTGTCCTGTGTTACTTGTTCCTCCTCTCTAAAGATCACAGGACCATAATAATACCAAATGCGGCTAGTAAGGAAACTTTACAATGTCTAAGTGCATTTTACTGCCATCATAACCGAGGACGCCAACTTCTCCTCTGTGTCTGAGGTGGGAACAGGAGGGGCTGGGCTGTCTTATCATGCTCCTTCTCAAGCATGAACGCATCACTGAGTGATGTGCTGGGCAGCCCAGTCACAAAGCAAGCTGACATTCACGTAGGTATGTCAGTCCCTCTCGAGATTCCCATCAAGTGAAATGCTTTTCATTCTGAGCTTACTTTCAGGAATCTTTTTTACATATTTAATACGGAGCAAGGGCAGTATGAGAATGACATAAAAATGATCAGGGAATGGATGTGTAGTTTACAATCTGTGAATGGAATGGTGGGGGGGGAGCTGATTTGTTAAATGGATCTTGAAGCAGGTTAGATTATGAAGAGGGTAGTGATTTCTCCTGTGTTGAGGAGATAGGAGCTGGAGCGGCTAGATCGTATGTTGCCCTCCTGCTCAGAGGTATGAGCGACACTTGAGTGACATTCTGGGAAGGGAAACTGGGGACAGGGTTGGATGATCCTAAAACTGAGTGGTTTTAAATGAATGGTGTGCTGGGAATGATGAAATCACTGATCTTATGTGTAAATGATATGTGTGTCTCCTTTATATATTAACTTGAGATGTTTAAGTGTGCATTTGAACACCAAATAAAGTTTTGACCTACTATGTGTAGTATGCTTGATTGTTTTTAAACTTGTAAAAGGTTGTCTTTCCGCATATTATATCTTATATGTGAATCTTACTTATGTAATAAATGCGTTCTTATCTGCCATATAAAAAAAGGTAAGCCTGCCTGGCGAAAAGGATAAGCTGAACATAATCAATCATGTAAACACTTACAAAAAATTAACATTTCTAATCTTGAAAATGTTAATACTATAATAGATTGTCCATAGTAAATGCTGTGTTATTAGAGAAAAGAAAGGGGGAAGGGTGATTTTCCCCTTTCCACCTTTAGAAATAATGTCCATGTAATGATAATATGAGAATCTTCTGGATCCATCATTTTAATGTCCATATAGTCAATTTCCTTGAAAAATTATCGAAAACTTGTCCATATTAGATTCTTATTTAATCCATATCTCTTGATGTATGTTTTAAGCATGTAAATCCACCAAGCTTCTCTTTTTAGTAGCTGTGTCTCCCAACTGCCACCTCCTGTTGGTTTGGTGATTTTTTCTATACCCAAAAACTTTAAGCTTGATACTTGATGACCAAATTCCAGAAAGTGTCTTGCTAACGGGGATCTGATGTTCTCTCTTCTTATGTTGCTCTTGTATTCCATTATTCATGTTTTTAATGCTCTGGTGGTTCCCCTATATAATAGAGAGAAAAGGGGCAGATTACACAGTATATGACATCGCCTGTGTTACATGTAATCATGTAATAAAATCTTTCATCACAAACTTGCGATCTTGACAAGTGCTTTTGATTTCTTTACTTTTCATAGCATTCTTACAATGGGTGCAATTACCACATGAAAAGAAACCTTTTATGTCCCTATTTAACCTTATTGTGGTTCTTTTCTCTGGTTTCCAGTGTTGTGTCTTTACCAGTTCATTTTTTATAGTTTTTGTTTTTTTCGCTGTGATACAGGGTTTTTCCTGAAATACTTCCTCTCCCTTATTTGTTGTTTGTAGAATGTTCCAGTTGTTTAGAGGGACTCTTTTGATTCTTTCAAAATATTCTGAGCATTGTGTAGAAAATGACAACTTGTCTGTATTCTTTTCTCGTGTCTTGTCTTTTAGTAATACTGATCTTGACTGTTGCTTAACTTTCTGTTCTGCTTTTTCCAGAGTGTTGGTTTTATAGCCCCTTTTCAAAAATCTAGTTTTTATTACTTTCATGTTAGTTTGCAATCTTTCTTCTGTGCCACTATTACATTTTAATCTCAACATCTGGCTATATGGTATACTTGCTTTTAGTGTTGGAGGATGAAAACTGGTAGTATGGAATGCTGTGTTTTTGTCCGTAGGTTTTCTATATAAATTTGTAATCAACTTTCTATTTTCAGATACAATTTGTAAATCCAAAAAAGGTATTATTGCCTTGTCATAACTGAGTAAATTGCAAATATGGATATAAGGAATTTAAGTATACTGTGAATGTTAATAATCTTTCTTCTGTATCTTTTCATATTGTAATAATATTGTCAATAAAATGTGTATATAATAATATGGAATTCTGATATTCATTGTTATCATTCTGTAAATGTAACTTTTCAAAATATGCCATGTACATATTGTCATATGTAGGTGCCATTGTGGCTCCCATAGCAGTTCCAGTTTTCTGGAGATATGTATTTTCATCAAACTTGAAGTAATTATTTTCCAGTACAAATTTTGCAAGTTTTGATATAAATTCCTTGCTGGATTGATCATCAACATTTTGAGAAAGAAAGTATTCCATAACCTGTAATCCTGCTGTATGTGAAATACTGGTGTAGAGACTTTTGATGTTCAAGGTGACTAGTATGCACTGATCTGTCTCAATTCCTTGTTGATTAATTTCCTCTAGGATCTGTATACAGTGTTTCGAGTCTCTTAAATATGATGGAAAAGTGGAGATCATTTTTTACAGTGAAAGTCCACAAAGATGGAGAGGGGTTCCGTTATTGAGTCTGTTCCTGATATAATAGGTCTGCCAGGAGGGTTGATAGGATCTTTATGTATCTTGGGAAGGCAATAAAACAATGGTGTTCTTGGATTTTCATTTATTAATGATTCAGCTGTCCACTTTTGTATTATTTTTTTTTTTGTCTTCTGCTTCTTGTATCATTGCCTGTATTTCTGTTGATAACCTTTCAAATGGAATTTCTGGAACCAACATGTAAGTTATATTATCTTCTAATTGGTTTTTGCATTCCCTTTGAAAATTTATATATCTCAAAATCACAATTGCCCCTCCCTTATCTGCTTCCTTGATTATATTTTTATCATTCTTTAAATCATCTATTGCCTGTTTTTCTGATAAACTTAAATTAAATTTTGGTTTTTGTCTTTCACTCTCTTTCATAATGTTCTCTAGTTCCCTATCTACTTTTTCTATAAAAGCTTTAACATTAGGAGACTGTGTAGTCACTGAATCAAAGGTAGACTTTATATTCAAAGCTTGTTTTAAATTTTGAATTTCCTTTGTTCATGTGTCCCTTTCCATATCTGTGTCCTCTCTGTTTGAAAAAAAAATCCCTTAATCTTAGTTTTCAATAAAAGTTTTCTAGATCTAATATGAGTTCAAAAGGTCTGAGTTTTTCCATTGTACAGAAACTCAGGCCTTTATTAAGTACTTTGTTTTCTATAATTTAACACTCTGTCTGATAGATTAAATATAATTAACTCTGATTGTTCTTGGATCTGGTGACATGTATTTTGCCTGCATCTCTTTTTTCTCTGCCTCCTCTGTCTCTTTCTTGTATTGTGCCTGATGTTGAGGGTTCTGGAGGGTGGAGGGGGGAAAAAACATTCATAGTTTCTCCCTCCTCAACCCCATTGTGGCCTACCCAGCTCCCCCCCCTGGTTATCAGTGGGCACAAACCCACTCACACACCTCTGCAGCTGCCTGCTGACTGACAGCTTACGGTATCTGCACTATAGACACAGATTGTAAACTACAATCTGCTGCAAACCCATTGGTCCACACTGTGGACCAATGGGCTTGTAGTGCATACTGTAATAGTCATTCACAACTTTGTGAATGAATGACTTAATTCACAGCATGGACTAATGGGCTTGCAGCAGATACTGTAAGCTGTCAGTCAATGGGCAGCTGTGGAGTTATGCATGTGGGTTTCACCAGGGGGGGCTAGGTGGGCCTGGGGCTTCTGTGTGAGTGGAGGGGTGGGGGACCACTAGACTACCAGGGAAATTATTTTTACATTTTTACTGCGATCAGGGTTCCAGGCAGGGAGAGGGAACCACTGGACCACCAGGGACTGAATTTTTAGTTTTGTATGGCAACTGGGGTTACTTGCAGGGAGGGAGGTACCACTAGACTACCAGGAAAAGAATGATTACATCTTTACAGTGATCAGGTATGGAGCAGGAAGGAGGGATCCACTAGACTACCCAGGGCACACAATGGGAGATTGTGCACAGTGTTGGGGGTTGCCACCCATGGCTGGCAGCTGCTGTGTTGTGCTCTACGCTATAGCAGCCCACCTGTCGGTGGCTACCAGTTGAGCCTTTTTTTACAGTCTCAACTTTGTGCCCATGTATGCGGCACATCTCTGGGATGTGCCGACAGATGCACTGCATGTCCAGGACTGAGTTTCTGGATGTGCCGCATATACAGGGGCACATCCCCTGGAGATGTGCTGAATACATTATCTTTGTGCTGTGGCACATAGGGAATTTTGTTGCACAATTCCTCCTCCTCTTGAATATAGCCCCAGGGCACATTTCTGGGGTTGTGCCTGGCACAACTCAGTTGTGCCAGGCACAATTTCTTTGAATATCTAGGCCTATATCTGAATAGTCAAAGGTGGGGAGGATCATTTTCTGCACAACTGCCTGGTGTGCTGTTTGTGGAACACAATCTCTGTTTCTGTGTAAAGTATCAAGCTTGGAGTGCAGATTCTTTTGGATTGCATTCACATGTGCTGAAAAGTCCAGGTGGTGGTCTAACCAGACCTCCAGGTATCTGAAGGTGGTGACATTCTCAATAGATGTACTATCCAGAGTGTGGAAGGCAGTGGTGGAGTGGAGTTTAGATAGCCTCTGCCTAGTGCTGAAGGACATAGAGACTGTCTTTTTAGCATTCAGGAATGGCTGGTTGGATTGGAACCATAGCTGAACCCTATTGAAATCCTGGTGCAGCCTAGCCTTTACATCAGCATGAGAAGCACTAGAAGTGTAAAGGACAGTATCATCCATATACATGTGAATATCAGAAAAAGTGCAGGATGCAGGGAAGTCATTTAGAAAGATTGAAAATAATATTGAGCTGAGTACTGAGCCCTGGGGGGGGGGCTCCAGTGTTGATGGGGAGGGGAGGGAAGATGGAGGAGGCAATATTGACAGATTGAGATCTGCCTGTTCGGTAAGATTGAAATCAAGCTGTGGCTAAAGAGGATAGCCCAGTGGATGTGAGTTTTTGGAGGAAAAGGAAGTGTAATACTGTGTTGAAGGCCTTAGCCAAGTCGACAAATATTGCTGAGGTTATTTGCCCCTGATCAATACTGGTGAGTATGGAGTCAGTGATTCATATGAAGGAGGTGGTGGTGAAGTGGGACTTACAGAAGTCAGACTGGAAAGGGATGAAAAAGGAGTTAGAGTCAAGATGGGAGGTTAGCTGAGAGACAACAATACGCTCCTGGAGCTTAACCAGACTAGGGAGTAGAGAGATAGGTCAATAGTTCCCTGGGAGTGTGGGATCACTACCTTTAGAAAAAGGAATAACTGTAGAGTGCTTCCAATTTGTAGGAACAGAGGTAAGAGTGAAAGGCAAGTTTAGCAGTGAACCAGGGGAGATGATATAGCAGAGGTGGAGAGACAGAGTAATTTGGGATATAACCCATCTCGGCTCTTACCTTTCTTTTTTTTTGTCAACTCTCTTTCACTCCTAATCTCCGGCTGCCAGGAACTCCCTCAGGTGAGATCCACTCGAGTGGCTCCTACCATCCTGCCCGAATCCCTCTGACTAGAAAATCAGGGACAGAATCCTTTCCCACGTCAGCCCTGAACAGAGGAGAGGATCCAGGACAGCTGGTTAAATCAGAACTGGCAGTGGGCATGTGTGCTGTTCCCTCAGGTCTGCCATCATCCTCCTCCTGGCAGCTGGGCTTTTCCTCACTTGTTTTTTCCCCAAGGTGCAGACATGCAGTGACATCTGGGCATGGAAGGTGCACTCCTACCCCCTTTTCAGGCATCCACCATCACCTCTCCCCTTTCACATCCTTGCTGGTGCAGTGCTTGCGGTCTCCACTGGGAGCCACTATGAGGTGGGTATTCCCCAATGACCCACCCCAGGAGAGGAGAGCATCTCTATGGACACTCAATCCTCTCCTCCCCCACTGACCCTGGCACCCTGAGTCTGCTTCTGAACCCGGGTTGCCAGTGTGGTGCGATGTGTGGCATCCAGCACCTCATCCCTCAGTGCCATGAGGCTGGCTGGGCTCTTACCTTTGCTGGGGACCAAGACAAGTAGGGCTTTGTGGGCATCATTAGGAGAGATGAGAGAGAAGGAGAAAGTGGGGGTGGTAGCTGGATTAGGTGTGTGGAGGGAGTTGTGGATGGAATTGGATGTAACTGGAAGGAGAATAGCTAGGAGTGAGGATGCACAGGATGTGAAGAATGGATTGAAGGTTGATGCTGTAGATGGAGGGTTAGATAGTGTGGAATTACTATGTATGAGGGTAGGGATGGGGAGTTGGGAGGGAGGAGAGAAGAGGGATTTGACAACTTTCCAAAATTTGAAGGGATGGCTTAAGTTGGTGTTAAAGCAGGTAGAGAAATATTCTAATTTTGCATATCTGGTAGCTCTATTGCAAGCGTTCCTAAGATAGCGGTATTGGAGATGGAGAGTATGAGACCCAGATTTTTTGTAGGCCTTCCAGGCTTGATTATGAGCATGCATGCAAGCCAGCAGTTCAGCATTACTCCAGGGGAGGTGAGATCCATTTACTTGGAGTGTTTTGAAGGAGCGTGTAGGTCCCAGGTTTCCAGGAATTTGGTATGGAAATAACTGAGGGCAGTATCAATGGAGGATGCTATTGAGATGGGTGACCAATCAGTGTGCGTTAAGAACACTCAAGGGGGGTTAGATTTACTGAGCGAAATGATCGTAATGAGATTAGCTTAGGGGGAGCTTTGGTTCTATGGACCTTACAGATACAGTAAATCATGTGAAGGTCGCTCAGAGAATCTGGCAGGATACCAGAGTCAACTATGCAATGTAGGTATGAGGTAAGGACCCAGTCTATCAGGGTGTGATTAAGTGATCTGAGGTTGAGACAAGTGGATACAGTTATTAATTGAGTTAGGTTTAGCGAGTTTACTTTAGAACATATTCTGGAATTCAAAAAAGAGAGCCAATCCAGGTTTATGTCCCCTAGTGTATATATAGATATATATATATATATATAGGTCACCTAAGGTGGTATGTGAGGTAATGGAGGTTATGAGTTTGGATATAGTTGATGTAGGGAGACCAGGGTGGGAATAAGTTCTGGCTATGCCGGCTATGTATATAGGCAGAGTGAATGGGAGGGAAAGTTTGATGAGGATAAGTTTGTATTGGGAGGGGGATGATATTGACACTACAGGTGAATACTGGAGGCTGGATGATAAATACATCGCTACACCTCCACCTCTGCTAGGTCCATCTTGTCTAACAAGAGAGTAGCCGGGAATGATGAGACAACTGTTTCATATTTTGTGGGATAGCCAGGTTTCAGAAAGGACCAGCACATCAGGGTGGAGATCCATCATGAGGTGCTGAAGAAAGGTTAATTTGGGGAGCAGATTTCTTATATTAAAATGGGTGGTTTTTATGCCATTTGGAAGGTTTGTATGGGGAGGGGGGTAGGTCCTGGGTCGGTTTTGATGTCTCCTGTGAACATAAGTAGCAGAGTGATAAACAGTTTAGTAAGTATATGTGTCCACTTTGTACATGTTGGGTGTCGGCGGGGTGAGAGGGGGTTAGAAAATATTGATGGGAGTTTAGATAAATGTAGGGTGGCTAATAGGGTAGTGGGGGGTATGGATGCATGGGGAGGCCACGGGTAGTGGGTAAGGAGATAATGAGATGGTATTGTAGTGTGAGTTGGGGAATATGTTGTTGAAGGGAAGGGAAGCAAGGGATGGAGGTGTGTGTGGGTGGGGGTAGTGAGACCAGAGAGAGAGAAGGAGGGCTATGATGAGAATGTAAATTGTTACGTTGTGCATTGTAAAGAAAATGAGGAGTCATATTGGGGAAGTTTGGTGTTTTGGGAGTGTGATTTAGACACCGAATAGGTGTTTAGGAGGGTATAATAGGACAGCAGTAGTGGCAGTATGTGCAGAGTTCATTTGAGCCAGGTAAGGAGTTAGGAAGGAACAGAAAGAGGTGATATAAGTAACCAAGTGAAGACAGCACTTAGGGTTGAGTTCTCTAGATGGATGACATAGGAGCTTTAGAAAAAGGGATGAGTGTGAATCCTCTAGGTTGATTGTTTGTGATGGAAACTGGATTTGAGTGTACTGTAGGGTGAAAGGTAGACCTGTATTAATTGTTCTGTATTTAGTTAGTAAAGAAGTGAGTAGGAGGCATAATAGTATAATGCAGGAGAGGTGCATTGGTGCAGGAGAAGACATTTGGTTAATCTTGCTGTGCCACAGACTGATACATCAATCCAGAATTCCTATATGTTCTAATTCTGTTGACAGCCCAAGAGTTAAATGTAATGAGAATGTGTTGAGTGCAGAAGTGGTCAGAGGAAGAGGTGAGGCAGTTGGCAGGTTAAACAGCCTGAGAATGAATCATGTGCAATTGCCAAGCCCAAGTGGGTGGGATATACCACAGCCACAGTAGCTGCCCATGGTGCACAATCAGGCTAGTCTGCCAACAAAAAATGCAGCATAGCACAGCCTGAGTAATGGTGCCAAACACCAGAATAGCATGCAGTCCAAGTACCTGCAGAAATCCCCTTGTTCTCTGGGGGGCCAGACGAGGAGTGGGGGAAGGGAGGCTGGAGACTAGCTGCCCTCATGACCTCCCTAGGAGCTTCTGACTGAGGAGGAGCCTGGAAAAGGAAGGATTAAAAGGTAAGTTTCTGTGGTTCTCAAAAGTGAAGTCAGGTTTCTGTGGTTCACAAAAGAGAGGTCAAGTGCAGCAGTGGTAATAAGCAGGGTCCTACCCAGCTAAAACTGGAATAACAATGGGAATGGAGACAGAGCTGATTTGTGGGAGAAGGGATAGTCTGTTGGAATGGTGACAGAGCAGCTAAGTGGGGGATAGTCTGTAAGGAACGAAGACATAGAAGTTAGGGGAAGGGGGTACAAACTGAGAGGCTGAGATGCCTGAATGAATATAGATGGCAAAGTTCAGATACAGAGTGCTAGAATGGAGCTGTGTGAGAAAAATCTCCAGTAGCTAGCATAAACCGACAGTGCATTAAGAGAGACAGCAGTTCATTAAAGAGAGAGCAGGGCACAGAGGTTAAATTGAGGTGTAAAGTAGTCAGCTATAAGGTATTTCCAACCTGAGAGCATTGGAATAGAGACGCTAGAGTGACCCATGATAATTCAGTAGTAAAATAATTCTTACAAAGAGAGCAGCAGCAGTAGAGAAAAATCTTCCAGCGAGAGTAGGGTTAGTGAGGTTAGAATGCTGTGACAAATAGACAGCAGTAAAAGAGATCTTTACAAAGGGAGCAGGAGTAGAGAGAAGTGAAGGGAAGAGAAATATCTAGGCAGGTAGCTAGCACTAAGGCAGTAGAAACAACTTAAGAGTATGAACTGCATTTGAGGCAAGGTGTCTTGCTGAGAAAATTGAGCAGATTAACAAGGTCAGCTCTGTGCTGGGCAACAAGCAATGATACTGATAACTAATTCCTATCACAACACAAGCCGCATTCAGCACTAAACAGGTCACATTGAGTTTAACTAAACTTGAGTGGCAAGGACCGCACAGGTCAGAACAAAAATGGTGGTGCAGGTAGCTTTGGATTAGCAGTAACAAAAACTGTGGCACAGCACTACATTGGTCATAAGGACACATCTAAGCAAGTAGTCTGTGCATGACTAATAAAGACTAGGACATCAGGATTGGAAAGAGAAATCACAGGATCAGAGTTTAACATTAAAATGTGGTAAAACATGGCACTAATCAATCAATCAATCTTTATTTTACCAAGTGAAGCACCATTGAGAGAGCTCATTTGCAAGGTGGACATGGACATATTATAAATTCAGCACCTAAGCATGCCAGTCGTAGAGACACGATACATAGAATTGTGCAGGGTACACATTTCATACAGAACTTTGAAATGCATATCACGTAATATCATTATATGTATCCACAGCACTCTCAGTTAAATAGGTGAAACTACATGCCATGGCATAGCCAAATAAAGAAAAATGCATGATCAGGCTAGTCTGATGACAACAAATGTGGTGTAGCACAGCCTGAGTACTGGCGCTGAATGCCAGTAAAGCATGGAGTCCAGGTACCTGTAAGAAATTCCCTTGTCCTCTGGGGGGACAGATGAGGAGTTGGGGGGAGGCTGGAGACAAGCTGCCCTCACAACCTCCCTAGGAGCTTCTAACTGAGGAGGAGCCTCTAGGAATTCCCTTGTCCTCTGGGGGCCCAGATGAGGAGTGGGGGGGAAGCTGGAGATGAGCTGCCCTCATGACCTCCCTAGGAGCTTCTGACTGAGGAGGAGTCTTTAGGAATCCCCTTGTCTTCCAGAGGGGCCAGATGAGGAGTGTGTGGTGAGAGAGGCTAGAGATGAGCTGCTCTCACAACCTCCTTAGGAGCCTCTGACTGAGGATATGGGGTGAGGGAGGGAGAGAAAGAAAGGATCTGAGTTGCAGAAAAGGTTGGAAGAGGTAGGGGGACAGGACAGTATGGAGCTGAAATAGGAGTGGCAGTTTCCAAACCAGAATCTGGAGATAAACAAGGTGCAGTAGGTGAGGCATCAGTCCTAAAGAAAAGGGAATGAGAGCAAGGTATAGAGGTAAAAACCCCAGTGCTTTAGTTTGAGAAAAACAAAGAGGAAATAACATGCTATTACAATTATTTGGGGCTCAGATTTTCAAATAACCTCTCATGGACCCCACAAATAAAAATAATGACTCAAAAGCTGAAAACTGCATTTAATGCCTTTAAAAGGTTTATTTTATTTTATTTATTTATTTATTAAGGTCTTGGATTACAAATACCTATGAGTCAGATACTCTTTTACATAGGTTCCACATCAATCAAGACAATAAGAATAGATAAATATATATACAAAAAGCATCAGGAAGCAGGTGCAATGAGCTTACAAGATTCAGAGACTAGGTTAGGGTAATACAGGTATGTAAAAACAGCATATTACCAAGAATATAACGTGTTATGTGTAACAAGATAAATAAAACAAGAAAATCCACGTCAGTCAAAAACAATACAAAAAAATACATATACAGATAAACATTTCAGGAGGTGGTTGCAAAAACAAGCATGATAGCAGAGACTAAGTGAGGTTAACACAGGTATTTATAACAATATAACTGCCAGTATGTACACATACTAGGAGGCTATTTGGGTATTAGCAGGTAAAATAGGATGCTGGGGAAGCCAGAGGTGACTTTGTCAGCTAAGGTGAAGTCAGCCTGGGTAGACTTCATTGGGGGGGTGACAAAATCATTTTTGGGAGAAAGAGTAGGAGAAGGATGAGGGACAGAAATTGCAGCCATGAAGGGAGGCCAAAAAAATTGAAAAGGAGGCCAGGTAAGAGCTGACAGGGCTGCAGAAAGATGGGGAGAAGTGGGAAAGGAGGGGCAGGTAAGAACCGTAAGGCTAATAGAAAGAAAAATAGGGTGTGAAAAGGAGACTAGGATGAGGGGGGAGAGAGGAGGGGAAGTAGGGGGCAAGGAAGGGCAGTCACAGTGGCTGCGAGCAACAAGGTGATTTCTCAGGAGGTGCCTGAAAGGGCCAAGTGTGGGAACATCAAGGGAGCTGGTGGGAAACCCATTTAGCTGATTAGGAGTTCGGCAGCTAAAGGATTATTGGACTTAACTTGTTCAGAAAACGGCGACTTGGAAGGTGAGATTAGAAGCATTCCTGGTGGTACATGAGCTCGTTGCGTTGGTTAGCAGGGACAGAGAGTTTGGGGTGGGGTGTTAGGCCCAAGCTTTACTAATAAAATGGGTCAGAGCTTAATTAAAGGTTTGTTGAAAGTAGAAAATATCAAAATCAAAACAAGCATATTGTATGGTACAGAAATCTGGACTCCCGCAAATATAAAGCCATAGGAAACAGAAATAAATAAAATGTATCACTACATATTAAAAGTGTAACAGTCAGTACCGGCAGAAATTTTGAGAAAAGCGTTAGGACAATTTCCATGATCTATAATGGCATTAGGGAGAAGGATACATTTTTATATTAAACCTGTTCCTTCTTCATGACAATAGTTACCTAGGATGTGTCTTGAAGAACAAATAAATTATCATAAAAAAATTTCACTTCAAGCACTACTAAAACTACTAAGGAAAATGTCCTTCTCTCGGGCTTGGGAAATTTACTTTAAAAAATTTATGTCACTCCTTCAATTGAAATAAAAGAGTTAGTAAAAAGGAGGTTAAGAGACTTATCAATATTGCAGGATTAGGAAAGAATTAATAAATTATGGCACTATAGATGGTACAAAATCATAAAAACAAAACACAACTTGGAACCATACTTGTCCATTTTAACAAACCCGGATGAAAGGAGAGTTATAACTAGGTATAGATTAGAGTTATATGCTGCTAATTACATCCTCTATGTCCAAAAAAGAGCTGGAATTACAGACTCTAAATGTAAGTGTTCATATGGAATTGAGGACGATCTCAAACATATTGTGTTACATTGCCTCCAGTTTGAAATAAGGAAAAAATGGTTGGCCCCAATGTTCACTACCCTTGGTCTCCCCTCTGAGGAATTAATAATGTTCCTGTTCAATTCCAGTGATGTACATATTCTTTCATGATTGTATAGATTTCTATACTCGCTTAAATTGTGATGATCAAACGATATCAACATGTGATTCTGTTTGGATGTTATTGGTACTATGCATTGAAGGTGATGACTCTTAGATTAATAATGCACCAACTGCTCTACTAATGTAGTAAATCTAGATGTTGATGATTTGTACAATTCACTTTTATGTATGAGGAATATTCTTTATATATGTGCACTGTTATATTTTTGAATGTGTTTTGTTACAGAAATTTCATACAAGGTTGTAAAGACATTTGTTGATCAATAAACTTGGCTACCTACCTAAAAAAAGGCATAGAGGTAGGAGTTGTAATGCATATGCTGCCTACACTACATCCATTGGCTATTTTAGATAATAAAGTTTGGGTAACCCTTGGCCTATTAAAATTGATTAGAACAAGAAATAAGGCTTGGAAAAACTTTAGAAAATTAAATCTCCCCAACATCAACAAAAATACAGGGAAATAAGAAACCAATGCCAGACAGCCATTAGAGCAGCTAAAATTGAGTTTTATAATCAAAACTTCACAGAAACCAATGGTAATTCACATTTAACATGGAAAATCTTGAACTTCTTTTTAGGAAAGTCTCAAGTTCAGGATAAATTTGTCCTTGACCTTGATGGCCTGCCAATCAATGATCCAATGAAAGTTGTTGAGGCTTTTAATACACATTTCTCTAACTTAGAACGATATAGGGAAAGGGTTAACATTATTGATAGGCAGAGGAATGACTTTGATATTCCTAGTAAGAAATTTGAAACAAATATAGTAAATAAAAATGTGCCTAAATTTTATTTTCAGTTTTTGCATCCCACTGATCTGGTTAGTTATGCTCTCAGGATGAGTCCTAAGCCAGATCACTTGGACTTTAGGATAATTAAAAAAGTTATAAATTCTATATCTAAACCTTTAACCATTCTTTTTAATTATTCGCTCTTCAATGGTGTGTACACTGAGAGCTGGAAAAGTTCCATTATTAAACCTGTTTTTAAATCTGGTTCTAGAACCAATATAAACAACTACCGTCCAATTTCTCTATTAGCACCATTGTCAAAAATATTGGAAAAAATTGTTCTTGACTAAGCCACCAACCACTTGGAAAATTATAACTTATGGACAGACTCACAAAACGGTTTCAGATCTTCTCATAACACAGAGAATGACTTGGTGAAGTTCACCAGCCAAGCCACTAGAGCCAATGCTTCGGCATTTGTGGACCTCACCAAGGCATTCGATCTTGTAGATCATACTGAACTTCTTAAAAGTTTATCTGACTTTTTTTGTTCTGATGAGGTGATTGTTTGGTTTAGGAATTATTCATCACACAGAAATCATAAATCCATGATTAATGGGGTATTTTCAAGTCAAGCAATCACAGGGTGTGGAGTCCCACAGGGCTCCATACTCTGACCTTTTTTTTATTTTCTGTTTTTGTTAATTCTTTATCGCCTATTTTTTCTAATATAGAACTAATTCTTTATGTAGATGATGTGGTATTATTTTGCTCTGGAACTAATTTGCCAGCTCTTAAAGAGTCTTGCAAACAGATTTTACTTTATTACATCACTGGTTTGACTCCCATAAAATGGTATTGAATTCTGTAAAGACTAAAACCATGGTTTTTGCCTCGCATAAGAAATCTTTTGTTTCTGAATTTAACATGTCTGACAATGATGGTATCTTGCTTGAGTATGTTAGGGAGTTTAAATACTTGGGGATTGTATTGGATTCCTATCTTTTATTTGAAGCTCATATAGTATATTTAATTAAAATACATTATCAAAGATTGGGTTGTCTTTATCGGATTAGAAAGCATCTTAATATAGAAATCAGGACTATGCTTACACATAGTCTTTTGCTTTCAATAATAGATTATGGGTCAGTAGTTTACTCACGTTCATCTGTTAAGATGCTTAATAAACTTCAGGCAACATACCACTCTGTAATACTGTATGCTTTGCCACCAGGCTAGGTCAGGTCAGGCTAGGTCTACTCACCATTGTATGTTATATAGTTCTTTCAGATGTCTCTCATTAATTGGGAGATTTCATAACATGTCTCTTATATTTCTACAAAAAATTAAGTTGAAACTTCTTCCCAATAGTATTATGAGCTTGTTTTCAGCTATTCCCTTGATAAATAACACACATTTACAGAGTAAATATTCATTTCAGATTCCATTTTATCGAACTGCTTTTGCTCTGAAGTCTTTGACATATTTTGCACCTAAACTTTACAATGATTTACCTTGTCATGTTGTTGGATGTCAAAAAATATCTTTATTTAAGACAGTTCTTAGAAGAAATTTATTGATAAATTCTGTTTGCAGGTGTTTTAATAAGCTCTAATATTGTAGTAAATGTTTTTCCTGGCTTGTCTTATTTATGTAAAGTGTTTGTATTTTGCAATGTTTTGTATTTAATGTATTGAAACTGGACGTCTGTGAAAACGGGCTTTGCCCACAGACCTTTTCAGTATAAAATCAAATCAAATCAAATTTTAGGGAATATTGTGATAATGCATTCAGAAAAGCTCATTACACACATCACAATTTCTATAGGATTCTTGAATTCCTTTAGTTTTATTCATTTTCTGACTTATCTCATCTTCCATAATGAGACTTTGTTTTTTATCAGTTCAAAAATAAAAATATTTCTTAGTCCTTGATTGTTGGCAAATGAATGATGCATGTATTACTAGGCCTAAACTAAAACAAAGGGTGTGGTTCTCCTTAACAGTCTTCTTCATACTTGACCCCAGTTGTTCATGGTAATATTATTTTCTAATTTTTCACAAAGGATCATGTAAACTTTGAGGTGGTATTGCTACAGGTTCAATTTTATCAGGATGCTCGTGTCAATATGCAAGCAATAACACTAATAAGGTGGGATGTATTTAGCTATACCAGACTGCCCAGGGATGTAATGAGGCCCAATGCCACAGGTGGAGAGAGTTATTGCCCCTGCAAGGTCCAGTGTAGCCTATACTGCTCACCCTGGAGGGTATTATTATGTTTAAAAAATTGGCTACATGTGTCATTTTTTATAAGATTAAAAAATAAAACAATGTTGTAAAAAATTAGTAGAAAAATCTATTTTTAGTCATTTATTGGTAAAGCAGTTTCTATACCTGCCAGTAGAGAGCACTGTAGTATTTGATAGTTGTTTTGTTCCCCATTTAGGGCCTGAACCTTGCCCTCTCCCAATGTCCATTTTCAGTTTTGATGAGGGGAAGCCCTTACATCCTTTTATGTTAGCCATCTGCTCCATTTTATGTACTCATCACCCCACCCAGTTTACTCCATGGTCTATTACTGTACCATTGACTTGAGTATGAGACCAGCAGTACTTTCTTGTTTTTTACACCCACAGATTGAGGCACGCTGTCAGCTTGTGACATAAGGGAAAGTGGATGGGCAGAAAACAGATGCAACTTTTTGAGCTGACAGCTGTGAGGAATCCGGTAATGGAAAGTATTTACATCAAAAAGCATTGTTTATGGCATTTAAACAATTTACAGTGAAGTTCATTTGCATGGGGGAGGGTTCTGACTTGCTCCTGTCATTTAGTGAGGGAGGGAAAATTGCAACGTGTAACTTTTATAGTCCAAACTGGCACAGTAATACCAGTTTAGTACTGTGGCAGGCCAGCACCTATTTTTTTTCCTGTTCTCTACTGGTACTTAATGTACCCTGTTGGCATGGACCTCAGCCAATCAGAGACAAAGAAATAATAAGCCCATTTTCTAAACATCAATATACTGTACACCAATACACCTGTAACCATAATGTTATGGTTAAAGTGTCTTGATGTACATTAGCATGTTTCAAATCAAATCAGTTTTATTTATAAAAAAGGTGCTTTTCTTGAACCAAGGTACCTGTACAATAAAATACATAAAATAAAAATAAATTATTATAAACAAGCATATAAATTCCAGCAGAAGACAGTATAATAGCAGCATAACAAACTAAGACAGCCACATCAATCAACAAAAGCCAGGCTAAAAAGATAAGCTTTTAAAGCGGTTTTAAAACTCTGGATGGTTAGGCAATCTCGTACCTGATGAGGTAGAGAGTTCCACAGGGAGGGAGCAACAAAGCTAAATGCCCTTGCTCCAGATGTTTGCAAACGTACCCTGGGAACCTCTAGCAATCCCTCATCAGTGGATCGGAGAGGATGGAGGGGACAGTAAGGACAAAGGAGATCTTTCAGGTAACTCAGTCCCTGGTCATGTAGGGCCTTATAGGTTAACAAAGCAACCTTAAAGGTAATCTGCCACTGTATCGGCAGCCAGTGCAGACCGCAGAGCACAGGCGTTATATGACTGGCTCTTGAAGCACCAGTCAATAGTCTGGCTGCCGTGTTCTGCACCAGCTGCAAGCAGCAGATATCAACCCCCGGCAGCCCTAGGTAAAGGGCATTGCAATAGTCAAGGCAGGAGGTAATGAAGGCGTGAACCAATGTTGGAAGATCATCAGGAGGAACCAGATGTTTCACCCAGGTGATATTTCTCAGATGGTAAAAGGAAATTTTAACAACTGCTGACACCTGTGATTTTAGGGTCAGACTGTCATCAAACATAACGCCCAGGTTCCGCACCCAGTCTGAGGTAGCTAGCTGAACACCTCCAAGCCACAAACCCAAATGTGAACCTGCCAGCATATCCACCTCATGACAACCTGGGTTCACGACCAACACCTCAGTTTTTACAGGGTTCAACCTTAGCCAGCTCACGTTCATCCAGGCCTGAATTTCAGTCAGACAGCTGTTGAGCACCGAGACAGCATCATCTTGTTCAGGGACAAAAGACATGTATAACTGAGTATCATCTGCATAGCAGTGAAAACGCAAGCCATACCATCTAATAATCACTCCCAATGGCAGCATATACACTGCAAACAATATGGGCACTAGAATGGATCCCTGCAGAACCCCACAGGGTAGGGAGAATGGAGCTGAGGTACAAACCCCAGACACCACTCTCTGAGTCCTACCCATGAGGTAAGATCAAAACCATCTGAGGACAACCCCCAAAAGTCCACAGATAAACCGCAGGTGATCCAACAGCACACCATGGTCCACAGTATCAAATGCTGCAGAGAGATCAAGAAAGACCAAGATGGAATGAGTCTTTCGATCTCTCACTATCAGGGGGTCATTTAGTACCTGAACAAGAGCCGTCTCAGTACTATGTCTCTTCCTTAAACCGGACTGGAGAGAATCATAGATATTGTGGCTGGTCAAATGGTCCTCCAGCTGTAAAGCCACCACCTTCTCAATAACCTTACCCAAAAAGGGAAGGTTAAAGACCGGCCTGTAGTTTGCTAGACAGTCGGGATCCAAGGAGGGCTTCTTAAGAAGAGGCCAAACCATGGCCTCCTTAAGAGAAGCTGGAAAAATTCCCCTCTCCAAGGATAACCAGACTATCTCAGCAAGGAACGGGCCGATGACATCAACACAGTCAACAAGCAAGTGCGTAGGGCCCGGATCCAAACTACAGTTGGTAGGACGTAAAGTCTGGATAACCATCACAATATCACTGATTGTAGGCTGGCCAAAGTCTCACCACTCAAACTGGGAGTCTGACATCTCCTGCCGACCACTGCTACTCCCTAGAGAAAGGGTCAGGCAGATAACAGACCTGATCGTGGCAACCTTATCTGTGAAGAATCAAGCAATCTCCTCACACTGCTCTTGTGAAAAAGCATTTCTGGGCTGAAGACAGAGTGGATTGCACAGTCTGTCCACAGTCCGGAAAAGTTGAGCTGGTCGATTCCACACTGCAGCAATTTCCCTGGACAGGAATTCTGCATTCTTACGGGAAATTGTTGATTGATAGACCAAATAATGGTCCATCAAACTAAGCCTGTCACACACCAGGCTGGACCTCCACCATCGCCTGTCTAGCTTTCGTCCAACTCTCCTCAACTCCCTCAAGTCCTCATCAAACCATGGAGACCTAGGATGAAGGGAGAGTGGATGAACACGAACAGGAACAATGGAATCCAGGGCCTCTGTCACCGCCTTATTATAGGTGAATACAAGATCTCCTGGATCCACGCATTCCCTTGGCATGCCCAATAGGTCCAGCATTTTGAAACTGTATTGACAGAAGAAAACCATGCTGACAGAGCTTCAAGCTTTTTATGTAAAATAATTTAAGTTTCTCCAGCAGTGATAGCAGCACTGACATTGTTGGTGATGACAGACACTGAGCTGTACATTGAGGAGAGGGCCAAGGGAAGGGTCAAACCATTTTTTTAAATACATTAGAGAAAAAAGGAAGCTGAGAGGGGGGATTGTAAGGCTGACAGAAAGGAGCCGAAAAATTAAGGAGGATGACCAGAAAGCAGTCATGCTTAATGACTACTTCTGCTCTGTATTTACTCTGGAGGATAGTAGGCCTTTTCCAGAAAGCAGCATAAAGTCTGCTGCAAGGGGATCTTAGAAATGGGGCATCAAGTTCACATGTAAAATCACCTCAGGCTACCAAATTCCAAAACATCCTGCTATCTTTGGCATTTACAGCAATGAATAATCTTCTTAGTTATGTATTTATTTTTAAAATTTGAATTTTGCTTAGGGGGTAGGAGCTCTGGGCCATGGTCCTATTACAAGCTCAACCCAGGCCAAAGCACATAAAATTGCAAACAAGTAATAGAACAGACAAATACATACAAATAATTCAACAATTACATTTAAAATCATAAAACATATATAGCCAGATATTATTCCATAATATCTTCAGATTAATTTTTGTTGTCTCAAAATATTTTTATAGCCCTTCCTGTTCCTTTTAAGTTTTTTTTAAGTTCTGTTTGGTTGCATTTTGTTTGGTACAGAAACATAAACATAGAAACATAGAATTTTACAGCAGATAAGGACCGCTTGGCCCACCTAGTCTGCCCATTTCCCTACCTAATGGATAAGCTGCAGATCCTAGTTAACCAACAGCCTACTTCCTCCTAGCCCCCACTAGAATTGCCTTATGTCTGTCCCATGCATTCTTGAATTCCTCCACTGTTTTTGACTCTACAACCTTCTCAGGAAAGCTGTTCCATGTATCCACAACCCTCTCTGTGAATAAAATACTCTTCACATTACCTCTGAGCCATCCCCTCATCTTCAAATTATGCCCTTGTTTTTGCACATCTCTTTCTGAGAGATGCTACCCTCTTGGACTTTGTTGATTCCCTTGAGGTATTTGAAAGTTTCTGTCATGTCTCCCCTCTCCCTCCTTTCCTCGAGGCTATACATCTTTAGTTCCTTTAGTCTTTATTCATATGTCTTCTGATGCAGACCCTGCATCATTTTGGTTGCCCTCCTCTGGACAGCCTCCACCCTGTCTATGTCTTTGCAAAAGATGGGGTCTCCAGAACTGTAACACAGTACTCCAGATGTGGTCTTACCAACTGTCTGTACAGAGGGACAACAACTTCCTGTTTTCTACTGGTGATGCCTCTTCCTATGCATCCCAGTATCTCCCCAGCCCTCCTTACTGCCTTCTCACATTGCTGGCCCACCTTTAGGTCATCTGATATGACTACCCCCAGGTCCCTTTTCAATTTTGTTGTTGTCAGTATCTCACCCCTCATTGTGTACTCTTCTCCTGGGTTTTTGTTTCCCAGGTGCATTACTTTGCACTTTTTTGCATTGAATCTAAGCTGCCATACATTTGACCATGCCTCCAAGCTTGCCAAGTCCCTTTTCAACCTTTCCACCCCACCTTGTGTATCAACCCTGTTGCAGATATTTGTGTCATCTGCAAAGAGACATACTTTCCCTTCCAGTCCCTCTGAATTTACCTAGAAATTTGCAATTCCGGGTCCAGGTCCACCTGGTGCTTTACTTTGGGATTATGCATTCTCAGAGATATTGTCAAAGGGAAGTGATCACTTTCTGCATGACACTGCACATTGAAATGGGTACACTCAGCCAATAGCTGGAGTGACACTGTTATAATGTCACTTATAAAGACATTAAAAAGGACCAGCCCCAGTACTGAACCCTGTGGTACCTCACTAGTAACCCTTCTTTCTTCACTGTGGACTCCATTTACTATTACCCGCTGTGTCCTGTTGTCCAACTAGAGTTTTACCCAAGCTACCACCCTAGGACCCACTCCCAGGCTGGCTAATTTGTTTATTAATCTTTTGTGTGAGACTGTGTCAAATGCCTTGCTAAAGTCTAGGTAGGCCATGTCCATAGCCCCTCCCTGGTCTACTGCTTTCATCACCCAGTCAAAGAAATCAATTATATTTGTCTGACCTGACCTTCCCACTGTGAATCCATGCTGCCTTGGGTCCTGTGCCCCACTGGCCTCTAGATACCCAACAATTCTTGAGTATACCTTACTCTTGTCATAAGTTGGGACTTGGCTCTTTTACATGTTCTGTTGAATCAGCCACCCTCTTGTTTCCCTCTGCCCTGATCCCCTTCCTTATGTAAAGCATTTACTATTTGTTCAAATCAAGGTTCAATTACCTTATGTAGGGACTCTGGATTTTTGGCATAAACTTTTCCTCAAAAGCAAGCACAACATCATTTACTGTATATAGGTTTCCAAATTATCATCTCATCTCAGACTTCTCTTAAATGAAATTTGCAATTCTGGGTCCAGGTCCACCTGGTGCTTTACTTTGGGGTTATGCATTCTCAGAGATATTGTCAAAGGGAAGTGATCACTTTCTGCATGACACTGCACATTGAAATGGGTACACTCAGCCAATAGCTGGAGTGACACTGTTATAAAATCAATGACTGACTACCCATTTGTTGATACACCATTGGAATTTGACCTGCTGATTCTGCTATTAATTGGGACCAAGAAAAGATTTCTTATGAGCTGTATCATGGCCAGACTATTGTTATTAGTGTTACTGTCCACTGATTGTTTTTGGAAATTATTCTCTTCTACTGTTTAAGGATAAAGCAAATCTTCAATTGTATTATGATACTGGCTAATCCTGATATTGAGGCCCCCTTTATAATCAGAACCTAGGTAATTTCTAGTCAGATTTAATAGTTATATGCATACATTTTCCCAGATCACACGCTCAAAACTCTTTGAAGATTAAGGTCGAAAGTATACATACATAATAACATATTCATTACGATCTACTTTTTATTTATTTATTTATTTTTTAATATATGTTCAGAGACAAACAATAAAAGAGTCCATGATGTAAATAACCTTGAGAGTTACATAAAGTAGGAGTACTTATGACATAGTAATGCAGAAGACATGTGACATATTTAATAAAACAAACTCTGGACAGAGCCAGTATGGCTGCAAAATTATATTATTGATGATGGTTGCATCCTAGCTGCTATATCCTTTGTAAATACTTATGGGGTTGTGTCTGCTCTTTCAAATAAATTATTTGGTACCTGCAGCATCAATTTTTTTTATTCATTTATTTAGAAAGGACATAGACAGAAAGAAACGTTATGATTTACCATAGCAGAAAACATAGAAACATAGACAATGGTAGCAGAAAAAGACCAGAGATCCATCCAGTCTGCTCAAGTTACCTTTACCTTTATCCTTAGAACCTATTGTTCCTCCAGGGTATTAACCCTCCTGATCCTCTCCCCATTCTCTTTCCTGGACCTGTCACCCTGGGCAACCACTATTCCCTTCATTCTATTCCATGTCTACTTGAATTCCTTGACTGTGTTTGCACCCACTACCTCGGCCGACAGACTGTTCCAAGGTTCCACCACACTTTCTATAAAGTACTGCCTCACATTCCTACTGAATCTCCAACCTGCTAATTTCCAGTTTTGTCCACATGATCATGAGTTGCTTTTCAGTCTAAATAATTCCCAGCATTTCACTTTATTAATTCCTTTGAGGAATTTGAAGGTCTCTATCATATCTCCCTTCTCCCTTCTGGTTTCCAGTGAGTACATATTTAGTGTCTTGAGGCGATCCTCATTGGATCTGCCCTGCTGTCCCTGAATTTTTTTTGTCACTCTGTGCTGCACTGTCTCCAGCCTATCTTTGTCTTTTCTGAGGTAAGGGACTCCAGAACTGGTTGCAATACTCCAGGTGAGACCTCACTAGGGATTGATAGAGAGGAAATATTATCTCTTTTCTTCTGCTTTCAATACCCCTCTGATACATCCAGCATCCTGTTAATCTTGCTATAGACCTTGTTGCATTGGCTTATCTGTTTAAAGGAGTTACTGATGATAACTCTTAGATTCCATTCCTCATCTGTAGTCCATTATTTTGCACGTTTTGGCAATGAATTTTAACTGTCAGATCTTTGACCATACCTCAAGCTTTTGTAGGTGCCCCTGCACATCCCTTATTCCCTCTTCACTATCCACCCTCCCACATAGTTTTGTGTCATCTGTGAAGAGACACAACCTGCCCCAGCTTCCTTCACAAATTTCACTAATGAACATGTTAAAGAGGACAGCACCCAGGACAGATCCATGTAGAACTCCACTCATTACTTCCATCTCCTTTGATTTAATGCCACTGACCACCACTCACTGTTACCTTCTTTCTAGCCAATTACCCACCCAGTTCACTAAAGTTGTAGCTGCACTTAGGTCGTCCATCTCCTTAAGCAATCTCTTGTGTAGTACCAAACTGAAAGCATTGCTGAAGTCAAAGTACAGCAGATCCACTGCATGGCCGTTGTCTAGTTCCTTTGTCACCCAGGCAAAGAAAACTATCAGATTAGTCTGACAAGACCTTCCTGCCATGAAACTGTTCTGTTTACTATCCTGGTGTCCATTGCTCTCCAGGTAGTCTATGCTGTCCCAAATTACACTGAAAGATTAAATTGTAAGGGCCACCACAATGATAAAACCTTCCCACAGATCCAGCTGTAGCCTGCCATGGTGTTGAATTAATCTAATTCCTTTATATGTGACAACCAGACATTTGTCAGAAAACAGACCCCAAATCCATGACATTTGTGTAGTCATTTACTTTATACATTGCTCTTTGTGGATCTCCAAAACAGTCTCTGATAGACGTGTTAACCTATCACTACAAATGTGGCTATATTGAGCTCAAACTCATGTTAAACAATGTTTTTATGGAACTAAGAGTCTGAATTCAAATGGCTCCCATAATCTGTAAAAAAAACATACTAAACTCATTGTAACATAATCTGTTTCATAAAAAAACTATCCTGGCAAATGTGCATTGGCACATATTTCACTGTTAGTGTAAATCAAAATTACACAAGCTGCCGTTAAGTGTGCATGTCTTTAAATATGCCTATTGTATTTTGCTGCTCCACCATTTATCTGCCTACTAAAAATGTATCCATTTACAATTCTTCATTGATTTGATCTCTTCTGTTTCATGCATGAACATCACAATTCATTTTAAGAGCATCTATGTGAACTTATGAAAAATACACGTGAACTTTCAATCTGATTTATTATCCATACTGACTAATTGTTACAGACTAACAAATCTCTTCTTTGACTCTAGCCATGAAAGGAAAGGGTAGCTATTAGGTTCTCCCAGTTATCATTCCAACCCTGTGCTCAACATTCTAACTCTGTGCTCAAAGTTGTATGCACCCTCTCAGGCTTTAAAGACATTGGGTATTAACCTATATGTTATGTGTATGAGTGTAATATGTAAGTATTTAATGGGCTAAACAGCCATGAAATTGAGGGTCACAGCAAGAACTATATACCAGCATAAATACAATATAATATTTAGTTCTTACTGGTATGAAATCAGGGTACATTCCTGCGATTGATTGATGCAGTACATACAGACAAGTACTTATACTGGAAAATAGTAAAGCAGATACTTTCCTTGACCACTCAAGCACTCAAAAAATTACAAAAACTTATACCAAATATTTAAGTCCTTTAACTACATGTTCTTAGTGTAAAGAAGCTGATTTGGCTGAAGGCAGTTAAATACTGACAAATTATATCTATGCACATAACATATAGGATATATCCCAGCATCATTAAAGCCTAAGATAGTGCATAAAACGTTGAGCACAGAGTTGGAATGATAACTGATGTAAACCTAATAATTACCCTGTATTTTCAGGATTAGAGTCAAAGGAGAGATTTATTAGTGTATAACAACTGGTCAATAGGGATAATGAGTCAGATTGAAGGTTCATGTATATTTTTAATAAGTTCATGTAGATGCTGTTAAAATGAATTGTGATGTTCACACTCCAAACAGAAGGGCTCAAATCAACATAGAATTGTAAACTGATCCATTTTTAACAGGCAGTGAGGTGGTTGAGCAGCAAAATACAAAAGGTAGATTTAAAGATGTGCACACTGAATGACACCTTTTGTAATTTTGATTTACACTAATAGTGAAATCTGTGCCAATTCATATGTGCCAGATAGTTGTTTTTTTTATGAAATAGACTACGTTACAATTAGTAGTTTTTTTTTTTTTTTACAGATTATGGAAGCCATCTGAATTTTAGACTTTTAGTTCCATAAAATGTTTTTTAACATGACTTTGAGCTCAATAGAGCCACATTTGGAGTGATAAGTTAACAATGCCATCAGGGATGGTTTTTGAGATCCACAAAGAGCAAAAAAGTATAAAGTAAATGACTACACAAATGATATGGATTTGAGGTCTGTTTTTTGACAACTGTCCTGTTGTCTAATATATAAGAATAAGTTTAGTTCAACACTGTTGCAGGCTGCGGCTGGACCTACAGGAAGGTTTTATCATTGTGGTGGCCCTTACAATTTAATCGGTGTAACTTAGGGCTGTGCTTTTGTGTTACAAAGTGGTTAAATTCTCATTGTAAAAAGTCCAAACAGTGTTTTGTTAAAGGTTTGCTTTGATGAGTGCAGTGGGATCAGGAGCAAGAAAATTGTGTGGCGGGCGATGGGGAGGGAGGAAGCAACTGTACAGTACTGAATGGAGGGGATGCGGAGAGATGTGACTCAAGTCTACTCCATGGAAGGAGACATGCTGTGCTATAAGCAATTTAGTTTTGATATTTGTTTCTATTGGATTACCTGTAGAAATCATTTTGAAGTTGCTGGGTTGTCTGAGTTGAATCTGATTCTACTCTCCTGTAAACCCACATCTCAACTGAACTGGGTTCTGAGATGTTTACTGCTCATGCCTAATTCTGTTGAACCTCATGTGTACTATGGCAGGATCATTTGAATGCTGGCTTCCTAGTGTATGAAGTGTCTATCTCAGTATTTGATTGAGATCTGATAAAAAAGCAGATAGATCACTCTTGACAATAGGAAAACTAAATAACTGTTTAAATCTAACAGCTTATATACATGAGGAGCCACATGTGACAAACCATTTTTTGTGTACTCATCAGAATTAAGTTTGTTACTCATACCCTGATAATAAATTTGATGAAATGTTGAAGTGTAAGTATGATAAATGTGATTTTAAAAATAAATATTAGACTTTTCACATATCTGTCATAACTGTGTATAGTTCATACATTTATCTGTACAGCCACTCTCTTGTCTGCAGCTTGTAAGCATTCCCATTGAAATGAATGGGCTCATTCATTTCAATGTGCCCATTCATTTTAGTAGCCTTTTTTTTCTCAGGTTCATAACTTTTTGTGTGTTACTATTTTTTCTGCTTTCTTCTGTTGAGATTTTATTTACCCCCCCACACACACAAACTCAGGGGTTGTAATTTTTCACATCAACCTGGAAAGGGTGCTTCCAGACTGTATTAACATAGTCCACAAACACCCCTTTCTAGGAAAATATGAAAGATGGCAACCACTGTGTTTGTGAGAGGTGGGCTAAATAAGATCCTGGAAGAAGAAAGTAGAAAAAAAATTTAACAGACAAGAAAGTTATGAGCTTGAGAAAAAAAACACTATTGAAATGAATGGGCCTATTCATTTCAATGGTGTTTTCACTTGGTGTATAAAGCAATCCTACCATTCTGACTTCCTTTACAAAAAGAGTTATGTTTGCCCAACAGAAACTTGTCCGGGTATAGTCTTGCACTTTAAAATATGTGTATAGTAAAATAAATAAGAGGGCAGCATATTCAAAATTGTCACTTGCTCTAGCATACGGAATCCCTGTTTTTCTACACAGTGCTACCTAAAACGTTTGCAATTTCCCTGACCACAGATTGACAGTGGCAGAACGCTTACCTCAAAATGCCAGATGCACAAACCTAAGTCACAGTGAGTGATCCAAAATTATATCAATCTGCATGTAAACAAGATTCAAGTTCCTATTCTGGTCATGATCTCAGTCTGACTCACATGTAAACAGGTATGTTTACCTCATAACCAATTTCACATCAAATTGGACTCTTTACCAAATCAGATTACCATTCTGTATGTAAACCTACTGCCTGACTCATGTTACATTGGGGAGAAGTACCCCCCAGTAAACAAACAAGGGAGAGAAATGTTGGATGGTGCCTGAGCAGAATGGCCAATAAATATTGATGGATTCCCATGTGTGTATTGTTGTTTGGATTGAAAGTTAGTTTTTCTCCAAATTTTTCTTCTAAGAGAACATTTCTGAGAGAAAATGAGTAGTGTGCCATGTGAGAAGGTTTTGTAGCTGACATTTTTTTCTATATTGAAGATATTGGTGGTGACACAGAATGGAAACTATGGATTATTTTGGAGCCAGTGAACTGTGAGGGTTGGTGCATGAGGACAGCTTTCCATGCCCCAGACTACTATGGTCATGCCTCTCAGCCAGGCTCTGATGCCTGCAGATCAAACTTTAGAGACTTTCACCAGATGCATACTTTGCAAAAAGAAAAGTGTTTGTGTAATAGAGGTGGCATCTGGCATGGACAGCGTTGCCCAGTTTGCATGTTCTCAAAAGAAAATACTGCAGTGGGGATGGGGATGGAGGAAGCAACTGCACTGTACCAAGTGGAGAGAATCTGTACCAAGTGGCGAGAATGAAGAAAAAAAGTGTGTGTGTGTGTGTGTGTAAAGGTGTCTGACATGGACAGTGCTGTGCAATTCACATGTTCTCACAAGAAAATAGTGTGGTTGGGGGGAGAGGGGCAGGGAGAAAGCAACTGCATTGTAATGAATGGAGAGGACATGGAGAGATGAGATACAAGTGCACTCCTTGGAAGGAGGCAGGCTGTGCTATGTTTGCAAACATTCCAGACATTCCAGAGCCCCCTTTCTCTACTGACATAATCACAATACATCAGCATAGCTCTGCTATGTAGCCATAAAAAGAGGTATCAAGAGGCTTTCTGAGTCATTATTTATGCCCAATTGAAGCACTGAATCCTTTCAGTAAGAATTTAATGTCCAGTCGTCTTTGGGAATACATAAATTAATACACTTGGACAGAAGGGGAGGGATAGAAAATAGCATGTGTCAGGCTGAATATTGTGAAGACATCATAGCTTAGGGGAAGTGGTAGCTGGAAAAGGGGTGGAGATGTGTACTGCTCTGCAAAAATCAATTCTGGCATAAAAGAATCATCCTGTAACATTATATAAAGCACCCATTAGAGCACCCATTGTTGCCAGCTTTTCCTCAACTGTGGTAGTTTACCATATAAAATAAAGGCAAGCTGTTACATACTATAAATTGAATTTACTGTTGCATGCCACTTCTTAAGTGTTGGAGGGGATGCTTTCAGCCAGCAGCTTGGTATTACTTTCTTGGCTGCCGATATGTATAGGAACAGCAGGCTCTTTTTGGGGATCCTACAACCTGGTGTAGGAATGGGAGCAGGACCAATTGATGGGGGCATGAGGGCAGAATTGCCAAATAAGTCTCCTAGTGCAAGCTTGATCCCCTTCCAAAATTGAGAGAGTACAAGGCATGGCCAGAAAACATGGTTCTGGTCCACCTCATGGGACCAAAACAGCCTCTAACAAAAACCATATTGCAGCCCCATATATTTCATCTGAGTCTTGGAGGTGAAGAGCCTTCTATGGCATTTCCAGGCAAATGCTCTCCAGATATCAGACGAAGTGACCTTCAGGATTAGTATGGCTGACTGAAACTACTCTGCTGTAGGTAAGTGTATGTACATTTCAATATTCCACCTGGTAAGGTTATGAGAGGTTGCTGGCTCAGCCAGTGTCACCAAGCCTCTATCAAGATTCTCAGTTATGTGCCCCCAATGGTCACCCAATAGGGATCCCATACAGATCTGTAATAGTAAAAGGATGGGGTGGGTAATTTTCAAACCAGAGTCCCCAGTTGAAGTAGATAGGAACAGATATGCAGGTTCCTAAAGTGTTCACAAGATCTCATGTGGTATGTGTGTTGCAGGACCTGAGAGGAGACTATACCCTTGGGTGTAAAAAAGTAGAAGCTATAGAGGAGACCTATGGCTGACCAATGACAGAATACCTTGTCAGTATTGGATGTGACAAAATTCTTATCATAGGCCTGGGCTCTGCAGTAGAAATGTGAAAGAGCAGAACCTAGCATTTTATGGAATATGTTCCATTGCTGAAATGTCACTGTGGTATACCTCATGAATCTTGTCATATTCAAGCTTCCATTGGGAATGGTATAAAGGTAGTTGACTAGACAAAGTGGAACATTAACAAGAGATTATATGAATTTCCTCAATTTTGTGCAGGCTAGCTGATACCATAGACATACAATTCAAGAATGTGTAACTAGAAAATACCATTTCTAATTTAGAAGGTTGAGCCCCCCCACCCCCATCCTTTGGCAGCTGTAACATAGAGAATGCTGTTCTTGGGTGCTTCCGTCACTAAATAAAGTAGTAGTAGTAGTGGTAGTCTTTAATTATAACTGGTGCCTTCCCCAAAGGCTCAAGGAGCCATTACAGCAAGAAGCAGACTCACATAAATGAACACAAACTAAAATACAATTTCAGCCATTAAATACATAATTCATATAAATAAATAAACCTGGATACCACCTTATTCCAAGATTTAAAGTACACCTGAGAGGGGTCCAAAGGGAGGTTTGCAAAAGGTATAAAATTCTAGTGACGATGTTCATCCAGATTGTGGTGGTGTTAGTGGAGAGCCCCCCACTCACACACACACCATTTGCTTCTTCATTCAGGCACTATTTGGCATTCTCTTCTTTTCTCCCAAAAGGCTACTGCAGTAGTTAATTTCTTTCCTTTTACCTGTTCTATTATTTTTTCATGCTCTACCAGAATAGACTTGGCCACCTACTCTGGTATTCTCTGCATTCTGCGCTGCTCCCTCAGTTTTCTTTTTTCTGCACCCTGCCCGTTAGCCTAAGAGAAATAATTGCTGCAGCGCAGGTCTGCCCTGCAGCCCAGTAATGAAGCCCTGTGTGAGCACTTTGCACCAATTTGTTTTGCTGTTTATGATTAAGAGGAAGTTGGCAAATGTGGCGCTTCCTCCCATTTGTTCTGTTTACCCCCGTGAAGGAATGATAGTTATAATTGTATTTTGTGCGCTGCTAAACTTCTTTGTGGTAGTGGGACTGAGCGCAGCATTTAAATTTGAAGCTGCACTCTTAGAGCCAAGCTCCCTGTGCTCTAAGATGTCTGCAAGCAAATATCCAGAATGGTATAAAATGGTAAAAAATAATGCAAAGGCACAAGACACATTTTAGTTGTCAAGCTTGAAAGAGAAACAATAAGTGTATAAATGATATAAAGGGCTCAACTGCAAGGCGTGATTGACTGCCCTCACCCTTTTTCTGGTCCAGCTGCACATATAAAATAGCAGGTTCTGCTTGAATGTTTGTGAAGCAGGACAGAAAAACTGCTTATATTCCTACCATGAGCATTGCAAGTGTGCTTCTCCTTCATTTAGTGGAAGACTGCATATTTAGTAGCACCTCTTTTCTACAGCAGTTCAGTCCTTCCACGTGTAACCCCTAGATGGCGCTATCCCAGGGGATACTACCCCTGCCTGATTTGTCACTAACAGGTTGAGGGGCCTGGATCCAATGGCAGGTGCCTCCACCCAGAGGTCAGGGTTTGCAATAGTTAAACTTACTTGGTCACAGCCCTCTGGGACACTGCAACCCCCCTTTCTTCCCACTAGTGGCCCACACAATATATCAGAATTACCTTCACAGTATACACTTACCCCCAGGGCTGGTTCAGGCACTGGGACCTCCTGTAAAATAAGATACAGTGCAACAATCACAGTACAATACTTTAACATAGACAAATACCTCAGGCAGTATAACTTTGCTGAAACAAGCAGCTCTGATTTATTTAGGGGAATATAACAAGGACAGGGGGAAATCAGGTTAATTAGCTTATCACTTTACTCATCTACCTATGGCTCTGTGCACAGGCCTATCCCTACCAGTTACTGTCCCTGGGTACCCAAGCCCTAGTGGCTAGTCCAAACTGTGGCAGCTGGTAGGGGCCCTTTCCACAGAGAAAAAAGAAAAATTAGTTTAAACAGTCAGCAGTACAGTGATTCCATTTGGATTTAATGTGGCAATTCAACAGGAGCGACCCTGAATTAGTACTCACGACCTCCAAACAAGATAGGGTCCTTCAATGTCAGCAGGGCTACTCTTGAGCTCCACGAAACTCCTCACACATTTCTATGGCAAACAGGCAGGCTGCTTCTCTATCCCGATCGCAATTACTGCAAAATACCCGGGAGAACACACAGCAGATTCAGTTCCTGACAGACCGAGTGCACTTCAGCAATTTCTCCAGTCTTCTACAGGGTGAGCCTGGTTTCTACTCTTCAGATATCCTTTGATTCTTTTCACAGGACGGATTCAGTCCTAACAAGCAGTTACACAAGCTGCAGACCGGAACTCAGGGCCTTACACACGTTTCCCGACTAAAACTGCACACCGAAAAAGCACAAGGCTCCTTCCTTCTTCACTGCCAGAGCTCAACTGAAAAACTCCAACAGACAAAACCGGGCACTTCCTTTGAGTTCCTCCCAGTTCTTGACTGGAATGGCTGTCACTCACAATAGACTGCTCTTGTTGGTCCAAAAGGCGCCGAAGTCTAAACTACATCTCCCAGAGTCACTGCCCATACAATCCTCTTGTGGCTGGCTCAGATTATGAGATCAAGTTCTGATTCGTCCAAGGCACCATTTTAGAGCTAGCTTACCCCACACTGATTGGTCCAGTTCAGCAGTTCAAAACCAGAATGGGGAACTAGGCAGACACAGTTCTGACTGCAAAGAAAGCAGGTTAGACAAACTGTATTTTCATTATTACTCTAAATGATTTCTGGCAAACAGTTACATCTTTCAGATAGGTTCCCTTTGCACTCCTAGTGACTGCAAAATGGAGTGAATTGGAAGCAGTTCAAGTGGTACTCAAGTAGAGAACACACAGTCCCCCCATACAAACTAATTATGTCTGCAAGCAGACAGCTCTTAAAGAGACAGTACCAGAGGCTCTAAAAACACTCACTGATAAATGGCTTAAACGCCAAACACCATTCAGGCTTGGAGCATTCAAGCAAGCTCCTGGAAGTCTTTTGGGAACCCCCATTGGGGGTTACACCCGTTTTTTTTTTTTGGTTTGTTTTTTTGAAAAATGACTTATGGAAAGCGGTTGTTTAAAGCTTCCAGTAAACTTAGTTGTCCAGCTACATTCAGTATTTTCACAATGTTTTTCTTTTGCTAGCTCTAAACAACCACAGTTTAAGTTGAGAGAAAGGAGTAATACCTGGAGAAAAGGTATGAGTAAGCTTACTTGAAATATGCTGGGCTGCTACCTCCGAGTAAAAAGTGCCCTTATAGGAGGCAGCGACCCCAAACAGAAACATATTTATAACATGGCCTGTTGTCCATCAAAGGGATATGGGAAGGGCTCCAGGACAAATATGTTTTAAAATCATTTATATGAGTCTGAAAGTACATATTGAACACTTATTTTGTTTTATATTAATGCTTGGACATGCCTTGAATATTTTCCTGATCCCTGTTCTTAGTATTAGGATAGTTTAATTTTTTGTATTAGATTTGTGGTGGATCAGGATGGTCAGGTGACCTTTTTGTCTTATAAAAATGCTCTTCTAAAGTTAGGTACAGTTCAGTTCAGCCTGGGAGGCTGCACCAGAAGGAATTCTGACAGACACAGATGATGGTGGACTTGTTAATGCCTTATTCCACTCTGTGAATGTTAGATTTGATTTACCATTCTTTTTTTCATTTTCCTTTTGATGTTCGCAATAAAATTCCACACACAAATGTGTGTTTGAACCTGAAAATCTGGTGGTCTGAGTTATCCATTCTCACACCTCATTAATCAGATTACCTCAGTTCTGGAGAAAAAAACAGGGGGGAGCTGTGTCCACAGATGAAGGTCTGCTGACAGCTGTTCTGTTACAGTTCCAGATTAGTTACCTCCAGGTGATACAGGTTCTGATGAATGTAGACCCCCAGGTATTTCAGACTATTCTTGTGCTAACAGAAGGGAAAGCTTTGTTAAGGGTGAGGATATAGCAGAACTGTAAAACTTTCATTTTATCAGATAATAATTTATTCCAGACAGCGTCGCATATGTGGTTAATTCTACCCAGACTCATGCTAGGGAACTGTCTGAGTTCAATCATGTTAACAAGATATCATCAGGGTACCAGGCTGTTTTGAATTCTGCCCCCCCCCCCATGGGGATTCCCTTGATAGCCCAATTTGCCCTGATTGCAGCTGTCAGGAGCTCTATATAAAGGACAAAAAGAAGAGGGAAATGTGGACAACCCTGTCGGGTACCCCTTTCAAGTAGAATTGGATCTGATAAGAAGATAATTACTAGGGGAGTTATAGAGATCCTGACACAAACTCAGGAAGGGAGAGAGAAACTGAAGGTGGACAGGGTGTCTCAAAGAAAACTCCAGAACACCTTGTCAAATATTGATTGTAGGCCAAGTTGTAGGAAACAGCCTGCACCAGACATCCAGTAGACCTAAATGATCCAGCTGGGTCTTCAAATATCTTTGCACCCCAGACAGTTGGAAGGCTTTGGGACAAGTGTAGTCCAAGTTAGGGTGGAGTGCTTTATTGTAGTTGCTCGCCAAAATGAACTACCCCGTTGGATGTCCAATAGTTTATTAAACATTGAGCAGATTATGTGCTTATCACTGGCTTAGGGATGGTAAATGTTGGCAAGGGTAACATATTGGTTATACAGCTGCTCAGGCACGAAGACAAAATGTCTGTCTCAGTCAATAACTTGTTCCCATGCATAAAGGGGTGGAATGAGGAATTAACATAGCCAGTCCTCTGACTTTACACTCCCTTGTAGAGCGAGGTGTAAGGTGGGTCTCCAGTATGAGAATTATATTTGGGCCCTCATTCAGAAAATAGCACATGTCTTTAATCTCTTGACTGGACAAGTCATTTGCATTATAAGAGGTTATATGTACCAGAGTGGTAGCCATGAAGAAATGATAAGTAATGGTGCAGGAATAATAGCACTCATTCTAGCACAATGATTGTATGGGCAAGAGACCATATCGTGGTCACATGAACACAAATTGGAAATTAACAGGAAGTAGGTTCAGGAGAGATGTGAGGAAATACTACTTTACAGAAAGGGTGGTGGAACCTTGGAACAGTCTGTCGGCTGAGGTGGTGGGTGCAAAAACAGTCAAGGGTTATAGCAGGGCTGGGACATAATGAAGGGAATAGTGGTTACCAGAGGCAACAGGACCAGGGAGGAGAATAAAGAAATGACAGGGAGAGTTAGTACCATGGAGGAACAGTAGGTTCCAGGGATTATAGGGAACTTAGGCAGACTGGATGGACCTCTGGTCTTTGTCTGCCGTCATTGTTTATGTTTCTATATCTTTGCCCCCAAGGAAAAATCAAACTTGATTCCCATTACAGATAAGGTTGCAGATGGTAATGTCAAGGGGAATAGAACCATAAAAGAAAAATGTAGTAAATATGATAAACACACACAACCAAAACATACAGCACCTACTAAAACAAGTACTGTAACAACAGTGATACTTGTGAGTTGTTACTGCCAACTCAGCAAATAACAATCATTTAATAAAGTGGAACTAGTCAGCTGGGCTACTAACTGATGGTCATCCCAAGGCAGGGGGAGAGTAACTAGAGAAACTCCCCTATGAAAGTCTGTAGCAGTGGCTCCCCCCAAAAGGTGATCCATAAGCTGGTTAAGGGCCTTCTGCATAGGAAAGCCTGCGAAGAAAGAAGTATGTTACCCATGAACACTGCCTGGGGTATGAAGAGTAGACTGAAACAAAGTCTGTCCACCCTGGTGAGGGATAAAGAGCATCCCTCTGGTTTCTGTGGAGGGAAACCTAAAGTTCAGATGTTCAGAGTCCACAGTGTGAACCAAAAGAAAGGATCCAAAAGCAATATGTCTCCAGTGCAAATGAAGATTGCTGGAGTAAAGATCAGCAGGTTACATGGCTAGCTGCTGGTTGTAAGTTGAATGGGGTGCTGGGAACTGCAGAGGAAAGAGTGACAGGTCAGTCACTCAGTCAGCCAGAACTCAAGTAACAGTGGCACAAGATTTAAATTTTATTTATTTATTTTGTTTTTGTTTACAGGGAAAGGAGGACAAGACAATTCTGCCTATTTTCAGCCTCATCCCAGGAAGGGGGATACAGATGGATGCCTACTGACGTTGAACCAGATTAAGCTGTTTAATAACAGTTAGGTAAGCCCTAGTTGAGACAAAAATGTACAGCTACCATTAGCCCCATGGGTGATGCACAGCACTATAGTCAGGGAGACCTCATACTATTGAAGAATTCACTTAGGTGGGGCAGACAGGCAGAGTCAGCCAACCAGCGCACCACAGGCAGGTCAGCTGATCCCCACAACTGAGGCCACCATCCCACCAGCAGAAAGGCTGCAAGCCACCCCTCTCACTCTCCCACTCCAGGGACGCTGCACAGGCAAGAAGCAACAATATGAGGACTGGTGAACCACCAGAAACTGCACAGCCTGTTGAGTGACCTGGTTCTGTACTGAGGTAGTTAGGGGGACCCTGAACATTCTGAGACACTTAGGCTTATAGACGCTACAGTCCTCCACCTTCAGTGACAAAGCAGAGATACTGAACTAATACTTCTGCTCAGTATTCACAAAAGAAGAGGAGTGGGAGGTACCTAAACCAAATAATAGAAGAACACTGGAGGGGGATACCAGTCCATTCACAGAAGAAAGGATCCTGAAAGAATTCTTAAAACTGAAGGTGACAAAGCAATGGGGCCTCATGGGATTCACCCCAGAATTCTAAAAGAACTAAGCAGAGAACTAGTGGCACCATTGACTATCCTTTTTAGCAAATCATGGGAGGATGGTGTGGTACCCAAGGACTGGAAGAGGGTGGATGTGATTCCCCTTCACAAAAGTGGGAGCAAGGCAGAAGCAGGAAACTACAGACCTGCTAATTTGACCTCAGTGGTAGGGAGAATGATGGAATCACTTCTGAAAGAAAGAATTGTTGAGTAGCTAGAGGCCAGTGGGGCACAGGACCCAAGGCAGCATGGATTCACAGTGGAAAGGTCATGTCAGATGAAACTAATAGATTTCTTTGACTGAGTGACCAAAGTAGTAGACCAGGAAGGGGCTGTGGAAGTGGCCTACCTAGACTTTAGCAAGGCATTTGACACAGTCCCACACAAACAATTAATAAACAAGCTAGCCAGCCTGGAAGTGGGTCCCAGGGCATTACCCTGGGTAAAAACTGGCTGGACAACAGGATGCAGAGGGTAATAGTAAATGGAGTCCACTCCAAAAATGGGGGGTTGCTAGTGGGGTACCACAGGGTTCAGTAATGTCTTTATAAGTGACATTGCGGAGGGACTGGAAGGAAAAGTATACCTCTTTGCAGATGACACAAAGATCTGCAACAGGGTTGATACACAAGGGGGGGGTGGAAAGGATCAGAAGGGACTTGGCAAGGTTGGAGGAATTTTCAGAAGTATGGCAGCTTAGATTCAATGCAAAGAAGTGCAAAGGAATGCACCTGGGAAACAAAAACCCACAGGAAGAGTACACAATGGGGGCGGGAGGTATTAACGACAACAAAAATGGAAAGGGACCTGGGGATAGTTATATCAGATGACCTAAATATAGGCAAGCAATGTGAGAAGGCAGTAAGGAGGGCTGGGAGGATACTGGGATGCATAGGGAGAGGCATCAACAGTAGAAAACAAGATGTTATCCCTCTGCACAGACTGTTGGTGAGACCCCATCTGGAGTACTGCATGTCAGTTCAGGAGACTCCATCTCCATAAGGACATAGACAGGATGGAGTCAGTCCAGAGGAGGGCAACCAAAATGGTGCAGGGTCTGCACCAGAAACCATACAAAGAGAGACTAAAAGAGCTTAATATGTATACCCTCGAGGAAAGGAGGGAGAGGGGGGACATGATAGAAACTTTCCAAGTACCTCAAGAGAATCAACAAAGTCCAAGAGGGTAGCATCTTTCAAAAAAAGAGATGTGCAAGAACAAGGGGGCACAATTTGTAGACAGAGGGGGGGACAACACAGGGGCAACTTGAGGAAATATTTTTCATGGAGAGGGTGGTGGATGCATGGAAAGGCCTTCCTGAGGAGGTTGTGGTGTCAAAAACAGTGGGGGAATTTAAGAATGCATGGGGCAGATACATGAAAATTCAAGTGGGAGGATGGAGGAAGTGGACAGTTAGTAAAACTAGGCTCTGCAGCTTATCCAATAGGTAGGGGAAATGGGCAGACTGGGTGGGCCAAGTAGTCCTTATCTGCTGTCAAAGTCTATGTTTCCTTTTTTGGAGTGCCTCCCCCCTTACTCCCTCTCCACCAGCTGTTTACCAAGATATATCAGGATTGCAATATGGGGGGCTGGTTAAAAAGAACCCGGGGAAGAGGTTATGTCTGTGCATCTCAAACCTCAGTAAGTTCATGTAGCTGCTCTATAGGGCAGAGGCAAGGGCATCCCTATGTGTTGTAGGTCCATCTTAGCCTCATTAGCAGTGAGGTAAAGAATTGTTCCCTCCAGGAAGGCCACACAAAGTTTCACTGGGTAAGGTGTCTGGAACCGCAGGCCCACCTTCTTTAGGGCCAGAAAACAGGGTGCATATGCTCAGTGTCGGGCTAGGATTGCCATGGCATAATTTTGGTCTAAATACATTTTTTTGGGGACAAAAAAAAAACTTGTGTTTCCTCCAAGAAGTAGAAAGAACCAGTTCCTTTGTTTTATATGTTAAAAATGTCATAATGATGGACCTGGGTCTTTCAGAAGGCCAGGTTTTGGGCCTAAGGCCATGTGGAGTTGCTCAAGCTTGAGGTACAGATCATTGGGGAGGGACTGAGAGTTTGGAAGAAGCTGCTCTGTGGTCCCTCTTTCCCATCTGGCATTCTGTAGATTTACAAGTTTTGCCATCACATGCAGTATTCTAGATCTTGGGACTTGTCCTCCAGCTGGATGTGTCTGTGGTGGAGATGAAGGAGCATGTCCACAATGTTGTCAGACTGCTCACTGAGTTGGGTGGTCACTTGCTGCAGTGCCACATTTTCTTTTTTAACAGCATCCAGATCAGTATGAACAGCAATCTGGAAGTCTCAAAATTAAGTTTGAAAGACCCAAATCTTGGTTAGCAAATGGGTATTTGTGACTCCTGTCTTGTGATCTCTGGAAGCCAAGCATGAGGAGGAGGCCATGTTGGATTTTGAGGAGACCAAGTGGTCTGTGGACTCCAAAGGTGCTGTAGGAGAGTTCTAGGCATTCTTTTTTTCCTGCTGCCTCCCATGTTAAATCAGCATTGATTTCCAATGTCAGTGAGTTGTTTTATTTTGAAATTGCAACTTTTCAGTGCTAAATGGCTCCTCGGGAGCTGATTTCACTTTCAGGTATGCATACTCAGTGATGACATCTCCAGAAGTCTTTATTATGATCTACCAAGCATTTGATTATTATACAAGCTGCAGTGCAAGTTAAAGCCACACTTTTAATACAAGACTTTATTCTTACCAGGGTTATGACATTACCTAAAAATCTTACCAATTCACTCATTTTCTCTCCTGTATTATAAAACAGGCTCAAGAAACCCTGTAACCTGATTGGCTACAACATCTTCTGAGCCGTGTCCTTATCAGAAGATATTGTAGCTAACTGGCACTACCCTCCAGTCCTGAGCCCCACAAACACTACGGAATCAGTGAGCTGTACCACCGCAAAACAGAAACACAAGCTGGCACAGCTCACACCAAGAAACAGCACTTCCTCATTACCAGCGAGGCAGCAACTGAAAAACCATAGCAATAGAAAAAAAATCACTTCTATGTCCACCTTCATGCACAACCACTGCACCAGACTCAACATATTGAATTTAATTGATTTTTATTCACTCCCGGTCAAACAGTTCGTGGCAGCAGCAGTCCAATGGTCCCGTTCCTCAAACTGCTAGTCAATACACATGCCTCAGTGAACTTCAATCCCGATTCAAGAATTTGCCCACAATTCAAAGACTGCAGTGAACAATAAAAAAATAAAAGAACTGCATTTCAAATGTCTTTATTTTTTTATCACGACCGTTCTGGATTCAAATGCACAAAGCAGGAAATCACAGCATACATCGGCCACTAAAAGACATGCTCGCTTTTCTCGCTCCAACTATGCACAAAGCAGAAAATCACAGCATACAGCTGCCGCTAAAGGACATACTCGCTTTTCTTGCTCCAACTAGAATAACCCACTGTGTTACAAAAAAAAACTGTACACTACGGAGCTTAAGAGGCACACGTTAGCTCCCTCTAAAAACACAGTCATTTTACCAGATGTCCTCTAATTCGGACAAACTCTAAAGTAGGGCAGCTTAACAACCAAGCACTGCACAATTAAAAGCTACCTCTCTGTGGTGCCACACGCAGCATAACTTGTGTGTGTGGTGGGGTGGGCTCTACAAGTGACCAAGCTTAATTCATTGTACTATACAGGGCAATACAGTGCATACACAGAGGAACTATTTTCTCTTCAAAGAAAAAACTGTTTCCCCATTTTTCCTACCTTCACAGCCACTACTATTTTTTTTTTAATTTCTGCATAGAAAGCCCATTTTATAAGCACAGTAACACACTCTGAGGTGTGGGTTATGTGCTGATAAGAGCACACCCAGGTGCATAAGGCACTCGGCGCTTAGTACACCCCTGGGCGTGCTCTTATCAGCACGTAACCCACACCTCGTCGTGTGTTATTGCTTGCATATTAAACTGCTGATGTCCATTAAACACTATGCTTTGTTCTGTTGTGTGCAAAGTCTCTTGCACTGCAATCATATCAAAACCACTAATGTATTTCTCCAATTATTTACCTACCAATTTAGTATTTAGACCTATTATGTTCCAGAATAAAAAGCTTAGATTGTCTTTTTTTATGATCAGGGCCATTCTCATCCTTTAGTCTAGTGCTAAATTTCTCCATACCATTCCTTAAAGATTTTCTCGCCCATTTATTGGCATGTCAATTCAATCTCTGAGATTAGCCAAAGGGGCAAATGTATTTCTCTGATCCAAACCAGGCTGCGACTGGGACCAGTTCTGCACACTGTTTTGCAGGGCATCATTCTTTATCACTTCCCATTCCTCCCTTCCAGATATATTATCTGTCTGTTTGAATGTTAGATCCCACTGGTCTACATATTAATGCCTAATGCATCTAACCTTGGGCTCATATTCAATATATCTTTAGCCACTGCTTTGTCCCTTAACAGCATATTCATGTGTTACCCAAGGCTCATAGGACTGTCCAATTTCCCAAAAGCACGTTTATGATACTTGTAGACAGGTTACATACAATCATAAGTAGAGATTCTATTTTAGGTTTAGCCAAACCAAAAATTGAAATTACTGCAGGAGCAAACCAGTGAGCCAACCTAGACCTTAAATGTTTCCTGACCATGATCCTGTAGCTATTCTAAGGTAAGGGATCATTGTTGTGTAAGGTGAAAAGTGGGCTGATTTCTAAATTATATCTTCCTAGGCCTTCACTATTTATCCAGTAGTAACTCGCCACTCTACTATTAATGCATGAAATGAATACACTCTCTCCATTATGAATGTTTCATTGTCTCTTGACTTTAGTCATGTCTTCTAATGTTTCCAATCCCAGATCCTTCTGTAGTAATGCCTTACTAGTTTCAGAAAGTATCTCATTCTTTTCCTGCTGCCTCAGAGGCAATATTCATTTGAGAAGAGTGTATCTTGCCCTCTGACCCATCTCTTCCCTTGTTATCTCCTCAGTTACCCATTTCATTTACTCATTTCTTCTTACTTTCCTGATATGTACACTCCTTTATCATTTGGCTTGTGCCCAGCCTTGTCTTCTTGCACCCCTAATCTGGGCGAGCTTACTTCCCTCTGACCCTCCCTCCCTGCTCCTTCATTATTGGGAGGAAATTGTTGCCTCCCTTGATTTTACTACTTCCCCTCTACCTCCCCCAACCCCTGCTAGTTTAAATGCTCATCCAAGCACCATTTAGACCTCCAGCTAAGGACTATGGTCCCCTTCCTGGAAGGATACAGGTCATCTCCCCTATTGAGGCATGCATACTCCCAGGTTGGACCCCAGTCATAATGAAGGACTGTCCTTCCAGTGCACCTTAAATGTCAAATATTTCATAGGTGTTAATAATATAATTACATTCCTGTATAGAATTTATGTTACACATTGTCTGGGTCCATGCTAAACACATCCTCTTGAGAACAGTTTCTTTATGTGTGCATAAACTGTCCAAACAGGATAGTCTTTTTCTAAAAGTTTAACGGAAGCTACAGTATCTGCTTTCAAAAATGCATTGCAGTCTGTAGCTTTTTTGCATGTTCTCAGCTGCAGTGTGGCTTCAAGTTTATAGATTACAACATACAGGAAGTTCTCATTCCAGTGCACCTCAAATTTCAAATGTTTCATAGGTGTTATTGATATAATGACTACCTTTCTGCAATGTATTTCTAGAATGTGTTATAGAATACATATGACATCAATAAAACATTTATATAGTTTCAAATTCATATGTTTTTTCTAATGTTAACTGCATCATCAAAAACAACAAGTCAGAGCACACCCTGCCACCCCCCCCCCGGGTAAATGTAATATGTAAATGGAATGGTATGGCTTTATCATTTAGCTAGCTCCCCACCAGATATCTGCACATTGGCTGGGGGCCACACCTTAATTAAGCCAGTTTTAGGCTGATGCACCCTATATAAAGGTAAGCCCTTTAAGGCAGATGCAGTTTAAAGTAGGGACCCAGCTGATGGGTGGTCTACCTCAACGTTGGTAGATGGGTGACTTCACAGCAGGGACATGAGGTGAATAATAAGAGACCCCCACTCCTTTTGAAATCAAATTAGTAAGTTACCGATCCTGGCTGAAAAGATATGATTATTGTTGCATTTACCCCATTGGGGGGGGGTCAGGGGTGTGCTCTGACTTATTGTTTTTGTTCAAATTCATATAGAATGGCTTAGTGTCACTGAAATTAATATCTTCCTCCCAAGTCACTATAAACAAATTTGCATAATTTGACACGAATGTCAAGCCCATGGCAGTATCAAAGCTTGCACTTTTTTCAAATTAACTCTAATAGTCTTACTTTTCATACTTTTTGGAGAGGCTCTTGGTTCTCATCATCCAGCAGAACCATGATTAAGCCTGACCATTTCAACAAAGTGACCACCTCCATCAGTCAGGTAAAAAGCATCACATTTTAACTAGCCTTATCAGAGCTGAGGTCTCCTTGCTACCTTGCTAAAGTTCCAGGGCCTTACCCCCACCCCAACCCCATTTTGCTGTATCAAAGCCTGCACTTTTTCAAATCAGGCTTAATCAGAGTTCAGCTGGATGATGAGAACCAAAAGCCCTCCAAAAGTATGAAAATAAGACTATTAGAGTTAATTTGAAAAAGTGCAGCCTTTGATGCAGCAAAATGGGGGGTGGGGGAGGCCCTGGAACCTTAACCATATGTTTCTGTTTGGTCACACACCAGGAGCTGCCCCACTAAGCTTATTAAATTGTATTGAAAATACAGGGGTTGAGCTTGCAAACCTTTTGTACTGAAGTCCATGGCAGTGCCATGTTTTTGCAAGTAAAAGTCACTGCTGAATAAACAAACTCTGGCCAGAGCCGATAGGGCTGCAGGTGAGGAAATTGGTATAAAAATACTGAAAATTACCTAAGTTATAAGCCTTCATTAGCAAAATGTAACATAGGATCCTAAATTTGTTGTTTTATAATATTTGTATGCAAAATTTTCAAAATAGTCTATTTTTTGTTTGTTTTGTTTTGTTTTGTTTGTACTCAGTCCAATAACTGCTTTCAGGCATGCAGATTTTGCCAGGATCTGGTATCACTGGCATCATCGTATAGAGGAAAGCAGTTTTAACTAATTTATCCTATTTATTATACCAACATCAGCTTTAATTTAATTTTTAAACTACATTTGAATGTAATTAAAATATGAAAGTCAAATTTTGTTAAACATAGTCTCTTTACCTTCTCTGATGTTAAAAAGTATTTCTAATTTCCCACTACTCATCAAAAAAATGTAACCGTTCTTTATAATTGAGTGGATTTGTATCTCAACAATGTAAAAGTATTACTTTTTTTGCCAGTATCATAGCTAATGACACAAATAAACCTAGTTCGGTGTTAATATTTAGAGATGAGACTAAACCAAATAGTAGAATATCTGAGTCAAAAGGAACATTTCTATTCAATATGATGGTAATTATATCTATAAAGTTTTCCCAACATTCTTTTAATTCTGGACATACAATAAATGTATGCAACATTGTGCCTTTCTCTCTTGTACACCTAATACACTTATCTGAAAGTGTAGGGTTAAATTTACTTAATCTACTTTGTGTATAATACAGTTTATTAATCACAATTAATTGAATTTGTCTTATTTTAGAATTTTTGGATACTATTTCTGGAGTAGTTAGTACTTCAGCCCAGTTTATGTTTTGAGCCCAGTGTCCTAACTCTTTGATGCAGTTATTTTGCCAGATCTCAGTATCCCACCTAATAGTTTTCAATAATAAGTTATAGATTTTAGAAATAGTTTTAATTTTATTCTCTGGATTAAGTACCAACTCCAAGGGGGATGCACAGCAAACAATATTCTGACAGTTCTTCTGGATAAAGTCTCTGAGCTGTAAATAAGCTACAGTGGCAGTTATCTAAAAGTTTCCTACCTGGAGATACCTTGAGGTACCACTGAGGCAATTTACATTGACTGTAATGTGATCCTGTCTCATTCTGCCTCAGTATATCCAGGTATACCTCAGTACTGAGAAACCTTTCTATGACTACCACTTATAGCCACCAGTCAGGAGGTTAAATTCTGATTTAAGCATTTCAAAAGGTTTCAAAATGCCCTCTTGTAAACATTGTTCCAAATGTGTTAAGCCACAATTTTTCCAGTTATAAAAGGTTTTATTCATGTAGGTAAACTTAAGGTAGGAGTTCATATAGAGAGGTGTATATAAGGAAAACCTAAAATGTATACCTAATTGCATGTTAACTTCCCTCCAAATCCTTGCAGTAGTTTATATATATTCTTCTATCACAATCAACAAACTGAGTGAAAATGAATGTACGCAATGGAGAAAATTCTTGCTCT
Organism: Neoceratodus forsteri; assembly: GCA_016271365.2. Lineage (NCBI taxonomy): Eukaryota > Metazoa > Chordata > Ceratodontiformes > Ceratodontidae > Neoceratodus > Neoceratodus forsteri. Next base: position 568,681,273 of record CM057449.1, on the reverse strand, counting down.
ATAAAATAAATACTTGTGCTGAAATATTGTCATCACACAAAAACCACATCAAAGTGGGTTCTATCTGAGCTGCATAGTAATAAATCTTAAATTTGGTAGTCCTAATCCTCTCTCCCTGCCTTAGATGAGGGTATAATGTTTCAAAACTAGCTCTTGGTCTTTTGTTCTTCCATATCAATTGTCTTAATCATTTATCCACTTTAGTGAAAAACCCTTTATTCAAAATTATAGGTAAAGTTTGAAAAAAAAAATCTTGGTAAAATATTAATCTTTAGGATATGTATCCTCCCTGTCATAGTTAATGGTAGAGTAACCAATCTATCCAGATATTTTTTTGACTTCTTCTGTTAAGGGGTTATAATTTGCCTGGAATTGTTGATTTCTATCTTTAATAATAGTCACCCTCAAATATTTTATTTCCTATTTAACTACTGAATTCAATAATATGGTTAGGTTATTCAACTCCTTCCCATTATAAATGCATTCCGATTTCTCCCAATTTACCTTATACCCCAAAACTTTACTAAAGCTTTCTATTAAATTAACTAATTCCATACATTTTTCTTTTGGTTTGTCCAAGAAAACCAGCACATCATCAGCATAAAGTGACACCTTATAGTATGATTCATGTATTTTTGCTCCCTCAATCTGCCTATTACTTTTTATCAATGGTGCCAGAGACTATTCACAAATTGTGAATGAATAAGGCTGAAAAAGGGCAACCCTGCCTGACTCCCCTTTTCAAAAAAAATTGATTCTGACAGGTTAGAGTTTGTTTAAATTCTGGCGCATAGAGACTTATATACCAATTCTACCCATCACACTAACCTATCTCCTAAATTCCTTTGGGTTAAGCTTCTTATCAAAAAGGGACACTGCACGGGATTGAACACTTTCTCTGCATCAAGAGAGATTATAGCCATCTCAGGTCTAGATGTCAATTCTATAATATTCAAGGCTTTCCAGATATTAGATGAAAGCCTTCTTCCTGGAATGAATCCAGTTTGATCTGGGTGGATAATAGACTGAATATGCTCTGCTAATCTATTTGCCCAGATTTTCATTATAATTTTGTAATCAACATTTAAAAGGGCAATTGGTCTATAAGAGTCACATTTTAATGGATCTTTATTATGTTTTAAGATAAGAGTTATCATAGAATCTCTCATTGAGGTTGTTAACCTCCCACTTGTCACAATATCATTGAATATCTGAATCAACAACGAGGAGAAAACATCCTGAAAAGCCTTATAAATCTCTATTGTGCGTCCATCTGGACCCGAAGACTTTCTATTTTGGAATTTTTGAATTACAGTTTTAATCTTTTCTATACTGAATGGCGAATCTAAATTACTCTTTGCATTTTCTGTTAGAGAGGTTACAGGGAGATTATCTAGAAAATTCTCTATATCGTGCTGTGATGGGTTGATATCTGGTGTGTACAAATCTCTATAAAAACTTTGAAAGCCTCTGTTAATTTCTAAAAGCGTGGTTGAGATCCTGCCAGACCCCAACTTAATTTTATATATTGCATTATTATGTTTGTATTGTAATTGATATGTTAACAACTGATCTGTTTTTTTCTGAAAAAAAAATTGGATCTAGAATTCTGCATGGCCTTTTCTGCCTTATCATAGAGCAAGCAGTTAAATTTGTCTCTTATTTTTAACACTGTCTTCAGATCTAATTCAAGACCTGAATTATTATCAGCAGCTCCACCTGCTAATAACTGATGTTCCAATATATTAAATCTTTCTTTTTGTTTTTTTCCTTTTAAAGTTTGAATAAGATAGGATCCAGCCTCTTAAATACACCTTCAGAGAGTCCCAAATTATTGACCAAGATGTATCTTCCAATTCATTATTATACAAAAATATTTTAACTTCCTCTTTAAGTTTTAACTTAAACATCTTGGGCTGGATATTCAAAAGGGTTGTGCCATGCACAATAGGGTTGTGAATGCGCAAGTCCAAAAGTGCGTCATTCTGCGATATTCAGCAGGAGGCAGTTGCGCCACCGAAAACATGCTGAGCAACAGCGCAATGCAAATGAAGGCATGCGCAACCGAAGGGGGTGGATCCATGCATAAAGAGCACAATCCGATATTCAAAGACTTGCGCAATGTGCAACAGCAGAACAGCCGGAAGTTGCGCCCCAGCGAAAATGAGCCAAAATAAAAAGGCTCAAGGAAGAGGCGCAAGAACGCTACAGGGATGCCAAGTGGGGAAAAGAGAGAGAGAAAGATAGACAGTGACAGGCCAGGGCAGGCAAGGGAAGCAGTGTGGGCCATAGGCTGCAGAGGCCAGTGGGGGGGTGCCCGGTGCAGTGGAGGTAGCAGTCAGGACAGCGGGGGTAACAGAGCAACATCAGCCAGGGGGGGTCACAAGTCAGGGAGATGGACAGTGGCAGCTTCCACATGGAAGCTGTAATGAGGGGGGTGAAAATGCAAGGTGTAGGGGGACGTGGCCGTGGATGGGCCCATCTCTGGTACGCCCCCAACAGGCAGTACCGTGCCTGCATCAGCTCTGAGCTGTACACAGATGTAGAGATCATGGGCCGGTATCACCTGAACAGGCCAATACTGAGGCGGCTCTGTGAACTGTGCAGTGATGTGATGCAGGCACCCTCACAATGAAGTCACGCTCTGTCAGTGGAGACCAAGGTGACAGCCTGCATGTGCCTGCTTGCCATGGGCACCTTCCAGAGGCCAACAGGGGACACCACAGGCATCACACAGTTGGCCACATCATGCATTCTCACCCAATTCCTCAGCGCACTGCTGCCATATGCTGCGCAGCACATCCATTTCCCCAGCACCGCGGCAGAGCGTACAGCAAACATGCAGGAGTTCTACAGGGTAGCACACATGCCTGGCATACTGGGGCCATAGACTGCACCCATGTGGCCATTCGCATGCCACCTGGCCCTGATGGGGCCGCATATAGGAACAGAAAGGGCTTGTCCAGTGTCAACTGCCAGGTGGTGTGTGATGCCACTGGGCGTATAATCAATGTCTGTGCCACACACCCTGGTGGAGCACATGATGCCTTCATATGGCATCAGTCCACACTGTGCCATTGATTTGAGAGTGGGGACATCCCCACAGGCCATCTAGTGGGTGAGTATGCATGTAGGAAATGCAAACTCGAGGCAAGGGTGGGAATGCCACAGGTGCCATGGTAGTGGCACACAGGAATATGGGCAATATGGACCTGAACATGATACTGATCTCCACTATCTCCACAAAGGTGACAGCGGATACCCACTCCGTCCTTGGCTGCTCACACCGTAGCGGTGCCTCATGATCCCATCGCAGCAACGCTATAATGAGGCACATGCCACCACACACAACATCATTGAGTGGGTGTTTGGGATGCTCAAGGCATGCTTCCGATGCCTAGACACCTCCGGCGGTGCCCTACAGTACAGCCACTCAAAGGCCTGTGGGATATTCCTGGCCTGTTGTATCCTGCACAACATGGCCAAAGACTGTGATATAGCCCTACAGGTTGAAGAGGGGGACAGCGATGGGGATGCCAGTGGCACTGGTGTTGATGGTGATGAGCAGCCCCCCCTTGGACGGCGGGACCCCCGACTGATCTGGCAGGCCCAGCTGCACTGGGACACCATCACGGAGGAGCATTATGCACGACACAGGTAAGTCAAGGGGCCATGTGCAACCAACACTGTCCTGGCGCAACCCACAGGCACACAGAGTAACACACCAGGGTGCATGACAGCAAGGGGAGTGAAGGGACCAGGCACACAAACACACCATCAGGGAGGGGCGAACAGTCATATGGACACACACACACACACACACACACACACAGGCACAAAGCATACATGGGCAGGTGCACAGCAGAGCAGGAACAGACATGGCAAACACATAGATCCACAGACCACACCCACCACCTGTACTGTCCAAGTATGTGTGTCAGATGCTGGGCACCCTTGCACCTTGGTGTACAGTACAATGCAGGCATCATCATGCACACACACCTGTGGACAGCAGTCGGGATGGTGTGCAGGTGGTCCATATGTCGGCATGATGTGCAGGGCACCCACCAGTGCACTGCCCACCATGATGCACAGTGCACACAGGGCAGCACCAGACAGGACCCACACTGGGAGACAGGTCAGTCATGTTGCACCATTCCACGGCCACCGAGGATGCGTGGGCAGCCCCGCCGTGACCCAACAGCACTGGCAGGCTGAGCAGAGGCCACATGGGTGGCACCGATGAACCACAGGGGTCCCACTGCACGATCGCGACCTTGCCGCAGTGGGGTCTGTAGTATGCCAAACATACCTGCCAGGGTACCGGGATGCCCACAGCAGAACCCGGCATGGAAACAGGCTTGGTGGCCATGACACAGGAAGCGAGAGTGGAGGCGTGCTGTGTGGGGTGCCTGCGGTACAGGAGCACCTGCTTGTGTGCCCAATGCAGCCACAACAGCGACCAATGCCTGGGTCTGCCTGTCAATGGTGGCGGTCACATCCATCCGCATATGGACCATCTCTGCATGGTCCACAGCACAGTCCCTGCTGTGCCACTCCACAGCCACACACAGTGCCTCCATGGATGTTGCAACCTGCCTTTGCTGCTGTACTGATTCCCACAGCAGGCGGGTGTGCTCTTCAAATGGGTACTCTGCCACAATGGCATCCTGTCCCCCAGGGTATGGAAGGTCCTGATGCTCAACACCCCTTGAGGTGGCGCTGTTCACCAGGACCAGGAATGGGCATATCAAGGCCATGGGCATGTGCCACCACTGGACACTGTACCCCAGACCTGGTGGGTGACTGCTGCTGCTGCCCCTCCAACCACTGTGCCCAGGGACCACTCGTTCCACTGCTGTGGCGCAACAGTGCAGACACCTGCACAGCCACGGTGCTGCCCACGGTGCTGACAGGCAGAGCCTGGGACTGTACCGACATGCTGGCACTGCGTTGGAACCAGCTAGGCCCAGGGGCACGTGCTGGCCTGCTGTGTGTCCGTCATGGGACACACACATGTCACAACGCACTTGCAGTCCTTGCATTATCAATGGTGCAGGTATGTGCTACAGCCACAGTCACAGTGTGCTGGCATGCTTGCATGCCAGACTGCTGAGACACAGGCTGTGCACCCCCCACACCCGACTCACCAACACCAGAGTTGGCAGCCCAGTGTGCATGCTGGTGCAGTGCATGCTGGCTGGTGACAGAGGTGAATGAACCCTCCTCCATGTCCAGCAGGTCTTCCTCACCACCTGGACCCACCAACACCATCCCCTGAAGATGAACAGGATCTGTAACAGAAAGAGAGGACATGTGAGTGCATGTGAACAACCTTCACCCCCCCAACACCACCACCATGTCATACCGTGCAGTGATGGGCTTCCACCTGTCTGGAATCCACCTCCTGGTACACCCTCAATAGCACTCCACTGCATTGATGCAGCCAGTCGGTCCTCAGCCGGGGTCAGCTCCACCACCGCTGGCTGGTCCCCGCCAGTGCCAGCACGTGCCGCCCTGAGGGCCGCCACCTTCTCCTTCACCCTCCTGCAGTCTGTCCCCATCTTCTTTTTGCATTCCGCATGGAGGCGTGGTGGCTTCTGTGCAGGTTCACTGCCCGAGCTACCCCCTCCCATGCAGCCGCATGAGACCTGAGGGTGCCCTGCTGTCCACTCAGTAGTGCCTTTTCCTCCTCCAGGTAGGCCTGGAAGAGGGCCTCTGTCTCCGCCGTGGTGAAGTTGGGCCTCCTCCTCCACCCACCATCCTCACCCTCACCTTGACTCTGCTCAGTCATGGCGATCTGTATGGGTGAAGTGGACACCTGTCACTGTGCAGTCTACAGCGTTATCCCATGACCATTGTCCAGAACATCACACAGCATGCAACCCACCTCTCACCTGCAGTAACGCGAATCTGGCCAAGCGCTGGCCAGTATCGCACATTTATAGCGCAATGCATGCAAATTAGGGTGGAGCAACTGTAAAGAGATGCAAATCGCCATTGCGCCTTTGAATGGCTGATCAGATGATTTGCATGTGTCGGCTGAATATCGCGCCGTTGCGATTTGCGCAATACAGTTGAGCCGGCTGAGCCAATGGCGCAGATCTGTGACTGTGTGGTACACTGCATTGCGCATGCCCAGGTAGCTTACGCAGGCATCTGCCGCGCTGATGACATGCTGTGCATGATAGGCAATTCAGGCCATGGCCACCATTGTGCCAGTGGCGCTACACCACTGGGCACCATATGGCGCTGTGGCACTACTGCACAATAGTCCACTGTGGCACTGGCATGCAGGTGATCAGTCGTGCAGGATGTGTAGACATCAGATGGCGCTGTGCGTGGCCTTGCGTCATAGACCCCTGACCTGGTGTCCGACCTTTTCCCCCTGGCACTGTTCGGCTGCCATGTGTACGGCTGTATTGCGCTGTTTGGTGACAGCACTTTGTGAACCGATGGCGCTATACGAACAGCGCGAGTGGAACCTATGGTGGTCTATTGCACAACATTTCCACCTGGGATTGCCGCGCTGCAGGGCGCCATATTGCCTGCTGTACGACCCCAATTATGGCACGCAGGAGAGTTCCCCAATGGAGTCAGGTGGAGGTGGCCAACCTGGTGGCCCTGGTTGAGCCCCACTTTGAGGCACTGTACGGTGATGAGCCCCTCACCATGGCCCGCACCCAGGTGTGGCTGCAGGTGGCCACTGACCTGGTGAGGGTCACAGGGCAGTGCCAGTCTGTAAAGCAGTGCAGGCACAGATTTAGTGACCTCCGCAGGAGGGAGCCGGACGTGTTGCGACGCCTCAGGTCATGTGCCACGAGGGTGTTGTGCCTAGGCCAGGTGGGTGCCATCTATGCACCTGTATTCTCCGTAGGGGTGTGACTGTGTTTTGGTGGTGGTGCATGGGGGATGGCTTTGCCATGGTAGGCTGTGTCAGTGTGTGCAGGTGTGAGATGCATGGGTCTGGCTGTGTGGGCAGGCACACTCACTGGGGCAAGGGGCAGTCTGCTTTGGGGTCACACTGATGTTTTTTCTCAACATTTGTCACCCACAGACCTGGCAGAGAGGATGCAGGCATAGGCTGAGGAGGGCCGTGGCAGGGCCCAGGTGGCGGACGGAGGAGACGTGAGGGGTGGGCCACAGTGGCAGCAGCAGCAGCAGCAGCAGCCACAGCTGCTTGAGTGTGAGTATCATTACATCATGGATGCTATGTGCATGCTGGAGGGTGGGCATGACCACCAGCCATGGACAACACAACCATGCATGACACAGGCGACAGTCATCACTGTCCAGTGTCACTGCCGTCTGTGTGTGCATCACTGGTGGTCCATGCATGCACTGGGCACATGGCTGTGGAACTGGCATCCCACCACATTGCCACGTCACTTGACAGCCTTTTTTGTGCTGTGATGGACATGGGCAGTGTGTGTGTGTGCAGTGGTGCACATAGCTGGTGCTGCCTGGTTGGGCATGTCATGTGCATGGTCACTGTGGGTGGGTGCATACCATCACAGGTGCGGGGCACTAGGCTATATGCCTTGCAGGATGGGTGGTGTTCAGGGTTGTGGACAGTCATTGCCATTGACTGTGTTCCTTTTCCTAGCCTCAAGATCCTCGCTTGCAGGATGGACCGTGCCTTCCAGCGGCTGACAAGGAGTATAAATCATGACATGACATCCTCAGGACATTCAGCGCCATGGGGTCAGGCAGCGGTGGAGGAACAGGGACAGCACCAAGCAGCAGCAGATCAGCCTGCAAGGTGCTATATGCTTCCCTTCCACTTCACCCATCCTCCCACCCTGCCTTCCCTCTCCCAGTTGTTCACCCCTACCCTTACCCACCCTACCTTGTACCTCTACCCCCTTGTCTTGTACATATCTGTATATAGTTGTGTTCTTGATCTTGGTGTTGTAATTTCTGTTTTCCAATATATATATATTTTGTTATGAATACTGTGGTGGTCTCTGATTTGCAGCTAGCTATGGTTGCTCAGTTGCAGTGGTGTACATGCCATCTGGGTGGTATGGTCCTGGGTATGTGTGTGTGTGTGTGTGCGTGTGTGTGTGTGCATGGAGAGGTGTCTCCGTGTGGGAGTGACTTTCAGTCGGTCTTGCCATCTGCTGCTGCCCACTGCTGGGTGCCCAGGGTGGGTCTGGCTTGTATGGTTCTATGCTACACGAGGTTGACGTGTGCCGGGGGGATGCATGGTGTTTACTGCAGTGACAGTCACTGCACATGGGTGGTGTCTTGGGGTCACGGTGCAGGGTTTGCTGTGCAGAAGGGGGCTGATGTGCACTGTGGTTGTCGACCCCTGTGTGTGGCAGTCTCAGCCTGACAGTGGTTGTGCTGGGGCGTCATGGCCCTGCTGTGCTTTGTTGGCTTGTCCCCATGGGCCAGTGGATCATCCATCCCACCCCCAGTGATGCTGTGCTTGGGGTGTGCGGGTGTCTTGTTGGTTCTGCAGTGTGTTCCTGTGCCCATGTGTGGCATGGCTGGCGGTGGGCCCCAACCTGCCTCCCTGGTTGTGCAGTTCCATTGCTCTGCTGGGGGGGGGGCTCTGCTTGCGCTATGGCACCTCTGGACTGCTCAGCTGGGCTAGCCTTGTTGCGCTTTGGCACATCCTTTCTGCTCAGCTTCCCCTTCCTGGTTGCGCTATGGCGCAGTTTGTGTGATATTCAGACGTTGGCTGCTTGCGCAATTTGTTTTGCTCCAAGTTTGAATATCACGTCTGTTGTGCCTATGCGCAATTGACTTGTGCTTGCTCCTGCTGTTGCGCACTTTTTCGATGCAGTTTGAATATCCGGCCCCTCATCTTTTAATAATAAGTTATTGAATTTCCTACACCATTCTTCCTCTGAAGTACATCTTATTAGTAAATGGATAGGGGCATCGTCAGAGATTTTTACTGCTCCATATTTAATATTGATTACATCATTAGCTAAATCTTTCAGCAATAAATAGTAGTCTACAGAAACATAGAAACATAGAAGTTGATGGCAGATTAGGACCGCAAGGCCCATCCAGTCTGCCCATTTCTTTTTCTACCTTATAAATGTGCCATCGGCCTTTGCTCTGTCAGTGGCCTATCTATTCATACTCATCTGTATTGCTCCCTTATGCCTATCCCATGCCTGTTTGAAGCCTTGCACTGTATTCATAGCCACCACTTCCTGAGATAGGCCGTTCCATGCATTCACCACCCTTTCTGTGAAAAAATTTCCTCACATTCCCCTTAATCGGCCTCCTCTAGTCTCATGCTGTGTCCTCTTGTCCTCCTATTTTCTTATATTTAAACATGTTAGACTCTTTCACCTTGTTAATGCCCTTAAGGTGTTTGAATGTTTCAATCATATCACCTCTCTCCTCCTTTGCTCAAGGGTATACATATTGAGCTCTGTTAATCTGTCCTCATATGTCTTCTGATGCAGTCCTTGCACCACTTTGGTTGCCCTTCTCTGGACTGCCTCAATTTGGTTAATGTCCTTGTGAAGGTGTGGCCTCACTACTGCGCGCAGTACTCAGATGGGCCTAACCAGTGTCTTGTAAAGAGGATTATTACCTCCTCTTCACGACTTGTGAAATACCTCTACTAATACACCTAACATCCCTAGCCTTCTACTGCTTTAGGGGTCTGCTTGGATGATTTCAGGTCATCGGTGATGATGATGCCCAAGTCTCTTTCTTCCTTTGTGAATGCCAGCAACTCCCCTCCCAGCCTATAGGTGGCTTCAGGGTTTCTCTTTCCTATGTGCATGATCTTGCACTTCTTTGCTTTAAATCCCAGTTGCCACTCTTCTGACCATTTTGCTAGTTTATCCAGACCTCTTCTCATTCTGCCCATCCCATCTGGAGCATCTATTCTGTTGCAGATCTTGGTGTCATCTTCAAACAGACAAGCCTTACCCTCTAGTCCATCTGCAATGTCACTAACGAAGATATTGAAGAAGACTGGCCCCAGGACTGATCCATGAGGTACCCCACTTGTGACTTGCATCTCTTCTGACTGTATACCATTTACCACCACTCTCTGTTTTCTGCCCATCAACCAGTTTTCCACCCAGTTGACCAACCTCTGACCCACCCAGAGCCTACCCAGCTTATTTATCAATCTTCTATGTGGAACAGTATCAAAAGCTTGGCTGAATTCAAGGTAGGCGACATCAACTGCTCCCCCTTGGTCCACCACTCTTGTTACATAGTCAAAGAAATCTATGAGATTAGTTTGACAGGACCTTCCTTTTATAAACCCATGCTGTCTTGGATCCTGTGCTCCTATGGATTCCAGGTGTTGCACTATCCTTTCCTTAAGGAGTGCCTCCATAATTTTGCCCACTACTGAGGTAAGACTGACTGGTCTGTAGTTCTCTGCCTCCTCCCTGCTACCACTCTTGTGGAGCGGGATCACATGAGCCCTTCTCCAGTCTTCTGGGACCTCTCCTGTGCTCAGAAACTCACTAAACAGTTCTGCTAATGGCTCTGCTAGTTCCACCCTTAGCTCCTTAAGTACCCTGGGATGTATGCCATCAGGTCTCATCGCCTTGTCCACCCTGAGCTTAGTGAGCTCTTGTCGGATCCTTTCTTTTGTGAAGGGAGTAGTGCTCACCTCCCTCCCCCCTGTGTCCATGGTGCTGAGCTGTGGGCCCTGCCCTACCTTCTCTTCAGTAAATACTGAGCAAAAGTATCTATTTAGAATAGATGCTTTTACAGGGTCCTCCTCCTCACATGCCCCCTTTTCTCCTTAGAGCTTAGCGATACCCCCTCTGGACTTTCTCCTTTCACTAATGTATCTATAGAAAGTCTTGTCACCTTCTTTTACTGTTCATGCTAGTGTTTCCTCATTTTGGGACTATGCCTGCCTTACTGCCTTCCCTGCTTCCCTTAGGGCAGTTTGGCATGCTTCCCTGTCTTCATCCCGCTGTGTTCCCTTATATTTCCTGAAGGCCAGCCTTTTGGCTCTGACCTTTTCTGCTACTGCATTTGAGAACTAAGGTGGTTTCCTTCTTCTTTTGCACTTCCTTTTCTCTCTAACATAATGGGATGTTGCTTCAAGTATTGCATCCTTAATGCTTACCCACTTTGCCTGTACCCCCTCCCCTGTGTTTCTTTTTGCCAGGGCTAGCTTAACTCTGTTGGCCATCTTATCAAAGTCAGCTCCTCTGAAGTCCCATATTTTTGCCTTGGAATGGGATGATTTAGATGTAGTGGCCAAATTGAACCATACCATGTGATGGTCACTGGCCCCCAGGGACCTTCTACCTGGAGATCTGTGATTCCTTCCCTGTTAGTCAGTACTAGATCTAGGGTAGCCCTGTCTCTTGTGGGTTGTTGTAACAGTTGTTTGATGCCCTCCTCCTGCAGGGAATCCACCATGTGTCTAGTTCTGGCAGATGTTCCTGCTGGTATTGACCAATCTGTATCCGGCATGTTGAAGTCTCCCATTATCAGAACCTCCCCTTTAGCTGTCATGTTTTGTATATCTTCTAGCAGTAATGTGTCTATGTCCCCCTCCCGGTCTGGGGGCCTGCAGACAACCCCAGTTCTTATGGCTGTCCCATTTCCTGTTTCCAGGGTGACCCACAGTTCTTCTGGCTCCTTATGTGTATTCTGAATTTCTGTAGCTTTGATATTTTTATTGACATACAGGGCCACTCCACCCCCCCCCCCTTTTTGTACATCTGTCTCTTCTGAACAGTACATAGCCAGGTGCTGAAGTCTCCCAAGTGTGGTTACTGGTAAACCATGTCTCACTAATTGCTATCATGTCCAGTTTAGCCTCTGACATTGTTGCCTGCAGGTCTTGGATCTTATTTCCCAGGCTGTGAGCATCTGTGTAAATGATTTTCCATTGGCCAGATTTTGGTGTGTTAGTTGTTGGGTGAGGTTTGGTATTTCTCCTGTGCGTCATATGGGGAGACAAACCTTTTTTCTTACCTAATGATGCAAATGATCTGCAAATATGCTGAATCCCTGTTTGACCACTAGCTGAGGGGGTAGGGGTGTTCTTCCCATTCGACGTATGGGGTGCTGCACCCCTCTCCCCATTTGCTAGTTTAAATATTCTGCAAAGACGTCAAACTTCTGCCCCAATGCACTGACTCCCTCCTTAGTCAGATGCAGTCCATCAAATTTAAAGAACTTTCGCTCCAAGAACTGTTGCCAGTTCCCTACAAATCTGTTTCCTTTTTCCTGGCACCAGCCCTTGAGCCACATGTTTAGCTCCCCTATCTATCATTGAAGAGGTATTGTGCACATTTGAAAAAAAGGAACATTTTCTTCAAGTTGAATAAATCTCTCTAAACACATCCATCAGCCTTAGATCTTGCATCAAATTTTTCACATTTTGAACTACCCACTTTTTTTTATCTTCCATACCCTCTGATCTATCTTAGGTTGATAGTGAAAGGTTAAAATCACCTCCTACAATATAGGGAGTTGCATAATTAGATAAAGTGGGGAAAAAAATGCATAAAACATACGGTGTCTTCCTCATTTTGACCATAAAGAGAACTAACTGTTAAGCATCTATTACTTCTCTGAATAGGTCAGCCTGCAGTACAGCAGTAGCACTGCCACTTGAGACTCCATCGACCCAGGTTCAGGAACAAGCCCCGGGGAGGTGGAGGGCAGGTCGGGGAAAGAAGGCTTGAGCATCTGTAGGACAGCTTGCCTTCTCTAGGAGGGGGGGTCCAGGCTTGGTGCTTGACTGGCCTCTGGTGGAAGCCAGAGGCACAGCAAGCAAGGAGTATAGAGAGAGAGAGAGAGAGAGAGAGAGGGTTGGGGCATGGTAGATGTCGGTGATAAATGTCTTGACATCAGGGTGCATGCCACACCCCCAGAACAGTAATAAACAATTAGTATTCAATTATAGACCTATTAGTCTCACTTCTGTTATTCGTAAACTATTTGAAAGAACATTATTAGCTAGAATTGAAGCATATATTTCTAATTATAATTTACAGGACTTAACTCAACATGGATTTACTCAGGGTAGATCATGTATGACTAACTTGTTAAACTTTTATGCGAATGTAAGTGCATCCCTTGACTTGGGCTTACCCATGGATGTTGTCCTACTTGATTTTTCCAAGGCTTCTGACAAAGTTTCACATTGGGTTATGATAAATAACATGTGTATGTTTGGTTTTCACCTTAATATAATTAATTGGGTAAAATCCTGGGTACAGAATAGGTACCAGAAAGTTGCTGTCAGAGGACATTTGTCATCGTGGGCAAAGGTTAATAGTGGAGTCCCGCAGGGATCAGTTTTGGGCCCTGTTTTGTTCAATTTATTAATATCAACAATGCAATCATCTAATAAGGTTTGGATGGCCAGGTATGCAGATGAATGCAAACTTGGCTGTATAGTTAACAATATACAAGATGCAATCCAGTTCCAGGAAGAACTAAATGCAATCTGCTCCTGGGCAATGGAAAATAAGATGTGTTTTAACAAATAAAAATGTAAGGTCATGCACTTTGGACATAATAACCAAAATTTTATTTATAAAATTAATAATGTTCAACTTGCAGCAACAACTATTGAGAAAGATTTAGGGGTTCTTGTTGATAATAACTTGACTTTTGATAATCATACTTTGGTTAAAGTAAAAAAGTGTCACAAAATTATAGGATGCATTCTTAAACATATTAAAAGCAGACACCAAAAAGTAATTCTACCACTCTATACAAGTATGGTTAGGACTCAACTTGAATGTTGTTCTTCCTTTTGTGGACCAGTCACAAAAAAAGGAAAAAAATTAGTGGATGGGGTCCAAAGGAAAATAACTAAAAAAAATTAGAGATCTTGGATCCTTACAATATAAATCAAGACTACAAGAAGTGAGTCTTTTTTCTTTACAATATAGAGAAATACGAGGAGATTTATGCACAATATATAAAGCAATTAATGACCAGTGTTTGTTTGAAACCTTAGGTTTAATAAAGAATAATTGTAAGACCCATACAAGATCACACAGTTACAAACTTAGAGGGGTGGACTGTAAAACACAAAAAAGGGTTAAATGGTTCTCACAAAGGGTGGTGACTCAGTGGAATGCTTTGCCAGGGAAAATAGTGGAGAGTGTAAATATAGAATCCTTTAAAAGACAGTTAGACATTTATATGGGAAGTAAAAAATATCGTATTTATATTAGAATTATTCCACCAAGTCGGTGGTGAGCTCCTTAAGGGCGTTTTTTTGCCTCCCGAGCCTGTATCTCTCTATGAATCTATGAACAGGGAAAAACAGTGCTGGAGTGCAGAGAGGCAGAAGCACTGAAGGGCAGACCCTGATAGCTCCCACCTGCCTAATCCACAGGGGATGCAATGAAACAAGAAGTGTCTGAGGGATACAGACCCCACCTCATACATGGGGGGGTTATAGCCACGGCTCCATGGGGATCCACCATGGAAGTCAGGTAAGGTGGTGAAGTGGGGCAGACACATGTGTGACTTCTGATGGAGCGGGACTCCAGCATGAGGGGGAGGATAAATAGAAATTTCAAAAAAAAAAATGACCTCTCTAAAAGGTGGCCACAGCATACCTCCAATATCTGTCTGTGACTCTGTCTATAATGTCAAAATTAAGACTGTTTTTAATAATGATGGCTACTTCACTGGCATTACCAGTTAATTAGGAATTAACCCCTTTTCCCCTTAAGAGATTATATATATATATATATATACATATATATATATATATATATATATATATATATATACATATATTCAAAATCAGCTTCCACAAAGTGGGCTTCTTGTAACAACAAACAGTTTGCTTGTGTCTGATTAGCATATTGAACTATTTTACATACAGCATTTCAGTTCTATCTCTGCCTCTTTTTTACATTCCAGCATAAACATTTAAAATCAATAGCCATTTATAGTTATAATTTTTTATATATATATATATATATATATATATATATTCAAAGATGTCAATACATAAGTCACAATGTCACTTTTCATTAGATATCAGACTTATCTCAGACACTAAAATGGTTCACATCCCCAGAGCAAAACTCCCCTCGGTGGCTAGCTATGGAGAGAGAGGTCTGTGAGAGGGCACATTCATTTCTGCTGTTGTTTAATCACCTCCCCCAAGGACATTCAATCCCATCCTACAACAGGCCCCTCTCTGGAATACTGGGCCAAGGCACATAAGAAGTTGGGTACCATCTCCTCTCCCCTAAAACTCACTCCACTACGAGGCAACAGTGAGATCACTATCAATAAGCAATTTCCTGGCCCTCATGGGATCTAGGGGGGGCTATCAAAACTCTAGGATATGTTTATCCCTGGCACAGATACCCTTGATTCATTCAAAGGGCTGCAGAGGACATATGGAATCCTGTCCAGGGATTTCTGGTGCTTCCTCCAAATAAGGAGCGTGATTTCTGAATACACACACAAGCAACACCATAGGCACTGAGTTTCACAGGTAGAATCCTAGCTGGCCATAGATAGAAGCCAGTCTAGCTGCAATTATGCTTCCCTTCAGGATACCATTCTGTCCCAAGCAGTGGAGTCTAAGCATAAATGGGAGCAAGCACTACAGGCCCACATTACAGATCTGGAATTGAAGACATGTCTCAGACTTGCACATGGGGTGTACCCTGATACTAGAAGCCAGCTCATCCAGAATAAGATTCTGTGTTCATTGTATAGGACTCCTGCAGTTCTTGCCAAGGCTAAACTGGTCCAATTTGACCTCTGCTGGAGAAGCACCTCGACCACAGAGGGTAGTTAGTCTGAGAGGTTGGCAGGTGGTTAGGAGGGGCAAATTGGGTGCCCCATCACTCGGTGCTCTCCAACATATTACCTCCACAAACCATATCAAAACTACAAACAGGTATCTGCCTCTATCTCCGAAATCAAACAAAGGGGCAGAGGACACTGCAGAGCAGGACACTGCAGCACAGGAGGTAGCACAACAAAACTCGCCCAAAACAGGAACCAAAACAAAAAAGCAAGAAATCCAAGAACTTCTGATCATAGGAGACTCCATGATTCGGGGAGTTGATACCTATCTCCAGCCAGGGGTAATGGTCAGATGTCTCCCTGGCACATCAGCGTGGAGAGACACTGACTGCATTGCTAAAATTGTTCAGGAAGCAGGGGAAAACACTGACATCCTGGTACACATAGGGACTAATGATCTCGCCAGCCGGTCAGTTGTGGAGACCAAGGAACACCTGACCAGCTGGGTGACAAACTATCATCCATTTCATCTGGCATCTCCTTCTCTGAGATCCTGCCAGTCTGGGAGAGGGGGCAGATGGGCAGAAGGTCAGAAAAAGGGAGATAGGTGAGCTTAACATGTGGCTCAAGGGCTGATGCCAGGAAAAAGAACACAAATTTTTAGGGAACTGGCAACAGTTTTGGGAGCGAAAGTTTTTTAAATTTGATGGACTGCATCTGACTAAGGAGGGAGTCAGTGCATTGGGACAGAAGTTTGACGTCTTTTATTTAAACTAGCAAATGGGAAGAGGGGTGCAGCCTTCAATACTTCGAATGGGAAGAACACCCCTCCTCCCTCAGCTAGTGGTCAAACAGGAGTTCAGCATGTTTGCAGTTCATTTGCATCTCCAGGTAAGGAAAAAGGTCCAGCTCCCCATATGATGCACAGGAGAAATACCAGGCCTCACCCAATAACTAACACACTGAAATCTGGCCAATGGAAAATCATGTACACAAATGCCCACAGTCTGGGAAACAAGATCCCAGACCTGCAGACAATAATGACAGAGGGTAAACTGGACATAGTAGCAATTAGCGAGACATGGTTTATATGTAACAACACTTGGAAGACTTCAGTACCTGCCTATGTACTGTTCCAAAGAGACTGAGGTGCAAAAAGGGGGGGTGGAGTGGCCCTGTATGTCAATGAAAATATCAAAGCTACAGAAATTCGGAATACATATAAGGAGCCAGAAGAACTGTGGGTCACCCTGGAAACAGGAAATGGGACAGCCATAAGAACTGGGGTTGTCTACAGGCCCCCAGATCAGAGGGAGGACATAGACACATTACTGTTAGAAGATATACAAAACATGACAGCTAAAGGGAAGGCTCTGATAATGGGAGACTTCAACATGCCAGATACAGATTGGTCAATACCAGCAGGAACATCTGTCAGAACTAGACACATGGTGGATTCCCTGCAGCGGGAGGCCTCAAACAACTGGTACAACAACCCACAAGAGACAGGGCTATCCTAGATCTAGTACTGACTAACAGGGAAGGGATCACAGATCTTCAGGTAGAAGGTCACCTAGGGGCCAGTGACCATCACATGGTATGGTTCAGTTTGGCCACTACAACTAAATCATCCTATTCCAAGGCAAAAATATGGGACTTCAGAGGAGCTGACTTTGATAAGATGGCCAACAGAGTTAAGCTAGCCCTGGCAAAAAGAAATTCAGGTGAGGGGGTACAGGCAAAGTGGGCAAGCATTAAGGATGCAATATTGACACAACATCCCATTGTGTTACAGAGAAAAGGAAGTGCAAAAGAAGAAGGAAACCACTTTGGTTCTCAAAAACAGTAGCAGAAATGGTCAGAGCCAAAAGGCTGGCCTTCAGAAAATATAAAGGAACGCAGCAGGATGAAGATAGAGAGGCATACCAAACTTCCTTAAGGGAAGCAGGGAAGGCAGTAAGGCAGGCAAAGGCCCAAACTGAGGAAACACTAGCACAGACTGTAAAAAAGGTGACAAGACTTTCTATAGATACATTAGTGAAAGGAGAAAGTCCAGAGGAGGTATTGCTAAGCTCAAAGGAGATAAGGGTGTGTGTAAGGAGGAGGACCAGGTAAAAGCATCTATTCTAAATAGATATTTCTGCTCAGTATTTACTGAAGAGAAGGTAGGGCAGGGCTCACAGCTCAGCACCATGGACACAGGGGGGAAGGAGGTAGGCACTAGTCCCTTCACAAAAGAAAGGGTCCTACAAGAGCTCAATAAGCTCAGGGTGGACAAGGCAATGGGACCTGATGGCATACATCCCAGGATACTAAAGGAGCTAAAGGTGGAACTAGCAAAGCCATTATCAGAACTGTTTAGTGAGTTTCTGAGCACAGAAGAGGTCCCAGAAGACTGGAGAAGGGTTCATGTGATCACGCTCCACAAGAGTGGTAGCAGGGAGAAGGCAGGGAACTACAGACCAGTCAGTCTTACCTCAGTAGTGGGCAAGATTACAGAGGCACTCCTTAAGGAAAGGATAGTGCAACACCTGGAATCCGTAGGAACACAGAATCCAAGACAGCATGGGTTTACAAAAGGAAGGTCCTGTCAAACTAATCTCATAGATTTCTTTGACTGGGTAACCAGAGTGGTGGACCAAGGGGGAGCAGTTGATGTCACCTACCCTGACTTCAGCAAAGCTTTCGATACTGTTCCACATAGAAGATTAATTAATAAGCTGGGTAGGCTCGGGGTGGGTCAGAAGTTGGTCAACTGGGTGGCAAACTGGTTGATGGGCAGAAAACAGAGAGTGGTGGTAAATGGCATACAGTCAGAAGAGATGCAAGTCACAAGTGGGGTACCTCAGGGATCAGTCCTGGGGCCAGCCCTCTTCAATATCTTTATCAGTGACATTGCAGATGAACTGTAGGGCAAGATTTGTCTGTTTGCAGATGACACCAAGATCTGCAACAGAGTAGATGATCCAGATGGGGTGGGCAGAATTAGAAGAGATCTGGATAAACTAGCAAAATGATCAGAAGAGTGGCAACTGAGGTTTAATGCAAAGAAGTGCAAAATCATGCACATAGCAAAGAGAAACCCTGAAGCCACCTATAGGCTGGGAGGGGAGATGCTGGCATTCACAAGGGAAGAAAGAGACTTGGGCATCACCATCACCGATGACCTGAAATCATCCAAGCAGACCACTAAGCAGTAGGTAAGGCTAGGGGGATGTTAGGGTGTATTAGTAGGGGTATCACAAGTCAGAAGAAGGAGGTAATAATCCCTCTTTGCAAGACACTGGTTAGGCCCCATCTGGAGTACTGCATGCAGTACTGGAGGCCACAGCTCCACAAGGAAATTAACCAAATTGAGGCAGTCCAGAGAAGGGCAACCAAAATGTTGCTGGGACTGCATCAGAAAACATATGAGGACAGATTAACGGAGCTCTGTATGTATACCCTTGAGCAAAAGAGGGAGAGAGGTGACATAATCAAAACATTCAAACACCTTAAAGGCATTAACAAGGTGAAAGAGTCTAACATGTTTCAACGTAAGAAAAATAGCAGGACAAGAGGACACAGCATGAAATTAGAAGGAGTCCGATTAAGGGGCAATGTGAGGAAGTTCATTTTCACAGAAAGGGTGGTGGATGCATGGAATGGCCTACCTCAGGAAGTGGTGGATATGAATACAGTGCAGGGCTTCAAACAGGCATGGGATAGGCATAAGGGAGCAATACAGATGAGTATGAATAGATAGGCTATTGACAGAGCAAAGACCAATGGAACATTTATAAGGTAGAAAAAGAAATGGGCAGACTGGATGGGCCTTGCGGTCCTTATCTACCGTCAATTTTTATGTTTCCATGTTTCTATGTCAGGAGCTCCCTGGCAACCTAATCCACATATTGTGGCACTGTAGGAGGATCCAGCCCTTAAGGCAGGCAGCTTGTGAGATGGGGTCCAGTATCCTTCAAAAACCCATTCCTATGCCCCCAGCTACTGATACTAGGAATCAAGACCTCAGCCCCCCACCTAAACCCCTCAGAGATAAAATTACTCCTGACCCTAAACATGCAGTTACAAAGATTCCTCTTGAGGAAATGGTGGACACAGGTAATTCCATCAGTGGAAGAGGTACTTAGCTCCTTGGTTCAGGTAGCCAACTGGTCCAGAATGTCGTATAATGTTGCTGGTATCCTCCCTAAATATATCAGCCTGTGGAAACTCTTTCTATTGTACTTAAAACCCAGGGAGGGAATTGGCTGAATTTGTGTCACATCACTTTTGTAAACCATCCTCTCGTGTTTTGAGTCTGAGGCTAGGGTGAAGAGATACTTTTTGTGGTTCAGGGTTCCTCAGTACTAATGGCAACTTGGAATATCATGAATACATGCTAGTTTATTTACTGACATTCTCTAGATAGGTTTGCTTTGTGTGTGTTCTCTTGTATTTTGCAGTTCTGGATTGGAGGGAATAGGCCCTGGACCATCTTAGAACTCTATGGTTTTGTCAGCAATGCAGGTACCATTGGGAAATAATCCAGGTAATCCAATTTATATAAGGTATTTATAGGACACGAGCAACAGTGGGTAATACCCACATAGGTCACTTCCTGGATGGCCAGTTGTTCATCTATCCAAGGAGACATACAGTTAATTTGCTGCCCGACTGTTTTAGGCTCTGCTGATCAGGTTAGTGCAAGGCTGTCCCTCTAACTGTATTCGCACAGATGTATGTAACAGGTCTGTAATATTATTGTCATGTATCTGACAGTTTTACTCCATGTAATGCTTGTTAAAGTCAAAATCAATAAAAATCGTATTAACTGCAAAAAAAAAAAAGATATCAAACTTATAACTTTCTTTCTACTATCATCTGTTACATCTATTCTATACACCTGAATGTTTCTAAATATCTTCCCTAAATCCCCCCTCCCCCACTCCTAAGTCTACCCAGTCCCAGTTACTCAGACTTACCGCTGAGTATCCTCCACCCCTCTCCCCCCAGAAAAAGACAGTCTGCAAATATGGTCAGAAGCTTGAGAGGATGTATAAGTGAGATTAACTCTTCCACTGGCAGAAAGAAAGAAAGAAAGAAAGAAAGAAAGAAAGAAAGAAAGAAAGAAAGAAAGAAAGAAAGAAAGAAAGAAAAATGAATGTAGGTGGTAATGATAGGCCAATGGTCATGCTTTTTATTTATGATTAAAAAGTGTGTTCTTTCTTTCATCACTATGTGTGCAATTGTTTAGATTGACGTATTTAGTCATTTTTTTATTCATATGTATTTATTGAAGCACTGTGATTTTAAATTTGAGGGCATTTAGGTTTTATGGGTTTCATAGGTTGTATTCGAGCATTAGTAGGCAATATTGCCCTTTTATGCTTACCTTTTTTCAAAGAGAATGCCCTCCTACTTTGTTACTAATGCAGTGCATGTCTAGCTTAAACTTAAATTCCTCTATATTCTGACGTCTTACAACTTTAGTTGATAAATTGTTCCAAAAGGACACCACCCCCTGTGAAAACCACATTGCCTTTTTTTTGTTTGGTTAAGTTCCCCTTTTCACTGTAATACGTGGGGTCTTGTGTTTTTTGTGTATCTCTCATCTGAAATCCCAAACAATCCCATAACTCATCATTGTTAAAAGCCCCATGTACCAGACACATATCTCCTCAAAGTCTTTGATATTCCAAGGTATACAACACAAGCCTTTTTAGCCTCTCCACATATTACAGCCTCCTAATATCTGTTACCATTTTAGTAGCTGTTTGCTGAATGCCCTCCAATACCTTGATTTCAGTTTTATTGTAAGGTTCCCAAAACTGTGCACAGTATTCCAGATGAGGTCTCACCAAAGAACTGTACAATGGCATGATTACCCTTCTGTCCCTATAGGTTATGTGCCTTCGTATGAATGCCAGGATACCATTAGCCTTCTTTATGACAGCATGGTTATATTTCTTATAATGCCCCTATCTTATTGTAAAGCTCTGCACCCATTCAGGGTGCTGGCATTAGTGCACCCATCATTGGGGCACCAAAAACTGAAATTTGCCACACCTCCCCGAAGTTGGAATCCTTGAGTTAGGGGGTGTGGGGGAATAACCCCACAGGGGTGGTGTAGGAGACACAGCCCCACCATATAAACGGTGACTGGCAAATTGCCAACTGGCACCCTAATGACGGGCACACTATTGCTGGTGTATTCCAAGGGTGGAACCATTGTAAAAGCAGACACTGACAAAACAGCAATGATGTTACCAACAGTACAATACTAGCAGCAATACGAGTTCTTAACATGCACAGTAGAGTTGTACCCCTCATGACATCAGCAGTCTGGTGGCATGCTGACTCAGCATCCAGCAGCCATAGAGAAGTGGATCACACTAAAAAGGCTTTAACAAAGTACAAATGTGTTGACTTTTGTTACAAAACCTGGAAAATACATAGGTTGTATAGCAATGTTTATTGAGTGGTGCTGCCTGTTTTAGTTTTGAAAACCGTTGCACATGATGCTGAAGATAATCCCCAGGTCCTTTTCCTCAGTAACCTCCTTTAGCACTCTACCCCAATGAGATATGATGCAGATCGATTTTTTTAAGCAAGTGCATCATTGCACATTTATCTATATTAAAGCTTAGTTTGTGTACCTGCACCTATACTTGCAATCTGGTTAGTTCCCTCTGCATGTTGACTATTTCAGAGGTGTCATTGACCACAGACCCTATCTTAGTATCTTCAGCAAACTTTGCCAGCCATACCCCTTTTAAGTGCCTCATTGAAACTACACAAATGTTGAAAAGACATGACCCCAGTACTGAACCCAGGGGCACCCGACTTGTAACTGGTATCCAGTCTGAGTGTACCCCTCATATAGTGACTTGTTGTTCCCTGTTTGACAACCAGGATTTTATCAAGACCACTAGTCTGTTATTTAACCCTAGGTTATGCAATCTACAAATTAGGCCATCATTTGGTACCATATCGAAAGCTTTGCTATAGTCTATAACAAATTTATCTGGCAGGATCTTCCCCTGGTAAAGCCATGCTGAACAGGATCCCTTAGGTTGTTTGAGGCCAAAAATCTCTCCACCTCCTCTTTCACGATCCCTTCAAGAACCTTACCTGAAACTGACATAAGGCTTACTGGTCCATATTTTTTGTATTGTGTCTTATCACCCTTTATGTATATGGTGATAACCGTTGCCCTTCTCCAACAATGAACTACTTGTCCACTGTCCGATGATGATTGGAAAATAATTTTTACAGGCCTTGTTAATTTTATCAGTTTCTTAATAATTCTGGTGTGTAACCTGTCGGGTTCAACAACTTTATTTGGATCTAGGTTTTTCAGCCTGGTGTATACATTGTTTTCTTCAGCCTTAAAGATAGGAGCATTTCGGAGCTGCTCTCCAGTCATGGCAGTTTTGTTTTTTTTCCTGTTAAATACACTTCCAAAATAATTATTTAACAAACTAACCATCTGATTTTCAGCAGTAACTAGCTTTCCACTGTTATCAGCTAAGGGTCCCACTTGTGTGCTGCCAGATCTCTTTTAATTAACATGATTGTAAAATGCCTTGTACTATAGTTATCTTTAACCTCAGTGACCAGCTTGAATTCGTGTTTTTTCTTTTCCTTCCCAATTACCATTACATTTCTTGATACAATTCTTATAACTCTCCCAGGTTTCTTGAGTATTTAATATTTTTGCTTTTTTGTAGGTTTTTTTTTCTCTTGCTGATCTGGTTTTTAACTGTCTTGATCAGCCATCCCGGAATTCTTCCGCCTTTGTTGTACTTCTCTTGCACAGGTACATATTTATCAATTAAGCACTGTAACTTAGGCATGAAATAGCCCATGTGTCATTGTGATCCTTATTGATGAAATCATACTTCCACCTCAAGCATCTTAGTTCATCCCTCATCCCATGATAATCTATTTTATAAAATAGGCAAAGAATTTCAAGGTGTCTGATTGGCTGTTAGCCATGCGTTAGAAGTGTCTAACACATGGCTAAAACTAGTCCCGTTAAAACTGGTGCAGCACATCCAAGAAATCCTTATGCCAAGATGCCACCATTACAGCTTTTAAAATTGAATTCTCTCCTGACTAAGTTGCTCTCCCACCAGCACACTAGCTCTCCCGCCCACCCACTCTCCCACTCACTTTTTGAAGTAGCCACTCTGAGTCCAGTCTGCACCAGCAACCAAAGCCAACCTTCAGGGAAAAAAACAACACATTCATGTCTAACTTTTTGTTCCTTGGCATGGAGTCATAATGTTGCAGCTGAAATAGCGCAAAGGAAAATGCCACAGACAAAACAGTGTGCACCAAAATAATGTCAGGAAAAAACATCAACTTGAATAGAAACAGTGCTCACTGTTAAAACAAATAGGACTATCTTTTCTTTTGTGGGGAGCTTCTCCCCCACACCAACTGGACTAAATATAACTAACTCTGAGGGGGTGTGGAGTTCAGGGATGGGGTGAAACACTGCAGGGGGAAAATTCATTTTTCAGGAAAAACAAAAGCAGCAATAGTATGAGACCTGGGGGAACCGAACCGCATCCCCAGGTCCCCTATGCTGCCAGATGCTGTTGCCTTAGCCACTCCACCATGGGAGTAGTTCAACCAGGCACCACACTGACAGCTTTCTTGACATTTCCCCATTACAACGTACAGCAGCAGGGGTACCCATATGCTGTGAAACCCCTGTCGCTACACAAATCTTAGCACTTTCTGCAGCACTATTTTTTATGTGTTGTTTTGGCAGCACTGTATTCATCCAGTACCTTTTTCCTCTCTCTCTCTCTCTCTCTCTCTCTCTCTCTCTCTCTCTCTCTCTCTCTCTCTCTCTCTCTGTCGCTCACTTAGCAAGACCCGCCCACTGTTCTGCTTCATGCCCCACAGCACCATCCTTCAGCTGAATCGCTCACTCACTCCGTTAACTTTAAACAAATTAATTAATGAATAAAACTTAGCTGCACCAAAACTGCAGCATTCATCCCAGAAGCACATTTCTGAACACTGCCACCAGTCCGTTCTCTTTGTCCATTTTTTCATTAGTGATCCGATTGTGTGCACACTGGCACCTGTGCTAACTCATTACCTACCAGCTGCATTTTCGTCTGAGCTAACAAAACAAATTTAAAAATATTTAAATCAGCAAATTAAATAAAAGAATACCCACAGTCGTGTGTATGTATGTGTGTAGCCAAGAGTCAAGACCATGGGTGAGGGCAGCAGGAGTGCACCTGCTAACTATAGCAACCATCTTCAAATAGGGTGGTCTCCAAGGGACACAAATCCAATGGGCAAAGAAAAAACAGTACAACAATGTACTGGAGGCAGAGAAACTATTTTGAATCAAAATATGGCTAAGATTTTAATTTTTTTTTCTATTAAAACATACAAATTATGACATTTACATGCATGTTCTATTAAAACATACAAATTATGACATTTACATGCATGTTATATGAAAAGATCCATTTTATAAGTGCAATAAGCCACTCCGGGATGTGCATTAGACAGCATGGCTAAGGGGGATTGACATACTCACCTGCAGCCTCATACCTCACTATGCCCCTAGCCATGCATTAGAACTGTCTAACACACACTGGTCATGTCTTATTGCTTACTTATTAAAGCACTTAATTTTAATATTGCCACACACTCTGTAATTTTCCATCATCACCTCAAACATCACTATGTCATGATCACTGGCACACAATGGTTCCTGCACTCTGTAGTTTATTGTCTGGTCCCCCAGGTTACTTTGTTTGTTTATTTATTTATTTTATTTATTGAATTGTGTTGACCGGGTGAGCCCGCTGAGACCAAGGGTCCCTTTTTTAGGGGCAACCCAGGATTACTTACATGTATGGTAAAAGCACATTAACACTTACAGTACAAAGTACAGAGTTTAGTAAAAACAGTCACAAATGGAACATAAAGGTAGTTACAAAGGTAGGAATAGTACATATATCAGAGATTGATCACACAATGCACTTAACAATGTCAAGTATATTGTTCTCACTCGTATTGAATAATACATGTTGCTATAGGTTAAGCCTATGTATTATCTTGATGAAGACTCTTTTTTTTTTTTTTTATTTTCTCTTTATGCCCCCTTCTCACCGCTGAACTTCGTTTCTTCGGGAGTCTCCAAAGGCCTTGTTCGTCCCCGCTCCTGCTAGCCCACGACCAGTGCAGTCCATCCCCCCCATGGAGCCTTGGACATTCCCCCCAGGTGGGTACAGGGTGGGGCCCTTACACCCCAACGTGTCTATGTTTCATCGGAAGATGCTGGTACTGACACCGGTAGGGGTATTGGGGATCGTGGCCAGGAGTTCTGTCTACTGGGAATCCCGTGGGGTATTTTCTGGTTTTCAGGTGTTCTCCCCCCCTGAGGACATAGACCCATGAGGAGAGACAATGGGTGAGGCATGTATTGACGTGCAATCTCCTCCCTGACTCTCGGTCTGTGTCCTCCCCTTCCCACTTGGCTGTCCCAGCTGCACCAATGCCTGTGGTCACCCAGGTGGCGGTAGAGCAGTGGAACAGGCAATCCTCCCCAACCCGGAGAAGGAGAGCAGATGATGGATGCTCTATCCTTCTTCCCCTGGCTGGCCCTCCAGTTACCCAAGTTTGTTCCTGAACCCGGGTCGCTGGCGCCGTGAGCGGTAAACCTACCACTGCACCGACGGGCCAGCTTGATGAAGTCTCTTTCAGTAGTTGTCCTACTTTCCATAGTACCCCAACTAATACCTGGCATGTTAAAATCCCCAAGTATTAATATCCTGTCATCTGGATTTAAGTTGGCCACCCTTTCAAACAGTTTTCTATTTAACTGCATACAGTACACAGGCGGTCTATAAATGACACCCACAACAATTTTCCTACTGTTTTTTTGGTATTAATTTTATCCATATATGTTCAAAGTCAGAATCATCCTTGTTGTCCAAATGTATTATTTCGGCTACTATGCTATTTGAAACATATACTGCAACACCCCTGCCTCTTTTCTCCTTCCTTTCTTTATTATGCAGTATGTATCCTGAAATATCTCTGTCCCACTTATTACCTTCCTTCCACCATGTTTCAGTGATGGCACATACAGTAACTGAATATCCTTTTGTACCAGAATTAGTTCCAATTCATCTTTTTTCTGTACCAGACTTCTAGCCTTAGTAAGTAATATACTCAAGCCCGTCATTTTATACTTGTATTGGCAGCTACTTTTGTGATATGGGCTATATGCATTTTTAATGCCCCCCCTTGCCCCTTACCATTTAGTTTAAACATTTCATAATGTTGTCATCTATTCTGTTTCCTAGTACCCAGGACCCATGCCTACTCAGATGTAGTCCATCACATCCACATAGTCCCAGATCCCTACTAAATCAGGCTCAATTTCTTTGAAATTCAAAGCCTTCATGCCCTCACCAGTTCTTCAGCCATCCATTTAGGTTTTGTAATATCTAGATTTTGATTATTACCTACTCTAGGGATAGGAAGGATTTCTGACATGATCAGCTTACCACCCTTACTTTTGATGGCACTACCTACCTCCTCAAAATATATCTGGATATCAAGCAGCTGTCTTTTATCTACTTCATTTATTTCCACATGCCGGACAATTAAGGGGTCAGATGCACCTTTCAAAAAAACTATGTTATTTTTAATATCTTCAATTTTAGCACCTGAAAGAGAACTGACCAGTGTTGTTTCTTTTTCTCCCCTGCAAATCAGTTTATCCATGAATTTGATGATTGAGTCTCCAATCACCAGTATTTCTTCATTGGTCAGAGCATCTGATACTGATCTGATAACAGACAGCAGTCCCTGATTATTTTCAGTGTTATGTTGGTTTCCTTCACCCTTTGTGACTATATGTTGCTCATCCACTTGATCATTTTTGTCACTAAGATTCACTAAGTTTTCACCTTCCATTAATTCCACTGACTCACTGGATTGTAGTGTGGAATAGTGGTTTCAGGACCTGCTGTAATGTCTGTCTCTTCCTTCTTTTCTTGCTACCCTGAACAAGACTCCAATCATTTAAGTGTGCTCATCCCAGCTCCTATCAGCACGTGAGCAAGACTCCTAGCTGAAATATATTGGTGCACCAAGACAGGCTAGCAAGCTAAGCTGCTTGCAATGGACTACATATCCTTTATTGATTTTACTGTTTTTCTTGCTCACATGTATTAGTGTTTACAAAAATTGCAGATTATATGTGTGAGGTATTTTACTGTGCTGAATGCATTCAGCAGTGCTTCTGCTGTTCAGCAGGAGTGGTGTTCTCTCCAGTGCATTTTCCCTATGGTGCTGCACCCACTCAGAAGGGACAGGAAAACCAAATCTCCTATCACAGCTGCTTTATTTTGTAAACTTACAGCAGCAGTGGTACTGATTGTAGTTTCAGCAGCTGAGGGTTAATTTTCAGTGTCCGTGTTAGCATCACCACAAGGTAGCTGTGGCATATGGTCTCCATCTGTGGCTTTTCTGCTGTTATCTTCTTTTGGGGTAACAGTGACTGTGTCAGCATCCATTTCGAAGCTTAAGTCCTCTGAAGTACCTTTTAAACTGTTGTGTATATTTACCATGCTGAGAAGGTGAGGACTTCCTTTTAGACACTGTCAAGAGTGATGGTTGCCATAATTGCTGTTCTTTCCAATGCTGAGAACCAGAAGTTTCTTTTTTAAACAGAGGATATGTGTTTGAGAACTGCTCTTTCCTATTGGTAAATGCTGACTGAAAGAAAATTGACTGTGCATCATATCTCTTAGCTACACAGGTCTCACAGATGCATGACTGAGATTACAAATTCTTCTTTTAGGCTCATGCCATTATCCTAGTATCTAAAATATACTAATACATTGCAATATAATATTATCATGTACAGTGCTTGTAGATAATATATTTTATTTTACCATTTAGTCTTAAAGAGGCACTATCAGCCCCTTGGACCTCAAAATGTCCCTAGGTTAAAAAACACATTTGAGGATTGGTCACATTCTGTAGAGATTGCAGATGTAGTTGGTAGTTTGCTTCTAATTCCTTTCTTCTTTTTGAAAGTAAAAAAAAAAAAAAAAAAAAGACTGCCCACCATACTGGTGTTACTGAATAAAAATGTATTTGTTTACATTCTTTGATCAACTTCCACTGCATCTTTCCTGGATTCAGGAATGTCCATAACACAATCTAGCCACTGATAATGCTGCAGGAGAAGTGGAGACTGTTGCGTCATGAACTGCTGCACTGGTTAGAGGTGTCCTAATGTTCTGGTTGTGTGCAATAACAGTAGATCAAGGATTTGAAGCAAAACAAAGTTGAGTATAATTGCAACATTCCCATGCATTTCAGTTCTACTCAGAAAGGAAGCAGATCAAACAACCAACTAGTTCAAAGGTACACAAATATAAAATGTGGGTTTTCAACTAAAAATAATATGTTGCAAAAAGGGTTGACAGTGTCCCTTTAAACATATGTTGTATATAGAAATATAGACAATGATGGCAGAAAAAAAACATTGGTCCATCCAGTCTGCCCATAAACCCTAAAAAAATCCAGAACCTATTGTCCATACATGGTTCTAGCTCAGCTCCCCGCCCTACCACTACCACCCTGAGCAACCACTAAGAGCTCATCTCTGTTCCAGCCATGTTTGAAGCCACTGATAGTTTTGACAACCCTCACACCAGCTGGCATATTGTTCCATGGCTCCACCAAACTTTCTGTAAAAGAAAACTTTCTCACTTCCCTCTTGAACCTCCTCCAACCAGTTTCCACTCATGCCCCTTTATTCTTGATCCGCTACTTATACTAAATAGTTACTCACATTTTACCATGTTTATTCCTGTAAGGAACTGGAAGGTCTCTATCATGTAGGTTAGGAGGAGGCAGTAACTAAAGCTGATTGCCAGAACCACCTTAAAAAGTGCAATTGACAAGGCAAAAAATGGGCTAACAGCTCTAATCTGCCAAGAAAATAAGTAAATATGCTTCATGTTGATGTCGGATTAAATAACAAAATTATTGATAAAACAATATAAGAGCAGTACTCACCCTACCATTGCAAGCCAATGTTTCATGTTAACATGGGCATTTTCACGACATGGTCTATGTCTACAGGTCCACCCCTTATATTCTCCTAGGTGCATACATTTCCATGACAACCATTTAAAATGACTTCAGGGGCTAGATTTTCAAAGAGCTCTTAGAGCAATTCAAGTTGCGTTGCTCCAGGGCTGTGGCAAACTCTGGATGTGCCAGGGACCCTGCACCCGATTTTACAAAAATCAGGGTCCTTGTGCCAAACTCCCTGGGTTTGCTGCAAGCTGACATCTGCGCCAAACAGTTGACACACCTGCTGTCACAGAGATCTGCCTCCCTGCCTGGTGCAACACTACAGAGACCAAGATGATTGGGAAGTGGTGAATCTACTGGACAGGAGGGGTCTGGAGCAGAAGGAGCACAGAAGGTGACATGAGGGAGTTGGGGTGAGGAGCATATGCTTTTGTATTAAGGTTGTCTATCAATCTGTAGTAGTGATATAGAAAGTACTGTAGCTATTACTGATACTATAAATATATACACTGATCAAATCCAACACAGCCATGAAGTGGCAAGTGATATATCTGAATACCACGGCATCATATTGATACGTACCTCAGCAGACCTTACTTTCTGTATAACTTAATAGTTTCAAGGTCTGCTAAGTTACATATCAATGTGATGCCATGTTATTTGGATATATCACTTGCCCCTCCATGGCTGTGTTGACTTTGATCAGTGTATATAGTTACAGTATCAGTAATAGGTATAGTGTTTTGTATATCACTACTACAGATTGATAGACATTCACAACATTAATACAAATACAGATGCACCCTTCTGGGTCCCAGTGCTCTCCCTGTCATGCCCATCTATCACCCTGACTCCCCCATGCCACCTACCCTGCCCCTTCTACCCCTGAACCCACATTCAGATCCTCCCCTTATTCGCCACAGTGTCTATGTCGAGTACTTTGCTGCATCCATGACGTGGCTTGTAAAATTCCAATAAAGAAGATGTGGCAGTGCCACCATGGTGCAAGCCCCCTTGTTGCCTGGTGCACCCTGCTTTATGGCACAAGGTTGGTGCGGTGCCCCTTTGGTACAGTGGCTCCCCTTTTCAATGCATACCACATTCAAAAATTGAGAATGCAGCATGTTTTGATGCAAGGTGCCACTTTCATCATTTATGTTTAATGCAGACACCTTGCATCATTCCCCGGGCTTTGAAAATCGGGCCCCAGGTGTAAAATAGTAGACATTCCCTCCAACAGTCAAGCCTAAATTCTTAAATCAATACATACAATATATACAACACAAAACCATATATACACATCTATACATTGCTTCTTTTTTTAAAACAAGTATACTTTATTGAATGTTTTTCAATACATCCACAAAAAGAAAAAAATGTAACAAAGTAATATACATACAAACAGCACAAATAGGCAAGGAAGTAGCCAAAGCACATAGATAGTCTGGAGCAACATTGCCATACAGAAAGAGTAAAGGATTAACAGAAGTACCCACACTAAAATGTATAATACTCAATCAAGGGCAATTAATAGGCAAGACCAATAATCTCCACCCTAACAGAGTTTGCATTAGACATGTCTTAATAATCAAAGATGACAAAATAGTATATGATATACAATACATACTGTGAAGTTAGGGCAGAAATTTGTAACAAGACTATTTAGAGAATAGTAATGTTCACTGTATAATTTGTAAAAGGGTGAGTAGTTTTTCCCTCTTTTTTCAAACAATGGCAGAGAATGACATAAACTTGCTACCATCGTTTCCATCCTAAGTATAACTAACATCTTGTTATGCCATTCTCTGTAAGTAGGAGGGTCTTCATCAATCCAGTGTCACAGGATTACTAATTTAGCTACAGCCGTAATAAGAGCTATATGGTGCTTTTGTTCCCCTAAAAGATTGCCTATACCCAAACCTAAAAGACAGAGTTCTGGAATAAATGCTTCTTGTAGGCACAAAAGAGGATCAAGATGTGTTTGTATTTGGTGCCAGAAGGTAGTACTAGAAGGACAATCCCATGAGAGGTGTTGCAGGGTACCTTCATGCGATTTACATTGTATGCAAAAAGAGGTAGGTAAATGGCCTATGTGAAATAATCTGCTAGGTGTATAATAGCTAGTATGCACAATTGTATACTGCATAAGATGTAGTTTATCAAGTTTTATATATCAGAAAATAAAATCCCATGGTGCTGAGGAGGCAAAGTAGGCCTCATTTGAGGGAAATTCTCCTTTACAATATTTCAGTTGAGGTTGAGCCTTAACACCAATAATTTCTCTAAATTTTTTATGTAAAATGATACAGAATGAGGTTTAATCGCCAGTTCTGCCAAAGCTCTATATATAGTTCCATCTGCAAAAGACCATTGGCGGTGGCCTAAAAATTGTGAAATAGCATATGTTAATTGAGCCCTTAGAGCAATGCAAGTTGTGTTGCTCCAAGGCTGTGGCAAACTCTGGATGTGCCAGGGACCCTGCACCCAATTTTTACAAAAATCAGGGTCCTTGTGCCAAACTCCCTGGGTTTGCTGCATAAGAGAAGACCACCATATTGGCTAAAGAGTGAGTATTCTGGAACTGTAAAAATGGGAGGATAGAAGTACCCTGTAGCACTTCAGAAATGAAGCTATGGGGTACAGACTTATTGGCAATATTTATATTAGGAGTAAGACAAATAGGCTGCCAAGGATCTTTCTGTGGCATATATTGTAGTAATTTACAAAGTTGCATGTTGATCCTCAATGACCATCCCATGAGTGTGGGGTGCAGAGAAGAGGATAACACTTTCAAAGTCAAATGAAGTAAGGCTCAGTGAGAAACGTTATTCGCTTGACAAAGATTGAACTCTATGTCTTTCCAAAGTGGGTCCAGGGATGAAAGGTCCCTACCCAACTTTGGTAAACTCCAAGACAAACATTTACTAGCCTGCAAAACCAAGTAGTACCAGTAGAAGTTTGGCAATTGTAGGCCACCCTGTTGTTTGGCAAGAAATAGTTTGGAGAGAGCAATGCGAGAACGTTTGCCATTCCAGAGAAAGTAGGCCATGTATATGTGTGAACCATTTATATGGCAAAGGGGTTCCCAGTATTGTCAGGGGGTATAATAAACATGGGAGGATATTCATTTGGATAACTCCCCCACAACTATAATGGGAGGCAGCACCAATGTGTAAGGTCCACCAAAAAAGTCTGGAGCAATGGGATGAAATTTGCCTTAATCATACCCAGGACAGTTAACGCTACTTTAATACTCAAATAAACCAATTTATTTGTCAACCAACAGACCCAAATTTCTGATGGTATACTATTTTTTGTAAGTTTTATTATTAAGGGGCATGATAACCATTTTGGAAAGGTTTAATTTAGACATCTTACATCTTACAGACTGTTACATACAGTATGTCTGTAGAAGCAGAAAATGGAACATGCTGGCCAAATAGTAACAAACTGAATATACTAGCCAGGTAAGCAGTAGGATAATACTCTGTGCCTGGATGTACAACACCTATCCAGCTGGAGATTAACTTTTAAAGTATTAGCAGTTGGTGCCTTGCATTATAGCTAACTCATACAAACATATCTTACCTGGCCCCATCCTGCTAGTTTCTGCAGTATTTGACAAAGCATCAGAAATTATGAGAGGTCCAGGGCTGCTGTCCTCTACTTTATGCCTACAAAATACAAGAGATCACACACACATAGCAAACAGGTCTTCATTGTCAGAGAAGATACTATCCTTTACTGATATTATACAATGTCATCCGTAGAGCAGGGCCCCCTATAACTCAGTAACAATTTCTCCAGCACTTGCCCCTAAATGCACCATGAGAGGAGACCATTATAGTAGCATGGTTGTGCCTATTCAGCCGATTCCCTCCCTAGGTTTCAAAAACAGAAGGAAGGGAGTCCAGAGGGCAGTATATTTAAAGAGGGTATTGGTCACAGTATGTGATATTCTGGCGAAAGGTTTAATTTATAACCTGAAATTGGTTCAAATTCTGAAAGCAGATGAAAAACCTCTGGAAGAGAGGTAGTTGGGTGTATAAGATGGAGAAAAATATCATCTGCACAAGTGGAAAGTTTATATGCTTGCTGCTCAATGGAGATGCCAAGAACTCATGTATCTTGCATAATATGTCTAGTAAGGGGCTCTAAATATAGTTTAAATAAGCATGGGGATAAGGGGCAGCCTTGTCTCATGCCTTTACAAAGTGGAAAAGAATCGGAAAGTAAACCATTACATTTAATTCGGGCATGCGGTGATGAATAAATTATCCAAATCCAGACTATAAAAACCTCCAGGAACCTGAACACCTCCAAAACAGAGAAAAGATATGGCCATGAGACTCTGTCAAAAGCTTTCTTGGCATCCAGGGAAACCAGCACTGCTGGAATTTCAGATTCCTTGGATGCTGAGATTAAATGGGCCCCTTTTCTCAAATGGTCAGACACCAGACGGTCTTTCATAAAGCCAGTCTGTTCTCTACCAATAAGAGAATGCCAAAAGACAGTGATATGGGCAGCTAACATATTGGTTAGAAGCTTTATATTGATGTTCAATAAGGAAATTGGGTGCTAATTTCCATTTCTGTATGGTCTTTCACTGGTTTCAGAATCAGTGAGATGTGCACTTCCAGGAAATCTGGGGGTAGAGTATGTGACTGCAAACAAAAATTTTAAAAGTTTGCCAAATAATGAGAAAGCTCTGTCTTAAACATGAGATAAAAGTTCAGCGAGAACCCATCTAGACCCAGAGATTTGTCTGGTGTGAGTGTAGAAATAGCCTGTTCCACTTCTGAAGCTGTGATAGGTGCTATTAAACTGGGCAGAAAAAAACGGGTCAATCTGAGGCAAGTCAGCTGTATGTAAATGCTCCCTGATATCACCATCTGTAGCTGAAGAAGAGGTCTCTGCACTATATAAGATTTCATAGAAAAATTTAAATTCAGTGACAATCTCTCTAGGAGAAGTTAGACTACCCTCCCCTGAACAAGGACAAATCCCTGCCACCAAGTGGGCCATTTCTTGTTGTTTTAGATGGATCGCAAGCAGTTTTTACTCAATTTTTCTCCAAAGGATTCATTGGTTAAGCTGGACCCAATCCTGCTCAGCAGAGGTAGGAGTAATAGATCTTTTGAACTGTCTTACATTCATCAAGAGCTCCTGCAACTGAACCTCTCACTGTTTCTTTCATGAGGTCACTAGGTGAATCAACTTGCCCCAGATCACACACTTAAAGGCACTCCAACAAGTGATAGGGGAGGAGGCAGAGGAGCTGTTAAACTCAAAATATTCTGTAATAATTTTTTTCAGTTTCAGCACATGTTTATCGTCTTTCAAGAGATAATTATTTAACTGCCAGGCTTTTTATTTATAGGTTAAAGGTGTTAATGATAAAGACAGCAACACTGGTGCATGATCAGATAGTACTGTACTTTGTATCTCACAATTTAAGATCCCTGGCAAAAGAGAAGAACTAAGCAGTATATAATCCATCCAAGAAAATGTGTTATGCAGTGGTAAATGGAAGGTAAATTCCTTATCAGATGGATGGAGGACCCACCAAATGTCCACCAAGCCACACAAGTCTAGCAGTTCCCTTAGGGCCCTTTGTGCTAGTATAAGGCCCCGACCTATCGCTCTGAACCTATCCAAAGTATCATCCAGTGTTAGATTACAATCCCCCATAACAATTATAGGGAAGTGTAAAAAAGAGGATAGGAGTTCACAAAGTTGACAAAAAAAGGAAAGGGTATCTATATTTGGGCCATATATACACCCCAAAAGTAGTTCTTGAGAGACCACTTTTACATGTAGGAATATGAAGTGACCCTCTGGGTCCCTCTGCTCATTCAGAACCTGGAAGGGTAGAGATTTTCAGACTAAGATGAGCACCCCTGCCTTCCATTTACTAACCCCAGCACCAGAGGAATTTCCAACCCAAAGTCTTCTAAAAAAGTGAGCGTCTTTCGAAAATATGTGGAACTCTTGCACCATTGCTATGTCTGGCTTATAAATAGCTAAATGCTTTAATACCTGTGTTCACTCAGCTGGACAAGGCCCTCCATTAATATTCCAAGTTACACATCGGAGTTGTGTCAGCAACATAGTTTAGGAAGCACAGACCACTTTAATGTAACCCAACAAAGAGATAGATTACCCAGAAAGAAACCACTCAATCCCTTTACTATATGTAAATCTAAAATATACCCTTGCCCTTGTATTCATAAAACATCCTGAAATTGTGCTCCAGTCTGTGAAACATCCCTGCCTAAAACATATCTAATCCTATTTAATACAAACAGCAAAAACAATGTCCATTAAATTTTCCTCCTGAAAGAGGAAGGAGGGGATCGTGGACCACCCCCAAAAATGGCCAGTAGCCATTTTTAACAAATAAGGCCATGGTGATTCTGGATAAAGAGAGAACAGCCCAGCAGCCACATCCCATCAGGTGTATTAACTTCTATCCCTGAAAAGAAGCAACTTAACAGTCTCATGAAAAGAAAGCAGGCCATTTAACTTCAAAACTCTTGATAACAAACAGTGTGAGAATTTATCCTATAGAGGAAATAAAGCAACATTGAACCTAAGGTAATAGTATTACAATACCCAGGTAACAGAAATAGCCCCTGTTTAATCTATATCGTCTACTAGGTATATTTAATAATGAGTTCCCTAAACAGTGTTAAAATTCCTAGGACCTCTACCGGCAAGAATGGTCATACAAAAGCAGGTAATGGGACCATGCTGAGAGGCTGATAGAATAACACAACATAACAAACACCCTGCACCGCCAGTGCTGTTGCTTCCATGGTCCCACGTTGCCCCGATGTCCGATCCTGTAAAAGAATAAAACTAAAGACACAACAGTATATAACATCTAATGTCACAGGCTGTATAACAGAAGAGGGAAAAGGAAAAGTGGGGGGAAGGGAGAAGGGAGGAAAGGGAAAGAAGATCAAGGTAGGGAGGGCCCACTAATCATTTAACACACAACTAGTGTCCATGTGATGCAGCAGTACATTTCCCAGCTAATCAACCCCTTTCAAAACCTGTGCCCACATTAAAATAACCCTTGGAAATGAAAAATAAAAACTATTATATCAACCACACAAAAACAGAAAAAAAAAATTTCAACATTACAAAGTCTCTTCACGGCTCCATGGTCGGGCAGAAGTCTCTCTACTAAATAATGTCCAAAAGAAAAGGTGTCCAAAACCACCAAGCCAGCTATACAGTTCAACCCGCACCAAAGAAAGGGACTTTAATAAAAAAAAAAAAAATTCTCCAGAAGGATTCACATTTAACTCAGTTCAGTTCCAGGGCACTAAAATACCATCCACAGGTTAAGATCATGTCTGTAATTTCCATATCTCAAAAATCTTAGTCCACAGTAAAGAATGTCTCTATGCAAGGAATTGGTGCTCACTACTGAAAATGAAAGTACAACCAGTTGCACATGGGAAAACTAATCATAGTCGGCAAAAGAACAAACCGAGCTATTAAGGCCTTTCACCCTGCTGTAGTCTAGGCAATTTGCAGGATAAATACCACATAAGAACTATTTTGATAAGTGTCTCTCCTTCAGGTGGCATTTGCAGCCTTAGAGATAGGGAACAACTGTGGGAACAGCTTCGCCAACTCCTGACATGCCCAAGCCGCAGAGGAAAGCTCCCTGGTTCCATGTGGAGTGTGGACAAATAGCCGCACTGGATATCTCATGTAGAATTTTATGCCAGCCTTATAAATAGTTTGATTCAGCTCTTTACAAGCCAGTTGGAGCTCTCAAACCCAAAGAGTGGTATCACTATAGATAGAAAAATGTTTACCTTTCCATTGCAGGGGTTGCACAGCTCTGGCTTTTTGCTGAATCCAGATTTTCGCTTGGAAATAATAGCCCAGTGACAACCATCAGGGGGAGGTTGAAGAAGTAGAGACTTGTGGGCCCTTTCAATTGAGTAGCAAGCACCTGTAGGAGGGAGGCCAACCACATCCAAGATTAGGGATTGCAAGAATGTCACCATATCCAAACCTTCCACCTGCTTGGGGATGCCTACAAAAACCAAATTGTTACATCGACTCCTGGCTTCCAGGTCTAACTTTTGTGTATGCTGCCTCAACATCTGAAGCTCTTTGGTGTCCCTGGCCTGAGCGTCTTCCACCGAGCTAATGTGGCATTCCGCATCCCCAATGCCATGACTGAAGGTCTCCAATGTCGGTTTCAGCAACCAGAGATCTGCAATCACTTGAGCAACATTGCTTTTAAGACCAGCCATCTCTGCCAAAATGATGTTCAGTTTGTCCAGTTCAGAGTCCAGCTCAGGGGAATCTGGTGTCAGCCGTCTGTGGTGCAGAAGTGGACTAGCCGATGCTGCAGTAATTCTTTCACCTGCTACAGTACCGCTCAGATACCAATGTCTCCATTGAATCTAATGAAAATAACAGTGGCTCTGTCATGCTGAAGGCCTCCTCCACACAACTGCAAGGTAAGGAAATCACAAATTGTTGCCTGTCCAGAGGAAACTTGCTTATTGTCAGCCTGGGATGTGGAGCAGCTGCAGATTCATCTATTCAGCCCTGAAGCATCAAGAGACTCGCTCCCTATACATCACTTCTGATTCATTACTTTTGTATTTGAATGACTCACTCAGATGCTGGAGAGAAAACACATTATTCAGTCCTGGCATTTTTTCCACCCATAATTCATACTGCCAAAACTTTCTCTCTGGAGCAATTTTGTATCCAACCCCCATGCACACACACTTTTGATGGCGTGCACTGTTTTGATATCTCTGAATTTGAAAACATGCCCTGAGCAAATTTCAAAACATGTGTAGTCAAAGCATTAGTCTTGCTACATTTTGCTATACTGCACAAATGTTCCAAGATCCTAATTTTAAAATGTCTCTTAGTCTTGCCAACATAAAAAGCATTGCATTTACACTGAGCCCTTATTAATATTGGTTATGCTATTGCAATTTACAAAGCTTTTAATATTGTAACTTTTTTACATTGGGATTATGTGTAACTCTAGCTCCAACCTGTATAGCAGTACAGAAAGTAGTTACCACAAGTATGGGTTTCAGGCGATAGAGGTGGATTTATTTGCCAAGTCCGCTTCTCTCCTTTGTGGTAGCTGGATGTGATGATGTCAACGATATTTCTACCTCTACGGTAAACTATCCAGGGGGCAGGGAGGTTGAAATGCCTTGCAATTTCTCTTCTAATGATAGCATATGCCAATTTTTTAATACCATTTCTCTAATTAAATGGCTCTGTGGGAAGAAAGTAGTCATAACGTTAAGACAGTGCAACTCTCTGATTTTTCAGTTTATGACTTAACAAGTGTGCTTCCTCCATATTATTTACTTCCTTGTTCCACCCTCATGACACAGTTCATATTATAACCTCTATCTACAAATTGAGATATTAATTCCTCAGACCCCTCTTTATATTCCTGTTCACAGCTCATATTCCTCTTTAATCTCATAAATTGTCCCTTTGGAATGTTTTTCACCAAACTTCTAGGATGACAACTTGTATATTCTGAAAGGGCATTCTTGTTAGCCTCTTTTTGAAATAATTTCATATTCACACCACCCTCCCCATCCTTGTATATGTTGAGATCCAAGAAATTAGCTGCTTATCATAACAAACCAAAAATGTCAAGTTCTTATTTGAACCCTCCAAATAAGTAACAAATTCATACAATTTGTCTAGGGTACCCTACTAAATCAAAAATAAATCATCTATATATCTTTTTAAAATACCAATTTTCTGGTAGAAGAGATTCATTTCTGATGATAAGACATATTTCTGCTCCAAATTTTCCAAATAAATACTAGCATAATTTGAGGCAAATGAAGCCCCCTTGGCTGTCCCTTTTACATGTAAATAAAAACAATCCATGAACATAAAATTATTGTGTCCTACCCTCTCTTCTGATATAACTCTGTTAACCACAACCCTCTTCTGTCTTCCTTCCAACCCATTTCTCTCCCATCTGTGTCCTTTTCTGCACCCATATCCTGTAGCGCCTTCAGCAACCATCTGTGAGGCACTGAGTTGAAAGCCTTGCTGAAATTGAAGTAGAGTAAAGCCATAGCATGGCCCTTATCCACAACCATCATTATGTAGTCAAATAATACTATCAGGTTGGTCTGAGAAGACCTTCTTGACATGAACCTGTGCTTTTACTATCCTGAAGTCCATTGCTTTCCAGGTAGTTCCCAAGGTCCTCTTTGACTAGTGTCTCCATCAGTTTACCCACAATAAAGGTAAGACTGACAGGTCTGTAGTTACCTGGTAGCTCCTTGCCCCCTTCCCCCATGAAGCGGGACTATGTCTGCTATGGTCCAGTTTTTTGGAACTATCCCTGTCAGAATTGAGCTATTGAATAGTCCTACCAGGGGTTCAGTTAGTTGCATTATGTAAGCAGTATGACATGACAGGGCATGCATTATGGTAATATACTTGAACACCTTAGATGCATTATTAAGTGCAGCTGAGTGTCAATAAATGCACCTGAGAAGTGTGGTTAGATCACCATAATAGCACATCCTGGGGTGTCTTACTGAACATATAAAATAACATTCATATATATTTAACTTAAAATGAACGAAAATAAGAACTTATTTTAAAAAGATTAACAATGGCACCTTTCATTAAAACATGCTTCCATTTTAACTGTGAAGACAAACATAGTCAATATTTTGGTGTGGGAGGTAGCTAAAAACCATAAAAAAAGAAAATCATGTGTGGTACACATTTTAATAAGAAAAAACATGCTACCTTATTTGCATTTCAAATCAATACAGATACATCATTTATGTAAATGTGTTAAAACCTTTTGAAACTGTCAGGTTGCATCTAACAATTTCTCTTATACTACATAAATTGTAGTGAGAAAGAAAAAAATGATCCACTCTGGGGGTCAAACCCAGACCCTCTACCCTCTACTGCTTCATAGCTTGTAGCACTATCACTGTACTAAGCTTCCTAGACAGAAAATGCATACTGTGACCTATCAGCAAATCATTTGCATATTATAGTATTTTGAGCTGAGTATTTCCACAGAGAATGCTTTCAACTTATTTAGTCTGTTGGACTTTGCAGAACAGGGGCTCCATTGCTATGAGAAATAAGAGGGGGGAGAGGAGACAGCCCTGTCTAGTTGCCCTGCTCAGCTGTAACTGGGTGGAGATGTGACCATTCACAAGGATGCAGGCAGTGTGGTTTGTGTAAAGTGGATGCACCCAGCTGCTGAAAGTTGGGAAAATTCCTATGATTTGCATGGTTTTGGAAAAGTAACTCCACTCAATGAAATCAAAAGCATTCTCAGCGTCTATACTCATGGGTAAGATGAGGGAGTGGTGGTGAGAGGCTGCCCAGATGACACTGAGCACAGCACTAATGTTTTCCAAGGCTGTTCTACTTTTGACAAATCCAGATTGATTTTGACTTACGATCCTAGGGATAATTTTCTCCAGTCTCTGTGGCAAGATTTTAGCCAGAATTGTGGTAATGACATTAAGCTGGTAGATGGGGTGGTAGTTAGACACTATCTGCAGGGTCCTTACCAGATTTGGACAACAGGGTGATCAGAGCTTCAGACATGGATTGAGGTAGAGA
This sequence comes from Neoceratodus forsteri, assembly GCA_016271365.2. Lineage (NCBI taxonomy): Eukaryota > Metazoa > Chordata > Ceratodontiformes > Ceratodontidae > Neoceratodus > Neoceratodus forsteri. The sequence continues at coordinate 568,639,849 of CM057449.1, read as the reverse complement.
GCCCATAGTAGAGACTTCAGACAGAATGGCCAGGAACTGGCAGTCCACAGAAGGAAGGAAGGTTTGGTAGAATTCCACAGGAAAGCCATCAGGGCCAGGTGTTTTCTTTTTAGGGAACGCTTTTATAGCAGTGTGAATTTGTAATCGTGAGACAGAGGATTCTAGAGCTGCAAACTGGGAGTCATCAACTCTGGGAAGTTCTAGTCCTTCCATGAATGTGCTGAGAGTTGCAGGATTATCTCGTACTCTGGAGAAGTAAAGCTCTGTGTAGTATTGTTGAAATGCCATGACAATCTCTTTGGAGTTGGTTAGCACCTCCCCTGTGGGAAGACAGACTGTCAATATGTTTGATAGATTACTGCACTTTTTTGTTATAAGAAGCAGTCTGCCTGCCTTTTCCCCGGACTCCAAGTACTTGTGGGATGTCCATTGAATCACTCTCTGCACACAAGTAGTTTTCATAGATTTGTTCTTGTACCTGAGCTGAAGCATCTCCCAAACTCATTTTAGGATAGTAATAATGTATCCAGACACTATCTTGAGGATCTGGCAAGTTGTAGGCCCAGCTCTAAGGTGAGATATATGCAGGCATGGTTTGGGAAGATTGTGGAGCCTATGGAGGTAGCTCTGACCTCATGTATGTGATGGGTGGGAAGGAGCAGGCAGTCTATTCTGCTGCCAGTGTTGTGAGGTACTGAGTGGAAGGTAAAGTCTCTCTCCAAGGGGTTCATGTCCCTCCAGGAGTCACAGAGATGGAACTCTTCTGCTAGGGTGAAAAGTGCCATTCTAAACTTAGTGAGGGCAGTGCTATTACTCCTTAGTTTATCTATAATCAAATCCCAAACTTTGTTGAACTCTCCCCCCAGCATGAACTGGTCTCCAGGCTTGAGGAGGGAAAAGATCTCTTGAGCCAGCTGGGGAAGGAGATGTCTAGATCTAAGTCAGGTCATTCAATGTTACCCAATAAGATATGTTCCTGGTTTATCAGCACAGGGGCTAGAATCTATTTACCTTCATATGAGTGTGAGACCTTAAATTGTCACCTGAAGTTGTTTGTGAAAGAGAATCATGCCCACTTGGATTTAGAAGTAAAGGAGCTACCCAGATCCAATACCACCCATTCTCTGTTTTGTTGTTGGATTTCAGCAGGGAAAAGGTGTGTCTCTTGAAGGAAGTCAATGTCACTTGGTTCTTTATTAAGATGAGAGAGCACCTGCTTCCTTTTGATGGTGAATGTATTCCATGGACATTCCAGGAAATGAGCTGGTATAGATTAGTTCTCATTATTGTTATGACAAGCTATAGGGTGGTTGAAAGAGGGGTACCTCACACAGGAGTCTATATTAAGTGGAGGGTCAGGATATTTGGGAAGTCATCTCAGACAACCACAGGGAAGTATGTGGGTATATGCTGGGAGTTAGGAGTGTAAGTCAGCTTCACAGTTCTGCTGTACAATTTGTTACAAAGTAGGGGCGGAAGCATGTAGTTTCTGTGGTGCTTATAGTACCAAAAGTGATCAAAGCATACAACAAAACTTTGGTAAAGCATGAAGATTAGAAAAATTCCTTTGAGAAGAAAATGTGGTGTTAACAATAACAATATAACAAGTAAGAAAGCAGATTCCCTAAAGGGAATTTTCAATAGCATGTCTCTAGGTACTCAGTAAGTGCAAAAAAATCAGCAGTTAAAATTTTACAACAGATACAGACTACTTAAACAAGGAGAGACTAACAGGTAAAAGTCAAGTGTACAAGGAATTCCTTGCATTGTGGGGGCATGTGTGATTTTGGAATTCCTTGCATGCCTAGTAGCTACTGTTAGACTCTAGACTTGTTGAGAAGCTAACTCAAATAAGTTGAGGCCCCCACCCCCACCCTCGTGCTAACCAGAGGGTCATGTTCAAATTTACCAAACATGTTTCAGGGTTGGGATTACTGTCAGGTGTAACAAAAATAATGTAGGGGAGCATGCATCAGGCAAGGCAGAGCTTTTAGGTTTTGGGAGTGCAGGCAGAATTTTTTCATGAGGGAATTCATAGAGATATTTTCTAGGGTATAGGCCCCAGGGGCCAAAATTACTAGAGGAACCAGCACTTCTGACCAAAGTTTAGTAGTGAATAATTAGATTTTTAATATATAGTCAAACTCATATACTTACAATAAATATTTGCAGTGAAAAACACATACAAAGAACTCCAAACAGTGTCCAGTTCAAAGCTCTAGTGGAAAAAGCACACACAACCATCTTTTCCTGCACTTTGGGATATTGTATCCCTTCCTAGGAGGCACCAGGGGATATGGTGTCTGAGTGTGAGGGGAAATACTTTCTGCAGGGGGGACATAAAAGGAGAAGTGTCATGAGGGTTAAAGGGGGATGGGATGCATCTCATTCCCTTAGCTACTGGAAATAAGAACATCTTTTCGAGAGTTTCAAGTGTGTATATGATTAGGAAGGGAGTGGTTGGTCAGATGGGGAAGGGGTGCGAGTCACTGTGTATGAACCAGTGATCATAAAGTGTTGCCAACATCACACAGCATCAGCAGCAGTGCTTTACTGACTCTAGATTTTTTAACAGGTAGTAAATTCATGGTTACAAAAAGGCTTGTAACTTTTACATAATCTTAAAAACAGAAATCAAAATGTTGGCACACTGATTAAGAATCTGCTGGTCCTAATCAGGGCTGGATTAATGGAAGAGCAAACAGAATAATGTGCCAGGGTCCTACTCATACCTTAAAACCCTAATAAATTGTTATTGCATTTTTTTAAATCTTTTTATTTAAAACAGACTACATGATTTAATACAGTGCAACAAAAGACAACGTATAACAACTACACAATACAGCAATCTCGTTTAGCACATGCATTAAAAGAGAAATTGAGACACACAAACTACACCAAATAATAAGATTCTAAATTAGTACATTTTTAAAAATAATAACATTCTAAAAACTTCTAAAAACGAATAACTTCTAAAACCCGACACATATACATGTAAACATTAAATAGAAATCAATTGCAGCTATATCCCAGCACAGAAGAAATCAGGGAGTAAGATACAAAATTCCATAATTGATAATGCACTCTATAGTGGGATCCATACTATTAGCCGACTCTCAATTGACCGTCAATCATTTTACCGACTCCATCTGACCAAACCATTCATGTGGCCGCTAACTAATTTACCAGCTCTAATGTGACCGACAGATGAGTAAAGAGGAGTAATGTGTATGGAGACGGGCAACCCCTCCCCCCCCCAGTCTTCGGCAAAGGAGACAGGCAAATCACCTCAGGGATTCCAGTCTCGGCAACCCCCCTTCCGAGTGTGGCGAATTCTTTCTTTTACTCACACTGCCAATTGACGATTGGCGGCAGGGGGACACCAGCACCAGGGAGAGTTGTGTTCTCACTCAGGCTGGCAGTCGGTGATCATGGAGTTTTGTTATACTCAGGCCAGCAATCGGCAGAGGAGATGGGCAAAACACTCCTGCTGCAGAATAAAGGTGAGGCATGGAGACACTTGGGGTATGTTGTGGCAAGTTAGAGTTATGATGAAGTGATGTTGTTTTGCTTCAAAAAAGGCTTTTCTTTTTTTTCTTCAACCTCCCCAGAAAAGTCTAGGAACAATAACATGTGCTCCCCTCACCAAGTTGACAAGTTGCTCTCCCTGGCAATCCTCAAAATCTCCTCCTTAATAGAGGAGATCAGTATTTCTGTATTTTGTGAATAGACTCACTGGCGGTATTTTGACTGTAGAGTTTAAGACCGTGTTGGTAAATCGGGAAATGGTCAATCGTAAACAGGCAAATGACTGGCGGTAAGGTGAGAGTCAGTGTAGCATACCCTACCCATAGTAAATAAATAGAAGTTATTCCATTACCTGTCCATTGCTGATTCCCCTCCCACCCCGGTCACAGGCGTATTAGTGAAAAGTGTGCCTGAAATCTGCCCCTCCCCCATTGCCTGAGATTATGGTGGGTTTTTTTGCATACGGTGAGTGACTCATCTCAAGAGTCAGACTAATTGTGTGAAGACATGGTGCAGACTGTGGATCAAGGTGGCAAAAACGTGAGGTCAGGACAGCAGCAAAGAAAGAGGAACCCACAACCCAAACACATATACTGCTGCATGGTGGACAGAGAGGGATGAATCTACAATGATAATCAGAAGACGGCTGGTGCATGACATGCAGCCTTGATGTTGGTCCTCACTCCTGAGCCACAGAGGTGGCTGGAAGTCAGTCCCTGATGAGGGAGTGAGGGATGAGTGACGATGACAGCAAGCAGAGCTGGTCCCTGCTTGAGTGATTTTTGTGGAGGGGACAGTCATCGGTTGACTCTGCTGTCTGTTGTTGCCTTGCCAGCATGCAGAGGGGAAGACCCCAAGGCAGGTGATCATAAGCAGTGAGTGGGCATCCCAAGAGTGATGCAGTAGGAAGGTGGTGACAATGACAGTCAATCCTGCTGGGTGACAGTGCTTGGAGGCAGGCACTCAGACACAGCAAACTGATGTGAAGCAGCAGCCAGGGCACTAGGGCAGGAGCCCACAAAGGGGCACCCTGCCACAGAGACAAAAAAAACATAGAATATGTCGGCAGATAAGAACTGCTTGGTCCTTTCACTGCCTAGTCTTCCCTACCTACAGGTTCACCATAGAACCCATTTGATCACCAGCTCTTTTTTTCTCCCCCATTTCTTTTTACTAAGATCCCCTTATACCTATCCCATGCATTATTGAACCCCATCACTACTTTCACCCCACCACCTCAGCTGTTAGGCTATTCCACGAATCCTCTGCCCTTTCTGTGAAAAAGTACTTCCTCACATCCTTCCTGAACCTACCTCCCTGTAACTTCACAGCATGTCCCCTTGTTCTTACACATCTATTATTTTGAAAAATACTTCCTTCCTGTACCTTATTCACCCCCGTAAGGTATTTAAAGGTTTCTAACATATCCCCCTTTTCCCTTCTCTCTTCCAGGGTGTATATGTTGAGCTCCCTCAATCTTGCCTCAAAGGGCTTGTGTTGTAGACCCCTAACCATTTTAGTTACTCTCCTCTAAACTGCCTCTACTCTGTCCATATTGTTTTGTGGATGTGGCCACCAGAACTGTACACAGTATTCTAAGTGAGATCTTACCAATGATCTATACAAAGGCAACACTACCGGCCTCTTTCTGCTGGTGATCCCTCACTATGCATCCCAGCATCCTACTAGCCCTCCCAACTGCTTTGTCACATTGCCTGGCCACCTTTGGGTCAACAGAGATTATTACTCTCAAGTCTCTGTCCTGCTTGGTAGTCATCAATAACACACCAACCATGCTGTACTCTGCCTTTGGGTTTCTGTGTCCCAAATGCATTATTTTATACATTTTCACATTAAAAACCAGCTGCCATATTCTTGATCCCTTTTCAAGTTTTCTCAGGTCTCTACTCATCCTTTCCACCCCACCTGGAGTATCCACCCTATTGCAGATTTTGGTATCATCAACAAACAAGCAAACCTTTCCCTCTAGATCCTCTGCAGTGTCAGGTACAAAGATATTTAAGAGGACCTGTCCCAGCACTGATCCCTGAGGCACCCCACTTGTCACCCTCCCTCCTCTGAGTTAACTCCATTTACTACCACCATCTGCCGGTATACCATTGGCACAGCGAATGCATTACCACAAAGACCTTTACAGTGACAAAATCTGCAGGTCACTGTAATGATCCCAGTGGTACACCGACAGTTGTTCCCTGGTGATTGCACCCCCTTCCTGACACAACTCTGACTCAGATTTGATTATATAAAAGTCAGGGAATGTGGGGAGGACAGAGACCCCTGCATGGTGGCTGCAGATGGTTCAGAAAAACACTTTGTTACAGTGATGGCACAAAGCCAATTGTTGGCGTGGTGCCGTCTCTGTAATGTCGTTCAGCAAATTTCTGTCGCTGCAGCAACATGGAACCCCCTCATCCACCTATCCAATTTCTTACCCAGTTTATTACCTTTCAATCCACTCATAGGCTGCTCATCTTATTTAAAAGTTTTCTGTGTGGAACTGAGTCAAATGCCTTTCTAAAGTCTTGATAGACCACATCCACCACCCCACACTGATCTAATTCCTTGGTCACCCAAGCAAAGAAATCTGTCAGATTTATTAAATGAGACCTCCCACCCATGAATCCATGCTGTCTTGGGTCTTGCAACCCATTTGATTCATGATATTCCGCTATCCTCTCCTTCACCAGTGATTCTATTAACCTTCCCACCACCGATGTGAGGCTAACTGGTCTATAATTGCTAGCCTCCTCCCTGCTACCACTTTTATGGAGTGGGACTACATCTGCCCTCCTCCAGTCCTATGGAACCACACCTGTTTCGAGAGAGCAGTTAGAAAGTACTGTCAAAGGTGCAGCCAGTACCTCCGTGAGCTCCCTCAATACCCTTAGATGCAGCCCATCTGGTCCCATTGCTTTCTCCACCTTCAGATGAGCAAATCCCTTTAGAGCTCTCTCCACAGAAAAATGATTTGTGTCCATCTCTCTTCATACAGAGTCCCTTTCCCTTTTTGTGGCCCATCCCCTTCTCCCTCCACTGTGAACACTGAACAAAAATATTTTGCTCAGGATGTCTACCTTTTCCTGGTCCCCCTCAGCACTATCCCCCTCCTTCTTTTTTACCTTACAGTCCCTCTCCTGGTCCTCCTTTTTTCCCTTACATACCTAAAAATGCCTTCTCCCCTTTTGCTACCTCTTGGGCTATTTTCTATTTGTGACTTTGTTCTTCTTTCTGCTTTCCCTGCTTCCCTCTGTTTCTCCTGATACACTTCTCTATCCTCCTCCTCCTCCCTCTGAGTTTCTTTGAATCTTCTGAATGCCACTTTTTCAGCTCTTACCTTTTTAGCTACCTCTTTTGACAGCCACAGCAGTCTATTTTTCCTCTTAGTCTTACTCACTTGTTTGATGCATAGGTTTTTTGCCTTTATTATGCCCCCTTTCAGTTTCACCCACTGTTCTTCCACCCTACCTATTTCTTTTTTTTTTTTTTTTTTTATTTATACTTTCTGTGCCCCCCTCTTGCCTTCATACCATTTGCTCGGTCACGGACCCTCGGCTGCGGCATTCCCACATGAGCCGCCTCCCAGGACCCCTGGATTACCCCCAGGGTGGAGACATGGCACCCATCCCTTTAAGGTTACCACGTGCTGAGGGATAGTGAGTCAGCTTCCTGAGGCCAAAACGGCAGTGGTGTCAGCAGAGCGGCGAGAGGAAACTTGTTTTTCCCTCTAGAGGGGCAGGAACATGCAATGAAGCCTGTGTCTGTCCCACCCCTTGATAACCTTGCTGTCCCGTATGTTAAGGTACTCCTGGCTTCCACCAGGTGTCCCCCAAGCTACGGCAACATCCTGCACCCTTCCCCCAGAGAAGGAGAGCAGTCGTGGGACGCTCAATCCTTCTCCCCCACCGGCCGGCCCTCCGACGATCTAAGTCCATTCCCGAACCCAGGTCACCGGGCCATGGCGGAAATTCAATCACTGCGCTGTGGGCCGGACCACCCCACCTATTTCTTTCTCCATGTCAGCTCGTTTATGAGGCGTTCACCCATCTTTATAAAGTCTGCTTTTCTGAAATCCAAGACACTCACCCTTGTGTGGTTCAATTCCGCAGCCATCCTTATATTGAACCACATTGTACGGTGATCACTGGTCCCAAGTTGTTCCCCCAGCTTGATGTCTAAAACGCTGTCCCTGTTACTGAGTACTAGGTCCAGTATTGCCCCATTATGTGTAGGTTCACTGACTAGCTGTCAGCACAACAAAGGTTGGGAGTTTGCTGCCACCTGCCAGAGCCACAAGGCAGACAGTAACAAGTTGTTTCAAGTGCCCTATGGTACGCTTCAGTACTTATTTAGCCACAACAGGGCAGCAGTATAGTACACTGGTTTAAGGCCCTGAGCTGCAAATCTGGAGACCTGGGTTTGAATCCCACAACCCCCACTTGCATACTGTGTGACCCTGAGCAAGTCTCTTAACTTCTTCGTGCTCCCAGGTCGCACCTGTAAACAGCTTTCAGTTTAGTGTGCTACTCCTGGTTAAACAATTGGGAAAAAAAAATAAACAACAGAGTCAATAGTGCAGTTGCCTGGCATGTCAGCCGAAACCGCTGTTTCATCCATATTGCCTATACCTGCAAGTAGGATTTTGTGGGTTCTTATTTGGTGACTATAGAACTTTACGAATTTGACTACCTTGGATATAGGCGCCCTTTATGAGCCTCCAAAGGCAGTGGTTTTCTGACACATCATGAAACCGAGCACTATAAAAACATGTCTACGCATCATTCAGCTGGCATGAAATGTGGGATCCTGCATTAGCACAACAGCTTTGAGGACCATCGATTTTCAGGTGAGCCTTACATGCTGCTCACACTGAAGGGAGATCCAGGATGTGAGGCCACTCTCACTCTTAGGGTACCTGCATTTGCTACCACCACTATCAAGTCACCACCATTTCTTATTGTACCCCATGGAACCAGATACTGACAACTTTTCTTCAAGAAGTGTGAGCCTTGGGGGCATGGCTAGCAGCTGAGCCGAATGGGCACCTGAACTCTGAGCTCCTGCAAACCCCTCTAAATAATCCTTATTAAACCCGGATTCTTCTACAGTACGGCGTGACTACCATTATTCAAATGCTCGTGTAGTTAACGCCCGTCTAGTGACTCTTTGCTCGGTCTCCTGATACTAAGGTATTGCACTTTATTCAGCTGACTTGGTTTTGCCACGTGGCCTAATTAATCCCCGAGATGGATTCTACATCAGGATCAACTCCGTTGCAGGGAGACATGCCCAAAATCCAGCAGATGTTTGCTGAGATCCTCCACCGCATGGAGAAAATAGATCTAATTACAAACAATAATTCAGCAGATATTGTTGATCTCACTCAGTGAGCATGTATCACCGAGCACAGACTGGCTGAAGTGGAGAATTGTTGGCATAAATCTGGTGCTCAGTTACAAGAACAAGAGAGGCTTATCCACTTGCTCTGGGATAGAGTTGAAGATCTGGAGAATCGCAGCCACTGGAATAACCTTAGGTTTGTTGGGTTTCCAGAGGGTTGCGAAGGGAACGATACAATTACATTTCTGCAAAAAGAACTGCCTGCTATTTTGGAGTGGTGCTGCGGGGCTCCGATAGAGATAGACAGGGCCCACAGAACTTTGGATCCTCACCCTGAACGTGGAGCTTGCTCTCGTACTATTCTGTCCTGCTTTCTTTGGACTTAAGATCACAAAATGATCACAAGGCTGGCACGCACAAAGAAAGAACTGCATTGGAATGGGCATAGAATATAAATTTTTGCTGACTATTCTCAGGAGGTGACTACAAGGTGCAGGGCCTTCACAGCGGCTCAAAGAGCCTGTGCTGAACTAGGCCTAGACTACTCCCATCGATACCCGGCCTCACTCAGAATTATCTATAATGGAGCCCCCAGAGTATTCGACAATCCAGCCACTGCGGAGAATTTTCTGGCATCACAAGCCCCTAAATTGAACTGGAGCCATCTGAACGAGTTCCCCGGCTCACAGGCCCATCCATATAGGCCGTCACCGAAGGAGACTTCCTCACAGGAGACTAACAGCCATTCTCCGGTATCCACAAATCAGCAGAACACCTCCAGCCGAATGTCTCCTCTAAAATCTCTGGGAAGTAATAGCAAGAGGAGGAACAAAAAAACACCAAAGGATTGAAGGGGCACATGTCGATAAAACTCCATGGCTCCACTCGAGGAGCCGCAGTGAAAGCCCTGAATCGACGGCATTGCAGAGTCCCTTCCAACCAGATATGAGCAACAACAAATTTCAGGCCTTGCTGGACTTGCCTACTGATGGCCCTCCTGTTGCTCCACTGCTGCCCCCTCGATGATCTCAACCAAAAGAAGCTAAGCCCCAAGTGGCTAGGAACCTCACATGGGCAGAAGGAAAAGGTACATCACAGGAGGCCTCTGGCCCTTCAAACATCTTGCCTGAATCGACTCCCCAACTGGAGTCCACAGAGGAACTAACTCCACCCGCTGAAGCGGTGGACTGACTCTCTTGGTGTTTTCTTTTCTCTAGATGGTAATCAATTTCCCTTGGGAATTATCCCGGTAGGTTTGGCTACAGAGTCCATAATTTTGGGCTTCTCTCATAGGTGACCTTAGTTTGTTGTTTACTCAGGGTGTATGAGATCTCTACCCCACCCTGAAGATCTTCCTTGGGTATGTTTATGGGGTTGTACTAATATGCTGTACCTCAGCATGGAGGATCTACTCGATAACTCTCCATTTAACCCCCCCCATATGGTCTGAGTAACCGATGGGTATTTGGGGAAATTCCTCATATACTTGATTTATTGGCCCCTACCCTGATTTATTAGATTTGTGAGGAATCACTTGGCTCTTGACCCTCACATAATTCTTTCCACTTGAAGGAAAACAGGACCAAACAAAGGCTTACATGTCAGACCTTACGGTTACTGATTATCCGTTTTGTAAACAGATCACTGGGGACCTGAAATGAGCTCAATTATGAGCTCTAGAGTGAGATGACCAGTCATCTTTGGACTGTATGTGTAGAAGGACTAGTCTGCTGAAAGGGGAATGTGATTGGAGGATCCAGGACTTCTGTTAGTCCTCCCTTTCAAGTTCAGTCTAAGATTACACTACCCGCCAGTGACCTCCACTGGTATCTGGGCTGCAAGATGACTGATACATACAGCGGTTGCTGGTCAGACAAGGGATTGCTCATGGGTATGGGTTGGGGAGGGGGGATGGCTTTTGTTATAACCTGTTATGTGTTTTTAATAATACGTTTGTTAGTACCCATGTTTGAGGTACAGTTTTTTTATGACTGCACTCTTGAGCCGACGTGTTATGTTTGTTACTATGGCAATCTGGAAACTAAGGCTGGGAATTGTCCCATGGGTATAATGAGAGGGATTTGGCACACTGGGCATAGATTCTTAGATAGGTACTTCCTGTCGCACCTTTCTTCAGTCATGTTATATCAGTAGTTAGATGAAGACTAGATTTCTGTCTTGGAATGTCAGAGGGCTTAATTCACCAATTAAGTGAAAAAAGGTCCTGCTCCAATTAAAAAAGCTGCACCCCATAGTGGTGCTCCTTCAAGAGATGAAACTGTCCCCAGTTGAGGCTAAGAAGCTCAAACGGGACTGGGTGGCTGAAGAACTGCACAGTGCGGTGGCGTCTCACAAAAGGGGAGTTTCTATTCTGTTCCATAAAAATTTTGGGTGGAAAGTGAAGAGGCATACTCATGATAAGGAGGGGAGGTGGATCTTGGTGGATATGGAGACTCTGGATGGTTCACTGATTTTGGCCAATGTCTATGCCCCCAATCAGGACTGTCCTCAGTTCTTCCACACTTTCAACCAGGCCCTTACCAATTTTAATGTGGCTAAGGCACCAACGCTAGTGGGTGGGGATTTTAATTTAGTGTTGGATCATTCTATGGACAGGAGTAACAAATCCCCTGAACCCCACAGGCAAGCTAAGAAAGCAGTCCAGACATTAATGTCGGAGCATATACTGCTGGATGCCTGGAGAACAATGCATCCTGGGGTACATGATTGCTCATGTTTTCCCAGACCTATGGTTCATCTAGCAAAATAGATCTGTGGCTTATTTCATCTGCACTATGTGAACAAGTAACTAGGTCTGATATGCACCTGATATGTGTTTCATATCATGCCCCCCTTGAATTAGTGATCAAACTAGGATCAGATCCCCCTCAAATTCCCTCATGGCATCTGGACCCCCTTTTGCTGGAGGATGTTAATTTTCAAAACTGGCTAGGACCTGAAGTGCAGGAATGTTGGAAAAACAATGACAATGGGGAAGTGAATGATTCGATCCTATGGGAGGCCTTCAAGGTGACCCTCCGTGGCAAAATCATTGCCTATGCCTCTGCCAGGAGGAGGCATCGAGAGGCAGATCAGAGAGCCCTAGAAAAACAGCTATCCTCCTTAGAATCTCAGTATAAATCCCTTCAATCTCAAGTCCCCTCCCAGTCCTTACTGGCCCAACTAACTAGTACCAGAATTTCTCTAAATGCCCACCTGACCTGACAAGCTGAGCTGAATCCCAGACGGATGCGACACTCTTATTGGGAAGGGGGGGAAAAAGCCAGTAAACTTCTGGCATATCAACTTAAGCACCAACAGGCATCCAGAATGATACATGCATTGGTGGATAAGCAAGGGGTATTGTCTCACTCCAAAAAAGGGGTGAATGAGATCATGGCCCAGTTTTATGGGAAATTATACGCATCTCCCCAACCCCCGATCCACTTAATATTCAAAAATTCCTAGATGCAATACCTATTCCCCAATTTCCAGAAACTGACACAGGACTGTTGGATGCACCAATCACTGTAGTGGAAGTGGAGAAGGCTATTGCCTCCCTAAAACCTCGCAAAACCCCAGAGAAGGATGGACTGCCCATCGATTTATATAAAATCAAAGGAACAAACCTGGCACTGTATTTTTTCTGGATGTTCCAACACTCCTTGCAAGCAGGACTATTAACCCCATCCATGAGAGAGGCCACTATTACGGTACTCCCTAAAAAAGGGGAAAGATTCCCTCTCCCCTAGTAGTTACCGCCCCATCTCACTCATCAGTGCGGATGCAAAAATCTTAGCCAAAATCCTTGCAAGTAGGCTTGATCATCTCCTGCCAGATCTAATTCATCCGGCCCAGGCGGGTTTTGTTAACGGCCACTTAGGGTCGGATCATCATTGATCGCTGGTCTTGCTATTGCACTATACTAAATCATCTAACAAGCCTTCTGTAGCCCTGACTATTGATTTCGAGAAGACATTCGACTCGGTCGAATGGCCTTTCTTGTTCCATATCCTCTCCAAAATGGGTTCGGGACCTGGCTTTATTTCATGGATACAATTGCCATACACCTCCCCCATGGCTTCGGTCCTGATGAATGGTACCATGTCTCTGTCCTTTCCTTTACAGAAAGGTATGAGACAAGGATGTTCCCTCTCCCCCTTTTATTTGTTCTAGCTATAGAGCCCCTGACCATTGCACTTAGGGAATCCCAAAACATCCCAGGTATGCAGGTAGGAGATAATACCTTCAAACTTTTTTATATGCAGATAACCTTCTCATCACCACAGAGTAGTCTCCCAAGGTGATCAGTAGCATCTTTGACATTCTGTCCACCTTTGCTGAAGTGTCAGGTCTTAAGATAAATCAATCCAAAACCGAGGTGCTTCCACTAAACTCAGTGACTTTGGGGGATGATTTTACAGCTAGAGGGCTAAAATGGTCCCCTAACGGTATAAAATACCTGGGTATTATCCTTAATTCAAGTCTGGGAAAAATGCTCTCAGTTAATTTTACTATATTATTAGATTCTCTTAGACAGGACATGGGAAGGTGGAAGGCCTTGAGACTGTCACTTGCTGGCAAGATTGATTCCTTTAAAATGATGGCAGCCCCCAGGATATTATATCTGTTATCCCATTTACCCATGTTTATCCCACAAAAATGGTCTCAGAAACTCGAGGCATTAATGGGTAATTTTTTATGAGAAGGATCTCTGCCTCGGTATAGTAAACTTAAACTACATCAACATTGGAGAAGGGGGGCTGGAGTTTTCCATGGCTGCAGAGATATCATATGGCCTTTATTGCTTCCTAGACTACTAGATGGTTCTCCAAAATTAGTCAGGCCTCTCTAACCTGGCTCCCTCTAGAGGTGGCAATGGTTCACTCCCCCTTTCCGGTGGTGGTCCTATATAGTAAGAAAAATATACCCTTGGATATTCCTCCTCCTATACAAGTCTCTAGCTTGTACTGGAGGAAGGTCCTTACTCTTTTGGGACAAGATCCAACTCCATGGGAAAATATGCCACTGTGGAATAACCACGCCCTACAGATAGGGAAAACTAGAATACATTGGAAATATTGGGAAGCCCAAGGTATTTCCATGATTCAAGATTTATTACTTCCTAACTCTAATATATTGCTACTGTAAATACCTGACTACATACCGATGTACTGCTATGTAACCTGTGTTTCTCTGTTTGTAAAATTTGTGACGTGGAACCTTTGTAAAGGAGTCTGTGACTCAAAGGTATTTCCGAATCTCCAATAAACATAAACATAAACATATTGGATACTTTTGAATCATTACAAGTTAGATACTGTCTCCCACCCACTCATTTCTGGAGATATCTTCAGATTAGAGATGTATAACCCATTTGCCAAATGCCCTTCCAACTAGGGAGGTACAGCAATGCCCTCATCTGGTAACTGCATGGGAAAAGAACCCCAGGAGCAGAGCAAGTGGGATTTATGCTGCCCTCAGAGATGCTACCATAGACCCCACCCAAAAGGTTAAAGCACAGTGGGGAAAAGGTCTTTCAGTCCACACTCTCCGACCAGCAGTGGGAGCATGGCTGGGTTACATAGATACATAGATACATAGACAGTGTCGGCAGATAAGGGCCTATGGCCCACCCAGTCTGCCCATTTGAGCTTGTAAGTTCAGTTTGTTTCCCTAGAAGTCTGTTTCCCCTTACCCCTGACCTCTAGAATTCCTTTATGTCTATCCCATGCATTCTTAAATCCTGTGATTGTTTCAGCCCCCACCACTTCCTCTGGCAGGATGTTCCACTTGTCCACCACCCGTTCTGTGAAGAAATTCTTTCTCATGTTTCCTCTGAATCATCCTATCTCCAACTTCATCCCATGCCCTCTAGTCCTGGAACATCTTTTTCGCTTAAAAATAGTGTTTTCCTGCACCCTGTTCCTCCCTGTAAGATACTTGTATGTCTCTATCATATCCTCTCTCCTCCTCTCCTCCAGGGAGTACATGTTCAGTTCCTTCAACCTGTCTTCATAGGACTTGTTATGCAATCCATGCACCATCTTTGTTACCCTCCTCTGAACCTTCTCTACCCTGTCTATGTCCTTACGTAGGTATGGTCTCCAGAACTGTACACTGTACTCCAGGTGGGGCCTCACTAGAGTCTTGTATAGCGGAATTATGACCTCCCTTTTCCTGCTGGTGATGCCCCTGCCTATACATCCCAGCATCCTATTTGCTTTACCTGCTGCCTTGTCACACTGTTTCCTACCTTGAGGTCATCAGAGATGACAACCCCAAGATCTCTTTCCTGCTTGGTGCATGCTATATCCTCACCACCCAACTGATATATTGTGCCAGGGTTTTTGTGCCCATATGCATTATCTTGCACTTCTTTGCATTGAATTTCAACTGCCAAACCCTGACCATTCTTCAAGTTTCTGCAGGTCCCTTCGCATTCTGTCTACACCCTCTGGTGTGTCTACTCTGTTACAGAGCTTTGTGTCATCAGCGAACAGTGAAATTCTGCCTTCTAGATCCTGTGCAATGTCACTGATGAAGATGTTGAATAGAACCGGTCCCAGCACTGATCCCTGTGGTACTCCACTGGTCACTCTTCCCTCTGTGGAGTGACAGCCATTTACCACCACCCTCTGCGTCCTGCCACCCAGCCAGTTACCTACCCACCACACTACTGTCCTGCCCACACCCATATTCCCCAGTTTGTGTAATAGTCTTCTATGTGGCACAGTGTCAAAGGCCTTACTGAAGTCCAGATAGGCCATGTCCACTGCCCTCCCCTGATCCACCTCCCTAGTCACCCAGTCAAAAAAATTCAATGAGGTTGGTCTGACATGACCTCCCCCTGGTGAAACCATGCTGCCTTGGGTCCTGTAGTCCATTGACAACCAGATGTTCCACCAATCTCTCCTTCAGTAGTGCTTCCATGATCTTTCCCACTACCGAGGTGAGGCTGACTGGTCTGTAGTTCCCTGCTTCCTCTTTGTTCCCACTTTTGTATAAGGGGACTACATCTGCTGTCCTCCAGTCTTTGGGTACCTCCCCGAGTCCGCAATGCTTGCTGAGATAGACATACACATCTTATCATGAATAAGACCTGTCATAGATGGTATAGGGACCTGTCCAAACTTAAAAAAGATGGGTCTTCTTCCAACTGACACTTGTTGGAGATGTGGTAACCAAGGGGCGCATTTGTTTCATATTCTCTGGGACTGCCCCAATCTTAAATCATTTTGGGTATCAGTCCAAGGAATGTGTCAACAGATTTTTCCAGATGTTGTTCCTGATCCACCCCTTTTACTCTTGGGATGTGCTCAGTTGAATGTGCCCAAACATAGCCCAGGAGCCCAATGGGTTACTGCACTTGGGACTGCAGCCAAAAGACTCATATTATTAAGCTGGAGATCCTCGGCGACACCCTCCTTCCAAGAACTCCTCCTGGCATTAGCCCAGGGGGCTATATTTGAAAGAATTTCCAGTCTCGCTGCAGGCCCTATGGTTCAATTTGAGAAATGCTGGCAACCCTATCTGCAGTCAAAATATTGTCATAATCTCCCACCCTGAATTACCTCAAAGGATATTGTTACTCTTGGGCTTGATTCTCTTCCTCCTCGTTAGAAAGTGGTGCCTCTCCCTCTCATGGTTCCAGTTTCCCTCTTTATAGGCCCTCACCTAGTAAAAGATTGCCTTTTGTACATAGTTGATATGGTTACATTCGTATATGAAAGACACACACCAGTTTTTACACCCTTAACTCCTGGGTTGGATGTTCGCTTATTTTCTATTATTTGCTAGTATAGTACATCTGATATTATTGCATCTATCAACTCACTCCATTATATCTCAATGTATAAATGCAACCTTCTGATCATACTAAATGTTGTGGTATGGTCCAGACTTGAAATGAATTACTCTGCACTTTTGTGTGTGTCTTATTTTAAATAATAACAATTTTTAAACTTAAAAAAGAAATGTGAGCCTCTTTTGCCACTGTGAGCCTCTTTTGCCACTCCTACAGCTGTTTCTTATCCACATTGAGCACAGCTGTAACGGGACAATTTCCCTCTAACATGGAACCCTTAGCAGCTGGCAATTTGAAATCCACATTATAAACCTTTCTCTTCGACATTTTGGCAAATGGAGGAAGTGACACCGGATGAGCTGTGAATGCAAACTGATAGTAACTGAAAGTTCTTTTAAAAGATCATATTTAGCAACCAAAATTAATTTAAAAAAAGGCACCTTCAATTAGAAACCCCCCTCTTATAATAGCCACAGCTAAAACCAGTTGTTTCTATTATAAGTTATGGCTTCTAAGCAAATATATATAGTACTTTCTGTATGCAGTAGAAAATATGACCTTCATTACTGAAGCTGGGCAGTACCACTCTCATTTCTCAGGAAGTCTGAGCAATCTCTTATATCAATGCTGTTCCCCACTGGTTAGGAATGTAGGGTAGCCTAGTAATTAGAAAAGAGTACTGTGAATCAGATGATCCAGGTTCAAATCCCACCAGAGCCACTTAAATCATTGTGTTACATGGAGCATGTCTCAGAACCAGTGCTTCATTCAACCCAGCTGCAAAATAGTTAAAAGCAAAACCAGAGTGAAAATTAGATATTAGATTTCAGCTGGTAGATCTTGAGAAACAGAATACAAAAATGCAGTTTTAAAATGGAGAACAAACAACTAAAAAATATTTCTTGTTCTGAGAAGTCATTTTAAATTGGCTAAGACCGATATTGTATTACAGACTATTTTATTTATTTGCTTCTGTTAACCGGGTAAGCACACTAGACAGCCAAGTGCCAGTTTTCAGGTGCAACCCAGTCAGCCATACCTCCAGTACCCCAGTTGTGTAACTGTGAGATAAAATGTTATAAACAGTATTCTAGCTTAGAAAAACAGAATGTATTATTCATTCATAGAGTAAGTGTGTACTCTTTGGAGTAGGAGATACTTGATCCTTAAGACTTTAGCTAGAGATGGGAAACTGGGAGAGAGCCCAATATGTATGAGTTAAGTACTGTATATGTTAAAAGTGAAAGCTGTGCAGCACATGATAACCAGCTACATGAGATTTACACCTTTACTTATTTGCATGACAACAGATACAATACTGCTGAAGGCAGCAGTAAGTTATCTTCTTAAGACAGAAGCTTGCTAACTTCAATTTATAAATTCTAGTCTCTAGCAATAACAAGACCTGTCTTAGTTATCAACACTCTGAGCAGGAGACAGTGACCTCAGTAAAAACTTCAAGTATGTTAAATAGCCTGTCATAAAATTAGCACATTGATCAGAGCTTGCTATATAAATATTACGGCCTATTTCCATTGCTAAATCAACCTTGTCATTTGCCTGCAGTGTTATAGAGCATGTCATCATCAAGGTATTTACACCATTCTTGTGCTCAGTGACCAAGCCCCTTAAAATGGAGTCAGTGAGACAGAGCATAAAGTCTGAAGGCTGTAGCCCAAGCAGCTTTATAACTTAGACACAAAGAAGATATAATCAGTCACTGATGTAATGGTCTAACATTGGACCCTTCAGGTGTATAATAAGGAAAAGGAAATTGAGTTATCACACATATGTCCCTAGTGAGTTTCCCACTCTGCTTTGTTGATGATGAGCAGCTCTTGAGAAGATTTTAATAGCCAACTTGGCTAGATCTTTGCAAATTTTGTTATCCAGCTGAGGTCAAATCATTGCCAACTAACACATTTATTTCTGGTGCACTCATCCATTAACCCACTTGACATAGATGCCCTGCAGAGCAATAGGCACTGTACTTTAATGTTTGGTTAGTTTTTTACTGGCACAAAAGTCCACACTGCCAATGCAGCCATATAGTATGTCAGTGCAGTTCTCAAGCAAAAGAAATTGCTCAGGCAATGAAAATATTAGAGATGGGGAAGGACTGCAGCTATTCCTATTATGTTAGCCAGAACATTGAAGAAAATATTGGTGCTTCTAATATATTTCTGAAATAAAAAGTCTAAGGAGGCAACTTCATTCTTAGAAATTGCAGACATATGGTTGGAAATATCCTGCATTTTGCATTGTGTCAGTCTGTGTCAGAGGTTTTGAGAAAGGTAATATACAAGATGAATGGAAGTCTATCATCGGAGTGCCAAGATGAAAAAGTGACACCTCATAATGAAAAGAAAAATAGTTTCCATTTCTGGCCAGTGTAAGTAAGAAAGTGACAGAGTCAAAGGAGCTCTGGAGCTGAAAAATGAGCCTTTTGACAGGCATGCCTATAAATGAAAGTGCATTCATGTAAAACTAGTCATAATAATGATTATTTTAGGGGCCAACTGATTTTGAATGAAGCCTTGAGTACTAGTCTATGACAATATGGCTGCACATAGAGGGCTAGGTGGAGCAGTAGATTACTGTTATTATTAAATATACTGTCCCTTTGATCCTTGACCAGGATTGAGTCCAAACATCATTCCAAACAAAAGTGACCAAAGACAAATATTATTTCAGTTCAGAGCCTGAATTTGGGCATACGTTAGGTAGGACTGCATGATCTTTACTATGCTCCATGCATATACATCACAAATGCCTACATAAAGCTAAGTCAGTCACAAAGCATTTGTGGGACCTATAAAATGCAAAGAACTCACAGTGTTGCAGGTTGGGATAGCACTGTCAAGGATTACTTAACAATTTGGCTATCAGCTCAGTGTTCTATCAGATTTAAAAAGGATCCAATATTGCAAACTTTACTATCGGTGGGTACACATACCCATAAATAAGGTGTATACAAGGACCCAGATATTCAAAGGGGTTGCTCCTGGAGTAACAGAGTTGCACTGGTGCAACCCCACACTGCGCCCCAGTGGGATATTCAAAAGGCTGCCAGGCACAGTGCAAATCCTGATGTGCCGGGGCGCAATGGTAATGTATGCAGGACAAATGCAGGGGACGTGCCCATGCATGTGTGGTACATCCCGATATTCATCCCGGAATGTGCGGCACATATGCTGGCACAACCATGATGTGCACCACATACGGGGGTGCAATGTTGAGCCAGTGAAAAGGAGGAACAAAACCTGGCCACCCACAGGTGGGCTGCTGCATTGCAGGGTGCAATGCAGCACCCACCTGCCGTGGGTGGCCACCCACCCAGCAGGGACACCATCCAGTATCGCACACACTCTCCCCATTGCCGACTGTGACTCTCCCCCCAGTATGCCCAATTGTGGGCTTATATACAAGCAGTAATAACCTGGTGGTCTAGTTTTACCCCCCTCTGTCATGCCCAATTGTGGGCATCAGTGACTTAAAATCCAACCTGGTGGTCTAGTGGTCCCCCCCGGCATGCCCGATAGCGGGCATCAGTGACTGAACATCCTACCTGGTGGTCTAGTTGTTCCCCCCCCTCAACATGCCTGATCATGGGCATCAGTAAGGGAATCCCATTACCTGGTGGTCCAGTGGTCCCACCTCTCCCCACCCTCAGAGGACCCCTGGCCACCCAGCTCCCCCCCCAGTCATCCGCAGGCAGCAGCACCCCACCTGCATACCACCTGGTCGCCTGCTGACAGACAGAGTACAGTATGTGTTATGATGCCATTGGTCCACAGTGTGAACCATTGGCGCATGCTAGTCACCATATATTATTGGAAGAATATGTGAATGAACGTTCATCTCCATATTCATGCCTGTGTAGTAATGGTGCGAATGCTCCATTGGTCCACACTGTGGGACCAATAGGTGTACAGCACATACTGTACGCTGTGCTGCCAGGGCAGCTGGGTGGCATGTGGGTGGTGCTGCCCCGCCGATGACTGGGGAGAAACTGGTGGCTGGGGGTCCTCTGAGGGTGGAGGGAGGAGACCCCGGACCACCAGGTAATGGATTCCCTTACTGATGCCTGCAATCAGGCATGACGGTGGGGGGGCACCACTAGACCACCAGGTGGGAATACAATCCACTGTTGCCTGCGATAGAGCATGATGGAGGGGGGACCACTAGACCACCAGTTGGGGTGTTCAGTCACTGATGCCCGTGATCGGTCATGATGGATGGAGGCCACTGGACCACCAGGTTATTCTTGCTTGTACATAAGCCCACAATCAGGCATATGGGAGGGGGTGTACTAGCCCACCACGGAATATACCTGCTGCAAGCAGCTATGCAGGGCACCAGGCGCAATCCACCGTGCTGCCCTGCGCAATGCATGCAAATGGGGCCATAAGACATGCTAATGGCCCCATTTGCACCATGCATATACTATGGCCTCATTTGCATGCCATCTTCTGAATATCATGGGGTGCTGTGCCCAGCACAACTGCATTTGCGCTGGCGAATCCCTGTGCTCTCTATCTGTGGCTTGCGCTGGCACAATGTCACTGCACCATGCACAGTCCATGACATATTCAATGGTGCTGTGCCATGGCACATCACTGTTGAATATCACCTGGTCCTGGTCCTGGTTCTGGTCCTGGCGCATCCCAGATCCTCTGCACCCACGCTTACGCCATTGCCAGGTGCAGTCTGTATATTCAGCCCAAGGTGTACAGGGTAGCAAATAATATTAAAAAATATATATACAAATGAGACCTATATATATAAATGAGACTGTTGCAGTGTTGCTAATTATGTTGCTTGCATGCATGTGGAAGAAACAGTGCCATCATCTGAGTTTTCGGAGGTGTGGCACCCATCCTACAATTCAGTCAGTGTGTTTGCAGGCACGGACCCAGTTCCCCAATCACTGCTGTAGCTGTCTATGACAGCAATTGAAAATGCAGTGGTCGTACCGTTGAAAGGAAGAGCTCTGCTTCAGTGAGCAGAGCTCCCCGCCTCCACACACACATACATACTGCATGTTCATGTGCCTTCGCCCTCCCCCCCCATGCACACACTGTACAGCCGACGGGAATGCCCAATCCCCCGTCGGCTCCACACACCCCCAAAGCTTCCAGGTGCCATGCTGGAAGCCCACAGCAGCGTGGCAAAATTTGTTATGGCCGAAGGGGGTGCCTAATCCCCATCAGCTCCAGCCCCCCCAAACAGCCTTCCAGCTGCCATGCTGGGAGCCCACCCCAGCATGGAAAACATCCCTCATCATCTTATTAAAAAAAAATAAACCTGTAAATACAAAAACTGTCCCTTGGTGAGCCTCTCTGCCCTCCACTCACAACCCTCACCCACCCACTGCGCACCCTGCCTCCCCACAACCTCCCTCACCCCATACTTACCTTCGGACCTCGCTGTGACAATCTTCAGTGGACCAGGAACATGCCTGCACTCTTCAAAGCAGACCACAAACTGAGGAAATGCTGGTAAGCTGTATAATGGGATCGATAGGGTTCTTTCAACTTTGGTGCATATCTCAGGCATTTTTTAGAATTTTGGCACCAAATTTTCAACATGGGGTTTTTGGGACCCCTCCTCATGAATTCTGTTACTGTCATGGTGTTAATCAGGCCTGAAGGGTGATTTCACAGTCACTGCACAAAATCACCTTTCGGGACTGATTAATGAAACGACAGTGCCAGTGTTCATAAGGTGGGCTCTCAAAAAGCCTATGTTGCAAATTTGGTGAAAAAATTCCTAAAAATGACTGTTTTATGAGCGTGCATTGTGCAGTTCCTACACACGCTCATAAGTTCACAATTTTTTTAATATTTGCACTCCATATTTTCAACATTGCCATTTTACCACACCTTCTTATGAGCAGTACAGCTGTCATTTTACACATCTTGCCCAAAATGTGTTTCCGCTCATGTAGTGCACAATGGCGCAGTCGGTGTGTGAAATCAATGTATGGGACACATTAGGAAAATCAGAGTGACACTGTTCATGAGCAGAGGTCTTAAAATGGCTATGTTGAAAATTTGGTGAAAAAAATCCTAAAAATTACTGTTTTACGAACATGCGTTGCGCAGATCCTACGCACGCTCGTAAGTTTGCAAATTTTTAATGTTTTCACTCCAGATTTTCAACATTGCCATTTTACCACACCTCCTTATGAGTAGTACAGCTGTCATTTTCACATGTCACCCAAAATGTGTTTCCATGCATATAGTGCACAATGGCGCAGTCGGTGTGTGCAATCAATGTTTGGGACAGATTAAGAAAATCGCCATGACACTGTTCATGAGCAGAGGTCTTAAAATGGCTATGTTGAAAATTTGGTAAAAAAATTCCCCAAAATGACTGTTTTGGGAGCCGCTATCGCTAGTGCTGATCCAGCACAATTATAAGTTTGTGAATTTTCAATATTTTCACTCCAGATTTTCAACATTGCCATTTTACCACACCTCCTTATGAACAGTACAGCTGTCATTTTTCACATGTCACCCAAAATGTGTTTCCGTGCATGTAGCGCAGAATGGCGCATTCAATGTGCGCAATCAATGTTTGGGACAGATTAAGAAAATCACAGTGACACTGTTCATGAGCAATGGCTATGTTGAAAATTTGGTGAAAAAATTTCCTTCAGACGTTCTGCAATGTTACTAATGAAGACATTGAACAGGACTGGACCCAGGACCGATCCCTGCAGCACCCCACTGGTCACCCCCTCTCCCTAGACTGCACACCATTTAACACCACTCTCTGCCTCCTGTCTGTTAGCCAGTTTCTAACCCAGTTTACCACCCTTTTCCCAATGCCCAGGATACCCAACTAGCTTATCAGCCTCCTATATGGGATGGTGTCAAAGGCTTTGCTGAAATCAGGTCAGCGTTGTCCACTGCCCCTCCCTGATTCACTTCCTTTGTCACCCAGTCAAATAAATCAACCAAATTTGTCTGACATGATGTCCCCACTGTGAATCCATGTTTTCTATGGTCCTGGGCTCTGATGGCTTCTAGATGCCCCACTATCCTTTCTTTAAGCAATGTCGCCATGATCTTCCCCACTACTGAGGTGAGGCTGAATGGCCTATTGTTCCCCACCTCCTCCCTGCTGCCGGACTTGTGTAGAGGAACCACATGTGCCCTCCTCCAATTCACTCATGTTGAATGACTCAGTGAACATGGCTGCCAGAGGTAATGCTATCTCCCTTAGCAGTTCTCTTAATATCCTTGGGCTATGCCATCTGGTTCCATCACTTTGTCCACCTTCAATTTAGTGACTCCTGGGGGACTCTTTTTGCCTTTAGATGGACTATTGTCCACCTCTTCACCCCCTTGGCAACTGCTGTACTGCTGTGGCCCTTGCCCCTCCCACTCTTCTGTGAATACTGAATGGAAATACACAGTGGATTGGGAGGAAGGCATGGAACTATCACTTCCAAATACCTAAACAGCACATACAAGCAAGCAACATTCGGCATTGACAAATGCTTGTTTTTCAAAAGAAGTTGTCTCATGCTGTTCCTATGGCACAAATCTTTTAAAAAATGGGGCCCCTGAAGCACATTTATGCAAATTAAGAGATTACCTCTTATACACATGCTACGTCCAGTTTAAAGTACAGCTTGTGGGTGCCTACTCTACAGTTTATAAATTTGGTGTTTGGGCTGGAAACAAAGCATAATTAGTATGCTTACTGGTAAGCAGCCACCTCTGTAAATGGGATGGGAGCTGTTACGTTATTTTGTGTGCAGTTCCAGTATATGGCAGAGCCAGCCAGGATAAGTGACACGTCACAAAATACAGCATGACAAACGGGTTTAGTTGCAATTGAATTGCACTGTTCATTGTAGCATACTGATGCTCTCTGCAGTAATGCTGTAAGGTATTGGGTTGCACCCTGGCTAGCTGCATTGTATAGGCTTAGGCAATGCTACATTGTATAGCTGCTTTTAAAGTTCTCTCTGTTTCCTGTGTTTGATCAGAAAGCCTTTTTAACCCTATAGGATCATAGAATGAGATAGGGAGACATGAAGGGACAAGAAGAGTCATGCCTGTGACTAATTTCCAGTAAAATAGTCTCTCTCAGCTGATGCTGTGGCATAGCAGCTGCAAATCAGGCTGGAATACTCAGGTTGGGGAGCAGATTCAGAATGCCGGACTGTGGTCTGGAGAAGGCTGGGAGCACAGAGTGACAGCAATGGCATGCTCAGCCTCGGCTGGAAGGGGGCAGTACCACAACCCTTGCTACCTAGCCAAGAAGGGCATTGGAATTTACTGTGGATACAGCTGCTATGCTGCATTTTTAGCATCTAGAAACAAAAAGCAAGTGAGTGATCAATAGGTGATAACAGAAAAGGGGATTAAAGAAGACAGTATTAATTTTTGTTGGTGGCAATTTATTTTTATATCCTGTTTTTCTAAAAGTAAAATCTCTGTGTTATAAAGGGAAAATGCACTGAATGTCTAAGTCATATTTTCCTGCAGAAGCTATTTTACAAGTATTGACTCTAGTTCAGTTGTTGTTCCATCTTTACTGGCCTTCTCATGAACTCAGCATGTATTTCTAATTTACCCACTACTGTTAAGTACCATATAGAACAGTATGATGTATATTAAGTCCCTTTCAACCACAAAGTTCAGTGTTGGGACACAGATACATTGTGACAACAATGTAAGAATTTAACAAGAACATAAAACTACATAATACAGGTCCAATGTGATGTTTACCATCCGTGTGGAAATCTGAAACATACTGCATTTCATTTATGACCTTTCTGGACTTGGGAAATTAGAACAGTTTTACTTTGTTTAACCATTTAAAAACTCCCTACCACAGTTCATATCCACACTTGACACAGTTTAATACCTCACCAATACCATGTTTAAAAACTGTGTTAGAGCCCAGCTCAGAGGTAAGCTTGAATAGGGTTTCAAACACAGTATCACAATAAACTTGCTTCCTTTCTAACCATTCCACCTCCCTCCTCCGTGTCACTGACCACAATCATGCCAGCATTGACAAGGACTTGGACACAGGGCCATCTTCATTGACCTAGCCAAGGCCTTCAACAACATAGACTGCAATCTACTCCTGAATAAGCTTGCCACTGCCGGGCATCTCCCTCCTCCCAACCTGTTCCTTTCTTTCTTAACTAACCAGTCCCAATCAGTCAAACTAACCGGACCCATGTTTCCCCTTCAGCATCACTACAAAACACAGACACTCCTTTCCCCAACCCATAGTTTCCCAAGCCCATATTCCTGAACCACAATATCCCAACAATGGGATTTTGCCCCCCCCCCGGGGGTGCGGGGGTGAAGCCCCCCAAAATGCAGAAAAATGCAAAATCCCACTGTTGGGATTATGGGCTCTGTCAACCGTGGGTCAGGAAAAGGAATTTTATTTTTTTCCCACTAGATCCCTCCCCTTTCTACCAGTCACCCTTTGGGTTCCACAAAGCTGAGCCCTAGGCCCTTTTCTATTGTTCACTGTCTTCATAAATGATCTCTCCTTAGCTCTCTCCTCCTATGACATACACATGTATGCCAATGACACGGTTGTCTATGCATCTGACCCTACTGTCTCCTCTATTGAAGAGTCCCTGCAAAAGCACTTCTCTGCAGTTCAAAAATGGTTTCAGGACAACCAATTCACCATAAACCAGAAGAAAATTGAATCTATACTGATCAGATCCAGCTGCTGCTTAAGCATGTCCCAACTCACTAAACCTCCACTTCTTCAAGGGTGAATGCCTTGATACAGTATACTCAAATAAATTTTTAGCCATTGACTGAGACCACCATCTTGACTACTCTGGCCACATATCCCCAGTAACAGCAAGGTGCTACACAAAGCATGGAGTGCTTTACATGATGAAGTGCTGCATTTGGCCTCACATCAAGAAGTTGGTAGCTTACTATGTGGACATTGTCCATGCTGGTGCCAGCTCCTCTGCCCTGTCCAATCTGTGGTATCCCATGACATTGGCAACCACGATTGGGTGTCTACTGAAAGGGTGACTCAATTGTGGCGCTTGTCGTCGAGGCGACTGGGGAAGGTGTGCGACCGGATAGGGGGATGCGTGAAATAACAACATCCTGTTGCTACATGCCTACGTGCATGGGGGAGGAGCAAGCATGCCAAGCGTGGGGTGGGAGGGGTTATGGGGGGGTACCGCAGTGAGCTGCCGAGCTACTGCTGTAGTGTGGTGGGTGGGTTCAGGGCTGTGGCAGGAATGGTGCTGGGTTCGGGTCTGGGTGCAAGTACTGCTTGTTGCGCCTGGCCTGAAATTTTATTTATGCTGCATTTGCAGCCCCTCCATGACATGCACCCCCTGGAGTTGAGAATCCTTAAGTAAACAACAAATCCCAACTCCCTGGCACCGTTTTGCTGTGTGCCGGGGAGTACATTGCTGAAATATTTTTTCAGCGTTGTGCCATCACCCTAACGGCAGTTGCCCATCGGCGAGATCCATTATCACATAGATCCCCAATCTGTTAATACTATTCGATGCCTTATGCAGATTTGTACTGGCCTGTCCTCCCAGAACTCATCACTGTACCATGTATAACAGTCTACTCCTGAATAAGCTTGTGACCTCTGGCATCTCCCTCCTCCTAACCTGTTCCATTCTTTCCTAACTAACCAGTCCCAATTATTCAAGCCAGCAGGAACCATGTCTCCCCATCTACCAGTCACCCTTAGGGTTCCCCAAGGCTTGGTACTAGGTCCTTTTTTATTGTTCACTATCTTTATAAATAATCTCCCCTTAGCTCTCTCCTACCATGACATACACATATATGCCGATGACACAATTGTCTATGCATCTGGTCCTACTGTCTCCTCCATTGAAGAGTCCCTGCAAAAGCACTTCTCTGTAGTTCAACAATGGTTTCAAGACAACCAATTCACCATAAACTTGAAGAAAATGGTATCTATGCTGCTCAGATCTCGCCCCTGGTTAACATGTCCCAACTCATTAAACCTCTGCTTCTTCCATTGCGAATGGCTTGACACAGTGTCCTCATACAAATTTTTAGCCATAAACTGAGACCACCATCTTGACTATTTTGCCCACATATCCCTAGTAACAGCCAGGTGCTGCACAAAGCTTGGGGCCCTTTACATGGTGAAGAGCTGCCATCAATCTCACATCAAGAAATTGGTAACTGACTATGGGGACAGTGTCTATTCTGGTGCCAGCTCCTCTGCCTTTTCCAAACTGTTAACACTATTCAATGCCTTATGCAGATTCATATTGGCCTGTCCTCCCCAGAACTCACCACTTTACCAGGTATAATGATCTCGGGTGGTTACCGCCTTCAAAGAGACACTCTCTGCATGCTCCTCTAGTGGGGACTAGGTACCGAACTGGTAAACTCCCAAGATACCTCATGGACATTTTCGCATCCACAAACAATAGTGCATACTCCCTCGGGTCAGAGGATGGTTGCTATTTCCAGATCCCACATTGCAGGAGAAATCTAGGGCAAGCCTCAGTCACCTGCAGGCTATCATCCATTTGAAGCAGTCTGCCTGCCAAAATCACCACAGCCAATTTGTCTCTCTTGTGTAAGAAGCTAATCAAGGTTCATCATGCTGCCTTGATTTCGTGCCCAGCTGCCCCAGTTGTGCCTTCTCTGCTTGTAACTAGCACAGGCCTGGCACTGCATAGTGGGACCCCTAAGCCATCAATTACCTGAGGCTTCCTATTTGAGCTTCTGAGGTATTGTTACAACCCCACTCCTACTACTACAACTTGCATCTTCTTCTGTAACTCAAGCCTCTTGGCACATTGCCATTGTACGCAGCATATGTAACATACCCTGTAGACGACATTTGTCTTTATACTAAAAACACAAACTGCACCTGCCTCATTATTTCACTTTGTATGTATTTGTGATGTACCTTGTATTATGTACTGCTGCTGTTTTTAAGAACCCTTGTGATCAAATGTATTCTTGTATTTTGCATCATGTACTACTGCTGTTTTTAAGAACCCTTGTGGATGAAGGTATTCTTCCCTATGACATTCCTTACCCCCCCCCCCAAGAACCAAACAGAAATTGCCCTGAGCAAGCTTAGCCCAGTCGGTGCAGCTCCACAAGTGAGATGGCTTGTCTCACACAACAAAACAGTTCACGCAAAGGTAGTGGTGTGCACACAAGTAATGCAGGAGGAAGAAATACTTGCAAAATAAAACAGTGGACCCCCACTGAAGACTCGTGAGAGTCGAGGTGCTAGGGGAAAGAGCCATACCGATGAGGTTGAACATTGTAGGCATCAGCTCAATAACACAAGAGGCTCAACTTTAAGTAAAAAGTATTTTTGCTAGTATTTCTGCCTCCTGCATTCCTTGTGTGCGCACCACTACTTTTGTGTGAACTGTTCCCCTTAACCCCCCTTCCACAGGTCACAACTGAAAATGAGTCTAATGGGCTCTGCTTGTTTACCTGGTTAAATATGTTTAAACAAATAAATAAGTAAATGAATAATTAAACACACTTTGCTTACCAATATGGACAGACATCAGGTCCGTTTTAAGGTTCGATGCATTTCACCTGTGTTTCATTCTAGATTGAGAAAGTAAAAAGTTTTACTTTGACCCTTTCCACACTGCTTGTGCTTGTATTATAATGTTTTTAAAAAAGTTACATCTCTTTTCATGCTTCTCCATCCACACTGCAACCGTGATATGAAACCATGTTTAAACACAGTTTAGAAGCATGTCTGCATTGCAGGGCTCCATGGTTCAGAAGTAAGCACGGTTTTGAATCCATGCTTCATTGCATCATGCCTGTTGTCCCATAGTGCATTGCAGGATATGCTGATGTCTGGATCAGTATCCCAAGATCATGATGCATTTTGGCATTGCCATGCAACAGTGTTTAGAGGCGACAGTTAAGAATGCAGCTTCTTGAGGCTCTCACTGTGCTATAGGACATAATGGTGGGTGCCTATGTGACAGGCACAGTTCAGAGAACTATATGGCTTGTTGAACAGACAAGCACTTGGGGGGATCAATGTTGTGCTTGGAAGTTGGAGCAATGAGCAATGGCTGGCAAATTTTAGAGTGGGCAAAGAGACATTTTGTTTTTTCTGTAGTGAACTGTCACCATATATAAAAAGAATGCATACACAGCTCAGAATGGCAGTGCCCCTTGATAAATGTGTGGCCATAACATTGTGGCGTCTTGCCACAAACATAGAGTATCGGACCCTCAGTCACCTGTTTGGAGTGGGGATGCTCTACAGCTGGTGAAATTGTTATAAGTGTGTAGGGCTATCATACTTATGTTATTGCCAAAAAAGATAAAAATACACAATGTTCCAGAAATTACTGCTGGTTTTGAAAAAGACTGGGGTTTTACAAAGTGCAGTGGAGCAGTAGACAACACACACTTCTCCCTCATAGCCCAATCTGGTAATGCTACTGAGAACTTTAATTGTATATCATACTATTCTGTGGTCATGCAGGCACTTGTTGACCATAAGTACTGTATTGTTTCATCGATGTAAATCTTGGGTGGCCTGGAAAAGTGCATGACATGCATGTGCTGAAAAACAATGCTTAGGACAAAGTGATGAATCATTCCCTGCACTTAATCGTGATATCAGTGGAGTCCGTGTCCCTGCTGTGATACTTGGAGATCCAGCCTACCCCCTTTTGCCAAGGTTAATGAAATCATATCCAGATTATGGTGACACAAAAAAAATTAATTTCAGTTACAGGCTGGGCAAAGCAAGGATGGTGGATGAATGATCGTTTGGGCTTCTGAAGAGGAGATGGAGGTGTCTACTGAAAAGAAATGAATTCAACATGGACAGCATACCATATGCCATTGGAGCATGTTGTGCACTTCGTGATATTTGTGAGATCAAGTCTGAAGAATTTCTGGCTACCTGGATGAGTGAACCAGAAGATGCAGTGTTTCAGCAGCCACACAGTGACAGTGTACATGCTGAATACCTATCCATAGCTGCCATGAATCAGCAGGCATCATCTATAAGGGATGCTTCTGCTCAATATTTTCAGGGACAATAACTGATGCAACATGACAAGTATGACACAGTAATAAGGATAGTTTAAAGTAGTGTTTGCAAATTTTTATTTGAAAATAAATGCCAGTGTTACAGCATTTATCACAATGTTACATCAGTCTCAAGCAATATAAAGTTTATTACATTTCACTATAGCATTTCCAGTTTGTATTAAAACTTGGTTTATGTATACGTTATTCAAATTTACAAGTTATTTATCCTGCAGTGGTACATGTGCAATAACAAAAATTTGTCTATGTCAAGTTGCTGATTTTACAGTTGTAATGAACTGTTACATGTGTTAAATAGTAATAAATATGTGTTATGTCTTATTAACCAAATTGCTGTTTGAGAGCATTAACAAAACATTGATTTTTTTTTTTATTTAGTTGTTTAACCAGGTACAGCACACTAAGCTGAAAGCTTTTTTACAGGAGCGACCTGGGAGCACAAGGAGGTTAAGTGACTTGCTCAGGGTCACACAGTATGCAAGTGGAAGCTGTGGGATTCAAACCCAGGTCTGGGTTGCTGAATATCACCAAATTTACAGATCAGAGCCTTAGACCACTGCGCTATACTGCCTCCTTTTCAATGTATTCCCTTTTTAAAACTGTGATTAAACATGGATCTGCAATAAAATGTATTGTTTCACTTTTTAAAAGGTTTAAATAACAAATCCTAAGAATTTTTTTTTTTTTTATGAAAAGGTTTGGATAACATTTTTTTAAAAATGTTACTCTTAATAATACTTTGAAAATGTTTTAACAACAAACCTAGGGTTCGAATGACTGCTGGCAGCAAATCCTTTGCCATTTCTGCCCCTGCCCTATGGAATAAGCTTCCTCCCCTCCTTCAGCAAGCCCCCTCCTTTGGAACATTCCGTAAGGTGCTCCTTGCTCACTTACTAGAAGTTAGCATCTGCTCCTGTCAATAAGGGGACATACCCAAACTCAAAGGCCAGGTCCTTGCTAGCCTAAGTTATGCGCTGATGTATTAAGTATTACCTTCTCTCTCTTGAGTGCAACACTGCTACCATTGACTATTCATGTAATTCTCTTCTCCTGTAACTAATTTTGGCACAATGTCAGCACTGTTTATCTATGTACTTGAATTCTCGCTTATGCTACTATGTACTGTGCCCTTGTTCCATTATTGTACTTGTATTCTTCTGTAGTTTTAGTTTAGTTTAGTTTGTTTATTTGATCAATCTTAAAAATGATTATCACAAAGTAGATAATTTAACATCAACTTACATATAAACATAGCACTATCACAAGACATAAAAATACAATCTGACACAACAATTAATACATATTGACCAAAAGTGCAAATGAGTACAGAGAGTACAATTTATGTGCAAAATTAGCAGAAAAGGGTCGGGTAGATGAATCCAGGGTATAACATTAGGGGGGACTGAGACCATTAGGCCACTAAGGATGAACCCTTAAGTGTACTCACATTCCTTCTTCTAATTTTACTTGTTAGGAATGCAAATTTCCCCACAGAATGTATGCTAATTGGGTCCTCAGAGGAGAGAAAAAAACCTTAATAAGCTCTGTATCACTGAAACATAGAAACATAGAATTTGACGGCAGATAAGGACCGCTTGGCCCACCCAGTCTGCCCATTTCCCTACCTACTGGATAAGCTGCAGATCCTAGTTAACCAGCAGCCTACTTCTTCCTACCCCCACCCCCTAGAATGGCCTTATGACTGTCCCATGCATGTTTGAATTCCACCACTGATTTTGACTCACAACCTCCTCCGGAAGGCCGCTCCACGCATCCACAACCCTCTCTGTAAAAAATACTTCCTTAGATTACCTCTGAGCCACCCCCTCTATCTTCAAATTGTGCCCTCTTGTTCTTGCACACCTTTTTTTGAAAGATGCTACCTCTTGGACTTTGTTGATTCCTTGAGGTACTTGAACGTTTCTATCATGCCCCCTCCTCCCTCCTTTCCTCGAGGTTATACATATTAAGCTCCTTTCGTCTCTCTTCATATGTCTTCCAGTACAGACCCTGCACCATTTTAGTTGCCTCCTCTGACAACTTCCATCCTGTCTATGTCTTTGTGGAGATTGGGTCACCAGAACTGCACACAGTACTCCAGATGGGGTCTCACCAGCTGTCTGTACAGAGGGATAATAACTTCCTGTTTTCTACTGGTGATGCCTCTCCCTATGCATCCCAGTATCCCCCCAGCCCTCTTTGCTGCCCTCTCACATTGCTTGCCCACCTTTAGGTCATCTGATATGACTACCCCAGGTCCCTTTCCATTTTTATTGTTGTTAGTATCTCACCCCCCATTGTGTACTCTTCCCCTGGGTTTTTGTTTCCCAGGTGCATTACCTTGCACTTCTTAGCATTGAATCTAGCTGCCATACATTTAACCATTCCTCTAACCTTGCCAAGTCCCTCTCATCCTTTCCACCCACCCTGTGCATCAACTCTGTTGCAGATCTTTGTGTCATCTGCAAGAGACATACTTTTCTTCCAGTCCCTCTGCAATGTCGCTATAAAGACATTGAAGAGGACCAGTCCTAATACTGAACCCTGCAGTACCCCACTAGTAACCCTCCTTTCTTCTGAGTGGACTCTATTTACTATTACCTCTGTGTCCTATTCTCCAGCCAGTTCTTTACCCAGGCTGTCATCTTGGGACCCACTCCTAGGCTGGCTAACTGTATATTAATCTTTGTGTGGGACTGTGTCAAATGCCTTACTAAAGTCTAGGTAGGCCATGTCCACAGCCCCTCCCCGATCTACTACTTTGGTCACCCAGTCAAGAAATCTATCAGATTCGTCTGGCATGACCTTCCGCTGTGAATCCATGCTGCCTAGGGTCCTGTGCCCTCTGGCCTCTAGATACTCAACAATTCTTTCCTTCAGAAATGATTCCATCATTTTCCCTATCACTGAGGTTAAACTAACAGGTCTGTAGTTTCCTGCTTCTGCCTTGCTCCCACTTTTGTGAAGGGGAATCACATCTGCCCTCCTCCAGTCCTCGGGTACCACCCCATCTTCCAATGATTTGTTAAAAAGGGTAGTCAGTGGTGTCACTAGTTCTACCCTTAGTTCTTTTAGAATTCTGGGATGAATCCCATCAGGCCCCATTGCTTTGTCCACCTTCAGTTTTAAGAGTTCTTTTAGAACCCTTTCTTCTGTAAATGGGCTGGTATCAACTTCTGTATCCAGAGTGTTTCTACTGTTTGTTTTATGTACCTCCTCTCTTCATTTGTAAATACTGAGCAAAATATTTGTTTAGTATCTCTGCCTTTTCACAGTCTCCTCTACCCACCCTCCCTCCCTTATTAAGCCTCACTATCCCTTCCTTGGTCTTCCTTCATTCCCTTGATGTACCTATAAAAGGTTTTATCCCCTCCTTAACTGAGTTGGCTATCTTTTCCTCGGTTTGGGCCTTTGCTGTTCTGACTGCCTTCCCAGCCTCCTTTTGCTTTAACTGATACAGTTCTCTGTCCTGCTCCTTCTGCGATTCCTTGTACTTCCTGAATGCTTTCTTTTTCTCTTGAACCTTCACTGCCACTTCCTTTAAGAACCATAGTGGTTTCTTACATCGTTTGGTTTTGTTTATTTGCTTCACACAAAGGCTCGTTGCCTCTGTGATGGCAGTTTTTAGTATTCCCCATTGTTCTTCCACCCCTCCTTCCTGCCCATTTGCTAGTGCATTCCTTAGGCACTCACCCATTTTGGCAAAGTCAGCCCTCCTAAAGTCCAGTACTTTTGCCTTTGTATGGCTTGACTCTATTGCTGTGTTTATTATGAACCATACTGTTCGATGGTCGCTAGTTCCCAGATGGCTACCCACTTCTACATCTGTGATCCTCTCTCCATCTCCATTTGAGAGAATCGGGTCTAATATTGCTCCCTCTCGAGTGGGCTCCAATACTAGTTGTCTAAGGCATGCCCGCTGTAGGGCATCTAGAATATGGATAGTGCTGGATATTGCTATTCCTGCGATTAATGGAGACAACCATTTATGCCTAATTTTAATATACCAGGAACATCTCAGGAAAACATGAGCCAAGTCCTCCCTTTCTCCTTGTTTGCAGGCACAGAGCATATCCTCAGAATTACTAGAGTTCTTATATAAAGCATTTCTAACATTAGCTTCAAACAACTCAAGCCTGAATCTTGTAAATGTCTTACGAATATCTGGATTTTCCAAAACATCAAGATAAAATCTATATGTGTGATTGTCAATGCTATCAGAATACCATTTAGAATATTTTGAAATAGAAATACATGCCAAATCCAGCTCTCTATGAAACTGTACCATTTTATTTTTTACATAAGCTTTATAATTCTCATTTAATATTTACACCCTGGTGTCTGTATTTCAGCAAGAAGACAGCAAATATTTATCAAGTAAACTATACAAATAAGAGAGCCAAGTCAATTGCTTATCATTACGTTGTAACCAGACCTCCTCCCCCATTAGCCATATCTTGACCCATCTATCCTTTGGTAATCTTAAAATCCTGATCCAGAAATCGATCAATCTACTGTCAGCCAATGCCTGTAAGTTAGGGATTCCCAGTTGTGCTCTTAGGAAATAGGCCAGCATAGATCTTTGACAGCCAGTAACTTTCCTCAAGAGTTTATTAACTGGTATTTCTAAATGGTTTAACGGTTTTAGCCCCCACATTTCTACCCCTTATAGGGGTTGCGCATTGTACTTTGCCTGTAAGGTGGATAAAAGGGGTCTAAGTGAGTATCATCTATATGTATGATTAAATTTCACCAGAGCCCCTATTTTTTCATTAGTTTTAGATAGTATATAATCATGATATCTACACCAGAATCCATTGTTGGAATATAATAAACCCAAGAATATGTATGATGAAACTGTTTCCAAGTATTCATTTGCCAATTTCCACCTATATCTATTAGTTCTGGCACCAAATACCATTATTTTTGCTTTACTATGATTCATTTTCAAAGATAAAGTCTCAGATACAGTTGACAAAAGGTTCAATTTCTTCTGAAGACCTGAAACTGAGAGAGAAAACAAAACAAGATCACCAGCATAAGCAAGTGCTGAGCAGACATTTGTACCAATTTTAGGAAAATCTGATTGTAAAGACTGTAATTGAATTAATAAATCATCCAAATAGATCAAAAAAAGCATAGGTGCCAGAATGTATCCTTGTCTGATGCCTTTATTTGTTTTTATTCTGCCCGATAGTACACTCCCAGAACGAATCTGAGCCCAGGTGTGAGAATATAAATTTCTAATACTATTAACCAATACAGGGGAAATACCACATGATAATATTATTTCCCAT
The DNA here is from genome assembly GCA_016271365.2 of Neoceratodus forsteri. Taxonomy (NCBI): domain Eukaryota; kingdom Metazoa; phylum Chordata; order Ceratodontiformes; family Ceratodontidae; genus Neoceratodus; species Neoceratodus forsteri. The sequence goes on along the minus strand of CM057449.1, from coordinate 568,603,784 downwards.
AATGTTGATCTATTAATTGTGTCAAATGCTGAGCTATAGTCTACAAAAACTACATACAGTTTTTGTTTCCTTATATTTATATATTTTTCAATAGAATGTGAAAGTATGAAACAGTTGTCAGGTGTTGAAAATCCTTCCCGAAATCCTGCTTGAGCTGGGGCAAGCCCCCCCCCCAGTAATTCTATCTCACAGGTAAGTCTAACCAATAATAATTTGGCAAAAATCTTGCCCAGTACGTCCAGTAGGCTTATAGGATGATACATCACAGGATCATTCTTAGGACCCTTTTTATAAATTGGAAAGATAATAGCCCCTACCCATGATTCAGGGACAAAATTGTCACAGACACATTGATTAAAAAAAGGAACTAAGTAATTTGCCCAGACTTCAGGTAAGCACAAAAAACTTCCCCGGGAATCCTATCCGGACCTGGTGCCTTATTAGATTTAGTATTTTGGATTGCCTCAATCACCTCTGTTTTTGAGAATGGAATAAACTGATTTTTAATAATATTTATATCCATTGAATCCCAGGCAGATACCATATTTGGATCTGACAGCATGTTACCATAAAACTCAAGCCATCTACTTGGTTCAATATATTGCTCTAACTCATTAGATCACCCCTTACAGCCCTTGGCAACCAGGGACCAAATATCCTTCTGTAACTAATTCCGGGTCGCCCCTGAAAAAGGGGCCTTCAGGGCTCAGTGGGCCTACCCGATTACCAAAATTGAATAAATAAATAAATAAGTTGCAGAACTGCAACTCTATGGCTTAAGTGAAATCCATTGCCATATAACACTCATTCATTAACTAAAACATTTGAACTGTTGTTAACCTCTGATATTTTTCTGTCTCATTTTGAAATGATAGTCTAACCATTTAGTAATGACCACTTTGTAATTTGTAAAACCTACATAATTATTTGAGTTACAAAAAATGACATGTTTTACACACCCCCTCCACACACACACACACACACACACACACACCCATGAACTGTTAATGTAATGGGCAGCAGACAGTCGTACAATAGCAGAATTACTATTGCCATACATGTTCATACTTCAATATAGTACCATGCTAATCATAATCTAACTACAGGGAAGTCCATGTGAAATCTTCACTGAGAAGATCTAGAGTGAAAGAGTCACCTGCATGCTGGCCAGACTAAATATCACTACTGGTGTCTTGCATGACACTTGTCTGTGAAGGAACATTGCCAACAGTATCTTATGGGGTTGTTGGTGAAAAGTACTGCTGACTAGTGCTCAGTACAGCATTACTACTGATTACATCATGATTATGAGAGGGAAGTGGCACATACTGTGAACTACTTTCAATGACAGGGTCATTCTTATTATTAGTGGATATACCTTTTTTTTTTATTATTTCTATTTTCTGCTCCTCCGGTCCGCCCCATTCCTACTGACCCCCCCAGCCCCATCCCCCAGAATATCCGTGCCTACCTTGCAGCATGGGAGCAGAGCTCATGGAGTCAGTCATCATCCTGCTGCCGCCGGCGTTTTCTGCCTCCAGTTATCACCCAGGAGCCCCAGGAGTAGAAGCCCATGCGCATGGAGGCAAGCATGCACCCTACGGCCCTGGCTACGGCTTCTTTTCCACCACCCCACCCCATGGCCTAGCGCCCAGCCCCCTCTAAGCCTGTGCCACTCCTAGCCTCCACTAGGGGTCACCATCAGTCGAGGGGTGCCGCATTCCCTCCCCGGGGAGGAGAGCCTGCCTGCCAGCAGCTCAATCCAGCTCCGCCCCCGCTGTAGACTCCTGACGCACCCAGGGCTCGTCCCAAACCCGGGTCGCCAGCGTGCCGCGAGGTAAGGCATCCAGCACCTCAACCCTCAGCACCACTGGGCCAGCTGGTGGATATACCTTTTGATTTTGCAGGCATGCTTACAGGAAAATTGATATGCTGCTGATTGAGTGCAGCATTAAAGGTACTGTGTAACGTGTGTGAGGAAATTGGTATGGTTGGCACTGGCTATTAAACAAGCTTACTAGATTTTGAAAAAATAAATTATTCTGCTCAGCTTTCTCATGATATAACATGGCCTCCATTTCTAGTACTTCCCTTGCATACTCCCTCTCCAGTTGAATCATTCTATTGTGCTGCTCAAGGAATATCCTGGGAGTGGGCTTGAATACTGACTCCATAATTTCTTGCATGCATGTAACCTTTTTTCTTTTTACAGAGATTGGATGACAGATCTGGGCTTTGGTTTATGTTCTGGACTTTCCACTGTTAAATGATGACTGTTGCGTGGTAGGGTTGATGCTCTTCATCTGCAGAAAAAAATAGAAAACAAAAACATTATTAATTATGTTAACACCCCCCACACACACAAACACACGCCAAAAAAAAGGTTCAAAATATGGTTCAGTGAAAGAACTGGAATATGACAACCCACATGATTTCAATAAGAGATCAGGCTCAAAAAATGTCATCAATATCTGCATTGTCTCGGTCATCTGTGGAGGTAATATCTGCATTGTCTCGGTCTTCTGTGGAGGTACTCTCTAGCACCACAAGAAGCTCTGACGTCGGTTTTGTTCCCAGTATTTTATCTAGCTCATCATAACTGGGCAAACAACCTACCCACCACCAGACCTCTTGTTGCCATCTCTTGCATTGTGGTACTTCACTTTAAGTTGTTTTATTTTCTTTCTACACTACTTTGCTGTGCACTCAGTACCGTGCTCTATGAGATATTGGGATACTTTCTCATAAGCTTTTGTATTATGTCAGAAATTGGCCAGCTCATCCTGCACCTGCTCCAGCGACCAATGCTCAATTAACAACTGAGTAGCATTATCTGTCCAGCTTGCACATCTATCAGCCGTGGTAAGAAGTGCAGTATGTGTGCTTCAAGCATATAAGGGATAACTTATCAATAGTAACGCAAGACAAAAGGATTGCTTATGCTAGTTAATTAATAAATTCCTGTCAGAAGGTCTGACAAATATATTTGCCAAGTACAGCTGCCTACTATAGAAATGGGAATGACAGGCATGAAGAAAAGCACAGTAAAGTGGTGCAAAACAAGTGCTGTGTTGTATATAGAAATAATATAAAAACAAATCCTTTGGCGACTTAAATTAAAAATTCCTGTCAGAAGCTCTGTCACATATATTTAAGAAGTGCAGCTATCTATCATAGAAATGACACTGACAGGAAAGAAAAAAACCCAGTGAAATACTTTCAAACAAATTGTTGTATTGACTACATCAGTACTTTTTGGTATTTAGACAGTTAACTCTGCACACATGCAGTTAAACTCCTGGAGCTCTCAAATTTGGGCTAGTCTGTGCACAGTGATGCATGACGCCAATCATGATATCTGAGGCTGAACCACACATGCACGAATGGCAAGCAAGCATCATGGGATAGAGGAGCATTGAATTCTGGCTCCTTGGAGGGCAGAAAATGGCAGCAGGATGGCAAACATGATATGGACCTGCATCCAAACTGGTGAGTTAGCATGCTGAGTTTTAAATTGTGTTGAAACCATGCTAAAACCTGATACCATCAGGGTTTAAACATGGTTTGAAAACATTACTAGTGCAGATGTGTAGCATGTTTAGAGGCTCTTATAACATTTTAAGTACCTTAAAATGATATAAGAGCACTAGTGTGGACAGGGCCTTTGTTAAGCCATTTAAAAACTCCCTAACACAGTTCACATCAGCACTTGGCATGGTTTAATACCGCACCAATACTATGTCTGAAAACTGTGTTAAAGCTCAGCTCAGAAGCAGGCTTGACTACAGATTCGAACACGGTATCACAATAAACACGTTGTACTTACCAACAGGGACAGGAGTGAGGTCCATGTTAAGGTTCAGTGGTGGCCTGCTTTGCAGCTGAGCATAGAACATGATGAGATACCTGGCTAGATATAACGCAGACACAAATGTACATACATACAAACATATGAAGAAGCCAGCAGAAGAAGACCATTTGGTCTATCAAGTCTGCTCGTGTTGCAGGGTCCACAGCTTGAGCTACTGTCCCTGCCCCGTCTCCCCACTCCTCCCATCCTCCCTACCCATGACCCTTACCCTCCCCCATACCTGTCCCAGCCTCTCCTAAAGCTGCCCACTGTCTTCGATGAGATTACCTTTTCTGGCTGCGCATTCCAAATGTCCACCACCCTCTCTGTGAAGAAGTGCTTCCTGACCTCCCTCCCAAACCTCCCACCCTCCAGCTTAAGACTGTGCCCCCTCATGTTATGGTTGCCACTCAGCTTAAAGAGACTCTCCTTATCAACTTTATTTATCCCTTTCAAGTACTTGAAGGTCCCAATCATGTCCCTCTCTCTCTCTCTCTCTCTCCTGTCTTCCAGGAAGTACATGTTCAGTGCCCTCAACCTCTCCTCGTACGCCTTACCCTGCTGACCAGCTATCATTTTTGTAGCCCTCCTCTGGACCTTCTCCAGCAGGTTAATGTTCTTTTTGAGGTGTGGGTACCAGTACTGAACTCCATACTCTAGATGTGACCTTATCAGTGACCTGTAGAAGGGCAGTATAACCTCCTGTCTCCTACTACTGATCCCCCTAGATATGCAGCCCAGCATCTTGTTTGCCTTTGCTGCTGCTTTCTTGCACTGCGTGGAGTGCTTCAGGTCACTAGTGATCATCACTCCCAGGTCCTGCTTCTCCTCTGATGCAGATACTCGGACTTCACCCAGGTAGTACTCAGTCCTAGGATTTTTGGCTCCAGTATGCATAACTTTGCATTTCTTGACATTGAAGCCAAGCTGCCAGATCCTGGACCACCTCCTTAGCTGTTCCAAATCTTCCTGTAGGTCCTGTATCCCTTCAGCTATGGATGGAAAAGAAGAGGCAAGTTTATCTACAGCAAAAGACGGTGCAGGATGTGCAAACAACCCCAGCACTTCAGATCAAATGGATCCTTCCTCAGAGGGGTGGGGAGCCTCTTGGAGTCAGCTACTTATACTCCACGTGAAAAGTATAGTTACTAATTCATACGTGACAGAGCCCTTGCACATAACAAATCACCACATGTGTGTAAAAGTGCAGCAATTCATAAAAACATGCTTGGAGATACATTGCCATATCAAGATAAATTCAGAGGGGATGGAACAAGAGGGAGAAAAGTTTGGAAAAGGAAAGTAAGGGGAGTGGATTTATAACTGGACTGACAGGATGTACAGGGCCTTACTGGCAGACCTATAAAAATGGAATGATAACAGAACCAGAAAAACAGCTTCTACATGAAATTGCTCTTCTGCCAAGCACTGCAGTAGAAGGAATATTGGAGGGCAGTCTCTCCACCACTGTGCCTGTCAGGCAGGGTTCCCTTCCCCCACCCTGCCTAACCTGCCAGAGGGGTCCTACCCCCTGTGAGGGGAGTCAGAGCACAGGACTGGCAGAGGTGGTAGAGGGTGAGAAACAGATGGGAGACAGGCCACCCACAGAGTGAGGGGAGAACCAACTAATCCAGGAGGAGAAAGAATAAAGGGTTAAAAGGGGCTGCACAGCAAATACCTCCCTCTTTTCCCTCCTGGACTCATCCAAAAATTGTCCCCTTCTGTCCTGGCTGATACGTCTTTGAAAGATTCTGAATTCCATTTCAGGTGTTTGAGGAACTATAGGTGGCATTAGCTGAGCTTTAGTAGATCCATATACTGCCACTTGTCTTAATTTGTGTATATATTGAAACTAGAGAGCACAGGTTCAGGTCTGACCCACTCCAAGTTTTCACATATCTGTGATGCTGTGAAGTTCTGAGGCTTGTACAACCCAGTGTTAGAATCTGTGCCTTATTCCCCGCCCCCTGCATGATAATCCTTCAAGGCATTCAACTCCGGTGACTGGCTGGGATGAGAGTTGTCTCCTGTAAAGCTGACTGCAGTAGTGTAAGGCTCTGGATGTTCCTTATCACTGCTACTACTTTCTATTTCCAGTGACTACGCTGGATCATCCCAACAGTTCAGCATCTACCATGTGGTCCTGATCAGCCTGAGTCCAGTACATCTTCAGCTGCTTGTGACTGTACTTGCACAGGGCACTGTTGTAGCATATAGACATGCTGAATTCAGTTGGCTCTAAAGCATCTGGGCAGTGCTGAATCCTGGTGGTCTCCAATGAGCCTGCAGCCAACACCTCATGGTCAGAGTGATTGAAGGGGGGTGCATTTCCTTACTGGCCCAAGCATTAGCACTTCAATGCAGGAAACGTTAGGGGGGCTGGTGGATCTACAGAGGTTGAAGTGTCATTCTGTCAGGCCCTTTGATCCCTGCCACTCCCTCTTGCCTTTGTTCCTCAGCTGCTGTAGCTGGAGGGGTTCCAGAGTGAGTGGGTGCATGAGCTACAGGCTCAACCTGTGGAGGGGGGGTTAACGTAATTAAAAAAAATTAACAAATAAATGAATGAAATAAAATAATACAACCAACTGGTGTGCACTACCTTGTTTCCATGGTTGTTAGGTTATTTGGAATAGCCTTCTTGGAGGGCTGCTTTGTTCCAGGTTGTTCTCACCAATGCTAGATGGTGGCTTCATTCAAGTCATGCATGCAGAGAATTCTGCACTCTGCCTCATGGAACTGCAAGTTCCAGCTGGTGGTGGTCAGTGGCATCAAGAGTTAGCACCTCATTTGAACCAAAGGGCCAGTGCTAGGTGACTGAATTAAAGAACATGCACAAAGGCAGAGGAGACAATAAAGCCTGCGAATACTTTCCAGTGGTGGTTTCCTGTTGCACTTGAGTGGTGCAGCAGCTTGGGTTCAAGCAACTGTTTAGTAAAAAAATCCAAGTCTGTATGTGTTATCTCTAAGTCCATGCACTTAGAGAAGCAGTATAGGCCAGTGGTTAGACTGCAGCCTGTTGCAGGTGCAGATGCAGGTGCAAGAGAAACTACAGCAAAGTAATTTTGTAGAATACTAAAAAACAAAATAATAATAAATACTATAGTGAGATGCTGCAGGGGGTAAGGCTAGGTGAATATACCCTGTCAGAAAAGGTAGGCAGCATTGGGAGGACCCAGCAACACAGATTCTTATCAAAAACATGCAAAACATGGTGGCTAAGAAGGGCAAGGCTTGGGTGGTGGCTTGCCTGGATGTTCGAAACAAGAAACCTAGACTGGCAACAGACACCCAAGAGAAATCTGGAACTCTGAGGAACAAGAAGGTCAGACCAATAGGAAAGGTTTGAAAGCTTGTGAAGTGGGGGAAACCCACCAGAGATAAGCAGCCAGTTGATATTAATAACTTGACTGATGACCAAATCTGGTGAGGTTTGAGATGTTGCTTCTGGGGGACCAGCCAGATGGGTGCCTGTGCCTAAACCATTGCTGAAGTGGACAAACGAGATGGTGGGGCTGGAGTGTATGGGGTAATGATGTAGCCCTGGTTTACATTATCCCTGATTCAGGTCCTGCCCCTCCCCACAGCATCCAGCTCCCCCTTCTCAGACCACTCCACAGACTTCGGAGATAGAGTCAGCAGTGGAAATGCTGACAGAAGCACTGCAGAACCTCATAGCTGCAGTGCTTTCACATTAGACCAAGACAGAAGGAATCCAGCCCCACACATCCCAAACACTCTAAGAGTCAAGACAGGCAAAACAGTCAAACAACAGCATCCTCCTCCTCCTCTCCTAGTGCAAGGGTGACACAGCCACAGAGCAGACATTTATCAGGCAAGACCAGGCAGTAGACTTGGAAAAGGGAGTATGTAGACATGTTTTCTCTGCAGCATAGAACAAGCATTTGTCAATGCCGAATGTTGCTTGCTTGTATGTGCTGTTTAGGTATTTGGAAGTCATTGGAGTGCAAATATTGAAAATTCGCGAACTTACGAAATGCCATGAGAACCGGCGCAACACACGTCAGAAACAGTCATTTTAGGAATTTTTTCACCAAATTAACATAGCCATTTTAAGACCTCTGCTCATGAACAGTGTCACTGTTATTTTCCTAATGTGTCCCATACATTGATTTCAAGACACCGACTGCGCCATTGTGCGCCATATGGGGAAACACGTTTTGGGCAGGATGTGAAAAATGACAGCTGTACTGCTCATAAGGAGGTGTGATAAAATGGCAATGTTGGAAATCTGGAGTGAAAATATTAAAAATTCGCAAACTTATGAGCGTGTGTAGGAACTGCGCAACACACGCTCGTAAAACAGTCATTTTTAGGATTTTTTTTACCAAATTTTCAACATAGCCATTTTAAGACCTCTTCTCATGAACAGTGTCACTGCTATTTTCCTAATGTGTCCCATACATTGATTTCGCACACCGACTGTGCCATTGTGTGCTATGTGGGCGGAAACACATTTTGGGCAGGATGTGAAAAATGACAGCTGTACTACTCATAAGGAGGTGTGGTTAAATGGCAATGTTGAAAATCTGGAGTGAAAATATTGAAAATTCGTGAACTTACGAGCGTGTGTAGGAACTGTGCAACGCACACTCGTAAAACAGTCATTTTTAGGAATTTTTTCACCAAATTTTCAACATAGCCATTTTAAGACCTCTTCTCATGAACAGTGTCACTGCTATTTTCCTAATGTGTCCCATACATTGATTTCACACACCGACTGCGCCATTGTGTGCTATATGGGCAGAAACACATTTTGGGCAGGATGTGAAAAATGACAGCTGTACTGCTCATAAGGAGGTGTGGTAAAATGGCAATGTTGAAAATCTGGAGTGAAAATATTGAAAATCTGCAAACTTATGAGCGTGCGTAGGAACTGCGCAACACACGCTCGTAAAACCGTCATTTTTAGGAAATTTTTCACCAAATTTTCAACATAGGCTTTTTGAGAGCCTACCTTATGAACACTAGCAGTGACATTTCATTAATCACCCCCAAAAGGTGATTTTGCACAGTGACAGCGAAATCACCCTTTGGGCCCAATTAATGCCATGACAGTGCAAGAATTCATGAGGAAGGGTCCCAAAAACCCCATGTTGAAAATGTGGGCCCAAAATTCCCAAAAATGCCTGAGATATGCAACAAAGTTGAAAAAACTCTATTTATTCCATTATACAGTTTGCCGGCATTTCCTCAGTTCGCGGTCGGCCTTGAAGAGTGCAGACGTGTTCCCGGTCCACCGATGAGTCGTTTCCAAGCTCCAGTATGGGGTGAGGGGGTGGGGATGCAGGATGCAGTGGGTGGGTGCGGTGGGGGCAGTGAGACTGCGAGGGACCGCTATTTACAGGTTTTTTTAGTTTTTTTAAATTAAGATGATGCGGGACGCCTGCCATGCTGGGGTGGGCTCCAGCGCAGCTAGAAAGGCTGTTTGGGAGAGCTGACGGGGATTGGGCACCCCCACAGCTATAACAAGATTTGCCATGTTGGGGTGGGCTCCCCGCATGGTACCAGGGCAGCTTTTGTTGGGGGGGGTGGGGCACCCTGCCGGCCATACAGTGTGTGGGGGAGGGAGCACATCAGCACGCAATATGCATGCTTGTTGTGTGTGGGGACTTGCTCACTGAAGCGGAGCTCTCCCTTTCAACTGTATGCCACTGCATTTTCGACTGCTGTCATAGACAGCTGCAGCAGTCATTGGAGGAACTGCGGCCGCGCCTGCAAACTCAGTGACTGAATTGGAAGACGGGGTGTCACACCTCCGAAAACTCGGATGATGGCACTATGTTTCTTGCACATGCATGCAAGCAACATAAAAAGGAGAAAAGAAACTGGAGAAGAAATTGGACAAGTATATAAAAACGTGCATGGCTCTCTCCAGGAAATCATCAGACTTTTGTGTTGGACTGTTTCACTGATAATGTAGTTAGAACAGCTACTCTTCCAGTCCTAGAGGAGCTTTTTAAGCCTACAAACTCCACATATCTACAATGGTCTAATGGCTCATCTCAGTGTTCCATTTTCCAAAACTCCGTACGATAATAGGTGACAAGGCATTCACCATCTGTGCACCTTGGTTATGGAACTCCCTTCCTGTACATGTTCACAGTGCCTCCTCCCACACCTGTTTCAGAAACTCCCTCTGGGATTATTTGAAGCTCACTTTAGCCTGTAACTGTACATGCATTAGTGTCCCTTTTTACAAGTGTTGCACTTTATCATTCTGTCTGGTCTCCATCTTGAGTCCAGCTTGAGCTGAGTTTTTAACTTGACTGTTAAATTGTTTACCTTGTTATGTGATGTTTTTGCTTGCCTCTCTGTTAAATCCTGCATTGTCTGTATATTTTTTCAAAATCCTGTTAAGCTTGCTCTGTCTGTATATTCCTTGCACTCTCCCAGGTCGCACCTGAAAATAGGCATATGTTTGTCTAGTGTGATTACCTGGTAAACAAAAGCTAAATAAGGGAGAGGGATGACAAGACACTTAAGGTGGAGCAAATGTTCAAGAATTGGTTGACTGGCTTTGTAATGTGTTGTAGTACAATATGCCAGACCATACTCCAAAAGAGCATGAGCCTAGTTATTAATTGGAATAGGATCATAGGTGCCCTTCAACACATGGGAAGAAAAGCATTGTTAGAGTCTGAGGAGGAGTATAGGAGGCTCATGCAGTATGACCCAGATAAGAATCAGATACCTTTGACGTGCCACTGTGGGTGGGTACCATAATGAGAACAGGGGTCTGGCATATGGACAGTGGGCTACCGGTATGGGTTCCTCAAAATGGGAGAATGCCAGATTATGGCAGGAGCCATGACAGGTGCTACATGTATAATAAGGGAACTTGGTCTCAGAGCAACTGCAAATAGAAGCATAAATGCGTATGCCACCCTCACCCTTCTACAAAGTACCCACCTGGATAATCTTTTCAAGAGACAGGATAGTATTTTTGAAAAAAAAAAAAAATAGAAGAAGAAGAAACCTGATAACATTGATAAATGTGCATCTGCCAAGAACTTGGTTACAGCTGTATCCAGATCAGTTGATGGCTCAGATTTTAGCAGACAGTTTGACATGGTGGTTTAGGATACAGTATGATGGCCCCTGACAGTGCTATAAGGTAGACAACCTCAAATCTGCTTAGGATAGGCCCAATATGGTCTATGCAAACTACAAAATAATTTGCAACATGTAGGATCACTGTCCCCTTCAGGCAGCCATTGGGAAACCTGGATGGCTACTTTTCCACTCTCTTTAAGAACAGGTAAACCTGGGGCTGACTGGAAAGTAGATGCAACAGAGAAAAAATGGTCCTATCCAGTAAACATCAGGCACATACAAAAGTCTCTTTTCCATCCCTAGATAAAGTTTATTAGACATGACTTTGGCCCTTGTAACCTGGTCCAACGTTTCACCTCATTGGCTTCTTCAGGGAAAATGGGTCTGTTTGCATAGATCTCTGCAAATAAGGGGATACGTTGCAGATGGTGAAGTGTTAAAGAGCAACTCTCTAATATAATAAAAAGTTTACAAACACTAGATTTATACCAATTATGTTTTAAAGTTATTGTTTTTTAGTTATTTGTCATTTTCTTTACTTTCCCTTACTGTTGCTCTATTAAATATTATAGATAATGCAGCAACTGTTTAACTGAGTCTTTCAAAATGTATCTGACTCTCCCCTGTTAACCATACAATTATGGTTTGTGACATCACAGTCTGTTGTCATGGTAAGCACTATGATGTCATAAACAAAGGCACTGTGAGGTAAATAGGGTACAGAAAAGTGTTTTAAAATGTTTTCCATACATAATTTTTAGATAGACTACCAACATGCACTGTAAATCTTGGAAAGGAAAAAAAAATATTCTCTAGTAAATTGTAGCAACTGAAATATCTTTATTTATAAAAGCACATGCTGAAGTGTAGAGTTGCTCTTTAAGCTCCACATATGATGAAGACAAGTGCTCCATTCACTGTTTTGCATCCATAAACATTCCTTAAAAATGAATAAGGTTTATGTACCAATTGCTTGCTTCATAAAAAGAGTGGATATACATCCACAGACCTATGCAAACAAGCCCATTTTCCATGAAGAAACTAACGAGGTGAAATGATGGACCAGGTTACAAGGGCCAATCATCACATCTAACAAACTTTATCTAGCGATGAAAAGGTAACTTTTGTGTGTGGCTTATGTGACCTGGATTGGACCATTTTTACTTTGTCCCTTCAGTCAGCTCCCTTTGAATAGCTTATGGTTTCTCCCATAGGGCTGGTACTCAACAAAGCCTCCAGCAAGAGTAGGATGCTTAATCATTTATCATATCCTAATAGGGAGTAAGTGCATAATTTTATATACTTACAGTACACATCAGTGTTGTATGCTTCCCTGGATGAGGCAGTATGGAGAGTGGGAGAATGGGGTGAGGGGATACTCATGGCTAAAGTGGGTAACAAATGCACTTTCCACCTGTTACTGGAGCACAAGGCAGATCAGAAACTAGTGGAGATGAAATTTAAAAGAAAATATCCAGACAAATGCTTGCCTGTAGGCTATTCAGTTGTGTCTATCAACTTTGTGGAATTTAGTACATACCTGCATTGATTGGTCAGTTGTGCAGGAGTCAGATGAGTAAAGGTGTTTCATTTTTTAGATGACTTCTTGTCTGTAGACCCTGCAAAGGCAGACCAGTTATGGTAGGCTGCTGAGCTAATTTCAAAGGGTATGTAAGGTAGTGGGAGTTCTCTTGGAGAGGATGAGACGAATGGCCCTCAGACGGCTATTTCTTTTTTGGTATTGAAATAGATTCAGTCAGGGCAAAGTGTTGGCTGCCACTGAAGAAGGTCGGAGTTTTGCATGACTTTCTCAAAGTAGCAAAACTGGCTAGGAAGGTAATACTGAGGCAATTACAGCAACTGCTACAATTGCAGCAATTGACATGGTCAGATATTTTCTGAAATTTCTGGGATGGCTCTAAAGAAATTCCTTGCATGCCTGCAATACTTTTCTAAGACCACCAGAGAGAATCTGTTTAGAAGTATTGCAAAATATCTGCAAATAGCTGACCATGTCAATTGCAACAGCTGTAGGGCATTTGAACTTTCTATGCAGTGTTGTACCAATAAGGTAAACCTTTGTGCGACAGCTCACCAAAGCAGGGTCAGGGGTACCACAGGATCTGGATCATGGAATGCATGAGGGAGAGTCTGGAGCAGTGAGATACTGTACCTTTTTGACTTACTACAGTGGGGTGTCAGTCTGGCCAGAGTAGGAATTCAGGACGAGTACAGAGCTTTATACAGATGCAGCAGGGGGACTCATCATCAGGTCCTATTTCCTAGGTACCTGTTGCACCAAGGCATGGTCAAGGACCTAGATGGGGGGTCACCAAGTGTGCCACCAATTTAGATTTTTTTTTTGATCATGATGGCAATGGTGATTTAGGAGAGAAACTCAGGGACAGGACTGTGCTGTTTAGGATGGATAATACAAGGAGGGTCCATACAATTAATATCTAGTTAGGTTAAAAGGGTCTGTTAGGAGATTTACTGTGGGCATTGTGTTGAGATGCTTGCTCCTGAATATATAGTTCAAAATCAAAATATATGCTAATGGCTAACAATGCAGTAGCTGATGCCTTGTCTCATTTTCAGTTAGAAAGATTCAGAGCCTTAGTGCAAATTTTGGAAGAGTAGCCACATCGAGTTCCACACTACCTGTGGGACTTGGTGATCCCAGAACCTGGCACCTTATCTGCATATCTGTAGCATTGAGTGCAAGGAGGATATGACACTGAGGACTGCAGCACTTCCTCCCTCCAGGTCAGGGCCAAGAAGCAGTGACCAGAGCACTGGTCTATTTTTGAGGAGCAACTTTACTAGTATATTGTGGCCACAGAAGAAGAGAGTATGGCTCCAGGTACAGTATAGTGAGACAACATCAAACAGGGATAGTTTGGATTTCTAAGGCCATGGGGCTGGGTCAGGTGACTTGGGCATTTAGGTAGTGTAAGACATTGGAAGAGTGCAAGGGGAACAGAAACAAACAGATGCAAGATGGTTGCTCACCCCAGCATTTTTGGAGGCACCGTGGGGGGTTCTGCTGGCACTGTGCTGACCACTTTACAATGCATGATGTTCCAGAAGGCTTTCCTGATTGTTTTCTGTGGGGCTTTTGGGGTCTTGGAGTTAGTGGTCAGGGGAAAAGGTGTCTTGGATACTGCAGGATCAAAATGGTCAGATGTCACAGTCATGAATGTGGGAGTATTTGTACGATTAAGAATGTCCAAAATGAACTGGGCAGGGATGCTAGCCTTGGATCAGACTCTGAAGGGGTTGAGTGGCCCTTGGAGCATTTGGTCTGTGAGTATGCGGCAGCAGGTTCAATAAATGGTGAGCCTTCTTCAGGCACAAAGAGGAATCCCCTGTCCCCAGGCCAGTACTAGTTCCACCATATCCTTCAGAAAGCCTTGGGGGCTTTAACCAAGAGAATACTGGAAGCACTCCCTTCAGATAGGAGTGGCCACTTATGCAGGGATAAAAGGGTTGACATATGGGAAAATTGAAGTGTTGGGCTACTGAACGTAGATGACTTTTAATAGTTATATTTGTCCACAACAATTATAACCTGTCTTCTTTGTTCCCTTTCCAAGTAGGTCCACAGCAAATGATTCCAAACATTTGAATAAGATGGCACTCCTTTGTACACCGAGCAGAAAGAAAAAATTACTCACCTTAGTAATGTTGTTTCTTCTAATGGAGTCTTGCTATATTATGACATATGCAGTATAACCCCAGGTTAGAACTGCTCCGGAGGTGAAAGAGTTAACTTTCCATGCAGGGCATGTAATCTTGAGCGCGAGCTCGGTTGAACACTCTGTCTGTTATAGCTCAAACTTAAACTGTCAGATCTTTACCAGCAAAAACTCACTAAGGTTCTGTGTGGAAGCCGAAAACCTACATTAGCCACTGGCTACTAACTACAAAAACACATTTTTGTTCTTGATCCCAAAACAAAGACTCAAGTCGGGGGATTCAAGAAAGGAAAAATAAGCATAACACCTAAGCACCCTAGAAAGGGTGAAAATAAAGTGGGCATCAATGAAGTGCCAACATTGCACTGCCCATCCACATCCCAAAAATAGAGGTTCTGAGAGGGGCAGGCTGGCGTGGAGGTCATAATATAGCAAGACTCCATTAGAAGAAACAACAATACTAAGGTGAGTAATTTTTTCTTCAAACAACATGCAGTCTTGCTACATTATGACATATGCAGACTACACAGCAGTACCTCCATAGAGGAGGGACAGAACCTACTTGGGAAATAGGATCTGAAGCACAGCTGTGCCAAATCGAGCATCACTCCTAGCCCGGATATCCAGGGAGTAATGCTTAGTAAAAGTGTGAACTGTTTTCCAGGTAGCTGCTTGACATATCTCTAGGATAGGGATGTCCCTGGCAGCAGCCAGAGATGCAGCTGTACCTCTGGTAGAGTGAGCCCTCAGGCCTGAGGGAGGAACCTTACCCAGTTTTTCATAGCAGAATTGGATACAAGAGACAATCCACCTGGCAATGGATCTTTTAGTGGCAGGTTTCCCTTTACCAACCTCACCATAAGTGAGGAACAATTGGAGGGATTCGAACCTGTGACCCTTGGTACATTCTATATAGTAACTAAGGGCTCTTTTGACATCTAAACTGTGCAATCTCCTCTCACCAGAGGAGGAATGGTCAGTGAAGTACACAGGAAGAGACATGGATTGATTAAGGTGAAAGTCTGAAACCACCTTAGGCAAAAACTTCCTGTTAGTCCTGAGGACCACCTAGTCTCTATGAAAGGAGATAAAATCAGGCTCCACTGACAAAGCTTGTAGCTCACTTATGCGCCTGGCAGAGGTGATGGCTACCAGAAACACAGTTTTCCAAGTCAAGTACTTAAGCTCTGCTGAAGGCAATGGCTCAAAAGGGGGTTGCATAAGCTGAGCGATGCAAATATTAAGATCCCAAGTAGAGGCAGAGTCCCTGAATGGGGGGTTGGTGTGAAGCAACCCTTTAAAAAACTTGGAGAACACAGGGTGAGCTGATAAAGAAGAGGGCTTACCTGCAGATAAGAAGACAGACACAGCTGCCAAGTGCACTTTTAGGGTTGCTGGTCTCAGCCCCAAGGAATTCAAATGCACCAAATAATCCAGGATCGTGGGCACGCCAGCAGATTCTGGGGAAATATGTTTACCAGCACACCATATGGAAAATCTCTTCCATTTTGAATTATAGGTAGCCCTGGTGGAAGGCTTCCTAGAGGCCTTCAATATATCCAATACACCTTGGGAAAGGTGTAGGTCAACAAACTCTAACTCTTCAAGAGCCATGCCTTGAGATTGAGAGATTTGAGGTTCAGATACCAAACTCTCCCCTGGGCACAGGTTAACAGGTTGTGATTCCTGGGAAGACAAAGGGGAGGGTGGACTGCTAAGGACATGAGGAGTGGGTACCAGGGCTGCCTGGCCCAATCTGGAGCAATCAGGATCATCTTGCATGATTGAGATCTGATTCTGACTAGCACTTTGAAAAGAAGGGGGAAGGGGGGAAAAGCATAGAGAAACTTCCCTTCCCAACTGAGGAGGAAGGCATCCAGAGGGACTGAGCCCAACACTGGGGGCCTGCAGCAAAAAAGGGGAAGTTGGTGATTGTCCGGGGCTGCAAAGAGATCTATTTGAGGGATGCTCCATCTGGCAAATACTACCTCCAGAACTAGGGGACCCAGTGCCCATTCGTGATGGCCCTGGGAAATCCTGCTGAGAGCATCCGCTAGGACATTGTCCTTGCCTGGAAGGTGAACTGCCATAAGGGAGGCATTCAGAGAATAAGCCAGAGACCACAACTTCATTGCTTCGGTGCACAAGGCCATAGACCGAGTGCCCCCTTGCTTGTTGATGTATCACATTGTAGTGGTATTGTCTGTTCTGACCTGAACAACCTTGTTCTGGACAGATGTGGAAAAAACTGGAGTGCTAGAAAAACTGCTCTGAGTTCCAGCAAATTGATGTGGAGCAGAGACTCCTGAGGGGACCACAGCCCCTAGGTGGAAAGGTCGCCCATGTGAGCTCCCCACCCCAAGAGGGATGCATCTGTAGTAAGGGTCAAGGAATGAGACTGGGGAGTGAAGGGAACCCCCTGTCTCAGATTGTTCTGATCCTGCCACCACTGAAGGGCCTGGATCAGGGTTCGAGTCACTGGAATCAATTTGGTTAGGGGATCTGTCCTTTGAGACCAAAAGGCTCTCAAATTGAACTGAATGTCCCTCATCTGAAATCTCGCTCCCTGCACTACTGCTGTAGAAGCAGCCATGTGTCCCAGGAGCTGTAGAAAATGTCTTGCTGGTCGAGAGACCTGCAGGGTAAAAGAAGAGGCCAGAGACACCAGGGTCCTTGCTCTTTCCAGAGGAAGGAAGGCTCTGGCTTCTTTTGTGTTCAGTTCTGCACCTATGAAGGTGAGAAGCTGGACAGGCTCCAGAACTGGCTTTGGAAGATTGAGAAGGAAACCTAGAGATGTAAGCAGTTGCTGGGTTACTTGTGTGTAGTTTGACCTCTTCTGGAGACTGGCCTACAATGAGCCAGTCATCCAGTTAAGGAAAGATGGCAATCTTTTGCCTTCTTAAATGAGCAACTGCTACTGCCAGGCATTTTGTGAACACCCTCGGGGCCGAGGTGAGGCCGAAGGACATTGCTCTGAACTGGTAATGGCCTGAGGGCAATTCAAATCTGAGGTACTTTCAATGGGAGCTTCTGATGAGAACATGGAAGTAGGCATCCTTGAGGTCCAGGGAGGCTAGCCAGTCCCCTGGCCTTAGGGAGGGTAAAATAATCCCCAGGGTCACCATTTTGAACTTTGGTTTTAAAAGGTGCTTGTTTAGATACCTGAGATCCAGGATGGGCCGCCATTCTCCTGTCTTTTTTGGGGTAAGGAAGTACCTGGAGTACAACCCTTTGCCCTGGTGTATGGGTGGAACCCTTTCCACGGCTCTGAGAGCCAGGAGGGAAGAAACTTCTGCTTCTAGGGCAAGTGCGTCTGATGGGTTTGCAGGTGGAAAAGACCTGGCTCTCATCTTCAGAAATTTTTTGAAGCTGAGAACCAGTCCCTGGCTTACTACTTCCAGGACCCACTTGTAGAAGGCTTGGTTTGCTGGCCAAGGCACATAGCTTCACCTGAGCTCTTTCCTTCTAAGACTGCTTGAAAGGCAGAGTAGAGAAACTTACCAGAGCAAGGGAGAAGGATTAAGACTTAGTTTGGCTAAGCAGATTTACTGTGTGGTGGTGTTTTTATTTTTTACTCACAGGGATTGCTACTGTTTGTTGCTAACATTTCATTGCTTTATTTTTTTCTCTGATTCAAATTGTTGTTGCTGGTATTATGCTCTTCTGCATTATTACAAGGTGTGCCTAAAGGTGTGTGCTAACAGATTACTGCTGTAATCTTCTGATTCAAATTGTCTTTGCAAGGTATATCTTCTGTTACTGCTTTATTTTTCTCTGAGCAAAGTGTTTCTTACAGGGTATATCTTCTCGAAATTATTACAGGTGGTGCTTTACAGGTTTTACAGTTTTATCTAACATTAGGATAAGCTTTCAGGGTTACTGCATTTGTTGTTGACTGATTGTTTCTGCTCTTACCTCCTTGTTCTTTCGTCCGTGGTTCTTCTTTTAGGCAGGGAAGGGCCCAGCCACCCACCCCATCCCCAACCACCCCACGCTACACTCCTTTTATAGGGTACCACAGTTGTGACATTTCCTGTGGCAGATCAGGAAGGGGCGGATCAGTGGGGCCTCCACAAGGTGATCTCATTTACAGGGCACTAGTAATTTAACTTGTTATAACAAGTTAAACAAAGCACAATTAAACCATTACTTGCATTTTTTTTCCTTCTAATTACTCTGACTAGGTTACAAACCCAGCAACTTATTTGGAATGGATTCCATTAACTGCAGGTACTGTGGAACAATTTTCAGAAGGACAGTCTTACAGGATTTAGGACACTGTCCTACATGCTGGGCCTTTGGAGATCTTAGGTCTCAGCTCCGGGCAGCATGGGCAGAGATTGCACGCCTCAAATTTCATATTGAAGAGGAAATACATTATAGAACCACCCGCCATTTCCCCAGCATCCAACAGAAAAACCTCGACCGCAGAGGGTAGTTGGTCCAGGAGGTTGGCAGGTGGTTAGGAGGAGCAAATCAGGTGCCCCATCACTCTCTGCTCTCCAACACATTACCTCCAAAAACCATATAAACACTACAAACAGGTATCTGCCTCTATCTCTGAAATCAAATAAAGAGGCAGAAGACACTGCAGAGCAGGACACTGCAGCACAGGAGCTAGCACAACAATACTCACCCAAATCAGGAACCAAAACTAAACAAGCACAAAGGAAATCCAAAAGACTTCTGATCATAGGAGACTCCATGATTCGGTGAGTTGATACCCATCTCCAGCCAGGGGTGATGGTCCGATGTCTCCCAGGTACATCAGCATGGAGAGACACTGACCGCATTGCTAAAATTGTTCACAAAGCAGGAGAAAACATTGATGTCCTAGTACACATAGGGACTAATGATCTCGCCAGCCGGTCAGTTGTGGAGACCAAGGAACACCTGACTAGGCTGGGTGACAAACTATCATCTATTTCGTCCGGCATCTCCTTCTCTGAGATCCTGCCAGTCTGGGAGAAGGGAGCAGATGGACGGAAGGTCAGAGAAGGGAGATAGGGGAGCTAAACACGTGGCTCAAGGACTGGTGCCAGGAAAAGGACACAGATTTGTAGGAACTGGCAACAGTTCTGGGAGCAAAGTTCTTAAATTTGATGGACTGCATCTGACTAAAGAGGAGTCAGTGCATTGGGGCAGAAGTTTGACGTCTTTGCAGAATATTTAAACTAGCAAATGGGGAGAGGGGTGCAGCACCCCATACGTCGAATGGGAAGAACACCCCTCCCCCCTCAGCTAGTGGTCAAACAGGAATTCAGCGTGTTTGCCATTCATTTGCATCACCAGGTAAGAAAAAAGGTTTGTCTCCCCATACGATGCACAGGGGTGATGCCAAACTTCACCCAACAACTAACACACCAAAATCTGGCCAATGGAAAATCATGTACACAAATGCTCACAGCCTGGGAAATAAGATCCCAGACCTGCAGGCACAATGTCAGAGGCTAAACTGGACATAGTAGCAATTAGTGAGACGTGGTTTACCAGTAACCACACTTGGGAGACTTCAGTACCTGGCTATGTATTGTTCAAGAGACCGAGGTGCAAAAGGGGGGGGAGGGGCCTGTATGTTAATGAAAATATCAAAGCTACAGAAATTCAGAATACACATAAGAGCCAGAAGAACTGTGGGTCACCCTGGAAACAGGAAATGGGACAGCCATAAGAATTGGGGTTGTCTACAGGCCCCAGACCAGAGGAGGACATAGACACATTACTGTTAGAAGATATACAAAACATGACAGCTAAAGGGAGGTTCTGATAATGGGAGACTTCAACATGCCAGATACAGATTGGTCAATACCAGCAGGAACATCTGCCAGAACTAGACTCATAGTGGATTCCTGCAGGGAGGGCCTCAAACAACTGGTACAGCAACCCACAAGAGACAGGGCTATCCTAGATCTAGTACTGACTAACAAAGAAGGGATCACAGATCTCCAGGTAGAAGGTCACCTGGGGCCAGTGACCATCACATGGTATGGTTCAATTTGGCTACTACATCTAAATCATCCCATTCCAAGGCAAAAATATGGGACTTCAGAGGAGCTGACTTTGATAAGATGGCCAACAGAGTTAAGCTAGCCCTGGCAAAAAGAAACACAGGTGAGGAGGTACAGGCAAAGTGGGCAAGCATTAAGGATACAATACTTGAAGCAACATCCCATTGTGTTAGACAGAAAAGGAAGTGCAAAAGAAGAAGGAAACCACTTTGGTTCTCAAATACAGTAGCAGAAAAGGTCAAAGCCAAAAGGCTGGCCTTCAGAAAATATAAGGGAACACAGCGGGATGAAGATAGGGAGGCATACCAAACTGCCCTAAGGGAAGCAGGTAAGGCAGTAAGGCAGGCAAAGTCCCAAACTGAGGAAACACTAGCACGAACAGTAAAAGAAGGTGACAAGACTTTCTATAGATACATTAGTGAAAGGAGAAAGTCCAGAGGGGGTATTGCTAAGCTTAATGGAGAAAAGGGAGCATGTGAGGAGGAGGACCCTGTAAAGGCATCTATCCTAAATAGATACTTTGCTCAGTATTTACTGAAGAGAAGGTAGGGCAGGGCCCACAGCCCAGCATCATGGACACAGGGGAGGGAGGTGAGCACTACTCCCTTCACAAAGAAAGGGTCCTACAAGAGCTTGCTAAGCTCAGGTGGATAAGGCAATGGGACCTGATGGCATACATCCCAGGGTACTTAAGGAGCTAAAGGAGGAACTAGGCAGAGCCATTAGCAGAATTGTTTAGTGAGTCTCTGAGCACAGGAGAGGTCCCAGAAGACTGGAGAAGGGTTATGTGATCCCACTCCACAAGAGTGGTAGCAGGGAGGAGGCAGGGAACTACAGACCGGTCAGTCTTACCTCAGTAGTGGGCAAGATTATGGAGGCACTCCTTAAGGAAAGGATAGTGCAACACCTGGGATCCATAGGGGCACAGGATCCAAGACAGCATGGGTTTACAAAAGGAAGGTCCTGTCAAACTAATCTCATAGATTTCTTTGACTGGGTAACCAGAGTGGTGGACCAAGGGGGAGCAGTTGATGTCGCCTACATTGACTTCAGCAAAGCTTTTGACACTGTTCCACATAGAAGATTGATAAATAAGCTAGGTAGGCTCGGGGTGGGTCAGAAGTTGGTCAACTGGGTGGCAAACTGGTTGACTGGCAGAAAACAGAGTGGTGGTAAATGGTATACAGTCAGAAGAGATGCAAGTCACAAGTGGGGTACCTCAGGGATCAGTCCTGGGGCCAGTCCTATTCAACATCTTCATTAGTGACCTCGCAGATGGACTAGAGGGTAAGGCTTGTCTGTTTGCAGATGACACCAAGAACTGCAACAGAGTAGATGATCCAGATGGGGTGGGCAGAATGAGAAGAGATCTGGATAAACTAGCAGAATGGTCAGAAGAGTGGCAACTGGGATTTAATGCAAAGAAGTGCAAAATCATGCACATAGGGAAGAGAAACCCTGAAGCCACTTATAGGCTGGGAGGAGTTGCTAGCAGTCACAAAGGAAGAAAGAGACTTGGGCATCATCATCACTGATGACCTAAAATCATCCAAGCAGACCTCTAAAGCAGTAGGTAAGGCTAGGGGTGTTAGGGTGTATTAGTAGGGTATCACAAGTCGTAAGAGGGAGGTAATAATCCTCTGTACAAGACATTGGTTAGGCCCCATCTGGAGTACTGCGTGCAGTATTGGAGGCCACACCTTCACAAGGACATTAACCAAATTGAGGCAGTCCAGAGAAGGGCAACCAAATGGTGCAGGGACTGCATCAGAAGACATATGATGACAGATTAACGGAGCTCAATATGTATACCCTTGAGCAAAGGAGGAGAGAGGTGATATGATCGAGACATTTAAACACCTTAAGGGCATAAACAAGGTGAAAGAGTCTAACATGTTTAAATATAAGAAAAATAGCAGGACAAGAGGACACAGCATGAGATTAGAGGGAGGCCGATTAAGGGGAATGTGGAGAAATTCTTTTCACAGAAAGTGTGGTAGATGCATGGAATGGCTTACCACAAGAAGTGGTGGCTATGAATACAGTGCAGGGCTTCAAACAGGCATGGGATAGGCATAAGGGAGCAATACAAATGACTATGAATAGATAGGTCACTGACAGAGCAAAGGCCGATGGCACATTTATAAGGTAGAAAAAGAAATGGGCAGACTGGATGGGCCTTGCGGTCCTTATCTGCCGTCAACTTCTATGTTTCTATGTCTGATGTTAAAGACTTCCAGTCCTGGACAAAGTAAGCCAGCCTGCCCCCTACCGGTAGAGGAGAATCAGCCCTAGCCACCCCATCAGGGAGCCTGTTTTGCAGGGGCTTTGGGTTGAGGGGTAGAAGCAGGCTTACTAGAACCCCTTCTGCCCCTTCCTCTAAAGAACCCCCTCTGGGCATAAGCAGAAGAGGAGGCCTGGGCTTGGTAAAAAGGCCTATGAAAAGGCCTGCCCCTGCCCCTGACATGCTGCCTTTGAGGAGTGACTTGCCTTTCTTTGGCCTGTGCACTCCTATAGGTGGTTCTATACTCATCCATTTTCTTCATATAATTCTCTGTCTGCTCCCCAAACAGAGAATTTTCCACAACAGGAAAATCCATAGCCTTAGACTGGGTATCCTGTGACAGGGCAGTACATCTGAGCCAGGCCATTCTGCGAAGAGACACAGATGTAGCCATGACTCTTGATGAAACATCATTAGAGTCTACTGCAGCATGAAATTGCACCTTGGATGCCTCAATTCCATCCGCAGCCACCTGCTCCAGCTCCCTGGCAAGCTGGTCAGGGGCCTGTTTTGCTAGGGCCAGGACGGTATCCCACCTGGATTTCTGGTACCTAGCTACATAAGCCATATAATTTGCCTGTCTGAGTCCCAAAGATGCTGCCATGTACTGTTTCTTTGCCATGGCATCCATCCTCCTGGAATCCTTTTCAGGAGGGTGAGAGGCTAGAGGAATATTAGCCTTGTCACAGGCTGCAGCCTGCACTACCCCCACATGGCTGCACTGCTGGGATAGGAACTCCGTATCAGAGCCTGATAAAGCATACTTCTTGTCCATCCTTTTATCCACAGGGAGGATAGAATGAGGAGTTTTCAGAATTTTTACTGTCTGTTTCCTAAAAGATTTGTGCAAGGGAATAGACAGTCTCCTAAACTCTTGAATATCCATCATTTCCACAAAATCAGGCTCTTCTTGATCATCAACAGCTTCCTCAACAGGGAGTTGCAGAGTCTCAGCAACTTTCTTGTAAAACAAAAAATGAGAAGGGGACTCAGATAGCCTGGGAGGGGAAACTCCTCAGGGTCTGTCTGGAGAGATGTCCGGTTCAATGGGCACATCCAGACTTTCCAAATCACACTCACTCTCCTCATACCCCTCCTCCCCTTCCTCCGGTTCATAAAAATCCTCAAAATCATAATCTTGAACCGGGGGAACCGTCCGAACCGAGCGCTTCCCTAATGGTGTCAGTTCGGACGGAACTGGGGAGAGAGACTGGACAAGCTTTGGCTATTTCCTCAGCGGTTGGAGAAAGAACTTTTGGCCCCAAACTAGCTGACCTTCTAGTCCTTTTAGTTGGAACCGGCTCCTCAGAGCTGGCTCTTCGTTTGCCCGAGGAAGTCTCGCCCTGGTCAGAGGGCACTCTCTCAGGTTCGGTTGGAACCGAACCGGGCTGGCCATCCGGTCAGCGGACTTTTGGCCTCCTTTCCCTGAGCCTACCAACCTCTTTCCACAGTGGCAGCGGAAAATTCTTACAAATCTGGCAGTCTGCATTGGGGTGGTCAAACCCCAGACAATATACACAGTGGTGTGTGGGTCAGCCTTGGCAAAGGCTTCCCCACAGAGGCCACAGTGCTGAAACCCAGTGGGTCCGGTTTTTCTTTTGGGTTTCTCAGACATAGTGCCAGCCTAACCAAAACTTGCCCGTTAATGGCAATCCACCAAGCAAGACTCTCTCATCGGTTCCCAACCGTGTCACGGATCGTGGAAAAAACCGTAATAAAATCCGTTTTTTAGAACCGATAAGAACCGGGAACCGCACTCTAAAGGACTAGAAAGTAATTTTAAACCCAATCTGATCGGTTCAAATCGAACCAAAAAGACGTTTACAAGTTCCACACAGAAGAAAATAAACAAAAGCTTATCTATTACTTACAATACCACAGACAGAGCTTGAACCGACGATTGCGGTTAAATTTCGGTAAAATAAACCGAGAATTACACTTTAAAACCAACAAACGAACCGAGCAGCAGGAGAAATCTCTGGAGCGACTGTTCAGTGAGGCAGAGTAAAGAATCTGACAGTTTAAGTTTGAGCTACAACAGACAGAGTGTTCAACCGAGCTTGCGCTCAAGATTCCATGCCCTGCATGGAAAGTTAACTCTTTCACCTCCGGAGCAGTTCTAACCTGGGGTTATACTGCATATGTCATAATATAGCAAGACTTCATGTTGTTTGAAAAAGAGGCAGAGTCAGCCAGGTCCTGTACGCTGAGCCAGGGAAAGCCCAGCTCAGATGGTTGAAGCAGCATGAGATGTGCTGGAGGGGTATGCTTCCTAGGCTGGTAGGCGAGGATCAGTGAAATGAGCTGCCAGATATGCAGGTGAGCCACCACAGAGGCAGTGATCTTGGGCAAGCAACCTTGATCAAGATTTTGTGGGCAATGAAAGATGGCTTATCATACTTAGTTGTATGATGGCCAGGCATGGCATTAGTGTAATCGTGCACTGTCCAGAGGATCCACCGGAGAAATGCACAGGACCACAAAGTAATAAACAAGGCTCAGCAGCATATTTATATGGAGATGGAATCTTTTATGAAGACACTGGAGGGGAAATGATTAAATATCATGATATTTTAACCATGGATCCAACATTTTATGCCTGGGATGGGGTGCAGCTGACAGATGTGGGGCAAAACCATTTCAGTTCAGTTATATGGGCTATTTTGAGTGAGTGACTAAAGTGATATGCTTGGGGACAATCTGCATCTGACTGGTGGCTGGTGGGTGTCTCAGGAAAGGTAAAAGATACAGAAGGGGAGGTGGACCTGCTCCCAGCCCAAACAGATCAGCGTATGGGGTGGTGTTGGCAAACACATTCCCAGTCCAGATGAGAGTCAGCACACCTCATCAGGATTCTCCATGATGAGGAGAGAACTGGCAGGTGGGAGTGAGGGGTTCCCTATGGACCAAACAACTTCTCTTTGCTACTGGAGGAAGAGTCCTCTAGTGGTTAGCTGATTCCTTTTGTGAAGGAGAGCTAGCCTGGCACACGGGGCTGGGCCCATACATTCAGCAGAGTGAGGGGCCAAGAAAGAGACTAGTAGCAGTGCACAGCATGCTGAACAGGCTTGTCATGAAATGTTACAGAATAAACATATGCTGTGGCCATTTAATTCCAGGCAATGTGTAATGTGTTTAATGCATGACGTGGGAAGGAGAGGGCACCTGTTAATCCAATTGACATTCTGCAAAACATTGCAGCACAAGGAGTACTGGAAGGCAGTCCCTCCTCCTCCACCATACCAGTTCAGTAGGTGTCCCTTCCCCCACCCTGCTTGACCTAACAGAGGGGTCCCAACCCTTGGAGTGGAGTGGAAGATTGGACTGGCAGAGGTGGGGGGAGGCGGGAAGGGATGGGGTAGTGGCTGCCTACAGGGCATGGAGAGTACCACCAATCTAGAAAGGGGATGGAAAGAGTTAAAATTACCTACACAGCCTAAAGCTCCCTTATTTTCCCTTCTGGATTTGTTCAAAAATCCCACCTGCCCATGTAAAAGTAGAGCACTGAGCAGGCAAAGACAGAGTAGTGAACATGTCATCCAATATTGTGGATTGCACTAGGGGATGGGAAGGACTTTTTCCAGTTTTTCCCCAGAAGGGGATTTTTCCTCGGTTTTTCACCTCCAGTGGGGCAATCTAAATAAGATAGCTTTACTAATTTCATTGTCAATCTTACAGAAGGGAAAAGGTGACCCACACCAGGCCTGGACATGTCCCCCTTGGTCATCATGGGAGACAGGGTTACTTGACTCACACCCCATTCGGATGAGTCTCAGCAACCCTCAAGAGGGGCTCCCCCATCACTCAGGTGACTTCCCCTTGCTGTTGGAGGAAGGATCCTGTAGTGATTAACATGATTCTCTTAATGAGAGGGGGCTGGACCCATACACTTGTTGGAGTGTGGGGTCGGAGAGGAGACTCCCAGCAGTACATGTTACTCTGGACTGGCTTGTCATGAAATATCACAGAATAAATATATGGCTGTGGCTATTTAACTCCAGGAAATCGTAGTGTGTTTCTTACATGATGGGGAAGGAGATGGGGCCTGTCAAACCAATATAGGCTTGCAGGTAATGACATGTCTCCATTTAAAGACTAGTGCAGTTTTGACCATAGAACTATTGTTACCCTCCTGATCCATCTATTCCAATCAAATTACACTGTAGTATCCTGAGGAAAGCAAGGAAACCACAATGTTATCTGAAATTGTGGTCTGCTGGAGCAGACAGTCTTCTAGTGCAGTCACCTTTTACTTGGCTTAACATTGAGAGCTTTCAAACATGCCCTCCAAAAAATACAATAACTTTTCTCTGATACTTCCTGAAGGTCAGGATCCAAATAGGAAAAAGGAAAAAGGGTTTTATATTGAACCAGCTAGACACCACTGAATGCAATACAAAATTATCTTAATTAGAAATGTTTGAAGTAAATTTCTCATTGCTGAGAACACATCTGAATGGGACCATTTCCATTCTTTGATGAAAGATCCTGTAGCTAAATATATAATAAGTTACAAATCATATTTCTTAAACAGTAGGGAGAGAAAAAAAATAAGCCCTCCCTTATTGCATTTTACTCTGCATCTTCCCTGTGGCTGATCTTGCTGCCAAGGTGCTGTTGCATTTATTTTATAAAGGTACTTATGTGATGGGTATTAATTCTACCATATCCTGCATAATTAAGACAGAAGGGGCTATTTGCAGTAATCCGGAAAATACAGCTAAAAATGGATGGCATGATTAGCCTTATAATCAGATGATTTCTGATGCCATACTTGTCCAAATAGTTTCAGTTACACAGAGTACTGTCAGGTTTATACTGTAACATTCATTTATTTATTTTAAAGATTTGGCCAGTAAGGCAGACTGACCTAAAGCAGTTCTTTTCCATGTGATTTCTGGGGGAAGGCCAGTAGGCCACAAAACATGAAACTGAAATTAAAAAAGAACATAGTATCCCCATGTATACAATATTCTTTACACAACAATATGCACATTACAAAACTCTATGGTCCACTAATGTGAATACAAATAGTAGGGGTTGAAAAGCTTATCATCAGTAGCTGTCTGCTAACCATTGTGGATAAATACAGTAAGTAAGCAATAATACCCAACAGGGTGGGCGGTATTGTGCTATACCGGACCGCCCAGGGGCGTAATGAGGCCCGACGCCGCAGGCGGAGGGCCTTATAGCCCCTGGAAGGTCCGGTATAGCACAATACCGCCCACCCTGGAGGGTATTATTGCGCTTAGAAATGGGCACTGTAAAAAATAAGTTCAATAAAAGAAAATTAATAAAAATTAGTTTAAAGTAATTTTGTAAAAAATAGTTCCTCCGCCTGCATTAGAATGATGTTTTTTTTTTTTGAGTTAGGGTTTTTGTCCTACTGAAGACTCTTAAGTTTAAAAAAGTCTTCCTTGGGAGCTATATAGTGCAGCAGCAGGTCACCCATCAGCAATTGTTTTTTTGTGTGTCTTAGTTCCCTGTCAAATGCTGATCTCTTCCTCGATTCAGCCAAAGTAACATTTCAGCAGGCATGCCGATTGACCATTCCTAGTCCCATCTCTTGGTCTCACTAGTGTCTTATTCCAAGACTCATAATTTGCTTACTTATCAGAAGCTGCACCTGCCCCTGCCTCGTCTGGGGTAAGAGCGGCGGGGGGAGCAGAGGAGGAACTGGAGAACTGCTATGTACAGGAGGACTGCGGTGTGTTTTTTTCCAAGCTCGGACATAGTAGCGGGATCCACGGCTCATTTCAACTGCTGCTGTTGGATTTCTGAGGGGACATTCCAATGCGGTCACACTTTCATGATACGAGAACATCCTCCTTTTTTTTACGGGCCCGAAGAGACGGGGTACGAGGAGAGGGAGGCGGCAGTGAAGGCCCTGCAGAACTGCGGCACGCTGGAGGGGCTGCGACTCTAGACTGTCTCAAGCTTTGGTGCCAGGTAAGACCGCAGCATTGGTGTTTTCATATGTTGGCCCTTTTATGTACAGGAAGAGGAGCGACAGCTAGGGACGAATCAGTTGTAGGTCCTGATTATTATTCAGAACAAGCTTCGGTGTAGGGGATGTATTGGCGGTTCTGATCGTGCCGTTATTTGTTTACTGCTCAACTGGTAAAGAGTATACTGATTTGCACTGCTTATGGTTTATTAGGCTTCTTTGCTGGCACTGTGTTATGTGGGACCTAAGGGCTAGGACGAGTGACAAAGAACAGCTAGTGTGTTGATTTCTGACACGGAGCGAGAATGAAGCTGCATTTACTTTATTTGGGGACTTTGTAAGACAACTTTTGCTGTTTTACTGAGATGGATATTTCTGCTGTGGATGTTTTATCTTTTACATTGGCAGATGGCTGGCAAGTTTCATAGGGAGGGAATGCTGATTTACGGTCTCGCGGTTGTGCAAATGGCGAAGTTTGAAATTTTCCATTCACGATTTGGCCAATTGGGAAGCAGGGTGGGTGCTGTGATAGTTCAGTGGGTGAAGGGGCACTGTGGCCTGGCTCTCGTTTTAGGTGGGCATCTATTGTCTGATAGATGCCCACCCAAAGATGTGTCAGCCAATCGAGTGAGGGGTTTTCTTTTGCCCATTTCTAAGCAAGCAATATACCAACAAGGTGGGCGGCATTGGAAATGTCAGACCACCCAGGGGCGACAAGGCCCGACGCTGCAGGCGGAGGTCCTTATGGCCCCTTGAAGGTCCAGTATTTCCCAATACCACCCACCCACCCTGGAGGGTATTATTGCGCTTAGAAAATGGCTTGTTTGCAACATTTTAAATAATAAAAAAAAAATGAAAAACATGCCTGACAAATAAAAAAATAAATTGTTCTTGTTAAGTAGGCCCTGCAGTGTGGCATTTTTGCCAGTAGATGGTGCTGATGTTTACTACAGTCTGTATTGCTGCCCTCTGGCTTCCTAGTACTTGCAGTCCAATGGGACAACCATTGGGAACGCAGCTGACTTTGTTGTATAAAATGACCCTAGTCTGCTCTGTTTGTTTTTTAATTTTTGAAGGCAACAAAGGAACAATCGGGGAGTGAGGAGTGGATGAAGTTCAGTCATTTTCCCTGCAAGTGGTTTTGTTGGGGTACTGTATTTCTTTTCTTTTTTCATTTTGTGCTGCGAGTTCGGGGGAGCAGGATGGTAAGCGAAGAGAGGAGCTGGACATGTGTGTACAGGGTCCCCGATGTTGAGCTGTGATGTTGGGTAGCTAGTTACTAGAGTGGGCAGGCTTGCAGAGGCCAGGAGTGGTGTCATCAGACACTCGGCTGCAGTTATCTTAAAAAGAAAAAAAAAAATCTCTGTGTTTTGCTGGGGATTCCTGAGGGGATTCTATTCATATTGGACCATTTTTATGTTGCTTGCATGCACGTGCAAGAAATATAGTGCCATCATCGGAGATTTCGGAGGTGTGTCATCTCCTCCTCCAATTCAGTCAGCGAGCTGGCAGGTGTGGCCCCTGTAAGCCAATGCATTTTGGAGCTGTCTTTGACACCCTCCAAAATGCAGTGGCATACAGTTGAAAGGGGGAGCTACGCTTCAGTGAGCAGAGATAAGAAGCGTAGCTCCCCCCCGACACGCAGGCGTGCGCGCCCCCACACGTACTGTGTAGCCGACGGGGTGCCCAATCCCGTCCAGCTGTGCTGCGTCCCCTGTTAGGTGCCACGCTGGGAGCTCACCCCAGCGTGGCAATCAGTCCATAGGCTGACGGTGCCCAATCTCCATCGGCTGAACGCCCCCATCTGCCTCTGTGCCACGCTGAGAGCCCACCCCAGCGTGGCAAACGGTCCCACGACGCCTTTTTTAATTTTGAACCTAAAAACGAAAACAGTCCCGCTGGAGTGTCTCCCGACCCCTCCCACAACCCGCACTCCAGCCACTGCGCACTCCAGCCTCCCACACCCCTCACCCCATACTTACTCCGACTCCGCACGCATCTTGTGCACCGGGAACATGTCTGCACTCTTCAAAGCCGACCGCGAACTGAGGAAATGCCGGTAAGCTGTATAATGACCTAGATAGGGGTTTCAACTTTGTTGCATATCTCATTTGTATTTTTGCATTTTATTCTCAACATGGGTTTGGGACCTTCTCATGAGTGATGTCACTGTCATATGTATTCGAGTCCGGCGAGTGATTTCGCGAGTGACTGTGAAATCACCCTTTGGGCCCGAATACCACCATGACAGTGACATCATTCATGAGAAGGGGTCCCAAAAACCCCATGTTGAAAATTTGGTGCAAAAATTCCAAAAAATGACTGTTTTAGAAGCATCGTTGCGCAGTTCCTAAGCAGGCTCGTAAGTTCGCGAAATTTCAATATTTTCACTCCAGATTTTCAACATTGCCATTTTACCACACCTTCTTATGAGTAGTATAGCTGTCATTTTTCACATCTCACCCAAAATGTGTTTCCACCCATGTAGCGCAGAATGGCACAGTCGGTGTGTAAATCAATGTACGGGACAAATTAAGAAAATCACAATGACACTGTTCATGAGCAGAGGTCTTCAAATGGCTATGTTGAAAATTTGGTGAAAAAATTCCTAAAATGACTGTTTTTTACGGGCTGCTATGCAGTTCCTACGCACGCTCGTAAGTTCGCAAATTTTCAATATTTGCACTCCAATGACTTCCAAATACCTAAACAGCACATAGAAGCAAGCAACATTCGGCATTGACAAATGCTTGTTGTGTACTGTGTCACCGGGGGCCTGTTGGCAGCGCTTTTCGGCAGGTAACGGAGCAGGGAAAAAATGGCGGCAAATGGAATGCAAACTGGCACATATATATTAGTTTGAAACAGGGCTCCTGGTACTTCGTTCTGACAGGGCTCTATCGAAAAATACCCGCCTGACAATGGGGTGCAGCTAGCCAATCAAGATGCTAGTTTTTCCATTGCCATTTTCTAAATGAAAACTTGTGGTGGAATGTAAGATGGGGGATGGGAGGGAGGAGAGAGAAGGCTGAAGCAGCATAATGCCAGATTTGTCCTGGAGGAAGGAGGTAGGATATAATACAGGGAAATAGGAAAAAAAGAACACAATTCATATATTATGTACTTACCAATATTTCAAGTGGTGCCAGTGTCAGATTCCCAAATGTTGTGAGATCTTGAGACACTACTGTCACAGTGTCTTTAATAATGACTAGTCATAATGTTTAGAAACACTGGGCAAATGAAAGCAATTAAACAATGAACAAGAAATTCCTCTATCTATTCTTGACAGTTTTTCAGTGAAGATCTTAACTGTGATGACTAGACAAGAAAGAACCTGACAGGGGGCAGCACAGTCCATAGCAAATCTATACAGTCAGCTAATATAACTACAAGTAATAAAAATAGAGACACTCATCATCATTTTTTGAAGGCAACAAAGGAACAATCGGGGAGCGAGGAGTAGATGGAGTCCAGTTGTTTTCCCTGCAAGTGGTTTTGTTGAGGTACCATATTTCTTTTTTTTTCATTTTGTGCCGAGAGTTCGGGGGAGCAGGATGGTAAGCAAAGAGAGGAGCCAGACATGTGTGTGCAGGATCCCCGCTGTATAGACAGCAGCTGACCTTTACATGTAAATGAATGAATGGGCTTTTGAGTAGTGGAGATGGAAATGAGGGGAGGAGAACAGGAGATTAGGTGCAAGACTAAACATACATACCATACATACATGTATACTGTACATACATACATACTCTAGTCATGAATAGGAGTCGAAAGTCAGAAGAGAAGGAGGAAAAGGATGAGGGAATGATGGAGAGAAAGAGACTGTCCATCAGTGGTCTTAGTGAAGGGAAGGGAAAAGAAGAGGGGCTCAAAATTGCTATGGGAGTAGAAAGACAAGGAAAGAGCAGCTAAGGAGAGTGTTCAGGTCACAAAATTGGGAACCAAACCAGATCCGTATTGCACTACTGCAAATTTCAACTACTGTATGTATACCTGCCTCCTCTGTAACCCCCAGGTCACACACCGTGAGATGAGCATCTTTTGCTCAGTGTGCCTCTTCCTGGTGAAACATTTTCAATAAATAAATAAATAAATTAGGTAATGAGGGATACTCAGTGGGAGAAACAGTGATCCTTCAGGGAGAGCAGTGATGGGTATGAAGAGGGCGGTTAAGAGTAAATCAATAGAAACAGTGGTAAAGGGGATCCAATCTGGGTATATTTAGGGGTTGCAATCACATCCTCATAGTCAAACACCAGGAGAATTATATTCACAACAATCTCAAAATGTGCTAACAAGGAGAATACAAGTTTTGTTCTGATATAGTACACTAAGTTTCGGAAGGAGTTTTTTGTGGATAGTGTTTACTGTATGTGACAGGGGAAGTCAAGGCGATGATCCAGCCAAATCTCTAGATATTTATGGAGGAGATTTCCTCCAAAGGGAAGCCATCCATGGTCTTGAAGATGAGGGTAAACTGGATTTTGTGCAGCTGCTGTCTGGTACTAAATGTCATAGAGACCATTTCCTTGGTGTTGCAATGGAGGTGGTTTGTGCAGAACCAGCATTGGGCATTGTGGAAGTCTCATTGGAGGTGGGCTGCCATTTCAGGGAATGAGTGTTCACAGGTATGAAGCACAGCTCATTCACATGTAACCCTTGACTGCCCTGTAGGTTCCCAGGAGAGTTTTTGGATCTCAGTTAGTTAACTTCAGAGACTCTCTCAGCTTGCTGAGTCAGCTAGTCTGAGGACAGGAAGCTTGGGCTGGCCAACTGCAGCAAGAAGGTTCCTGGCAGTTGGAGACAGTCTGGCAGAGAATTAGTGAGAGGGCAGTATGCTGTCTTTCATCAGTGCTGCAGACTCTCATCTCTGAAGGGTAGATCACAGACTTTCTGGATCATTGCAGCAACTTTAAACCAGTCATACCAGCTGAGGCAGTTTCTCTACCCAAACCTCTGTTTCATGCGTATATTGAAGAAAGATTACATTAGAGATAGTTGAGGACTGTGTGTGCATAAAGAGACTGTAACTGCAATCAGCTGGTGCTCCCCTCTTGTTTTAGGCAGAAGTAATGAACATGGACTGAAGGCTATCAATGTAAATTGGATTGGGACACTTCACCTCATAGGGACCGGCAAGGTGCAACAAGAAAAAGTCCCCAGCACAACCTGTCACATCAAGTGCATTGCTCAACACCATACAATTATACCAGAAAAAAGCAAGCACATCAGAGCTATGTGCAGTAACATTTACTGAGCAAAGTGCATAAAGGCAGATACAAATTTAACACCACAGTCTGACCGCACCACTAACCTTGGGAAACACTGCTCCCCATACATATTCGATGTCACAGGTCTTCTTCCTCAGGAATGACTTCCTCAGGAAGATGTCATGTGATGCTGAACACATATCAGGAGCAGTGTTTCTTGAAGTTAGTAGCATAGACAAGCTGTGGTTTTAAATCTATGCTTGCACTTACACACTTTGCTCAATACATTTATTTTGCTCACAGCTCTGGTGTGCTTAATTTTTACTGATTTAATTGAACTGGCAAAGTGGGAGGTGGTGGACTAGATCCTGAGTCAGCTGTGGTCCCGCAATAGGATATGATCATGTGTCCAACAAATTCTAAGAGAACAACTTGAATCTTGTAGAATAATAACTTTTCCATTGGTTGCTACAGATTGTAACCGGAAGGGATTCATAATGCAGGACTGGTATTCTATGCAGGTGCTAAGAGTGAGTTGGAGGTGAGGAAACTCTTAAGTAACCCTCTAGACTCTGTGGGGATAAGGGCTGACCCATGCTCAAAAGGCATTTGCCTCTGAGCTATGGGTTCTGGGAAGGATGGAGTATCCTCAAGAGAATCCCCTTAATTGAGGGTTGCACCTCCCTTTGGCCCCCCAAGTATAGAAAACCTCCTGTGCCTGGGGGAGGATGCTCCATGTGGCTGTGTAAGAAATGCATTAACTATTATGCTCTTTCTGCAAGAGGAGACACTGAAAGCTAAAGTGTATCACAGGATTAGTCCTAGCCTAAGTGCCGTAGCTATGGCTGTGGGAAGCAGAACAGATAAAAAGATAATGGCACTGTACCTTTTGGATCATGTTTAGCTCTTGAGAAAGAAATTCAAAATTAAATTAATTGTGAAGTTTGAAGGACTTACCCCTTAGGGAGACTAAATCTGGGTCCTTTACTGCTAGCTATGAAATGCTTTGTGATAATACCCTTTCTGTAGGCTAAGCTGAATGAAATGATTAAACATGTATTAATGGTTTAAAATACAATTCACCATTGTAGACCTTTGTTTTGTGCTTAATACTGGTTGTTTCCACTAACCCTTCATTTGTAACACTATTCCTGCAACCCTGGCCATCAAGCACCTGGGAGGTCACTCCAGTCCTAGAGGTCAAGCAAGTGGTTTGGTTTTGGTGTATGCAGCCCATCCTGAAAATGAGATATCAACTTAACCACTAGACTGGGGAGGGGGCAACAAGTGGCAGCTTGTCCAGGATTTTGGTGTTCCCTGGGTGCTGAGCTATGATCCCTGGGATTTTCACCAGAACCAGGGTGAAGACTCCGGGTTGAACAAAGTTCAACTAGGTGGTCAGGTACTTATAGAGGCTCAGTGACAGCTAGTTCCTCCTCCACCTCTTTTTTAGAGCAGAATCCAGGCCCAAAGCACCAGAAAGAATGGAGGTGCTACTACAGTCAGCAATGCCTACCAAGATGAAGTCCATGTTATGTGAGGTTCAACTGGCACAGGAAAGGACCAGGAGAGGCAGCAGGAGGAACACATGGAGGCACCAGCAGAGACAGAAACAAGAAACAACAGTCCCAATATTAGACCAACAGGCACAGCAGGCAAGCGAACTGGTTAGTAGTAGTAGTGTTTATTTATTTCGAGCACCCTTCTCCGTAGGCTCAGGGTGCCCTTACAGCAAAATAAACAGACACAGCAATTAGGGAACAGTCAACATACAATACATAAAATTCATATATACACCCATTAAAATCATAAACAAAATAATTCCCAAGCTGTCTAGCAGTCTCTAGACAAATTCCTCAGGTCCCAAAGTTCTGTTCGAACACAAAGATTTTAAGATGTTTTTTGAAAATCTCTATGGATGGTGCTTCCCAGAGGTACCCCAATAATGAATTCCAAAGGACCGGGGCTGTCACCTGAAAAAAAGACCTGGTCCCCGGAGGATTTTAGCATAGCCATAGGGACCTCTAGGAGGGCATCTTCAGCCGATCTGAGAGAACGAGACAGGGTGTAGGGATGCAAACGTTCCTTCAGATAGCCCAGATCCAACCTGTGTAGGACCTTATAGGTCAAAAGATCTACTTTAAAGGTGATGAGCCAGCGCACCAGCTGCCAATACAGTTCATGCAGCACCATTGTAATGTGACTAAACCTCGAGTGTCGAGTCAACAATCGGGCCACTGCATTCTGCAAAAGCTGCAGGCACCACATCACACCTCCTCTGACCCCGAGGTAGAGTGTGTTACAGTAGTCGAGCCTTAAGGTGATGAATGCATTGTACCAGCATGGTCAGGTCATCAGAGAGAGTAAGGGATTTAATTTGGGTGATGTTCCAGAGATGGTAAAAGCTGGCCTGGACAACAGCCGACACTTGAGCATCAAGTGTCAGCTCATTGTCCAGAACAATACACAAATTCTTCACCTTGGTGA
The DNA here is from genome assembly GCA_016271365.2 of Neoceratodus forsteri. NCBI lineage: Eukaryota > Metazoa > Chordata > Ceratodontiformes > Ceratodontidae > Neoceratodus > Neoceratodus forsteri. Next base: position 568,567,223 of record CM057449.1, on the reverse strand, counting down.
GTCCTCCAGTTTGGTCGGACCAATAAAAAGCCCCAATCTATCCTCAGAGGCCCACACTCCTCCACTTCAACCTGGCTCAACCACCAGCACTTCAGTCTTCCCCGGGTTAAGTCCCAGCCAGTTCTACAATGTCCAAGCCCAGATCTTGACCAAGCAATCATTCAGCACGTCAACCGCATCAGATCTCCCAGGTGCGAAGGACAGGTAGAGCTGAGTATCATTAGCATAGCAATGAAAACTCAGCTCATACCACTTTATGACCTTTCCAGGGGCAGCACATACACTGTGAACAACATGGGGGAGAGGACAGAGCCTTGGGGAACTCCACAGGGCTGGTCAACAGGGCCTGAGGAATAATTCCCCAATATTACACTCTGAGACCTGCCCCAGAGAAAGTACTCAAACCAGCTGATGACCTTGTCACTGAATTCTACGTACATACCTATCCAACAACACCCCATGGTCCACAGTGTCAAACGCTGATGAGAGATCGAGGACTAGAATCGATCACTCTCCTCTATCCCTTGCCCTGAGCATGTCATTCAGCACCCTAACCAACACGGTTTCCGTGCTGTGCATAGCCCTAAATCCAGACTAGAACAGTTCATAAATCCGGAAGTCCATGAGGTGACTCTCGAGCTGTTCCACAACCACCTTCTCAGGAACCTTCCCCAGAAAGGGGAGGTTCAAGACAGACCAGTAGTTCACCAGGATGTCGGGGTCCAAAGATGTTTTTTTCAGCAGGGGCTTAAACAGAGTTTGTTTAAGGGACTCCAGAAAAACCCACACTGACAAGGAACTCCTGACAATCTCTGCAAAAACTGGACCCAGGACCTTGATGCGGCCAACAAGTAGACGCATCTGGCCTGGGTCAAGGTTGCAAAAGTTTGGTTTGAGCCCCAAGATCACCCCACAGACCTCCACCATCATCACCGACCGGATCTCTCCTATGGATGATCAAATGCATCTGCCCATCTCGGGTCTGCCATTGTTGGAGAATTGTTCCACTTGAAGAAATACCAGCCCTAACAGAGGACACTCTGTCCAAGAAGAACCAAGCGAACTCCTCACACTTGTGAGCTGAAAAAGCTCTCAAAGGTTCCAGACAGGCCAGGTGTAATAGCCTGTCTAAAACCTGAAAGAGTTGAGCCGGTCAGTTCTTCCCAGTTGCAATCATCCTAGATAAAAAAGCTGCCTTTTTGGGGGTGATTGCATTCTGATACTCACCAAAATGAACAATCAGAATCAGCCTGTCCTCCAGGGGCCTGGTTTTCCTTCAACCTCTGCCCCCTGGTTTTCAGCATTCTCAGCTCACCATCAAACCATGGTAAGCTGAGGCATGAAACCAGTGGGCATATGTTGATCGGTGCCAGGTGATCCTGGGCCTCCATGACAGCCATATTATAGGCTGTCATGGCATTCCCGAACCATCAGAGCAACCCTCAAGCACAGACAAAATGTCCAGTTTTGTCATCAGTCCTTCTGGTCATAACCCTTTCAATAGGTGGAACTGAACCATTTCCACAGGGGAAGGGACATTCAGGGGGCTTTGAAACTGAACCTGATGGTGCAATGATCTGACCAGATGACCAGATCCATATTCGATGGTATCAGTTTCAAGCCCCAGAGAGAAAATCAGCCAGCACATGACCAGAGCAGTGGGTCCTGACCATGGTCTCTAAGAGTGAGGCGCAGTGGTTTAAGACTCTGAGCTGCAAATCTGGAGAGCTGGGTTTGAATCCCACTGCCCCCACTTGCATACTGTGTGACCCTGAGCAAGTCACTTAACTTCCCTGTGCTCCCAAGTTGCACCTGTAAACAAGCTTTCAGCTCTGTGTGCCACTTCTGGACTTCTGGTTAAACAATTGGAAAAAAAAGTTTCTGGCCCCAGATGACACCTCGTCATCCACCCAGGTGTTGAAGTTGCTGAGAATAAGCCATCTCGGTGACTCCAACATCCTCTCGGCAACAAAGGCCATCAACTCCTGGAGGAAACTCTGGTCCCACACAGGTGGATGGAGAATCCTGAACTCCAGTCTGGGACCCCTTCACACCGCCATGCATTCAGAAGAACTGATGTCCCCCACTGGGTGCACCGCCAGGCCCAGCTCTGACCTGAAATAGATGGCCACCCCCTCCCCTGCGTTCCGTCCTGTCAGGAAGGATGCCTCTAGCACAGGGCCTGAAACATCCCCCAGCCAGGTCTCTGTAATGCACGCAAGGTCGATTGACACAACAAGCTCCACCATTATAGCAGTCTTGTTGGCCATCAACCTGGTGTTGCACAACACTACCTGAAAAGGACAAATGGCTGAGGCTGGTCCCTCAGCTACCTGCCCTCTCGGTCCAGAGGGCTCCCTGGGCAGAGAGACAAGGCACTGAGGACCCGCTCCAATTATCTTCTTGGCCCAGGTCATCTTCTGGACCCCACCACCCAAATTAGCATCCCGTTGGCTACATCCCTCTTCCTGTCTGTCCCCCCTAGCACCCCTCCTTACAATACCCAACTCCCTACATCTCCAAGAGACTGTAGATGTGAGGGGTGGGTCATGGAAGGCACATTAAGCTTTTAAAAGAGAGGTGGATTAACAGAGCCCAGGGGCCTGAGTTAGAAAACCCATCTCTAATGTCTGCTACTAAATACTCTAAAGATTCTACTAGTACACTAACTAAAAACGCAGCAATCCGCCATACCACACACGCCACATTCACTCTCACTCACTCACTCACTTACTTACTCACTCATTCCAACATAAATAACAAAACATAAGATAAAACCCCCTCCCCAATTCCAAAATCCCAATAATACACAAACAACTATCACAAAATACCTTAACCCACCAACCCACAACCCTCCCAACAGTAAAATACAGAGTTCAATTAGGGGAGTTCACCAATCTGTAAAGCGGTATCCTAACAGATGTCCATTAGCTTCTGCAGAACTCTGATGTCTGCAGTGTCAAAAGGGTACTCTTCCCTTTCAACGGGGGTGTCCTCTCAGAATATTCTGTAATTCCCAGATAGCAGAGATTACACAGGTAATAGTAACCAGGGAGATGTAATGGTTAAGCACAATCCCCGTCCAAGCAGCAAAAGGCTCCCACAATGCAAGCTGCTTGTTATTGCAACAGTTCCCAAAATATATAGAAACACAGAAACATAGAATCTGATGGCAGATAAGGACCACTTGGCCCACCTAGTTTGCCCATTTCCCTACCTAATGGATAAGCTGTAGATCCTAGTTAACCAACAGCCTACTTCCTCCTACCCCCCACTAGAATTGCCTTAGGTCTGTCCCATTCATTCTTGAATTCCCCAACTGTTTTTGACTCCACAATCTCCTCAGGAAGGCTGTTCCATGCATCCACAACCCTCTTCATGAAAAAAATACTTCCTCACATTACCTCTGAGCTCTCCCCCCTCTATCTTCAAATTGTGCCCCCTTGTTCTTGCACATCTCTTTTTCTGAAAGATGCTACCCTCTTGTACTCTGTTGATTCCCTTGAGGTACTTGAAAGTTTCTATCATGTCCTCCATCTCCCTCCTTTCCTCTAGGGTATGCATATTAAGCTCCTTTAGTCTCTCTTCATATGTCTTCTGGTGCAGACCCTACACCATTTTGGTTGCCCTCATCTGGACAGCCTCCACCCTATCTATGTTTCGTGGAGATGGGGTCTCCAGAACTGCACACAGAACTCCAGATGGGGCCTCACCAACTGTCTGTACAGAGGGATAACAACTTCTTGTTTTCTACTGGTGATGCCTCTCCCTATGCATCCCAATATCCCCTAGCCCTCCTAACTGCCTTCTCACATTGCTTGCCCACCTTTAGGTCATCTGATATAACTACCCCCAGGTCACTTTCCATTTTTTTTGTTGTCAGTATCTCACCCCCCATTGTGTACTCTTTCCCTCGGTTTTTGTTTCCCAGGTGCATTACTTTGCACTTTTTTGCACTAAATCTAAGCTGCCAGACATTTGACCATTCCTCCAACCTTGCCAAGTCCCTTCTCATCCTTTCCACCCCACCTTGTGTATCAACCCTGTTGCAGATCTTTGTGTCATCTGCTAAGAGACATACTTTTCCTTCCAGTCTCTCTGCAATGTCACTTATAAAGACATTAAAAAAGGACTGTACCCAGTACTGAACCCCACTAGTAACTCCCCCTTTCTTCACTGTGGACTCCATTTATTATTATCCTCTGCGTCCTGTTGTCCATCCAACGTTTTACTCAGGCTACCACCCTGGGACCCACTTCCAGGCTGGCTAATTTGTTTATTAATCTTTTGTGTGGGACTGTGTCAAATGCCTTGTTAAAGTCTAGGTATGCCATGCCCACAGCCCCTCCCTGGCATACTACTTTGGTCACCCAGTCAAAGAAATCAATTAGATTCTTCTTACATGACCTTCCCACTGTGAATCCTTGCTGCCTTGGGTCCCGTGCCTCACTGGCCTCTAGGTACTCAGCAGTTCTTTCCTTCAGAAGTGATTCCATCATTTTCCCTACCACTGAGGTCAAACTGACAGGTCTGTAGTTTCCTGCCTCTATCTTGCTCCCACTTTTGTGAAGGGACATCACATCCATCCTCCTCCAGTCCTCAGATACCACACCATCCTCCCATGATTTGTTAAAAAGGGTAGTCAGTGGTGTTACTAGTTATCCCCTTAGTTCTTTTAGAATTCTGGGGTGAATCTCATCAGGCCCCATTGATTTGTCCACCTTCAGTTTTAGGAGTTCTTTCAGAACCCTTTCTTCTGTGAAAGGACTGATATTGACCCTCCTATACACAGTGCTTCTATTGACTGGATTAGGTACCTTCAACTCCTTTTCTTTCATGAATACTGAACGGAAGTATTCGTTCACTATCCCTGCATTTTCACTGTCCCTCTCTGCCCACCCACCCTTCTCTTTATTCAGCCTCAGTATCCCTCTCTTTGTCTTTCTTTGCTCCCTAAGGTACCTATAAAAGGTTTTATCTCCCTTCTTAACTGAGCTGGACATCTTTTCCTCGGTTTGGGCCTTTACAATTCTGACTGCCTTCCCCGCTTCCTTCTGCTTTAACTGGTACAGTTCTCTGTCCTGCTCCTTCTGTGTTTCCTTATACTTCCTGAATGCTATCTTTTTCTCCCTAACCTTCCCCAACACCTCTTTTGAGAACCATAGTGTTTCATTCTTTCATTTTGATTTGTTTATTTGCTTCACACAAAGGCTTGTTGCCTCTGTGAAGGCAGTTTTGATATTTCCCCATTGTTGCTCCACCCCTCCTTCTTGCCTGTTTGCTAGTGCTTTTCTGAGGCACTCTCCCATTTGGACAAAATCAGCGCTCCTTTAGTCCAGAACCTTCACTTTTGTATGGCTTGACTCTACAGCTGAGTTTATCGTGAAACACACTGTTTGTTGCTTTTTCCCAGATGGTTACCCACTTCTAGATCTGAAGTCCTCTCTCTGTCTTCATTTGAGAGTACAAGGTCTAGGATTGCTCCCTCCTGAGTGGGTTCCAATACTAGCTGTCTGAGGCATGCCCCCTGCAGGGCATTGATAATAGCCCTGCTCTTTTATGTGGCTGCAGCAAAGGTGCTGCAGCTAACATCTGGCATATTCAGGTCCCCCATCATCAATATTTCCCCTTTCTCTGCAATCCTAAAGATGCTTCTGTAATTTCCTTGTCCATTTCCTCCCACTGTGACAGGGGTCTGTATACAACCCCTGTGCGTATTGTGGTGCCATTTCCAGTCTCCAGGGTGACCCTCAGTGCCTCCTCTCCTCCCTGTTTACCCTTTTGTTTCATTGCTTTGATCCCTTCCTTTATTTTGAGAGCTACTCCTCCTCCTCCTCCTCTTCTTCTACCCTCCATGTCCCTCCTGTAGACTGTGTATCCTGGTATGTTGACATCCAGGTCATGGTTCTCTGTGTACCATGTTTCTGTGAATACCATGATATCAAGGCACCCCTCTTCCATCAAGACCACCAGATCAAGGACCTTCTTACCTAGACTACAGGCATTGGTACTCATTACCCTCCATTTTTTTGATGGCCTTACCCCTTTTTACCCCATCCCTGTCCTTACTGCATTTGTCTTTTTCTCCATTTACCCCTGCCTTTTTCCTTATTGACCTTTCTATCTTGATCCTATCACTTAAGATCCTGGTTTCCCTCCTGGACAGATGCAGACCATCGTGCCAGTATAGGCCTGCATCCCTCCAGGTGGATCCCCAGTCTCCAATGAAGCCAAAACCCTGAGCTCTGCAATAGTTTTCCAACCACTGATTGAATCCCATGATGCAGAGCACCCTAGCCTCACCCATGCCATAGACAGGCAGCACCTCCGAGAAGGTTACCATGCATGCTACTTGTCTAAGGCCCCTCCCCAACTTCACAGACTCCTCCTGCACTGCTCTGATTCCTTTCCTAGCCAGGTCATTTGTCCCTAGGAGAATAATGACATCCAGCTCTCTCCCCCATGCAGCTGCTCCTGCGATCCTGAGGAATTCGCTCCCTGTCCTTCAAAGCCATGGAGCCAATACAGGGCCCTCAGGGCAATATAGGGCTCTCCATCCCTCTTACTGTTGAGGGATTCCCTTCTTGGCTCAGTAAGCAGTCATAGGTAGCACTTTTATATGCTGGACATCACCTTCTCATTATTTCCACTGGATGAGAATAAGCACCTAAGCCACAAACTCTAGTGGCTCAAACCCCCTTACAGTCAAAGCTAGTGTTTATTGGGGTTCAGTTCAGAGGTCCTGCAGCAAATTCCATATTCAGACTTGGCACCTTGGTAAAAGAAATCCACTCACCCCTGCCACTAGAAATGATAGCACATATTTTCAGTCTGTTTTTAAAGTTTTTTCAAGTCTGCTTAGACTCCTGCTGATACTGCAGCATTTTTCCAGGATGTTGTGTCCCGTACAGAGTTTTCCCCTTCTCTCTCACTCTGGGAGAATTCACCAATAAGTGTACACCATAGATTTTCAGGGTCAGAGTGTAGAATGTAGCTGGAGCTCCTTGCCAACACAGTCTAGCTGGAACACAACACAGATGGCCACAGGAGGCTCACACCACTCCCAAACAGTCCTAGCCAGCACCAGTCAGCAACACACCAGAACCTTCTCTCACCACTCCACTGATAGCTCTGGGCTGCCTCTTCTACTGTCATCCATCCATGAACCTCAAAAATGGGCTGTAATGGATCTGCTGTAATGCTTCAAGTGCTTCCCATCCACAGAACTGCTCTGGGATTTGACTATACTTCCCGTGCTACACCTACTTCCTAACTACAGTTAAATTAAAACAACTTACAGACTAAAAGAAGTTAGAAGTTGAAGTATCGGAAGAAGTACTCCCCCCTTACAGATGGCAGTCCAGCTCTGTCCCCCTCTGAAAGGTCAATGCTTTCCAAAGTTCTGGGCTTTGTACCCACCAGATCATTGAGTGACTTTGAGACTTACATTGATTTCCAGTGTTTTGTTTGCTTGCTAAATCTGAATGCACAATTCTTGAGGAATACAACTATGGAACAGATAGCTAATAACAAGTACTTTTGTGATAAATCAGCATACCTGCCAACAATGAATCACACAGTGTTTCTATTCAAGAACAATTGGAAATGAGATCTTAAATCACTGTTTGAACTTTGTGAACCTGACAGTAATGTTTTTGTTAATTGCTCTTCAAGGGAATGTCAAGCCTTGAAACAATGAGGTGAAAATAAGCAAATAATAATCAAAAAATATGATAAAGGCAGATCTATCGTAATTGTGAATGCAATAGATTTTAACAATGAAATCTTCAGGCAGCCAGCAGATACTACGTTTTATGAGAAGTTGAAGTCTGATCCCTCAATGAAACTGAAAAGGAAGACTGACAGTTGTAGGTAGTAATTGTATCACCCTGAATGTGACATATTTTTTTAACTGTTGCCCATCTGGTCAGGACTGCACACTACATGCTGCCCAAAATGTATAAGTACCTATATAGGCCTCTGGGTCATTCGACAGTGAGTGGTAATGGTTCACAAGCAAAACCTATAAGAATATATATATGCAGACTTCCATATGAAGTCAGTGGCAAGTAGATATGGTTCTTATGTGAAAGATACTTGAGATATGCTGTCTATATTATGAAATGTAGAAGTGGGTGAGGAATAGCTCCTGTTGGCATTGGATGTGATTTCTCTTTACACCTACATCCCACACTCAGGCAGCCTAACAGCACTTAAAAATGCCTTGAGAGTGTAGCAACTTAGATGATTTTAAGGTAGAATTCATATTATTTATTTATTTGAGTTTTGGTAACCGAGTAAGTCCACTGAGACAATTACAGTCCCTTTTTCAGGGGGCGACCTGAAAGTGCAATATGTATACAGTACAGTGCAATTAACATATCAAGATAGTTACCATGGAAATAATTGATTTGCAGCATTCAGAGATCCATAAGGGTTAAAATACAGGCTGATACATCCACAGGTTTATGCAATAACACACAGGTAGGCTACACAGTATTCTACAATATATACAAATTTGCAAATGATATCAGATTCAGGAAGGCAACTAAATAATAGCAGCAATTAAAGGGGAGGTACAGAGGGCAAGGTAAGGAGCAGGGTACAGGACTAGAGCAAGGACGAATAGAAAAAGTAGAACTGTTGGGAACGGAATCTAAAATCACTGGTAGCAGGAGAAAGTTTCAGAGGCAGAAAGAAAGAGAACAGCTTGGTTTGAAACTGTGGCAGGCTTGAGCATGACAGAATGGAGGGAAGAAGGGAGTTCCAGTTATGCACAGCAGCATAGGTGAATGATTTGCAGACCACAGCTAACTGTGGTTTAGGCATAATAAGAAGGGGAAGGAAGGCAGACCTCAGAGCTTATTGAGGTCATCTTAGGTGAATAGACTCACTGAGGCAGGGAGGAGTATGTTTGTAGACCAGTTTGTGCATAAAACTCAGGGTGGCATGCCTTAGTTTAGCTTCATATGGTAACCAACCCAGAGAAGAGAGGGCATCACAGTGGCAGTGCCATGCATTGACCCCCCCCAGGGCAAACCTACCCACCCTATGGTAAGCCTGTTTGAGGGGGGATAGGGTAGTAGTGTTAATTGTGAGCAGAAGCAGAGCACCATAATTTAGCAGAGGGAGAAGGGAAGAGGACACGATCTTATGGCAAGAGGCAGAGATGAGGTAGGGGCAGATATGATGGAGGAGCCCCAACTTTTGGTTAACAGACCTGATTAGGATGGAGACATAAGCATTAAGGGATAGCAAGGTATCCAGGGTGATGCCTAGGAATTTAAAGATAAGGACAGGTTCAAGGGCATCATCATTGAGAAAAGTAATCCTGAGAGGGGTGAGGGTAAGGGATGTAGAGGGTGGGTGGGAGAATAGCATACTTTTTGGTTTTTGGTGTTGAGAGCATGTTGATATCATAGAAACCAACTTTCAAGAGCAGTAAAGTCAGAATCTAGCTTGCAGCTGATCCACTTGACATCAGAAGAGGAACAATAGATGATTGCATCATCTGCATAAATGTGGATGGAAGCCCCACCACAGTTTTTGGGTAGGTCATTAATAAAGAGGGAGAACAGCAGCAGGCCCAGTATGGAGCCCTGTGGAACCACTAGAGTTATTTGTCTAAGGCCCAAAAGAGAGCCAGACCACCTGACCCTTTGTGAGCAGCTGAAGAGATAACTTTGGACCCACACCAAGGCACTAGTGTCAAGGCTGAGTACGTGTAGATGGTGGAGCAGGAGATTGTGGTTAACCAGGTCAAATGCCTTTGTGAGGTTGATGAAGACGGCCCCCATAGCACAGCCTTGGTCCATGGCCTGCAGCAGATCAGAACTAACTTTAATTAAGTCAGTGAGGGTACTATGGTTCTTTCTTAACTAATGCTGGTTGGGGGATAGCAGGTTAGGGTGTTCCGAGTAGTTCTAGAGGTGATTATACATGATACGTGCCTGGATGTTTGCCACTGAATTTGGCAGAAAAGCATGAATAAGTAATGTGTTTACTTTTCTCAATGAATTCTTCATACAGAAAAGGGGCACCCTGACTGGCACAGCTCTCCCACCTAACTATGCAAATATGTATATGGGTGAGTGGGAGGACCAGTTTATTTGAGACACTGATATCAACCCTTATCATCAGTATATCAACCTATACCATCAATATATTATTGATATGGAAAGGTACAGCATTACAACTCCAGGACTATGCCAGCTACCTGAACACAACTAAAGAACATGTACTATTCATGGTTAAATCAAATAGGAAGTGCATTCAGTACTTGGATTTGTTAATTTCAAAATATGGATGAGGAGAGTTGAGGACTGATCTGTTAGAAAAGTAACAAACCGCGGTTTGTTGTGATTTGATAGCTGTTACCCTTATCACAGTAAGGAAAACATCGCCTACAGCAGTTTTTAAGGGTTAAGAGAATATGTACTGATGCTGAGGGAGAAACTGTGCATAACAAAGAAATGTTTGAGCAATTTCAGGCCAGAGGTTACCTACATAATGTCATTATAAATGGGATGCAGAATGTTAATATGCTGTATGGTTAGAGCATATTGTGCAGGGAATTCAAGCAGCTCAAAACCCTTGCTGTGCACATTCTAAATTTGCTGTACACATTCTGAAGACCTTATTGTGCACATTGTTTCATTAACTGCAGCTGCAATTCCTTTGTGCTGACTGCCACTGACTGGTTTCACTTCTGTGCTCACTGTACTTCAGCATTATGGTAACTATGGTTTAAAAAAAAAGATGCCAGCTTCTTTTTTTTTAACTATACACTATAACAAATAAAATATGGGCACCCATACAAAACTCACCTTGTGTTTCCATCTTGGGGTTGAGATACCAGCATGGACCTCTCAGGCTTCATTCTCAAGGTCCATAACTTGGTATCTCAACCACTCAATGGAAACACAGGCTTGTTGTGTATAGGTGCCCATATATTATTCCTTATGAAATACATAAGGACCACCTCAGTAGCCTTATTAATATATTCTGTTGCCCAAGAGGTTGAATAATGCAAGAATGACTAATAATCATTTGTGTTCCCTTACAGCAAGACAGTAACAGCTGAAATTTGTCAGCACTTCTTCCACCCCAAGCAAGGGGGTTAGAAATATTATTGAGAAACACTAGAATATTTTAGGAGCAAAACAAACATTGGAACCTTGTGTACAATGGCTACCTAGGTTTGTGTATCAGAAGGGTAAAGGTGTGGGTGGCTAGGGTACTCAGCTGTCAGAAACCAGTAATACAAAGCTAAGAAATTTTTACCCCCCGGGAAATCATGCATGTGTACAGTGTTAATTCTGCACAGCCATATGTAAAGAAAAAAATTTTATTAATCTCAGTACAAGGACAGTCTTCAATGTTTGACATTTTTTCAATTGCAATACAGATAACTTGATCTGCTTGGCAAAATGCAATTGTGGGTGTCTATATGGAAGTAAAACTTCTCGTAGGCTTGAGGGACACTGCTAGGATACTGACAGTGTTAACTTGGAGACATGTACCCTTACTAGACATGTGCATGGATCAGGTACTGTGCATCATTTCATGTTTATGGGCACTGTTTGACAAATGCTAGTTAACAGAGTGGGGTGGATTTTTAGATAACTTTTACTCAGGAAAGAATCCATGTGGGTGTTCAAATTAGATTCTGTGAACAGTGCTTTTGGTTTGAATGAGAGGTTTCACATTATACTACATACAGTATTATTTAAAATTGTCCTCATTTTCTTCTGCTTTCAACTATAATGGTTCATTGGTCGTAGCTTCTCTACTTGTCTGTATACGTGCCCTGAACCTTCAAACACAACTCTACAGACATGACTGAGGAAGCAAACTCTGCACTTCAGCAAAGAAATGATGTTCAGCAATAAAAGGTGACTTTGAAAACAGTTGACTGTTTATACATTGCATTTTATGATTGCACTTTTTAGTGCAACTGTTAGGATTTATTACCAATTATATCAATTGTAGTTTGTGCAATTGTTTATCGAGTGAGTTGTGGGCGTTGTACTTATTGACTATGTAATGTTAATCAATGCAATGTTTTTAAATAGCTTTATGATCAGCTGGTCTCCTCACCTGTATAAATTGGGCACCAGTAGCACTGTTTTTTATTTTTATTTTTATTTAAAGTTTGTTAACCAGGTAAGAGCACTGGACCAAAAGGTCCTTTTTCAGGCCCGACCCGACAAGACAATATAAACACTACACAAAATACTAATATACATCACAATTGCAAATAATATTTACAAACATCCACAGACTTTAAATAATCTTTAAAATTTGACTTGCATGCACTCAAAGACATACTTTTATGTAGTCGGCAGGGAAGAGTGTTTTAAAAAAGAGGGGCTGCAATTGAAAAGAAACGGCAACCTAATTTAGACTCATGCAGGGGAAGATTTAACATAACACCAGAGGAAGATATCAAGTTTACCTAACAAGATCGAATAGAAATCAAATCTGAGAGCAAGAAATAAGATTTTCCATGAACTGCCTGAAAAATTTTACATCCAAAAAATAAACTGATTTATAACTTAGTGAGAGCCAATCCAAGTGCAAATACAATAAACAGTGATGCCTATGTGATGGTAAATCCAAAACAAAATGACAAATGTTATTATATGCCTTGATAAAGCACAATGTGCAAAACGGCTTTTTGTTTTGTCTATCTGCTGCTTGTAACAATATTTATTGGCTATA